>JARGCV010000230.1:3853484-5155227 GCA_034064705.1 Bothrops alternatus | reverse complement strand
GGTTGCAGTGTCCATAACCAATTTCATCCAGCTTGCTTCTGGTGATCATCATCTTTTCCTTTATCTTTCTCAGAATTACAGCTTTCTCTGGAGATCTGAGTCTTCACATAATAGGTCTAAACTGGATAATTATTGCCTGTTCATTTGTGCTTTGAGTGAGAACTCTGGATTAATTTGTTCAATGATCCATCCATCGTTTTCTTGGCTGTCCTAAGCATGGAGTTCTGAGGAATGAAAATGATTGGGGGCTGGAGCCTGGAGGCTAAAACATATGAAGAATGGTTATGGGAATTGGGTCTGTCTAGTCTAGTGAAAAGAAGGACTTAGGGGGACATGATAGCTGTGTTCCAATATTTGAGGGTCTCCTACAAAGACGAGGGGTTCAAACTCTTTTCCAAAGCACCAGAAAGCAAGACAAGAAACAATGGTTGGAAACTAACAAAGGAGTGAAGCAACCTAGAACTAATGAGAAATTTCCTAACAGTTAACCAATGGAATAGCTTGCCTTCAGAAGTTGTGGGTATTCTATTACTGAAGGCTTTCAAACAGACTGGACAACCATTTGTCTGAAATAATATAGGGTCTTGTGCTCAAGCAGGGAGTTGGACTAGAAGACTTCTGAGGTCTTTTCCAACTCTTTTATTCTCTGTTCTATGAATCTTCTCATCAATCCTCTTCCTATTCTGCTTCTTTAAAGTCCAATTTTCACTTCCATTGAGGGTCACAGGGAGTACCACAGCTTGCATGATTGTGATCTTTGTAGGTACAGACATATTATGACATTTTGCTGTCCACTGCCTGAAAAAAAATAACCATCCTGAAAGAAGGCATTGGTAAACCATTTTTGTGTTTTTACCAAGAAAATTACAATACTGGGTCCATTAATTCATTGGGAAATAAGCTTGACTCAGAGTAGACTTTATTTCTTATATATTGCCAGAAATAACACATCACATTCATCCATTACTGTATGTGGCTTGGTCAGTTTTGGTTTAATATGTTGCACAAACGGTCAGGTCTGAAAGTCTATGACCATGCATGAAGTTCCAATTAAAGTGATTTATTATTACTTTTGCCTATGCATAGCAATCTACTCAACTGTTACGTACCCGTGTTTCCCCGATAGTAAGACACCCCCGATTGTAAGACGTATCGGGGTTTTCAGGGGGTCGGCTAATATAAGCCGTACCCCGAAAGTAAGACATATTACTCCTGCCCACTTCCGCCTCCTGCTTAAAATACTTAAATACTTAAAATACTTAAATACTTAAAATACTTAAAATACTTAATATACTTAAAATACTTAAAATAAAACTGACAATTGTTTTCCAATCAATATAAGCCGTACCCCGAAAGTAAGACATAGTGGGGCTTTTGGGGATAAAAAGAAAGTGTGACGCTGTCTTGCTTTCGGGGAAACACGGGTAGCACTATTTTGGTGCTAGATAAGGGTCAGTGGAATTCAAGAGGGATTGGACTTGGTCCATTTATGGTTATGTAGAGATTCTAGTCTATGTAGATTCCTCCTTTGACTCCACTTCCAGGTTCTGCCACTCCTACCCGAACACAGCCATTGCAGCTTATAAACCATGATTACCATTTAGTGGAACTTCATGGAACTCAGCTTATTCCACAGCTCACAATAAAAAAAAAACCTTTGTTCAATGTGATGCACCATGCAATCATTGTAACAATAGCTGTCAAAGACTTTCTGGAAGGCTTTAGTCACGAATCTTTACACAACCTGGACATCCCCTTCTCCTTCTCCTTCTTCCCCTTCCCCTTCTCCTTCCCCTTCTTCTTCCTCCTCCTCCTCCTCCTTCCCCTCCTCCTCTTCCTCGAAGTTCCACCACCATTAGACCTGTTTGTGGTCTGAGAAGGTGTGGGGATTGGGGTCAGCGGTCTGATAATCTATGCCTATCATACTTTATCTTTACTACTGTTAGTGAAGCAACACACTGGTATATTCAAAAGTTGTGTGTGTGTGTGTGTGTGTGTGTGTGTGTGTGTGATTCATCTTGATCTGATTTGAATCCTCAATTTGACTTGAAGTATCAAAATGTTTTAAAATGATTTTCTGGTCTGAAATGTTGAAATGATTCAATTTGGACTGAAGATTAAAAGTGTTGAAGTGATTCAGTTTGATGTGTTGAATCAATTCAGAAAACAAGCTCTTGCATATTTTTGCACCCACAGTTGAGCTGCACAATGAAGACCTATCGCTCATTCTATCAATAGCAAGGGCTTGTTCCTCTCTCACCCTCCCCTCTTCCCTAGTATAAGGATTTTAATTGGCTTTTAAATGAGCCATCTACTGTAAAGGAAACTCTGGTGCTAAAAGTAGTGCAGTAAGATGATAACAACTTGAGCTTAATGCAAAGGAACATTTCTTGTTCTCTTTCACTCTGCTGAATATCATCAAAATATCACAATTATATTCTTAGAGCCAATTAAAATAACCAAAAAAATTCCATCGATTGTCAGCCAAATCACAGTTCACTGCTTCATGCACATGGGATAATGCCAATTTTGGCTAAAGATCTAGTCCAGTGCTTCTCAAACTTTTCTTTCCAGAGACCCCCTTTAAATATCTTTTGTGGCCACCGACCATGGCCACGGATCCCCAAGACTCAACTCAAGATTTAAATCATAACATTTTTTCAAGGCTTTGCAGAACCCTTGTGATGGCATCAAGGCTTGCCAGGGGTCCACGGACCTCAGGTTGAGAACATGGTCTAGCCTGCATTTTGGATATATGCTCTGTTTGACAATATTTTTTGGTTCCATTCAATTTTGTGCAATTCTCAAGGACTCCCTGGATGGGTCCCTGATGTTTACTTGGCAAGATTTTCAAATGTGATTTGCCATTGCCTCCTTCCTAGGGCTGAGAGAAAGTGCCTGGCCTCTTGCCTAAGATGGAACTAGAATTCCTAGTCTCCTGGTTTCTAGCCTGATGACTTTACCCACCAAACTGGCTAATATTTGATAATATTCTCGCTAAGTAAGAAAGTCCATGTGCTGCAGATAATCTCCTAAGATCTCTGCTTCAGAATATGTAGTCTGCACTCTCCTTCTGAGTGATTTACCCACAGACTATAGAGTAGTAAAGTTGTACTCTGCAGTCTGCTTTAGCACAGAGGATTCTGTCCTGTTTCATATCAAATTAGGATAAAAATGCAATTAATTAATGGGAAAGTATGTTGCTGATTGCTGAATAGCTGAATAGAATAGAGCTGGAAGGGGCTTTGGAGGTCTTCTAGTCCAGCCCCCTGCTCAAGCAGGAGAACCTATACTATTTCAGACAAGTGGCTGTCCAGTCTCTTCTTAAAAACCTCCAGTGATGGAGCACCCACAATGTCTGGAGGCAAGCTCTTCCACAGGTTAATTGTCCTCACTGTCAGGAAGTTTCTCCTTAATTCCAGGTTGCTTCTCTCTTTCATCCGTTTCCGACCATTGTTTCTTGTTCTGACCTCTAGTGTCTTGGAGAATAGTTTTACCCCCTCTTCTTTGTAGCAGTCCCTCAAATACTGGAATACTGCTATCATTCACCCCTATTTTTTCTTTTCTTTAGACTAGCCAAACCCAAGTCCTGCAGCTGTTCTTCATAGGTTGCAGTCTCCAAGCCTTTGAGCATCTTAGTTGCTCTTCTCTGAACTTTTTCCAAGGCCTCAACATCTTTTTTGTAGTAGGGTGACCAAAATTGGTTGCAGTATTCCTGGTGTGGTCTTCCTAGGGTTTTATAACGCGGTACTAATCCTTTACGTGATCTTGATTCTATGCCTCTGTTTATACAACCCAGGATTGTATTAGCTTTTTTTGGCTGCTGCTGCACCCTGCTGGCTCATGGTCAAGTGATCGTCCAATAGGACTCCAAGTTCCCTCTCACAGTTGCTGTTTTTGAGCCAAGTCTTGCTTAATCTGTACTTAAACCTTTGATTTTTCCTGCCTAAATGTAAAACTTTGCTTTTCTCCACATTAAAACTCATTTTGTTGGATAAGACCCATTGTTCAAGTTTGTCAAGCATTGCTTTAGCAATAAAATATCATGGCCTTCCCTGTGGTCAGGGATCATGAGAGCTCTAGGCCAAATCATCTAAAGCAGGAATAGGAAATCTCCCAGGTTGCTCCTGAATTACAATGCCCAGTAGAATCAGCCAGTATGGTCAACGATGAAGGATGTTGGGAGTCACAGTTCAACATCGTGAGAACAGTAGTTGCCCCCTTTTATCTAGAACAGAAGCCCACAACTTGAATTCCCAAGGCAACATATGGTCCCTCAAAGTCTTTGATGTGTCCCACTTGAGGATTCTAGGAATTTCTACCAAGTTTGTGTAACTTTCTGTGATGAACAGATAAATAATTAAATAGTTGATTGAAGAGTCACCATATTGATTTTATTTATTGGATCTTTATCCCATCTTTATTGTTTTTAATTCTATTGAAATAGAAATCACATTTAAAAAAAAATCCTGGCTCACTGATGTTTGGAGTACAGCAATAGAAATAGCAATAGCACTTAGACTTATATACCGCTTCACAGTTCTTTACAGCCCTTTCTAAGCGGTTTACAGAGTCAATCTATTGCCCCCAACAATCTGGCTCCTCATTTTACTGACCTCGGAAGGATAGAAGGCTGAGTCAACCTTGAGTGGTGAGGATCGAACCCCTGGCAGTGGGCAGAATTAGCCTGCAATACTGCATTATAACCACTGTGCCACCACAGCTCTTGCCATAATGCTTGAGGACCAAGCGTGGTCTTCGACCTGGAAAAAATGGTACACCAATAGTCTAAAAGGATCCAGGTTCTGGGATATTATCTTAGAACCTTAATAAAATAATTTGGAACAAAAACATATTTTTGACATCGACCTGGAATGATGTCTGAAGAGCCTTCCTTGCATAGAGTGAAGGCTTTTCGTAGAACTTACAAAAGTGCATGAGAGATGTGTTGTATCTCCTAATGTAGTTGGCTGATAGTCTTCCTGAGTGGTGTAATTGACTGGTGAATATCTGAATGATGTCACGTAATGTTTATCTGCCCAATATAGTGACCTAAATTAATTAGATCCTGCAAGGTTCAAAATGGGCACAGGCTCCCTTTTAGAGTCCAAATCCCCACTTCATTATTTGAAGGAGAGGTAAAAGCTTTTGGAGGATAAAATTGCAGTGCCTTATCATGGCTGAGTGGCTCACAAAGACAGCGATATGCACTCCCAGACAAAGGATCTTTGTGTGGATGGATAGGTGGGTGGGTGGGTGGGCTTTCTTGAATTGGATATTCAGGTTTTCATAAATGTTTCGGGAGAACTGAGCCTACTGTTTGTATTAATGGCCGTGGAAGCAAACTGGGGAAGGGACAAAATGCATTGGGTTGTTCTGATTCATCTCTGCCTTGGAATTGATCATTACAATTCATTGCACAGTGATCCAGATGTTCAGACTGGATTTGGCATTTTTATCTACTTATCGCGTCCTTCCAAGGACCTGGGATGGGTAGATGTAGATGTATTAGAGGTATCATTGCAGGATGTGAGCTGTTCCAAATAAAGCTGCCTTATGCAATTGATTGATGGTGATTTTGTCAATGCCAAAGTTATACAAGTGGGGCTTCCAGTTGTTTTGGGATTGCACCCAAGGCACCAATGACTATTGACACTAACTTTGCCTTCTTTTGCCATAGTCATTCTCTTTCTATTTGCAGGTGTTTGTATTTCATTATCTTCTCCAGTTCCTTCTCTTATTCTTATTATATTTGTTTGTTGCCCATCTTGCAGTTTGAAGCAACTCTGAGAAAGAAACCACAAGAAGATACATCTTTTGTATGTTTCCCAGTACTGCCCTTGTCCTTTTCCTGGACCTTGAGATGGGTCTCTTTTAACTGACATTTCAGTTTAATAGCCTTCTTCTTCCAGAAACATTGAGGTGGTCTCTTTTAGCTCTTTGAATATTTGCAGGCAAATTGTAGTTTTTAATCAGTGATTTGCTTAACAACTGTGGCAGCAAAGGTCATAAAACTGGATGTGATTCCCTTCACAACCATCTTGCACAGCCACAGAAATTCTACTCCCAAATGTAGTTATAACTTGAAGACAATTAATGCAAGAATAATATAGGTAGTCCTTGACTTGCGACTACACAATTGAGCCCAAAATTTCTGTTGCTAAGTGAGACATTTGTTAAGTGAATTTTGTCCCATTTTACAAATTTTCTTGCCACAGTTATTAAGCGAATCACTGCAGTTAAGTTAGTAGGACAGTTTTAAAGTGAACCTGGCTTCCCCATTGATTTTGCTTGTCAGAAGGTCACAAAAAGTGATCGCACTGCAACCGTCATAAATGCATGCTAGTTGCCAATTATATGAATTTTGATCATGTGACCATAGGGATGCCGCAAAAGGTTATAAATAACTTTTTTCAGTGCCATTGTAACTTTGAACGGTCATTAAAAGAATGGTTGTAAGTTGAGGACTACCTGTATTTGAAGGATGGTTAGACTGGATATGCTTTCCATGCATCCTTTCAGAGGTGATAAGAGGAAACTGTGAGTGATGTTGCAGTGCAGAATGCTTTTCCTCTGGGATTCTGACTTTTTTCTGCTCCTCTTCTTACTTGGTGCTCCATTATTCCTTCCAACAGTTAATACTTAATGCCCGCCGAACATGTTTATTTATCAGCTTGCTAAGGTTTTTAAGATTCTCTTGGTGGTTTTGCTTTTCCGAAACCTTTCTGCTTGTGCAAACCCCAGGAGTCTCTTACGTCTGTCATGGTTGGTGCCATTTTGGAGATGTAAGTAATAGTACTCAAAGTCTGAAAATTGCAAATAAACCATAAATAATGTTTTGGGGAATAAGGGCACAAGAGCGTCCGTTCA
The DNA here is from genome assembly GCA_034064705.1 of Bothrops alternatus. Lineage (NCBI taxonomy): Eukaryota > Metazoa > Chordata > Lepidosauria > Squamata > Viperidae > Bothrops > Bothrops alternatus. The sequence continues at coordinate 5,148,357 of JARGCV010000230.1, read as the reverse complement.
TTCATGACCTGTCTCTCAGCCAGAAAATCCTAGGCATGAGGGTAAATGCTATTGTATGAAATGGATGCCTAACCTAATTTAGCATAAAGTATGATCTATTGCTGTGGAAAACTTTGAAGGTTGTGTGTGTCCCTTTGGCAGAGCTTTGTGTAAAGCAGCTCTTCAGAATTATTCCACAAAGCAATAGGGATCCTTGCTTCTAAAAGAGAAGCGAAGTTTGCACCTGCCTTCATTTTCCCTGGCCTCCAGTAGCTTTCCGGAAAGTGCTGAAGACGCATCTATGCCGACAGGCTTGGGGCATATGAGCTGTGCTCTGCCCCTCGGCCCTAGGAGTGTCCCTCCATCGGCGACTGCGAGCTGATTGTGTTTGTATGTGGTGTGAGTGTGGTTAATTTTTAAAGTTTTTTATTGTATTCTTGTTGTGAGCCGCCCTGGGTCTTCGGAGAAGGGTGGCATATAAGTCTGATAAATAAAATAAAATAAATAAATAAGTAAATAAAAAAGTTACAGCTCATGTATTCTACAGGCAGAAAAACTTATTCCAGTTATTAAGATTGCCAGTTAACATGCTGAAATGATGTGAGCAGAATGAAACCGTCTGTTGGTTTTGATAAGAAGAAGTGTCATGCTCCCAGACCACGAAATGTGTGTTTCTGGGTGCAATTCAAGGTGATGGTGGTTACCTTTAAAGCCCTACATGGCTTAGGACCGGGGTACCTGAGAGATCTCCATAGATTTGGAAGGGGCCATTTAGTGCAACTTCCTTCTTGGTGCAAGTGTGATGACTCCCCCAGGTGCTTCCCCAGATACCTCTCCAGATGTCAATTTGGAGGAGGATGAACCAGTCCCAGGCACTTCAGAAGGGAAGTTGGTCAGTGGCTCCGAACAGCCCAGCTGAGAGTGATTTGGCTGAAGCACAACTGTAGCCGAACAGTGATAAGGAAGAGGAACTGCCTTCTGCCTTTGATCCGAGAGCACGCAGGGCAGAGAAAAGGCAGGAGCAGCGAAGGTCATCCTAATTATTCACAAGGAGGCAGCCTTGTGCCTCTTCATGGCCTGCACTAGAAGCACAGCAGACAGATGGAGACAATGCTGGGAACAACATGTACATTTCCTAGCTGTGTGTTTCCTGGTTGTGATTCCAGCCTTGCCTTGGGTTGACCCTGTGCCTTGACTTTGGATCATGCCCTCTCATATTGTGAATTTAATTTTGCCTAGTCAATGTAACTTGTTTGGGAAATTTTCAAGTGCTTTTCGGACTCAGTGGCCGTTGCTCTGTGGTCTGCTTTTGGCTGGACTTAATTGGGCAGTTCTGGGTTTTGGGTGAAGGGAACTGTTGTGGAATATTAATAAACCCACTAAACCACTGTTATGTGTGCATGTGAGTGAGTGGGACCGCACAGCAAGTAAACTATGGCAACTAATGGTTGCTCAGTCTCTCCTTAAATGCATCCTTAAAGAGAGGCTGGGCAACTGGTTGCGATAGTGAAGGGAAGCTTCTCATGTCTAAGGACGATGAGCTCTAATGTCAGACCAGTAGGAAGAACTTTTTTTTTCCTCTCGAAGGCTGAACAAGAATGGGTTCTTCTGAAACATAAAACCATGAATTCATATTCTCTATTCTGCTATGAAGGAGAACAAGGAAATCAGAAGAGAAAAAAAAACCTGAATGAATCCATGGGGGAAATTTACCCACATACAGAGCTGGGGTACCCTGGAGATATTTGCAGAACTCGGAATCGCAAGCAAAGGCTGCACTAATTATCGAGACAATACTTGTGACTATTAGGAAGTTAGTCTTGTTTGCATGCAGCTTTCCTCCTGTGTAGGCCACATCATCTCTCATTAAGTCAAAAGTGCCTATGGGGATTGGCAGCAGAGTGTCGGTATGTTATAAGGGGACTTGGCCCATTCTTTTCTTCTCTCTCCCTCCCTTCATTTTCCTCCAGGGCAATCTGGTAGGCATTGCATTGTTGTGAGGTTAAATAAGCTGGAAATTGATTATTGCCAGCTGCTAACTTGGCTGCCTGAGGCTATGACAAAGCTATCTTACTTGGCATCTTGTTCTCACTTAACAGTTGTGCTCTAGAGGTAATGAATTTCTCCTTGGCTTGCACACCCCATGGTTTTGACCCTGAGCTTTGTAGTGCATAGAAGCCTTCTGTCCTTCTGGCAGTCCAAGGATAGCAGAACTGAGGTCAGCATTTGAGGAGACAATTCTGTCACTCTGAGCAGAGAAGCAAATGTATATTGATGTCTTTGCAGAAGCTGACTGAAGTGGAATGCCCTCCAGATATAAACCTTTTTTGAACCCAAGGGAAAAAAAGGCATGGAATATTTCAGGGAAGAAGACTTTATTCAGGGTCAGTGCAGTACCTTACTAATGAGGTAGAAAGCATACGGATCTACCTTGGTTGGAAGAAAAAAAAATCTCAGTACTTGCATTGAAGGATAGCTTTATTAGGTCAACTTGTGGTTCAAAAATTGTATGGAGGGCTTTCAGGTTACAAGAGCTTTAAGATGGTCAAAGAAAGAGAAGAAGAGGCTGAAATTAAGGACACTTTTAAAGCAGAGTTTGCAAGGCTTTATTTAACTTAACACATGAGAGTAGGCTGCAAGTACAATACAATCTATTGGGAAGGCTGGTGTGTAAGAATTCAAGTCAGGTACTTTCAGGAATAAGCAATCAATTATAGACCTCTATTTTTTTTTTTTGACTGTAAGGAACCAAATGATTCTTTGAAGGTGTGAGGGCTTACGTCAATGTACTTTGCGAGGTAGTTAAAGATTCAGGAGCAACATTTGCACCCTGGTTGGTATTAACTTTCTTGCAGGGCTGACACGTTGTGTGAAACTAAATTGTTTGGTTAATTTATAGTTTATATGTACTCCTCAGTTAACAACGGAATCTGGGACTACAATTTCTGTTGCTAAGCAACATGGTTGTAAAGACAATGTCATATGACTGTGCTGCTTAACAGGGGCCCTGCAATAGCTAGAATTTTGAGGACCAGTGATAAATACCACAACTGTGATGACTGAATTAAGGTTTACTGGGTTCACAGAATGTGCCAGGTCACTAAAAAACTAAGCTAAGCAAGTACAAATGTTGGGTAAAATCCTTTTCATGTACACAAAGTTATGTGGAAACTTACATTCCATTTGGCCAAAAGAAACTCCCCTTTGATTTTGGTTTAATTGCAGTATTTTTATGTTCTTTATGGGAGCAGTTGAGTAAGAATGGAATTATATTTCCCCCCTTAGCAAATATGGAAGAACTGTAACACAATCACTTTTTTGAAAGATAGGTTACTTTCAAAAATAAGAGGCATAAAGCTTTCTGAATAGCAATCAAAGCAGGAGAAGCCACAAAAATAGATGGGCTCAGTGTAACAATGGAGAAGTATAATAATAAATAACAAGTCCAAGCAGAATCAATAACCAAGTGCAGATCTGATATAGATCATAGCACAGAAAATTGATGAAGCACAAAAGAAAAGCTAATGTTCCAAAAGAAGGAAGCCATAAAAGCCTGAAGAAAAGTTTGCTTTATTTCAATATGTGAAAGGAATATATTTTCTTCTGGTGAAAGAATCAAAATGTTGATTCTTCTTCCTAAAAAAAGAAATCAAGTACAGTATATAATGCCTATGTCATGGTTCCGACAGATGAAACCCTTCAAAAGAACTTTGAGGCATTGTTTACCTTAAAGAATATTTTATTGGGGAAACAAAGTATCGGCACTACATAGTTGAACTCAAAAACTAAATTCCCTCCCCTGGATACAAAGTAACAAAGTACAATTCCCACCTCCAATAAACAGTCATAAATTGCATTCCCCAATTAGCTTGAAGCGCAGGCTTCCTCCCCAGCTCTCCAGCCTGCCAAAATGCTATCAGCTCTGGGCCCAATGTCCTTGGGTTCTCACGGCTGAGTTATTATTGTTATGACTAGCTGGACTCTCATCTCTATCCCTCCTCCCAGCAACAACTACTGTAATTCTAAAAGCATAGAGAAAATGGCTACATGTTCATCTGTTGTCAAAGCAAGAACATCCGATGTTAGCAGCGTTGGGCTGGAGATAACAAGCTACAAGTTTCTTGTTAGATGGACAAGGCTGTCCAATCGTGGGCAAGAAAAAGAAGTTTTCTTGGTCAAAGAATTAGAGCATGTCTCTAAAACTGTTCACCAGTTTGGTCTAGTGGTTAAGGCACCAGGCTAGAAACCAGGAAACTGAGTTCTAGTTCCACCTTAGATATGAAAGCTGGCTGGGTGACTTTGGGCCAATCACCAGGAGACTGTGAGTTCTAGTCCCACATTAGATATGAAAGCCGGCTGGGTGACTTCGGGCCAATCACTAAGAGACTGTGAGCTCAAGTCCAGCTTTAGGCATGAAAGTTGGCTGGGTTACTTTGGGCCACTCACATTATCTCAGCCCAGTTCACTTCACAGGGTTATTGTGGGAAAAATAGGAGGAGAAAGAAATATGAGGCATGTCTTGGCTCTGTTTTCTTCAAAACTCTGGGCACTGCACATGCAACACCTGTTTTGCAATGGTTGGGAAGTTAACGGCATTTAGTTTTCATTTTTAGGTGACAAAGAACCCATCAGGTTCTATAAACACATGTTGGTTTCTCTTTATAAACCCAAGTTCAGGATGAATTGGGACCTGGCTGAATTTTATTCATTTCTAATTGATCCCATGTGGATCTGTGTTTTGGGCAATTGGGCTTTGCTTGCATTCACTGGAATTAGTGTGAAATATTATAAATTCTGCTTACTGCTATTAGCTTTGATTATATTTATCATACTTGAAGGGGAGGAGGAGACAAAGAGGGAAGAGTCTTTGGGGAAAGAGAGAGGTGGTGATTGCTTCAACAAATTTATAGAGAGGTTCAAACATCCAAAAGTATGACAAGTTGTTGATTTAGTAGTATCTTTGTTATTGTTTATTCTTTGTTGCAATTGCCATCTTCTTGGCAGAGATCAGAACAAATGCAATGGCCCCGAAAATAAAAAGATGAAATGCTACGTAAATATAGACTTCCATAATAATATGTGTCCAGTTTACAATTCCATGTTTGTTCTGGTCCATTAATTGCATCTTGATTCATAACTTATTTGCTTTTCTAGCTGTGGGAACTTATGAACAACCAATACAAGACTCATGATGGGAAAACCATGGTTTATATACCTGGGTAAGATGTGACAACATCAGTACTGGTAGTCCTTGACTTTCAGCCATTCGTTTAACAACTGTTATGTTGATGCTGAAAAAAGTGACTTATAATCATGCCTTGGACGAATAACTGTTGCAGCATCCCCACAGACACATGATCATAATTTAACACTTGGCAGCCAGCACTATGAGGTTATAGTGTCCCAGGGTCATGTGACTGCTACTCACAAGCTTTCTGGGGGCTTCTGATAAGTAATCAACATGGATTTGCTTAATGACAGCAACAAGAAAGGTAATAATATGCTGTACACCACCCAGAGTCATTGGATACAAGACAGGCAGCAAATAAATTTCATAAACCAAGAAATAAATAAAATGGGTGTGTCTCACTTAATGGCCACATTGCTGAGTGACAGAAATTCCAATCGCAACTGGTTGCAAGTTGAGGACCACCTGTAATTGTGTCATTTGTGTAATGACAGGATGTGGCTGTCATTATTTTGATGTCATTGTGACTCATTAGGACAGAGGTCCCCAACCTTTGGGGCACCAGGGACCGGTTCCGTGGAGAGAGGTTTTTCCACAGACCGGAGGGGGCGTGGTTTTGTGTGCTGCCTGCATCTTATGGACGGGGCTTTGCATGTTTGTGCAGACCGGATGCTGGCATGCTTAGGCCCGGTACTGGTCCAAGGACCGGGGGTTGGTGTACCCTGCATTAGGACACTGCTGCATCCAACTTCAGTATGTTTACCGAGAAGTAAGTTTCGATAATTTCAGCAATGTTGGAGCTTAAAGCACAGATGTGTTTTCTTAGAACAATGTTTCTGATGGCCATTTTTAAATCCTTCTCCAGCAAGGAGCTACTGCTCGCACCTTCACTCGTTTGCCACCACCTAATTCTCCACATTCAATATTTTTTCCCTTCTCAATTTCTGGGGAGGTTTTATACTACATTTAGTGCTCTGTGTTAATTTGATATTTCTAAGCCACGTCTTGTGTAAATGCCAAACCATATAAGGATGAAACAATAGCTCTCTTCAACGGATTTGGCTCTAGGTTTAGCCAGAGCACAGGGGATGCTGGTGAATGATTGCATATTTGAGTAACACCTATTGTACATAAAAAGCTCTGCCTTTTCATGAAAAATACTTTGTCAGGAAAAGGATTACAAGAGGACTTTCCCCACTAAATGCTTTTAGGAAGTTTAGAATGCTGCAGAATACCCCATCAGAATTTCCTCCCTGCATTTAGAGGAGAGACAGCCCAGGATGAATATATGTAAGCTGAAATTGCCTTGGCTGCAAAATTTGGATTTGTGAGCAATGCGTGTCAGGAGCTATGCTAATGCCTGATGTCACTCTTGAAAGGATGCCTCTGAAACACTTCAAGAGAAGATTAAAGCCCATTTCTATTGACACAGGATGGTACATTGAGCTTTTGTGAAAGACCGCAAATGAAAATTTAATCAGAACAATGCAAGGTTATTTGTATTGACTTGGTTGGTTGTCATTTCTGTGGAACTGTTCAGACAATCAGTTTGGGAGGTAGCAGAACAAAGCAAGGGGAAGGGATGGCAGGAAAATGAAGGGCAGTGATGAAAGTAGCCGTCATCCTGGAGGCTTAACTGGGGTCTGTTTCAATTTAGTTGATGGTTGCTTTATGGTCCAACCTGCATGATAAATTGGAATACGAGACCCTATTCCACATTAAAGAGTCATTTTAGCTGTTGATTTAAATAAGAGAAGCAGTATAGGCTTAATATTTGCCCTCTTCAGATTGGTCTTTCATAGCTGATTTAAAACAAGCATTAAAGCAGCTTCCTCCAGCCAGTTATTTTTCATATGTGTTTGACTAAATCTCCTAGAACTAGTAGCTATTGATTATCCTTGCTGGACATTTGAGCTGTAATCTTAAAACATCTCAAAAGTGTAACATTAGGGAGGAATGAAGTAGTGCTTTGAAATTATGACTAGATTATCTGGATTCTCCCAATGCAAGGTAAATCACAGGGATGTCTCCAAATATGACAAATGGCATGGTGTGGAGTCATAGCTGTGGCTCCTGCTTGGACCATTTTCTATCAGCAAAACATGGGTTCACATGCAGTTTTCTCTGGTGGGCTTACTTCTGTGCAATGACTGGTTTAGAAAAGAAAGCAGAGAAAAAATATTCTCAGGTACAGTTAGTGCTCGCTTATCGATGACCTCATACAGCGACAGTACGGAGTTACGAGGGTGCTAAAAAAAAACTTTGCAACCAATCCTTGCGTTTACGCCTGTCATAATGCAAGGATGGTCACAAAATTGCCTTTTACAGGTTTGCAACCAGATTGGGACAAGCACAGTTAATGTAGAAGGCGGAAGTAAAATCCTAAATTGTGATCATATGATTTTTCACTTAGTGATGGCAGTGCTTTGCTTAATAACTGAAGGAGAAGCAAAGTCATAAGCCAGCTGTGGTCATATGATTTTCTGCTTACAAACACAGCAATCAATGGTTAACTTGCCAATCCCAATTATGGTGACTATCTGAATGGAAAAATATTATATCACGTTACAAAGAGACTCATGAGCCTTTTCAGGTCTCATGTGTGAAATTGCCTGCTCCCATTTGCTATTACTACGGTTTAGTTTTTGCAGCCTTCTAATCTGAGGAATCGGTGGTATTGAACATATTTAGTATGCAAGATTAAATCCCTTGCACCTCCAGTGGGTAAAAAAAATTCAGATAACAGTGATAAGAAAGTTCTTAGAAAATCTGTTGGGGCAATTCTGGGTTGCTTAAAGGATGAACAAGAGAGGGAAAGAAGAGAAGTAGTATAAAAATTTAGACTTGAATGTTTCCCCTTTCAATAGACAGGCTTCTCATTAATGATTAAATTCTGAGGCATGGCTCTAGGGCAGGTAGCTTAATTATTACAACCCTGAAATTTGTGATAAGAGTTTTTAGATTATTATTTCTATTGACTGTTTCCATTATTTATGTTTTCTGTTCATTGATTGTAATCTCTTCTGAGATCTGTTACTATAAGGCGGGTGATACACATGTCTATAAAAGATAAAAACATCCTTCAGGTATTCAGACTCCTAGTTGCTGGTTAAAAAAAATATCTGTGAATGAATTGTTGTTTTTTTTCTCTTATAAACTCTAATAATTAAAATATAATGGCTTCTCAGTGCGGGAATCCAAAGGGAAGCCTTCCATATGGGAAATCAGTTCAGCCTCCCTCAATGAGAGAGAGTTCTCTGAGTAATTGGTTTTGATGTTTTGAAGGAAGATTAGGAAGATTTTTTTTCTCTCTAACATTCCAGTGGAATCTGCCTTCTTGTAACTTAAAATCCATTACTGTAGGAGAAGAACAGGCAAAACTAGAAGGCAGAGTTAAATGCATCATCAGTTTAGAGTACCTGTGTTTCTACAAGAGATATAAGTCCAGCCCCTCCCCTTGAATTCCATTGACCCTTATCTAGCGTCAATTTAGTGCTGCTCTTTAGTTGATTAGATTCTTGTGTATAGGCTGTAATAGTAAATTCTCTGGGCTTAAACTGAATGAATGATCCTGGTTCTTTGTGTCTGACATTATTTCATGTTTGGCCTTCTAGTATGATGACGAGGAGATATGGAAGTTGAATATGGCAATTTTTCAGGTAGTTCAAGAATGTGATCCCATCCCTCTCTCCCCCAGTATTTTTCTCTGAATGCTTAAATATTTCCAGATCCTTCAATCACTTTTCTACTGGATTCCTTCTTGCCCCAGATTTTTAGGATCTGTAAATCTGGCTATCCCACCATCTATATGGATGCAATCTGGATATCTATCACCCAATTTTTTCCCTCACCCAATTTTCTCACCTTCAGCTTTGTTTTAAAAAAATATTTTTATTGAATACAAAAAAAAGAAAAGGATTAAAAACATTGAACATGGTAAATCGTCTTTGACTGACATCTCAGTCCATATTGTACATTAATTGCATATATTTTATCTATATACAAATTATACATTTCTAATCTCTATTTTAACATCTCTTTATTTGTGACCTCTATTTTTTCCCTCCATGTATAAAATTTATTCCATATCAAATAAAATTCTGTGTCTTCTCCAGCATGAGTGGATTGTCGAATCCACTGATGGGTTAACTTAGCCTACTTGCCCATTGACTAGGTCCGGTTTTTTGCCCCGCCTCCAGCCGGAAGTTCCTCTCTTCCCCAGTTTTTACCTAGTCTTGAAGCCCGAAGCATCTCGTTGTGTTAGCTTCGCGAGTTAGTGCTTTTTCGTTGGTAAAGATTTGGTAAAGGTTTTTTTCTTGTTGTTAAGGTGTTAGATTGATTGGAGAGGACTAAATTTAGAAGAATTTTTTCGTTTTTTGGCTTTATTTTTATTTTCTCTCCTCCACTACTCCGTCGGGGATCGCGGCGGCGAGGCCTTCCTGGCCTTAGGGCTCTGGGGAGAGTGGGAGCCGCAGGGGGAGACATCCCTGGGCTCCCAGCCGCTGCCGGATCTCGTCCCGACATTCCCCGGAACTCGCAGACGTCGAGCGGAGAGGCAGGCTGAGGGAATCCAGCAGCCACACCAGACCGGATGACGCGCAGATAGCGGAGGACCGCTACAACAAAACTGCAAGTGGGGAAGGAGTGGGGAGGAGATCGCTGGGCCACCGCAGGGGTGGAAATCGACGGGAGCCGTTTCCCCACCGGGGTGGGTAGACCCAGGGCCGTTGGCGGTAGGTACCGCGTGGCCAGGAGACCAGGAGATCGAGCTGAAAATTTGGCGTGGTGGCCTTCCTTACACGTTTCTCTGGCACAAAATGCCATCTTGGAAAGGGGGCGGTCATTTCCTCCTACGCTCTCTGGTTGGGTACTTGCTCTGGCGTGAAAACCCATTTTGGAAAGGGGGCGGTGATTTCCCTTTGTTCCTTCTGGCGCGAAAGCCCAGGGAAGGAAGCACGTTGACCGGCAAAGGCAGCGTTTGCGTTACCAGCTCAGATTCAGTCTTAGCGATCACTGAGAGCCGGGTAAAGAAAGGAGAGGGTTTTTTGTGTGTTTTTCGGAATTTTAGCAGCTGCGAGCACCGTGACGACTGATCCACCGGGCATCTAGTGGAGTAGGGCGGATTGAACGCCATCGCCCACTAGCCACCATCGCCGCGCAGGTTAGGGAGAAAAATCCCTTCAGTGCTGCCAGCCCAAACAGTGCCTGCCAGTAACGCTCATTCTCAACGAGGTTGAGATACCTGGAAAGGGTTATACACAGAGCAATGGCTATGGCAGATGGCAATTCGGCCCAAGGCTCAGCTCCCCCTCCCTCTTTGCCAAAACGCAGAGCTACGGAACAGGAGCCGGGGGGGGGCAAGAAGAAGGCCAAGACGAAGCACCTGACTGAACCGTCAAAGGCAGCTGAGCGGCAGGCCATAAGGAGACACCAGGTGTTGGAGAAGGAATTTGCCAAAGCGCAGAGGCTCAGGGCCAGCGGAACAGAGATGGTGGCCCTCCCTCCACTGGACTCTCCCATACCCTTTGGAACCCCAGGGGCAGTTGCACAAGAATCCAGGTCCTGGTCCCTCAGGAGGGAGACGGTAAGGGAGGTGTCTCCTGTCTCGGTGCCATCTTCTCCAGAGCGTTCTGAACCAACAACCAGCCAGGAGGAGGCTGGGCACGCAGGTAGGAAAAGGAAGAAGTCTGGTAAGTGGTCTTCACAATTCCATTCCTATATGCAAAGGGATTTTGAGCGCTTCATGTCCTCCAAGGACGCTTCTCCTTCTCAGGTCTCGCACACATCACTGGGATACGCCCCCCGTGGGGGGAAGGTAGTGTTTCATGATTCTGATGTGTCTGAGACTTCCTCACAGGTTGCAGAGGAGGAATTAGAGGACTGGGACGCTGTCGGGGCTCCGCTGTCGGAAGATGAGGACGCAGCTCCACAACCGGTTCCAGTCTCAGGTTTATTTGACCAGTCTCTCTTCTATTCCCTCATGCTCAAGACCTGTTCCTCGCTTGGTCTGCCAGCTAAGACCAAGGAAGCCAGACCTCCGTCCTCCGAAGAGGAGGACGCTGAAGATCCTCTAATGCACTCACCTGTGTCAGAGGTGATCCAGATCCCATGCACCAAGGTGTTCCGATCAACGGTGCAGTCCCAGTGGACCAACCTAGGGTCTATCCCTTCTCCAAATAACGGGGAGAAAAGGATGTTTAATGTCTGCACTCCCTTCACCTCGCTAATAGAGGTGCCACAGGTTGATGCACCGCTAATCTCTCTTTTTTCTTTTTCAGCCATCCCAGGAGACATGGCAGAGTCGATGAAGGCGGAGGACAAGAAACTAGAGCTCGCCCTCTGCAGAGTCCACCACTCATCGGCCTGGGCCATTAGGGCCGCATCCTCAGCCTCAGTAGTCTCCAGGGCAGTGATCAGGTGGCTCCGGGAGCTCCAGGCAAGTGTTCCTTCGGACCAGGTATGTATACAGCAGACACTGACCAAGCTGCTGACGGCAGCAGAGTACACAGCGGACGCCACCCTGTCTGCCTGACGATACTCGGCCAGGTCCATCGGGGGGACAGTGGTGACCAGGAGACTGATCTGGCTCAAGAACTGGAAGGCCGATCTGAAATCCAAGTGGCGGCTGGCCACTGCTAAGTACTCAGGAACAAAGCTGTTTGGAGCGATCCTGGATCCGTACGTGATCGAGGACAAAAATAAAAGAAAGGTCCTAGCTCATCCTTCCAAAAGGACAGACAGGGGAACACAGGAATTCCGTAGACAAGCACCCCGACAAAGCGGGAGCGGGGAATGGAGGCAGCCCTTTCAAGGGGGACAGTCCTGGGAGGGGCCCAGAACTCCGCACAACTTCTCATACAGACAGGAGCATGGCCAGGACCGTCCGGCTTCCGGCAGGGGCCAACCTTCAAAACGCCCCTTCAAAGGGTGGGCGGCCGCCCCTACAGACGTACCAAGTGACGCCTGGGACAGCCCCATCGGGGGTCGTCTGGCGCTGTTCAGCAAGGTGTGGCAGACGACCACGACGGATGCCTGTGTCAGGGAGACGGTGTCCCGGGGCCTAGCAATAGAATTTTACACCTCCCCACCAAGCCACTTCATAAGATGCCCGGTGGCTTGCAACCCGGCAAAGGCGAGACTATTAGATCTGGCCATAGATCACCTGGAGGAGATAAGAGCCATAGAGCCGGTTCCTCCAGATCAGGAGGGACAAGGGTTCTATTCCATTCTCTTCCTTGTGCCCAAGTCATCGGGGGATTGGAGGGCAATCCTCGATCTCAAGCGGTTAAACCATTACGTAGTGTACAGAAAATTCAAGATGCAGTCCCTCAGATCCATACTGGCCAGCATCAGAAGAGGGGACCTGCTGTCGTCCATAGATCTCACAGAGGCATACCTACATATCCCGATAAGACCGGAACACAGAAGGTTCCTCCGATTCTGTCACAGGAATCGGCATTACCAATAAAGGGCCCTACCATTCGGCCTGTCCTCAGCTCCCCGAGTGTTCACGAAGGTTCTGGCAGTATTGGGAGCGCACCTGCGCATGATACTGCTGCGAGTTCAATGCTACCTGGATGACATCCTGATACTCTCAAGCTCCCCTCAGGCAGTTCAGGCAGACCTTCGGGCCACTCTCAGCACCCTCCAGGACCACGGCTTCTCCGTAAACCACCAGAAAAGCCATCTCACACCCTCAAAAAGGCTACTACACCTAGGGGCGATTATAGATTCAGAGCGAGGCATGGTATATCTCTCCAAGGAGCGCCGGGAGAGTCTACAGAAGCTAGCACGCCTGGTAGAACAGAGGAAGGTGGTCACTATAGTGCAGCTGTCACAGCTCCTGGGGAAGATGGTATCATGCCTGGGCATTGTTCCGTGGGCCAGGCTTCACTCCAGAAGCCTCCAATGGCTTCTGCTTCCCTACCAAAGGCTAAACCAGAGTGCTTCCCTCAGGAGAGTCAGGGTACCACCTCAGGTCCTAGCATCCCTCAGATGGTGGAGATCAGACACCCTAAGCAAGGGGACCCTGCTCAGGGAACCAGACAGAATCACGGTGATGACCAATGCAAGCCTGTTCGGTTGGGGGGCCCATTCCATGGACCAGATAGCCCAGGGAAGGTGGAGTCCACAGGACCTGGGCCACAAGATCAATTGGCTCGAGCTGAGGGCCATTCACCTGGCCCTCCTACAATTCTCATCCCACCTGGCAGGGAGTCACGTGCTAGTCCTAACGGACAATGTAACAGCAAAGGCACACGTGAACAAGCAGGGAGGTACCAGGTCAGAGGCCCTCATGCAGGAGGCTCGGGCTCTGGGTCTGTGGGCAGAACAGCATCTGGCCTCCATCAGAGCAGAGCACATATCAGGGGAGGCAAACCACCAGGCGGACTCTCTCAGCAGAGTCACGGTAGATCACGCAGAGTGGAGACTGGATCCGGACCTGTTCGAGGCAATCTCGGACAGATTCGGACGCCCCATTCTGGACCTCTTCGCATCCCCAGAAAACACGCAGACTCCCCGGTTCTTTTCCAGATTCCAGACCCGGGGAGTGGAGGGGACGGACACGCTCAGATGCAGGTGGCCTCAGGGGCTACTGTATGCCTTCCCGCCACCGCCCCTGATACAAGCAACGATCCACAAGCTGATACTGGAACAGGCGGAGGTGATCTTAATTGCTCCACACTGGCCACGGCGCTCGTGGTTTGCAGACCTTGTGGACCTATCGCTTTCGCCAGTGTGGAGACTTCCGCTGAGTCAGGTCTCTCTGAGTCAAGGGAAGCTTCAGCATCCAGACCCGCAGTGGCTACAACTAGCCGCTTGGCACTTGAGCGGGAGGGACTAAGCAGGCAGGCCTTCTCAGAAGGTGTCATATCAATCATACAGGCCTCCCGTCGATTTTCCATGAACAGGATTTACGAAGCCACCTGGAAGAACTTCTCTTCCTGGTGTAGTAGGCAGGGATTAAACCCACTGGGTGTCACCATTCCCAACATCCTAGAGTATCTGTTGGAAGGTATGAACAAGGGATTAGCGACAAACACCATTCGCAGACAGGTAGCGGCACTGCAAACGGTTCTCGTCTGCGAGAACCGGGGACCTCTATCACAACACCCGGTGGTGAGCGCCTTCCTAAAAGGGGCGGTCACAAGACGGCCCCCAGTAGTTCACCGTTTCCCCTCCTGGGACCTTCCCAAGGTCCTGCAAGCATTAACTGAAGCTCCCTTTGAACCACTGGGGTCTTGCGCACTCCGTTTCCTGTCATTAAAGGTGGCCTTCCTAGTGGCCATTACCTCGGCAAGACGGGTTTCGGAGTTGTCGGCCCTTTCGGTCAGATCGGATCTCATCACCTTTGCAGAGGACAGGGTGATCCTACAGCTGGATCCATCCTTTGTACCCAAGGTCAACTCATGGTTTCACAGGTCCCAGGACCTGGTACTACCTAACTTCTGTCCGCATCCCACACATCGTCTGGAGAGACGATGGCACACCCTAGACGTGCACAGGGCCCTGCGCCACTATGTCAGGAGAACGGCGACCTTCAGGAGGTCAGAGGCCCTTTTTGTCTTTTTTCAGCCTTCGTCCATGGGACAGAAGGTGTCATCCTCAACCATTGGCAGGTGGATCAGGGCCTGCATTGCCAAGGCCTATGTATCATTGGCCTTACCGGTACCATCTAATATCACGGCTCACTCCACAAGGAGTGCAGCCACTTTGGCAGCCTGGCTTACCCAGGCATCAGTGGAGGAAATCTGTAGAGCGGCTACGTGGGTCTCTCCGTCCTCCTTTGTGAAACATTACAAGATCGATCAATTTGCTGCAGCGGAGGGCTCATTTGGCAGGAGAGTGCTGCAGCAGGTTGTTGTGTCCTCGTAAGAGCTAGCCTAGACTCCCACCCAAAGGGACATTAGAGGGCTTGGGTACGTCCCATCAGTGGATTCGACAATCCACTCATGCTGGAGAAGAAGCGTTGTCTTACCTGAATGCCTTTTCTCAGCATGAGGGGATGGAGAATCCACACCCTCCTCTAACTAGTCTAGGCAGATTGTTTCTCTTACAGGACGTTGAACGGAGCAACACGGTCCGACCTTCTTGAAAGCTTCGCCTAGTAAAAACTGGGGAAGAGAGGAACTTCCGGCCAGAGGTGGGGCAAAAAACCAGACCTAGTCAATGGGCAAGTAGGCTAAGTTAACCCATCAGTGGATTCTCCATCCCCTCATGCTGAGAAAAGGGGTTCAGGTAAGACAACGCTTCTTCCTGGTTTTTTAATCTTTTAGTTAACCTATCTAGTTCTGCGCAAAACATAATTTTCTTTATTAGTTCTTCCTCACTCGGTGTTTCCATTGCTTTCCATTTTTGAGCAAATAGTATCCTTGCCACCGTAGCCACATGAATAATTAAATATGTGTCCTCTTTATTTACATTTTTCTCTAATATTCCTAAAAGTAATGCCTCAGGTTTGAATAGAATGTTTTGACTGGTCATTTCTATTACCCATTCCCAGACCATACGCCAATACACCTGTGCTTCTCTACATGTCCACCATATATGAAAAAGGTACCCTTTTCTTTTTTACATTTCCAACATGTAGAAGAATATCCTTTATACATTTTGGCTAATCTGGCCGGAGGGAGATGCCATCTGTAAATCATCTTATACAAGTTTTCTTTATATGATGTTGCCAAAGTAATTTTGTTATTTCGCTCCCATACTTGCTGCCATTGATCCATATTTATATTATATCCTAAATCTATTGCCCACTTCACTATTGTTTCTTTATTTTTTATTTTATTTTTTTAATTTTTTATTTTTTCACCATGCACCATACACCAAAAACAAACTATATATATATAAACAAAATTCTTTTCTTTTAACAGAACCGTGCTAAACATTCTAACTATTCTATTACATCTTATTTATATTTTATTTACATTCAATCATTATACCTTTTTCTTTCTCTGTTCTAGCCAAATATAACACTTATTCCAAATTTCATAAAATTCTGTCACCTCCTTGTCTTTTAATTCTAGCGTAAGTTTATTCATTTCTGCGCATTCCAAAATTTTATAGATAACCATATCATCTGTGGGTATATTTTCATTCTTCCAGCATTGGGCATATGCTATGTGAGCTGCAGTCAATATATATATAATGATGTGTTGGAATTGTTTTTTAATCTTTGAATTTATTATGTTCAATAAAAATGATTCCGGTTTAAAATCCATTTTTATCTCTGTTATCTCCTGTATCCAATCTCTTATTCGTTCCCAATACTTTTTTGCTTTGGGGCACAGCCACCACATGTGGTAGAATGTTCCTTCTGTAATTCTACATTTCCAACACTTTGGATCTATATTTTTATGCATTTTGGCCAATCTCGCTGGTGTTAAATGCCATCTATAAATCATTTTGTATTGATTCTCTCTGTATGCAGTTGATAACGTCAATTTACAATTTACATTCCATAGTCTTTCCCATTCCTCTAGGTTTATATTTCTCCCCACATTTCGTGCCCACGCTAACATGGACCCCTTCACTATTTCTTCCTCTAACTCTATTTCTAATAAATATTTATAAATTTTTGATAATGATTTTCCTTCCTTGCTTGTTAGAATTTTATTGAGTAAGTGTGGGGTCTGATTTATTCCATATTCTTGCCTGTCTCTATTGTATCTAGATTTAATTTGTAGATAAGACCACCAATCTATGGGTATTCTTTGTTCCTCCAGCTCTTCTCTTGTCTTAAGATTGCCTTGGTTGTCCAGTAATTCTTTATATCTCATCATCTTTTTCTTCTCTAGAGTATTAGGGTGAATTGCTGCCTCCATCGGCGAAAACCAATTTGGGATTTTCCCATAATGCCTTTTTTATTTTTTCCCATATCTCGATCAATGCTCCTCTTATCTGATGTTGTTGAAAATATGTATGTATTTTCTTCTGTTTCCCCCACAGAAATGCATGCCAGCCCATCTGTAAATCATGTCCTTCAATCATTAATATCCTATCATTATCCAAATTTATCCAATCTTTAATCCATAATAACCCTGCTGCATAATAATAAGTTTCCCATTTGGGGAGTCCAAGTCCATCTCTACTCTTACTGTCCTGTAACGTTTTCATATTTATCCTAGCTTTTTTTACCTGCCCAAATAAATTTATTTATTATTTTATCCAATTGTTTAAAAAAAGTTTTCTCTAGTTTTATTGGGATTGTTTGAAATAAATACAACAATCTTGGTAATATGTTCATTTTAGTCACTGCAATCCTACCTAATAATGATAATCGGAAATTTTCCCAGGTTTCAAGATCTTGTTTCATTTTTAGTATTAGTTTTGTATAATTGTCTTTTTTTATTGAGGAACACCTTGAAGTTATCCAGATTCCTAAATATTTAATCTTTTTTGCTATTTGTAAATCTAAATTCTCTTCCAATTTCCTTTTTTGTTTATCAGTTAAATTTTTTACTAACATTTTAGTTTTGTCTCTGTTAATTTTTAAACCTGCGACCATTGCAAATTTTTCTATTTCACCCATAAGAATATTTCCTCTCTCTATAGGTTCCTCAATAAAGAAAACCAGGTCATCAGCAAATGCTTGTAACTTATATTCCTCTGCTTTGACCTATATCCCTTTTATTTCTTCATTCCGTCTAATTTGAACTAGTAATACTTCAAGAGACAAAATAAAGAGTAGAGGTGAAATTGGACATCCCTGTCTTACCCCTTTGTTTATTTCAAAACTTTTTGTGCTCTCTCCATTAATTATCACACTGGCCCTCTGTGTTCTATATATTGCCTTTATTATATTACTAAATTTGTCCCCAAATTTCATATCTTCAATCTGTTGGAACATAAATTGCCAATTGAGGTTATCAAATGCTTTTTGTGCGTCTACAAAGATCAACGCTGCTTGTTTTCCTGAGTGTAATTCATAGTATTCGAGGACATTTAACACCTCTCCAGCCGCGCGCCGGGCCAGCAGGCTGCGCAGGGAGAGCTGCCGCCGCCGCCCCAGCCGCCGCGGGCGAGGCTGGCTCGCCAAGCTCAGAGGGAAGGAGGCTCCCTCACTTGCTCTGCACAGCCCCGCCGCCCTCTCGGCCCAGCGCGATGGGAAGCGGCGGGGCAAAGTAGCGGGCGTCACTGCCGCGGGGGAAGGAGCCGGTGGAGGCGATGGGGCTGGCGTGGCGGGGGGGAGCGGAATCCAGAGCTTTGCGCCGCTCCCCTCCCTTCCCCGCCCTGCCGCCGCCGCTCACTCACTCACCCCGCCGCAGGGGGACGAGGGGAGGCGCACCGGGAACCTCTCCTTGGCGCAGGGAGCTTCCTTCTGGCTGGGGCAGCAAGAGACCGGGAAGAAAACCCGCCCCTCCAGCTCGCTCACTCACTCACCCGCCGCTTCGCTTGCACTCCCTTTTCCGGCGACCAACCTCCCTTTTTTTTTCCAATTGCAAAGTTAAAAGAAAGGGAGGTTGGTCGCCGGAAAAGGGAGCACGAGCGAAGCGGCGGGTGAGTGAGGCGATGGGGCTGGCGTGGCGGGGGGGAGCGGAATCCAGAGCTTTGCGCCGCTCACCTCCCCGCCCTTCCCCGCCCCGCCGCCGCCGCCGCCGCCGCTCACTCACTCACTCACCCCGCCGCAGGGGGACGAGGGGAGGCGCACCGGGAACCTCTCCTTGGTGCAGGGAGCTTCCTTCTGGCTGGGAGAGGTTCCCGGTGCGCCTCCCCTCGTCCCCCTGCGGCAGGGTGAGTGAGTGAGCGGTGGCGGCGGCGGGGTGGGGAAGGGAGGGGAGGGGAGCGGCGCAAAGCTCTGGATTCCGCTCCCCCCGCCACGCCAGCCCCATCGCCTCACTCACCCGCCGCTTCGCTCGCGCTCCCAAGAAAGGGAGGTTGGTCGCCGGAAAAGGGAGCGCGAGCGAAGCGGCGGGTGAGTGAGGCGATGGGGCTGGTGTGGCAGGGGGGAGCGGAATCCAGAGCTTTGTGCTGCTCCCCTCCCCTCCCTTCCCCGCCGCCGCCGCCGCTCACTCACCCCGCCGCAGGGGGACGAGGGGAGGTGCACCGGGAACCTCTCCCAGCCAGAAGGAAGCTCCCTGCGCCAAGGAGAGGTTCCCGGTGCGCCTCCCCTCGTCCCCCGGGCCATCCGCATCTCGCCGCCGTCCCCGCGGACCAGTCCGGGCAGCAGAGCGCGCGGGACCGGTGCGGGTCTGGGGCGGCGCGCAGGCCTGCTCTGGGCTGGCAGCGGGGGGGCGGGGTGGGGAAGGGAGGGGAGGGGAGCGCCGGCCGCCCCTGCCACACAGGCAAAGCTTCGTGGCGCCCGCCACCCCCGCCTTCGAAGCGTACGTAGAAAAGGTGCGGGTGAAATCTTTCCATTCCCGGGGGGGGAAGCCACCGCCGCCACCGTCACCACAGCTCGACGCCCCTTGTGAGAAGCAGGGAAGAACTGGAGGGGAAGCAGAGGCGCAAGGAGGGGGGGAGAGAGAGAAAACAACGCACTTACGCGTCTCGCCAGGGATCCATTTGGGAAGATCTACCTTCCCATACCGCAGCCCAAGACGCCGTAATCGCACTAACTGCCTTGGTCCCTCTGTCCCGGCGTTAAACAGCTCTAGCAGCTGCCTTGGTAGACAGTTAAGATTATATATGATGTAAATATATTGTGGGTATGTCAGCTCCCCCAAACCATAAAACTTAGTTTAATGACACCACGTGCTCCGCGAGAGCCATTCAGGGCTTTTGCTTTGGGCAATCCACATAAATAACCTTCAAAAGTTTTAAACTGCTAAATTCAGTCAGAAGCCAGGGGTATTTTTGCTATAATGTTCTCAGGGAAAGTAAAAGCTTTGGCTGAAAAAAACAACCTCGGATTATTATTGTCCTTGTTATTCTCGCCTCGTCCCACTCCCCCACCCCAAAGCTCACCCGCACACAGGCACAGATTTGGAACTTGATGTCTGTCATTCCCCCCTCCCTTTCTTGTTTGGAGGCTTTTCTAAAAGTTCCCACTGTGTTGACATGGATGGCTATGAAATGTAAGCGATGTTTCATTTCCTTCTCGGCTTTTGAAAAATTCTTTAGGCAAAGGGCTGAGTGAAAAGCGGGCAGAAATTGATGGGAGGGGGAAAGGTCTTGCACAGCAAAAGTCAACGACAAGCCCAAACCACCAAAATATTAATCAGTCCTGAAAAATTACTTTTTAAAAAGAGAGGAAAGTGGCCAAAATAGACCCACGTTGTTCGCTGGATAAACGAATAATTAATCATAAGGCAGTGTATCTCCGGCTGGTTCGCCTTTACGGTAATTGAAAAGTTGGGAGCTGGTGCTGTGGGCTTACAAATTCTCCCTCTTCCTCCCCACCACTCTCCTTACGATAAAACAAAAGTACATCTGATTTTGTTAACCCTAACTTGTCAAGTTCAGTTATTCCTTGGCACATTTCCGACCAAATGAGAAGGAGGTGCCTTGGTTTGTGGAGTTGAGGGGATGTTGTAATGCACCCCACTTGAACTGGCCATAAGCATTTTGTGTATTCAAATCGAAAGGCTTCTACGGTACCTAACGCAGGAACCTTTTGGCTGTGCTACGGTAATTGCCGGCTGATTTACAAGCCTTCAGGCAAGGCAATTGCTGGCTTACACATAAGCAAACAAATCCTTCTCAGGCTAATGTTTGAGAACTTCCTTCATGAGCGGAGAATCGACCAAATCATGATTCCTGCAGGGATGACGGCTTATCTTCAGACTCTCGATATCGCCATTAACAAGCCGTTCAAGGACTATCTGCGTGTGGAAATCAATGACTACATTGAAAACCGAATGGAGAGAAATGTACGTGGGAACTTTGTGAAGCCCAGACTGCCAGAGATTGTTAACTGGGTGAAAAATTCTTGGAATAAGATCACTAACACCTGCATTGCAAACGCACTGCGAGCTGGCTACCTGGACAAAGCCTGCTCATTTCAGGACAGTGCCGTTGCTACCCATGAGAAATATGGGCCAATGATTCGGCAAGAAATGTCGTCCCAAGAGTCCCAAGAAAATCCACAGGAACCTAAGAGTGTGGATGTTTATGATGATATTCCTGAGGGTGATGACATGGTTGTCATGGAATAAATCTGTTTTATCTTCCAGTATTCCACTGTTCGTTCTTACCATTTTTCATTGTTTTACATGTTATGCAATGTTGTTACAAGACATTCTTGGCACTCCCTTTTATAAAACTGTTTTGTGGTGAATACAATACTGTTCAGGTTGTTAGGTAATAAATGTTAATTTTGTGGCTAAAACAAAAAATTCGACAATTTTTTTCCAATATAAGCCGCACCCCGAAAGTAAAACGTAGTGGGGGTTTTGGGGATAAAAAGAAAGTAAGACGCTGTCTTACTTTCGGGGAAACACGTAATATTATTCCTAATTTGTCTTTGAGGCAGAAAGCCATTTTGGTCTGGGTGTATTATATCCTGCAATATTAACTTTAATCTTTCCGCCATTATATTAGTAAAAATTTTGTAATCGGTATTTAGGAGCGAGATTGGCCTATAGTTTTTAATCTGTTTAGGGTCTGTGCCTTCTTTTGGAATAAGAGATATAATAGCTTCAATCCAGGAGTCTGGTAAATTTGATTTTTCCAACACATCATTATATACCTCTAATAATATATTTTCAAACTCTTCATAAAAGGTTTTGTATAGCTTCCCTGGAAGGCCATCCGGTCCTGGAGTCTTATTATGTTTTTGTTTTTGGACCGCCCTTTTTAATTCCATAGCTGTTATTTTCCCATTCAGTAAGTCTCTTTGTTCTTCTTTTAATTCTGGGAGACCATTAACTTTTAGATATTGTTTAATCTTTTCCCCATCTATTTCATCTTTTTTATATAATGATTCAAAGAAAGTTAGGATTATTTCTTTCTTTTTATCCATTTTATATTGTAATTCCCCATTTCTATCATAGAGTTCCTGAATATTTTTTCTCTCTCTCTCTTTTTTTAATTTATAGGAAAGCCATCTCCCCGGTTTATTTGCATGCTCAAAAAAAAATTTGTTTTACCATTTTACCATTTTCAATTCTTTAACTCTTTCCTCTTGTTCCATCACATTTAATTTATGTTTGGCTAATGCTAATCTCGCTTTAATTGATTCATCCTGAGGTTTTTCTTGTAATTGAAATTCAACTTTTTTTGATCTCTTAATCCTGTAGTATATTTTGCCTTTGTCTTTTCTCCCTATTTTTCTGTGCTAGATAGGCTATTGCTAGTCCCCTTAAATACGCCTTCGCTGTATCCCAAATAATTTGAATTGATGTTTGTTGTTTTGTATTTTCTTTAAAGAAATAATCTATTTCCTTTTTAGTCTGTGTAATAAATTCTTTTTCCTTTAAGATATATGAATTCATTACCCATCTTTTTCTAGGTTTTTTTCGCCCCTTCCAAACTATTTCTATCGGATTATGATCTGCCCATACATTCAGTTTTATTTCTATAGTCTCTATATCTTCTCCCAATTCTTCATTTGTCCATATCATATCTATTCGAGACCATGATTTATGTGGATTTGAAAAGAATGTATATCCTTTTGTTTTTGGATTTCTCTTTCTCCATTGGTCTAATAGATTAAGTTCATGTGCTAGATCGAAGAAGGTCTTTGGTAAAATTTTCCTTTTCTTTTTGTTTTTCTTATCAGTGATATAATCTTTTTTTACATCCACCACCGCATTATAATCACCCACAATACAAATGTTTGAATGACCCAGTTCTATCAATTTCTCATGTAATTTCTGATAGAAGTTGTATTGCTTCTCATTCGGTGCATATATTACTGCTAAGAGCCAAGTTTTCTGTTTATTTTTTATTTCTATTATTAGTACCCTTCCATCTATATCTTGATATTTTAAATTTGCATTTATTTCCTTTTTGATATAAACTGCTATTCCTCTTTGCTTTTGGTTAGCTAATGCTGTAAATAATGATCCTAATTTGGGAAACTCTAAATGGTGCCTATGTTGCTTTTTAATATGTACTTCTTGTAAACAGACAATATCTATATGTTGTTTGGCTAGTTTTGTTAATACTTGCTCTTTGCTGGTGCGTTTAATCCATTAATATTAATAGATAATAACCTAATCTCCTTTTCTATTTTCTACTTGTGTTTTACTTGTGGGCTTGTCTTGTTCTTGGGCCTGTTCCTTTCTCCTTTCTCTTACTTTCTCTCCCTTGTTCTCTTTCCCTAATTTCTTGCTGTTGATCTTCCTGACTTTTGGATTCTAGTTCTTCCTTGCTACTGTTCTCTTCCTCCGTTCCTTCCAATTGGTCGTAGAATTCTCTGGCTTTCTCCAAATTATCTATTTTAATCTTTCTCTCTCTCCAGGATATCAGCATTCCTTCCGGAATTAACCATCTAAAAGGTATACTTTTTTTTTGTTAAATAGGAGCTCAAAAATCTATAATCCCTTCTTTGATCTCTTACCCTTTTCGGTATCTGTTTTAAAGTTAGTATTTCCACACTTTTATAGCTCATTGGCTCATCTCTTGTTATTTTGTAAATTATGTCTCTCACCCTTTTTCTAGTGAACCTAATATGTACTTCCCGTGGAAGTTTATTCCGTCTGGCACAATTTGTCTGAATTCTGAATGCATCGTCTATCTCCATTAAAAAGTCTTGTTTTTCTCTTTGCAATGCATCAGAAATCAGATCTGCCATGATATCCCTCAAATCTTCTTCCTTCTCCTCTATCACGTTTTGGAAGCGTAAATAAAATGCTGCCTTATCCATTTCTAAGTAAATAATTTCTTCCTCCATTTTTCTGTTGGATGCTATTAATTCTGTGTCTAATATGTCAACTTTTTTCACAATTTTATCTAAACCCGCCTCTACAGATTGTATTCTTACTTCGTTATTCTCCATTGTTTGTTGTAGCATCTCCACTCTATTATCCAATTTGTTTATATCACCTCTCATTTCTACATGATTTTTTGATATTGTCTCTTGCATTTTCAACATAGTTTCTTGGATAACCAGAAGTGTTGATTGCATAGTTTGCATATTAATTCTGTGCCCAACATCCCTTCTATTGATCTTTGACCAGGTGGTGATGAGGGTGTCAATATTAAGCTAGTTACTGTTTTTTTCCTGTCCTCAATGTTGCCCTAATTATCTCCTACTTCTCTAAAGTTCTGACTGTTCTTTTAATGACCAGTAGCTTCTGAACTTCTAATTTTCCTATCTTCTCTAAACTTTCCTCCACTACCACAAATTACTTCAACCTCTCTGTAAACTTTCTTCACTTTCTTTACACTTCCTTGCTTACTTCAACCTCTCTCTAACTTTCTTCACTTTCTTTAAGCTTTCTTGCTTATTTACTTTCACACACTAGTCCCAAACCTCTCTTCCGTTAAACACTGTCTCTGTCAAATTCCAAGCTTCGTTCACAGCTTCTCTCTCTCACCGTCAATCAGTCCTTTTACTCGTCTCCTTGAGAGACGCTGTCTCTCGTTCCCAGCTTCTCTCTCTCACCGTCAATCAGTCTCCTTGAGAAATGCTGTTTCTCATTCCCAGCTGCTCTCTCTCACCGTCAATCAGTCCTTTTACTCATCTCCTTAAGAAACGCTGTCTCTTGTTCCCAGCTTCTCTCTCTCACCGTCAATCAATCCTTTTATAAGAAATGCTGTCTCTGTCCTAGCTTGTCTCACTCACCATCAGTCACTTTTCCCCAAACGTCTCTCCATTCCTTCACTCTCGGCTCCCTCCTGTTCTCTCAAACTCCGGGTTTTCCTTCCAACCTCAGTTCGTTCTCCTCACTTCCTTCGTCTCGATGCCTCCTTCTCCCTTCGAATCTTCACCGCAGAGCACACTCTCCCGCAGCCAGCCACACTCCACCAAACTTTCCAGATCTTCACTACCCTCAGGTCTGTTTCAAAGTTTTTCCTCCAGCTGCTTCTTCCACAATCCAATTACGCCTTCGTTCTTTCTAAACCGCCATTTTCTTTCTCCTCTCTCACTCCATGCACAAGCTTTATCAGCTCCAACTTCGTCTCGGTCTTCCAGCTCTTTGTAAATTGCGCTCAAACTTTACAAAAACAATCTTTCTTTGTGTTTTCCTTCTTTTACTTAAAGTTTTAGTTCTTCAAATTTGTCAATCACAGCTCTACCCGCCGGGTCGCTGCTTGTTTCCCTCTCCGTTTGAGCTTCCTTTCAACGCCCGTTTTAGTAAACACTTAGCTCACATTAGACTTTTGTCTTATTCTTTCTCTAGTTAGAGATATTATAGGCTATTACATTTACTACTTAGCACAGCCTGTTAAGATTCTTTGCTTCCGCCTCATCTGTGATTTTATCAGGGCCTCAGATCTGCCATCAGCTGGTGGCAGAAGTTTTCACATTGGATTTAGGGAGTTTCCTTCGTCCTAACGGGCGATTGCCTTTCGCCTCGTTATTCCTCAGGCATCCCCCTCTCTTACGCGTGGTCCTCCAGACTTCTCCGCGCCCCCAAAGGGTGTCCAAATGTGAAAAAAATCGTGGTTAGGTGACAGAGATTGTCTCCTTACCTCCGCTCTGCCCTGATGCCACCACCGGAAGTCCACCATTGTTTCTTTAACCTGCTCCTCATATAGTTTATGTTCCAACAGGTGTTTATAAATATTCTTTATTTGTTTTTTATCTGGGCCTAGCAGTATCTTATCTAACCCCGTATCCTGTCTATTAATACCCCATTCTTGCTTATCCTTCATGTATCTTGCTTGTATCTGAAGATAAGACCACCACTCCATGTCTATTCCTTGTTGTTTTAGCTCTTGTTTTTGTTTTAAATAACCTTCTTCTGTCAGAATGTCTTTGTATTTAATAGCCTTATCTTTCCTATACAAATTGGGATATGTGACTGCCTCCAATGGCAATAGCCAAGCTGGAACCTTTGTATAATATCGAGATTTAACTATATTCCAGCTTTTTATTAATTCTTGCCGAACCTTATGTCTTAAAAAATATTGGTGGTTTCTACTTTGCCCCATCCATATGTGAGCATGCCAGCCCTGCTGGAGATCATAACCCTCTAAATGTAAACATCTTTTATTTTCTAAGGTTATCCAGTCTCTAATCCAAGTTAGGGCCGTTGCTTGGTAATATAGCTCCCAATCTGGGAAACCTAAACCTCCCCTTTCTTTGGCATCCCGTAAAGCCTTTAATTTTATTCTTACCTTCTAACCGGACCATACAAATTCTAAGGTTAATTTATTCAATTCCTTAAAAAATTTCTTGTCTAATTGGATTGGGATATTCTGAAACAGGAATATCATTTTAGGTGAGATGTTCATTTTCACAGCAGCAATTCTCCCAAGTAATGAAAGATGCAAATTTTTCCAACGGTCTAAATCTACTTTTATATTCTTTATCAATTTGCCATAATTGTCTTCTTTAATTGATGAGCAGCGTGCTGAAATAACTATCTCTAGATATTTTAATTTGGAAACTACTTGTATGCCTAATTTTGCCTCGAGATTTCCTATTTGTATATTAGTCATGTTTTTTGTTATAATCTTTGTTTTGTTTCTATTTATTTTCAAACTTGCCAGATCCCCATACTCTTCCAATATTTCGAATAGTTTCTGCCCTGATTGTTCTGGGTCTTCTAATATAAATGCTAAGTCACCTGCATAAGCTTGAAGTTTGTATGTTTCTTTCTTAATTTATTTATTTATTTATTTCGTTTGGACTTATATGCCGCTCCTCTCCGAAGACTCGGAGCGGCTTACAACATATATATAAAACAATAATTACAATTTAAGTCCAAGCAAAAAATATTTAAAAATAAAACCCCACACATATTCATCAGTCACACAACAATCGACAATTATCCCCAGGCCTGCCGGCAAAGATAGATTTTTAGATTCTTTCGGAAGGCCGGGAGAGTGGGAGAAATGCGGACTTCAGGAGGCAGTTGGTTCCAGAGGGCGGGCGCCACAACAGAGAAAGCCCTCCCCCTAGGGCCCGCCAGATGACATTGTTTCGCTGACGGGACCTGGAGGAGGCCGACCCTGTGCGCTCTCACCGGTCGTAGGGAAGTATGTGGCAGAAGACGGTCCCGTAAGTATCCTGGTCCAATGCCGTAAAGGGCTTTATCGGTAATGACCAACACTTTGAATTGCGCTCGGAGACCGATAGGCAACCAATGCAGCATGCGGAGAGTTGGCGAAATGTGGGCATGACGTGGAAGGCCCACAATTGCTCGCGCAGCTGCATTTTGCACTAATTGTAGTCTCCGACCACTCTTCAAGGGTAGCCCCATGTAGAGAGCGTTGCAGTAGTCGATCCTCGAGGTGACAAGGGCATGTGTGACTGTGAGGAGAGACTCCCGATCCAAATAAGGGCACAACTGGTGAACCAGGCGATCCTGGGCAAATGCCCTTCTCGCCATAGCCGATAAATGATGTTCCAATGTCAGCTGTGGATCGAGGAGGACTCCCAATTTATTATTTATTATTAAATTTCTATACCACCCCAACTTGCGGACCTTCTCCGAGGGGTTTATGGATTCACCCCCCAGAGTAATGGAAGGACAGATTGAAGTGTCCTTGGGAGGCATCACCCACAGCCACTCTGTCTTGTTGGGGTTGAGCCTTAATCTGTTAACGCCCATCCAGACCCTCACAGCCTCCAGACACCGGCACATCACCTCAACCGCTTCACTGATTTGGCCAGGGGTGGAGATGTACAGCTGAGTATCATCAGCGTACTGATGGTATCTCACTCTGTGCCGATGGATGATCTCACCCAGTGGCTTCATGTAGATGTTAAAAAGTAGGGGGGAGAGAACCGACCCCTGAGGCACCCCACACGGGAGTAATCTAGAGGTGGATCTCTGACCCCCCACAAACACCGACTGCGACCGACCAGAGAGATAGGAGGAGAACCACCATAACACGGTGCCCCCCACTCCCAATCCCTCCAGCCGGCGCAGAAGGATACCATGGTCGATGGTATCGAACACTGCTGAGAGGTTAAGAAGCACCAGGAAAGAGGACTGGCCTCTATCCCGTGCCCGCCAGAGATCATCCATCAGAGCAACCAAAGCAGTTTCGGTGGAGTAGCTGGGCCTGAACCCAGACTGCAGAGGCCTTTAATCTTAAGTCCTTTAATCTGCTCTTCTTGTCTTACTACTCTAGCAAGAATTTCCAATGTATAAATAAATAACAATGGCGAGAGAGGACATCCTTGTCTTGTACCTTTCTGTATGTTGAATTTATCAGTGGCCTCTCTGTTTATTATGATCTGGGCCTTTAGTTCGGAGTATATTGCAGTTATCACATTTAAAAATTTTTCCCCAACATCCATTAATTTTAGCTGTTGGAACATAAATTGCCAATTGACATTGTCAAAAGCCTTCTGTGCATCAAGGAACAGAAGTGCCACTTGACGATCACTATGCGATTCATAAAATTTAAGAATGTCTAAGATTGTTCTTATATTCCGCTTAGTCTGTCTGTTTGGTAAAAACCCATTTTGATCCGAATGTATGAAATCAATTAGCTACCTTTTGAATCTCTCCACCATTATTGAGGCAAAAATTTTATAGTCAGAATTCAATAATGATATAGGTCTATAATTTTGTATCCATGTTTTTTCTACTTCTTCTTTTGGGATCAATATTATATTTGCCTCTGACCAAGACTTAGATATTTTAGCATCGGTTAATACGGCGTTGAAGACTTCTAGTAGGTATTGATTGAATGCACTTTGTTGTTCTTTATATAATTCTGCTGGTATTCCATCTGGGCCAGTCACCTTATTGATCTTTTGTTTATTTATAGCCCTAATTATTTCAGCCATTCTTATTTCCTTATTTAACATAAATTTAGTTTCCTCTGGAATCTTTGGTATGTTTGCCTTCTCTAAGTATTCTATTATCCTTTCTGCATTTATTCCCTCATTTCTCTTATATAGTTTTTCATAGTATCTTTGGGTGATTCCCCTTTTTATAATCTCCTCCCCCTGAATCTCTCCTTTCTCGTCTTCCAAATTAATAATTTGTTGCTTCTCTTTCTGCCTTCTTAATTTATACGCTAGCCATCTACCCGGTTTATTCGCGTGTTCAAAGTGATTTTGCTTAGCTGCTTGTAATTTTTGTGCTAACTTTTCTGAATCCTCTATACACAGTTTATGTTTAATTAAATCCATTTTGTTTTTTAATCCTTTGTTTTCAGGGTCTCTCTAAAATTGTATTTCGACCTGTTTGTATTCTTCCTCGAGCCTCATCCTATGTTGTTTTTTCTCTTTGTTTCTCTTGGCCATGTACGAAATTGTTACACCCCTCATATATGCTTTTGCCGTATCCCAGATGTTCTGCAAGGATGTGTCCTCATCGTCATTTGCTTGAAAGAAAAGGTGCATCTTTCTCCATTCTTTCCTTAAATTCTTTTTCTTTCAGAATTGCTCTTTGGAAAGTCCATCTTGGCCTGCTCCTTTGTCCTTTCAAGCAAAAACTTATCGGATTATGGTCTGCCCAAAGGCTAGGTTCGATATCAATTTCTTGAATTTCCGAGGCCAATTCTTTTGAAAACCATAGCATGTCTATCCTGGTCCGTGATCTATGTTTATTAGAAAAATATGTGTATTCCCACTTATCACAATTCCTTTCCCTCCAAACGTCATGTAAGCTAAGATCTGTACACATCTCAAAAAAGGTTTTGGGAAGAGTTTTTTTTGTTTCCTTTCCTTGCCTCTGTGCCTTTATGGTCTTTTGTTTTATCTGCAATCGCATTAAAATCTCCGATTATACAGAAACCATCTCCCTCTATATCATTCAGCTTATTATGAAGGTTTTTAAAGAAGGATACTTGTACTCCATTTGGGGCATATATTACAGCAATTATTATATTTTTTTTTATTCAGCTTAACCTCAACTATCAAGACTCTTCCTTCTTTGTCATTATAGATTTGTTTCGAAATTATCTTCTGCTTAACATACAGAGCTACTCCTCTTTTTTTTTTGTCTAGTGAAGAAAATAGCCTACCTAATTTAAGTTGTTCTAATAGATATCCTTGATCACTTTTCATGTGAACCTTCTGTAAGGCGATAATGTCTGCATTTAATTTAATAAGCTTACTAAAAACTTTCCTACGCTTTACTGGAGCGTTCAACCCTCTAATATTTGTTGACCAAATCTTATACTCCTCTCCCATTGTCCTGTTTTTGTCGTGTCTTTGTGCTTCTAGTAATTCTTATTTCCTTCGCCTCTTCTAAGCTTCTCCCCTGTTGTTCAAGCCTATCTTGACCTCTTCCCCCTCTCACTCCTCCATGCTTTGCTCTGTCCCTCTTTTCTCCAACATTTGTTCAATATCTCTTCTTTTTTCAACCACAACTCTTTCTTCTCCGAGATCCCTCAAGTCTTTCTCTGAAGCACAATATTGCCTATAAAAGTCTTCCGCTTTCTCTACTGTGTCCAATCTAAACCTTTTCTCTTGCCAAGTCACAATAAGCCCCTCTGGTGTTAACCATCTAAAGTTTACATTGCTTTGATGTAACCTGGACGTCAGGAAGAGGGAGTTCTTTTGGAGGTCTCTCATCCTTTTTGGTATCTGTTTTAATACAATAATTTGTTTCCCTCCGTATTCTAACTGTTCATCACGTGTTCTATATAATAAATCATCTCTAGTTTTCTTTTTTATAAACTTTACATGTACCTCTCTGGGAAGGTTATATCATCTCCCATAGTTTGTCTGCACCCTGTATGTCTCGTCCATTCCAGCAATCATCTCTTTTTTGTCAATCTCCAAAGCTCCTGCCAGCAAAGTCGCCATCTTGTCTGGAAGATATTCTCCTCTTTCCTCAATAACATTTTGGAATCTAAGATATTGGGTCGCCTCCTCCGCTTCCAGTAACATCACCACTGTCATTAACTCTTTATTAGCCTCAGTTAAGTTTTTGTCCATCTCTTCCACCTTCTTTTCTTCATTATCCAATCTTTGCTCTACTGCCAGCAACTTCTGTTCATTTTTTGCGATTTGCTGTTGAAAAGCTTCAAATCTTCCATCCATTGCCTGAATCTTCTCTCTCATTTCTCCAGTAACATTCCTAACTACTTCAAGTTCCATTTTAATTTCCTCATGATTCTTCATCATGGCTTCCTGAATAGCCTGCATCATTACCTGCAATTCTTTAAGTGGATTGGAACATTCTCTTTGAAGCATGTCATCTAACGATCTTTGGCTCATAGGACTGGAACCTTGTGCTACATTTTTCTTTCCTCCACCAATCTTAGCTAAATTTGGATTGCTTGCCATTTTAGATAAACTTTCCCACCACTTGTTCTTTTTCCAAAATGTCCACTTTCCACTTCCCTCTTTTCGTTCTTCCACTTTCACCCCCTTTACGTTATTCCCCTTCCAGATGTTTAAACAACAACAATATCGCTGGTATATTCCATCTATGAAACTCTATCTATTAATGGTAATGCAAATACAAATTTTAACAGTTCAATCTCAGCTATTAATTTTAAGATTTCCCAGCGTTTTCTTTTTTTCTTTATATAATCCAATAAACCCTTCAGTCTCTCTTTAATGTCCTTTCTTTTTTCTTCTTTCTTCTGTCTCACTCTATACC
Source organism: Bothrops alternatus (assembly GCA_034064705.1). Lineage (NCBI taxonomy): Eukaryota > Metazoa > Chordata > Lepidosauria > Squamata > Viperidae > Bothrops > Bothrops alternatus. The sequence continues at coordinate 5,116,614 of JARGCV010000230.1, read as the reverse complement.
GTTGTATACATCCATATAATCACCTACTATCTTCTCGGCAATGTTTTCCAAAGTTGTCAGTCTCTATATCATTCCGGTTCCTTCTGTCATGCAGTCTCTATCTCTTTCCGGGGAGAAGAAAAAGAAAACTCTAAAAGAAAGAGATCAGACCCTTTCTGCCAGCCAATCCACTCAGCGGACAAAAGCGAAGCCCAAGGGCATAAGACAAGGTTCTTAGCTTAAATGAAAGTTAATTCCTGTCCTTTTGTGTGGCTTTTAAAGTGCCAAGTCTTTAATCAGTGCAGCCTGGCTCCTCCACATCGAGCCCTTCCGGGCGTTCTTCCTGCCACTTTCACTCGACACTGTCTTTCCACCCCTTCAGCTTCTCTCTTCCCAGGCTTCCCCTTTCCGCTTTCTCTTTTGATGCATCTACCATAAACTGCTCACAAAGTTTTGGGAAAAGTCAATTTAGTCAAATCCAATTTATCATCGTTCTGCTATTTCCCTGCTTACTCTGTCCAACTGTCAGCTTCAGCGGCCATTTTTGGCCATCTTCTTCCTGATCTGCTCAGTACTGGGTTTATCTGCCACCCTTCTCCAGTTGCCACCGACAGCAGAGCAGCAGATAGTTCCCACCTTCCGTCGCCCCCACAAGGCTTCTTTTGGCTCAGATGAGCCCCATGGACCTAGGACGAGCGTTTGGCAGTGCCGGAGAAACTATTCACACTGCCGCCCGCTCTGACAGCTGGCTCCGCCGCCTTTTCACCTTCAGCTTTTGTCTTCTCAAAGATCTGTTTCACTTTGAATAGGAGAATTACTGGAATAGGATAATTACTGAATCACTTTGCAGCTGGATGTAGGGAAGCTGGTTTTGGTACTGCATGTCCATGCTGTCAAATGAGAGGAGTCACCACACTTGAATACTGCATCCAGTTTTGGTCACCATGATATAAAAAAGATATTGAGACTTTAGAAAGAATGCAAAGAAGAGCAACAAAGATGATAAGGGGTCTGGAGACTAAGTTATATAATGAATGATTGAGGAAACTAAAGTATGTCCAGTCTAATGAAGAGAAGGACTAGGGATGCTATGATAGCAGTCTTCCAGTTCTTGAGGGGCTATCATAAAGAGGGGGTCGACCTATACTCCAAAGCATCAGAGGACAGGAAAAGATGTAACAGGAGAAAGATAATTAAAGAGAGGTCCGGCCTAGAACAAAGCAGAAAATTTCCTGACAGTGAGAACAATTAATCAATGGAGCAGCTTACAGTTTGTCTGGAAATTATGGGTGCTCCATCACTGGAGGTTTTCAAGAAGAGACTGGGCAGCCTTTTGTTCAGAATGATATAGGGTCTCCTGCTTGAGCAGGGGATTGGACTAGAAGACCTCCAAGGTCCCTTCCAATCCAATTATTCTACATTATGGTCTATGTCAGTTGCGAAGGTTGTTGCTTGCTTCACGCAAATGTAGCAAAGTAGCAGTTGGAGGAATCAGCTTTTATAAGCTGTTGAAGAGTGAATTCAGGGTTCCATATAGGAATTGCCTCTCCAGAAAAAGAGGAGAAGACCACAAAGAGGATACCATATTGGGAAAGCTGGCTCATTGTCAGAACCCATTTATATTTCATTTCTATCTCCTCTGATCTAAAACCAAATCTCACCTTCCCTTGGATTCTGCCATACTGCCAAAGGGGAGGGGGGTATGCCTGCGGGCTTATCACTTTTACTTCCTCAATTCACTACAATATAATCTTTTGTTTATTGCCTCTGGGTCTGCTGCCCATTACAATGTAACAAATTGCCTCCTGCACTATGCATCTCTCTGAACTTTCTTCTCCCTAACCTGACAGCTAGGAAAAGGGAGGGGGGAAGAAATACAAACATCCGGAAACTGGCTTATTTCTCTGGCCTCAAAAGAAGGTGTGAAAAGCTGTGGAACATTATGTTACAAACACAGCTGGATTGATGTTATCTTCCCTTTCCCATGATGGACTTAACACCTGGGGATTGGCCGGTCTGAACTGTCCAGATGAACTGTGGGATGGGGTTTGCTTAGGGACACTTTAAAGTATCTATCTGTAAAGAATCCCTCAGATCCTGTCTATTATGCCTGCTATCAACTACTCTTAATAAAAGTTCCTGTTGGAAGAAATTGTTTCCAAGAGTTCTGCTTTCTTAAGATGTGGGATTGAAGTGGGTCCTTACATTAGACAGAATCTGTATTAATAATCAGCCTGGAAGGAAGATCCTTACTGGGGGACTTTGCAAAAAATACGATTTCAGACGATGAGGCAGGGAAGGAAGAAAACCCCATGGAAAGGGAGTCTTACCCTCGACCGGGATCCCACCAGCTATCGGGATCCAAGACATCATACTCCTCAGGAGAAGAAGTGGTGGAAACGTGCGACCACAAACCTCGTGGTCGTTGGGCGTTGGCAAGAAAGACAAGTGGGAAAATAAATTGAGAAAGGTGACCCTTGAGACGGGGCAGCCACCAACCCGAATGGAAACAAGAGATGGAGAAATCCCTATACATTAGCGAAGAGGAAGGAAGTTGTGCATAACACTTGAACTGGATCCTAGAGAAAGTTATTGACCTGATGAAAAGAACCCTCGGCTCTCTAGGGGAGGAGAAACCTGAGCCCTGCGGCCACACCAGCACCTGGAGCTGCAGCTGGAGAGACACTGAGGGGGAATCGGAACCTGTAGTCCTGGGGACGTTCGCTGAAACAGCAGCTACCACTTCAGCAGCCCCCACTCCCCGCCGATGATGATCAGGATGGGAGACAATACTGTCGGCGGCGAAGGCACTGATCCATCCAAAGATTTCCACCTCTGGACGTGAAATTCAGGGGGGAGCCATCATGCTTGGGGTTCTTCCTAACCCAAGTCCTCAGCTACATGGAAGAATACGGACGGGACATCCCCAGCGACAAAGCCCGTATCCATATTGTGCAATCTGCTCTGGATGGGGCAGCCGCAGACTGGATGGTGAACCTGCATGATTCCAACACCCCAGAGCTCAATGACTTCAACCGCTTCATGTCCTCTCTGAGAAGGCGATTTGAGGACCCCCTGGCTGTTTGCAAGGCCCGCAAGGGAATCAAAATGGTGAGGCAGGGCAGACACCCAATAGCCGAATATACACAAGAATTCTGGGCCATTGCCAACAAGCTGAACTGGCTGGAAGACATCCTCCTTAGCCATTTCAAGGATGGCCTAAACTATGACCTGTATGATGCTTGCCTGCCTCGAGGGGACCCACGCCAACTTGATGAATGGTACATCCTGGCAGAGGAAGCAGAGATCGACCTACTGAAGAGGCACCACTGAGGAAAACCATGGGGCCACTCGCCTCCTGAGCCAATGCGTGAGCCAGCGAAACCACCGTCTATGACCAAAAAGTCAATGGGCTGTTTCAAATGTGGGAGAGAAGGGCATCACACTGTAGAATGCTACTTGAAAGCCCCTCAGTGCAACCCAGACCGATTACCAGCCAGGAAATCAGGGAAGTCCCCAACCAAGCCAAAAGAACCCTCCATGAGGGCAATAGCGGCTGTGGAGTCCCCAACCCCTGCCAAGCATGGGGAGGGAACTCTGGCCTACACCGCAGGGCCGGTGGACACCTCGGATGACAGCTCGGAAGGCGAACCCATGGTAAGTGGACCATCAGACCCATCCTCAAGACAGTGACTATATTAGCTCCCTCCATGCCCGAAGCTGTCAAAGTGAAAGCCTTAATAGACTCTGGCTGCACCTGCTGCCTCATTAGCCCAATGCTAGTGGGGAACTTGGACATTCTGGTGAGGAGACTGAAACACCCAATCTCATTTGGCCAGTTAAATGGGTCCATAGTGGGGGGGTTCCAGCTACCCTAGCCACTTTACCAGTCCACCTATCCCTGGGGAACCATGAGGAAGACATAACATTTGTAGTGATCCCAGGCATGGAATGTCCAGTGATCCTAGGGCTAGAATGGTTAGAGAAATGGAACCCCTGGGTAAATTTATTTATTTATTTATCAGACTTATATGCCGCCCTTCCCCGAAGACCCAGGAGGACCACAGAACTCAATTTCCCGAAGGGGGATCGTGTGAACTTAAAACCCCAAGGAGCCCTACCAAACCCAGGAACAGAGAAAGCATTGGTGGGAGAGGAAAAGGGACTACCCGAAATACCAGAGGAATACCGAGACCTTGCTGAGGTTTTCATTGAGGAGAAGGCAGATGAGCTTCCCCCTCACTGACCCATGGATTGTGCCATAGAATTCAAGCCTGGGTCAAAACTCCCAAAGCCCAGATTATACTCCATGAGCCCAAAGGAGGAGGAGGAAATGGAAAGATTGATAAAGAAAAACCTAGAAAAGGGGTTTATCGAACCTGCCAAACCTAAGGTAGCTGCCCCGGTCCTCTTTAGAGAGAAAAAGGATGGCACTTTGCGCTTGTGCATGGAGTACCGCACCATGAATGCAATCAGTGAAAGTAACCTAAACCCCCTACCCCTCATGAAGGACATGTTATCCCACCTCTCGAAAGGAAGAATTTTCACTAAACTAGACCTAAGGGAAGCGTATTACCATGTTAGGATTAAGCAAGGGGATGAATGGAAAACTGCATTTAATTGCCCAATGGGGTGCTACCAATTCAAAGTTTTGCTGTTTGGACTACAAGGGCCTCCTGCAGTATATATGCAATTAATCAACGAGATACTAAGGGAGCACCTATTTAAGGAGGCCCTGGTTTATCTAGATGACATCCTTATCTTCACCAAATCCAAAGGGGAACATGTCAACCTAGTCAGAGCGGTTTAAAAAAAACTGCGAGCTGCCGACCAATATGCCATATTATTGGAATGCGAATTCCACCAGGAAAGAATAGAGTATCTGGGTTATTGCATATCCCCACAGTGCATTGAAATGGACCCCAAGAAGGTCAGAGCAGTACTAGAATTGGCACCATCTTGTACAAAGAAGCAGTTGCAAAGTTTCCTGGGTTTTGCAAACTTTTACTGCCAATTCATTCTCTCGTTCGCCCAAATAGCCCTGCCCCTCACAAACTTACTAAAAACGAAGGGAGAATCCTCAGTGAAACCCAGCCAGCCACTAAAATGGACAATGGAATGCCAAGTGGTGTTCGAGAGGTTAAAGAGACTTTTTTCTGCTGAACTTCTACTGAGGCACCCAGACACGGATAAACCTTTTGTAATACAGGCGGACGCAAGCGATGTGGCAGTGGGGGCTGTACTATTACAAGAAAATGATGAAGGGGTATTGCAACTCTGTGCATATACATTCAAGAAACTCACCGAAACGGAACAGTGCTGGGCTGTGTGGGAAAAAGAGGCATACGGGGTGCATTGGTCATTACTTACATGGCGTCATTTCCTTGAAGGGAATAAAATCCCTTTTTAGGTCTGGACGGACCACTCCCAAGCAAGCCCGCTGGTCCCAGCATTTTCATCAATTCCATTTTACGCTCAAGCACTTGCCCGGGGGTGGGGGTGGAGGAAGAACTTCCTGGCAGATGCACTATATAACAGCATGCAAGCCAACGATTATAAACCACTTATGGCAGAACCACAACTGGCAGCACCAGTAACCACCAGAGTCCAAGCTAAATTAAAGCTGCAGCTGGGTAGCCAAACTGGAATTGAATTCCAGAAAACTTTGGAAACAGATGAATGGTTCCAGAAAAATAGATACGTGTGCACAATCAAGGATGGACTGCCATGGGTGGGGGAAAAGATATATATACCAACCACCCAGAGGTCACTTTCATGCAGCTATGCCATGATACAAAATCAGCAGGGCATTTTGGATTTGTAAAAACATTACATTTAATTAAAAGGCAATTTTGGTGGCCATCCATGAAAAAGGACATAGAAAGTTATGTGGCCAGCTGCCCAATGTGCACAACTGCTAAGAGGTTGCAAGGGAAATCGCCTGGACTATTACAACCAATGGCGAATCCCTCAGCCCCCTGCACTGTTGGAAGAAATTGTTTCCAAGAGTTCTGCTTTCTTAAGATGTGGGATCCTTACATTCATATTTTCAGTGAAAATATAGTTCTATAGGCAATCCAAGCTCCCTTAGATGTTTCTTTGGAAACAGGATGATGATGGCTTCTGAACTTAGCAATAATATTGAGCTAGAATGTGCCTTTTTCAAATGGTTTGATGGTGAATAAACTACTCTTCACATTTAGGGTGTTAAGTCAAAATGAATCAAGTTATTGTCTTGGGATATCCACTGAAAACTGTAGAAGTACTCTTATTCTAAGCTATCACACATCTATACATTGGTCTTTATAACATCCTTCACATGCCAATCTCCAATGATATCTTATAACTATACTTTTAAGTTATCCCTTAAAGAATACCTAGAGGTAGAATCAGAAACCTTTGTCCAATGTGATCAGAACTGTAGCTTTTAGCATCTTAGACAGTGATGTATTGTTATGCTCTCAATGGGCTCTGCTCACTGGGTCTTTCAGGCAGAAGATGCTCTAGAAAGTTTCCTGTTTGTTCTGGTATTATTTCTTGTTAGGAGAATAAGGTCTTATTTGCTCTGGTGTGTTCCTGAATGTCTTGCTTAGAAGAGCTCATTAGACTGAACAATTATAGTATAGACAAGCAAGTGGTGGAACAATTATAGATGGAAAGAGGTGGAGGTCACTGGCCCATTTCACCATTCATAATTGTAAACCAGGTAATAGAATTTTGTTTTGTCCAAAGATCAGGAGGGGTTAATATACAGCTTGATTTTCAAAGCTCCTTTTCAGATATAACTAGTCAGAGAACTCTGATCTGGCATGAGGAAGGCAGGAAGGCAGGAAGGAAAGAAGGAGGAAGGGAGGGAGGGAGGGAGGGAAGGAAGGAAGGAAGGAAGGAAGGAAGGAAGGAAGGAAGGAAGGAAGGAAGGAAGGAAGGAATGGGCAAAGAGATTGAAAAGGGTAGTCTTTCCCTCCAATATTTTGACCCTCCTCACTGTCAACATGCAACCTCCAATTGAATCTAGTTCTGGGCAGGGAGCAGTTTTTCCCTCCTGTGATTTCAATGAAAGCTCCTTAAATCTCTTAAATGTCAGGAATGGCAAATATGGAAATTGCTTGGAAGAAAGATTGTTTGTGTTTTCATATGCACATATGCTATACATATTCCCAATTTTTCATCTAAAATTGGCACACAAAGCTGATCCCAATTAAATTCAATTTAATGCAGGAGATATTGACTTCACCTGACTGTTGTTGATCAAGTAAGATTTAATCCCCCTCTTTTTGAAAGTTGCAGCAGAAATACAGCTCTTTTTCTAAAAAGACTCAGAATATCTTTATCTATACACATACGGTATACATATGAGCCCCGGAGTTCAAATCACAGCCCTCTTCCTCCTGCCTCTATGAATCAATGAACTTTAGGATATTTTTATCTCAATTTTTATTTTATTTCTGAGATTTCAGTTCCACATTTCTGTAATGGTTCTGTTTCATAGAGCCCAGTAGTAGGGTGCAGATTAGCAAGTAGGTTTCTGCTGAATGTCTATGAAGATTCTCAGTCATCTAGGTCACTGTTGTCGCAAAGATGCTTTTTCACGAGGCAACTGGACTTTTTTTGTTTTTCTTTGAAGATGTTTCACTTCTCATCCAAGAAGCTCCTTCAGAATGAAGCTGAAGAAGCTTCTTGGATGAGAAGCAAAATGTCTTCAAAGAAAAACAAGAAAGTCCAGTTGCCACGTGAAAAAGCATCTTTTGGATAGGTTTCTGCTGGTTCCTACCTTGCTAACCTGCACCCTACTGCTGGGCTATGTCAGTCAATTGCAAGCTGTCAGCCCAATCTGCATTACAAGTTTTTTTTGTGGTTGGAGAAAAAAAATTACAGGAAGAAATGCTGTGTTGGCTGCTCTAAATGAACAAACGTTACATTAAAATTACATTTGTCATTTACAGTGTTGCAGTGCTGTCTTCCCTGGGAGTTAGTTAAAAAGTTTGGGAATTACACTGCGAATACAGCTAGAGGACAGCAGCTTAAGGAAGCCTGGCATATCTTGCTGTGAAATTGATAAACTAACCCTCCTTATTCTGATTTAAAAAAAACCTTTGCATATTATGCTGTGTATAGAAAGCATTTAATACTGGAACCGGGGATTTGAAAGGTGATGTCAAACTCAGCATGGTTTCATTGAGTTGGCTTCGTTTTCTTCCTTTAGCAGTTCAGTTCTCTCTTGTCCTCGATTTCTTTGATCATCTTAAATCTGTTAGCAGCCCTGCTTTATTCATAGCTTTCCAAGGCCATCTGTAGTTGGTGTCTTTTCCTGCTCCCTCCCTCTTTTAAAATCCTTGGAGCCTTCTCAAGAGGATTTAGCATTCTTAACTACGTGTTTCCCCGATAGTAAGACACCCCCGATTGTAAGACGTATCGGGGTTTTCAGGGGGTCGGCTAATATAAGCCGTACCCGGAAAGTAAGACATATTACTCCTGCCCACTTCCGCCTCCTGCTTAAAATACTTAAATACTTAAAATACTTAAATACTTAAAATACTTAAAATACTTAATATACTTAAAATACTTAAAATAAAACTGACAATTGTTTTCCAATCAATATAAGCCGTACCCCGAAAGTAAGACATAGTGGGGCTTTTGGGGATAAAAAGAAAGTAAGACACTTCTTCCTTTCGGGGAAACACGGGTAGTTAGGAAGCAACAAGCAGCAGCCTCTTGAAGACTGGAATTACCTCTGCCAGATGGTTCTTGGAGATGTGGGCCTTTAATTTTAGAGGTCAGAATCCCTTTTTGGATTGTATGTTGTTTGGAAGTCCACATGAGATGCAGTTGGTGTGTTTGTGATTGTGTGTAGGTGGGCATGGAATGGCTTTCGGTACAAAGGAATGCTTAAGATTCCTGTCCACCACTGCTTTTTAAATACCCTCAGACTTGCTACTTCCTCTTGTTTTACATAGGTTCTTGCAGACCGGCCTGTTAAGATCCACCAATCAGATGGCAAAGGATCAGGACTTTAGCAATAGCAATAACACTTAGACTTATAGTGCTTTATAGCCCTCTCTAACTGGTTTACAGAATCAGCATATTGCCCCTGACAATCGGGACCCTCATTTTACCGATCTCGGAAGGATGGAAAGCTGAGTCAGCCTTGAGTTCCATTATTATCAAACTCTCGGCTGTGGACAGAGTTAGCCTGTAATACTACATTTAAGCACTGCGTCACCACTTTAGCTGAACATGCAGATTTAATTTATGATTACAGAGCTAGAAAGAGATGGTGGTCCAGAACCCAATGGAGGAGAAGTAATATTTCAGAGAGACAGGAAGTATTAAAAATATACTTTTAAAAAAAATATTTAAAAATAAAAATGTATTCATCTCAATTTGACTTATCATTGTCCACTTTCCTTTCAGCATTCTCTCCTTTCACTTTCCTCCTAAATCATTTCATGACTTTTATTTGTGATTCCATTCACACTTCTGTAGCCTCCTTGTTTAGTCCTTGTCATCCAGTTATATTTTAAAAAATTCCCATCAAAATCTCTGCATTTTTCCTCTGCCTCTTTTGATCTTTTCAGTTTCTTGCTCTCCCATGGATGTCACCTTAGATGGTCTCTGTGTTGGGCTTTAATTGCTATAAAAGGAGATGATTGATTAAATCTGGTTATTTGTCTGGATAATGCATGTATACCGTGATGCTCAAGTCATCTTCAAGATGAGGCAAAGAACAGGAACTTGGTACAGAGGTTTGCAAATCTGGTGGCGGAATCTAGCACTGAGATCTTGGTGGAACCATTCTGTACTATCTCTCTAATCCTAGTTTTTGGAACTGCCTTCAAGCCCATGAGATACGACACCATCACCTCCCCTAAAGCAGAGGTCCCCAACCTTTTGGGCACCAGGGACCGGTTCTATGGAGAGAGGTTTTTCCACGGACCGGAGGGGACGTGGTTTTGTGTGCTGCCTGCATCCCAGGGATGGGGCTATGCTTGTTTGTGCAGACCGGTTGCTGGCATGCTGTGGCCCGGTATTGGCCCATGGACCAGGGGTTGGGGACCCCTGCCCTAAAGGGTACAGAGCTGAAGGAATGCCATATTGCTTGCAACTGTACTGTAGAAAAGTAGTCTGCTTTGGAATAATTGCTTCCTTAGAATTTCTTTAAAAAGAAAATCAAGTATATAATGCCTATTTATATATGGCATGAATGAATGTGTGCTGAAAATAACAGGCTTTTGGTGAATGACTTAGGGTCTCCCATTAAATGGATGGGGCTGTTCAATGGAAGACAAGAAGAAGTTATCTTTTTGGTCAAAAAATCAGAATCAGAGCAAGTCTCCAAACCTCTTCACCAGATTGGTCTAGTGCAGGGGTTTCAAACTGCCGGCCCGTGGGCCGGACATGTCATCCGGAAGCCGTGCCCACCCCATTGCCGGCAATGGCAAAACCATCCCGATACGTTTCGTGACGTCATGTGATGTTGTGAGTTTGACATGTCTGGTCTAGTGTAAAGGCCTTCAAACTTGGCCCTTTTATGACTTGTGGACTTCATCTCCCAGAATTCCTCAGCCAGCATGCTTGGCTGAGGAATTCTGGGAATTGAAATCCACAAATCATAAAAGGGCCAAGTTTGAAGACCTCTGGTTTAGTGGTTAAGGCACCAGGCTAGAAATCAGGAGACTGTGAGTTCTAGTCTTATCTTAGCCATGAAAGCCAGTTGGGTGACCTTGAGCCAGTCTTTCTCTCTCTCAGCCCAACCCAGACATCACATATTGAAAGAGTATTAGATGTGTTCACCACCTTGAGTTTTTTATAAGAAGAATAAAAGTGGATATAAATTAAATAAAGAAAATAAAATACTTGGAAGTAAGCTAGCACTGGATATTCCAGCTTTTGCCATTAACTCTGATTAGTGCCTAATGGGATGGAGACCAGGGGTGTAAGGACCCACTCCACTTTGCATCTTAAGAAGACAGAACTCTTGGAATATTTCTTCCACCAGGCATCTTTATTAAGAGAAAATGATTACAGGAGTTCTAGACAGGACTTGGGGGCCAAGCCCTATGGTTCAAGGTTTTAAGGGGTTCCCAGCAACCCCACTTCTCACTGCCGGCGGAAGGGAGACTTCAGAGGGGAGTAGATGAAAGCTGATGACCCCATTGTTATGGTTAATCTTTTTGGTGGTATCCACATTCAGTACCATTTGAAGTTATACCAAAAGAAATGAGGGCCATAAAACCTCTTGTTCACCCCCTTCCCCTTCATTGTATGACAGAATCCAAAGAGGGCAGAAATGGGGTTTTCCATAGTCGATAACTAGTGATGAAATATAATTGGATTCTGACATCCTGCCCCCTTAAAAATAAGAGAGATCCACCTGAAAGAAAAGAAACCAAGTATAAAATTTAGTCAGGCTTTTTAGGATAATCTGTGTGAAACTTCTTTAATAGCTTCGGGGCTCTGACATGACGTTTATGGACCCACTCATTTTGTGAGGCAGGGAGGTGTTTCCATGCAACTAGGTACTGAGTCGCTCCATGATATCTCCTAGAATCTAGGATTTCCTTTATTTCAAAGTGTTGTTTGCCCTCCACCATGATTGGAGGTGGTGGTGGTGGGATTTTTGGCCATAACGATGACTGATGCTCTTTTCAGCAAGCTGCAATGGAAAATTGGGTGTATTTGCCTGAGATTTTTGGGTAATTCTAATTCTACTGTTACTGGGTTTATGATTCTTTTAATTGGAAAAGGCCCTATATATTTTGGTCCAAGTCTTTTACAGGGTTGTAGGGACTTTAGGTATTTTGTAGATAAGTACACCATTTCTCCTATAATGAATGGTGTAGGCTCAACCCTTTTTTTTATCGGCTTGTGCTTTGTATGCCTGCCTAGCTTCATCTAGTGCTTTTCTAACTATTGGCCAGGTGTTTTTCCATCCATTCTTTCAGTGATGGGATCGCCGGTTCGTTTGGGGTTAATTTTGGCATGGGGTTGAAACTTTGACCGGTGGCTATTTGAAAAGGTGTGTAACCTGTGCTGGAGTGGACTGCATTATTGTAGGCAACTTCTGCGAAAGGGAGTAGGTGCGTCCAATTTGTTTGCTGAAAATTAAGAAAGCATCTTAAATATTGCTCAAGTACTGAGTGACAGCATTCTGTTTGTCCATCCTCTTGTGGATGATGGCTAGATGTCAGTCCCTGAGTGATCCCTAAGAAGGATAAAAATTCCTTCCAAAATGCAGACGTAAATTGCACTCCCCTATCAGAGATGATGCGTTGGGGTGCCCCATGCAATATGTAAATGTGCTGGATGAAACGTTTTGCTAAGGCTTTTGCACTGGGAATCTTTTGGCAAGGGATAAAGTGCACCTGTTTGCAAAACAAGTCCGTGACCATACAGACAACAGTATTCCCATTGCTTTCTGGTAATTCCACTATAAAATCCATGGCTATTTCCCTCCAGGGGGCGGAGGGATTTGCCACTGTTTGTAACAGTCCGGGCATTTTCCCTTGCAACCTCTTTGCAGTTGCACACTTTGGGCAGCTGGCCACGTAACTTTCTATGTCCTTTTTTATGGATGGCTACCAAAATTGCCATTTAATTAAGTGTAATGTTTTTACAAATTCAAAATGCCCTGCTGATTTTGTGTCATGGCAAAGTTGCATGAATGTGACTCTTTGGGTTGTTGGTATATATAACTTTCCCCCCACCCAAGGCAGCCCGTCTTTCATTGTGCACACATGTTTATTTTTCTGGAACCATTCATCTGTTTCCAAACTGTTCCGGAATTCAATTCCGATTTGGCTGCCCAGCTGTGGTTTTAATTTAGCTTGGGCTCTGGTGGTTACTAGTTCTTTCCCCCCGGCAAATGCCTGAGCGTAAATTGGAACTGGTGAAAATGCTAGGACCAGTGGGCTTGCTTGGGGTTGAGCTTCCTGGGTGTTTTCAGGGATTCCAATTTTTTTTTTTTTTTAGTTTTACAGAAGTGTTTATTCATTCCAGCAATTTCTAGGGTAGCAAGATAAGGAGCCCTCTAGTCACAACAGGAAGACACATCCTCACCTTGTAAGTAATCCAAATTACATGAACGGACACGTTTAGCCTCTACTCTAGCTGGCCTTGTCCAAGTGGAATTGCCAGGAACATTCACAGGGCTGATGTGGGATTGAGAGTGAAATCAAGGTCAAATGGTTTTGTGGTTGGGTTGCTTAAGACCCAGCAAACTGGCTTTCTGGAGGCCGTGGGCCCATCCTCTTTCCCTCTGGCTTCTGGAAAGAAACTAATGCATATGATATGAACATCGGAATACTCAGGAACAGATCCACACGTGCCCCAGCTATAACCAGCAGGGCTCTGTTGCCAAAGTTCTTTGGCTGCCCTTGATTCAGGTTTCAAATTGTATTTAAAGTACTCAGTGTGCCATGTTAAGGAACTACCCAGCACTTTCTAGATTGCTCAAGGTTTGGCCAACATGCAAGGAAGTGGCAGGACCCCTCCCCTGCAAAGGAACTAACCCAAAGCATCAGTGGTATTGCAATAGTGAGTAGAGGGGGAAGGGCTTCAGGGCCTCTACGCCTTTGAGGAAGGACAGCTCAATGAGTACCAGGCAGTCCAAGATGTCGGCCTGAAGCTTCGTCATCAGCTCGCAGGCGGCTCGCATGGTACCTCCCGTGGCAAGCAGATCGTCCACTATGATGACTTTCTGTCCTGGCTCCACCGCGTCCTTCTGGACTTCCAGTTCGGCCTTGCCATATTCCAGCGCGTAAGAGATGGATTCGGTGGGTCCCGGGAGCTTCCCTTTCTTGCGGATGAGCAGGAATCCAACCCCCAATCTCTGGGCCAAAACTGGCCCAAAGAGGAAGCAGCGGGAATCGAGGCCTGCAATGAAGTCGAACTCCTTGTGGGAGGCCCTAATATGGGATTCCAGCAGGTCGATGGCTGCTTTGAACGCCACTGGGTCCTTCAGCATGGGGATGTTGTCCCGGAAGATGATCCCGGGCGAGGGAAAGTCCGGGAAATCCCGGATCCGTTCGCGGACCAGGCGCCGCTTCTGCTCGTCCTCGGAGCTCATGGCGAAAAAAGCAGGGATTCCAAATTTTTGTGGTCAGTCCACACCTGGAAGGGGATTTTGTTGCCTTCAAGGAACTGGCGCCACGTGAGTAATGAGCAACTTATCACGTATGCTTCTTTCTCCCATACGGCCAGTGCTGTTCCATTTCCGTTAGTTTCTTGGATGTATATACACACAGGGTTGCAATATCCCTTCATCATTTTCTTGTAATAGTACAGCCCCCACTGCCACATCACTTGCATCCGCCTGTATTACGAAGGGCTTATCCATGTCTGGGTGCCTCAGTACTGGTTCGGCAGAAAAAAGTCTCTTTAATCTCTCAAATGCTGTTGGCACTCCATTGTCCATGTTAGTGGCTGGCTAGGTTTTACTGAGGATGCTCCCTTCGTTTTTAGTAAGTTCGTGAGGGGCAGGGCTATCTGGGCAAATGAGGGGATGAATTGGCGGTAAAAGTTTGCGAAGCCCAGGAAACTTTGCAGTTGCTTTCTTGTGCGGGGTGGTGCCCATTCTAATACTGCTCTGACCTTTTCAGGGTCCATTTCAATGCCCTGTGGGGATATGCGATAACATAGGTAGTCTATCCTTTCCTTGGGCGAATTCGCATTTTGAGAGTTTGGCATATAGGTGGGCGGCTAGCAGTTTCTTTAAAACCGATCTGACTAGGTTGACATGTTCCTCTTTTGATTCGGTGAAGATAAGAATGTCATCTATGTAAACCAGGACCCCCTTAAATAGGTGCTCCCTTAGAACGTCATTAATTGCATAAATACTGCGGGGCCCCCTTGTAATCCAAATGGCAAGACTTTGAATTGGTAGCACCCCATGGGTGATTGTATTCAGGGCCCTATAATCCACACATAAGCGTAAAGAGCTGTCCTTCTTCTCTCTAAAGAGGACCGGGGCAGCCACTTTAGGCTTGGCTGGCTCAATGAACCCCCTTTCTAGGTTTTTCTTTATGAATCTCTCCATTTCCTCCTTCTCCTTTGGGCTCATGGAGTATAATCTGGGCTTCAGGAGTTTTGCCCCAGGCTTGAATTCAATGGCACAGTCTGTGGGTCAGTGGGGGGGGGAGCTCATCCGCCCTCTCCTCACTGAAAACCTCAGCAAGGTCTCTGTATTACTCTGGTATTTCTGGTAGTCCCTTTTCCTCTCCCATGGATGCTTTTTCTGTTCTTGATTCTGGTAGCCCCCCTTGGGATTTTACGTCCATAGGGTCCCCCTTCAGGAATTGGATTTCTACCATCCTCCAATTCACCCAGGCGTTCCATTTTTTTAACCATTCCATCCCTAGGATCATCGGGCATTCCATGCCTGGGGTCACCACAAACATTATGTCTTCCTCATGTTTGCCCAGGGAGAGGTGTATTGGTAAAGTGGCTAGGGTAGTTGGCACCCCCCCCGCTATGGACCCATCTAACTGGCCAAATGAGATTGGTTGTTCCAGTCTCCTTGACAGAATGCCCAGATTCCCCACTAGCGTCGGGCTAATGAGGCAACGGGTGCAGCCAGAATCTATTAAGGCTTTCACCTTCACGGCTTCGGGCATGGCGGGAATTAATATAGTCACTGTCTTGAGGATGGGTGTGATGAGTCCATTTACCAGGGGTTCGCCTTCTGAGCTGTCGTCTGAGGTGTCCACCGGCCCTGCAGTGTAGGCTGGAGTTCTTTCCCCCTGATGAGCAGAGGTGGGGGATTCCACAGCCTCCATCATTCTCATGGAAGGTTCTTTTGGCTTAGCCAGACACTTTCTGGATTTGCTGGCCGGTGATCTGCCTGAGCTGTGCTTGGAGGCTTTTGAGTGGCATTCTACAGCCCGATGCCCTTCTCTCCTGCACTTGAAACAACCCATTTGCTTCTTGGCCATAGCCAATGGTTTCACTGGTTCATGTGCCAACTCAGGCGGTGAGAGGCTCCCTTTTTTTCCTTGGCTGTGCCTCTTCAGTATGTTGATCTCTGCTTCCTCTGCCAAGACATACCATTCCTCAAGTTGGTGTGGGTTCCCTCGGGACAGGCAAGCATCATATAGGTCATAATTTAGTCCGTCTTTGAAATGGCTGATGTCTTCCGGCCAGTTCAGTTTGCTGGCAATGGCCCAGAATTCTTGCGTATATTCAGCTACCGGGTGTTTGCCTTGCCTCATTGTTTTTATCCTTTCGCAGGCTTTGCGATCAGCCATGGGGTCCTCAAATCGCCTCCTCAAAGAGGACATGAAACAGTTGCAATCGTTGAGCTCTGGGGCATTGGAGTCGTGCAAGTTCACCACCCAATCTGCGGCCAGCCTGTCCAGGGCAGATTGCATGATCCGGATACGGGCTTTGTTGCTGGGGATGTCCCGCCCGTATTCCTCCATGTAGCTGAGGACTTGGGTTAGGAAAAACCCAAGTGTGTTGGCTCCCCCTTGAATCTCATGTCCAGCGGCGGGAGTCTTTGAATGGATCGGTGCCTTCGTTTTTGGTGGTAGTGTCTTCCATCCAGATCGCCATCTGCGGGTTGGCGGGGAGTGGGGGCTACTGGATCAGCAGATGTCCCTGGGGCTGCAGGTTCCACTTCACCCTCGGTGTCTCTCCCTTTGCGGCTCCAGGAGCTGGGGCGGCCGTAGGGCTCAGAATTCTCCTCTCCTAGGGAGCTGAGAGTTCTCTTCATCAGGTCGATAGCTTTCTCTAGGATCCAGTCTGGGTACGGTGGCCAGCTCCCTTCCTCTTCACTTGCATGCAGGGATTTCTCCATCTCCTGCTTCCATTCTGGTTGGTTGGCCTCCCGTCTCGGGGTCAACTTTCTTGATTTCTTTTCCCATTCGCCTTTCTTTCCAATGCCCATTGACCACTGAGGTTTGTGGTCCCATGTCTCCACCACCTCTTCTCCTGAGGAATCTGACTTCTCAGGTCCCGACATCTGGCAGGGTTTCAGTTGGGGCAGCAGCTCCCTTCCCGGGGAGTTTTCTCCCTTCCCTGCTCCGTTGTCTGACATGGTAATTTTTGCAAAGTCTGCCGGCAAGGTTCTCCCTTCCAGGTGGACTAATTCTGCAAGTCCTGTCTAATGTAAGGACCCACCCCACTTTGCATCTTAAGAAGACAGAACTCTTGGAATATTTCTTTCAACAGGCATCTTTATTAAGAGAAAATGGTTGCAGGCATTCTAGACAGGACTTGGGGGCCAAGCCCTATGGTTCAAGGTTTTAAGGGGTTCCCAGCAACCCTACCCCATCCCACCATCCTTCCAGTGACAATCCCAGGTGTTACATTTCCACCCCCTTTTTCTCATCTATGGGGAAAAGACTTCATAGGGGAGTAGATGAAAGCTGATGACCCCATTGTTATGGTTAGTCCTTTTGGTGGTATCCACATTCAGTACCATTTGAAGTTATACCGAAAGAAGTGAGGGCATAAAACCCCTTTGTTCACCCCCCCTTCCCCTCCATCGTATGACAGAATCCAGAGAGGGCAGAAATGGGGTTTTCCATAGTCGATAACTAGAGATGAAATATAATTGGATTCTGACAAGGGGTTTCTAACATCAAAGTGAGATTAGAGCAATCAGGAGCTATAAGCTTTTCCAACTTCCACATATAGAGAAAAGTAGGCAAAATGGACAATTTGAAAATATGAATTTTTGGAAACATTACCTTTGGAATAGTATGTTTCATAGCACTGAAGCCAAAAAATCCCCAAAACAAATAAAAGAGCCATTGTTCAAATGATTAGGGAAGGGTTCTCCATCTGCTCTGTTCCATAACCCCATCATAGCCTTCAATCCTAAGTAAGCCTATTTGAGCTCAGTGTGACTTATTTCAGAGGAAAGATGCATTGGCTTGAGTTAATAGGATTCTGTGGCGCTGTTTTTGTCTACAGAGTTTTAAAAGCATGCAAGATTTATCACTTGAACATGATTTGCACACAGGTGAATACTTTTATTTAGTCTTGTAATTTATTAGAGCATACTTCTAATACTGTGGTTTTGCCTAATCTTACATCTAGACTCAGCGGGAGCTAACTGAGTAGATTTCAATGGCTGGAAATATAAGAGTATTTAGAATGGTGCTGTTTTCAACCGAGGGAGAAAGTAGAAAAAACCTTGTTGTTTGAATCAGACAAAGCATGGTGGTTTGATGAACCCAAACAATTTTCTGGAGAAACAAGGGAAGCCTTCATTAGGATCTAGGTGCAAAAACAATTTATATTTGATACTAGCTGTACCCAGCCACGCGTTGCTCTGGCTCAGTCTGGTTAAATGGGAAAGAAAGAAAAGAGAAAGCGCACATTTGTAATATGTTTAATTTCACAATGCTTGTGGGTATACAATATTTTTTGTTGTTCCATTATCTGTGCAGATATAGTCTGAAATCGTAGTGTGTGTTGCTTTTACGTCCAACGGATGGCGCTGTTTTTTAAAAAAATCATGTTTTTACCTGTCACACGTGTGACATCTATATAATAGTAGGTACATAAAAACATAGAAACACGCGCGTATTCGAATGCAATGTTGTGTCAAAATTTCAAAGCAATTGGTGAAGAACTTTTGGAGATTTAAGATTTTGAACAAACGAACATTTACATTTTTATTTATATAAGAAGATAGATACAGGTAGCCCTTGACTTACAGCAGTTTGTTTAATGACTTTCTGAAGTTACAACAGTATTGAAGTTACAACAGTATTGAAAAAAAGTGACTTATGACTGTTTTTCACACTTACAACCATTGCAGGCTCACGTGATCCAAATTCAGATCCTTGGCAACTGACTCATATTTATGACGGTTGCAGTGTCCCAGGGTCACGTGATCACCTTTTGCCACCTTCTGACAAGCAAAGTCAATGGGGAAGCCGGGTTCACTTAACAACTGTGTCACTAACTTAACTGCAATGATTCACTTAACTGTGGCAAGCAAGGATGTAAAATGGGGCAAAACTCACTTAAAAATTCTTACTTAGCCACATAATTTTTTCTTGTTTTTTAATATTTTATCTTTTGCAGAAAGTTTTTTTGTTCAGTGAACAGTTACATGAGGATACTAAGACAGCCAGTTTGGCATAATAGCTTAAAGCAGAGGCCCCCAACCTTTTAGGCACCAGGGACCCGTTCTGTGGGGAGAAGTTTTTCTGCGGACTGGAGGGGATTTGGTTTCGTTTGCTGCCTGCATCTCATGGATGGGGCTTCGCTTGTTTGTGCGGCCAGGTTTCTGGCATGTCGCAGCCTGGTGCTGGTTCACAGCCCAGAGGTTGGAGACCTCTGGCTTAAAGGCAGTGGGCTAGAAACTAGGAGACCATAGGTTCTAGATCTGTTTTGGGCACAAAGCCAGTTGGTTGATGTTGGGCTAGTTAGTCTCTCTCAACCTATAAGAAAACCATGGAGATTCCTTTGAGGAAAATAACCAGAAGCTTGTTAAACCAAATGCAGAAGCATGTTTTTTTGATCCAGTAAAGGGGAAAGTATTGGAAAGAGATTCAGGCTGATCTTTCCTGTCTTTCTACAATAGGGTTTCCCAAACTTGGTGTCAGATGCAAAGAATCGGGTCCTGACTTTAAGTTCTAGTTAAGCTGATACACAAAAATCTAGTCAATTAACAGTCAGTGCTAAATTGATACTAGATAATAGTTAATAGAGTTCAAGAGGGGTTGGACATAGACCAGGGGTCCCCAACCTGTGGGCTTTGGCCCACTACTGGGCAGTGGCCTATTTGCAACCAGGCCATGTGAGTGGCAGGCTGGCACACATGCATCCCCACTTGTGTGAGTGGTGCCTCAAAGCTTTTCTCTTGTGTGAGTGGAGCTGCACATGCACATGTGTCGGCTCACCACCCATGGGGCCCAGTTCCCCCCTCCCCCACCAGCTGGGCCACCAAGCTGCAAAGGTTGGGGACTGAATTAGACCACTTGTGGGAACAATGATTCCAGACAGATCTCTCTCTTGATTCCACCTCCAGGCTCTGCCTGTCCTTCCCCTACCTTGGGAAAGTGCAGACAGAGTCCAGAGAAGATGGGGAGAACCTTTTAGTTACATTGTTGCAATAAATCCATCTTTCCCAAAGTTTCATTGCATTATTCTCATTGTTTGTGTTCATTTGATATTGGGATTTTTAGGGGAGTTGGGTATATTAAGATTAAAGGGGAGTATGACGACAAGCTTAGGAACTTGTTCTAGGATGTAAGAAAGGAAAGGAAAATACAGATTTGCAATATTCAGCTGTCTATTTTTATAAGGAATCGTTCTAGTCTTCTTCTGGACTCTGTTTCCTGCTCTGGACAACCTTGAAGGTCTGACACAGTTCCAGGAAGAAGGCAGTGGCAAACTGTTTTTGAAAAGGTTGCCAAGAAACCTGCAAGAGCTTATGTATGTGGTTGCCAGGAATCCCAATTAATTCAAAGGCAAAAAAGGAATAGAAAACATGCAATAGAGTGCCAGTCCAATTTACAAAGTATACAGACTCTTGAAGATGAACATCTCTAGAACATTCTTCTTCTTAGAGAATTGGAAATGATTTAACCCTTTCTCTGAGCTGTTCTTATGCTTGCAAGGCTTCCTCTCATTCATCCAAATCAAAGATTAGAAAAAAAATGCTTCAGTTATTTCTATTTGCTATATAAAAATGTTTCTTTCTTTCTTTTTTGCTGGTGTTTTTTTTCTCCCTGTTTTGCGTGACTTGTTAAACCCTAGAGAGAGATCTCTGATTCCATTTGGTTAGCGTGCTATCCTTTTCCTGATTATTTATTTTTATTTTGGAAAGTCCACGTTGCCCTGGATTGCATTCCCCTCCCCATCTTTTTGTCAAGACTTTAAACCAGCAATGAGCATGACCCTGCCAATGGGCCACACAATGGGCAGTATTTTGTGATTTGTTTATTATTTATTTAAATCCCACCTTTTTTACAAACAACTCAAGGCAGCAAATATATCCAATGTACTTTCCACCTCCTATTTTCCACACAACAATAACCCTGTGTGTTGGGTTGGGCTGAGAATGAGCTACGGACCCAAAGTCACCCAGCTGGCTTTCATGGCTAAGGTGGGACTTGAACTCACTGCCTTAAATCACTAGTCCAGGGGTCTTCAAACATGGCCCTTTTATGACTTTTGGACTTCAACTCCCAGAGTTCCTCAGCCAGACCCCTGCACTAGATCAAACTATCTTTCATTACGCCCCATGCCCATTTGCTAAGGAAGTGCTTTTCAAATTTGCTTTTATTTGGGATGCAATATTGAAATGGCAGCCAAATTTGCCACTAGGATGAAGTATCGCTTATGTAGAGCTTGGCATCTTGCTCAGTGATCGATGTCTGGGGAAAAATAAATACCCCTGAAATCCTTATCCTTGAAAATTAATAATAGTAAAGTTGTCCAAAGAGAAAAGATTGACTCAGTTATGGGCACAAGTATACGTCTCTGTGAAATATCTTTTTGCACACAACTGCATTTTCAGTAGTCACTAGTCAAAAGCCTTTCATTATGGCAGGATATTAGGAGAAACAACAACCATGTTGATATGAAGGTGGTATTGAAAATTGCTTATGAAGCAATAGGCAGAACATTAGGACTATAGGTTGTTTCCCTGTTATTGTGTCTCATCATCTTCCTGGTAGGACCATTCTAAACTCAATGTGATCCCAGAAGAATTATATTGCTGGCTCTTGTGAGGGTGCACAAGTTAAGGAGAAAATGGATGCCAATAGTCTCCCTTAGATTATCACTCAGGTAGGTTCCACAACCCAGAAGTATTGACACCATAGGAACTAGTCTTTCAGAACCTGGTGATCTGCTAACATAGTATCTACCCAGCAGATACCCCAGAATTATAACTCTGTGTCAGGAGTCCCCAACCCCCGGTCTGTGGATCAGTATTGAGCCCCAGCATGCCAGCAACCGGTCCGCACAAATAAGCAAAGCCTCATCTATGGGATGCAGGCAGCACACAAAACCACACCCCCTCCAGTCCATGGAAAAACCTCTTTCCACGGAACCGGTCCCTGGTGCCAAAAGTATGAAAAAGACAAAGCAATGGAACAACAGCTATACAGCTATTCCTCAATGTACAACTACTCATTTAGTGACTGTACAAAGTTACAATGGCACTGAAAAAAGTGACCTATGAACATTTTTCACACTTATGACCATCACAGCATCCCCATGGTCAATCATCTGTTGCTAAGTGAGACATTTGTTAAGGGAAACTTGCTCCATTTTATGACCTTTCTTCCCACAGTTGTTAAGTGAATCACTCCAGTTGTTAGTAACACGGTTTTAAGTGAATCTGATGTTGCTTGTCAGAAGGTTGCAAAAGGGGATCACAGGACCCTGGGACACTACAACTGTCTTAAATATGACAGTTTTAATCACATGACATGGGGATGCTGTGACAGTCGTAAGTATGGAAAATGATCATGTCACTTTTTCAGTGCTGTTGTAACTTTGAACAGTCACTAAATTAAGTGTTGTAAGCTGAGGACTACCTGTAGAACTGACACCTCAGGATTGTTGACAATGACTTCAGAATTTTAGCCAGAAGTCTCGGTTGCTAAGGAGCAATCCTAGAACTTTGTGGATGCATAGTGAGTGGCCTGCAGCTGAACTACAACCTTATCTTTTTAATACTCTTGAATACAGATTGGCTCTCCCAATGTGGGTTGGATGAGACTCTGGGAGTGATCTGGAGAATTCCTCAAGGAGAGATCAAGATAATTTCCATCCTGCCGGAGGGGGTTGTGTTTTCATAGGCTTAGCTTCAAAGCAAACGAGTGGCTTCCTATAAAATTACTCATAGTGCTTTAGCTTCTTTACATGAACATTGGCAAGCATTTTGTGACAGCTGCAGTCTATTGAAAATTGCCTTTTTTTTTAACCAGTTGGTTGGACTTGTCTCATGTCACCGCAACTCAATTTTTCTTTTTCTCCACCCTGGCCAATATTTTCAAATAATAATAATGGCCTTCAACGTTGACAGAATGAAGTTAGTTCCTGGAGTGACCTTATCTCTTCTTTTTTATTGGTTAAGTTAAAAAGGCAAACTAAAAAAAAAATTCCAAAAGAGAGAGAGATACATTTACATACATAAACAATAGAGTTTTTTTTAATTATAAAAATCTTCACAGGGTTAAAAAAAAGTTATAAAAAGGCTATTCTCATAGCCATCTTCTCTCTTTTTCTCCACCTTTTTCCCCCCAGCTATTAATTGCTACTTGAACATATTATACTTTGGACATTATTATTAGTTTCTGTTTGAGTTACAAGTGGTCCTCAGCTTATGATCACTATTAAGCCCAACATTTCTGTTGCTAAGTGAAACAAGTTAAGTGAGTTTTGCCCCATTTTTATGACCTTTCTTGCCACGGCTGTTAAGTGAATCACTGCAGTTGTTAAGTTAGTAACATGGTTGTTAAGTGAATCTGGCTTCCCCATTGACTTTGCTTGTCAGAAGGTTGCAAAAGGTGATCACATGACCCCAGGACCTTGCAACCATCATAAATATGAGTCAGTTGCCAAGCGTCTGAATTTTGATCACATGATCATGGGAAAGCTGCATTGGTCTTAAGTGTCAAAAATGGTCATAAGTCACTTTTTTCAGTGGCCTTGAATGGTCACTAAATGAACTGTTTTAATCAAGGACAACTTGCATGTAGATTATTATTAAACCGGTTTCTCCTTTTCTGCAAAATACGTTCTAAGTTTTTTCTTTGGCTTGCTGTGTGATATGGTGTATGTACAGTAAAGAAACCATTCCTGCTTGAATCTGGTTATTCTTTGAATATATAGTCATTTTTTCTATAGCTGTATATTCTTATATTTCAGTCTTCCAATCCTGTATTGACAGCAAGGTTTTCCTTTTCTAATATTGTGCCAATTTGATTCATGTCAGTGTACATCTTAATAATCTTCAATGCTGTTCATCTATATTCTCTGCAATCATACTTAATAAAAATATTGGTGCTTTTAATCTGAATTTTATATTCCAATGAACAGTATATTACAAATTTTTATTATGATGCCTATCAGAATTTTCTGATATATTTCTTTCCAGTACTGTTGAGTCTTTTTGCTTAACCATCACATTTTTGTTGTTTTGATTCCCTGCTATCAAATACGTATAGGCAGAGCCTAGCAACTGGTATTTTTAAACAAGATAAATCTTGTTTGAAAAAAACCCCTACAGATTAAGGAAAAGAACCCCTAAAGTCACCAGAATATTATGGGATGTTCATGAGAGCCAGTTTGGTCTAGTGATTAACACATCAGGCTAGAAAGCAGGAGATGGTGAATTTAAGTCCCACCTTAGCTATAAAAGCCAATTGGCTGACTTAGGGCCAATCACCAGGAGACTGAGTTCTAGTCCCATCTTAGCCATAAAAAGTAGCTGAGTGACTTTGGACCAATCACCAGGAGACTGTGAGTTCTAGTCCTGCTTTAGGCATGAAAGCTGGCTGGGTGACCTTAGGCCAGTCACAACACTCAGCCCAACAACCTCACAGGGCTGTTGTTATGGGGGAAATAGGAGGAAAAAGTATTAGATATGTTTGTCACCTTGAATTACTTATAAAATAACAAAGCTGAGATATAAATAAATAAAAAGTGTAGGAGAGCCATCTCTAGGATCTTTGAGGAAAAGAAACTTTTTTTAAAGCTTTGAGTCAAAAGTTAGGATGCCATCCCTTCTGGTGGCTTCATTGCATTTTTCTTCCACTAGTTCCAGAGAAACCCATTTCTATTTTCACTTCCAGTTTGGAAAATGTGATGGGCAGGACCTGCCAATGTGCTTAGCCCTCAATGCACAGGTCAGCTTTAATCTGCAAAAAAATGACTTCCACCTCAAAAGTAACATTTCAAGTTGGGGGAGGGAAATGATTATACAAGTAAATATACAGATATTGAACAAACCGGATACAGTAAGAGAAAAAAAAACCCTAATACACCTGTTTTCCCACGACTCCTATACTATGCCACTACTCCTACATTTTCCTATTTGGAATTTACTGTAAATAAATCCTACTACTCTTTTTTCTTTCTCCATCAAGTACCCATCCCAGCTCCCAAATGTCCTTTTTTGTCTCCATCCTTTCCTGGTAAGGAGGAAAAATGTCAGCCCCAACACACCCCAAATTCTTCTCCAAGTTGGTTAAATTCATCTCCAAACTGTAGTAATGAAGGTTTTGGAAGAACTCCATTGTCTTTTAGAGAGGGGTTTCCAGTCCCCAGGCCTGTTAGGAACTGGGCCAAGCAGCTGGAAGTGAGCAATGGGTGGATGATTGAAAGTCTCCATAAATAATTGAGCACTTGGCTAGCTATATCTTGTCAAAAGGAAAGTGGTTGGCTTGGGACTGAAGTTGGGAAGAAGACCCTGAGATTAGTATTAGTAACTATCTGTGTTATGGTTGGTAGGTTTTCAGGAGATGAAGAATCTATGTTCTTCATCTCCTTGGAATTACTCCTAATTGGAGTTAAGCCTCCAATTCTAATGTGGGCAAGATGCTTTTTAAAATGTTTTTATTCTTTTAATGTTTGTATAATCATAGATAAAATTTATGTAGTTGATAGGAGTCAACACCAACTTCACATAATGATACATAATCAGTCAATTATCACTCAGTTATTCTTGTCCTCCCTTTTGGAATCCAGATGCTGAAGAATTCTTCTGTAGAAAGTCTACATACATAAGTTTCTTTCATAAGATCAGAGAGTTTGTTGAATTCACACATTTCACTGCCTGTGTTTTCTTCCTTTGGTTCTGTGTAACTCAGATAGTTGGTGACCCAGCTTTATGGTTGAACTTCAGTTTATTCAACAAGCCATAGAATCATGATTAAAAAAACAAGACATGCATTGTGCAAACTCAGCCACAAGGCTGGGTATCAATAGTTACTATACTTCCAGGAAAAGATGAGGCTGCTTTAAAGAGTTTGCAGATTGAAATTCGTGCCTGCCCCCAGATTCCCAGGGATTGTTCTGAACATGAATTTAAAGCACTTCACAGTTTTGGGTGTCAGAAGCAAAACAGCTGGCAAAGAAAACAACCTCTTCTCCAGCACTGGAGATGGAGAATCCACCAATGGGTGTAGACTGTATTCCTGCCCAATCAGATCAAGTCAGCCAAAGTTGCCACGCCCGTCCTGGACCATAGAGATCCCAGTCTTGACTTGATCTTGCCCAGGACAGACGTGCAAGTTTGGCTCTTAGGCAGGTACAGTCCATTGGTGGATTTAGTTCTCCAGTTTGCTTAGCATTGCTGTATTCAGCACAGAATTTGGCCTTCATTTACAATTTGATCTACATTCAGGAACATTATCAAATTTCAAATTGCAACAGGTTCCTGATTGGGTGGAGGAGACACAAACTGAGTGTGCAGGAAGGGGCTCCTTCCTTCTCCTCTTCTCCACTCTCATAGCTTTCTTCCCACTCCCCATTTCCAAAAAATTTCTTTAGCTGATTCAGGTGGACTAACGGCTGTTAGTCTCCTGCCGATCTCAGCTTGGTATTCATTTTAACGGAACTCACGGCTGCAGCTCCGATGCTTAATTTGAGTAGGTGGGGGGGAGAGTTTCCTTTTGTCTCGCTCCCAGGAGCTCAGAAAGCCTGAGGCGTTTACTCAAACGCTTATTGAAGCTGCGGCTGCAGCTTCTACAGGCTTAAATCACCTTTTCCGGTACTGGGGCTTTTCGATCGTTTCCTCCGACGGCAAGCTCTCCGCGTGCCCAGCAGCTACCGCCAAGCAGCTGTTAGGTGCAAAGCAAACGCTCATAAATTTATTGTTTCCTCATTGACTAGAGGCACGGAGCCTTCCTAAGGGAGATATCAGGCAGCCACGAAGGGAAGAATCCTTCGGATTTTCTGGCTTTCTGACCAGAGGCACGAACCTCTCCCTAAGGGAGGCACTTGCATTCAGGACCTAGCAAATTCGATCATTAGTTTGCGAGAGGCCACCATCTTGGACCTCGTGGTCCTGATCTTCAGAGGCTTCGTTTAATTACGAAGGGGAGATTTGGAGGAAGGTGCTCCTTCCTCCTTACCACCAGCCTTAGCTTACCAATAGTGATCATTGGGGCAGGTGAACTCTAGTAGGTTTTCAGGAGGAACATTAGGTCCTCCGTAGTTGAACTGGGCACCATTTTTTTTTACCGTTTATTATATATTTATAAATGTAAACAGAGGAAACAAAGAAAAACTCAAGCTGAGTGCAACTCAACTTAATACAATCATTTTCTACTTGTCAACATTTTTCAATCAGCATATAAAAATTTAACTATAAGCTAGATACAGTTTCTTAGATTGATATTTCTCTTGTATGTAGTCTATCCATTTTTTCCAGTCCAACATATATTTTTCGTTTGAATGATCCTTCAAGTATGCAGATATTTTGGCCATTTCTGCCAAATTTATGACTTTCAAAGTCCATTCTTCAATAGATGGTAATTCTGGTTTCTTCCAGTATTGTCCCACCAACAATCTTGCTGCTGTGATCAAATTCAAAATTAAGTTCGTCTCTAAGGTGGTACAGTCTTTTGTAATACCTAGCAAAAACAACTGCGGTAGAAATTCAATACGCTTTTTCAAAATGCTCTGGAGTGCCCACCTCCAAAAAGCCTTAATTTTTCTACAGGTCCACCATACATGAAAATAAGTAGCATCCATACTTTCACATCTCCAACATTTAGATTGAAGGTCAGGGTAGATATATGATAATTTTTTCGGATCTAGATGCCATCTATAAAACATTTTGTAAAAATTCTCTCTTAAATGTTGTGCTTGCGTAAATCTTACATTTTTCACCCAAATTCTCTCCCATGTTTCCGTCATAATAGGTTGTCCAAAATTTTGTCCCCACTTTATCATACAATCCTTGACTAGTTCAGTTTCGGAGTCAATCTCTATCAATGCATTATACAATCTTTTAATATGCATAGACCTTTGGTCTCTAACTTGTTTAATTAAATTCTCATCTGTTTGAGATAAACCCATCTTCAAGACTTTTTGCCATCTAGACTGCAATTGTAAATATGAAAACCAAGTATAAACTATTCCTTCATCTCTTAGCATATTCGAGGACTTTAATGATAACAAATTCCCTTCTTTAATTAGGAGTTTACCATAGGGCACCACATCTTGAGCTTGTACTATGTTTATATTCTCTATTGCGTGTCTGGGAACTGTCCAAATGGGAATCTTTTCATTTAGTAGGTACTGATACTTTTTCCAGATATGCAACAGAGAGCTTCTCAGTAGGTGCTCCTTGAAGCTCCTATCCACCTTTTTGTCATAAACTAGACATGCATGCCAACCATATAGTAAATCATACCCTTCAATATTCAGTATTCTATCATTGGATAGATTAACCCAGTCACTTAGCGCAGCTAGAACCGCAGCATGATAATATAACTTAAGATTGGGCATTTTTAAGCCACCTCTTTCCCTTGTATCCTGGATAATTTTTAATTTAACCCTCAGTTTCTTGCCATCCCAAATAAATCTGTTAATACCCTTCTGCCACTCCTCCAGGTTCGCATCCTTTTTAAGTATAGGTAACATTTGAAAAAGAAATAAAAATTTTGGCAATACATTCATTTTTACTGCAGCTATTTTGCCCATCAGAGATAATTGTAATTTTTTCCATTTCTCCAGTTCTATTTGTGTCTTGTTCCACAAGACTTCATAATTATTTTTATATAGCTTCCCATTAGAAGCTTCAATATCAACTCCTAAATATTTAACTTTCTTAACTATTTCACAACCCGTTATTCTTTCCAAAATGTTTTGAATTATTATCTAAATTTTTAACTAGCATCTTGGTCTTGGATATATTTAATTTAAAGCCTGATACCCTACCATAATCCTTAATTATCTCCATCAATCTCTTGGCTGACTGTGCTGGTTGAGTCAGTGTCACAAGCAAGTCATCCGCAAAGGCACATAATCTGTAGTCATGTTGTCTAATCAATATACCTTTTAAAGCATCTGCTGTTCGTATCCTATTCAATAAAACCTCCAGCGTTAAAACAAACAGCAAAGGGGATAAAGGACATCCCTGTCTAGTACCTTTCTCTATACTAAATGAGTTTGTTAAGTCCCCATTCACAATAATCTGGCCTGTTTGTTTCTGATAAATTGCCAATATAGAATTAATAAACTGTTCTCCCATTCTCATCCCACCAATTAATTTTTTCAAAAACAACCAGTTCAGCCTATCAAAGGCTTTTTTTGCATCCAAAAACATAAGAACAGCGGGCACCTGGATATGCTTTTCCAAGTATTCTACTATATTAATGAGTTGTCTGACGTTAGTTTTCATCTGTCTTCCTTGTAAAAAACCAGTTTGGTCTGAGTGAATTATTTTTTGTAACACTGTCATTAATCTATTAGCCAAAATTTTTGCGAAAATTTTATAATCCGTATTCAATAATGAAATAGGTCTAAAGTTTTCTGGATGAACATTATCTCTTCCCTCTTTAGGAATTAGAGAGATATAGGCTGTTTTCCATGACGGTGGAACCTGGCCACCCTCTTGTATGTTGACAAATAATTCTCTAAGAGGTTCCACCATCTCCATTTGAAGATACTTGTAATAGGTCGCCGTTAACCCATCAGTCCCAGGGGATTTTCCCATTTTCAATTGTTTAATCACTGAAATTATTTCTTCTGATGTGATCAATGCATTTAATCTATCTCTTTGTTCATCGGTAATTATCAATACCTTTTCATTTTGCAGAAACATATCTATCTCGTTATCTTGTATCTTCTCTTCAGCGTATAGCGCTTCCTTCCCTTTATAATCTATTTTTTCAATTATACGGGATTTTTGTTTTTTCCTTAATATATAAGCCAACCATCTACCAGGTTTATTAGAATTAAAAAATGTATTATGTTTTGCATATTGTATATTCCTAGCAACTTGATCTGCCATCAACAAGTCAAATTGTTTCTGTAAAATCTTGATCCCCTCTTTAATGTTTTTGTCATCCAGTCTCTTTATTAATAGTTGCTCTTTCTTGCTTATTTCCTCTTCTAACTCCTTCCTTTTTTGCTCTTGTTTACAACGGTGCCTTTTGTTCATATCCATTAGAATCCCACGCATGTACGCCTTACTTGCATCCCATATAATTTCTCTCAAAATGTCTATCAAATCAAAATCATCCTTTATATATAAAAAAAGATTTGGGCAACTTGGAACGTGCTTGAGGAATTGGTGATGTCTTCTTTTTATCTAAACCGATATCTATAACACCATTCCAATCTCCCATTAAAATACAAGATCTATAATCAAATTGTATTAGCTTTTTATGCATCAATTTATAAAATTTTCCTTGTTGATTTGGTGCATATATGCCCATCAAAAGAACTTTCTTATTATCTTTTAAAATTTCGATTGCTAAATATCTACCTTGTGAGTCTGATTCTATTAATTTAGCTCTTATATGATTTTTCACATAGATGACAATTCCATTCTTCTTTTCAGCAGCTGCTGCAACAAAATGTGTACCCAGTTTATTGCTTATTAAGTATTTCTGGTCCGTAGTTCTAATATGTGTTTCTTGTAGGCAGATTACATCATTTTTACATTGAGTCAAATAATGAAATATTTTCTTCCTTTTCTGTGGAGAATTTAAACCATTAACATTCCATGTCAAATATTTATTTGACATGACCAGCTTTGGAAAACTTTTGCAAGACCAAATCCACTTTCCCCCCTGATTTCTTCTTTGGTCGAGCTCCCATGGTTTCCAGACTTGTACTGCCTTGTTGGTGCTTTTCTTGTTGTCCCATATGTTTAATAGTAGCTCTCGTTTGCCTTTGCTCTTTAGGCTTTTCTACTTCCAAGGGTTGAAGGATATCAATACTCCGAGCGGACGACTCCATAAAAGCTCCTTTATCAGCTCCTGTTGCTGCAGAGGGCTGTGTCTCCGGGGATTGTAGTCGTTGTTTTAAGTCCATTCCTCTTTCTTGTGGTAGATCCATACTTTGTGGTGATGTAGGTGGGGGTCCACCAGCCTTCAGCACATTTTAAAAAAATTCTTTTGCTTTCCAAACAGAGTTCAAGCGGTATCTTTTACCATTATAAAGTAATGACAGTCCAGCTGGAACCTCCCACCGGAATTGTAGAGCACGTGTTTTAAGTCCAGCGACCAAAAATGCGTAATCTTTCCTCGCTCTTAACATCTTTGGAGGGATCTCCTTCAAAATCACCACCTCCTGACCAGCAACGTTTAGTTTCTTGTTGTAGGATATTGTAAGAATATGATTTCTGAATCCCCTTGTTACAAAATAAATAACAACATCTCTAGGTAATTTTTTTTGTCTTGCCATCCATGAATTAACTCTGTGGATTCTATCAATCTGCCAAGAGAAATTTTTGGCATCGTCTTCTAGAAATTTTTCCAAAGCTTCTTCAAAAATTCTTCTCAAATCTTCTTGATTCCCATTTGATACCTCTCTCAGCCCTCTGATTCTAATAGCTGACAACATCTGGTTATATTGCACCATATGTGTGTGGTCTTGTATTTCACTTTTCATATCAGCAAGTTGTCCCTCAACTTGTTGCTCATCTTTTTCCACCTTTCCTTCAACACTCTCCCAGACCCCCCTGAAAATTTCCACAATATCTTCTTATTTCCTTATTGTGAGTCTGAATTGTTTCTTTAATTTTTTCCAAATCATCAGTTACAGCTTTGCTTTGTTCCTCCATCTTCTTCTCCAGTTCCTCAATCTTGTTCTCCAGTTTTTTCTCCAGTTTTTCAAATCTTTTTTCAGAATTGTCATTCATTGTGTCAAGACTTTTCTCTAAATTTTCAGTCATTGCTGACAATGCAGCCAGTAAATCTTTCACAGTAAGCATTTCTGGAGAGGCTTGAGTAGATAGGGGGGTCCGAGACTCTGTAGATATTGAGGAAGCTGGGGGAGCAGGAAAATTATTTACTGGTATTTTAGGGGGCTGAGCTGGGGAGAATGCTGCCACCTTTGAGGGAACTATTTTTGTTTGTCTGGTAGCCATTCTATATTCAGCCCACTGTTAACAAGGTTTCTTTAAGTAGAGGAAAAATCCTTACACATATATTGCCAAAATATATCCTCTTTTAGTCTTCTTTAATTACACTTTGTAGAATTTTAAGATATGAGTCTAAACTGACTCTTAGCGATCGCTCTAGCGTTGCGCTTTCACTTTCCACTTTCACTTCCGGTAACTTTCTCTATATAGTGAAAGCGATCACCATCTTGGATACATTGTGTTGATTGTGAAAGTATTTAATCAGAAGTGAAATATAGAAAAACACTTGCAGTATAAGCTCCTGTGTCCACTCCGCCTGCATATAGGTCTCTTTTTAAGAATTTTTCTCAAGCAGTAGGTGGTCGTGGCGTCATTGCCTGTCCGCAGACAGAAGCATCTCTGGGCTGGAGCTTCTTCGAGCATCTGGGGAGCTCTCTCTCTTTCCCCCCAAAAACTTTTTCAGGGGGTTTTCAGAGGAGCTCAACCCCCGCTCGCTGCTCTTCATCCCTTCTTCGCCCGAAGAGGGGTTTTTTCGCCGTGAAAAACAGCTGATGTTTGCTGTTTTTGCAGCTTTACAAACCCAAGAGATCAGAGCCTCTGAAGGAGGCTGTAACGATGCCGGAGAAGCCACCGGAAGTCTTCGGACTGGGCACCATTTTGAGGACGGCCGCCATTTTGTTTCAATAGGGGGTAACTTAGGACTGTTGCTTCTGATCATAATTGTTCCCTGCCCCCCCTTGTAAAACAGGGTTGAGGTCTGTTAAATTTTCCCTGCGTTATTTTATTTTATTTCATTACTGGTACTTTCCTTGTCTGCACACGTATTGGCCTTTTCGTGCTTGGTGTCTTCTGGCCTGACCTTGCTCACACTGACTCATTTGAATTTGATCTCTGTTTGTCTTTAGCAAACTATCTGGATTCCAGGCATACCCCAAAGTGCGTCTGTGCTTATCCACATCAGCCCTAGATGGGTTCCAGGCGCCCCCTGTAGTGCGTCTGTTATCCATGCACAGATATCGCTGGGTTCCAGGCATCCCCATTAGTGCGCCTGTCCTTATCCAGTGTATAATTCTCTCTGCATCTCAGGGGCCCCCTATCATGTTCTTGCAGTATCAGAGAATGGAGGAGTCTATGTCTACCTCAAAGGGCACCTTACCATCCTCATTGGCTCCAATGAACTCCACTTCTCCTGGCTTGGTGAGCACAGACAAGCCTGCGGCCAAAGGCAAGGACAAAACTACCACCAAGGCTTCCAAGAAGTCAATAAAGCAGGCCAGCCAGAGACACCAAGCGCTGGAAAAGGAATTTTCCAAGGCTCAAAAGAGGGACAGGTTGGAGACCTCCCAGGCACAGGGGTTGGCCTTGGACCTACCATTAGGACCTCCAACCTCTCCCGTGGGCATATGGTCGACAGGGGAGACATTTCATTCCCCTGCTTAGAGTGCGAGTGGCAGAATTCTTCCAGCTTCCCAAACCACTACTTCAAGGGCTCATCATAGAGTCCCAGAGGCGACATTCACCCCTACCGCGGCTGGTCTCCGGCCAATCGAACTCGTTCTCCTTACGGAGGACCATCTCGCCTTCTTAATAGCGTAGGCGGTTGACCGCGCTCTTGATGCCAGGGCTCAGGCTTCTGGTTCAGGATCTGTCCCTTCTCCAACTACGCGTCAAGCGGCCCCTCAGACCTATTATGCCCCATCTTCCCCATCTGGGTCTACCTGCTCTGAGGGTTCATCCATTCAGACACATGACATTGAACAAGAGATCCCAATGTCTGAGGAGGAGGAACCTTCCCCAGAAGCTCCTTCCTTCAGTGGTCTCTTTAATCCTTCCTTCTTTGTCACATTGCTCTGCAAGGCCATGTCCACAGCCCAGTTAGGTCCTGATACTTCCACATCCACAACCACCATCTTCCCAGAATCGGAGGCGGATCCAAACTTCACTGAACCGGTGACTGCCCAGCATCGCATCCCTTGTCTCTCCATGTTCTTGAATGCGATAAGGAAACAATGGACCTCTCCCGCTTCAGTTCCTCTTCCAGGTAATACTGATAAGAAGTTATACAATGTGGCTAAGGACTTGGAGGAGGCACTGGAAGTGCCTGCGGTGGACGAGCCATTCGGGCCCCTAGTATCTCCCACTGCCATTCCCAGCGATGTCTCTGATGCCCTCAAAGCAGAAGATCGTAAGTGCGAACTTACCTATCGCAGGACGCACCAGGCTTCTGCATGGGCTATTAGGGCGGCCACTTCAGCATCCTTTTTCAACAGGTCCGCTCTCCACTGGCTCAGGCAACTCCAGGCCTGTATTCCAGCAGAGGCTATCCGTACACATCAGGATCTTAGTAAGATGGTGGCTGCCCCAGAGTACGCATCAGATGCCACTCTCCAGGCGGCCAGGTTTTCCTCCAAGGCTATGGCGTCTAACGTAACTGGTCGCCGGATGCTGTGGTTGAAGCACTGGCAGGCAGATGCCAAGTCTAAATGGCATCTTTCGGCCACCCCAAACCAGGGAGGTAAGTTGTTTGGGGATGCGTTGAATCCTTATTTAACGGAGAACAAGGATAAACACAAGGTCCTAAACCACCTCATTAAGAAAGCGGACAAACGGCCTTCTTATTACCAAAGGCGGCAATCATTTCATGCGGGAGCTAGATATAATTACTCCTGGCCTATACGTTCCTTTCCGACTAGACAGGACCGGCAAGAGAGACAGCCTGACAGACAGACAGACAGACAGGCCTAGGCAGCACTTTCAGAGCAAGCGGCCCTTTCGAGGGAACAGCCGACCATCCGGCAGATCCAGGTGACTCTCTAGTGGTTCCTCCCATAGGGGGCAGACTCTCCCTCTTCGCCCACCCAATGGGAGGCTATCACCACAGATGTGTGGGTACTAAACACTGTGCATCCCGGTCTGTTCCTAGAGTTCATTTCCAACCCTCCATCCCATTTTCTTTCTTGTCCCTACCCGCGAAGCCGAATAAAAAAGAGATTAATGAAAGAGGCCATTCAACATCTGTCAAGCATAGGGGCCATAGAACTGGTACCAGTGGGCCAGAGGGGTCGGGGATTTTATTCCATCCTCTTTGTTGTTCCAAAGGCGTCAGGAGGATGGAGAGCCATCTTAGACCTCAAAGATCTGAATTTTCATCTGGCTTACCGCAAATTCAAAATGCAAACACTCCGCTCCATTTTAGGAAGTGTGAGAAAAGGAGACTTCCTGACATCTATCGACCTTACGGAAGCCTATCTCCATATCCCCATCTCTCTTGCCCACCGCCGGTTCCTAAGGTTTGCATACAAGGGGCGCCATTTCCGATACAGGGCGCTTCCTTTCGGCCTCTCATCGGCTCCCAGGGTCTTTACCAAGATCCTGCCAGTCCTGGCAGCTCACTTACGAAAGATGCCAGTCAGAGTCCAATGTTACCTGGACGACATACTAATCCAGTCCTCGTCCATTCAGTCCACCAGGACGGACCTCAAACTGGTAATAAAGCTGCTCCAGGACCACGGGTTCTCCATACATTTCCCCAAAAGTCACATGGTCCCCACAACCAAGCTGTTGCACCTTGGGACCATCATAGACACGGTGCAGTGCAAGGTGTACTTGTCCCAGGAGTGCCGAAACAGCATAAAAGAGTCAATCATGAAACTACACAGGGGTCAGTCAGTAACATTGGTCAGTCTCTCCCAACTGTTAGGCAAGATGGTTTTGATCATTGCAATCGTTCCCTGGTGCTGGCTTCACTCCAGGGAACTACAGTGGTTCATGCTTCCTTTTCAGAGACAGAACCTCAGTGCTTCCCAACGATGGACAAGTCTCCCAACACAGGTGATGCGTTTTCTCAGGTGGTGGCAATCACCCGCCATGCTCAAAGGGTTACGTTTCAGGGAACCAGATCGGATAATACTAACTACCGATGCCAGCCTATTCGGCTGGGGAGCACACCTGCGATCACACTGGGCTCAGGGCCGTTGGTCTCACTCAGACCTTCACCACAACATAAATTGGCTGGAACTACGGGCCATACATCTAGCCCTGCGCCACTTCCACGGCCTGGTGAAGGGGTGTCACGTATTGGTCCTCATGGACAACGTGGCTGCCAAGGCTCATGTGAACCATCAAGGGGGCACCAAATCTCGAGCTTTACTGACCGAGTCACTCCCACTGGGTTCTTGGGCAGAACACAATCTGGCCTCCATCAGGGCCGATCATATTTCTGGGGTGGCGAACACTCAGGCCGACCATCTGAGCAGAGCCACGGTGGATCACTCGGAGTGGCGCCTTCACTCGAGGGTCTTCAGAGAGATATGCCACCGTTTCGGCTTCCCACTTGTGGACCTCTTTGCGTCCCTGAAAAACACTCATCTGGCTCAATTCTTCTCCTGGTTCTCGTCTCCGTGGGCGTAACAGACGGATGCTCTTCGGAGCCCATGGCCACAAGGTCTACTTTACGCCTTTCCTCCCCTACCCCTTATCCCGGCGGTAGTCCACAAGCTTCGGGAACAAGCGGAAATACTCCTAGTGGCACCTTATTGGCCAAGGAGACATTGGTTCGCTGATCTGATGAATGTCTCCCTAGCAGATCCTTGGCGGATTCCTCCGGAACGGATCTCTCTCAGCCAGGGGTCCATACTTCATCCGGATCCCCAATGGCTCCAGTTAGCCGTTTGGCACTTGAGCGCTCACTCTTAACGCAAGAGCTATGCTCACCAGGGGTCATTGCTGTCATCCAGGCATTTTGCCGCCCTTTCACAAACCGGATATACGAGGCCACTTGGAAAAATTTCCAATCATGGCGCTCAGGCCGTCACTTGTCCCTTTCGGAACTCACGATTCCCCATATTCTGGACTATCTGTTGCAGGGCCTGGAGAAGGGATTGGCCACAAACATGCTGCACAGGCAGATTGCTGCTCTCTCCACAGTTCTCACCTGTGATTCGACGGGGTCCCTGGGACATCATCCCTTAATTCGCTCATTCATTAAAGGGGCTTCTAATACCAGACCTCCTACGGTACACAGGTACCCATCATTGGAACTACCTAGGGTCCTTAGGGCTCTTACGAAGTCCCCCTTTGAGCCCTTGAGAACGTGCGATATCTGCTACCTATCTCATAAAGTAGCATTTCTGGTGGTAATCACATCGGCACGCCATATTTCTGAATTGGCAGCACTTTCCATGAGGGATGACCTGTGCATTTTCCATCAGGATCGAGTGGTTCTTCGACTCGACCTTACTTTCATCCCGAAAGTCAACTCTCTGTTCCATAGATCCCAGGAAGTAGTGCTGCCGGATTACTGCCCCAACCCATCACATGCGCTGGAACGGCAATGGCATAGCCTGGATGTCCGCAGGGCACTTAGATACTACATTTCACGGACAGCAACTTTCCGCAAATTGGAAGCCCTCTTTGTATCCTTCCATTCTTCCTCCAAGGGGCGGAAGGTTTCTTCTTCCACAATTGGAAGGTGGATTAGGGCATGCATTGCAGGGGCATATCATGCTGAGTCATTGCCGGCTCCACAATGAGTCACGGCTCATTCTACAAGGAGTGCAGCCACTTCTGTGGCATGGGCCACCCAGGGGTCCATCGAGGACGTCTGCAGGGCGGCTACATGGTCTTCCCCATCTCCTTTCATACAACATTACAAAATCGATAGGTTTGCCTCGGCAGAGGCTTCCTTCGGTAGGAGAGTTCTCCATCAGGTTTTACGTCAAAGTGCCACACTGGACCAGTCTACTACCCACCCTCAGGGACAGTTGGCTTTGGTATGTCCCATTGGTGGATTCTCCATCTCCAGTGCTGGAGAAGGGGTGTTGTCTTACCTGAATGCCTTTTCTCAGCACGGAGATGGAGAATCCACTCCCACCCTTGTAGGTCATTAGGCCTAGGGTCAGTTAATTTTTGTGAGCCACAACGTCTTGCTGTCAGTCAATGGCTACGCTCGCGTCAAGACTGGGATCTCTATGGTCCAGGACAGGTATGGCAACTTTGGCTGACTTGATCTGATTGGGCAGGAATACAGTCTACACCCATTGGTGGATTCTCCATCTCCGTGCTGAGAAAAGGCGTTCAGGTAAGACAACGCCCCTTCCAGCGTGTATATTTTATGCACTTGTGAGAGCATAAGAAAACAGCTTGTTTTTTTTTACAACGTGATTTTGTGTTTGCTTCCAAATCGAGGGTTGTTTTTTTTTGGCTTCTGTACTGTCCATACTGGAGTGTGTGTGGCCAAGCTCAGTATTCACACAGTTGTGTGAAGGGTGGTAGGCACAAATATCTAAAGCCTGGAAAATAAAAAAGTAAAATGCAGTGGGGAAGATATTTTTTGTTTTAAAATCTTCTCTTTGAAACTTTCATTGTTTTTGTTTTTCTTACCATTTGTGGAAATTGGATCTCTCTAAAAAAAGAACTTACTGAAGATGTTGAACAATCTGTTTTATTCCTGGCATTTTTCTATTTCTTCACTTTTTTGAGAAGCTGAAGAACAGAGGAAGAACTTCAGGTTTGGGTGCACCAGAATAGCATCTTCATTTCTGACATCGTTGTTAAAAGTAGGGCTAGAAAAACCTATAATTTGACAATTTGGAGGTTTGGGGCTAATTGGAGTGAAGAACACTGACCGCCATAGACCAGTTACAGTCTCAGGATAAGGAAATATTTGTAAAATCTTTATTTTGGGAAAATATTGCAACCTACTTGTATCAGTATGAAAATATGAATTGGCTGTCCCAAGGACTGTGATTTCTTATATCAGATATCTTATATATCACTTCTGAGAAAGTATTTTTATTTCCTTTGGAAGAATTCAAGCCTCTCCTTTCTGCCTCTGACCCAGCCGAATCTCAGTTAGATTAGACTGGTAGCCTTGTCTCAGTTAGATTAAGCTGTGGAGTGACAAATGGCTTGATATTTGAGATGGTGACATCACACTGTTTGTCTAAATCAAGTGCGCATCCTGGTCCTAAATCATCTGCCTGAGATAGAAACAAATCCATTTGCTTTGCATGAAGTGAGCAAATCACTTGTGATGTAGTAGCAAGTCAAAGAAGAGTCCTGCCAAGCATGAATAAGACAAAAATATATGTTCCCATGGGAAGCAGATAATACATGAGTGCGCACACACACAGCCATACTCTTGCACAGTCCTGGGTGTGTGCTTTTTCCTCTCCTCTCTGCTGAAAGACCTTTGGCCAAGTTGACCTTGAGGAATGGGAGATTCTCTAGACCAATGTTTCTCAACCTTGGCAACTCACTCACTCACCAACAGTATTACCTAGTTGGATAATGAAACAAGCAAACATCGAGGCGCTCAGAGAGTATCAAGGACTCCATTTTTTCCCCAATTCTGGAACTTTTCTTTGACCAAAACATAAAACATTCTGTCTGAAAACCAGCTGAGCTAAATGTATAATTTAGTTACTCAATGAAGTTAGTCACTCAGAACTCCAATGCAATCTTGTGCAAACCTCGTAGGTGTCCATCATAATGCAGAATCCCTGGGCTTTCTGATGTGCATATTGTGTATTAGTAAGTTGAGGGCAACCTATATTCTGGCTGAATTCAAAAGAGGATTTTTCTGGTTTTTATTTAACCCCCCCACTCTCTTTTTATCTGCAATATCCCTTCTCCATGTTGGGCTCCAGAAGCAGGCAGCTCATTACCTTATGCTGATCTTGAACTTGTCACCGAGAGAAAAACAAAAACCTGGGGAGAAGACATAACCAATGGCAACCTGCAGGGAAAGAAAGGGGGGAAATTATTAACAAGTAACGAAATAATAAATTGGTTCAGAGAATTGGTTGGTGCTGTTCAGGGAACATTTTTGCCTTTGTTCGTTCTGCTTGCTCAGAGCTTTTTTTTAATGTGCCTGCACTCGGCTCAAGGGGTGGCATTAATTATTGCTGAAGCTATGCCCTGCTTGTAATTGGTGGTTTTAATGGAACAATAGGTCAGCTCACAACAGGCTGGGCTGCACCAGTTAGCATGCCATACTTTAGTGTGTGTGTGTGTGTGCATGTGTTTGTGTTGAACCACCGACCCCGAGCGCCTTTGAGGCATAGCTGGAATAGAAAAAGAGTGCAGTAGAGCACTAAGGAACCCTAAAATCTCAGCCCAGAGGGGAAGATGTGTTTGTTTGTTTTGTGTGTGCACATATTTATTTGTGTGCATGTGTGCGTGTTCATAGAGCATTTGCTGCATGAAATGGCACAGCTGGGCTGCTGGGTGTTGGCTGTTTATGGGAAGAGAGCTTGATGGATTGGTAATAACATTGCTGAATGATTGATTTGGAGGTTGAACTCCAAAGTTTTTCCCCTTTGTCAATTTCTGAGGCAGCCCTTTCTCCCTCTCCCCCATGCACAAATTCCTGTTAAAAGGGTTTTTTATTTTTTAAAAGAAATGATACTTTTTGGAGAGTGGATGATATTACTCTCCCCTCTTGTCTAATTTATTTTTCTCGGCTCTGGAAGCAGAGCTGCCTCAGGTTCTTTACTTCTGTGTGGGGAATGTATAGGTACCGGTAGTCCTTGGCTTACAAGCGTTTATTTAGTGACCATTCAAAATTGCAATGGCACAGGAAAAGGTGACTTATTACTATTTTTCCACACTTAACAACTGTTGCAGCATCCCCACGGTCACGTGATCAAAATTCAGACGCTTGGCATCTGGCATGTATTTATGATGGTTGCAGCGTCCCGGGGTCATGTGATCCCCCTTCTGACAAGCAAAGTCAATGGGGAAGCAAACAACTATCATTTAACAATGAGCAAACAAAAGTCATTTAACAACTATCTTGTTTAGCAAAGGAAATTTTGGGCTTAATGTGGTCATAGGTTGAGGGCTACTTTTGAAACATATCTATCCTAGCCTTCCTTCCTTCCTTCCTTCCTTCCTTCCTTCCTTCCTTCCTTCCTTCCTTCCTTCCTTCCTTCCTTCCTTCCTTCCTTCCTTCCCTCTCTCCCCTTGGGAGTTGGCTAGCGGCAGCTCAAATATTTATTTGGAAGCAAGTCCATTTGCCCAGGAAAAGGACAAAAGGTGAATTGAAATTCAAGTGGTGAAGAGATGCTGGAAAGCTAAAGGGCTGGTATGGAGCAACCTCATCAATTGGCCTTCTGGGGAAAGAGTTTTATAAATGTCCATCATTGCAACTATTTGGTCAGTGTTCCTACAAGTTGTGCACATTGACCCTTAATTGAATTTTTGCTCTACTGTAACAAGGTTGGGGTAGTTGAGATCATTCAAAACTTATAGTCTTGATGTCTAATGGAAACTTATTTGTCTACATAAACATATTTGTCTACAGAAACTTCAAATTTTGTTTTTAGAGCTTGGCATCCTATACTCTCTTTCCTGAGAATAATCCACACTGAACCCAGCAGAACTTTTTTTCTGTACAAACATATATGTAACAATAGAACTTATTGTTAGCCTGCATGCTTATTTAGGTACAAATCTCACTCAACATAATGGAACTTCCAAGTGGGTATGTAGGTTTATGTTATTAATTTTAGTTTCCTTTAATATTTGG
Organism: Bothrops alternatus; assembly: GCA_034064705.1. NCBI lineage: Eukaryota > Metazoa > Chordata > Lepidosauria > Squamata > Viperidae > Bothrops > Bothrops alternatus. The sequence goes on along the minus strand of JARGCV010000230.1, from coordinate 5,075,086 downwards.
CATTCACGTCTAATGCATTTATATTATTTCATAGGCTTAGAGGCATTTGAGATTTGCATATGAGCCCTAACTATGTTTATCTAAGATGCAGTTCTAATTTAATAGAATTATTCATATAGATTTGCTTTATGCTGCAGTTTGATAACAATTTCCTCTAACTATTGCAATGATGTTGCTTTGGGCTGGGTATCCAATGTTGACTGGGATTCAGTGTTGGATGGCCTGCCCAAACTGGTGCCCCTTCCCAACATTCATTGCTTTCTGGATTCCTAGGAGCTAACAAACAATTGACATCCAATGCTAGCTTGGATATTTGGCTTCGTTTATACCACTTAGCAGGACTGTGCAAAGTATTTGAAAGGGCTGCTTTGAATGTGTGTTGTGCAAACAAAGAAGTGTTAAGAAAGCAATGTTCCCCATAAGCTCAAGTGGAGCCACTTCAAAGAATTCATCTAGGGCAGGGGTAGGCAACCTTGGCTCTTTTATGACTCGTGGACTTCAACTCCCAGAATTCCTGAGCCAGCCATAAAAGAGCCAAGGTTGCCTATCCCTGTCCTAGTTCTTCTCAAGGTCATCTTCTCATCCCTCCCCTCTCTCTTTTCTCCCTTGTTATAGGGGTTGGGGTTTCTGATTGGTGGAGGACAAACTGCCACTCAAGGCTGGGAACCCCCTAGACCAGGGATAGGCAACCTTGGCTCTTTTATGATTTGTGGACTTCAACACCCAGAATTCCTGAACCAACCATGCTGACTCAGGAATTCTGGGAGTTGAAGTCCACAAGTCATAAAAGAGCCAAGGTTGCCTATCCCTGAACTAGGAGAACTTGAGAAAAGAGGAGAAAACTGAGCTAAAAGGAAGAGCAAGGAACAGTATGAAAAGAAGGGATTGCATACAAATTGAGGAGAAAGCAGAGGAATCATTCTCTGGTGGGGAAACTATGATGACTCATAATTTATACTGTGGTGAATCTATGACTAGGTTTATACATACAGCCCCACAGGGGCTTGACACACCATTTCTCAACTGTGAACTGTGAGGAGTCTTAAGTTCAACCAATCCACTAAGTCATAAAGCTTGGTATCTATACCACAGTAGAACTACTTCATTCAACATGCTAACCCAAAAACAAATAATCCGTATCATTTTTCTTTATATATTTTGTTTATATAGTTTGGCCTAGTGGTTAAGGCATCAAGCTAGAAAGTGGGAGACTGTGAGTTCAAGTCCCACCTTAGCCATGAAAGCTGGCTGAGTGACCATTGACCAATCTCAGCCCAATTTACCTCACTGGGTTGTTGTGGGGAAAATAAGTGAAGGAAGGTGTGTTGGATATGTTTGCTGCCTCGAGTAGCTTGTAAAAATAATAAAGGTGAATAAATACAAATAAATAAATATATAAATAGGTAGTCTTGGCATATTGGGTTAATCAGTCCTTTGTCACTAATACAGTGACTCCAATGAACAGAAAAAAAATGTAGGGTATCTAGAGATATGCAGAAGACAGAGTGATTCATTGTGTGTTCTTACTTCAAAGGAAGTAAAAACATACAATGTTCTTCAACATTGTTAAATCAACATCCTTCAACAGAAGTTACTGTTTGGCGAGTGTGCTTAGGCAGGCCATCCGAATGCGGTTTGGATTTGCATGATATTTACAATCCATGACTGAAGATATTTTCTTCTCCTGCGCTTTTGATGGATGAGGGCTGTTCCGTCACAGTCCTACTGTTCTTGCACCTCCCATCCCCATCAGAATCGTTTTGCTGTGCTTACTGTTGTTTTGATTTCTAATGTCTTAACAATGTCTAGCGTGATGGACCTCCTGTAGGGAAAATGTGAATTTGCTTCCATAGCACTGATTTCTTTCCATTCTTTTAAGCCTGGTGCCTGGTGCCTTGAAAATGGTTGTTGAAACTGCTGAAGGAGGCAAAGCATAGTAATAGTGGAGGTGACCTTCATTTCTAAGTATTAGAAAGAGGGAGTAAACACTGCAACTCTTAGACACCAGCAGTGTCTGTCTGGGCCATTGCAAATGTGGATTTGTCTGATGCTTACTATGAAACTGGCTTGCTTGGAGAGCTGAACGTAAATTTCTGCAGTGTTTTTAACTTGGCTGGTGCTCCAAAGATATGTTGCATTTTTTTTCCTGTCAATTTTCAATCTGAGTAGAAGAATATAGAATAGAATATTCTTTATTGGCCAAGTGTGATTGGACACATAAGAAATTTGTCTCTGGTGCAGAAGCTATCAGTGTACATATAAACAACAAAGTCTATATAATTATAAGATATCAATAATAGAAGGTAAAAGGAAAGATGAGAAAGATACTAGTAATACAGTCATGGGTAAATATGCTTAGGCTTAAAGACAGTACTGTGGGAATTAGCAGAGTGATGGTACAAGGGAAAAACTGTCCTGGTGTCCAGTTCTTTTGGCATGCAATGCCCTGTAGCGGCATCTCGAGGGGAGAAGTTAGGTTCAGGATGCGAGGGATTGGTAGATATTTTCTCAGCCCTCTTTCTGACCCATGCAATATACAGGTCCTCTATGGAAGGCAGGCTGATTGTAATTACTTTTTCTGCAGTCCTAATTATCCTTTGAAGTCTATACCTGTCCTGTTTGATTGCTGTACACCAGTTGTATGGTTGGTGATGGAAGAGAGTCTGCTTCTAAAGCAGACTAAATTTTGGTGAAAATCACAGGACTGGATGGGCGGTGGTGTTTTTCTATTTGGGTAGTGATTTGATGCTCAAGGGATTTGTCTGAATGTTCCATATATTCTCACGCAATATTCTTTCTGATTTTACACATTACCATTAAGTCTTAAAGAAGAATTATATAAGGAAGAAAAGTAGGAAAACAGATTGTTTTTCACAGGGGAAAAATCTGCAAAAATCACATTGCAAGGCAGATTTTGATGCAAAATTTTAATTTATTTTAATTTATTAATTAAATTTATATGCTGCCCATCTCCCTGCCATGCGACACTGGGCAGCTTATAACATGATAAAGCATTATAAAACATTAAAATATTAAGACAATAAATAAGAATGCATAATTTGAAATTAATTAAAAGAATGACTTAGGCCTAGATCTCTTTCAAGGTTGCCATCCCATAAAAAGAGCACACATCTTTTAACTTTCACAGTTCTGTTTTCTCCCTTTCTGAAATCATGCCACCATGATTACATACCTGGATTAATTTATCCAATTTTTTTTCTATCTATTTTTGAACAACATAACATTCAGTCTGAAAAATGCAGTTGTATAAAGCTGTTGCCTTTTTGTAGCTTTTTGTTGATTTTAATAAAGGCATTAATTATCCTGTCATATTTTTTTTCTTAATAATAATACTCAAAGCTGCTGCAAACATTTTATTAATAGACCGATTCACTTTAATAGACCATTTCACTTATGTTTTCTTCCACCCTGACTTTTTTTTTTCATTGCAAAACTGTGCATCATCAAGTTCTCCAGCAACTTTAAACTCAATCAGAAACAAAATAGAATCATGGAAGGATCGCTAAGCTGGGCATTGTTTGATTGGCAAAACTCCAAAGAAAACAACCTTTTGTTATCTTCTCCATTTATTGAGAAGGTCTTATGTTGAGACGAAATTTTGAACAATAAATCCAACATCTTTTAGTGCTCATACTCTATTGTTAATGCTAGGATTGCTTTGAAAGTAAAGAATACTGTGTAGAATGATTTTCTAATATTTTAAACCTTAATCTAAAATTGCTTCTTTTTCTTTTTTGCTAAGAATAAAAATCTTTTGATAGCCTGAATTTGAATGCCAGCTATTTCTCGACAGTTTTGATCCTTCAACAGAATAAACACTTGGAAAGGTTTGTTAAGTTTCCTAAACTACACCAAAAAAAAAATATTTCTCCAGTACAGGAGATGGAGAATCCACCAATGGGTTTTCTCTGTCTGCCTGCTGTTGAGACCAAACACGCCCCCTCTTGCTAGGAGATCCAGTCTTAACTTGGTCTCAGCTCTTGAACACGTATCAGGTTTGGCTCTCAGCAGATAGCAGGTTAGAAATCCATTGGTGAATTCTCCTTTTCCCTCAAAAATTAACTAAATACTAATTTGGAATCCTCCCTTAATTTTCCTATAGCACTGGGATCAATGCTACCTCAAATCACAGAAAATTTCTAAACAGGGGCTGCTTGGGACATCGTTCTTTCTTCACCCCCTTTTTTCCTCCTTTTTTTCTCCTTTTCTTTAAACTACTGGGTGCTCTTTCAGACTGCTCGTCTGAAATTGGAGATTTGATTCAGGCCTCCGGACTCACCTCTGGCTGCCGGAATCGATCGCGGATGCCATTTCGGTTGCTGACAAAGGCAATGAAGTCCGATTCATCTCCTCTCTTGCTTGCTGTTCAGAAGTAAGTTCGCTGGGTGCAATTTCGGTGCAGTGTCTACCGCTGCTATTGCGATTGCCCCAGCCATCTGGATTTTTGATTTTGAGGCAGCGGAGACTGTTCTTGGGGCCGCCGACCCAGGCAAAGAGCTGCGAACGGACTTTCTTCGGCCCTCTCAGCACTCTGCCCCATTAGTGACTTACTTTATACAGCCCTTTTAGTACTTAATTTCCAATTTCACTGCACTCCTCTGGGCACAGTTAACTAGATCATTTCCTGACGGCCGCCATCTTCAACTCCACGTGGGAGCTACTTTAGGCCCAATGAGGCCTACTCAAAGTAACTCAGCCATTTAGAGTGCCATCTAGCTCATAACAATGTGTATTGTGCTACTGAATATGAACTAATCCAGATTCACTAACCTAGTGACTTCCTGGTACATTAAAACACACATCACCTGTTAGAGAATTTTAATTTCTCTATTGGTGAAAAAATAAATCAGAAGCTCTCACAGTTGACTGCATTTAACTGATTCAAAATAACTTCTTTATTTTTATATCAAAATATTTACAATACCATACATTCTTCTTTACAGCAACATAGCTCAATGAAGACTTCTTACAGAGAGATACAGAGACAAACCTGAGACTGGAAAAATCCAGCTTCTAACTCAATACCTTTTGCACAGACTCAGTAGCACTTTCTTCACCTTGGCTGACTGAGTTACCACATGACTCTTCCTGCTCATGAATATTCCAACACTCCTCCCTTCATGACAGGAAGAGACATCAGACCTATTAACTTAATACATTCTCCATAGTGAACACTACCCAATGGTTTAGTCATCATGTCTGCCAAATTATCCTCAGAAGAACAATGATGTAAACTAATCAATTTTCCTTTTACAACTTCCCTGACATTACAATACTTAATGTCTACATGTTTACTTCTGTTCTTCACCCTGTCACCAGTTGCCATTTTTATACAGGCAGCATTGTCTTCAAATACCTTTACAGATTCTTTTACATTAATATTTAAATCTTGCAACAACTGTACATACCATGTTACTTCAGAACACAATTCAGATAAAGCAATAAATTCTGTTTCCGCTGTTGAAATAGCAACAGTTGTTTGTTTTCTGGACTTCCATCCAATCAGAGTCCCTCCAAAAATATTATAATCCCAGAATTTGATTTCCTTGTGTTTATGTCACTTGCATAGTCACTATCGACATAACACTTTAATTTCAATTCCTCAGTAATCTGTATTTGAAGAACCAAATTTATAGTTCCTTTAAATATCTGAGAACCCTTTTTAAACCCATCTAATGTAACTTTGTAGGTGCAGCAGTAAAACGACTCAAAATGCTTACTGCGCAAGCTATGTCTGGTCTGGACCACTGTGATAGATATAACAAACTCCCTATTGCTGAGTGATATATCTCTTGATCACAGGTTTCACCTTTGTCCGCACTTAAACTATTATAAAAATCCGTACTCATGGGTGTGGGAGCAGTATTGCAATCTTTCATATTATATTTCTCCAATAACTGCTCAATTTTTCTCCTTTGACTGAGAATATAACCACCTTTTTCATTTTTCTGTATCTCTACACCGAGATAATTTTTTATTTCTCCCAAATTCTTTAATTCAAATTTCTTTCCTAATTTATCAGCAAATTCCTTGACTTGTGATGCATCCTTTGCAATGAAGCAAAGATCATCCACAAATGATAACAGTAAACAATTCCCTCCTTATAACTGTCTGGTATATATACAGTTATCAGCTTTGCAACTCTTAAATCCAAGACCCTTTAAAGCAGTATCTAAACAGATATTCCAGTTTCTGGCTGACTGCTTCAGCCCATAAATAGCCTTGTTTAATTTATACACCATGTTAGGTTTTGCAATTTCATATCTTGGTGCTTGGATCATATAAATTTCTTCCTCTAACTCAGCATTGAGGAATGCAGTTGTGATATCAAAGTGCCCCATTTTATGCTTATATGCCGCTGCCAACGCCAGTGCTAATCTTATACTCTCACTTTTCATAGTTGGCGCAAATACTTCATTGTAATGCACATTCTTTAATTGTGAAAAACCTTGTGCCACTAACCTGGCCTTATACTGTACATCATTATTTGGCAATACCTTTTTCTTATATACCCACTTACAACCCACAGCTTTGGTTCCCTGTGGCAAAGTCACTGATTTAAATACTTCATGGTCTCCCATGGATTTCATCTCTTTATCCATGGCCTCCTTCCACCTTTCTTGTTCAGCTTTTGGTAATGCCAACACTTCTTTATAACTTCTTAGCTCATACCACACATTGCAAACCTTTACCTTGCTAGCAGAATACCTGTCAGGAGGAATTCCTTTGTTACATCGCTCTGACCTACGTGGTATTAACTGCTCCTGTGTCTCAAGTCTTTCTGGCTTCATGTCTTGTTCAGCCTCTCCTCCCTGAACATTGACATCTTCAATAATCATTTTTTTATCGTTAGATGAGTTATTGTCATTAAATAGATCACCGTCATTAAGTGAGACATACCCAGAATTTACATTAATTCTGTCCCAATTTTGTTCTGCAAAATTAGCAGACCTTGAAATGCTTTTTGAAAGGTTTTTAGCACCTCCACAGACTTCACTGATGCCCTGGAGGTCCCCAAGGTTGACGAAGCCTGGACCTCTCTGGTATCCCAGACTGAGTCGCTGGAGACATGTCGGAGGCGCTTAAAGTGGATGACAGAAAGTGGGACCAGACCTTCAGGAAGACCCATCAATCAGCAGCATGGGCAATCAAAACGGCCACTTGTGCGTCCTTCTTTGTGTGTACCACTCTTTTATGGCTGTGTCAGCTTCAGGCCAGGGTCCCTGCTAAGGACATTCGGACCCATCAGGACCTAAGCAAAATGGTGGCAGCCACTGAGTATGCTGCGGATGCAACGCTTCAGTCGGCCAACTTTGCTTCTAGGTCTCTAGCATCCAACATTACAGCCAGGAGGATGCTCTGGCTGAAACACTGGCAGGCCGCCGCCAAAGCCAAATGGCGTCTCACAACTGCTCCCTATGTGGGCAATAATCTTTTTGGGGAGGCCCTGGCCCCGTACCTTGTGGAGAACAAGGACAAGCAGAAGGTCATGGCCCATTTGAACAAACGGGCTGACAAACATCCTGCTCCCTACTTCCGCAGGCAGTCCTTTCGGCCAGTGGCAGGCCCATCAGTCACTCAGCCTTCCTGCTCATACACACCCAAACAGGATAGGCCATATGACCGTCCATATGACAGGCCGGGCTTTCAGTCCAGACAGCAGAGTCAATCTAAGCGGCCCTTTCAAGGGGCAGGACGCCCCTACAGGAGGTCCAAGTGACTTTTACACTACACTTCCCATCGGGGGAAGGCTGGCCCACTTCTTCCATCAGTGGGAACTCACTTCCATGGACACCTGGGTCTTGCAAACCATCCAGTTTGGTTTATCCCTGGAATTTCTGGCCAGCCCCCCGGACCAATTCATTGCATGTCCCGTTTCCCGGGATCCACTCAAACAAGGACTCATGCAGGAAGCCATTCAACATCTTCTAGAGATTCAGGCCATAGAACCGATACCGCCGAACCACAAGGGAGGGGGATTCTACTCCATCCTCTTTGTGGTTCCCAAGGCCTCGGGGTGATGGAGAGCGATTCTGGACCTCAAGAGTCTAAACTATTACATCACTTACAAAAAGTTCAAGATGCAATCACTCCAGTCCATCCTGGGGGGCATCAGACAGGGAGACTTCCTGGCGTCAATAGACCTCACGGGAGTGTACCTCCACATCCCTATCCATCCAGCTCACTGGCGGTTCCTCAGGTTCTGTTACAGGGGCAGTCATTTCCAGTACAAGGCCCTCCCTTTCGGCCTTTCCTCGGCACCCAGGGTGTTCACCAAGATCCTAGCTGTACTAGCCGCCCACTTGAGGAAGGTACTAATATGCATCCAGTCTTACCTGGACGACATCCTGATTCAAGTGTCCTCCTTCCAGGCAGCTCAGTCGGACCTGAAACACACCATTCAGGTCCTCCAACAACATGGCTTCTTGGTCAATTTCCAAAAAAGCCAGATGGTTTCCTCATCCAGGCTTCTGCACCTGGGAGCCGTCATCGACACCACAAACTGCATGGTCTATCTCTCCCAGGAGCGATTGGTCAGCATCAGGGATCTGGCTCATCAGGTGTACAGGGACCGTACTGTTCCACTGGTCTTACTCTCCCAGCTCCTGGGAAAGATGGTTCCCTGCATAGCCATAGTTCCCTGGGCCAGGCTCCACTTGCGGGACCTCCAATGGTTGCTCCTACCATTTCAGCGGGTGAATGCCAGCGCATCCAACCGTCAGGTCAGGCTCCCAGTTCACATCCTCAGGTCTCTGTGTTGATGGTTCTCACAAGCGGTGACCAAGGATCACCCTTCAAGGAATCGGACTGCATCACCATTACAACAGACGCCAGTCTATTCGGTTGGGGAGCCCATCTACAGTCTCAGTTTCCACAGGGCCACTGGTTCCGTGCAGACTTGAGACACAACATCAATTGGCTGGAGCTCAGGGCCATCCACTTAGGTCTTCACCAATTCAGGCACTGGATCAGGGGACGTCACATTCAGATCCTCACGGACAACGTGGCATCCAAGGCACACGTCAATTGTCAGAGGGGCACCAGGTCCAGGTCCCTTATGTCTGAGGCACAACTCCTGGGTTCCTGGGCAGAGTCCAACCTGGCCTCTCTCAGGGCCAAACACATCTCGGGGGCCAAGAACCAGCAGGCAGACTTTTTGAGTCACTCTATGGTAGACCCCTCAGAGTGAGGGTTGCATCCGGATCTGTTCTCCAAGATCTCCCACAGGTTCAGCCATCTGTTCCTCAACCTGTTCACGTTGTCAGCTAATGCCCAACTCCCCAGGTACTACTCCTGCTATTTTCTTCCGGGGCGGAGGGGACGGACGCCTTGTGGACCCCATGGCCACAAGGTCTTCTCTATGCCTTCCCTCCCCTCCCACTCATCCCGGCGACCATCCGCAAACTACTCCAGGAGCAGGCGGAAGTGATCCTTGTGGCCCCGTACTGGCCACAGAGGCCGTGGTTTGCCAACTTGGTGAATCTTTCCCGGTCTCCTCCGTGGAAGATTCCTCCACATCGCGTATCCTTACACCAGGGGACCCTCCAACTCCCGGACTCTCAATGGTTACAGTTGATCATCTGGCACTTGAGCACAGCATCATGAGACAATAATTATTTTCCCCCTGTGCAATTACCATGATTCAGGCCTCTCGTCGCCCAGCGACCAATCGCATTTATGATTCTACTTGAAAAAATTTTTTGCCATTGGTGTAGAAGGCGACAATTGGATGTATACAAATTGACTATCCCTCAGATTGTAGATTATCTTCTGGATGGTCTGGACAGAGGCCTTGCCCCTGTGACTATTCACAGACAGGTGGCGGCCCTGTCAACATTACTCACTTGTGCGGATTCAGTTCCCTTAGCTCATCGTCCTAGGATTCGCACCTTCATCAAGGGTGCGTGCAACACCAGACCTCCCATGGTACACAGGTACCCCTCTTGGGAATTGCCTTTGCACTCTAACAAAACCACCCTTTGAGCCCATAGTTACTATTCCGTTGCGGAACTTGTCTCTTAAGGTTGCATTCTTAATCGCCATCATGTCAGCCAGACGTATCTCTGAGCTGGCTGCCCTCTCGGTCAGGAATGATGTTTGTATCTTTCACAGCGATCGGGTGTCCTTTGACTGAACCCAGCTTTCGTGCTCAATGTCAACTCGCTCTTCCATAGGGCACAGGAAGTCATTTTGCAAAATTTTTGTCCCAATCCTTCCCATGACTTGGAGCAGCAGTGGCACACACTGGACGTCTGCAGGGCACTGCGGCATTACATGAAGCGCACGGAGCCTTTTCGTAGATCTGAGGCTTGTTATGTCTGGCCCTTCTCAGCTTAGTAAAATCCACAGGAATATTTCTTTAAGAGTTTTATTTAACACATTTCAAGAGATTCATTGCAAAGCAAGCTGCTGGCATTTTGTTGGCCGGAACGGCCAAGTCTGATTTTTTTTTATATATAAAATTCTTTTATTAAAACAATCAACATTGAACATGAAAACATATTGTGCAGCAATCATCATGGCACCTGATATACAATACTAAGTATTAGTCATTGAAAACGTCTGAGTTAGTAAGCCTTTTTCCCCACTCCTCGTGTCTAGCCTCAACTGTACTCCTGTTACATTTTATTTTGATTGGTGTTTCCCCTATCCGTTTCAATATTAATGTGATCAACATTAAACATAAGATCCTATTGCTAAGCAATCATCCTAGAACATAGCATACAACATTAGGTATTAATCTTTGTAAACATCTGTTTTAGTAAACGTTCTTCCCTCCTCCCTTACATCCTCACGTATACTCCGAGTACATTTTGTTTGATTGGTGTTTCTCCTATATATGGTCTATCTACTGTATCTAGTCTATCGCATATTGTGCGTTTGTGCTTCTGAGTTGACTTCATCCCATTACTAGTGCAATCTTTTATGGTCCCCAACCCGAGATCCTGAGGTAAAAGTTTCATATCCTGAGGTAGAGATTCAGTCTACTTTAACAATATTAAAGCAAACAACGTTAGTCCTAAGGTTATGCTAAGAGGCATTAGTTATAGAACATATACATTCAACGTTGGGTGTTAGTTTTTGTAAACATTTGATTTGTTAGCCCTTCATCCCTCCTCCCATCGATCCTTAGCTGAACGCCAGCTGCATTCTGTTTGATTGGTGTCTCTCTTGGATATAGTCTATCCACTGTTTCCATTCAGTCACAAATTGTTCATTGGTGCGGTTTTTCAGGTATGCTGATATTTTCGCCATTTCCGCCAAATTTGTTACTTTCACAGTCCATTCTTCAATAGGCGGTATTTCCGGATTCTTCCAGTACTGTCCCACCAACAATCTTGCTGCTGTAATTAAGTTCAAGAATAAATTTGTCTCTGAGGTAGTGATATCCTTTGTGATCCCTAACAGAAATGTCTGAGGTAGAAATTCTATACGCTTTTTGAAAATAGTTTGGAGTGTCCACCATATCTTTCTCCAGAATGCTTTGATTTTTTTGCATGTCCACCATATATGAAAATAAGTAGCCTCCCCGTCCCCGCACCTCCAGCATTTGGGCTGGGAGCCCGGGTAGATGAGTGATATTTTTTTCGGGTCTAGATGCCATCTATAGAACATCTTGTAGAAGTTTTCCCTTAAGTGTTGCGATTTCGTGAATTCTACATTCCTCACCCATATTTTCTCCCACGTGTCCATGGTGATAGGGTGTCTGAAGTCTTGTGCCCACTTTATCATACAGTTCTTGATTAGCTCGGTTTCAGAGTCCATTTCTATCAGAATGCTGTACACTCGTTTGATGTGCCTAATCCCCTGTTCTCTAATCTGTTTAATTAGATTCTCGTCGGTCTGGGAGAAGCCCTTCTTCTTGTCTTTACGCCACCTTGATTGTAGTTGTATATATGATAGCCAGTTACTTCCTATTCCTCTGTTTGCTAGCGTTGCTTGAGATTTCAAGAGGAACCCGTTTTCTTCTCCCAGTACAAGTTCACTGTAGGGCACCACTTCTTGTACTTGGGATGTGTTCATATCCCCTGTTGCGTGTCCAGGGATCGTCCAGATGGGAATCTTGTCGTGTAGGAGGTGCTTATATTTCTTCCAGACCCATAGCAATTGGATTCGTAATGGGTTCTCCTTGAAGTTCCTATCTGCCTTTTTGTCGTATACTAGGTATGCGTGCCAGCCGAATCGTAGACCATGCCCCTCAACATTCAGAATTCTATCATTTGTCATGTTGATCCAGTCACTAACCGCCACCAACGTTGCTGCGTAGTAATATAGCTTTAGATTAGGCATTTTGAGCCCCCCTCTCTCCCTTGCGTCTTGGATGATTTTTAGTTTCACCCTCGGTCTCTTGCCGTCCCAAATAAATCTGTTGATGCCTTTCTGCCAGTTGTCTAAGTCCGCATCCTTCTTGAGTATGGGTAGCATTTGGAAGAGAAATAAAAATCTGGGTAATACATTCATCTTTACTGTCGCTATCCTGCCGAGCAGGGACAGACGTAGTGATTTCCACCTTTCCAGGTCTGCTTGTATCTTATTCCACAGGACCTCGTAGTTGTTCTTGTATAATTTCGCATTTGTTGATTCTATCTCCACTCCTAAGTATTTGACTTTCTTGACTATTTCACAACCCGTTATTCTTTCCAGGTTCCGTCAAGTCTGATTTATTTACATTCAGCTTAATCATGCTCTCCCTCCCTTCCAATTAACTCACTCTTTATCTCTCAGATTGTCCAAGAGCTCATTAATCTTCCGTAGAGTCCAAAAACACCAGAAAACTGAGTTCAAACGAACTGCGCAAGGCATCAAGCTACTCCTTGATATTAACATTGCTCGTGACAAAGAATTAGTCCCTCCTTTATCTTCTAATATAGTTTCCGATACGTCATGGCTTCCTTTTTCCACGTAACTGAGACCTCCGCCTACCAAACCTTCAGAATCTCGGATCAAGCCATAAATTTTCCTGTTCCAAATCTGAGTCTCCGCTTTGAGAGTCTGACTCAGACTGCATGCAAATCTCCTCCCTCTCTGTCTCTCCTGCCGGGAGGGGAAAGCATCCAGAGGGGCCTGGTTGCTCCTCCTCATCCTCTGACATTTCCCCAGCTGGTCTAGAGACACCCACAACAAGGCTCTATTTATCTCCTTCCATCTGGCTTCTCTGGGACAGAAGGTTTCCACTGGCACTATTGGCAGGTGGATCAGGGCCTGTATCACGGAGGCATACCAGTCCTCTTCCCTGCTGGCTCCAAGTCATCTTACTGCCCATTCCACTTGCAGTGCTGCGACCTCTGCAGCATGGGCCACTCGAGGAGATTTGCAGGGCTGCGACATGGTCCTCGCCCTCCCCATTTGTACGCCACTACAGGATTGACCGTTTCACTTCTGCGGACACCTCCTTTGGTCGGAGGGTCCTTCAGCAGGTGATCTCTGGGGATACTGTTCTGGCCTTATCTGTTTCCCACCAATCGGGACAGTGAGGCTTTGGTATGTCCCATTGGTGGATTCTCCATCTCCTGTACTGGAGAAGGGGCGTTGCCTTATCTGAATGCCTTTTCTCAATACAGAGATGGAGAATCCACACCCACCCTTTAGGTCAGTTAGGCCGAATTTAAGGGATTGAGAGCCAACACCTCGTCCACCTTTAGCCACTTTCGCCCTCATTAAGACTGGATCTCCTAGCAAAAGGGGGCGTGTCAAGTTTGGCTACTTGGTCTCAAGAGTAGGCAGACAGAGAAAACCCATTGGTGGATTCTCCATCTCCGTACTGTACTTAGATCTTCACACTAACTTTGTTTTCACATACAAACCTTGTGAGTTTGAGATTTGCTTTAGCCAGATGGCAGGGAAATTTCTGTCTCATGAATGAAGTCCTCGATTTACTACCACAATTGAGCCCAAAATTTCCATTACTAAGCAAGACAGTGAAGTAAGTTTTGCCCCATTTTACAACCTATCTTGCCAGAGGTGTTAAGTGAATCACTATGGTTGTTATGTTAGTAACACGGTTGTTAAGTGGATCCAACTTCCCCATTGACTTTGCTTGTCAGAAGGTTGCAAAAGGGGATCACATGACCCCGGGACGCAGCAAGTGACATAAATAGGAGCCTGTTGCCAAGCATCCAAATTTTAATCATGTGGCCATGGGGATGCTGCATTGGTCATAAGTGTGAAAAACAGTCATAAGTCACTTTTTTCAGTGCTGTTGTAACCTTGTACGGACACTAAATGTACTGTTGTAAGTCAAGGACTACCTATATTCGTGTCCCAAGATAATGTTGCAGGATCCAATCTAGGTTAGTCACTGGGACTGGAGGTTTAGTCCAGTGGTAGGATTCAGCCGGTTCGCACCACTTTGGCAGAACCGGTAGCTAATTTTTTGTTGCCCAGACTCAGAATGTTTTAATCTTCCGAGCTTTCAGACTCATGTTGAAGCCCATCCTCAGGGAACTTCTCTCTCACCGGAATGTGCGGTTTCCATCTGAATAAACTTAGGAACTGAAATTCTCCCTTTATTTCCACGGATTGTATGGCTTGTGAGTGTATCAGGAGGTCTTGCCGAGTTGCATTTCTCAATTTTCCTGTCATAACTGTGAAAAATCACAGACATACACAGGATTTCACACTTAATGCTTTGTCCTCCAATCCTTCTGAGAAGCGTAAAATGCAAGGAGAGACAAAAAAAGGGTGGGGGGGTAAAGGGACTTGAGGACAAAGAAACATCTTAATTTACTTATTCCAGTTTACATTGTTTCTCTAGAGCAGGGGTAGGCAACCTTGGCTCTTTTATGACTCGTGGATTTCAGCTCCCAGAATTCCTTAGCCAGAAGTCCACGAGTCATAAAAGAGCCAAGGTTGCCTACCCCTGCTCTAGACCAACTTCCTGTGTTCTGCAAGTGGGTGGATTTAAAAGCTCAGAATTTTCAGCCGACACCATATTTTTGCTAAAAGAATTTGAGGCCTTTGAAGTCTACTTTTCTGGACAGTGGCACAGATGAGGAAGGCTGTTTAAGATGAATGAAGGCACCTAGATGTGTCCCAGGATAATGTTGCAGGATCCAGTCGGTCGGTCACCAGGATTTGTGCTAGAGCCCATCCTCAGAGAGAAGGGTTAGAAAGGCAGGAAAGAAGTTCCCTGAGGATGGGCTCCAGGCTCAAGTCCAAAAGTTCAGAAAACAAAACCTCTGGTCCCTGTGACCGACTCATATCAGAGCCTGCTATTTAAGATGTTTGTCCTAGCAAACTTTGGATATGTTAGCTTGCATGATATGTAGTACAGGTAGTCCTTGATTTAACAACAGTTCATTTAGTGACTGTTCAACAGCACTGAGAAAAATCTATGGAGATTCTCAGTCATCCAGGTCCTGGTTGTCCCAAAGGTGCTTTTTCAAGAGGCAACTGGACTTTTCTACTGAAGAAGCTTCTTGGATGAGAAGCGAAACATCTTCAAAGAAAAACAAGAAAGTCCAGTTGCCTCTTGAAAAAGCACCTTTGGGACAGCACTGAAAAAAGTGACTTATGACCATTTTCCCACACTTACGACCACTGCGACATCCCCATAATCTCACGATCAAAATTTGGTAACTGCCTCATATTTATGATGGTTGCAGTGTCTCAGAATCATGTGATCCCCTTTTGCGAAATCCATGGGGAAGCCTGATTCATTTAACAACCGTGTAACTAACTTAACTGCAGTGATTCACTTAACACCTGAGGCAACAAAAATTGTAAAATGGGGCAAAATTAACTTAACAAATGTTTCACTTGGTAACAGAAATTTTGAGCTCAGTTGTGGTCGTAAGTTGTGGACTCTCTGTATAAGCTCAACTGTCTTGCTAAAAAAGCCAAAAGAAAGTTGGTGTCATAATTTTTATCTTAAATCTTTCATTCATGGTAAGTGATGCAGTTGAATGATACTGTTAATTTCAAGATAAAAAGGAAATATGAATTAAACACATTTGTGGGGGCCGTTCTGGACTTTTTTTTTTTTTTGATTCAGGGTTAATAACCAAGAGAAAGGATCTGTTTATCTGTTGGTTTTACATTCATTCTGAAACAATTGCAGTGGCTTTTTTAAAATTTGGCTCTAAATGTCAGGATTAGAATATTCCTCCATTTCATTTTGTTGAATCTTTGCTAGTTCGCTACTTAAGATCAGTTGTTCTCTCGAACTTTTCATTGCCATCAGTGGCCATTTCCTATTAAAGATCACAACCATGAGACATTCTTTATTATTTCTGTTGGGTCAGGACGCTGCAATGGTCCCGGGCAGTTGCAAAAGCTGCCCAGGACCAGACGGAGTGGCGCCAGCCCTGCGCACATGCTCAGGGCACAAAAGTGCTCCACAATTGTTACTTTTCTGTCCGGGTCTCTGGGTTGTTAAGAGAGGCCTGCGTGTCTCACTGTTTGCCAGATTCGATCCTGCTGTTACAATAAAGCCTTTGTTGAAGAAATGAACCTCCTCACTCCTCATTCCTCGAAGGACATAAAAATTTCCACTGGGGATTGATGGTCCATGAGGAAAACTGCAGGAGCTCCAGAATTTTTGAAGCCTTCCTGGAGCTTATGGAATTTTCATACCATCTCTTCTTCTTCTTCTTCTTTTTGCTTTGCTCTTCCTTTCATCGTTCTTGATAGGAAACCTCATTTTGCATGCATTTTGCAACCTCCATCTGCTGTTTTATGTTGCATTTAGAAAAAAAATTGGAAGAGATTATTTCTTTTAAATCACTCCCATCTTTGAAACAGCAAAGCTTGAAACCGGGATACTTGCTGCTATTTGTCATTGGTCTTGCATACATCTCAGAAGAAATGCATTGATGTTTTTGGCTGCCACTGTTAATTCCTTGTTCTCCTGTCTTACTTGGATAAAATCACAGATATCCAAGATGCAAGCAGGTTGGGCAGTGCCTGTTAATTCAGATCCTAATTTTGGACCGACTTTGATGTCCTTGCTTTACAGGCAGATTTTATTTATTTATTTGTTTGTTTGTTTGTTTGTTTGTTTGTTTGTTTGTTTGTTTGTTTAATTTCTATGCCGCCCTATTCCGGAGAACTCAGGGCGGCTCACAACATGATAGAAATTACAATAAAATACATAAATATAAAAACCCATAGTTAAAAAAAGAAACCAATCATTCCACAAACATACACACAGACATACACTGGCTAGGGGCAAGGTGTTAGCTGCCCCAGGCCTGCCGGCAAAAGTATGTTTTAAGCAATTTATGAAAGGCGGAGAGGGTGGGGGCAACACGGATCTCCGGGGGAAGTTGGTTCCAGAGGGCCGGGGCCGCAACAGAGAAGGCTCTTCCCCTAGGCCCCGCCAGGCGACAATGTCTGGCTGACGGGACCTGGAGAAGGCCCACTCTGTGGGCCCTAACCGGCCGCTGGGATTCATGAGGCAGCAGATATCTACGAATTGACTTATGCATACCTTTTGACCTTTTGACATGACAAGTAGTCCTTGACTTATGACCACAGTGTCCATTGCTAAGCAAGATGGGGTTGTCACAGTTGGTAAATGAATCTGGCTTCCTACATTGGCTTTGCTTATTGGAAACTGGCTGGGAAGGTTGCCAAAATGTGACCCTAAGGCAACCACTGTAAATAGATGCTGGTTCCAAATGCCCAATTTTTGATCAGGGGACTGTGGGGATGCTATAATGGTCGTAGGTGTGAGGACAGGTTGTAAATAACTATTTCCCATGCTGTTGTAACTTTGAATACTTGGTAAATGAATGGTTGTAAGTCAAGAACTACTCTATTGGGATCCCTGTGTAAAGAATTTTTCTAGTAGCATGTTGCTTGGTGTACACAAGTCACTTCATTTCCTCTGTTCTTGGGCTCTCCGTGTCAAGATTACTCAGATTGCTTCTCTGTTCTCTAAGGAAAATATTCTAGGTTAGGAATTATTATAGCCTTTCTAAAAAATTCCAAGCACCAGTTAAATGTAAGAGAGCCCTGGGAACACAATGGTTAGAATGTAGTATAGATCAGGGGTCTCCAATCTTGGCAACTTTAAGACTTGTGGACTTCAACTCCCAGAATTCCTCAGCCAGGCTGGCTGGCTGAGGAATTCTGGGAATTGAAGCCCACAAATTTTAAAGTTGCCAAGGTTGGGGACCTCTGGATAGGTAATCCTTGAGTTACAATCACAATTGAGGTAACAATCTATGTTACTAAGTGAAACATTTGTTGAGTGAATTTTGCTCCATTTTACGACTTCTCTTGCTGCAGTTGTTAAGTGAATCATTGCAGTTATTAAATTAGTAACATGGTCATTAATCTGGCTTCCCCATTGACTTTAATTGTCAGAAGATCGCAGAAGGGGATCACATGACCCCAGGTTCATGCAACAGTCATCAATATGAACCAGTGGCCAATCATCTGAATTTTGATCACGTGACCATGGAGGATGCTGTGCAATGGTTGTCAATGTGAAAAACAGCCATAAGTCACTTTTTCCTGATGCCATTGTAACTTTGAACGGTCAATGAATGTTGTAAGTCAAGGACTACCTGTATCGCAGGCTAACTCTGCCCACAATCTGGAATTCAGTTCTGATGGTTGACTCAGCCGTCCGTCCTTCTGAGGTCAGTAAAATGAGGACCCAGATTGTTGGGGGCAATATGCTGACTCTGTAAACTGCTTAGAGAGGGCTGTAAAGCAGTATGAAGTGGTATATAAGTCTAAGTGCTATTGCTGTTGCTATTGTAAATCCCTCCTGAAATTATGATGAGCTTCACAAATCTGAAACTCATGACTAGCTTTGGTAAAAATACGACTTGAAGCAGGACAGGAAGTTTTGTTCAGGGATAATGGATAATCATACTCTTGAATATTACATGGAGAAAAAAACCCAAGTCTTCTAAAGCAAATATTAAGGAAAGAGGAAAGATGTTCCATGAGGGATGGGCTCTCCTTTAGATTTTCACTCTATAGTTAGCTTGTTTCTTCTATCTATCCATTCAGCTTCTCAACTGCCCTGTGATTGCAGTTCTTTTGGCAGCTTTTTAAGAAAGTGGCGTGCAAACGTCTTTATATCACTTCACTGTAATCAATGAAACCTTTTTGTAGAGGAAAATTTAAACACTATACTTAGAGGTCCAGTGGTAAATGAGGAAGCTTAGCTTCTCATATCTGGCAAACAAATGTAAGATCTCTCTATAGCTAGAGCAGAGGTCCCCAACCTTTTGGGCACCAGGGACCAGTTAAGTGGTTTTTCCGTGGACCGGAGGGGGTGTGGTTTTGTGTGCTGCCTGCATCCCGCTGATGGGGCTTTGCTTGTTTGTGCGGACCAGTTGCTGGCATGCCGCAGCCCAGTACCAGTCCATGGATCGGGGATTGGAGATCCCTGATGTAGAGGATGTTGCAATGCAGTGCCTCATCCCAATTGTATAATATCTGCAATATCTACATACAGGTCATCCTCAACTTATAACAGTTCATTTAGTGACCATTCAAAGTTACAATACCACTGGAAAAAATAACTTATGACTGATTTTCCTGCTTACAACAGTTGCAGCATCCCCATGGTCATGTGATCAAAATTCAGATGGGGTCTTTTAATCACCTTTTGTGCCCTTCTGACAAGCAAAGTCAATGGGGAAACCAGATTCATTTAAGAACCATGTTGCTAACTTAACAGTTGCAGTGATTCACTTAACATCTTTGGCAAGAAAGGTTGTAAAATGAGGCAAAACTCACTTAACAATTATCTAACTTAGCAGCAGAAACTGGGGGCTCCATTGTGATCGTAAGTTGAGGACTGCCTGTATTCTTTTCTTCCTCCATGTTGGTTCTGCCGAGGGAGGTAAGAGGAGATATTTTATGAGCGATCAATACTTCTCATCCATTTTTACTGGCAAAAGATTCCTGCACCTTCCTTTTCAGAATTCTGCTTCAGTGTTAAATGCAAACCCTGATAATATTTCCCCATGATTGGATTCCTATCTAGGATGAATTACTTATAACATTTGTTTTCCACTCTGGAAGAACTTAATTATAAATTAATGCAGCTTGGGAAGTGGCAGGATGTTTTCTCTGTCAAGTCTCAAATATATCTTCTTAGGATATTTGGGTCCAACTTACTTTACTATTCATTTTTCAAGTTTACTGTTTTTAGGCCAACCTTTAGCAGTGGTTGGTGAGAGGCATGAGTAAAATAGTAACCATCAGTAGAAAATATTTAAATACATTTAGTCAAACAAAATAGTAGCTTTCAAAAGCCCGTTGTGTAGTCTTAGCAAATTAATAAAATTGTCCTATTATTGACTCTACATTTGAAGCACCTGGTTAATAAGAAAAGTATTAATCTGATTCTAAATGATACCGGTAGTAATCTAAATAATAAAAGTAAGAAGAAATAATCTAGTAACAGCTTTGAAAAGGATATATTGTATGTGGACCCAAAGAATTTACCTCCCCCCATCCAATAGATAATAGAAAAATCCAGAGAACTTCTAGAAGGCAAATAAGATCCGCCGGAAATATTCTACAATACCTTACATTGAAATAAAAGACTTTATGTATTTAGCAGATATTGCCATCTGCTAAATTTCTTTCAAATGCTGTAAACCCATTATTATAATAGACTCAAAGATGACTATCCAGCCATAAGTATCTTAGGAAGGTGAGTGTGTATTTTTTCAGATTAGTTTATTCTGCTGCTAAAGGTAATTCCATCAGGAAATTTTCCTAATATTTAGTGAAATTCTTTACTTGTTCTGAAATTTTACAACTTCCTGATTGTTAAATCACTGTTAACTGTGAATCAATAACTTGAGGATTGTAGATGCTCTTTAAATATCTTTTGGGAAGATTATCAAAAATTATCAAAAACTTAAATCCTCCTTGCTAAATGCAATGGTTCTTCGAAAGTGTGAAAAAGAAATTTCAGCTGCAGAAATATCTACAATTTATATGTGCTTTGCAGAAATATCTATAATTTACAAATGCTTTGTCATTTTCCTGTACTCTGTTAGGATGCATTTTCTGTACATTCCTCAGATGCTGTTCTTCATCTTGACGTGTCTCTGAATCTCTTTCATAGTTGGCTGCACATTTGAAGAAGATGGGGATCTAAATCAGTGTGAATATAGCCAAGGTGCTGAAGATGACTTTGAGTGGGAGTTGATCCGAAGCTATCTTCTTCCCCATCTGACCTCTGATCTTCCTCATGGTAAGCCTGAGTCTTAATTTAAGGCAGTTTAAACTGATAACGAAGAAGGCACTGTGTAACACTATGTTACAAAGGGAGCTTTATCATGCTATGTCAGGAACAGTAAGTGTAATGGTATAAGAGGAGTCCAAGTGGTGCAGGGGTTAAAATGAAGTATTGCAGCTAACTCTGCCCACAGCCTGGAGTTCGAACCTGATGGGGCTCAAGATTGACTCAGCCTTCATCTTTCTGAGGTCGGTAAAATGAGCACTCAGATTGTTGGGGGCAATATGCTGGTATTGTAAACTGCTCAGAAAATATATAAGTCTAAGTGCTATTGCTATTGCTGTATGGGAATGATCTTTGGAGACAAGGCAACAAGATACGACCAAGGAAACAGTCAGATAAAAGGTAACTTAGCCCTAAGCAGGAATGTGGAAGTTTATTTGAATTTCATTGACAGCGGAGGACATTTCTTTTTGACATTTCTCTTGGTTTTTGTTTATTTTGTCTATTTATGACCAGTTCTGGCTTTTGTGATTATTTGCTATTTTTTTCTTATATTTTTTCCAAAAAAAAGTGTTGGTTACTGTTCTTTTAATATTCGGCCTTAATATTATTCTTTTTATTGGAAAAGTGAAGTGAGATATGCACCAGAAAGTGGCAATACATGGCTGATTTTGCTGGGCTCAGAAACTAAGCATGATTGTGGGTCAAGCATGACCCATATTTTGTTAAGAAACCATCAAAGATGCAAGCCTAGGCTAGATTGGAAAGTCAAAATACATCCAACAAGAAGATAGTTGCAACCATTTTCGAAGAACCATTATAGTGTAGAGATTATGGTGTTCAACTAAGACTGGGTGGCTTTGAGCCAATCACTGTATCACAAGCACGGCCTATTTTACATGGCTGTTATTGATAAAAGCTGAAGATTGGAGTGCTATGTAGACCACTTTACACAGAATGAAAGATGGCACGAACAAACAAACATTGTCAAGAACCTTCATGAAGTCACCAGGAGCTTGATTCAAAGAAGACTTCAAACTAATGGGGGATATTAAGTCTTCAGATAAGTGCTTGTAATGTAGGCAGAGTCTGTCTGCAAATAACTTTTCTGGATTTTAGCTTTCCTGCCTAAATATTTTTATGGAAGCTGGGAACCATTATTCAACCTTGACTGAGATTTGATGGGAGCTGTTCCATTTTCCAATCTTTTTGTGAATTGGAAATTCAGTGTAACAAAAAGCAGAATTGAGAGACCTGAATTGTACTTACAGTAGAAGTTGGCAAGGACTTTCACAGCTTATGAAGTGAGAAAAATTGTAAGCCTGCTGATGGCCCTGCTTTCCAGTTATCCATGATGTAATAACTGACTATTTAGACTGCTGCAATGCATTTATATGGGACTGGTGCCAAAGGCAATCTGTAAACTTCATTTAATTCAGAGTGGGATATGTGAATACCTCCTGCCAATGCTTTACTATGAAGGGCCCTGAAAAATCAAGCACGGTTGTTGCTGTGTTCATACATAACATTAAACCAGCATATTTTAGTGTTGCCTTTGATGCATAAATGTTGGAATATTCATGAGCAGGAAGAGTCATGTGGTAACTCAGTTAGCCAATGTGAAGAAAGTGCTACTGAGTCTGTGCAAAAGGTATTGAGTTAGAAGCTGGATTTTTCCAGTGTCAGATTTCTCTGTATCTCTCTATAAGAAGTCTTCATTGAGCTATGTTGCTGTAAAGAAGAATGTATGGTATTGTAAATATCTTGATATGAATATAAAAAGGTTATTTTGAATTAGCTAAATGCAGTCAACTGTGAGAGCTTCTGATTTATTTTTCACCAACAGAGAAATTAAAATTCTCTAACAGGTTATGGGTCCAGAGCTTACTAAGGACTGCATTGTAATTTAAAACTGGAAGAAATTGCCTGTGTTTAGAAAGTATAAGAACAAGGCAGAATTAGCAGAATGGCTGCAATGGAATTTGAGGAAAGCTCTGTGCCTCATTAAGGCCAAAAGAATTACATTATATGGGCTGCAAAAATGGAATGTTTGCTCAAAGCAAAAGAGCTGTGGTATATCATAGAAAATCCACCACAAGTGTTTGCAGCTGCTGATCAGAAAAGTTATGATGAGCATTGGCTTATCTCATCTTGAATTTAGATGATGAACAATTTCTAAATGTTGCAAATTTAAAGACTGCAAAGGAGATTTTGGTTGAAGTTGAGAGCTGTGCACATGAATGTTTCTGCATGCAATATAGTGCAATTGTCAAGAAAACTATACAGGGCCTGTTTGCAACCAGGGGAATCTGCGGAACAGCATTAAATAAAATGCAAAGTTTATTTTTTAACAACGTGGGATTAAATTCCCTGAGTCCCAGAAGGTTTTATTGGTGTTGAACAGTTTAGATAAAATGTGGGACACAGTTTCTTGCGATATTTGAGTGTAAAGAAGAGCAAGACTTAAATTTTGAGGCTTTAAAGGCATGTTTGCTTAATGAAGAAGAAAAGCAACATTTTAGGAACAGCCATGAGGAGGTGAAATTCCTGAGGAGGGGGTCAAGACTGCAAGTCTCCAGAGAAGAAACAAGCAGATGGGACCAAGTTGCATCAAAAGAGAGATTTTGCAGGCAGAGGGCTCAGCAAGAAAAGAATTGCTACATTTGTGGAGCAAACACACATCTGAAAAGGAACTGTTTGCAGAGGAACAATTTGCAGCGAAGGACATTTGTGCAAGCAAAAAAGACTGATTTGCAAAAGGAACATTTTGGTGTTACAAAAGCTTGTTATAGCAACAACAGAGACAAGTGGCTAATAGATAGTGGGGCAAGTCAAACAATTGTTAATGACTCTGAATTATTTTGCAGGTTTGTTCCAGTAGCACAAGAAGCTGTGGCTTTGGCAAATAGCCAGAAAGTAAAAGTAAAAGTAAAAGAGGCGATGTAAAAAATCCATATTTGGAATCAACGTTTACCAATGTGCTTTGTGTTCCTGAGATGGAACATAATTTGTTAAGTGTGTCTAATTTACACAAACAAGGTTTTGAGATCATTTTTGTAAATGGGAAGTGTCTCATCAAAAGGAATGGGAATATTTGTGCAGAAGGCATAAAGGAAGATAACCTATATGTATTGCAGGGGAAAAGGTTCAATGTTCCCATATATTTAAGAATGTTGCAGAGCATGATTCGTGTGTTCATCTTCTACATAGAAGACTTGGCCATGCAAGCTTTAAGGTTTTGCAACAAATGCAAGAGTTTGCAGAAGGGCTAAATTTGAAGGGATGCAAAACATATTTGGACTGTGCAGTATGCAATGCATTGAAGTCAAAGGCATTCCCAGTTAGTAAATATAGCACAAGACAAACAAAAAGAGCTCTAGAGCTGGTCCATGCAGATCTGGTGGGACCTATGCAAGCCAGTTTGGGAGGAGCAAAGTATGCACTGGTAATTGTTGATGATTATAGCAGGTATAGTTTTTGCTACTTGCTTAGAGGAAAGACAGAGGTGCTACAACAATTCAAACAGTGGGTAAGTTTTGTAGAGAGAAGGTACAGACAACAAGTGTGTCAGTTGCAAACTGACAGAGGTACTGAATTTATGTCAACTAAATTCCAACAATGGTTTGGGCAGTTGGGGATAAAACACAGACGTACAAATCCTTATACAGCAGCAGAGAACGGTGTAGCTGAAACAAGGAATGGTGTTTTGCGAACAATGAAAGATTCATTATTAGAGGATTCTGGTATGAGCAGGTCATATTGGGGAGAAGCCATATTGACTGCCAATTATATAGTTAACAGGCTGTGGAGTTCCTCCATTAATAATACTCCATATGCCATTCTATATGGAAGAAAGCCATCACTGGCACATTTGAGAATTTTTGGAAGTACTACATGGGTACATATTCCGAAAGCAATCAGAAGAAAGGGACAGCAAAAGGCAAGAAAGCTCAGATTTGTGGGCTATGAGCCAGGGTCAAAAGGATATCGCTTTAGCGATGGCAGTAAAAGAATTGTAATTTCAAGGTCTGCTAATTTTGCAGAACAAAATTGGGACAGAATTAATGCAAATTCTGGGTATGTCTCACTTAATGACAGTGATCTATTTAACGACAATAACTCATCTAATGATGAAAAAATGATTATCGAAGATGTCAATGTTCAGGGAGCAGAGGCTGAACAAGACATGAAGCCAGAAAGACTTGAGACACAGGAGCAGTTAATACCACATAGGTCAGAGCGATGTAATAAAGGAATTCCTCCTGACAGGTATTCTGCCAGCAAGGTAAAGGTTTGCAATGTGTGGTATGAGTCAAGAAGTTATAAAGAAGTGTTGGCATTTCCAAAAGCTGAACAAGAAAGATGGAGGGAGGCCATGGATAAAGAGATGAAATCCATGGGAGACCATGAAGTATTTAAATCAGTGACTTTGCCACAGGGAACCAAAGCTGTGGGTTGTAAGTGGGTATATAAGAAAAAGGTATTGCCAAATAATGATGTACAGTATAAGGCCAGGTTAGTGGCACAAGGTTTTTCACAATTAAAGAATGTGCACTACGATGAAGTATTTGCGCGAACTGTGAAAAGTGAGAGTATAAGATTAGCACTGGCGTTGGCAGCGGCATATAAGCATAAAATGGGGCACTTTGATATCACAACTGCATTCCTCAATGCTGAGTTAGAGGAAGAAATTTATATGATCCAAGCACCAAGATATGAAATTGCAAAACCTAACATGGTGTATAAATTAAACAAGGCTATTTATGGGCTGAAGCAGTCAGCCAGAAACTGGAATATCTGTTTAGATACTGCTTTAAAGGGTCTTGGATTTAAGAGTTGCAAAGCTGATAACTGTATATATACTGGACAGTTATAAGGAGGGAATTGTTTACTGTTATCATTTGTGGATGATCTTTGCTTCATTGCAAAGGATGCATCACAAGTCAAGGAATTTGCTGATAAATTAGGAAAGAAATTTGAATTAAAGAATTTGAGAGAAATAAAAAATTATCTCGGTGTAGAGATACAGAAAAATGAAAAAGGTGGTTATATTCTCAGTCAAAGGAAAAAAATTGAGCAGTTATTGGAGAAATATAATATGAAAGATAACAATACTGCTCCCACACCCATGAGTGCGGATTTTTATAATAGTTTAAGTGCGGACAAAGGTGAAACCTGTGATCAAGAGATATATCACTCAGCAATAGGGAGTTTGTTATATCTATCACAGTGGTCCAGACCAGACATAGCTTGCGCAGTAAGCATTTTGAGTTGTTTTACTGCTGCACCTACAAAGTTACATTGGATGGGTGTAAAAAGAGTTCTCAGATATTTAAAGGGAACTATAAATTTGGGTCTTCAAATACAGATTACTGAGGAATTGAAATTAAAGTGTTATGTCAATAGTGACTATGCAAATGACATAAACACAAGGAAATCTAATTCTGAGATTATAATATTCTTTGGAGGGACTCTGATTGGGTGGAAGTCCAGAAAACAAACAACTGTTGCTATTTCAACAGCGGAAACAGAATTTATTGCTTTATCTGAATTGTGTTCTGAAGTAACATGGTATGTACAGTTGTTGCAAGATTTAAATATCAATGTAAAAGAATCTGTAAAGGTATTTGAAGACAATGCTGCCTGTGTAAAAATGGCAACTGGTGACAGGGTGAAGAACAGAAGTAAACATGTAGACATTAAGTATTGTAATGTTAGGGAAGCTGTAAAAGGAAAATTGATTAGTTTACATCATTGTTCTTCTGAGGATAATTTGGCAGACATGGTGACTAAACCATGGAGAATGTATTAAGTCAATAGGTCTGATGTCTCTTCCTGTCATGAAGGGAGGAGTGTTGGAATATTCATGAACAGGAAGAGTCATGTGGTAACTCAGTCAGCCAATGTGAAGAAAGTGCTACTGAGTCTGTGCAAAAAGTATTGAGTGAGAAGCTGGATTTTTCAGTCTCAGGTTTGTCTCTGTATCTCTCTGTAAGAAGTCTTCATTGAGCTATGTTGCTGTAAAGAAGAATGTATGGTATTGTAACTATTTTGATGTGAATATAAAAAGGTTATTTTGAATCACTAAATGCAGTCAACCATGAGAGCTTCTGATTTATTTTTCACCAACAGAGAAATTAAAATTCTCTAACAATAAACCATACTGTCCTGGTTTACACATTGGAAAGTTGCACTAATTTAATTTGCACTGCATATAGTTCCATTTTATTTTTCACCCACCCTGTAAACCCAGCTAGCCTAACTGTGGGCCATGACACACAAGAGAACATGACTTGCCAAAGAAACATGATAAAAAATCCTGATTTGGTGAACACAGACATAGCCTTGTATCTTTTAGATCCATTTATGAATTGGGACCAGGGTGTCTGAAGGAATTGTCCCTGTGCATATTTTTGTTACAGCCCGAGATTGTCTCCAGTAATCTTTTTCTCTGAACCCCAGCTAGTGAGCAGGAACTTTGAAGTGATGTCAGGTCCCCAAATCCTTATATTTTCCTTGCATATATACTCTAGTGCTCTTGTTTTGGGGCGTGCCATTTTGCTTCCCTACTGTCACTAACCCCTAATAAAAGTTTCCTTTTGAGACAATGCCTGTTTCAAGAGTTCTGCTTTCTTGGGTGGTTAGCTGAGGTGGGTCTTTACAAGGACCCACAGAAGGAGCCTTCACTTACAATTGGCTGCTTAGTGACCATTTGAAGTTACACCGCAGTCCTGCCCCAAGGTAACTGAAGAATTGATTCTGAAGTTTCAATGGCCAGGCCATTGATCACGTAATTGCATTTTGGGCTCTCAACAACCAGCCTGCATTTATGGACATTTTGCAATATCTTGTGATGACTGTGAGGACTGTGATTTACAATATTTTTGCTGAAAACTGGCATTTACTTCCAGTTTTGGGCAACCCCCCCCATTTTACATGACTAAATGTCTATGAAGATTCTCAGCCATCCAAGTCATAGTTGTCCCAAATATTTTTTTTCAAGAGGCAACTGGACTTTCTTGGATTCGAAGCAAAATGTCTTCATAGGAAAAACAAGAAAGTCCAGTTGCTTCATGAAAAAGCATCTTTGGGATATTTTACATTGCTGTTACTAATGCAAGATTGGAGTGCTAGGTCGGCCACCTTAGCTAGAATGAATGATGGCATAACAAACAAACATTGTCAAGAAAACCTCCATGAAGTCACTCAGAGTTTGACTCAAAGGAGACTTTAAACTAATGGGGGATATTAAGCGTTCAGATAAGTGCTGTTCATTTAACAACTGCAGGTCATAAAATCAGATTGATCATGTGATTACCACCATGACTTACAAGCTTCCTTAGGACTACCTCTATGCCTTTTTATTCTTGCCACTCCCATAGAATAATCATACCTGATTGAATAAATAAAAAAATATCCAATTCTTATTTTGGGGTAGCCATATGACTTGCATCCTCCTTCTGTAGCAGGGAAGTGAAACCTGTTCTCCCCATATGTTGCTGAGCTACAGCTCCCAGCATCCCCCAGCAGAGTCCCCCAATACAGGAAGGGCCATGGGAGACCACATTGGAATTCAGGGACCCTCGTGCTTTTAAATTAGAAGAGTGATGAACTGCTTCCTGAATTCTTAGTGAGATGCATTATATCTTTGCTTAGAAGAAACAAATATTTTTTCCTTAGTCTGATATGCCAATATACTTTTTGACAAGCATCTGGAGCAATTTGCTGCTGAATAAAAGTTTTGCAAATGATTTAAAAATAGAGGCAACTGAGGATGAATACTGATGAGGACTTGGCAGGCATACACAGCACAATGCAGACTGCTTAGTAAGTTCAGTTTGTTCCAACAATACATGCATTTAAGATAACCAAACACTTAAGGTCATGTATCTAAGAACGACAATATAGGTAATTTCCTGTGGATTATATTTTAAAAAGTCAAGCCACTCTGGAAAGGATTTAATGGCCACTGGCCTTTGGCCTTTGTAAACTTTTTATTTCCATCCCACTAGGCAATTATTCTCCCCAGCTTGCAATTAGTTTCTTTCCATACAAGAATACATTCTTCCATCCTGGTGGAGCTGTGGCTGAAGAGTACCTTTGTTGTCTTTTCAGTTAGGAAGTTGGAGAGTTGCTAATATTGAGTCTGATTATTTGTTCATTTGACTCAAATAATTGGCAACTGAAGGTCTACAGGCTGCATATAGCCTCTGGCTCCCATTGTGTGCTTCTTAAAATGTTCCACCATCACCCCACTGAAAAAAAAAACAATTTTGATTTCTTCAAAATAGTTATATACATCTCTCTCTCTCTCTCTCTCTCTCTCTCTCTCTCTCTCTCTCTCTCTCTCTCTCTCTCTCTCTCTCTCTCTCTCTCTCTCTCTCTCTCTCTCTCTCTCTCCCTCCCTCCCTCCCTCCCAAAAATAATAACAATAACAATAATCCATTGATATTGAAAAATCACTACCAGTCAATTGCAAAAGGCAGCTTTACTTGGAACAGCTTACATCCTACCAATGATAACATTTGCCTATCCTAGACCCTTAGGAAGGACTTGATATGTGGACAAAAATGCCAAAATCTGGTCTAAACATCTGGCTGACTGCATGTCAAATCATAATTAAAGGCCAAATTTTCAAGCTGGTCCACTGAGGAAGAGTAATAGCAGCAGAAGTAGTGGTTTCATTTCCTTTTTTTTAATAATTAAGCACAGTACAGGTAAATCAAAATGATGTACATTATAAACCAATATAACAACAAAACAATATAATAACCAAGGCAAGAATTTCTTAGTACAACACCATAATCAATAAAAACAATTCCTAATAACAAAATAGCTTTAATAGTACTTTTGGCAGGACTATAAAAGCAGACATCAGTAGGTGATCTTACAATAATTACTGGATGAATTCTAGATATTGGAGAAACAGAATATCATATGTTTACAAACCCCTGAAACATCTGCAACTTTTTCTTTAAAATGTGGGATAGCTTTTTTTAGAAAAGAATCCAAAGGCTTGTTGTAGATTCATAGGATAGGATCTTCTGCTGTCCTGCTCCAAAGCCATTTTGAGACTTATAGTGCAATAAACTCCTAAACTGTGATTGCAAATGGATTGGTAGCCAGCAGTAATATGTCAAAAACTTTGAAGAAGTTTAACTAACAGAGATATATTGGACTGACAAAATAATCTATTTCTAGACTGTGCCAATTTGGCTGGTACTTCCAAGTTTCAGATGATGGTGTAATTAAAAAAAACCCCTTGAAAATGCATATTTTGATAAGTTTTAAAAATGTCTGTGGTTCTTTTTTTAAAAAAGGGAAAACAGAAGGTTTATGTCTGCAGCATTGTAGATTAATTGGTGTATGTACTGGAGCAAAACAGCAAACCTACGCAGTATGTAAGAAAGGCATAAAAGGAAGTTATTGAAAATTCCCTCTTTGTGCCTAAATTAATGATTATATCTTTTTCTAGAGTACATGCCAATAATTTTGATAAAGCTTTAGCATTACCAATTGTCATTATTAATGAGACAACACTACCTACCTGTACATGTATGTTTACAACAAAAATGAATCTCTTGCAGGAACTTTGTGATTCCTGTTACAATAAATTATAAAATCAGGCCATTTCTCTGGACAGATTATTGATTTTTTTCTATGCACACATTTCACCATTTTATGCTATTAAATAACAGGTTTCAAAGATCTTGGTTCTCTAAATATGCATTTCTAAGCATATTTGGTCTTGGGGAAAAAAGCACTATCGAATGAGCCTTGATGTGTATTTTTAGTCGGCCTGCCCCAAAGCTTGGAATGGTGATGAAGTTTTCTTTTAATGTGCTCTGTGAAATAGTGGTTGTTACATCAATGCTGGGTTGTATCAAATGGGCTGCTTTGCTGACTTTTCATAAGTTCTGCAAGAGAACTTGCATGCATGCAGAAGAAAATTGTATCAAAGTGAAACCATCTGCTGTGATGCTTTTAATTGGAGGCAGACTATCTCTCTTTTTTGCAGTGAAGTGTGGCCTCAATCAGATGCCCCAGTGACTGGAGTGAAGGAGTCTCCAGAACTGAAGTGGCACCTTCTCACAGAACTAATTTTAAGCCAAGATATGCATCAGTGCATTTGGGAAGGCCAAAATTGGTAGATGTCAGAATCCAATTATATTTTATCTCTAGTTATTGACTATGGAAAACCCCATTTCTGCCCTCTCTGGATTCTGTCATATGATGAAGGGGAAGGGGGGTGAACAAAGGGGTTTTATGGCCCTCACTTCTTTCGGTACAACTTCAAAAGGGACTGAATGTGGATACCACCAAAAGGACTAACCATAACAAAGGGGCCATCAGCTTTCATCTACTCCCCTCTGAAGTCTCCCGCTGGCAGTGAGGGAAAAGGGGGCGGAAATGTAACACCTGGGATTGTCACTGGAAGGATGGTGGGGTGGGGTGGGGTTGCTGGGAACCCCTTAAAACCTTGAATGGTAGGAGTTGGCCCCTCAGATCCTGTCTAGAACGCCTGCAACCATTTTCTCTTAATAAAGATGCCTGTTGGAAGAAATATTCCAAGAGTTCTGTCTTCTTAAGATGCAAAGTGGGGTGGGTCCTTACATTAGACAGGACTTGCAGAATTAGTCCACCTGGAAGGGAGAACCTTACCGGGGGACTTTGCAAAAATTACCATTTCAGAGGACGGACCAGGGAAGGGAGAAAACTCCCTGGGAAGGGAACCGCTGCCCCAACTGAAACCCTGCCAGATGTAGGGATCTGAGAGGTCAGACTGTTGCTGCTCAACGCCAGGTCGGATAATAATAAGGCCCCCCTCATTCATGACCTTCTATGGATGAGGAGGCTGACCTGGCGTGTGTGACTGAGACCTGGTTGGGCCCGGAGGGGGGAGTTCCCCTCTCGGGTATGTGCCCACCAGGTTATCAGGTATGGCACAAGCCGCGACCCCAGGGAAGGGGGGGAGGAGTGGCTGTTTTGGCCCGGGAGAACCTCAGTCTATGCAGACTCACTGTTTCCGAAATTCCGGGTTGCGAGTCCATCTTTATGACGTTGGACCTAGGGGTTCAGGTGGGCTTATTGCTGACGTACCTGCCTCCCAGCTGCGTGACATCAGCCCTGCCTGTGCTACTTGAGGAGGTTGCTGGGCTGGCGGTGGAGTTCCCCAGACTTATAGTCTTGGGGGACTTTAATCTGCCGTCACTTGGCGAGTCCTCGGGGTTGGCACAGGAGTTCATGGCCACCATGACAATCATGGACCTGACACAAGTAGTACAGGGTCCGACGCATGAGGGTGGGCACGCCCCGGATATGATTTTCCTTTCGGAGCAGTTGGGTAATGATCTGGCTTTAAGGGGCTTAGATGTCATGCCTTTGTCATGGACCGATCATTTTCTGCTACGACTGAATTTTATCGCCCCAATCCTTCCCCGCAGGGAGGCGGAACTGATTAGGTGGTTCCGCCCCAGACGTCTGATGGATCCAATTGGTTTTCAGATGGCGCTTGGGGAATTACCGAACTCATTCATTCACAATTCGGCGGAGTCCCTGGTAGCGGCATGGAATACGGCCGCGAAGGGGGCTATTGACCGGATTGCGCCGCTGCGACCTCTCTGTGGTGCTGGCCCCAGGAGGTCTCCTTGGTTCACCGAGGAGCTCAGGGGGATGAAGCGCCATAAGAGACGTCTAGAGAAGCGATGGAGACGAAGTAGGTCCAGATCTGATCGAACCAGATTGCGCTCATTTATTAGAGCCTATTTGAAGGCGATTAAGGTGGCAAGATCTCTGTATCTTTCTGCTTTGATCGCGTCTTCGGAATCTCGTCCAGCCGCCCTGTTTAGGGTGACCTGGTCCCTCCTTAACCCGAGGGGTCCGGGGCCTCCCTTGCAGGGTAGTGCTGAGGAGTTTAACAACTGTTTCGCAGACAAAGTGGCTCAGATCCGGGCTGACCTAGACTCCAATTGTGTAGCAGAGTCGACTGATAATGATTCAATCGAGGGGACAGGGGCATGTTCTTGTCCGGGCATCTGGGGTGAGTTTGAGGCTGTTACGCCTGAGGAAGTGGACAGGGCCATTGGAGCTGTGAGTTCTGCCACCTGTTTGTTGGACCCGTGTCCCTCCTGGCTGGTTTCGGCCAGTAGGGTGGTGACACGTACCTGGATCCAAAAAATTGTCAACGCTTCTTTGAGGAAGGGGTCCTTTCCGGCTCCTTTAAAGGAGGCACTTGTGCGCCCCCTCCTCAAGAAGCCTCCCCTGGATCCAGCAATTTTGGCCAACTATCGTCCGGTCTCCAACCTCACCTTTGTCGGGAAGGTTGTTGAGAAGGTGGTGGCACGTCAGCTCCAGCGGTCTCTGGAGGAAGCCGATTATCTGGGCCCTCTGCAGTCGGGGTTCAGGCCTGGCTACTCCACCGAAACTGCTTTGGTCGCTCTGATGGATGATCTCTGGTGGGCCCGAGATAGAGGCCAGTCCTCTTTCCTGGTGCTCCTTGACCTCTCAGCAGCGTTCGATACCATCAACCATGGTATCCTTCTGCGCCGGCTGGAGGGATTGGGAGTGGGGGGCACCGTGTTACGGTGGTTCTCCTCCTATCTCACTGGTCGGTCGCAGTCGGTGTTTGTGGGGGGTCAGAGGTCCACCTCTAGGTTACTCCGGTGTGGGGTGCCTCAGGGGTCGGTTCTCTCTCCCCTACTTTTTAACATCTACATGAAGCCACTGGGTGAGATCATCCATCGGCACGGAGTGAGATACCATCAGTACGCTGATGATACTCAGTTGTACATTTCCACTCCTGGCCATATCAGTGAAGCGGTTGAGGTGATGTGCTGGTGTCTGGAGGCTGTGAGGGTTTGGATGGGTGTTAACAGATTAAGGCTCAACCCCGATAAGACAGAGTGGCTGTGGGTGATGCCTCCCAAGGACACTTCTATCTGTCCTTCCATTCACCTGGGGGGTGAATCTATAAACCCCTCAGAGAAGGTCCGCAACTTGGGAGTCCTCCTCGATCCACAGCTGACATTGGATCATCATTTGTCGGCTGTGGCGAGGGGGGCATTTGCCCAGGTTCGCCTGGTGCACCAGTTGCGTCCTTACTTGGATCAGGAGTCTCTCCTCACAGTCACACATGCCCTTGTCACCTCGAGGATCGACTACTGCAACGCTCTCTACATGGGGCTACCCTTGAAGAGTGTTCGGAGACTACAATTAGTGCAAAATGCAGCTGCGCGAGCAGTTGTGGGCCTTTCGCGTTGTGCCCACATTTCACCAACTCTCCGCATGCTGCATTGGTTGCCTATTGGTCACCGAGCCCAATTCAAGGTGTTGGTTATCACCTATAAAGCCCTTCATGGCATGGGACCAGGATACTTACGGGACTGCCTTCTGCCACATACTTCTCTACGACCGGTGAGAGCGCACAGGGTTGGCCTCCTCCGGGTCCCGTCAGCGAAACAATGTCGTCTGGCGGGCCCTAGGGGGAGGGCTTTCTCTGTTGTGGCGCCCGCCCTCTGGAACCAACTGCCTCCTGAAGTCCGCGATTCTCCGACTCCCGGCCTTCCGGAAAAATCTAAAAACTCATCTTTGCCGGCAGGCCTGGGGATGATTGTGGTTGATTGTTGAATTGAATGTGTGTTTTATTGTTTTTTTTAGATATCGTTGTTTGGGTTTTTTTATTGTAATTTTATTGTTATATATATATGTTGTTAGCCGCTCCGAGTCCCCGGAGAGGAGTGGCATACAAACCCAAATAAATAAATAAATAAATAAATAAATAAATAAATAAATAAATAAATAAATAAATAGATAGATAGATTCCTCAGGAGAAGAGATGGTGGAGACATGGGACCACAAACCTCAGTGGTCAATGGGCATTGGAAAGAAAGGCGAATGGGAAAAGAAATCAAGAAAGGTGACCCTGAGACGGGGGCCAAGCAACCAGAATGCAAGCAGGAGATGGAGAAATCCCTGCACGCAAGTGAAGAGAAAGGGAACTGGGCACCGTACTTGGACTGGATCCTAGAGAAAGATACCGACCTGATGAAGAGAACTCTCAGCTCCCTAGGAGAGGAGAATTCTGAGCCCTACGGCCACCCCAGCTCCTGGAGCCACAAAGGGAGAGACACCAAGGGGGAAGTGAAACCTGCAGCCCTGGGGACATCTGCTGATCCAGTAGCCCCCACTCCCCGCTGACCCGCAGATGGCGATCTGGATGGAAGACACTACCACCGACAACGAAGACACCAATCCATTCAAAGACTCCTGCTGCTGGACGTGAGATTCAAGGGGGAGCCAACACGCTTGGGGTTTTTCCTAACCCAAGTCCTCAGCTACATGGAGGAACATGGGCGGCACATCCCCAGTGACAAAGCCCGTATCCGGATCATGCAATCTGCCCTGGACGGGCTGGCTGCAGATTGGGTGGTGAACTTGCACGACTCCAATGCCCCAGAGCTTAACGACTTCAACCGTTTCATGTCCTCTCTGAGAAGACGATTTGAGGACCCCCTGGCTGATTGCAAAGCCCGCGAAAGGATAAAAACGATGAGGCAAGGGAAACTCCCGGTAGCCGAATATACGCAAGAATTCTGGGCCATTGCCAGCAAACTGAACTGGCCGGAATACATTCTCCTTAGCCATTTCAAAGACAGACTAAATTATGACCTATATGATGCTTGCCTGTCACAAGGGGACCCACACCAACTTGAGGAATGTTACGTCTTGGCAGAGGAAGCAGAAATCGACATACTGAAGGAAAATAAGGGAGCCGCTCACCGCCTGAGTTGACACGTGAACCAGTGAAACCATTGGCTATGGCTAAGAAGCAAATGGGGTGTTTCAAGTGCAGGAGAGAACAGCATTGGACTGTAGAATGCTGCTCAAACGCCTCCCAGCACAACCCAGTTAGATCACTGACCAGCAAATCCGGAAAGTGTCTGGCTAAGCCAAAAGAACCTGCCATGAGAATGATGGAGGCTGTGGAATCCCCCACCTCTGCTCATCAGGGGGAAAGAACTCCAGCCTACACCGCAGGGCCGGTGGACACCTCAGACATCAGCTCGGAAGGCGAACCCCTGGTAAGTGGATGCATCACAGCCATCCTCAAGACAGTGATTATATTAATTCCCCCCATGCCTGAAGCCGTGAAGATGAAAGCCTTAATAGACTCTGGCTGCACCCGCTGCCTCATTAGCCTGACACTAGGCATGGAATGTCCAATGATCCTAGGGATGGAATGGTTAAAAAAATGGAACCCCTGGGTGAATTGGAGGATGGCAGAAATCAAATTCCCAAAAGGGGACCCTATGGACTTAAAATCCCAGGGGATCTACCAAAATTAAGAACGGAAAAAGCATCCATGGGAGAAGGGGCTACCAGAAATACCAGAGGAATACAGAGACTTTGCTGAGGTTTTCAGTGAGGAAAGGGCGGATGAGCTCCCCCCCCGCCACTGACCCACAGACTGTGCCATTGAATTCAAGCCTGGGGCAAAACTCCCAAAGCCCAGATTATACTCCATGAGCCCAAAGGAGAAGGAGGAAATGGAGAGATTCATAAAGAAAAAACTAGAAAGGGTTCATTGAACAGCCAAGCCTAAAGTGGCTGCCCCCATCCTCTTTAGAGAGAAGAAGGACGGCTCTTTACACTTATGTGTGGATTATAGGGCCCTGAATACAATCAGTGAAAGCAACCTATACCCTCTGCCCCTCATGAAGGACATGTTGTCATACGTCTCGAAAGGGAATTTTTTTTCTAAACTAGACCTAAGGGAAGCTTACTATCGCGTGAGAATTAAGGAAGGGGATGAATGGAAGACCACATTTAACTGTCCCATGGGGTGCTACCAATTCAAAGTCTTGCCATTTGGATTACAAGGGGCCACCGCAGTATTTATGCAATTAATCAGTGACGTTCTAAGGGAGCACCTATTTAAGGGGGTCCTGGTTTACTTAGACGACATTCTTATCTTCATCGAATCAAAAGAGGAACATGTCAACCTAGTCAGAGTGGTCTTAAAGAAACTGCGAGCTGCCCACCTATATGCCAAACTCTCAAAATGCGAATTCTACCAGGAAAGGATAGACTACCTATGTTATCGCATATCCCCACAGGACATTGAAATGGACCCTGAAAAGGTCAGAGCAGTATTAGAATGGGCATCACCCCGCACAAGAAAGAAACTGCAATGTTTCCTGGGCTTCGCAAACTTTTACCGCCAATTCATCCCCTCATTTGCCCAGATAGCCCTGCCCCTCACGAACTTACTAAAAATGAAGGGAGCATCCTCAGTAAAACCTAATTAGCCACTAACCTGGACAATGGAGTGCCAAGTAGCGTTTGAGAGATTAAAGAGACATTTTTTTCTGCAGAACCAGTACTGAGGCACTCAAACATGGATAAGCCCTTCATAATACAGGCGGATGCAAGTGATGTGGCAGTGGGGGCTGTACTATTACAAGAAAATGATGAAGGGGTATTGCAACCCTGTGTGTATACTTCCAAGAAACTAACCGAAACGGAACAGCACTGGCCCGTATGGGAGAAAGAGGTGTACGGGATACGTTGGTCATTACTCACGTGGTGCCAGTTCCTTGAAGGCAACAAAATCCCTTTCCAGGTGTGGACTGATCACAAAAATTTGGAAGCCCTGAAAACACCCAGGAAGCTCAACCCCAAGCAAGCCCACTGGTCCCAGCATTTTCACCAGTTCCAATTTACACTCAAGCATTTGCCGGGGGAAATAGAACAGCACACGAGCCACCAACTCTAAACCAATGATGGTAGAATCACAACTGGCAGTGCCAGTAACCACCAGAGCCCAAGCTAAATTAAAACCACAGCTGGGCAGCCAAACCGGAACTGAATTCCGGAAAAGTTTGGAAACAAATGAATGGTTTCAGAAAAACAAAAATGTGTGCACAATGAGAGACGCGCTTCCTTGGGTGAGGGAAAAGTTATATATACCAACAACCCAAAGAGTCACATTCATGTAGCTTTGCCACGACACAAAATCAGGAGGGCATTTTGGATTTGTAAAAACATTACACTTAATTAAATGGCAATTTTGGTGGCCATCCATAAAAAAGGACATAGAAAGTTACGTGGCCAGCTGCCCAAAGTGCAACTGCAAAGAGGTTGCATGGGAAATCGCCTGGACTGTTACAAACAGTGGCAAATCCCTCAGCCCTCTGGAGGGAAATAGCCATGTATTTTATAGTGGAATTACCAGAAAGCAATGGGAATACTGTTGTCTGTATGGTCACGGACTTGTTTTCCAAACCGGTGCATTTTATCCTTTGCCAAAAGATTCCCACCGCAAAAGCCTTAGCAAAACTTTTTGTCCAGCAAATTTACAGATTGCATGAGACACCCCAATGCATCGTATCTGATAGGGGAGTGCAATTTACGTCTGCATTTTGGAAGGAATTTTTATCCCTCTTAGGGACCACTCAGGGACTGACATCTAGCCATCATCCACAAGGGGATGGACAAACAGAACACTGTCACTCAGTACTTGAGCAATATTTAAGATGCTTTCTTAATTTTCAGCAAACAAATTGGATGCACCTACTCCCTTTTGCAGAAGTTGCTTACAATAATGCAGTCCACTCCAGCACAGGTTACACTCCTTTTCAAATAACCACTGGTCAAAGTTTCAACCCCATGCCAGAATTAACCCCAAATGAACTGGCGATCCCCTCACTGAAAGAATGGATGGAACAATTACAAAACACCTGGCCAATAGTTAGAAAAGCAGTAGATGAAGCTAGACAGGCATACAAAGCACAAGCTGATTAAAAAAAGGGTTGAACCTACACCATTCATTATAGGAGAAATGGTGTACTTATCTACTTATCTGCCAGAGACCCTCTTGATCTCCCCCAACCCTGTCCACCCCCACAGGCATCCTTCCCCATGAGCAACATTGTGACCACGCCCATGTTGGCCACACCCACACAATTTGCCGTGACCACCACAGCCATGCCCACCCAATGGGCCACCCCACCTGGCACCCAGCAATATATAAGTGGGTTTTGGGTTGCAGTTTGGGCACTCGGTCTCTAAAATGTTCGCCATCACTGATCTAGGAGCTGCTGTACACATGGCACCTTGGAATTCTGAAAGGTCATATTTCTCGAGTATTACTAAATTTACCAGCTTAGCTATAAACTGAGCTAAAGCAAGGTTTAATTCCTTGGAATGAACAGGATTTGAACAATACAATCACTAAGATATTTTCAATCCTATATTTGTTATGCCCTTCCCTTCCCTTCCCTTAACAATAACATCAACAACATGGACAGATCATGGACAGATCATTTTCTGCTGCGGCTTGAGTTTACGACACCAATCCTCTCTCACAGGGAGCCGGATTCGCTTGTACACAGTTCGGCGGAGTCCCTAGTGACGGCCTGGAATACGGCCACTATGGGGGCTCTAGACCGGATTGCGCCATTGCGACCACTCTGTGGTAGTAGACCCAGGAGATCTCCTTGGTTTACCGAGGAACTCAGGGGGATGAAGCGCCAGAAGAGATGTTTAGAGAAGCAATGGAGAGAAAGCAGATCCGAATCTGATCGAACCAAATTGGGAGCTTATATTAAACCTATTTGGAAGCGATCACTACGGCAAGATCTCAGTATCTTTCAGCATTGATCGCGTCTGCGGAATCTCGTCCGGCTGCCCTGTTTAGGGTGACTCGCTCTCTCCTTGATACGGGGAGGAGGGAGGAACCTTTGCAGGGCAATGCTGAAGAATTTAACATCTTTTTCGCAGACAAGGTCGCTCAGATCCGGGCTGACTTGGACTCCAATTGGAATACAGTGTCGGCTGATAATGACTCAGTCGAGATGACAGAGGCCCGTCTTAGTCCTGTTGAATGGGAGAGTTTGACCTGGTAACTCCTGATGATGTGGACAAAGCCATTGGAGCTGTGAGTTCTGCCACCTGTTTATTGGATCCGTGCCCCTCCTGGCTGGTCTCGGCTAGCAGGGCGATGACACGGAGCTGGGTCCAGGCTGTTGCAAACGCTTCACTGAGGGAGGGGTCCTTTCCGGCTCCCTTAAAGGAGGCACTCGTGCGCCCCCTCCTCAAGAAGCCTTCCCTGGACCCGGCAGTTTTAAATAACTATTGTCCAGTCTCCAACCTTCCCTTTTTAGGGAAGGTTGTTGAGAAGGTGGTGGCACTCCAACTCCAACAGTCCTTGAATGAAACTGATTATCTGGGCCCTCAGCAGTCTGGGTTCAGGTCCGGTTACAGCACGGAAACTGCTTTGGTCGCGCTGACTGATGATCTCTGGCGGGCCCGGGATAAAGACTGCTCCATTATCCTGGTGCTTCTTGACCTCTCAGCGGCATTCAATACCATCGACCATGGTATCCTTCTGCACCGGTTGGAGGGGCTTGGAGTGCGGGGCACTGTTTTGCGGTGGTTCACCTCCTACCTCTCTGGCCGGTTGCAGTCGGTGTTTGCAGGAGGTCAGAGATTGGCTCCGAGGCCTCTTCTGTGTGGAGTCCCTCAGGGGTCTGTTCTCTCACCTCTGCTTTTTAACATCTACATGAAGCCGTTGGGTGAGATCATCCATCGACACGGGGTGAGTTATCATCAATATGCTGATGATACTCAGCTCTATATCTCTACCCCGCGTCATTACAGCGGAGAAGTGGAAGTGATGAACCGGTGCCTGGAGGCTGTTGAGGTCTGGATGGGTGCCAACAGGCTCAGACTCAATCCCAACAAGACGGAGTGGCTATGGGTTCTGCCTCCCAAGGACAATTCCAATTGTCTGTCCATCACCCTGGGGGTAGAAGTTCTGTCCCCCTCGGAGAGGGTTCACAACTTGGGTGTCCTCCTCGATCCACAGCTAAGTTTAGAATACCATCTTTCGGCTGTGGCAGGGGGGGCATTTGCCCAGGTTCGCCTGGTGCGTCAGTTGTGGCCCTATTTGGACCGGGAGTCACTACTCACAGTCACCCATGCCCTTGTCACCTTGAGACTCGACTACTGTAATGTTCTCTACATGGGGCAACCTTTGAAGAATGTCCGGAGACTGCAAGTAGTCCAGAATGCGGCCGTGCGAGCCGTCTTGGGTCTCCCAAGACATGCTCATATCACTCCAGCCCTCCGGGAGCTGCACTGGCTACCAATTGATAGTGTTGGTTATGACCTATAAAGCCCTTTATGGCAATGGGCCAGGATACTTGCGGGACCGTCTTCTGCCTCATGAATCCCAGCGACCGGTTAGGGCACATAGGGTTGGCCTCCTACGGGTCCCGTCTGTTAGACAATGTTGTCTGGCGGGGCCTAGGGTTAGGGCCTTCTCTGTTGCTGCCCAGCCCTCTGGAACCAGCTTCCCTCAGAGGTCCGTACTGCTTCCTCCCTCCTAGCTTTCCGAAAACTGTTGAAAACACATTTATGCAGACAGATTTGGGGCGTGTGAACTGCACTCTGCCCCTGGGCCTTTGACTGTGACTGTGTGTGGTATGAGTGAAATTAACTATTTAGTTTTTATACAGTGAATTAGTAATTTTAATTGTTTTTATCTTACTTGTATTCTTGTTGTGAGCCGCCCTGAGTCTTGGGAGAAGGGCGGCATATAAGTATAATAAAATAAATAAATAAATAAACAATAATAAAGTTGGAAGGGACTATGGAGGTCATCTAGTCCATCCCCCTTCTCAGGCAAGAAACCCTATACCATTTCAGACAAATGGCTGTCCAGTCGCTTCTTAAAAACTTCCAGTGTTGGAGCATTCACAGCTTCTGGAGACAGGTTGTTCTACTAATTAATTGTTCATTAATGGTTCATTATTTTTATAAACAGGTCAAGGCTGCTAACATATTTAATACTCCTTCCTTGGTCTATTTTCCCCACAATAACAACCCTGTGAAGTGGGTTAGGTTGAGAGAGAGTGATTGACTCAAAATTACTCAGCCAGCTT
This sequence comes from Bothrops alternatus, assembly GCA_034064705.1. Classification (NCBI taxonomy): domain Eukaryota; kingdom Metazoa; phylum Chordata; class Lepidosauria; order Squamata; family Viperidae; genus Bothrops; species Bothrops alternatus. The sequence continues at coordinate 5,032,954 of JARGCV010000230.1, read as the reverse complement.
TCATGCCTAAGACAGGACTGGAACTCACAGTCTCCTGGTTTCTAACATAGTGCCTTAGCCACTACACCAAACTGACCCATGTTCTTATCTTGAAGGATCCATAAGCAAATGCACTGAACAAAGCTTCTAAAGCACTTTTAAAAATAGTTCCACATAAATATATCAAGAGATCAGCAGTAAGTGTTTAAATGCCATAATGGAGCTACGGAGTGCATTGTTATGTGGATTTGACACTTGCATAATATTGTGAGAATGAATCTGGAAACAAGAGAGAAACAGTACTAAATAAACGAAGGTATAATTTCTCGCAGAGAGCCTGCAGTCTGTGTGGGATGATTGATTCCTCTATAAATCCCAGAGTCTTATAATTTCACCATTATCTCTGTGCGATAAGACATCTGACCCTAGGAAGGAAACCAAGGACAACTCAGAATGAAAAATTGCATCTAAAGTGATATATCTTTATCTCTGCAGGAAGCTTACAACCTACAGTATCTTCAAATAGGAGAGGGTTTAGACCGGTGTAATCACGTCACTTCTAGACATTTTAGCTAGCTTCTTAGCGTAGCTGATGAGATATGATATGTTCCTTGTCCTAAAAATAACTCAAGGTTCTACCTAATGGTAACAGTTCAGTAGTATTGCAAAATATGTGTTCATTGTGGAATTTTAAAACTTGTAATTAGCTATAGGTGTAGCCCTCTGGGGCAGCTTGAAATAATTGAATGCCATTTAAATTAGCCCTCTCAGTTGGAATTGTTTCTGAGACACCACCTTCAGCTATTATAAGCCAAACCTTTTTATTGTGGATTAGCTAAAGATAAAATCATACATCCAGTCCTAGCTTCTTATTTATTATTTACTGCATTTATGTCGTGGTGGTTTTTTTTTTTTTTTTTTTTGAGAATTCAAGATAGGGTCATAAGAATCTCCTTGAATGTTCTCTCCACAACAGTCCTGCTAATTTTTTTAGGATGACAACATGGCATTTGTTTTGCTATTTGTAAAACACACCATACCTCAACCTTTATGATCAAAGCTAGTCCTGGATTTGTGACCACAAGTGAGCCCAAAATTTCTGTTCTAAGTGCATTTTGCCCCATTTTACAACCATTTTTGCCATAATTGTTAAGTGAATCACTGTGTTAGTTACATAGTTGTTTTTGGCTTCCCCATTGACTGGCTTCCCCATGGACTTTGCTTGTTAGGAGGTTGCAAAAGGTGATCACATGAGCCCCAGGATACTGCAACCATCACAAATACATGCCAGTTGCCAAGCCTCTGAATTTTGATCATGTGACCATGGGGATGCTGCAACAGTCGTAAGGGTGAAAAACTGATCATCAGGACACTTTTTTCAGTGCTGCTGTAACTTTGAACAATCACTAAGCAAACTGTTGCAAGTCGAGGACTACCTGTATTTACTATGTTTTTTTTTTAATTTGCCAGGTCAGAATTTGGTTTTGCTTTAGGTCAGTGATCATAATAATGTTTATTGTTACAGGTAGTCCTTGACTTACAAGCATTTGTTTAGTGACCATTCAAAGTTTCAAACAACGGCACTGTAAAATGTGACATATGGCTGATCCTTGTACTTAACGGCCACTGCAGCACCCCCATGGTCAGATGATCAGAATTTGGGCACTTGGCAACCAGCATGTATTTATGGTGGTTGTAACACCTCAGGTCAGGTGATCACCATTTGTGATCTTCGCAGCTAAATTCCAACAAGCAAAGTGAATGGGGGAAGCCTGATTTGCTTAACATCTGTGTAATTCAGTTAACTTCAGTGATTCACTTAACAACCGTAGCAGAAAAGGTCATAAAATTGGGCATGATTCACTTAGTAACAGAGATTCTGCTTCCAATTGTTGTTGTAAGTTGAGACTACCTGTACTACTTCTGCTTCTGCTATTACTAATATTACTACTACAATTACTACTCCTCCTGCTTAGACTGACTGGTTGAAAATCACCTATTGGGCTCTGGGTTTGAGTAGCACTTAACTACAGATAGCCCTTTGAGCAAGTCTTAACTACAGATAGCCCTTTGAGCAAGTCTTAACTACAGGTAGCCCTTGACTTTCAATAGTTCACTTAGTGACCATTTGAAGTTACAATGCCACTGAAAAAAGTGACTTATGACCATTTTTCACACTTATGACTGCTGCAGCATCCCCAGGGTCACGTGATTTACATTCGGATGCTTGAAAATTGACTCATATTTATGATGGTTGCAGTGTCCCAGAGTCATGTGATCCCCTTTTGGGACCTTCTGAGAAACAAAGTCAACGGAGAAGTCAGATTCACTTAACAAATTGGTGTTACTAATTTAATAGCTGCAGTGATTCACTTAGCCAATATTGCAAGAAAAGCCGTAAAATGGGACAAAACTCATTTAACATAAATTTTTGGGCTAAATTGTGGTGATAAGTTGAGGACTACTTGTATTATTATTCCCTGGCTTTCTTTAATGTTCAAGCTCAGTGAACAATTTGTTTAGGAAATACAAGAGAATTTATCTGCATTCAGGATTGAACTGTTGGGTTTTAGGAGTTCTCTGAGCTTGGTTATTTTTCTGCAAGCATTTTATTACTCAGCCAGATCAAGTATCATGGTCTGTGGGGATAACCTTGGAGACTGGAGGAGGAACTGCAGGCTGGACAATGACCATGCAGAAAATATCTCAGTCCACAGAAGGAAGGGAGGGCATGGGAAGCACTTCAGGAGGAACCTTCTCTAGTTTTTCAGAAGCTAAAGGGAGATGAGGAGAGAAATAATTTCAGACTTGCAAAGATTCTTTTAACTGTAATCTTGCAATAAAAATATATTCATTGTTGTGCTTCTTGTCTGGTCTGTCTCTGAAGGGCTAACATCAAGGTTATTGCAAGAAAACAATCAAGCTCAGAGGGCCCCAAGAACCCAACAATTTGATTAGTAACTTAATACTTCCTTGGTTTTTTTTAAAAAAAAATTTGTTGCCTGCATCCGTCAACATAGCACCTGTAGCAAATAAGACATGCATTTATTTTCAACATCCCTCACATCAGAATTATGCTTGACATATAATACATTCAAACTTCACAAGCTGGAGACATTTGAATTCTGCACTTGGAAGGGATAAGTGCTGAACGTAAGAGTGAAATATTGTTATGATAAAAAAGCAGCAAGGAATAACCATTTTTTTCAGCCTAAGCACTAAATGATTGAAAATATTATGGATAGAAATCCTGGTTTCCTCCAGGTGTTTATAGATTTTAATACTCATCTGTCAAAGCCATATTGTGGGAGTTGTAATCCAAGAATCCAGAACAAGGGTGTCCAACCTTGATACTTTAAGACCTGTGGGCTTCAACAACCAGGATTTCCCAGTGAACCATGCTGTCTCGGGAATTCTGGGAGTTGAAGTCCACAAAATTGCCAAGGTTGGATACCCCTGATCTAGAAATTTGCCTCTCCTTTTTAGATTAATAAATTAAGGCTTCTTCCATTCTAGCCAGTTCTCTAGTTCAGAGGTCTTGTCCTATTCTGGTTGGGTTTTTTTCTCTTCCTTTGTCTCCCAATTAATTTTCCAAAAAAGCTGATCTCATATTTTTTTTCAATTTGGCTAATTGTGAAAGGCCCACAAGGCTATATAAAAATAATTCATTGTCAGGAACAGAGAATGGTCTATACCAAATATTAACATATAACTTATAGATGTTTACCTGGATCCCAAATAAATATAAAATTAAATTTACTGCCATTTATCAAGATGGAGACATGTTTACATCGCACATTATGTTATAAACTTGAGGTCTAAGGTTAAATCAGAAATCTGTATGATCTCTCCAAAGCAGCTACATATTAAAGCATCTTTCCAGATACTGGAAATATCATGTTTGTTCAGGCTATTCATTGATTCACTGCAGGAATAATGAGATTTCTCTGTAAGTGATGATCTTTTCACTTTGATTCTGCAATCTTTTGCGCTCAACTTCTGACTCTGATTCCTGGTTTATGGCCAATTGCTTCCTAAAGTTCAATTCTGATATACACACACAGCCAATAAGCAACTGAATCATGCTATGTTGCTAATGTTGTCTGACCTTTAGATTTTCAGCAGAGTAAAAAAAAAACCCAAACAAAGAGAGAACATTTCTCATTCCTCTCATTTCTAAAAAGTAAATCAGAACTTCCACTGCTGTCTTTATAATAAAGCTGTATAGTAATTGACCTTCAAGGACTAACATGTTGCAAAATAGCTGGTTAACCCCAGTTGCATTGTTGATATGGCAGCTGTTTTGAGTCTTTTTTGCTGCAAAATTAGTTTTGAAGTAATTGTGGAGCACCAGAGGAATGTGAATTTGTGATCAATTTTTTTTTAACAAGTAGATGACAATCTAAATATCAACTTCTGGCTGATATCAAGCACTGCTTAATATGCAAATCATGCATTTATTTAAAGAATGCCAGCTGGAATATTTACTGGAAAAGATCACATTTATGATATGAAAGGGTCTTATTTTTGTATACTGATAGTATAGGGCAGGGGTAGGCAACCTGGGTTCTTTTATGACTCATGGACTTCAACTCCCAGAATGGCTGGCTCAGGAATTCTGGGAGTTGAAGTCCACGAGTCATAAAAGAGCCAAGGTTGCCTATGCTGGGTATAGGGATTCTGGCTCAGAGGTTCACCAGCAATCTAAACACTTCATTTATTTATTTTATTTATGAATAATTATTTATTAATTTTGTTACCTGCTGCCATCAAATGTTTGTTGGTAGGTTACAATATTTTTCAATATGTTACATTAAAATATCCACAATACAATACTAGTAGAATGAAATAAAACTATCACCAAATCTAGCAATAAAAATTAAAAACAATAAGTAAAATAAATAGATGTGTCACTGACAATTCAAAAATTGTTGCAAATAATATTGATTTTTAAAAATTTGTAAACTGTTTGGGAGATAGTATAGATTAAATTACATTTTTTAAATTAAAGGCAGCACATAATGGAACAAAATAACACTGGAAAGATTGTTACAAACTATTAACATTTATGTTATGTTATTGGTATGTCCGTATTTCAAGTTGAAGCTGGTAAGAATAATCTGTGAATATACCATCGGCCAAGGAGGAGGATCAGTACCATGGAGAGTTCCCTCCTTTTGCTGAAGACCCTATTATCCACATATGGTCTTATGTCCTATCACTTCTGAATGAACATAATTGAGCACAGCATGTGGGGGGGGGATTTCCAGCTAATTTAGGCACTTCTGAATTTCCTGGGAGTTTTTTTCTATTTCATACCAACACCCAAAGGCAGGAGGGAAGTTCAGAAGAACAATTGAATGTTCTTTATAATTAGTGGTATTGATTGGCTTTGGGTTTGGCTTAGCTATTCATGGTGCCTTATTGTTTTGTGCTAACATCAGATGTTTTTGCATTGACAACAAAGGGAAATGTAGCCATCTTTTACCTTTTGCTTTTACAGTTAGATGATGCTGGGAGGGGAGATGTGAACAAGAACTCAGCTAGACATAACAACACTAGACCTAGCGTGAGAAATAAGGTTATTGTAACCAGAGCTGATAAGGAATTGGTGGGCTGGAGAACTGGAGAGGAGGCCCGCACTTCAAGCTAATTGGGGAATGTGATTTATGACTGTTAGTTGATGGAGGGAATTGTGCTTTGATACTATGTGCTCAGGGGAGGGGAATTCAGTTTTTGGCTTCAATTATGCAGTGCCGATATTATGCTACTCAAAATAAAGATTCTTTAAGGTAAACAATGCCTCGAAGTTCTTTTAATGAGTTTTATCTGTCGGAACCATGACAAATGAGCCTATTATGGTTGATTCAACAAATCATGATTTAAAATCTTGGCTTGGTGATGTATATGAATGCGGCCATTTCTTAGTAAAAGACTTAGGAGTCTATGTCATATAAAGCAGATTCAGTTTATATAGATAAAATCTCCAAAGCTTTGAGCATTGTGCATTTGCTGTATTTATGCACGCAAAATACTTTTATTTTTCCTGATATGAGAACTGATAAAAAATAAATATGTTCTGGCAGAAAATGGTAGGATGTTACTGAGGTTCCTTTGGATGCAATTCAGTATTTCAGATTTTGAAGTACAGTGCTATTGTAATACAGTCTAGCTTTGTATATCTGGAGTGACCAAATTTTCTTACGGAATACCTGTTTTTGTGGGTGTCTGTGAAATGTTTTGGATTCAGTTTCCAAAAGTTGATTTGGAGAATGCAAGGGTACATGTGCAGCATCTGCATGCAACACCTTCAGATTTACAAATTTTATTGGTTTATCAAAATATAAAATACAAAAGCATACAAAAAAAATAAAGATAATGGAAAAATAAGAAGGGAAAGGGGGAAGAGAAAAAAGTGCAGGACAGAGGGAAAAAGAAAAAAAAGTGTTGACTTCCAACTCCTTTTGATGCAGTAGAACAGTGTTTCTCAACCTTTTCTTCACCACGGACACCCTTTTGTGGCCATGGACCACTACGATTTAAGGTTTAAATCATAACATTTCTTCAAATCCTCGCAGAACCCCTGTGATGACATTGTAGCCCTCCAGGGGGTCTGTGGACCATGGTTGAGAACCACTGCAGTAGAATATAGTAGTAACTTAAGACTTCAACTTTTTACTTTATATAATAATATCTATCAGCTATTTCTAATAACATCAAACCTTATCTAATCGGCAAAACCCAAAGTTAAAATTTCATTTTTTCCACCACAAGCACAAAGTCCAAAAGCGGTTCCCAAGTAGAAACAAAATTAGTTGTCTTCTTTTCTTTACTCAAAACAGTCACTTTGGCCAACTCTGCTAACCCCATCAACTTTTGCAGCCATTCGTCCATTGTGGGAATCTGCTTGAAAACATCTTAAAGCAATATTGTCTTTTCCTTGATATCATACAGCATCTGTAATGAGTTTAAGAACTGGGCCTCCTTTAATTCCTTATCTTTTGCTGTGAGTGAACAGAAAGGTTGTAGTCTTTTCTCTCCAATTTATCCCAACTGTTAGGTGGAAGAATCGTATTTCATATCACTAGAGCCTCTCCGGAGAGTGCTTTGCATGGAAGACTTTTGACTTAAGATTAAAATGATTTTTATTTGATATCTGCCAATTCCAGAGAGCCGGGAATTTATTTAAACAGAGGCTGGTAGTTAACCATCATTCTTCTGTCTTTCTTTTCCCAGATTGTTTTTGCTCCCATTCTTTCAGTGTTTATTTTCTGCTTCCTTTTCGCTTGATAAGGATATTTTTTCTGCTTTATAGTCATGCTTGTTCACTCATTCTTAATTGAAAGGATTATATGCAAGAACATATAGAAGAACAAGAGACAGATATTTATGAGACACTGGGCTGAGTTAGTGCACCACAAATGAAGTGGGGGAAAAAGAGTTCCAAGACAATTTAAGCATGTGGTAGAAATGCAAATGTTGGGCATGTTGAGGACTATGATTAAAGGACTTTTTAATTCAATGATCAGCATTTATCAGCTATAATAATAATAATAATAATAATAATAATAATAATAATAATAATAATAATAATAATAATAATAATAATAATAGGACCTTGGAGATCTTCTAGTCTAACCCTAGGAAACCCTATGCCATTTCAGACAAATGGTTGTCCAGTCTCTTCTTACAAACTTTCAGTGTTGGAGCATTCACAACTTCTGGAGACAGGTTGTTCCACTATATTACATCTATATTACATGGCAGTGATTCTCAAGCTTGGCAACTTTAAGCTGTATGGACTTCAACTCCCAGAATTCCCCAACCAGCAAGTTGACTGGAGAATTCTGGGAGTTGAAATCCATATAGCTTAAAGTTGCCAAGGTTAAGAAACCCTCTTATATATGAATGGGTATACAATCTAATAAGTAGCCATATTGGCATGAAACATATTGGAGATAGGACAGAGTTTAAGAAACTTTTAATTGGCAGGTGAGATTGTGTAAATGCAAAAAGGGGGGAAATGGTGTCTGGAAAAGGTTTTTTACTTACTGAGGACATCTAGTGGTGAAAAGTTAAAATTGCAACTGTATATTAATCTTATTATTATTTGGAGAGAAGGACCTGACCTTCAAACTATTCCTGGAAAAGATAAGCTGATGCAGCTGTGGGAACTGAGTGGGTAGACACTGCTTGACTATAGTTTGCATTAAAAAGAATAAAGAAAAGATCTTCTTTAATCACTTTTAAAATGGAGAAATTTTACTCTCACTTAAATTGCAAGCTTATATTGGAAAAGATCTATGAGGTTACTGAAGAAATATATGCCATAAGGAAAGGGATTACTACTGAATGAAGAGTCAACTGTACCCCAAACTATCAAACTGACTTTCAGAGCACACTTGATTATTCTACAAATCAAAATATACCAGAAGAGGAACTAAGGGAGATTAAAGAGGAATTTGCTACAATGAAAGAGATTACTACAGAACTAAGTGCCAGAAACTTTCCTTCAAATCTTAAAACTGACTCTCAGATTACATTTGACTTTTCTAGAAACCAAAATACACTAAAAGATGACCTCATTGAGAATACAGAGGAACATTTTACTTTGTAAGCATTTTATTTATATTTTTGATGATCAGAAAAAGCAAAGATTGAGATTTAAACCTTTAAAACAGCAAGGCATCAAGGATAAGAGAAATAGAGGTCCAATGCAGAAGACAGGAGGCTTCTTACTGTCTCAAATGGTATTACAAGCAACAAAGAGAGACCTAGCGGCTGAAAAGGAAGCTCTATTGTGGAAAACTGCTTGGCATAAAAAGAAGCCTAGAATAAGACTGAAAACAGAAACTTAAAATTATATATACCGGATTTAAGGCATTTTAGAACTATGGATTGATTTAAGGACTAAGCTTTTGAGTTAGAAGTAAGAAAAATGGGTGATTATTAGAATATATATATTAAACAGAGTAAGAATGTATCTTTTGGAATTACAGGTTTATTTGTATGAAAATTATTATGTAATGGAATGAAGAAAACTGAAGAGGTGTCTTAGATTGGGATTGAACTAATAATTAATTGAATGTTATTTTAATAAGATGATGTGTTTGATGATATGGATGATTAGGTTTGAAATCAGAACCTTGTCTAATGGACTTAAATAATTTAAGGTTGATATTACTTTGTCAGTTTAAAGAAATTGATTGATTGATGGATTAGATATGTATAGGATAGATTAATATTTTATTTTAATAGGGAGGTAGTAGTGGAAAAAGAAATAAACAAGATTTATGATAAAATTAAAAAATTAGGATGTATTTGGAAGGGATGCCTGAATTGATAATGTGGTTATTTAAAGCTAAATTTGATTATGGTATTGTAATTGTACAAAGCTCTAAAACAGGTTTAGGATTAATAGAAATTTAAGTTAGAAATAGATTATTTTAAATATATTAAGCTATTTGAGGGAGATAGAGAGGGAATATTTGATGTACTGATTGAGTTATTTGTATATGTTTTGTCTTTGGATTTTTGATTACCCCAGCACCATGGTGTGTCTCGAGCACTTTGTCTTAAGAATTAAAAAACCAATAAAATTTGTTTTTCTTTTAAAAAAAATAATAGCACAAAGTACAGCTCTATTTTACCAGTTTAAACAACAAGAAAAAATTGCTGTACATTTTAGGCTTAAAGCATTAATGCAGAAGGATTGAATACGTATATGTGCACATGAGAGAGAGAGAGAAGTTTCAAAATCTAATCATGTTGTCTCCTGCATGCAAAATGAAATGGGCAAAATCTTTGGTTTTACTCACAATTTCTTCATTCCACTCAAGAGTTGACACCAATAAGGTTTAGGACAAAGCTGGAAAAATATAAGTTGCTTTGATTACAGCTCTAAAGTGGATGGTCCCATAGGATCTATGAATCAAGCCAGATTTATATTGAGTATAGATCCTATATCTTTTTCTCCTTATTGCTCCTGTCCTTATTTAATAGATTTTTTTTTCTGTTCACTTCTCAATGTTTTATGTCGAAGGCACACTTCTGTCTCATCATAGGATCTTTGATTCTGGCTTTAACAGCTTTAACCTTCATAGAAGTGATAAAGTTAAGAAAAGGGTGTACCACATTCCCCAAGCAGAGTTGAGTGTTGTCGACTTCCTTTTGCTTAAAAAAAAAGAGTCTTCTTATGGTATAAAGTAGTGTTTCTCAACCTTGGCAAGTTCAAGAGGGATGGACTTCAACTCCCTGAATTTATCCACCGGTCTTAAAACTTGCCAAGGTTGAAAAACAACAGTGTAGAGGTAAGCAAAAATTAATGCTAGTCTCAAAAAATTTTACATTATGGATGGATTCCATTATGGTGTTGAAAGATGATATCCTAATTAAGGGAAGATTGTCTGCAGAGATGATATTAATAGAACAGGTTTCTTTCATGAATCCTAGATTATGAGACCAATAAAAAAGATTCTATGTAGAAGATGACTTATGTCTCATGGGAGATTGGAGGCATTTCATCATCTGATATAGATAAGTACTGAATGATATTTTTATCTGATCCAGTCCCCATCAAAGTAATTAATACCCCATCCAATTATTTTATTACCTAAGTCAATATTCTATCCTCTTTCTGACAATCAAGAAAAATGATGAAATAAATAACTAAGAATGCTGTCCTTTAATGACATCAATAATTAGTTGCCTGAAGTGTCTAACTTAAAATAAGATAACCGTTATTGTCATTTTTTCTGTAAATACACTACATACATTAAAAAAAGAAATTCTAATGCTCATTCTCAAAAGAAAATATATACCCATACACAGACATGCACATGCATAAACATATACTATATATAAATACACACACAACACTCACATATAAAATCACAGTCCATTTTGAAATACATAGGGAAAGAAAGAGTCTTGTGAGATAATAATAATAATAATAATAATAATAATAATAATAATAATAATAATAATAAAGTTGGAAGAGACCTTGGAGGTCATCTAGTCCAACCCCCTGCTCAGGCAGGAAACCTTATACCATTTCAGACAAATGGCTGTCCAGTTCTTCTTAAAAATTTCCAGTGTTGGAGCATTCACCGCTTCTGGAGGCAGGTTGTTCCATTGGTTAATTGTTTTAACTGTCAGGAAGTTCTAGATTGCTTCTCTCCTTGATTAGTTTCCATCCGTTGCTTCTTGTCCTGCCTTCAGGCGCTTTGGGAAATAGCTTGACACCCTCTTCTTTGTGGCAGCCCCTTAGATATTGGAACACTGCTATCATGCCCCCCCCTCGTCCTTCTCTTCATTAAACTAGACATATCCAATTCCAGCAGCTGTTCCTTATATGCTTTAGCCTCCAGTCCCCTAATCATCTTTGTTGTTCTTCTCAGTACTCTTTCTAGAGTCTCAACATCTTTTTTACATCACAGTGACCAAAACTGGATGCAGTATTCCAAGTGTGGCCTTACCAAGGCATTGTAAAGTGGTATTAACACTTCACGTGATCTTGATTTTATCCCTCTGTTAATGCAGCCTAGCACTGTGTTGGCCTTTTCGGCAGCTGCAGCACACTGCTGGCTCATATTTAAGTAATTGTCCACTAGGACTCCAAGGTCCCTCTCACAGTTACTACTATTGAGCAAGGACTCCGAGGTCCCTCTCACAGTTACTACTATTGAGCAAGGTTGATACTATATGGTACAAAGCTATTACAGAATCTAGGCATTCTGCTTCGGATACTACAAAGTCTCCTCCAAGAAAACTGGTCATTGGAGAAGATGTGTAGCATTCCAGACAATATTGCGGACCCTGGTCAAGCAATGCTTCTATGCCATGACCTAGATAGAAGGAATTGAACTTCTAATAATATTTTCTTCTGTCCTCACCACTCTCTGCACAGCCTTCCTGTCCAAAACAATAATATTTCTAAACCACACAGTAATACAATATGACAGGATGCTTTCAATTGTCTTTCTATAGCAGAGACAGGGAACTATGTCCCCTTTATGATTTGTAGACGCCAACTCCCAGAATTCCTGAGCCAGCCATGGTTCCCCAGTCCTGCTCTATAGTAAGTGGTAAGGACAGAGGAAGAAAGATATGCTCTTCTCAATTTAGGATTTGTCCCATGATAGGCCTTGGAGAATACAAGACTTGGAGAAGCATAGAATTTCATAGGCCAGTCTTTTTCTGAGCACCAGAATAAAAAGGTAATGCAACCTGAGCTTGTTGCTTCTGATGCTGTGAGTACAGATAGTCCTTAACTTACGACCATAATTGAGACTGGAAGTTCTATTGCTAAGTGTGACGGTTGAGTCACATTCAATTTTACGATGGTTTTTTTGCTGTGGTTGTTAAATGAAACACATGGGTGTTAAGTGAATCCGGCTTCCCTTATTGACTTTGTTGGAGGCCAGCTAGAAAAGTTGCAAATGGCGATCACATGACCCAAAGACACTGCAACCATCATAAATACATGCCAGTCGCCAAGTGCCTGAATTCTGATCACGTGACTGTGGCAGCCTTGCAATGGTTGTAAATATGGAGATGTATCATAAGTTACTTTTCAGCCCCATTGTAACTTCAGTTATTAAATGAATAGTCGTAAGTCAAGGACTACCTGTGTCATGTTTCTGCTTTCATGGGGGGTGGGGGGAAACAAAGCATGCTACTTCATGAAAAGGATCTTAATTAATCTCTTTTTTAAAAAATCAGAAGTAAAAAAACAATGTATGTGCCTCCCTGGAAATGGTTAAACCCCTTTCCCTCTCCTCTCCTCTCTTCTCCTCTCTTCTCCTCTCCCCATCCCATCCCATCCCATCCCATCCCATCCCTATCCATGCCTTTCCTTTCCTTTCCTTTCCTTTCCTTTCCTTTCCTTTCCTTTCCTTTCCTTTCCTTTCCTTTCCTTTCCTTTCCTTTCCTTTCCTTTCCTTTCCTTTCCTTTCCTTTCCTTTCCTTTCCTTTCCTTTCCTTTCCTTTCCTTTCCTTTCCTTTCCTTTCCTTTCCTTTCCTTTCCTTTCCTTTCCTTTCCTTTCCTTTCCTTGTAAAAATGGGAAGATCAGTGCTAATTTTGCAAGGATACCAAAACTGGGAAATGTTGCTTTATACCAGTGGGCTGAATTATGTGGCAAACCCATCACACAAATATCAGTTTTTAACAAATTCTATATCTCTCTGAGATGATATCCAGGTAGAGACTTTAATTAGCTTTCTGGCAAATAAAAGTCCATTGGAGTGCAGCTTCCTTCATGAAGCCTCCTGTAGGCAGAGTGGGATGCGGTAGCTTTAATAGTAGCATGGAAGGTGAAATCACATGTAGAGTGAGAAAAAGTCAGAGCTATAGAAATTCCCAGTTATAAGGTAATTATGCTGCACTGCAGGAGGTATTGTTATTACTTCTCTGTGGTGGAAGATCACACACTGGGTGAAATTCTGAATTCTTTCCAATTCTTAAAGATGCCTGATAAAATTATGTTGGAGAAGACAGCTTCTCTGGAGCCCTCTCGTACAAACCTATCCGGAAAAATGGTCTTTGTGGTTGCTAGGCAGTTTTCAGCTGTTAATAATTTGGGTCCCGACTGTTGAAGTGTCTGCTGGATGGACAATGAAACTTCTTGATGCCCTTTGAGATCAATATTCTTTCTGTCTAATGAAAGATCATCTCAATTCACATTTTTTTCTTATTCATTCAATAAAACGATATCTACCTTGCTTTTCTGTATATAAAATCTACAGTATAATTTCCAGAGTAATCTATGGGGACCCAACAACACAATTTTGCAATATGGACTATAGTTAAGAATTCCACCCAATCCCACTTTTCCCCATCTTTGCCTCTTCCCTTTGTTCACTCTTGGACATGAGGATCTTTATCTGGAACTGATTGTTTGTACTTTGGTAAATTTAAATTTTCTTCAAGCCTGCTTGCATTCCCCTTCTGTGAATGGGGCATGTTACCCTGACCCATCCACAAATGTATTCTTATGGAATAAATGTGCTTTTAATATATAGGATATGGAGATGTGAGCATTTGCATGCTTAGCAAACTCTAGTCTAGTGAGATGCTAAAGGATGAGACAATACTGTGGTCCAAGGTTCTAAAAATAATGACAACAGCTTTGAGAAGGTTATGCCTCAAAGCTGAGTCTGCAGCTCATCCTCAAAAATCTCCTTAAGATGCTGTTATTTGACTCAAAGGGGTTGCATTTGGTTTCACATAATGCCATGAAAATAATTTTTTATTTTATCATTCCTTAAAACACCACCTCCCTCCCTCCCTCCCTTCCTTCCATAAAGGAGGAATGATCTGTGCACATGTCATTTCATGTTCCCTATAACTTTGGCATTATAATGACATGTGTCAACCCCTTATCCAAATTCAGCTTACTATAAAGATCTTGAGACACTTCTGTTTCTTAAAGTAACTTCCCTCAATAATTTTTCTCTATTAACATTTTTATACAGCTTGTAAAATTTCTTTTCCATTTCTCTTTATTTTCTATCTTGGTTGTGCTTGTAATCATCTCAAAATAAAAATAAAGAGAAGACAAAGAAAAATGGAAGTAATTTTATACAAAATATATTAACCTTATGTACATAAAACCATTTTAAAGAGACTGGAGCAATTCAGAATGGAATGCGGAGTTACAGAAATTCTTATTGGCCATTAAGATTGGTTAGCTGAGTTTGCCTTTTCCCTTTTCTATTCTCTCCTTCCTCCTTTCAAGCCATGTAACAATGTAACACTGCCATCAGAGGCTGTCTCCCTATTTCAGTTTTATCTGAACTGCTTCCAGAGCTATCTCAAATTGAGGGTTCAGATTAATGCAATTTCACTTATTATTTCTGATAGTGCAACTTTATGAGCAATCTTTAGGTGTCCTTTGTGAGGCTAAAAGACAGCACATCAGATTTAATTAAGAGAAAACTTACAAGAGAAAAGTGTAAGTGTATTTTATTTTATACAGGGTTGGGGGTTTTTTTGTCTCTCTTTCTCTGTTGATCCAAGTCATAATTAAGGAACATCATTTCTGGAGCTTAAGATTTCTTTGTTGGGAAAATAGGCAAAACAACAGTCTCACAATCTTTTTTCCAACACTGCCAATTATTTCCTCCTTGTTTCTGTTTGACTCACATTCCCCCACTCCACCTACCTGTTATTTTGAGTAGATAAGTGGTGGTCCCTGAGCCCAATCCCAAGAGCAAAGAAATGTAGCAGGTGCCAATACAAAATGGTGGAAGTTCTCCCCATCCCAGCTGTGGCTTGGATTTTATGGCTATCTTTAGTCTTTGGATCTTATGTCTTGGAAAGGAATCTCTGCAAATTGTGTGAGAATTGCAGTATGTTGTGAGAAGGGAGGTGGTTTTTAGCTCTGTTGACACCCAGTAGAAGGCAGGGAAGAGTTGTGTGGATGTATGTCATACTGCCAACCACCCTCCTGGTGAATTAACTGCTGCTTCCCCTCTTGGGCTGATTCTGTTTGAAGAGGAATTCTGGAAAGAAAGAAAGAAAGAAAGAAAGAAAGAAAGAAAGAAAGAAAGAAAGAAAGAAAGAAAGAAAGAAAGAAAGAAAGAATCATATCCCTTTGTATAAATTAAATGAATAAACACAATTAAAAATTAAAAGGTTGCTATCAGGAAACCAAGACTTGATTTAAATAAATGGGATCATTCTTGTTACTTACAGAATCCAAGATGATAAGCATGTTAAAAAAACAAATAAAACCCCAGTTTGGGTTTTTTTTCCCCCAGTGCCTTTACAAATAGCCCTTGATTTACGATACAAGAGAGTCCAAAGTTTCTCTTGCTATGCCGGACAGTGGTTAAGTGAGTTGTGCCCTATTTTATGACTTTTTTGCCACAGTTGCTAAGTGAATCATTGCAATTGTTAAGTGAATTATGCAGTTGATAAATGAATCTGGCTTCCCCCATTGACTTTGCTTTTTGCAAGGCAGCCACGCTGGTTACAAATGGTGATCACATGACCTCAGGTCAGTGCAACTGTCATAAGTACATGCCAATTGCCAAGCACCCGAATTTTGATCACATGACCATGAGGATGCTGCAATGGTTGTAAGTGTGAAAACCGGTCATAAGTCACTTTTCACTTTTTCTCATAACTTCAAACAGTCACTAAATGAATGGCTGTAAGTCAAGGGCTACCTGTATGTTTATTTTTGTTTTCTTGGTCAATTGAAGTCCCTTCTGGAAAACTGCCATTTGGGAGCAGTTTTACTTTCTGGGAAGATCATCTATATAGGTTATGATGGGAAAGGAGTATCTTTGGGGAAATTTCTTCATCGTCATGTGAACAGGATGCTGTAGCTCAGTGGCAGTTCCCATGATCTGTCTGGGGAGAAATCTTGTGGCCAGCTGCTGCTGATCAGAGTTGGCAGAACTGAAATAGATGGACCAGATGGTTGGAATATATATAAAGGAGCTTTCTCTGTTTATATAATAATATTGCAGCAAAACTAGAATGGGGTAATGGCAAAGAACAGGGACAAGCAATCTGTTGTTCACCGGGACTACAGCCCCTATAATCTTTTACCATCAATTGCTTTAGAAATCATTTTGAGAGATGGCTGTTGATCCAAGCTTTTGCAACATAGTTATCAATGTGTGGTTAGTAGGGACAGCATAGGTCCAGGAGCAGAGAGACCTGGATTTAATCCATCTTCAGCCATTGAAGTTCCTGGGATGACTTAGGCCTTGGCTCTTTCTTTTAGTCCAGTTGTTATCAGGAAAAAAAATGACAAAAAGCTAGATATGGCGTGAAACAGAAATCTATCTGCCTAAAGGCAGGACAAGAAGCAACAGATGAAAACTGATCAAGGAGAGAAGCAACCTAGAACTAAGGAGAAACTTCCTGACAGAACAATTAACCAATGGAACAACCTGCCTCCAGAAGCGGTGAATGCTCCAACACCAGAAGTTTTTAAGAAGAGACTGGACAGCCATTTGTCTGAAATGGTGGAGGGTTTCCTGCCTGAGCAGGAGGTTGGACTCGATGACCTCCAAGGTCCTTCCAACTTTATTACTATTATTATTATTATTATTATTATTATTATTATTATTAATAATAATAATAATAATAATAATTATCTATCTATCTATCTCTATGTACTATATGTGTGTGTATGTGTATATATATAGTGTATGTTTGTGTGTGTGTGTGTGTGTGTGTGTGTGTATACTTGCTTTTAAAAAGAGCAACGCAGGTAATCCTTGACTTATGACCACCATTGACCCTGAAATTTCTGTTGCTAAATGAGACATTTGTTAAGTGAGTTTTGTCCCATTTTACTACCTTTCTTGCCACGGTTGTTAAGTGAATCACTGCAATTGTTGAATTAGTAATTGCTTGTTGTGAAGTGACTCTAGCATCTTCACTGATTTTGCTTGTCAGAAGGTCACAAATGGTGATCACAGGACCCCAGGACACTGCAGTCATCATGATTATAAGTCAGTTGCCAAGTGGCTGAATTTTGAACTCATGACTGTGGGGAGGCTGCAATGGTTGTAAGTGTGAAAAATGATCATAAGTTACTTTTTTCAGTGCCGTTGTAACTTTGAACCGTCACTGAATGAGCTGTCATAAGGGGAGGATTACCTGTAATAGCAATGGAATGGCAGTCTAATCAGTAGGGAGCAGATGGAGTGTTTTCATGTAAGTCCCACCTCTATTAATACATCCTTTGTAGTCATACAGCATATAAATTTTATACCACCTTTTCCTGTGTTGTTCAAAAAGTGATTTCTCAGCCATAGCCCCTGCCCTGTGGAACATTCTCCCTCCAGAGATGAAAATGGATCAGCCCTCTTGACCTTTCATAAGGCCTTGAACATCTAGTAATATGTGTGGGCTTGGGGGTCCCAAATGTGTTAAGGGCCACTTTTCTAGCTTATATTAATACTTATTTTTACAGTTTTTCTCAGGTGCTATATTTATTTTTCAGTTTTGTTTCTATATGGTTTTAATTGATTTTGTGAGATGGGCAGTTACAGAAATTGGATGGATGGATGGATAGATG
This sequence comes from Bothrops alternatus, assembly GCA_034064705.1. Taxonomy (NCBI): domain Eukaryota; kingdom Metazoa; phylum Chordata; class Lepidosauria; order Squamata; family Viperidae; genus Bothrops; species Bothrops alternatus. The sequence continues at coordinate 5,014,931 of JARGCV010000230.1, read as the reverse complement.
GATGGATGCTGCTTCATTTAGACAGCAGGACATCTCTAACACATGCCCAGTACACTAATTTACCACTTGGATCATCTTCATTGACTTTATGCCTTTGTACCAGAGTTGTTAATATGGACAATTCTAGGCTGATTCATCTGTTAGACAAAGCAAAGGCAGTCCATGTGGTGTATTCTGGGAAGGACAGAGGTTGCAGAGACAACTCCAAGCAGTTGCCAGGAATTAAACCTTGGCTTGAAGGTCTCCTTGTGAGAAGCACTTTTGTAGAGTGTGAGAGATTTTTATCAGCCAAAACGAACTCCTGGCCAGTGATTCCACCGCAGTGCTGTCCCCATTTGTGGAGTTGAATAGACTAGAACAGAACAGAACAGAATAGAATAGTTGAAAAGGGACCTTGTAAGTCATCTAGTCCAACACCCTGCCCAAGCAGGAGTCCCTAAACCATTTCTGTCAGATTGCAGTCCACTCTCTTCTTGAAAGCCTCCAGTGATGAACTACCGGTACTAACAACATCTGAAGGCAATCTGTTCCATTGGTTGATTGTTTTCACTGTCAAGAAATTTCTCCTTATTTTCAGGTTGAATCTCTCCTTGGTCAGCTTCCATATGTTATTCCTTGTATTCAGGTACTTTGGAAAATAAGTTGACCCCCTTCTCTCTGTGGCAGACCTTCAGATATTGGAACACTGCTATTATGTTTCCCCTGGTCCTTCTTTTTACTAGACTAGCCATGCCCAGTTACTGTAGCCATTCTTCATATGTTTTAGCCTCCAGTCCTCTAATCATCCGTGTTGTTCTTCTCTGCACTCTCTCCAGAGTCTCAACATCTTTTTTATAGTGTGGAGACCAAAATTGATTGCAGTATTCTAGGTGTGGTTTTACTAAGGCTTTATAGAGTGGTATTAGTACCTCACACGATCTTGATTGAATCCCTCTGTTAATGCAATTTAGGATTGCATTTGCTTTTTTGGCTGTGCCACACACTGTTGGCTCATATATATTTATTTATTTATTTATTTATTTATTTATTTATTTATTTATTTATTTATTTATTTATTTATTTATTTATTTATTTATTTATTTATTTATTTATTTATTTATTTATTTATTTATTTATTTATTTATTAAACTTATATGCCGCCCTTCTCCCAAGACTCAGGGCGGCATATAAGTTGACTGATTGCCCACTAAGACTCCAAGATCTCTCTCACAGTTGCCTCTATTAAGCCTGGTTTCACTCAATCTACATGTGTACTTTTGGTTTTTCTTGCCTAGTGTAAGACCTTACTTTTCTCTACATTGAATTTCATTTTGTTAGAGTTGTTTGAAGGGACATCTCATCTGGTATCAATTCTCACCAGAGGCTCCAGGTAGTAATATACAGTATCCTGAGCCACTCCTTGTATCATGTTTCCTGATATTTCTGGAAGTACCATGGAATAATAGGAAGTAAAAATTCTACAAATTCTGATCCAGGATTTGATCCAGGACAGATAGCTGCTCTGTTCTCTTTCTGCCAAGAAGCATCAAGGTTTATTTCACTGATGGCCTCTGGGTATTGTAATAACCAATGGAGTGCAGTTTAGTCAGAAGCAACTAATGTTAAATGATTCAAGAAAGCAGAATGGACGCTAAATGGCTTAATCCAGGTGGAGTTAGGCGTTTCAGGCAATGAAGACTGTAGGAATTCTAGAGGAAAGGTAAATAAGTCTCATGATCTCCTTGACTATAATAAAAGCAGTGATTGGGTTTGCATGGCATTTAGTTTGTGTACATTTGTAAAAATGCAGTGTCTTTGGAGGTGATCAGGTTCCCACCCTTAAATTTCCACAAGAAGAAGCCAAATGGGATAAAAACCTAATTTTGGACTGTTTTAATATTCTCCCAAATTCTGCCATAAACGAAGAAAGATCTATTATGAGTCACTTAACACGCCGTTGTTGTTATTGTTGTTGTTATGGGGGTTTTAAGATAGGAGTGGGAGTCTTAGTCTACTTTCTGCCTATTCCAGTCAGTGTTTTTGCCCTGTCCAGTTGATTGGCTTGAAGCTTTGGACCAGCATTAAAAATCTACAAGTCTGAAGTATGCCATGTCTTGTTAGGCACAAAGGATCAGGACTGTACCTTTGGTTACAGTTCAAAGGTTTACTGCTTAAGCCTATACAAAAGAATCTAGTGAACTAAAGTTCAGTACTAAATTGGTGCTAGATTAGGTCAAAGGAACTCAAGAGGGATTGGACTTGAACCATTGATGGCAATGTAAAGACTCTTAAGATAATGATATACTTAACTCCACCCCCACCAGCTCTGCCTGCTCCTCTCTTACATGTATTTTACTAAACTGGATCTATAAGGTTGCTGGGAGTACAAAGAATGGGAAGAACAAGAAAAGTTACTGCAGATTCATGCCCAAGTTTCTTATGCCATTATGAGTTTATGTCAGCATTAACAGATATGCAGAACCTCAGATTCAAATATTGCTGCTTGAACAAATTGTGTTCTTCTCCTCTTTTACCATTACAGGTTCTTATTTGATGGTCAATTCCTCCCAGCACAATCCAGGGCAGAAAGCACAGATCCTTTTCCAGACATTGAGTGAAAATGACACTCACTGCCTCCAATTCAGCTACTTCATGTACAGCCGGGATGGGCACAGCCCTGGGACTTTGAATGTCTTTGTCAAAATGAATGGAGGGCCACTGGGAAGTGTGGTGTGGAATGTCTCTGGCTCCCATGCGCGGCAATGGCATCAGGTGGAGCTCGCTGTCAGCATGTTTTGGCCCAATGAGTACCAGGTGAGAGGAGGGTTACTGTCAGTGGCAAAAAATCAGGAAGCAAGGTGGTTCAAATGACTACATGTTTATTGCATACTAATGCTGCCTACAAGAATCTGAACCACTAATGGTCAAAGCAAACTGGCGGCAGATAAGAGTCAATGGAATTAAAAGTAGCTGGACTTAGATTTCTTGTGGACATGAAGGGACTTGAGACTGATGATATGCTTGACCCCTCCCTCAGGCATAGCCTGGTCACTTTCTACAGTTGCCTTTCTGGAGAAACCTAGTGGGAGATTTGGGATAAATTCTAATGCTTGAGGGAAATCATGAATTCTGAAAAGGGAAGTGTGTGACTGAATTTATATACAGCACCCTAAACCATATGGATTAGCAAAACACATTTATTGTGTTCATTGAACATGCCAAATTCAAAGTAATTAATATACTATACTATGGTTTAAGGCAATGGGTTGAGATAATTACTGGATTTCCTGTTATCTACTGAAGTACAAGCTATGAACACTAGATTAGTCTAGTCTATTTGTTATGTGTCCAAATTGGTGGCAGCACCAAGCTCTCTTTTAAAGATCTGAAAAAGCTAAGCAGGATTTTTTTATTTCTTGCTTGGGAGAATGCCAAGAAATCTCAGATTGTAGACTAGAATTCAGAAGACAATCACAGAAAAATATAATGGTACACCACTTTCAGTTGTTCCAAAAGCTGCATTGATGTTCCATGAAATCAACAGAAGTTGAGTTTGACTGGAAGTGCACTTGACTTTAATATTCTATGGAAATCCAGCTCTTCATTTATGAGAAAGATAAACATGCAGGACAAGAGGATTTCACTGGATTGTCAATAGTAATTGTCTAATAATTAATTAATTGTCACTAGCCCATTCTTTTTTATCCTCCTGAGATGGATTCTTGTCACTATATAATCTTACTGATTTGTACTAATTTCTGCTTTATGATCAGATGAGGTTTCTTAGCACATGTCCCCAAAAGGAAGTTGTTCATCGGCTTCAGATAGTCTTCCCCTCAATCTAAGTAGCTGAAAATCCATGATCCCCTTTATGGCATTCTCTGCAGTTCTTCAATAACCCTGCAAATTGAAAGAGAATTTATTGAGGGGAAAAAAATAGCCTTGGGCAGCAACAGAATATCAACTGGCTTGACAGGTCCTTTGCTCTCAAAGTTGCCCAAAGTAGTTTAGATTTTCTGGGGTGCCAAAACTTCAGGCATTTATATGGAGCAGTAAATCAAGTCATCCAAATAAGACCCTTATTTTATTTTCTTAGATTTCTTATGTTCTTTGAAGAATAACAAAGGCACAACCAAAATTAAAATATTATGAAAACAGTTAATGAGAATATGTGGTATATTTGTGTCTCCTTTTCCTCCAAAAATTCAAGTTGATATTTGTGTTTTTCCTTACTTACACAATTTTCTTTAGATAGGTTAGTTAATAGGTTAGATAAAGGTAGTGCCCAACCCAGAGTCACCCAGTGAATTTCAGTCAGTTGAAATAAGGTGTCTTCAATTCTACTCCGATATTCCAGCTGTAACTCCAGAATGTCTCTCCTATATCCTTAGGTATTGTTTGAAGCAGTTGTTTCCAATGAAAGGCATGGCTACTTGGGATTGGATGACATCCTGCTCTTGAATTATCCCTGCTGTAAGTGTAACAGTTCTTTTGGCCAACTTTCCCATTCTCTTGATAGCACTAACTTCTCCCAGAACCCTTATGACTAGCTTTGGTCTAAAAGAATAAAAACTTGGTCCTGGGGAAGATGACAGATAATGCAGCCAAGAAGATGTTTTTATGTCTTAAAATAGAATATACTTAAATAGTTAACATGTGTAATATGAAGATAAGATGTTCTTATGAGTTGAGATAAAGAAAATTTTGATGATTTGGTAAAGAAAGAAAGCTAGAATAAGACTGAAAAAGAATGGAGTTTTGATTTATATATGAGATTTATTTAAATAGACAAGATGTATATTATGAGAACTTAAAATAGGTATAAGGACCCACTTCAATCCCACATCTTAAGAAAGCAGAACTCTTGGAAACAATTTCTTCCAACAGGAACTTTTATTAAGAGTAGTTGATAATAGACAGGAACTGAGGGATTCTTTACAGATTGATACTTTAAAGGGTCCCTAAGTAAACCCCACCCCACAGTTCATCCAGATGGTTCAGACCGGCCAATCCCCAGGTGTTAAGTCCATCATGGAAAAGGGAAGATAACATCAGTCTGGCTCCGTTTGTAGTATGATGTTCCACAGCTCTTTACACCTCCTTTTGAGATCAGAGAAATAAGCCAGGTTCCAGATGTTTGTATTTCTCCCCCCACCCTTTTCCTAACTGCCAAGTTAGGAAGAAGAAAGTTCAGAGAGATGCATAGTGCAGGAGGCAATTTCTTACATTGTAATGGGCAGCAGACCCAGCAGCAATAAACAGAAGGTTACATTGTAGCGAATAGAGGAAGTGAAAGTCATAACCCCGCAGGCATATCCCCCTCCCCCTTGGGAGTATGGCAGAATCCAGGGGAAGGTGAGATTTGGTTTAGATCAGAGGAGATAGATAGAAATGAAATATAAATGGATTCTGACATCCTGCCTCCCTTAAAAATAAGAGCGATCCATCTGTAGAGAAACAAAACAGGTATAGAGGTTAGTCTGGTTTGTTGGGATATTCTGTATGAAACGTCTTTAGCAATTTCGGGGCTCTGACATGATGTTTTTGGACCCACATGTTTTGTGAGGAGGGAAGGTGTTTCCATGCTACTAGGTATTGAGTTGCCCCATGATACTTCCTAGAATCTAGGATTTCTTTTATCTCGAAGTGTTGTTCTCCTTCAACCATGATTGGGGGGGTGGTTGGGGAATTTTTGGACGTAAGGGCGACTGTTGTTCTCTTTTCAGCAAGCTGCAGTGAAAAATTGGATGTATATGCCTGAGGTTTTTGGGTAGTTCTAATTCTACTGCTACTGAGGGATTCGCCACTGGTTATAACAGTCCAAGCAATTTCCCTTGCAACCTCTTAGCAGTTGCACACATTGGGCAGCTGGCCACATAACTTTCTATGTCCTTTTTCATGGACAGCCACCAAAATTGCCGTTTAATTAAATGTAATGTTTTTACAAATCCAAAATGCCCTGCTGATTTTGTATCATGGCATAGCTGCATGAAAGTGACCCTCTGGGTGGTTGGTATATATAACTTTCCCCCAGCCCTGGCAGTCCGTCCTTGATTGTGCACACGTGTCTATTTTTCTGGAACCATTCACCTGTTTCCAAAGTTTTCCGGAATTTGATTCTCATTTGGCTACCCAGCTGCAGCTTTAATTTAGCTTGGGCTCTGGTAGTTACTTGCACTGCCAGTTGTGGTTCAGGCATGAGTGGTTTAGAATCAGTGGCTTGCATGCTGTTATATCAGGGCATGCGAGACAATGCATCTGCCAGGAAAGCTTCCCTTTCAGCCAATAAGTCTCTCTTTATTGCTTGTAGTATCATTTGAGACAGTAAGAAGCATCGCGTCCTCTGCATTGGGCGTCTCTTTCTCTTATCCTTAAAGCTTCATTGCTTTAAAGGCTCAAATCTCAGTCTTTGATTTTTCTGATCCTCAAAGGTATAGATGAAATGCTTGTAGGGTAAAATAAATTCCTCTTTAGTCTCAATTAAATCCTCTTCTAGTATGTTTTGGTTTATAGAATGGTCAGATGTTGTCTGAAAGTCAGTTTGAAGGTTTGGAATATGGGTTCTGACTCTTAATTCTGTAGAAATCCCTTTTATTGTAGCACATATTTCTTCAGTAGCCTCGTAGATCTTTTCCAATATAAGTTTGTAGTTCAATTGTGAATAAGGTTTCTCCATTTAATAATAATTGAAGAGAATCCTTTTTTTCTTTTAGTGGAGGCTGTATTCAATAAAAGTAAAGCACTATCCACCCCCACAGATCCCATAGCTGCATCCGCTTATTTTTTCTCTTCCAAAGTAATTTGAAGGTCAAGTCCATCTCATCTTCAAACAGTAACCAGAAGTTGCAATATTAACTTTTCGCCAGTAGATGTCCTCAATAGGTTAAAAAATCTTTTCCAGACACCATTTCCCCCCTTTTTCTATCTTTTAGAGAAAAAGGTGGAAAAAGAAACAATCTTCCAGTATCGTATAACAGTAGAGCTCTTTAAAAAAAAGTTTTTTTCTGTACCCCAAAGTAGATAAGAATAAAGTGTAGTCTTTATATTTTTTATATTTTAACCTTTTTGGTCAGCGCCTTTCTTCCCACACATATCAAAACTTCTTTTTCAAGACGAGGAAATGATTCCAACAGAGCTTTTACAGGCAAAAAAAGAGAACAAAGTAGGGTGAAGAGAGGAGGAGAAGGGGTCTCACCCGGATCATCCACGGTGGGTCTATTCATGCTTAGATGTTGCTGTGACTTTCGGCTGGTGCAGCAGGACGATCTTTTGCTCCATCGGCCCTCAGGAAATAACTGGAGCCACGAGAGAAGCTGCTACCCTCCCGCAGTCTCCAGCAAGCCTCCTCCTCGGTGGTTGCCCCTCCAGGGCAACTTTTGACCCACAAGGGGTCTACCGGCGAAGAAAAACCCAGCCAGTGTGGAGACAAATCTCCAGACATGACCGGAGTCGCCGCGAACCGGAACCGGAAGTCTATATGTAATACAATTATTGTACTCAGCCATTATTTTCTTTTCAAATATGTGTATGTAATATTAGAAAATCAATAAAAATTTACAAAAAAGGAAGATATTTCATGGTGAACTTTGCAATAATACTAGGTGTAATAAATACTAGGGCTCTGCTATTATTTGAGTTTATTCCAAAGAGGATTTCTGTCTGCCCAAAGAATATGAAAGTAGCAACTGCCTGCATTTCTTCACAGCAGCCATCTCCCCCCCACCATTTTTGGGTTTGCAATTACAAGAAAAGATGCAGTTGCTTTAACAAGTTGCAGACAGGCACTATGGTTCTCATCCTTATTAAGCCCCTTTATGAAGGAAATAAATAAAGATGTAATAAAGATGAAGACCAAGTGAGTGAATCAGCCAGTGCCCTAAAGATATTCTGGCAATTACTCTCTGCTTAAACACTTTTTAGGGTTAAATTAATCCTCCCACCCTCAACCTGTTTTATACCCATTTTTTGAGCTATATCATTTGCGTGGGAAGGGAGTAACTATAGAAATCTTTCCACAGATCTTTTTTTAACAAGTTTTATTAGTTTTTTAGTTTTTACATCAAGGTGCTTAGGTGCTTAATCAATCATCCAAAAACAAAATCGTACATGTATGACTCAGGTTAATTCTTTAAAAATTCTCTCTCTATTTCCCTCAATAAATATAACATATTCAAATTAATTCATTTCTAAATAAAGTTCAATCAAAAGAATTATCAATAACATTTCACCTATATAAGTCCAAATCCTGTTTTTAAGCTTTACTAACTTACAATTATCATGTTCCATTTTTGCCTTAAATAAGCATATTATTTACACTTTGGGTATCCTTAATTTCCCTTGTTTCATAACATGATAATTATGTCTAAAATAAACATATTATTTCAACAGTTACATTTTTACATTTCCCAAATATATTCTATTTCTTATTCTAATAACTCATTTATTAATGTCATGTCTTCCATTATCACAATCCATTTTCTTGTTCTCTTTCCATTGCAAAGTGATTATTACGCCTAAAATAAAAATATTACTCCAAAAAATACATTCTTACTCTATTTCAGATATATATTCTATAAATCAATCCATATCTCTAAAAAGGCTTTTTGATTAATTAAGTAAAATTTAAATCCCATCAAAGTAATTATCATACCTAAAACAAATATATTATTCCAAAAAGTACCTTCTTACTATATTTCACATATATATTCTATTTCTTATCCTAATAATTCCTTGTTTAAAACCTTTTCCACATTACAATTCCAAACTATAATCTAGTCAATAATTTTCATCTCAGTTACCGGTAGTTTTAAATCAGTCAAAGTCTCTAAAAGCCTTTTTAACCCATTAAGTAAAGTTTTAAATCACATTTTTGAATCTAACTCTGGCTTTCTTTTTGTGCCAGACAGGTTTCCATAAAAGAGCCTCTATATCATCAAATCTCAGTGTTTGATTGGGAATGTTTATCAACAATTTAGTCTGGTCATACTTCTCTTCACCTTCTTCCATTATTGTCTGAGTAGTATAATCAATTTTGTTCAGCGTTGTGGTTACTAGTTGGTTATCCAAGTTATCACAGTTTTCAATACCTTGTATTTGCAAATCAGTTCATGTTGCTTTTGGCATTACAGATGTTTTAATTAAAGTCATTCTTTGGTCGTCAAAGTTCTCAATGAATTGTACATAGGATTGTGTAATGTCCTCTTCTATGTTGATTTGTTCCTCTTCTGTTGTTTTTTTATTTATGGACTAGTCAATTGGAGTCTGGAAATCAGTTTGAAGTTTTGGGGCAAGGGCTTTTATTCTGGAATTCACTTGCTCAGTAGCTTCAAAAAAAAAAATTCCAGTATAAGTTTATAGTTAAGTTGTGGGTAAGATTCCTCCATCTCATTAAATTGTGTGTGTTGTTGCATATAGGCTTCTTTAAAGTTGATCTGTTCCTCCTCTGTTATTCCTTGGCCTATAAGTTGATCAGTTAAAATTTGAGGTTCAATCTGTAGTTCTGGAATATCATCTTTGGTATTCATCCTAGAGTTCATTTGCTCTGTAACTTCCAAGACTTTTTCCAATATAAGCTTATAGTTAAGCTGTGGGTAAAGTTCCTCCATTTCAGTGGTGAAATAATCTTTTAGTCTTTTAGTGAAGGCTATGTTTACTAACAGTCAGCCAATATCCACCTCCACAATTCTAGTAGGCAATTTCACCACCCAGCTGTTTCAAATCCTTTATCTTTTCCCTTTTATAATAATTTGAAGGTCAAACCCAGCCTCAAAATGAAAGAGGAAATACAATTGCAGTGTCAGCTTTCACCACAAGATGTCCCCAGTAGGCTGTAAAATCTTTTTTCCAGATTCCAATAAAGTTTTATTCAGTTAGGAAAGTAAAAAAAAAACCAATATTCTCCACCTTAATAAGTAGATAGAGTAATAAAACTCTATAGTAGGGATTTTTTCAGGACCCCAGAGTATCCAAGAATAGAAATAGCCAGTAAAAATTAATTATTTGTTCTTTTGTTTCCAGAGCTCGTTTTCCCAAGTAAACAAATGCCACTCTCTCAAAGCAGGCAAATAATTCCAGAAGCTTTTCACGGGGAGATAGTTAGGGTAAAGAGAGGGAAGGAGGGGTCTCATCCAGATCTTCCACGGTGGTTCTTTACACTTAGATGTTCTTTTGACTTTTAGCTGGTACGTTGGCCCTAAGAAGCTGCCTCAGACCGCGGAAGGAGCTGCTGCCCTTCCGCGGTCAATGAGAGTCCTTCTCAATGGTAGTTGCCCCTCCAGGGCGACTTTCGACCCTGTTAAGGGTCTACCGGTGGAGGGAAACTGGCTGGCAAAGAGATGACTCTCTCCGTACAACTGCCAGTGCCGCGATCTGGAAATGGAAGTCCACAAATATTTCTTTCCACAGATCTTTTTGTCTGGTTATATCTCTTTTGGCAGCCAAAGCACCTCATTTTTCCCGCCTGGGTGATGTGGAGGTAAATGCTGGACAGAATGCTACTTTTCAATGTGTAGCTGCTGGCAAGGCTTTGGAAACAGAGAGGTTCCTCATGCAGGTAAGTGGGAATAGGTTTAACCCAATTTATTCTCATTGGATCATTTATCTGTTCTTCTTTCCTATTATTTCCTTCCATGAGAGATGAGTTCAACCTGTCCTTTGTGTTCTTCCGTTGCCTGAAATAATAACCTCTGTATAGGATGCATTTGACATACTTGGAGGTAGGTTGAAATAAGCTTTCTATTCTGAATGCTAATCGGCAACTTATCAAAATCTGGATTTCCCCCTTTCCAGAATTGGTTGTTGCTGGGAGATTCTTCCACCCATATCTCAACCTCTCTTTTGTACTCTTAGACAAGTATTCCTTTCAGGAGAAGAAGGCAATTGTTTAGGTTTTTGTTTAATTTGCCTCAAAGAAGTAGACTTTTCTATTTCTTTTTTTTAATAGAAAGGACAGCAAATTCTAAAAAGGTAGACCACATCCCACCAGCCCTTCCCATAAAACATGATGCTTACTGAAACATAAGATGCAAACGCTAATCTCTTTGGAGCAGGGTTGAGACACTGATGGTGATGATACTCTTTTTTTCTGAATGGTAGAAGCAGAATGGGATTGTCATTCCCACTGTCTCATTGAAGCACATCAGTCACAGAAGATTTTTGGCAACATTTCAACTAGATCAAGTGTCAAAAGGAGACCAGGACTTGTACCGCTGTGTGACTCAGTCTAGCAGGGGCTCTGGTGTCTCCAACTTTGCCGAACTGATAGTCAAAGGTATGCATCCGTGGTGGTGGTGGGGTTGGGATTGGTTTATTTTGCCCTGGCAAAGACAGGCCTAAAGATTTGAAGCTCGAGGAAGGATTTGAATCCTATTGGGCAGTACAAGTAGCCCTTGACTTATGACCACAATTGAGCCCAAAATTTCTGTTGCTAAGTGAGATGTTTGTCAAGTGAGTTTTGCCCCATTTTGTGACTTTTCTTGCCACAGTTCTTAAGTAAATCACTGCAGTTCTTAATTTAATAATATAGTTGCTAAGTGAATCTGGCTTCCCCATTGACTTTGCTTGTCAGAAGGTCATTAAAAGTGATCACATGACCCTGGGACACTGCAACTGTCATAAATATGAGTCACTCTGAATTTCAATCAGGTGATCATGGGGATGCTGCAACTGTTGTAAGTGTGAAAAACAGTCATAAGTCAATTTTTCCAGCGCTGTTGTAACTTTGAACGATCACTAAATGACAGAGACACACAGAGAGAGACAGAGAGAGAAACAGAGAGAGAGACAGAGACACACCAGAGAGACACAGAGAAAGAGAGAGACAGACACACACACATACAGAGAGACAGAGCGACAGAGAGAGACAGAGAGAGAGAAAGTCAAGGATAATGCTTTCCTAGCATATCTTTTGTTCATCGCTTTGGGCAGATGTTTTTCTATGTTACTTATTTATAAAGAGGTTTTAGCAGCACAGAAGCATGCCATCTGCCTGTGATAGTGAACTCTTTGGGGAGAGGGGAGATGGAGAAGGCCTCTGTTTTGCATCTGTTTGACTTGGAATGAGCTAATATGGGAAAGCCCAGTTTTTGAGGATACCCATCATGTAACTGTACATTCTGTATTGATGTGATGGAGCAAGACTTGCCATGTACGCATGACTGGGCAATCCTATTTGTGTTGCAGGCCATGTTCTCATTATATGAACCCATTGGAAGCCATATGGAGGGTGCAATTTAAGTTTTAAAAAAGGGAGTGCCCAATTTAAATTTAAAAAAGAGAAAATACGTGGTTCTTTCTCTCTCTCTAAATATATGATTTGTTTTTCTCTGTTCCTGACACTCTCCTCTCTCCCAAACAGCACCCTACAACAAAGGGCAGATGATTTTCATAAAAAGACTAAACTGAACTTGCATAAGTGTTTTGAAATTAGAGCAACATTAAATTAGCCGAAGGGCTACATAGTGCCTACCTGAAGTATACAAATTGGCTGATATCAGCTTGATTCAATTAAGTGTTTGCGTCCTTCGGAAATTGCAAACTGCCTTTAGACATTAAGTGTCTTGAAGGTGGTTTTTAGTACAAAACAGCAATCATGAAATGAAAGCTGTAAGAGTAAACATAATCTTCTGGTAACGTTAAACTTACAAATAAAAAAAAAGGATGAATGACTGAAGAGATATGGGAAATCTGAGGATGAGTACATACAAAACACTTAACTAGGCTAGTGAAGTTCCAGGGGCTGCATTTGAGCAACACAACACACAGAGGTTGATGAAGTCAGAAAATTGATTTATTCAGGAACGTGATTCATCAAGTGGTTTGAATGCAGCCCTACTCTTGCTTGTTCTTCCACTACCCCAATGCAGTTGTCCGTTATCTATAAACCTATAAACTCTAAAAACCTGACTATGTTCCAAAGCCTTAGGCTCTGAATGTGTCAAGGACCGCTTTTCCTTGGCTATACAGGTAGTCCTCAAGTTACAACCACAATTGAATTCAAAATTTATGTTGCTAAGTGAAACATTTGTTAAATGAGTTTTGCCCCATTTTACAACCTTTCTTTCCATGGTTGTTAAGTGAATCACTGCAGTTGTTAAGTTAATAACATGGTTGTTAAGTGAATCTGGCCTCCCCATTGCTTGTCAGAAGGTCACAAAAGGGGATTGCATGACTGCAACTATTATAAATATGAACCAGCACCTGAATTTTGATCATGTGACCATGGAGGATGCTGCAATGGCCGTAAGTGTGAAAAACGGTCATAAGCCACTTTTTTTAGTGCTGTTGTAACTTCAAATGGTCACTAAATGAACTGTTGTAAGTTGAGGATTACCTGTATTGCTAACCAGTCAAGGCTCGTGCTCCTGTGTATATTTAATTTGGATTTAATTTATTGGTTTTACTATCTTTATTGTTTTAAAGTGTTTTTAGTATTTTTCATTGTAATATTTTTTTTAAAATTCTAAGCTGGCCAGAATCATTGTCTGAGATGGGTAGTCATAGAAATTGAATGACTGACTGACTGACTGACTGAATGAATGAATGAGCCCATCCACTCCAGGACAGCTGACTAAAGATGTCCAGAAGAATAGGTCAACTTATTACTTCTTTGTCCTCTTAACAGAGCCCCCAACACCCATCGCACCCCCACAGCTTTTGAGAGCAGGTTCAACATACTTAATCATCCAGCTCAATACCAACTCAATCATTGGAGATGGTCCTATTGTAAGAAAAGAGATTGAGTACCGGATGACATCAGGACCTTGGTCTGAAGTACATGCGGTGAACATGCAGACCTATAAGTTGTGGCATCTCGATCCTGACACAGAGTATGAAATCAGTGTCCTGCTGACCCGGCCAGGAGATGGTGGGACTGGCAAACCCGGACCTCCACTCATCAGTAGGACAAAGTGTGCAGGTAGGAGTTTGTATTACTTTGTGTATCAAGAAAACCATTTAGAAGAAAACAGTGATGCTTTGACCACAGGACAGTATTTACCTGCTTGCAGGGATTATAACATGAAGGCTGAGATAATATCCAGCCTTATTTATTTATTTGTGCCAGTGTATATCTGATACTGTTTACCATGCTTTTCATTTGATCATAAAATCAAGGAATCACAGGTTGCAAATTAATAACAAAAGAAGAAATAAAATTGCCATGGATATCTCTGAGAACTGTTTTAAAATCTGGCAAAACAAACTCCACTAAAGCATGAACAGTGGCATTCTGTGGAATATGTTAGTGTCCATCTTTTACTGGACAATGATCTGCATTTTTTTTAAGGTAAAAGATGCCTGTGGAAAAAAAGAGTGCATGTTTCTAGAAGCCCTGCACATAAAAGAGCAGTACCTAAATGTATATATATGAACTGCACATTGGGGAAACTTAACAATAATCAGCAACATGACATTAGAGATAATTTGTATGACAAAATGTGGTTTGTTCAGTGAGATGTGAATTAACAGTTACATATATTAAAAGAAACAGGAAAAATATCTAAATAGCAGGGGAAAATTGTGAATTGAGTTTTTAATGGAACTTAAAAAAAACACGAAAATGTTGACAAAGTAAAACAAATGTTCTACCAGTGTGAACTCACTCAAATCACATACAACCCTGCAAAAGGCATTTGTCACTGCAAAAATATTCTGGACACAGACCATAGGAGAGGTAGAGAATCTTAGTAAATGCTGTGTTTACTCAACATTTGACCATCAACAGTTGAGTTTTACAAGACCTGTGATTCAAAGTAGCTTTGAGGACATGGTGGGGAAGTTATCAAGACACCAGTATAAATATAGGTAGCCCAGTCATAAGTGAATCATTGCAGTTGTTAAGTTAATAACATGGTTGTTAAGTGAATCTGGCTTCCCCATTGACTTCCCTTGTCAGAAGTTGTGAAAGATGGGAAACTGCAACCATCATAAATCCATGTCAGTTGCCAAGCCTCCAAATTTGAATCACATGATCACAGGGATGCTGCAATGGTGACAAGTGTGAAAAATGGTCATAAGTCCCTTTTTTCAATGCCATTGTAACTTTGGATGGTCACTAAATGAATGGTTGTAAGTCAAAGAATACCTGCACTTTTTAGTCTGCCTAGTTAGGATGTGATGACAAGTACTTGACTGTCTTCAAGTTAGAAGTGTTTACAGTACTTGCAACTTGAGAGTGCAAATCCATTTTGATGAAATGCTTCTTTCTGAGGAAAGCCAGCTCTCATGATCCAGATTTATGGTTTTGCTCACCCACAGGGACTGTGTTAGGATGACAAATGATATTGCATCAGCAACTGAGTAAAGGATTAGTCAGAGTGGTTGGCAGCAGGTGGATTGATAAAGGCCGGGGACAATGTGGCTTAGCAGTTGAGGATGTCCATGGTCTGTAATTCATGACTGGGACTGGGTACTCATCTTTAAAAGTGGAAGATGTTTAAGGCTGGTGCTGCCTCTGGTTCAAAGGGCAGAAAAGAGGGATGCTTTAGAAAAATATGCTGAGTATTATTGCAGCATTCCTTCCATAGGTTTGGTACATGATCTTACGTGTTTAAAATTCAAGGGTAAAGGATGTGCAATAGCGGCAAATATCTGTAGCTTGGGTATAGGATGAGGATGAAGGTTCATTCTCCAAGCTTGTGGGTTGGTTTCAGAACATTTTGCTATCAGGCTAGGTAACCTCTTCAGCAGAATTTAGGAGATGTCAGTGTCAGCGTTCTTCCATTTATAAGGGCTTTGTGTGGTCAGTAGGTGTTGTGATGGGTTAGGTGTGGGTGTGTCAAGTGAAGGTCTTGTGTTGGGTCAGATGTGAGTCATCAGTGAGAGTCTTGTGATGGGTCTTGTGATGGGGAGGTTACATCAGGTCAGAGTCTTTGAGAGATGGAGTATTGGTGGAAGGGGGTTTGCGTGGGTTGGTTGAGAGTCAGTGCAGTCTCTGGTTGGCTATGTGGTTGATTTGTATTGTAAGGTGTTCATAAGCTGGTTGCAGGTCAATGTGTCTGTTGATGGATATATTGTAGTAGGTGTACTAAATGGACTTTACTCCTTTGCTTAATAACTGTGGCAAAAAGGTTGCAAAATCAGGTGTAACTCACTTAACAACCACTTTGTTTAGAAATGGAAATTCTGGACCTAATAGTGATCATAAGTAGAGGATTATTTGTATTATTTGTTCAAAGATACTGTATATACTACTGTACATTACATTACACTGTTGTAAATTTTAAGGTCCAAATACTGTATGCGGACATTTAAAGATTGATGCAAACCACAAAGATATTATTCTCAGACTGAAATTTGGAACATGATAAAAAGGGGATTTTGATTAGAAACATAATTGGAGGATTATCATATTAAATATACATTTAAATTAAATTAAATTCAGCGCAAATGTGATGAACTTAAACTTATATTTTTATCTTGGCTTTGCCATTGCATTTTGGAATGCAGCCCCTTGGGTGCAGGTGTCACGTGAACCCAGAAAAATGGGTTAATTGTCTAATCCACGATAATTAATTAGCTATGGGTAAGTGTGCTCTCCAAATCCTGCCTTTGCTTTGCTATAAAACTGAAAGATGAAAAGAAGAATGTTTTTTCTACATCACCTGATCTTGAATTCTATCTTGCGTTTCAGTCCGGCTGCCTGTTTTTCCATTGCCCTCCCATCCTGATCACTCTTCGATCTTGAATCTCTGTCTCCCAGCTTATTCCAAATCAACCTTTCTCTTAAAATGCTAATCTATCCATCTTCATCCTTCTGGCTGAAAACATGTTGTTGACAAGTGGGAAATGCATCTCATTTTTTCCATTATAAAAGAAAGAAAGAAACCATCAGGGCTTTTTGCCTGAATCTCAAAACACTGTATTTGTGACTCGCTGCTATCCATATTCTGCCCTGCTCTAGAAACTGCAGCTTCAGTGATTAATAGTAGAATTCTTTGAGTTAATTATGATAAACAGACACTCTCTCGGTCTTCAGCAGCTCCCTCCCCTGGTATAATTGCTTTTAAACAAAAATGCCCTCAGCAGAAAGCCATATCAGTGGGAGTTCAGAAACCATTGGCTGCATGTAATGGCTGCAGAACATTAGCTGCCCTGAATCGTGCTAGAGAAGAGCAAGGCTATGCTGCTAACTGATTCTGTGCCTCTGCACATATTTGTCTGCTGTGTTATTCTATATACACTTAGGCAAGTAGGGTGGCTGACATGGCTGATACAAACTTGGAATCTCTGGAGAAAATCCAAGGCACTGTCTTACAGGTATCTGAGCTGGGATTTTGAGCCCTGAGCTTGATAGTGACACTGGCTTTGTTAGCAAGTCAACTTAGCTTCCTTGTTAATGCTGATAGAGATCCTCACTTGAACCCACAGCACCACTATTTATGAGACAGGACCAACAGTTCTCAGCAAATACCTTAAGGGAAGCTTGTACAACAACTATCCTTAAGAAGAATACTGCTGAATTTGTGTCAGCCTTCGCAGGGAAAGCATACAGGAAACATGATCAGATAAGCTAATTCCACTTTATTGTAAAGCCTTATTTGCAGAATCTTGCAAATCTGAAAGTAAATTTCTCCCGCCATCACCTTTACAGCCAAAGAACTTAGAGAGAATCCCTTTTTGCTTCAGCCATTATGCATTTGCAGGCTGTGGTGTCTCTTATCTGACCATTCCCTAGGCTGCATCTCTTTATTTTTATTTATTTTATTTTTATTTTACAATTTTTATACCACCCCCCTCCCGAAGGACTCAGAGCGGTGTACAGCCCAATTAAAAACGTCAACATACAAAAAGTAAAATTATTAAAAATAAATTAAATAATTTGGCCCAAATTAAATGTCTTTAAATGTAAAGACCCAATACATAATCTAAAAACTCAATCCCCTAAAAACAATTATGGCCTTGTTGGAACCGGAGCTACTATCCCAGGCCGGCTTGTCAGAATAAATATGTTTTTAATTCTCGACGGAAGGAACGCAATTCCGTCATCGTACGGAGTTCGGGGGGGAGCTCGTTCCAAAGCGTTGGAGCTCCCACAGAGAAGGCCCTCCCCCTGGGGGTTGCCAGCCGACATTGTCTGGCCGACGGCACCCTGAGGAGACCCACTCTGTGGGAGCGTACCGGATGGCGGAAGGTATTTGCTGGCAGAAGGCGGTCCTGTAAATATCCGGGTCCGATGCCATGGAGCATTTTAAAGATGGTCACTAACACCTTGAAACGCACCCGGAAGGCCACCGGCAACCAGTGCAGCTCGCGCAGGAGCGATGTTACATGGGAGCGCCATAATGCTCCGGTCACTACCCGCGCGGCCGCATTCTGGGCCAGCTGAAGCCTCCGGGTGCACCTCAAGGGGAGCCCCATGTAGAGAGCATTACAGTAGTCCAGCCTGGAAGTGACGAAGGCATGAGTAACTGTGCATAGCGAGTCCCGGTCTAGGAAGGGACGCAACTGGTGTACCAGGCGAACCTGTCTCCCAAGGTCTTTCTCACATACCTTGCTTACATCTTGATACATTTATCAGTTTTGTATGTGAAAGGGAGAAGTGGGGTTTACAGTCATGGTCCATGAACGTTGTTCCTCTGTTGCAAAAGAAATGATCCAAGGATCAGAAGAAGAGGTTTTTCAAAGCCCTTCAAAAAGCTGTCAAAGTCAGCATCAACTGAAAGTTCTTAAAAAAGCCCTTTGCTAAAATACATACTTTGTATGCCAAAAGTCTTGGGTGCCACTCTTGACATTCCCAGTTCAAAAATCGTCTAACAGGTGACAGGAAAGGACATTTTTGATGAAAAAACTAGGGAGAGCAAGAATCTAGAATTCAGCTTGATATAAAGCAGTCCCTATTTTATGTATATGTATATGTATATATGTATATGTATATATGTATACATGTATATGTATATATGTATATGTATATATGTATACATGTATATGTATATATGTATATGTATATATGTATACATATATGTATATGTATATACATATGTGTATGTGTATGTGTATATATGTATATATGTATATATATGAAACAAATTTTATTGTTTTTTTAATTGTTAGAACAAAGTGCTCAAGACACACCGTGGTGCTGGGGTAATCAAACATCCAGAAATAAAACCATATATGGATAACTCAAATCAATACATCAAATATTCCCTCTCTATTTCCCTCAAATAGCTTAATATATTTAAGATAATCCATTTCTAATTTAAATTTCTATAGATCCTAAACCTGTTTTAGAGCTTTATAAATTTACAATTACCATAGTGAAATTTAACTTTAAATAAACACATTATCAATTCAGATATCCCTTCCAGATATATTCTAGTTCTTAATCTCTTAAATCCTTAATTTTTATCACAAGTCTCATTTATTTCTTCTTCCACTAATATCTCCTAATTAAAATAAAATATTAGTCTACCCTATACATATCTAATCCATCCATCCATCCATCCATCAATCAATCTCTTTAAGATAACAAGATAATATCAAACCTTACATCATTTCAGTCCATTGAATGAGATTCAAATTTCATCCAGTTAATTATCATACCAAATAACATGCATATTATCTGACAAAAACATCATCTTACTAAATTAACATTTGCTTAATTATTAAGTCAATCCAGATCTAAAACGCCTCTTCAATTTTCTTCATTCCCTTACATAGTAGTTTTCATACAAATAAACCTATTATTCCAAAAAGTACATTCTTAATCTATTTAATATATATATATATATTCTAATAACCACCCATTTTTCTCTTACTTCTAACTCTAAATCTTAATCCTTAAATCAATCCATAATTCTACAGTGCCTTTGATTCATTGCATATAATTTTAAATTTCTCTTTTCAGTCTTATTTTGGCCTTCTTTTTGCGCCAGACAGGTTTCCATAACAAAGCTTCCCTTTCAGCTGATAGGTCTCTCTTTATTGCTTGTAGTGTCATTTGAGACAGTAAAAAGCATCCTGTGCTCTGCATTGAGCATTTGTTTCTCTTATCCTTAAAGCCTCGTTGCTTTAAAGGTTCAAATCTCAGTTTTTGATTTTTCTTATCCCCGAAAATATAGATGAAATGCTTGTAAGATAAAATAAATTCCTCTTTAATCTCAATTGATTCATCTTCTAGTATGTTTTGGTTTATAGAATGGTCAGATGTAGTCTGAAAATCAGTTTGAAGGTTTGGAGTAGGGTTTCTGGCTCTTAATTCTGTAGTAATCTCTTTCATTGTAGCACATATTTCTTCAGTAGCCTCATAAATTTTTTCCAATATAAGTTTACAGTTTAATTGTGAATAAGGTTTCTCCATTTTAATAGTAATTGAAGAGAATCCCTTTTTTCTTTTAGTGGAGGCTATATTTAATAAAAGTTAAGCAATATCCACCCCCACAATTCCCACAGCTGCATCAGCTTATCTTTTCTTTTCAAGAGTAGTTTGACGGTTAAGTCCATCTCTTCTCCAAACAATAACCAGCAGTTGCAATGTTAACTTTTCACCACTAGATGTCCTCAGTAAATTAAAAAATCTTTTCCAGACACCATTCCCCCCCTTTTTTCTACCTTTTAAAGGAAAAGGTGGAAAAAGAAATAATCTTCCAGTGTAAAATAATAGTACAGCTCTTAAAAAAGAGTTTTTTCTGTACCCCAAAATAAATGAGAATAAAGTGTAGTCTTTAAAATTTTTTGTTCAGTGCCTTTCTTCCCACACATACAAAAGCTGCTTTTTCAAGACAGGGAAATAATTCCAACAAAGCTTTTACAGGCAAAAAAAACAAACAGAATAGGGTGAAGAGAGGAGAGAAGGGGTCTCACCTGGATCATCCATGGTGGGTCTATCACGCTTAGATGTAGTTGTGACTTTCACCTGGTGCAGCAGAGTAATCGGCCATTTTGCAGGATGATCTTTGCTCTGTCGGCCCTAAGGAGATAGCTGGAGCCACGAGAGAAGCTGCCGCCCTCCTGCAGTCACCAGCAAGCCTCCTCCTCAGTGGTCGCCCCTCCAGGGCGACTTTCGACCCACTAAGGAGTCTACCGGCAAAGAAAACCCGGCCGGTGTGGACACGAGTCTTCAGACATGACTGGAGTTGCCGTGAACTGGAACCGGAAATCCTATAATATATATTAATGAGGCACAATGACACTTCTATTCCTTGCTCCCAAAGATGCAGCTGCATTTCAAAAGCAAGGATAGAACTACAATTCCCAGCATTCCTCAACACTTGCTATGCTGCTTAGAATTTCTGGGATTTGGAACTCAGGATTGGACTTCACTTCCTTTCCGTACCCCCACTCCCCCCTTTTTTGCTTGGATAATTGGTTTTCAGAATCACCCATTATTTGAGCAAAACATTTTCTATGATCACATCAAGTTTGAGAGCAGGTGTGATAATCTGAACTGAGCATATTCTACTGCGCAAAGGTAACATGGCTCTTTGGAAGCCTGAACAATTTCTTCCACAAAGAAGGGGACTGGAAAACTTAACTGAGGGAGATGGGTGGTTAGGAAATATGAATAGTTGGATAGTTGAATAGAATAGAGTTGGAAGGGACCCTGCAGGTCTTCTAGTCCAGCTCCCTGCTCAAGCAGGAGAACCTACACCATCTCAGACAGGTGATTGTCTAGTCTCTTCTTAAAAATCTCCAGTGATGGAGCGCCCACAATTTCTAGGGGTAAGCTGTTTCACTGATTGATTGTCCTCACTGTCAGGAAGTTTCTCCTTAATTCCAGGTTGCTTTTCTCTTTGATCAGTTCCCAACCATTGTTTCTCGTCTTTCCCTCTGATCCTCTGATGAACAACCTGACCCCCCTCTGCCTTGTGGCAGCCCCTTAGATACTGGAATACTGCTATCATGTCTCTACTATTTTCTTTAGACTAGCCAAACCCAAGTCCCTTAGCCGTTCTTCGTATGTTTTAGTCTCCAGGCTTTTGATCATCTTAGTTGCTCTTCTCTGAATTTTTTCTAAACTCTCAACATCTTTTTTGTGATACAGTGACCAAAATTGGCTGCAGTATTCCAGGTGTGGTCTTACTAGGGCTTTGTAAAGTGGTACTAGTACTTCGCGTGATCTTGATATAAATCTAAATAAATATAATATAAATATAAATAAATAAATAACATCATCCCTCAGTTCATGTATCTCGGCTATTCCGTAGAACACACTAGTCTTTGTTTCATTAATGTTATTGGCAAAAACAAAATGAGTGTCAAAGCTGAAGTGAATACAGGTAGTCCTCGACTTAGAAAGATTCTTGAACAAATTATTAAGCAACATATATGTCAGCATTTGGATGGGAATTCAATAATTAACAGCAGTCAACATGGGTTTGTAACAAACAAGTCGTGTCAAACTAATCTAATTTCATTCTATGACAAAATCACGGAATGGGTTGATCAGGGAAATACAGTAAACATAGTATTTCTGGATTTCAGCAAAGCTTTCGACAAAGTATCTCACACCATCCTCATTAAAAAAATGATCAAATATGGGATTGACAGGATGATTGTTAGGTGGGTTCATAACTGGCTTAGTAATCGTACTCAAAGAGTGGCTATAAATGGCTGCACATCCAACTGGAAGAAAGTCTCAAGCGGAGTGCCACAAGGCTCTGTTCTGGGCCCAGTTATGTTTAATATTTTTATAAATGATTTGGATAAGGGAATTGAGGGGAAACTGATCAAATTTGCAGATTACACAAAGCTAGGAGGGATTGCAAACACCAGAGCAGAGAGAGAAAGGATTCAAAAAGATTTAGAGAAACTCGAACAATGGGCTGCAACTAATAAAATGGTATTTAACAAGGAAAAATGCAAGGTACTACATCTGGGTAAGAAAAATGAAAAAAGCACATATAGTATGGGAGGAATCCAGCTGAGCAGCAGTACATGTGAAAAGGACCTCGGTGTCCTAGTAGATCATCGATTGAACATGAGGCAACAGTGTGAAGCAGCTGCAAAAAAGGCAAACACGATCCTGGGGTGTATCAAGAGAAGCATAGAGTCCAGATCACATGACGTTATTATTCCCCTCTACTCTACCTTGGTCCGACCTCACCTGGAGTACTGTGTCCAGTTCTGGTCACCCCAGTTCAAGGAAGACACTGACAAACTGGAGCAGGTTCAAAGGAGAGCTACCAAGATGGTGAACGGTCTACAAACCATGTCCTATGAGGAACGGTTAAAGGAATTAGGAATGTTTAGTCTACAGAAAAGAAGACTGAGAGGAGACATGATAGCTGTCTACAAATACCTGAAGGGCTGTCACAGTGCAGAGGGATCAGCCCTGTTCTCACTTGCTCAAGGAAGGACTAGAAACAATGGGATGAAACTGCAGGGGAAAAGATTTAGATTAGATGTTAGAAAAAAATTTCTGACAGTGAGGGTGATCAACCAGTGGAATGGGTTGCCACAGGAGGTGGTGAGCTTCCCTTCGATGGAGGTCTTCAAGCAGAGACTGGATGGCCATCTATCTGGGATGGTTTAAGGAATCCTGCCTCGAGCAGGGGGTTGGACTCGATGACCCGGGAGGTCCCCTCCAACTCTACGATTCTATTATTCTATGATTAACAACCATTGCAGCATCCCCATGGTCACATGATCAAAATTCAGATGCTTGGCAACTGATTCCTTTTTATGACGGTTGCAGTGTCCTGGTGTCATCTGATCCCCTTTTGTGACCTTCTGACAAGTAAAGTCCATGGGGAAACCAGATCCACTTATCAGCTGTGTACTAATTTAACATCTGCACTGATTCCCTTAACAACGGTGGCAAGCAAAGTCGTAAAATGGGACAAAACTCACTTAACAAATGTCTTGCTAAGCAGCAGAAATTTTGGGCTTGATTGTGGACATAAGTCAAGGACTACCTGTACTGGCTAACTCTAGGTTTCTAATATAGGATGACATCTTACACCTCTGGGTTTCTATCAGCAGATTTCCTTCCAAGGAATCAAATAAATTTCATTGAGCCTATTCTTTAAAATGTAGCCCTATATCTGGAAGTTTAACATCTTAACTCCTGAGACCCAGTTCAGGATAACCTATTTTGTGAACTTGAGATTTCTGTCTATTAGGAACAAAGCCTGTATGATGATAAAGGTTATCATCATAGTGTGGAGCAATGTCTCCTTGAGGGCCTGTGTCTGGTCTAAATTCTTTGTGATTTTTTTTAATATAAAATTCTTTTATTAAAACAATCAACATTGAACATAAAAAAAACATATTGTGCAGCAATCATCATGGCACCTGGTATACAATACTAGGTATTAGTCACTGAAAACGTCTGAATTAGTAAGCCTTTTTCCCACCCCTCACGTCCAGCCTCAACTATACTCCTGTTACACTTTGTTTGATTGGTGTTTCTCTTATCTGGTTCCATATTAATGTGGTCAACATTAAACCAAAGATCCTATTGCTAAACAATCATCCTAGAACATAGCATACAACATTAGGTATTAATCTTTGTAAACATCTGTTTTAGTAAACGTTCTTCCCTCCTCCCTTCCCTCTTCAAGTATACTCCGAGTACCTTTTGTTTGTTTGGTGTTTCTCTTATATATGGTCTATCTGCTGTATCTAGTTTATTGCAAATTGTTCGTTTGCGCTTCTGAATTGACTTCATCCCATTACTAGTGCAAACTTTTATAGTCCCTAACCGGAGATCCTGAGGTAAAAGTTTCATATCCTGAGGTAGAGATTCAGTCCGCTTTAACAGTTTTAAAGCAAACAACATTAGTCATAAGTTTATGTTAAGAGGCATTAGTTATAGAACATATACATTCAACATTGGGTGTTAGTTTTTGTAAACATATGATTTGTTAACCCTTCTTCCCTCCTCCCATCGAGCCTCAGCTAAACGCCAGCTGCATTCTGTTTGATTGGTGTCTCTCTTGGATATAGTCTATCCACTGTTTCCAGTCCGTCAAAAATTGTTCATTGGAGCGATTTTTCAAGTACGCTGATATTTTCGCCATTTCCGCCAAATTTGTCACTTTCACAGTCCATTCTTCAATAGGCGGTATTTCCGGATTCTTCCAGTATTGTCCCACCAACAATCTTGCTGCTGTAATTAAGTTCAAAAATAAATTTGTCTCTGAGGTAGTGAAGTCCTTTGTGATCCCTAACAGAAAAGCCTGAGGTAGAAATTCTATACGCTTTTTGAAAATAGTTTGGAGTGTCCACCATATCTTCCTCCAGAATGCTTTGATTTTTCTGCATGCCCACCATATGTGAAAGTAAGTAGCCTCCCCGTCCCCGCACCTCCAGCATTTGGGCTGGGAGCCCGGGTAGATGAGTGATATTTTTTTCGGGTCTAGATGCCATCTATAGAACATCTTGTAGAAGTTTTCCCTTAAGTGTTGCGATTTCGTGAACTCTACATTCCTCACCCAGATTTTCTCCCACGTGTCCATGGCGATATGGTGTCCGAAGTCTTGTGTCCACTTTATCATACAGTTCTTGACTAGCTCGGTTTCAGAGTCCATTTCTATCAGAATGCTGTACACTCGTTTGATGTGCATAATCCCCTGTTCTCTAATCTGTTTAATTAGATTCTCGTCGGTCTGGGAGAAGCCCTTCTTCTTGTCTTTACGCCACCTTGATTGTAGTTGTATATATGATAGCCAGGTACTTCCTATTCCTCTGTTTGCTAGCGTTGCTTGAGGTTTCAAGAGGAACCTGTTTTCTTCTCCCAGTATAAGTTCACTGTAGGGCACCACTTCTTGCCCTTGGGATGTGTTCATATCCCCTGTGGCGTGTCCAGGGATCGTCCAGATGGGAATCTTGTCGTGTAGGAGGTGCTTATATTTCTTCCAGACCCATAACAATGGGATTCGTAGTGGGTTCTCTTTGAAGTTCCTATCTACCTTTTTGTCGTATACTAGGTATGCGTGCCAGCCGAATAGTAGACCATGCCCCTCAACATTCAGAATTCTATCATTTGTCATGTTGATCCAGTCACTAACCGCCACCAACGTTGCTGCATAGTAGTATAGCTTTAGGTTAGGCATTTTGAGTCCCCCTCTCTCCCTTGCGTCTTGGATGATTTTTAGTTTCACCCTCGGTCTCTTGTCGTCCCAAATAAATCTGTTGATGCCCTTCTGCCAGTTGTCCAAGTCCGCATCCTTTTTGAGTATGGGTAGCATTTGAAAGAGAAATAAAAATCTGGGTAATACATTCATCTTCACTGTCGCTATCCTGCCAAGCAGGGACAGACGTAGTGATTTCCACCTTTCCAGGTCTGCTTGTATCTTATTCCACAGGACCTCGTAGTTATTCTTGTATAATTTCGCATTTGTTGATTCTATCTCCACTCCTAAGTATTTGACTTTCTTGACTATTTCACAACCCGTTATTCTTTCCAAGTTCCGTCTTGCTTTGTTGTCTAGGTTTTTGACTAGCATCTTTGTTTTTGGTATATTTACTTTGAAGCCTGACACCCTACCATAGTCCTCCATTATCTCCATCAATTTCCTTGCTGACTGTGCTGGTTGCGACATTGTCACCAGCAGGTCATCCGCAAAGGCACATAGTTTGTAGTCTTGCTGTTTAATCTGTATGCCCTGTACATCCTCTGCCGCTCTTATTCTGTTCAGTAAAATTTCCAGTGTTAGGACAAATAGCAGGGGGGACAGCGGGCAGCCCTGTCTCGTGCCTCTCTCTATATTAAATGAGTCCGTTAAGTCTCCATTGACAATGATCTGACCTGTTTGTTTCTGGTAAATTGCCGTTATGGAGTTGAGAAACTGTACTCCCATTTTCATCTTCCGGACCAAGTTCGTCAGGAACAGCCAGTGCAGTCTGTCGAAAGCTTTTTCTGCATCCACAAACATAAGAGCGGCGGGTATCTGGTTGTGCTTTTGCAGGTATTCTATTATGTTCAGCAGCTGTCTGACGTTGGTTTTCATCTGGTGTCCTTGTATAAATCCCCTTTGGTCCGGGTGTATTGTTTTTTGTAGTACAGTCATTAGTCTATTGGCCAAAATTTTTGTGAAGATTTTGTAGTCTGTGTTTAGTAGTGAGATGGGCCTGTAGTTTGCGGGCTGTGTGTTGTCTTTCCCCTCCTTTGAGATTAATGAGATGTAGGCTGTTTTCCAGGATGGTGGGACCTGGCCTCCTTCTTGAATGTTGGCAAATAGTTTTCTGAGGGGTTCTAGCATCTCCTCTTGGAGGTGTTTGTAGTAGGTCGCTGTTATCCCATCCGTCCCGGGCGATTTTCCTGCTTTCAGTTGTGTGATCGCTGAGTGTATTTCCTCTTTTGTGATTAAGGCATTCAGGGCTTCTCTTTGTGTGTCGGTAATCGCCTGTATCTTTTCGTTTTGTAGGAACTCATCTATCTCTTTGTCTTGTATCTTATCCTCAGCGTATAGTTTCGAGTAGAACTCTGTGAAGGCTTTCTTGATGGTTTTTTGTCGGAATTCTTCCTTGCCTTTGTATTCTATCTTTTCAATTATGCGGGATTTCTGTTTCTTCCTTATAATGTAGGCTAGCCAGCGGCCCGGTTTGTTGGCCTTGCAGAATGTCTTATGTTTTGCATATTGTATATTCCTTGCAACTTGGTCAGCCATCAACATGTCAAATTGCTTTCTTAAGATCTTGAGTCCTTCTTTGGTGACTTTGTCCTCTGGCCTTTTTATTAGTAGCCGCTCCCTTTTACTTATCTCATTTTCTAACTCTTTTCTTTTTTGTTCTTGTTTGCGACGGTGCCTGCTATTCATGGCTATGAGGATCCCGCACATGTACACCTTGCTGCCTTCCCAGATCGTTTCTATCGGTGTTTCGTTGTTCATATTTGTGTCGAAGAATTCCTTCATAGCTTTTTTGCATTCCGCCACATTGTCTTCGTGTCTAAACAAGCTTTCATTGATTCTCCAGGACCTCCTCTGTTTCGGGCCATGTCTTAATTCCATCCTCACAGGGTTGTGGTCTGTCAGTGTCTTGGGTAGGATTTTCACCGCGTTTAGACAAGTTAGCAAGTCACTAGAAGTTAATATAAAGTCAATTCTGGAGAAGGATTGATGTCTGCCAGAGAAGAAGGTGAATTCCTGTTCTTTGCCGTGCCTTTTCCTCCATACGTCTGTCATTTCGAGGTCCTCCTTCATGTCGAAGAAGGATTTAGGCAACTTGGAGTGTTTTTGCGGGTTCGGTGCAGTTCTTTTTTTGTCTAGAGCAGTCTCTATGACCCCGTTCCAGTCGCCCATGATGATGTAAGATCTGTAGTTAAGTTGTGTTATTTTCTTGTGTAGCTTTTTGTAGAATTTGCCTTGTTGCTGATGTGGTGCATATACGCCCATTACTAGAATCTTCTTGTCTTCTTGTGTTATTTCAATTGCCAGGTATCTACCTTGGGGGTCGGACTCTATTAGCTTAGCCATTACATGTTTCTTTACGTATATAACAATCCCATTCTTTTTTCTTGGCGCCGCTGCCACAAAGTGCGCGCCTAGTTTGTAGTTGATCAGGTATTTCTGGTCTGCCACTCTGATGTGTGTTTCTTGTAGGCAAATTATGTCGTTTCCTCCTTGAAACAGATAATGAAATATCTTCCTTCTTTTCTGTGGGGAATTTAGTCCGTTGACGTTCCAGGTCAGGTATTTAGTCGTCATTGTCGGTTTCAGGATACTCTTCCGAGACCGCCTCCATTCTATCTCTTGTGGCCTTCTTTTGTCCCGTTCCCATGGTATCCAGGTTTGTGTTCGAGTTGCATATAGGGATCGTGTCGTGCTGCTCTGTGCATTTGGTGATGGATCTTGTTATCCTGCCCCCTGCAGTCTGTCCTGCTCCCTTGTTGTTGTTGTTGCTTCCTGTTCTCTGTGTCGTCGTGTCTCGAGTGGGTTTTTTCCTTTCTCGTGTTCCTGTATCGGTCTGTCGGTCTGGTGGTCTTTCTGCGTCTTCTCTCGTGGTGTATTGGGGTCCCTCCGGCTTCAGTTCCTTTTCCAGGAAGTCTCTGGCTTGTTGGACCGAGTTCAGGTGGTGTCTTTTATTTTTATAGAAGAATGTCATCCCCGTGGGGGTTTCCCATCTGTATCGCAGAGCACGTGATCTCAGTTCGTTGACCAGGAACTTGTATTCCTTTCTGTCTCGCAGCATCGTCTGGGGGATCTCTTTCAGTACTTTCACTTCCTGCCCCTTTATGTATAAGGTCCTGTTGTAGGATGTGGCTGAGATGAGGTTCCGGAATCCCTGCGACACAAAGTGGATGACCACATCCCTTGGTTGGTGTCTGTTTGTTGTCGTACGTGCGCCCGCTCTGTAGAGCCTGTCGATTTGCCATTCGATAACTGGGGTTGGTTTACCCAGAAATGCTGCCAGGGCCTCTATAAAGGTTCCGGTCAAGCTCCCTTGGGTTTCGTCTGATGTCTCTTTCAAGCCTCTAAACCTGATTGCTGACGCCATTTGCCAGTACTGTATCATGGAGGCTTGGTCTTGGGCCGCCCCTTTCATCTCTGCTATCTCCGCTGTCTGGCCTTCTACTTGATTCTCCACTTTCTCCATCCGCTTGTCCACCTTCTCTCTGATTTTCTGGAATTTTTTCTCCATTTCCTCCCTTATTTCCTTGTAGTGCGCTTGTATTGCCTCCTTCATTTGCTCCAAATCTGTAGCCATCGCCTTGCGTTGCTCCTCCCATTTTCTCTCTAGCCCTCTACCTTGTTCTTGCAGCATTTGTTTTATATCGCTGTATCTTTTCTCCATCTTTTGTTCTGCCTCTATGCACCTCCTCTCCATCTCTCTACCTTGTTCTTGCAGCATTTGTTTTGTATCGTTGTATCTTTTTTCCATCTTTTGTTCTGTCTCTACACACCTCCTCTCCATCTTTGTGTCCCTTTCCACCAACCTTTTATCCATTCCATCCAACCTTTCAACCAGCATTTCTATTCCCTCTTGTAATTTTTGTATCATGTGTGCTGTTGGGCTGGCCTGTGGAGATGTATGGTTCTGGGTGCCTGTATTTGGGTGGGAGGGTGTGGGGGTGGGTAGAGTAATTCCTGGTGGTTTAGTACGCTGGGCTGGGGAGGATACAACTCCCTTCGTTTGTGTCAGTGTGGTCTGTTTGGAGGCCATTTTGAGGTTATCCTCCTGTTGTCCTGGCACTGTTTTGGGTCCCAATTTGGACCAAATTGGGCGCAAGGGTGTGGTCTGATGCTGGTCCAGTAGTAGCCTTTCGAGGGGGGAGGCTTCAGGGTTTAGGCAGTGTAGGGGTAAGAGCCTATATTCAGGCGGTTCTGTGTTCAGGGAGCCTATTGAGTGCCTTTGCATTGGCTTCCTCTTCACTCCCCTCTGCCAGCCTGTTCCTTCTCTTTGTTCTTTTCTGGCTCTTTTTATGCAGAAGATTAATCTTCACAGTAATTAATTATCTTATAAGTATTAATCAATATTATGAGTTCATTGGCAGTATACAGTACCATTTATCAATTATATTTATAGGTGTATTCAACAGGGCATACCATTGTAAAGGGGCTCTTTGTAGTTTTAGTCTCCAATTTTTTTCTCGGCCAGTAGATGTCTCCCTTCTCCTTTTTTCCCCCTTTTAATGCTGTGGAGCCCTCAGCCCAAAATGTCGGCCTCCTCTGCCTCCTCGGCACTTTTTGCTCTGAGTTCTTATTTGCTTTTCACGAGGAAAAAAGGAGGGCTACGCTTCGCTTATACCCTTTTCAGCCCACAAAGTCCAGCTAGTTAAGGTAAAAGCCTCATTTGCCCCAACTTTAATATCGCTGCTAATCCATGGGGGGGAGAATTTCCACCCTCTTCCTTCTGAGGCTCCTTTGCTCTCCGGTTACTGTTGTTTTAAAGTAAAAGTCGCCATCTTGGCTACTTTTTGTGTATTGTGAACGTATTTAATCAGCTGTATAGTATAAGAAATACTTGCTTTTTTGGGCTCTCGCTTTCAGTCCATCTGTCTCCTTGCCTCTTTGGTGCAGTTTGCCTCACAGAGGGGTTGTTTTTAGCTTGGAAGTCTGTAAGTCCGTCCGCTCCTGGCTGGAGCTATCGTGAGCGTCCGGGGGGAGTCCTCCTTTTTTCTTCTTCCTGAACTCTCTTCCAGGGAATTTTTAGAGGTTCTCGACCCCCTCTCCCCGCTTTAGACCACTTCTCCCACCGGGGAGGGGTTTTTTCTGCCGTGAAAAACAGCTGTTTTGTGCTGTTTTCGCTGCTTTTTAAGTCTCGGAGTTCAGAGCCTCACAGAAGCCGGCTGCTTCCGTGCCTTGCGCATGCGCCCTCTCCCGATTTTTTAAAGAGAAGGTCCATGACCTTTTGCTCAGTAAAGGCTTTCAAATTAAATGGCCTTATAGAGGAGCTTGAAGATTGACCCTGCTGTTGATAATCAATGGTATTGTTTTAGGATCTCATTTTCTATTTTTCTTTTTCACACCAGAGAATATTGTGGAAAACTATTTCCTTATGACTCCAAAAGCCTTCTTTATTTCTACTAGGGAAGGAAAACAGGCTGTTTTACCTTCTTGGTTGTGTGTTAATTATGGAAGAAGTCTGTACAGGTCCAGTCCATTGTTGCAAGGGATCCTCTTTCCTGTCCCCCTCTTCTGTGATTTCCACTTTTTGTTATGCATCCATGTAAGAATTCAGAATTCTCTTACACTGTCTTATGTAAAGTCCTAGAATCATTCTGGCTGGTTTGGAGACTTGGATAAGATGGTGATCCTTAAGCACCTTTTGTGGTCTTCAGCACACCCCTGAAAAGGGAAAGACAGAGAAGAGGGGGTTGACCTATTCTCCAAAGCAGCTGAAGGCAGGACAAGAAGTAACACGTGGAAGATCATCAAAGGGAGATCTGACCTAGAACTAAGGAGAAACTTCTTAACAATGATAACAATTAATCAGTGAAATGGCTTACAGTACTTCTGGAAGTTATGGGTGCTTCATCAATGGAAGTTTTCAAGAAGGGATTGGACAATAATTTGTCTAGAATGGTTGGACTAGAGGACTTCCAAGGTCCTTTCCAATCCTGTTATTCTATGTTACATTCTCAGTTTTCATTTTTTTAAGCAAAGAGGTTATGGGGACGGAATTAAGTTCTCCTTTAACCATTTTAGAGTTTTAAAACAAACCAGCTGAAACAGTTTGTATCTCAGTTGCCTTCCCCCTGCAAGATAATAGTGCTTCTCTGCCCCTGCCCTTCACAGTTGGCTATAAGTTGACTTGAAGCATCAGAGATCTTGCTAGGATGTGGAAGTATCTAGCCCCAAGTATATTTTCCTTCCAGATTCTTGTTAGATTCTTTTTGTGTTATCATAAAACCTTTCTCCTCTCTTTCTTTCTGCTCTCCTTTGACATTTTCTTCTTTCTTTCTTTCTTTCTTTCTTTCTTTCTTTCTTTCTTTCTTTCTTTCTTTCTTTCTTTCTTTCTTTCTTTCTTTCTTTCTTTCCAGACAGAACCCTGCCATATGTTTATGTAGTTCATGAGTGTCTGCACCTGTCATGCTTTCTCCTTTATGGAAATGCTTATTTGCATTTGATTAGCAAGGGAAGAGGGTGGCATCTTGGCCAATTCCCAGCATTTCTCATGCAAAGATGAGGCAGGAGTCTCGCAGAAAATGCCTGAACCTCTCTCCATAACCTAGGGCACCAGTGGAAATGTTAAGGATGTCAAAGCATGGGAGGCGAGCCTTGGAGAGGAGTTGGCTTGCCTTGTTTCTGTCACTCTGCTCTCCTTTTGGGGGCATTTGAGATGTGTGTCTGACTTGTAAGGGGGTAGGGTCATCAGGCTTCCTTAGGTTGCAGACTGTGTGGGGTGTTTCTTGACGTGGCAAGTTGCCTTGCAGGACCAGCGCTGTGTGAAAGGAGCTAGCACTGCAGTAGTAGCATCTGCTCTCCCGTAATCACATTAATTGGTTCTTTGGAGTTTAAGGAACTGATTTGGCAGCTGCTTCTTTGATTTTGTGCTTTTTGTCTTCTTGAGCTGGAACGAACTAGTAGGTGGAAGAAAAGATACTTTCTCGACTCCCAGCCTAGACTGGAGGATAACAGTGTTTTGCCTTTCCCCATCAAGACCAATCTGCATCAATAGCATGTTGACTCCAGTCCACACTGGGATCAAGGGGCAGAATGAGAGAAGCTGCCTCAGACTGAAAGCTTGATGAGAATCCAAACTATTCCTTATTGTTAGCATTGTGTTAGATCTCAGAGATAGGAGGAGGTGCTGCTGGTGTTTTCTGCTTTGTGCATCAAATAACATAACTGGTGTGGGATATTCTGCAGATTGCTCTTTGCAGCTTTTTTTATTAGTTTTTTCATTTACAAACAAGTGCTTAAGAATCAACGTGGTGGCAGGGTAATCAATTGTCCAAAAACAAAGTCATACTCATATAGTTCAGATTAAATCATTAGAAACCTCTTCTCTATTCCCTCTAGTAATATATTATATTCAAGTTAATGTATTTCAAAACAACTAAGCCAATCAAAACAATCATCAATAACATTTCATCTAAATGAGTCCAAATCCTGTGTTAAGCTTTACTATTTCAATTGCTATATTCCATATTGCTAATATAAATACATAATTAACACTTCAGGTGTCTCTCCATTCCCTTTTTCCTTGACATAATCAATAATCGTTTATTAATATCATTTCTTCTTTTTTCTTATTCTTCTTTCATCACAAAATAACTATCATTTCTAATAGCAAAAATATTAATTCAAAAAAGAATAGAGAAAGAAAACAAAAAAAACAAGACAAAAAAGAAAAAAATACCTTTCTACTCTATCATACTTTATAATCTATCAATCCCTCAATATCTGTGTCAAACTCCTTTAACCCCCTCCCAAAATTACTATATCCACAACAAACATATTAATACATAGACAAACATCTTCTTATTAAATTCAAATCTTTAATTAATTTTTATTCAATCTAACATCTTATTTAACTATCTTAAACCATAAATCAATCCATATCAATAAGCCTTTTAAACCTGTTATATAGAACCTTGAGTCACAGTCTTAAATCTTATTCTAGCTTTCTTTTTATGCCAGTCAGGTTTCCATAACAACACCTCTATATCAATAAACAAGTCACTTTTTGTGCCTTGCAGTATCCTTTGGGTCAAACAAAAGCGTCCCCTTTTCTGTTTTAGATACCTAGCTCCTTTGTAAATAATCCCTTGCTGTTTTAAAGAGTCAAGCCTCCATATTTGAAACTGTTGAATAACAGACTCAGTTATCTCCAACTTTGTAGTTAATAATTGCTTATCCAAGCTACCATGGTTCTCGGTTAGTTGAGCTTGTCTATCAATTTCTGTTGGTTTTGGAATTGTAAGTGGTTTAATTACAGTCCTTTTTGGTTCCTCGGAGATCTCATCAGAATGCATATGAAGTAAAGTGGAATCTTCATTAATCTTAGTTGGTTCTGCTTCTGTTGTTTTTTGGTCTATAGAATGCTCAGATAGAGTCTGGGGGTCAATTTGTAGATTCAAAACATAATTTCTGTTTTTTATTGCTGTCGTACACTCTTTTATTTGCAAACATATTTGGTCAGTAGCTTCATAAAGTTTTTCCAGTATGAGTTTATAGTCAAGTTGAACATAGGGTTTCTCCATTTCAAAAATAATTAGAAACAGTCTGTATCTTTTAGTAGAGGCTATGTCCATGGAACATTTAATCAGTATCCACCCCCACAAATACAGCTGTTAAGTTTCTTTGTCCTTTCCCTTTTATGGTAATCTGAAGGTCAAAGTCAGTCTCACCATCAGAAAAAGAAACAGTTGCATTTTTGGTTTTTTCCACAAGGTGTCCTCAGTAAAATACAAAATCTCCTCCCAGACACTAGGAATAACGTTAACAAGCTCAGAAAACACACAAAAAAGGAGAATTCTTTAGATGTAGACTAAGTCCAGTAGTAGATTTAATATTAACAAAATTTTCCAAGACCCCAAAGTGAATAATAATAATAATAATAATAATAATAATAATAATAATAATAATAATAATAATAATAATAATAATAATAATAATAATAATAATGAAAAAAGTCACTTTAAATTAATTCAGTCCATTTAAGCTTCTTTTCCCACACTCACAAACGCCGTTTTCTTAGAGCAGGGAAATAATTTCAAAAGTGCTTTTTACAGGCACAAAAGAGAAAGGAGAACCAAGAGAGGGGGAAAAAAGTCTCACCTGTGCTTAGATGTTCTTCTGACTTCTGGTTACAGCGGCAAAGTGAACGGCCATTTTACTGGCCAGTCTTTCCACTGTCGGCCCAAAGGAGCAATCTCGGGCCGTGGAAGAAGCTGCCGCTCTCCCACGGACGACGAGGACCTCCTCAACAGTAGCCGCCCCTCCAGGGTGGTTTTTCAAACCGATTAAGGGTCTACCGGCAGCGGAAAATCAGCTGGCGAAGAGAGCAGTCTCCTTGCACAGCTGCAAGCACCATGATCCAGAACTGGAAGTCTGCGGCTGTTCTTCAAGGAGCAAAATGTCTTGGACCAGCTATGCTGAGAGAAGACTCAAACTCCAAAACCACCCTTTATGCTACTATTCCAGATGATGTCCTATGTTAGGGGGATGTAGAGAATCTCACTTAATGACTTCTCAGTCCCAAACTCCATGTTTTAGATGTTGAGGACATATAACATAGGGAAGGAGTCATTGGTTGGATCAGCATTGTAGTACTTAGTACATTCAATTAAAAATATGTTGATTGTCTTAGGCGAGTGGAACTTTTTCTGAGCATTTTGGAGAACTGCCATCAATCATACTGAGCTAGGTAGGCAGCTAGTCCAATTGAGTATGTCAGTTTTTCATGTTCCAATTCAAATAATTGATTGCAGAGTGTCAGATGTTCTTCCTTCTCAGAGCCTTTACTGAATACAGAAAATGAAATGAGAAGAAATGAGAAAGTTGGAATGATCTACTTACATCTTCACAAAGGTTGATTAAGAATTAAAATGTCCCTGTAACTTCCTTTATTTGATTTATATCCTGTCTTCTTTGTAGAGGAGTTCAAAGTAGCAGACATTTCCTATTTTTTTTTTCTCACAGCAAGGGCACTATGAGTTGGGCTGAGAGAGACATACATTGAGTTTCCATGATGAAGGATAGACTAGAATTGGGGTCTTCATGTTCCTACTCCAACATCTTCATCATGAAACCACACTGGTTCTCTAATTTTGCTTTTGTTGGTACATTTATTCTCTCCAATGCCTTGTTCAACATACTAGTTCTGACTCTATTAAGTGTTCCCTTATACAACTCAAGGAGCATTAACATTCTCTGCTCCTTGACCTTGTGGGAGAACTGAATAGCCTTTTCTGTTTTAGAGCTACAGCTTTGGGTGTAGCCTTTAAACTAAGGTCAGCTCTTTGCTCTCTCAGCTCTTTGATTACATAATCATCTATAATAGTCTTCCTGCTATGTTTGTAAGATTCTTACAGGGACATCAGAATATGGAAGAAGTTGAATCTTGGGTCTGATCTGAAATGCTTCTTAGACTTAACCAAGCCATGAAAGGAAAGTCTTAATCCACAAAATCTATATGATATCAACCAATCAATTATTAATTAACTCAATTAATGCTACTCCTGTTCTGTTGAGTCTGAGCTGCTTACAGTATTAATATAATAAGCTTAAAAACAAAACATAATTCAGTTCATACAATTAATACATGAATAAGTCTAAGAGACCAGAAATTAATCTTCTGCCCTCCCAACTCTTTTTAAAAAACTTCTCTACTATGTAAAGTTATCTCTCCATCAGCACGATAACTCTCCAAGAACTGAACTCTCCAAGAACTAAACAGAATGGGACCAAATTTGTGTGTGGAAAGAAACTAGCAAAACAAACAATTAAGTATCAGAGTGGGACAGACCAACCAAGGAACTGTAGAGGGGAAAAAAATCTTTCTAGATCCTCATCTCTCCCCCACCCCAGCATTACTATAGGACAGGCAGTTGGGCAGTGGTTTGCAATATTGTGATTGTTCCATTGTAAGCCCTTCTCACTATGTGCTCTGGAGAAGAAGGTATGTGTCAAACACAGGAAATCAGGAGTTCAGGCAGTTCAAATGAATACATAGGTTTCTTGAAGCTTAAGCTCTCTACAAGAATCTGAACTACTAACAATTAAGGCAAATTGGTGGCAGATAAGAGTCAACAGAATTCAAGGTGGGCTGGAGTTAAATCTCTCATGGGAGCAAAAGGAATCAGACCTGAGACTGATGACATGCTTGGCCACTCCCTGAGCTCAACTTGGTGATCTTCTACACCATGTGGGCTACTCCATGTTTTCCAGTCCACATATACACAGAAATATATAGCTGCTGGTAGTAAAGGTGGTTGAGAAAATCCCAGAAGTCATGTTTTCCCTGCTTTCCCCATCTTGTGTCCATGCACATTTCAGAATTTAATGTACCAATATTTCTAGAAATCCATATAACTGTCTATGGAGATTCTCAGTCATCCAGGTCATGGTTGTCCCAAAGGTGCTTTTTCAGGAAGCAGCTGGACTTCCTTGTTTTTTCTTTGAAGACGTTTTGTTTCTCATCCAAGAAGCTTCTTTAGAGTCGTTCTGGCCACTTGGAGGTTTATCTGTGTCCTCAGGGTCACCTGAGCAGTGCAAATGTGTGTGGAGCCTTCTTGGCTGCACAATGTTTTCTGCCCTATGTCGCTTCACTGTTGCATACAGGTGCAGGCTGTTGGGGATGAGTCTATGTCGTCTGCACCTCAAAGTTAAGCGCAAATGATTCCTGTAGTCTGCAATGTTTTCTGGAAATCCGTTCATACTCCCACACCATTCGAAGGGTGTTCATCCCAATGACTCTCTAAAAGAAGGCAAATGACCAGCTGTCTGCAAGGAGTATAAATCCTTCCATTCCCCACCTTCCAGTCAGAGCTGAAGAAGTTTCTTGGATGAGAAGTGAAACGTCTTCAAAGAAAAAACAAGAAAGTCCAGTTGCCTCCTGAAAAAGCACATTTGGGCCAAAACCATATAACATTATTTTTTTCCATGAAATACTTCAATCACTTCCTTTTCCATTGTATATCAATATACAGCTAGCTCCTGACTTACTATCATTCATTTAGCAACTGTTCAAAGTTACAACATCTCTGAAAAAAGTGACTTATGGCCAGCCCTCACACTTAAGAATTGTTACAGCATCCCCACAGTTATAGGATCAGAAATTTGGGAGCTTGGCAACCAACATGAATTTGCAACAGTTGCAGCATCCTGGATCATGTGATCACCATTTGCAGTCTTCCTAGCCAACTTCTGACAAACAAAATCAATGGAGAAAGCTGGATTTGTTTAGCGACCGCATGATTCACTTCCTAACTGGAGTGATTTGTTTAACAGCTATGGCAAGAAAGGTCATAAAACCAGGTACGTGCCACTTAACAAACAGCTTGTGTAGCAATACAAATTCTGATCCCAGTTAGGGTTATAAGTTGAGGACTATACATATGAAGAATTATCAAGATTAAAAGCAAGAGTCTCATTCTTGGCCACGGCTTTTAGGGGTACAGTTGGTGCTGGGTTCAGATCTTTTTTTGATAAAGAACTCATTTCTGGATTTATCTGAACTTGGGAGAACTGATCTAAGTTGTAAATGAATCTGCTTACTAAAATGCTTAGAACATAAAGAGCACAATTTTTGACAATATTCATTTATTATTTGGAATCAGTTTTATTACACCCTTTGATCACAAGCCTTCATTCCTAATTGCTCTCTTCCCTCCCTGCCTTGTATAGGGATCAACAATCTCCAATCCTGGGTTGGGCTGAAATGATCTCTGTGTGAGAATGGCTCTGTACATATGTCAATCGTTTTCTGATCACATAACTTTCTCAGCTTTTTCCCAGAGGCAGCCTGGGTCACACAGAGTTCTTTCATACTACGATATGCTTCTAGTCGTGATTGACATAGACTAAGCTGCCATACCTGGGTACATTACAATTATAATGGCTTCAATAACCTTAGGCAACTTTGTTACGGTGTTAATTGTATGGATGTATTCAACAATATTAATGTGTTCAGACACTCTCTGTCAGAATCCAGTTATATTTCCTTTCTATCTATCTTCTCTGATCTAAAACCAATTCTTACCCTTCCCTGGATCCAGCCATACTCCCAAGGGGGAGGGGGAATATGCATGCGGGTTTATTACTTTCACTTCCTCTATTCACTCCAAAGTAACCTTTTGTTTATTTGCCTTCGTGTATGCTAACCATTACAATGTAACAAATTGCCTTCTATTCTATGCACCCCTCTGAACTTCTCCTCCCTTCCGGGCACCTAGGAAAAAGGTGGGGAGAAGAGATACAAACCTCCGGGATCTGGTTTATTTCTCCGTCATCAAAATAAGGTGTGAAGAGCTGGGGATTTCCTGGTCTGAACCGCCCAGAGGAACTGTGGGTTGGGGTTTGCTTAGGGACACTTTAAAACATCGATCTGTAAGGAAATCCCTCAGATCCTGTCTATTATGCCTGCTATCAACTACTCTTAATAAAAGTTCCTGTTGGAAGAGATTGTTTCCAGGAGTTCTGCTTTCTTTTTTTAAAAAAATCTTTTATTAAAACAATCAACATTGAACATAAAACCATATTATGCAGCAATCATCATAGCACCTGATATACAACACTAAGAATTAGTCTTTGTAAACGTCTGATTTGGTAAGCATCTTTCACTCCTCACATCAAGCCTCAACTATACGCCTGTTGCACTTTGTTTGATTGGTGTTTCTCTTATCTGCAGTCTATCCACTGTTTCTAGTCTATCACATATTATTCATCTCAGTATTATTACAATCTTTTATGATCCCTAACCAAAGATCCTGAGGTAGAAATTCAATAACCTGAGGTAGATATTCAATCCGTTTTTTCAATATTAAAGTGATCAACATTAAACATAAGATCCTATTGCGAAGCAATCATCCTAGAACATAGCATACAACATTAGGTACTAGTCTTTGTAAACGTCTGGTTTGGTAAACATTCTTCACCCCTCACGTCTATCCTCAAATATACGCCAGATATATTTTGTTTGATTGGTGTTTCTCTTATATATGGTCTATCTACTGTATCTAGTCCATCACATATTACTCATTTGCGCTTCTGAATTAACTTCATCTCAGTAATAGTGCAATCTTTTATAGTCCCTAACCAGAGATCCTGAGGTAGAAATTCCATAACCTGAAATAGAAATTCAATCTGCTTTTTCAATATTAAAGCAAACAACATTATGCATAAGATCATATTAAGAGGCATTCATCATAGAACCTAAACATACAACATTATGTATTAGTCTTTGTAAACGTTGGGTTTGGTAAACATTCTTCCCTCCTCATGTCGAGCCTCAACTAAACGCCAGATACATTTTGTTTGATCGGTGTTTCTCTTGTATATAGTCTATCCACTGCTTCCAGTCCGTCAAGTATCGTTCATTTGAGCGATCTTTCAAGTATGCCGATATTTTCGCCATTTCCGCCAAATTTATTACTTTCAAAGTCCATTCTTCCATAGGCGGTATTTCTGGATTCTTCCAGTATTGTCCCACCAACAATCTGGCTGCTGTGATCAAGTTCAGAAATAAGTTTGTCTCTGAGGTGGTGCAATCCTTTGTGATCCCTAACAAAAAAACCTGAGGTAGAAATTCAATACGCTTTTTGAAAATGGTTTGGAGTATCCACCATATCTTCCTCCAGAAGGCTTTGATTTTTCTGCATGTCCACCATACATGAAAGTAGGTAGCCTCCTCATCGCCACACCTCCAGCATGTGGACTGGGAGTCTGGATAGATGTATACTAGCTTTTTCGGGTCTAAATGCCACCTATAAAACATCTTGTAGAAGTTTTCCCTTAAGTGTTACGCTTTCGTAAATTCTACATTTCTCACCCAGATTTTCTCCCACGTGTCCATGGTTATAGAATGCCCAAAGTCTTGTTCCCACTTTATCATACAGTTCTTGACTAGCACGGTTTCAGAGTCCATTTCTATCAGAACACTGTACACCCGTTTCATGTGCATGATCCCCTGCTCTCTAATCTGTTTAATTAAATTCTCGTCCGTCTGGGCTAATCCCTTCTTCTTGTCTCTATGCCACCTTGATTGCAGTTGTAGATATGATAGCCAGGTACCTCCTAGTCCTTCATCTGCTAGCATTGTTTGGGGTTTCAAGGAGAACCCATTTTCTTCTTCCAGTACCAGTTTACTGTAGGGCACCACTTCCTGCCCTTGGGATATGTTTACATCCCCTATTGCGTGTCCGGGGATCGTCCAGATGGGGATCTTGTTGTGTAGAAGGTATTTATATTTCTTCCAGACCCATAACAACGGGATTCTTAGTGGGTTCTCCTTGAAGTTCTTGTCTGCCTTTTTGTCGTACACTAAGTATGCGTGCCAGCCGAATAGTAGACCATGCCCTTCAACATTCAATATTCTATCATTCATCATGTTGATCCAGTCGCTCAACGCCACCAGTGTCGCTGCATAGTAGTATAGCTTTAGATTAGGCATTTTTAGTCCCCCTCTCTCCCTTGCGTCCTGGATGATTTTTAGTTTTACCCTCGGTCTCTTGCCATCTCAAATAAATCTGTTGATGCCCTTCTGCCAGTTGTCCAAGTCCACGTCCTTTTTGAGTATGGGGAGCATTTGAAAGAGAAATAGAAATCTTGGCAATACATTCATCTTTACTGCTGCTATCCTGCCCAGCAGGGACAGTCGTAGTGTTTTCCACCTTTCCAGATCTGCTTGTATCTTGTTCCACAGCTCCTCGTAGTTATTCTTGTATAATTTTGCGTTCATTGATTCTATCTCCACTCCTAAGTATTTAACTTTCTTGACTATTTCACAACCCGTTATTCTTTCCAAGTCCTGTTTTGCTTTGTTGTCTAGATTTTTGACTAGCATCTTCGTTTTTGATATATTTACTTTAAAGCCTGATACCCTACCATAGTCTTCCATTATCTCCATCAATCTCCTTGCTGACTGTACTGGTTGCGACATTGTCACGAGCAGGTCGTCTGCAAAGGCACATAGTCTGTAATCTTGTTGTCTAATCTGTATGCCCTTTATGTCCTCTGCCGCTCTTATCTTGTTCAGTAGAATCTCCAGCGTTAGGACAAATAGCAGGGGTGACAGCGGGCAGCCTTGTCTCGTGCCTCTCTCTATGTCGAATGAGTCTGTTAGGTCTCCATTAACAATGATCTGGCCTGTTTGTTTCTGGTAAATTGCCAGTATGAAGTTGAGAAACTGTGCTCCCATTTCCATCTTCCGGACCAAGTTCGTCAGAAACGGCCAATTCAGTCTGTTGAAGGCTTTTTCTGCATCCACAAACATAAGAGTGGCGGGTACCTGGTTGTGCCTTTCCAAGTACTCTATTATGTTCAACAGCTGTCTCACGTTGGTTTTCATCTGGCGTCCTTGTATAAATCCCCTTTGGTCTGGGTGTATTGTTTTTTGTAGTACAGTCATTAATCTATTGGCCAAATTTTTTGTGAAGATTTTGTAGTCTGTGTTTAGTAGTGAGATGGGTCTGTAGTTTGCGGGTTGTGCGTTATCTTTCCCCTCCTTGGGGATTAACGAAATGTAGGCTGTTTTCCAGGACGGTGGGACTTGGCCTCCGTCTTGTATGTTGACAAATAGCTTTCTGAAGGGTTCTAACATCTCCTCCTGGAGATGCTTGTAGTAGGTCGCTGTTATCCCATCCGTCCCGGGCGATTTTCCTGTTTTCAGTTGTTTGATCGCTGAGTGTATTTCCTCCTTTGTGATTGAGGCATTCAGGGCCTCTCTTTGTGTGTCGGTGATTGTCTGTATCTTTTCGTTTTGTAGAAACTTATCTATCTCTTTGTCTTGTGTCTTCTCCTCGGCATATAGATTTGAGTAGAACTCTGTAAAGGCTTTCTTGATGGTTTCTTGTCGAAATTCTTCCTTGCTTTTGTACTCTATCTTTTCAATTATGCGGGATTTCTGTTTCTTTCTTATGATGTAGGCTAGCCAGCGGCCCGGTTTGTTGGCATTGCAGAATGTCTTATGTTTTGCGTATTGTATATTCCTTGCAACTTGGTCTGCCATTAACATGTCGAATTGCTTTCTTAAGATCTTGATTCCTTCTTTGGTGACTTTGTCCTCTGGTCGTTTTATTAATAGCCGCTCCCTCTTACTTATCTCGTCTTCTAACTCTTTTCTTTTTTGTTCTTGTTTGCGACGGTGCCTGTTATTCATGGCCATAAGAATCCCGCGCATGTACGCCTTGCTGGCGTCCCAAATCATTTCTATAGGTGTTTCGTTGTTCATATTTATGTTGAAGAATTCCTTCATAGCTTTTTTGCATTCAGCCACCTTTTCTTCGTGTCTAAACAGGTTTTCATTAATTCTCCAGGATCTCCTCTGTTTCAAGCCGTGTCTTAATTCCATCTTCACCGGGTTGTGATCTGTTAGTACTTTGGGTAGGATTTTCACCGCGTTTAGACAAACTAGCAGGTCGCTAGATGTTTTTTTTTATTTTTTTTATTAATTTTTTTTAATTTTTACAGAAAGAAGAAACTACTCAAATCAAATCATAGTGTTAAAATAAACAATCATCCATAAACAAAACATAAATACATTTTTCAATACATCTAATACTAATAACTCAACTGAAAATAATCATACCACACAATTAACATTACTGCTCGGTACCCCCACCACCACATCCCCCCCGACCCTAACCTTCCCCCCTCACTTACCAACTAACTACCTACTTTCCTCCCTACTTCTCTATATTCCACCCTCCTTACTCATCCCCCCTCTTACCAACTTTCTTTCTACTTTCTTTCTACTTTCCTCCCTCCTTCCCTATCTCCATCCTACTCTTCCCCCTTCTTATCAACTTCCACTTACATCAGCCTTCACTCCTCCTTCCTCTTTCCAACAGATGTGGTGCCCAGAGGCCACCCGAGCAACCCCTTAATGACAGTAATTACATATTCTTAATCCACCCCAATTACAGTTGAGAAAACATCATATATAAAATTATAAACCCTCCCTAACCCTCCCCCCCCCGACATCCCAGAGGTGAGTACAGGGTAAAACAAAAGAAAACCCACTACATCAAACAAAATTATTATATAATCCTAACAAGAATTTTAAACTATATACTATATACAATCTCTAAATCATTTCAATCCATTAAACAAAACAAACAAATCATCTTGTTAAGAATAATAATTTTCATTTACATATCTAAACCATCAATCTAAGTCAAACCTTAAATCACTTCAATCCATTGAGAGGTTATATAAAATCGCCCAAACAATCAAGTTTTATATACATCTTCCAGTAATCAACCTCTTTCAAACCATTGAACATCAAATAAAAAAAAATTCATCTTTTTAGAAAAATAAACAAATAATATCATATCTTCCATTAAACATCCTCTCTTACATCTTGCTTATAAAATTGGTCTTTAATTCAGCCCATAATCTTAGATTAGCCTTAATTCCTTACATTTAATTTTAAATTTCACTTCTTCAATCGACTTCAGGGCTTTCTCATCTGTCAAATAAACCTCCATAACAAATACAATCTATTTATTCCATTTCTAACTTACATTCCTTCAACCTTATCAAATCACATAATGCTTATCTATCCCATCAATCAATCAATCAATCTAATGTCAAACCTAGATCATTTCAGAACAAATACATTCTTCATCAATTTA
This sequence comes from Bothrops alternatus, assembly GCA_034064705.1. Taxonomy (NCBI): domain Eukaryota; kingdom Metazoa; phylum Chordata; class Lepidosauria; order Squamata; family Viperidae; genus Bothrops; species Bothrops alternatus. The sequence continues at coordinate 4,970,323 of JARGCV010000230.1, read as the reverse complement.
ATTATATCTTCCATTAATCATCTTCTCTTACATCTTACTCATAATCTTAGTCCATAATTTTGAATTACCCATAATTCCTGCATACAGTTTTAAATTTCACTCCTTCAGTCGAATTCTAGGTTTTTTCTTTAACCAGGTAAACCTCCATAATGACACCTCCCTTCCAAATAATAAGTCTCTCTTCTTTACTTGCAATATCATTTGAGTCCAAATAAACCGTCTTAACCTTTGCATTAGTCCTCTGTTAGCCATAAACTTTTGTTGAGATAACAATTCAAATCTCTGTCTTTGCTTTTCCCAATCCTCAGGCCCATAAGTAAGTTGCTTCTTAAACTGAATCAATGTCTCTTTTTTCTCAATTAAATCCTCTTTTTGCTGCTTATCTAAAAGGAATAACCATCCCCTCCTTTCTTGAAACAAATCCTCTTCCTCCACTCCATAGATGAACTGTTTATCAAGCAAGATCCATTTCCCTTTATTCTCTTTATTCTCAGTACTGTCTTCTTCTTCTTGTTGTTCTTCTTCTTGTTTAGGTTGCACTATAAAATATTCAGCAGTCGGTTGTAAATCAGTTTCATTTGGAAGAAAGAATCTGGTTAATATTTCTGTAATGGTCTCTTTCAGTATTGCTTTAATCTCTTTCACTATTACACGCCTTTCTTCTTGAGATTCATCAATACGATCCAAGATAAGTTTAACATTTGAATGTAAATTCCACTCCATTTTAAATTTAAAACAATCAGTCTGGCTTTAATACAATTCCTACCGCCGTCTCTCTAGCTTCGCTTACGAGAACAAGGAGAGAGGAAAAAAAAATGGAGAATTCACTTTCACTTTCAAACACTTTCCTTTAACAGTGAAAGCAGTGAAAGCTATACGCCATTTTGAAAGCATTATGTTGATTGTAGAAGTTAGAAATGTATAGCCAGAAAAACAATAAAAAAATACTTGCAATCCAATAAGAACTCCTGTATTCACTCAGTCTGCTTATAGTCTCTCTTGCGTTCTATTTTTATAAGCAGAAGCGGTCGCGGCGTCTTTGTCTGATGACAGAAGCGTCTCTGGGCAGGAGCGTTCTCAGGAGCTTAGGGAGCTATCACTCTTGATCCCTGAAAACTTTTTCAGGGATTTAAGAGGTGCTCAACCCTGGTCCTGATGCTCTACACCTCTTCTTTGCCCAAAGAGGGGATTTTTCACCGCAAAAAAAAAGCTGATGTGCGCTGTTTTTTGCGGCTTTACAGACCCAGGGAACGGAGCCTCACAGAGGAGACTCTAGCGGCGCCGGCGGAGCCACCGGAAGTCCTCAGGTCGCTAGATGTTAATATGAAGTCAATTCTGGAGAATGATTGATGTCTGTCAGAGAAAAAAGTGAATTCTTGTTCTTTGCCGTGCTTTTCCCTCCATACGTCTGTCAGTTCGAAGACCTCCTTCATGTCAAAGAAGGATTTAGGCAACTTGGAGTGCTTTTGCGGGTTAGGTGCGGTTCTTTTTTTGTCCAGGGCAGTCTCTATGACCCCGTTCCAGTCGCCCAGTATAATGCAAGATCTGTAGTTGAGTTGTGTTAACTTCTTGTGTATCCTTTTGTAAAATTTGCCTTGTTGCTGATTTGGTGCATATATGCCCATCACCAGAATCTTCTTGTCTTCTTGTGTTATTTCAATTGCCAGGTATCTACCTTGGGGGTCTGACTCTATTAGCTTAGCTATTACATGTTTCTTTACATATATAACAATCTCATTCTTTTTTCTTGGCGCCGCTGCCACAAAGTGCGCGCCTAGTTTGTAGTTGATCAGGTATTTCTGGTCTGCCGCTCTGATGTGTGTTTCTTGTAGGCAGATTATATCACCTTTACCTTGGTTCAGGTAGTGGAGTATTTTTCTCCTTTTCTGGGGGAAGTTTAGTCCGTTAACATTCCAAGTCAAATATTTAGTTGTCATTATCTGTTTCAGGATACTCTTGCAAGACCACTTCTATTCTTTCTCCTGCTTTCTTCTTTGGTCTCGTTCCCATGATATCCGGATTGGTGCTCATATTGAGTTGTGGGTTCTCCTCTTGCTGGTCCGTGCGTTTGGTAGTGGATCCTAGTAGCCTGCCCTCCGTAGACTGCTCCGCTCTCTTGTTTTTGTTGCCCTCTGTTCTCTGTGCCATCGTATCTCGAGGTGGTCCATTCCTTTCTTCTGCTACTGCGCCGGTCCGTGCTTCTGCGTGGTTTGCTCGTTGATCTCGGTCTCTCCCACTTTCCAGTGGTCCATCTGCTTCTTCCCTCGTAGTGGGTTGAGGGCCGTCCGACTTCAGTTCCTTTTCAAGGAAGTCTTTGGCTTTCTGGACCGAGTTCAAGTAGTATCTTTTGTTTCTATAGAGAAGTGACATCCCTGATGGGATTTCCCATCGATAATGGAAAGCGCGTGGTCTCAATTCGTTGATCAGGAATTTGTAGTCCTTTCTGTCTCTCAGCATCGCCGGGGGGATCTCTTTCAGTACCTTCACCTCCTGTTCCTCTATGTAAAATTTCTTGTTGTAGGAAGTGACGGAGATGAGGTTCCGGAGCCCCTGTGTTGCAAAATGAATGACCACGTGAATGACCACGTCTCTTGGTTGATGCCTGTTTGCTGACCTGCACGAGCCAACTCTGTAAATTCTATCGAATTGCCACGCAATCTCTTCGGGTCTTTTACCCAGAAATGGTGCCAGGGCCCCTACAAAGGTCCTGAGCAGGCCTCCTTGGGTTTCGTTTGTTATCTCTTTCCACCCTCTAAACCTGATTGCAGACGCCATTTGCCAGTATTGCATCATGGTGGACTGGTCTTGAGCCACTCCTTTCATCTCTGCTATCTGTCCCTCTATGCGGTTCTCCACTTCTTCTATCCTCTTTTCCGTATTCTCCCTAATTTCCTGGAGGTTCTTCCCCATTTCATCCCCTATTCTCTTGTAGTGTGCTTGCATTGCCTCCTTCATTCGGTCCAGGTCTGTGGCCGTCGCTCTGCGTTGTTCTTCCCACTTTCTCTCTAGGTCTCTACCTTGGTCTGCCAGCATCCGTTTTATGTCTTTGCATCTTTCCTCCATCTTCTGTTCTGCTTCTATGCACCTTTTCTCTATCCTTGTGCCCAATTCCTCCAATTTTCCATCCATGCCATCCATTCTTATTACCAGCGTCTCTATCGTCTCTTTTAGTTCTTGGATCATGTGTGCTGTTGGGCAGGCATGGGTTGGCAGATGGGTCTGGGGGCTTGTAGTTGGATGGGGGTGTGTGGGGATGGGTGGGGTGTTGCCTGGCAGATTAGAGGGCTGAGCTTGGGAGGATGCAGCTCCCTTTGTGTGTTTGGTCTGTTTCGTCCGTTTGGCGGCTGTTTTGAGCTTATCCTCTTGTTGGCCTATCAACCCTTAAAGCCACCCCTTAATGCTAAGAGTTGTAGGAGAATTGTTCCTGTGCCAGATTATCAAGCTGATAGGATAGATTGGATCAAATTCTTCTGTTAAAAGTTAGCAAGTGTTCATGTCTCACAGTTCATATCTTAACAGCAAAATAATAGTCCAATAAGGGGTGTAAGTTATTTTGAGGTAAACTTTGCAATACTGGCATGGGTGGTACAGAGATGTGGGGATCTGGGGCTTGTGCAGATGGCCCTTTTCTCCAGATGCAATACAACTAGTCTTCAGGCACTTAAACAGTCAGGCTTCAGGCTTTCAAATAGTTTCCCAGAAATTAAGCTCTAAACGTGACTCATTTGTTCTGAAGCCTCATTTTAGTCATTTTAGTCAGGGAAAATTAGTCTTTTTCTTCTGGGTTCCCCAAGCTTGCTGCTCGCTGTGGGGGAGGAAGATCGGCGTTTCCGTGGGGTTTTCCCCCACCTCTTTTCTTTTTGGCGTCGCCTCCGCTCGCCCGCTTGGTCTGCTCCTCCTCCGCCCGCCCGGCTCCTCCTTGCTGCCTCCGGTGCCTTTTTGGGGTCTTCTGAGGGTCCTCCTCCCTCTGCTGGTCTCTCCCTGTGGCTAGCGTCTGTGGGTCTTCCCCGGTTCGTTCGATCCTCCCAGCGGCCTCCGCAGGTCTCTCCGATGTTGCTCGCCATCGTCTCCGTCTCCCCGCTCCCATCGGCTCTCTTCGGTTGAGCGGCCTCGCGGCTTCGCAGCTTTTTCGGGCCTGCCGGCCGGCCGGCCACCACTGGCCTCCTCGGCCCCCTCCGCTATCCTCGCTGATCCCTCAGCGGCGATTTCGGTCCTGTCTGGGCGAGCTGGGGGTCCTCTTCGGAAGCACCCTCTTTGCCGGTGCTTCCCTGTCTCGGCAGCCTGGTTTTTTTGCTGAAAAAGTAAGAGTTCTGCTTTCTTAAGATGTAGTTTGAAGTGGGTCCTTACACTCTCGTTAGTTGACTAAAGTGCTTACACAGGCCCAGGATGTCAGCCTGCCTTTTGTTGCTGATAATTTAAATGACATTAAAATTAAACAAACCCCCCCCCGATATTTGAAGTCTGGCATTCCAACTTCTGGACTTGGGTGCTCCAAAGAGACTGGAATGAATTGATTCTGAAGACCATGAGCAGAAAATGAAGGGGTTCTTACAATGTCAGGCAAGGAAAGCAATTTCATGCTGAGTTGATTTCCTCTCTTTAAATTACCCAAATGCCATTATTTCTTTTTCAATTGTCTTTGTCATGCCAGAAGGACATGACTCCTGATTTGTCCTAGTCTACCACCTGCTAATGTCAAAGCACATGTTTCACATGTAGAAGACATCGGGTTGAATTCCAAGTATTCTGAAAAAAGGTTGAAATTTTGGAGAACTCCTATCAATGAGAGTGGAATGGAGAGATGGAATGGAATGTTCTGAAAAAGGACACAGTTGGTGGCTAGCATCCAGAGTGGACATACCAATATTATTATTGGTGTTTGGTGTTGTTACAGTAGCCAGGAGACCACAATGGTATTGCAGAGGAGTAGTTTGTCTTGCCAAGGTACCAGCCCTGTTATGGAACATGCTTGTGCACTTCCAAAGATGTGCCATAGGAGGTTGAGCTGGCTTCGCAGCAGAGAGAAAGATGAGTGGCTCTTCCTACAGTGTCACCCAAGGCCCCCTCTCTTCCTGGAGCTGCTTTACAAGTGGGCACTGCAACCAGGAAGTTTCAGAGCTGTTGGAATCTGACTGCCTGCACAGAGTACCCACCAAAGTGGTACCCATCTATTTACTTGCATAGAACATGCTTTCGAACTGTTTGGTGGACAGAAGCTGAGGTGTGATACGGGAGCTCACCCTGTCACGCAGTCCTAGGGCTTGAACCGCCAGAGCTGAGATCCTCTCCAGCATCATTAAGCACTGAGCCATTGCGTCTCTTAAGACATTCCACTCAGTAGTGTTCCTTCAAAGATTTCCTGTACTGTTTTCTGCCCTTGGACCCCCACACCTCCTAGGAATCTTGAGTTGATTCTTCATGATAGAGATCAGTAACCTTTCCATCAGTGAAAACAAATAGTGGTAACAAAGGCAGACCTCTTATTAAAGCAGATGGCCATTGCTTATGTCGGTTATAACTAATTAAGTATACACTCAATGACCTTGTTTAAGCATATATCTCTTTCAAGACCCCTTGAATGTGTTGAAAAGATGAGGATATTCACCCTATTATAATTGCCACTTGGAGCTCGCAGGAAAGCCGCCTTCACTTGGCTAAATAAAGCTAATCAGTGTTTCCTCTAAGGCCTTACTTAATGAGTTCACATCAAAGGTAAAGGTCCGATAAGAAATGCACAGGCCTGTTGACAATTTTTATGAAACCTCTAGAAAGCATATTTCATGTTTCTTCCTGCTATGAGTGTTTATTGTTGTTTGACATATGTCTCTGCATCAGATCAGATAATTTGATCTATCTAATACAGTGAAGGTGGATGGTGGCTTGAGTGATTGGAATGCTGGGCAGGAGGTTAGCAAGGCCACATTTGAGACCTAAGAACTGCCATGGGGTGGGGTTGAGCTCTCGTCCTTCACTCCAGCTCCTGCCAGGGACATGAAAGGAGCCCCAGGACAACAGTGATGTTACAGGTAATTCTTTCAAACTGAAAGCACCTCAGTGCTTCTGACTCTAGTGCAAAAAAAAAAGAAATCTAATTCAATACTGTTTACATCAGGAAAGGGGATGCTATAGATTGCATGTAGCATGTTCCTTCTATTCACCTTCGTTCACCTACAAAAATGGTCTTTTGTGGCCCTGTACATTCATAAATCTTCCAATTCTGAAGTGTGAGAGAAACAGATGAAAGTGCATGCATATTGGTGGTTATTAAAACAGATGTCCATGTGCCGCCTCTATGTTAGTTGAGGCAGGCAGGATTCCCTTGAGTACCATTTGTTTGGGGGTCAAGGGAAAGGGAGGGTTTTGCCTTCTCTTTCTGCTCAAGATCCCCATGTACATTTGGTGGGCCACTGTATGACACACAATGCTGGACTCGATGGGCTTTGGCCTGATTCAGCATGGCTCTTCTTATGTTCTTATGTTCTTATGTTCAACATTCAATAGGCCAGCGTTTGTTTAAACCCCTATATTTAGACCTAATACAGAACCACTGTCAACACAGCCCCCTAACATTGAAAGTAATCAAGAGCTTTTAAATGCCTGAAGAAAATGAAGTTTTAACCAGGCATCTTGGTCCAAATACTGAAGGAAAATCTGGGTAAGAATATCCTTTGTGGAAAAAATAGTTTGGCATGTTTCTGTCATACCAAAGAAAGACAAAGTATTGATGGCTTTTTGGAGTTTGATTTCTTCTTGTGTTACAAATTGCAGGCTTGCTTCTATCAATAATAATCCAACTCCTGTAGGGAAGACTAAGCTAACCGGAGAATTTAAATTGATCTAAGAGTGCTTGAATATTTGGGTTCTGCTTTGGACATGACATTAACGTGTGATGCAATCGGTAGTTTTCTGATCTTGAAAATGATCCAAAAATTTAAGTGTGTAATTATTATTTTTTTAAACAAGTTTTATTTTTTTATTTTTATGAACAAGTGCTTAGGGAACAACGTGATGACAGGGTAATCAATTATCCAAGAGCAAAATCATACATTTGTAATTCAAATTAGATCATTAAAAACTCCCTCTCTATTCCCTCAAATAATATATTATATTCAAATTAATGTATTTCAATACAGTTAAGTCAATCAAAACAATCATCAATAACATTTCATCTATATGAATCCAAATCCTGTATTAAGCTTTACTATTTTCAATTACCATATTCTGTTTTGCTACAATAAAAATGTTATTAACACTTCAGGTATCTCTCCATTCCCTTTTTCCTTAACATAGTCAGTAATCATTTATTAATATTATTTCTTCTTTTTTCAAAAATCCCTCTTATTCTTCTTTCATTACCAAATAACTATCCTTTCTAAAACAAAAATATTATCCCCAAAAAAATACATTTCTACTCTATTTTTAAATCTATACTCTATCAATCAATCAATATCTATAATATAGATACTTCTTTAACCCTCACCCAAAATTGCTATATCCATAACAAACATGTTAATACACAAACAAACATCTTCTTACTAAGTTCAAATATTTAATTAATCTTTATTCAATCTAACGTCTTATTCACCTATCTTAAACCATAAATCAATCCGTATCTAGAAAGCCTTTTAAACCCGTTATGAAGCGTTTTGGATCACACTCTTAAATCTTATTCTAGCTTTCTTTTTATGCCAAGTAGGTTTCCATAACAGAGCCTCAATATCAACAAATAAGTCTCTCATTGTGCCTTGTAGTATCATTTGGGTCAAGAAAGAGCGTCCCCCCCTCTGTTTTGGAGACCTGACTCCTTGTAGATAGTCCTTTGTTGTTTTAGAGATTCAAGTCTCGACATTTGAATCTGTTGATTAGAACACTCGATTATATCCAATTTTGTAGTTAGTAGTTGATTATCCAAGTTATCCTGATTCTCAATTAGTTGTATTTGTACATCCATTTCTGTTGGTTTTAAGATTGTGAGTGATTTAATTACACTCATTTTTGTTCATCAGAAATCTCATTAGGGGCTTCCGGTGGCTCCGCCGGCGCCGCAGGGTCTCCTTCGTGAGACTCCGTCATCTGGATGTGTAAAGCCGCGAAAAACAGCGCACATCAGCTGTTTTTTCGCGGTGAAAGATCCCCTCTCCGGGCAAAGGAGAGGTGAAGAGCATCGGGAGTAAGGTTGAGCCTTCTTAAATCCCTGGAAAAGAAGTTTTCAGGGATTAAGAGTGAGCTCCCTATAGCTCCGGAGGACGCTCCTATCCAGAGACGCTTCTGTCTTCGGGCAGAAAAAGACGCCGCGACCACCTCTGCTTTTTTTTTAAGATTTAACACTGAAGAGATTATAAGCAGGCTGAATGACTACAGGAGTCCAAATGGTTTGCAAGTATTTTTATTGTTTTTTTTCTTGGTTATACATTTCTAACGTTTTCAATCAACAATGTTTCAAGATGGCGTTTAGCTTTCACTGTTTTCACTGTTAGGGAAAGTGCTGGAAAGTGAAAGTGGAATCTGTTACTTTTCTCTCTCTTCTTGTTCTCTCAAGCGCAGCTAGAGAGACGGCTGTGATTTGAAATTTAAAATGGAGTGGAATATACAGCCAAATGCTAAATCTAAGTTGGATTTTACTGATGAATTTTACGAAAAAAGGTCTGATATACAGAAGACTTTTGCGCAAGAGGTTAAAGAGTTTAAAGCATTTGTGAAAGAGGCTTTGACAGAAGTATTTTTGAAATTAGCTAAACTCCTTCCTCCAAATGAAATTGATGTACAACCTACTGTTGAACAATTTATTTCACAATCTGTATATGGAGATGATTATTACATAACACAAGAGAAAGAAGTTCAACAGGGAAGAGATGAGGAGGGTTTCGAGAATGAAGATGACAAATGGATTTTGCTAGATGAAAAGTTTGTTTATAGCGAGCAAGAGGTTTTGTTTCAAGAAGGGGAATTCTGTCTAGCTGGGTAGCAAGAAGATGATTTAATCGACAAAAGAGAGGCATTGTTCTACTTTATGAAGCAATTAGACTATAAAACGAAATGGATGTTGTTTGACGAACAGTTTATTTATGTAAAACAAGAGGATATGATTCAAGAAAGGAAGACTCAATTCAACAAGCAACTTAGCTACGGGGCTGAAGAAATACAGAAGAGAGACTTATTAGTTGGAAGGGTGGCCTTGTTATGGCCTTTTATTTGGTTGAAAAAGAAACCTAGAGTTCGCTTGAAGTAATGAAATTTAAAATTGTATGTAAGGAATTATTCTAGGTGTGATATTAGGTTGGAATGTAAGTTAGAAATGCTATAAATAATTTGTTTTTATTATGGAGGTTTATTTGTCAGGTGAGAGAGTCCAGAAGTTGATTGATTAAAAGAAATTTATAACTAAATGAGAGAATTAAGGTTAATCTAAGATAATGGGTTGATTTAAAGATTTAGATTTTAGGCAAGCTGTAAGATAGGATATTTAAATGATATTTTATGATATATTACTATAAATTAAATTTAGTAGATTTGATTTAGATTGATGGTCTAGACGTTAATGATAAATATTATTTTTAACAAGATGAGCTGATTGTTTATATTATAAGTAAGGTTTAGAAGAGGATGTTTATATGATGATATATTAAGATATATTATGATAAACTAAATTGAATAAGAATATAATTATTATTATTAATATAAGTTCATAGGTAAGCTGCAAACCAGGATGTTTAAATGATATTTTAAGATATATTATTATAAACTAAATTTAGTAGATTTGACTTAGATTGACGGTTTAGAAGTTAATGATAAATATTATTCTTAACAAGATGAGTTGATTGTTTATATTATAAGTAAGGTTTAGAAGAGGATGTTTATATGATGATATATACTAAGATATATTATGATAAACTAAATTGAACAAGAATATAATTATTATTATTAATATCATTATTATTATCTTGAATCGAGGGATTTATTGATATTGTTATGGTTAATATTATTTGTTTAATTTTAATAAGATGGGTTTTTTTTCTTGTTTTTTTTTGTTTTTTTTCCCTTTTTTTTCGTTTTTTTTTTTGTGTGTGTTTTGAGTAAGAGATAGTATATAGTTTAAAATTCTTGTTAAGTTCATATAATAATTTTGTTTGATGTAGTGGGGCTTTCTTTTGTTATACCCTGTAATCATTCTGGGAAGCCGCATAATTTTAGGTATGATGTTTTTTTTAGCTGTAATTAGGGTTGGTGGAAGAATAATTAATTATTGTTACTAATGGGTTGTTTGGGTGGCCTTTGGTGGATTGAAGGATGAGCTAGGTGTGAGCTGATAAGAAGGGGGAAGAATGATGGTAAATTGTTTGAGATGCTTATTTTCAGTTGAGTTATTATTATCAGAAGTATTGGAAATTGTATTTATGTTTTGTTGTTGATTGTTTATTTGTATATTAAGATTTGATATGATTAGCTTTCTTTTCTGTTAAAATTGGGGGGGGGGAAAAAGTCAATAAAAAATATTTAAAAAAAAAAAGAAATCTCATTAGGTTGTGTATAAAATGAAGTAGAATCTTTTTTTAATGTTGATTGATTCCACTTCTGTTGTTTTTTGGTCTGTAGAATGTTTAGATAGAATCTGGAAGTCAGTTTGTAGGTTCAAAGTAAAAATTCTGTTTTTTATTTCTGTAGTACTCTCTTTTATTTGTAAAGGTATTTGCTCAGTAGCTTCATAATTTTTTTCCAATATAGGTTTACAGTTGAGTTGTGAATAGGGTTTCTCCATTTCGATAGTGATTAGAAACAGTCCTGTTATCTTTTAGTGGAAGCTGTATTCAAAAAACATTTAACCAGTGTCCACCCCCACAAATACAGCTGTTGAATTCCTTTGTCTTTTCCCTTTTATGGTGATCTGAAGGTCAAGCCAGTCTCAACATCAAACAGGGAAAAAAGATAGTTGCAATTTTAACTTTCTCCACAAGGTGTCCTCAGTAGGCTGTAAAATCTTTTCCCAGACACCAAAATATCATTAACAAGATCAGAAAAAGAAGAAAAAATATTCTTCTCATGTAGACTAAATCCAGTAATAAGTTCAATAATAGAAATTTTTTCAAGACCCCAAAGTAGATGGAAAAGAAGAGAATACAATTAAAGTTAATTTTCAGTCCATTTAAGCTTCTTTTCCTATACTCATAAACACCGCTTTCTTAAAGCAGGGAAATAGTTCAAAAAATGTTTTTTACAGGAAGCCAAAAAAGAAAAGAGGACTAAGAGAGGAAAAGAAATCTCACCCGGATCAACCACGGTGGTTCTTGTGCTTAAATGTTCTGACTTCTGGTTACAGCAGCAAAGTGATCGGCCATTTTACTGGCCGATCTTTCCTCCGTTGGCCCTAAGGAGCATTCTCGGACTGCGGAAGGAGCTGCCGCCCTTCCACAGTCGACGAGGGCCTCCTCAACAGTAGTCGCCCATCTAGGGCGACTTTTTGACCCGATTAAGGATCTACCGGCAGAGAGAAAGCAGCCGGCGAAGAGAGCAGTCTCTGTACACAGCTGCAGACACCGTGATCCGGAACCAGAAGTCAAGTGTGTAATTATTTTTAACGCTGTTTTCCAACAGGACAGCCAACTGAATATATCCACAGTTGTACAGAAACATATACATCACTTACAGCTTATACGATGTCTTGGAAAATAACCCTAGGCGAAATAGGCCCCCAGTGTATCAGAATCACTCTGTTAGACAGTGATTTCAGCTTCATGTATCAGGAGAACAGTTTGCAACTTCTTGCTATTTGGTGAGAAGCGATTATAACTTCCCTGTGTAAGCAAAATAACATTGCATTTCCATTAGCAGCAAATCTTGTGAGGGTTTTTAGATGTGTGTAGGCTATCTGAAGCTAAGTTTCAGCATTTCTGTTTTCACATGCTTGCAAATAGAAATTACCCAAATGTTTAGCTTTATTTCTTGGGAAATAATAATACTGATCTTGAGCCATAAATAAAATACATATACAATGTAGATGTATAAGGTTGCCAAATTGAAAGCAATTCTGGGTGGCATGCATATAACCTCCCTCCCCCCCCAACACCTCAATACCTTGAACCAATTAAAAAGATCTGAAGACAGAGAATGCAACAACAGAGAAGGCATCCTTCCTAAGCTGCATCAGATGCTATTGCTTAACAAATGGGATTATAAACATGCCGACACTGTGGGTCTTATGGGATGGTCAGAAGCAGAAGGAGAAATGTAATTCTTCTGATAGCCAAGTCCTATGGTATGAAAGTAATGCTAACACTTTGAACTGCACCTGGCAATTCAGTGCAGCTCCTGTGGCAGAGAACATGTGAAAAGAGTGTACTGAGATATGCCTGTAACGACTCATGACATTGCATCCTAGACCAATGGAGACTTCTAAGAGGTCTTGAAGGAGACCCACATGTTGAACATACAGTAGTAGACCACTACAGGATGACTAAGACATGGGTGTCTGTGAGAAGATAGCTCCAATTCAGAAATGGGCACAGTTGGTGTACCAGATGGATTTCTGCAAAGGTCTCCCTGGTCACAACTGTCCCCTACTCTTTGAGCAGGAACTGTAAGACCCAGGAAAAAAAAAACCAAATCGCAAAGTGCAACTCCATTCAGAACTAAAGATAGGAAATATGTAATATTGGAAGAATCATGAACTCATCCCTTACTTGCATTTGTTCTTCCTCACCAAGACCCCAGCTGCCTCAAGGCACTGGGACAAGATCTTGAGAGCATCTCTTGGTTAGCCTGAGCTTGAGCTATGCATCTGAGTCTAACATTTGACCTCATGATGATAGATGACTTTGTCTAGAGATTTCATACAGATGTTAAAATAGACTGATAAGCCCTGTACCACTCCTCAGATCAGGGGCACCAGATCCAGCCTCTCCCACTGGGAGAAAGGTGGAGTATGATACCATGCTACCCACTAGCAAACCACATAGTTGATCCTGAAGGATACCATGATTGATGGTATCAAAAGCTGTTGTGAGATCAAGGAGAACCAAGACACTCACATCACCCCCATCCTGATAATTCCAGGGGGTGATCAACAAGTGTGATCAATGATGTCTCTATACTATGTCCCAGCTTGAAACCTGGTTAGAAAAGGTCCAGATAATCCACTACCTCAAGGCCCTCTGAAGCTCAACCCAGCCAACCTTTTAGCAACCTTTCCAAAACAAACAAGTCTTTGTCCAAGACTTTTGGGTCCAGCAGTGGCTTCTTGAGAAGGAGGTGTGCCATTGCTTCCTTTAAGGCAGGCAGAACCATTCCCTTTATGCTTACAAACAAATAATGTTTATTAGTTTTGTGTATTGTAATCAACAAAGACTCCCAGAGGTAAGCATTAACAACATTAAAGTAACATAATGTTACGGAATGTGACTTTTAAATCTGGTGACGTGCTGGCACTTAGAACAGCCAGAGCATATCTGAAAAGTGCCTTAAAAGGTGCAAAGCAAGCCCATTGCCAGAAAATTCAGAACTTTTTTCAGGACCCAACAAATACCAGGCAAATGTGGCAAGGGATCCAGGCCATTACAGATTACAAGGTGGCTCCACCAAGATGCAAGGATGACACAGACTTCCTAAACAAACTGAATGCATTTGTTGGTAGATTTGAGGCATCAAATAGCACTCATGCTAGGAAAGCAGTGCCCCATCCTGATGAGCAAGTGCCAAGCTTTGATGTCACCTCTGTCCGGAAAACACTGCAGACAGTTAACATTTGGAAAGCAGCAGGCCCAGATAACATCCCTGGACATGTCCTCAGGGAATGCGCAGGGAAGCTGGCTTGTGTTCTCACAGATATTTTCAACCTCTCATTGCAGCAGGCAGTGGTCTCATCGTGTTTTAAGATGGCCATCATCTTGCCAGTGCCAAAAAAGTCCACAATTACAGGCCTCAATTATTACCGTCCGGTTGCACTGACATCCATCATCATGAAATGCTTTGAGAAGCTGATTAAGGTCACTATTGTATCTAGCCTCCCGCCAGTATTTGACCCGCTTCAGTTTGCCTATTGACCAAATCGCTCTATGGAGGATGCTATTTCTTCCGTTCTCCATCTGAGCCTGAAGCACTTAGAGGAAAGAAATACTCATGTGTGTTTGCTGTTTATCGACTTCAGTTTGGCGTTTAACACAATCATTCCCCAGCATCTAGTAGACAAACTGGGCCTTTTAGGCTTAAACACTCCTTTGTGTAACTGGATTCTTGATTTTCTTACCAACAGGCCCCAATATGTACAAGTTGGAACAAATACCTATAATACCATTTTCTTGAGCACAGGTTCTCTTCAGGGCTGTGTCTTAAGTCCACTGCTCTTCACCCTGTTGACCCATGACTGTTGTGCTAGGTTTGCCGCCAACCATATTGTGAAGTTTGCAGATGATACAACAGTAGTGGGCCTTATTCAGGATGACAAGGTGGAAGCTTATCACAAGGAGGTTGAAGGGTTGGTGAACTGGTGTAAGGAAAACAGCCTAGTTTTAAATACTGGAAAAACCAAAGAGATCATTGTTGATTTCAGAAAAGGCAGGCACAGCCACACTTCTCTGTGCATAAATGATTCACCTGTGGAGATGGTTACCAGCATCAAATTCCTGGGTGTGCAGCTAACAAGTAGGCTGACTTGGTCGCTCAACAGTGAGAAACTGGTGAAGCAGGCACAGCAGCGCCTGCATTTTCTGAGCCGCATGAGAAAAGTAATCTTCCTTCCCCTGTCCTGACCACTTTCTACAGGGGGACAATTGAGAGCATCCTGTCATACAGCATCACAGTCTGGTTTGGAAGCATCACTGCTTCAGACAGGAAGGCAGTGCAGAGAGTGGTGAGAATGGCTGAAAAGATCATTGGCAGTTCCCTCCCTCCCATCCAGGACATAGCACAGAAGCACTGCTTGAGCAGGGTCCGTAAGATTATCTACACATCCTCTTCACGATCTGTTTTCCTTGTTACCTTCTGTGAGGAGGCTTCGTGGTATCCGAACCAAAACATCCAGATTCAGCCAGTTTCATTCCATACAGTATTAACCTTGCAAACTCTCAAGCTTCTTCCTTCTGTTAAATATTCAAGATGGACAATATTTAATATTTATTTGCTACGTATATGTAGGTCTATACATATGTTGTTCATAGTATGTTTAGGTGTGTGTCATGTATGTGTTTCACTTTGAGAGCGGGCAACTAAATTTCATTTTTGATGTGTGCCATTGTGCCCACAGTATAAAAATGACAATAAAGGTTATCTTATCTTATAAGCATAAAACATAAACATAAAAATGTAATAAAACAGTTCTACTGTATAACCACCAATGGTTGCAAACTCACTGCCCTCCTAATGTTTTCTGGAATACTTTGGTTTTTAAGCAGCTTCCAGAATGCTGAAATACTGTTTATGGACCCAACCCCTTAATCTCTGCAATAGAAAACCACTAATCTCTCTTGAGAAGACTGCACCATTCCATTTGGAGAAGGCAGGCCTGAAAATTGACTCACTACGCTAATGCTTGAAGATGATAGTCCACAATATCAAAAGCCACTGGGAGATAACAAACCCTGAAACAGATCCCAGAACAGATTTTATTAACCTTTTTATCTATGTGATATCACATAGAGCCTAAAGATTTTCATAAGCTTCCTGTTTGGTGTCCAGTGCAATTCAGAGTGCTGATATTTATTTATTTTTCTTTATCTGATTACATTTATCTCTCTCTTTTTCCATTATGGGATTCAAGAGAGTGCATATAGAGATCTCAAGGCTGCTTCCTGGCTTGGCCTGATGAGACAAAACTGGAGTATCTTAAAAAAACAAAGGAAGTCTTGTTTTGTGTAGTTTAAAATGCCTATCAAGTTCAGCATCCTGATTCTCATAATTGGAAACTGATATCTGTGGGAAGCTCCAAAGCAAGTCATACAGGCTAACCCTTTCCACTATTTTTCTTGATTAACACTGTCAGCTTTTTCCTCCAGGAAGTCTTGTCTAATCCCTTTCCAAGCCATCCAAGTTGATTGCTATCATAACAGCTATGACAGTGAATTGCATTACTTGCCAGAGCTGTTCAGCACGATCACATAGCTTCTGACAGTGTTAAGGGGTTGACATATAAGCCTCTAAATGAGGAATAGAAAACTGTTTGGATATTGTGAAATGACAACTTTTGGATAGCCCTGGAGATATGGGCTATAATGAGGAAGGCTGGGAGTTGTAGAAACATTCAGAACACTTGTTCTGAGTGATACTGTATAAACTCTGATTGTCTGGAGAAGTTCATTTGTCCATATGAACATGTCAATTTATTGAGTTATAACTCAGGTAGGCCAAAAGAGTCCTCAAAAGAGCTTCCACATGGAATACTTTTATGCGGTAACCAGAAGAGAAACTTGGCAATGATTCTGGAATCTGATTCTTGATGCAATCATGCACACAGTTGCATCAATATGATTTTACTGCAGTGTTTTATTGGTGCACTCAATTAAGGACTCTTGATGGGCCACCAGTAAAGATGAAATGGAGACCAGAAAACAATTTATGAGTCAGAAGCGAAAGATAAACAGAAAGACTGAGGAGCAAGCCATAAACTGAGACTGGTGATTAAGCTCAAACTCAGGAAGATCATGTTCTCAAGTGAAACCCATCTGGGTGGAAAAGCTATGTATACATCTTCCTTTCCAGGATGATCCAATAAATACAAGTACTTGATTGAAAAATGGCAGATTCTAGCTGTGGAGGTATCACATGGGACAAGTGAACACAGATCCAGCAACTGCCAACAGATGTTTATGTGGAAATGTGGTCAGGGGACAAAAATTCCAACCAATAGAAGGATTTGAAAGCAATTGACACATGATCCAGAATTAATTTTAGAAATTCTTCTAATTAAACTGGAAGAAAGGCAGAACAGTAAAGGAACTCAAGACAGGAAATCCTCTCAACCTTGCCAAACATTTCTTCTTATTCTTCTCTTTTTTTTCCTTTTTTATTTGTAATCATTATAAATGACTTATTTATTGCTTAATATTTAGAGTTATTTTACAAATGTGTTACACAAAAATTAGGCACTCATCTGTCCCTGTAAGTTTATGTAAATTACAATAATTTGTTAATTTGTTCAGCTACAATAATTTGCTTTTATTCATTGAAAATAAATACAGCTGAATTCTGTGAAGCAAACTGCTTACAAATTGCTGATGTGCTATATGTGTATCCAAAGTTTTTTTTATTATTATTATTAGATAAACATTTGTACATGTAAACAAAGAAAAAATTCAAGTCAAATGCCATTCAACTTAATACAATCATTTTAAATTTGTAGACCTTCTTCACTCCGTATATCCAAGTTTAACCATAAACCAACTACATTTTAAAAATTTCAACTTTCACTTCTTTTCAGATCAATCCATTGGACATCAAACAAACAAGTCATCTTATTAAAATCAATAATTTTCATGTCGATACGCCCTTCCCTTCAACAAGTACATTCTTAGTCTATTTGATATATACCAATAATTAATAGATAAATATTTGTATATGTAAACCAGGGGAAGATTCAAGCTAACTGCTATCCAACTTAATACAATCGATTTAAATTTAAATTTGTAAACATTCTTCACTCCTTGTGTCAAGATTTAACTATAAGCCAGATACATTTTCTTTGATTGGTGTTTCTCTTGTATGTAGTCTATCCACTGTTTCCAGTCTATCATATATTGTTCATTTGAGTGATCCTTCAAATATGCCGATATTTTAGCCATTTCTGCCAAATTTATCACTTTCAAAGTCCATTCTTCTATAGGTGGTATTTCTGGCTTCTTCCAGTATTATCCCACCAACAGTCTCGCTGCTGTGATCAAGTTCAGAATTAAGTTCGTCTCTGTGGCAGTGCAGTCTTTTATGATCCCTAATAAAAACACCTGAGGTAAAAATTCAGTACGCTTTTTCAAAATGGCTTGGAGTGTCCACCATATTTTTCTCAAAAAGGCTTTAATTTTTCTACATGTCCACCATACATGAAAATATGTAGCCTCCATACTATCACACCTCCAACATTTAGGTTGGATGTCTGGATAGATATGCGATAATTTTTTCGGTTCTTCTCTTTTTATGTTCAAAACCCTTTTCTTTCTTTATAGTTAACTTAAGTGCTTTAAGAGATCAAATGTGCTCTTTTTCTCTTCAGTTGTGTGTCCTTTATCATTTTGCTTTAACTAAAATGATCTCAGTCTTGCTGTGTTTAATTACGGCTATATTTGCTCTCTAGGTGCTCACAGTACTACATTATATTAGTCACATAAGGAGTGATTGTATACAGTAAGAATCCTGCATTGAGAGTACAATTCCATGGTATGTAGGGTACACTACAATGTGAGCTGCATATTTTGGACCAACAACTGAGGGAGAGGCTTTGACTAGGGCTTGTAAGAGAGGCTAGGAACTGGGAGACTGTGAATTCTAGTCCCGCCTAGGTCATGAAGCCAGCTGGGTGACCTTGGGCCAGTCACCCTTTCTCAGCCCTAGGAAGAAGGCAATGGAAACCACTTTTGCAATCTTGTCAAGAAAACTTACAGGACATGTCCAGGCAGTTGCACAGACATATGAAAATTAATAAGCTGAACAGCAAACAGATAAACCAAGCGGGATTTAGGATGAATTCAGATTTATAAGCAAAGCAAGGCAAATAAAAAACCCTTCATTTAAAAAAAACAAAATCATAACTCATACCAATAAAACAAGGTTTTGTGCACAACCTATTGCATATAGTTATTTTTAAGATATTTAAGATAAATGCACTTTTCCCTGAAGTTTTTTAAAATATGAATTTCTGCAGAGCATTGTTTAAAAAATCTCTCCAATATTTGATCTTCTTTTGAAATTGCTCTTTTTGGGGTTTTTTTCAAAAGTATAATTTATTTTCAATAGAAATACTCTTTTTGGAAGGGAGCACATTTTTAGCTGAAGAAGGTTGGATGATTGTAGAGTTTATTCAGTGCTGGCATCTGGGCTATGCTGGTGCATCTTTCAGTAGATTTCAGAAATTTGATCACAAAGAAGTCCATATTGGATTTAATTTACTTGCCTAATTGATGCTGCATCAAGTATGATGCCTTTTCAGTACAACCAGTGGAAACTTTATCACTCTTCAACATTTTAGGATCAAACTGTACTGGATGATTATTACCCAGTTTCCAAATTTGCTTTTTATTCCAGTTTGAAATCATCACATTGTTCTTGCTGACCATTCACAATAAATGTTTATGGAGATTCTCAGTCATCCAGGTTGTCCCAAAGATGCTTTTTCAAGAGACAACTGGACTTCCTTGTTTTTTCTTTGAAGACATTTCGCTACTCATCCAGGAAGCTTCTTTAGCTCTGCAACTGAGCTGAAGAAGCTTCTTGGATGAGAAGTGAAATGTCTTCAAAGAAAAAGAAGAAAGTCCAGTTGCCTCTTGAAAAAGCACCTTTGGGACATTCACAAGAAATTTTTGCTCCTGTGAGAGTGGGAGTTCGAATAGCAAATAAGCCTCTTTGAAATGGTTTAAATGGGAATTGTGTGTACATATTTTTTAAAATAAACCAAGCGAGAGGAGAGAAACAACAAAAGGTTTTTTTAAAAAAAAAACACAAGCATATCACATTATTCTACCTTTATCTTAGTTTACTTTTATATTTCTTTTTCTTAATTTTTAAATTTAGTTTGCTTGCTCTTTTGTTTTCCCTGTTGTTGCCATGACTTTAAGATTTGAGTGTTTTATTAGATTTGAGTGTGCATGTATGCATCCTCAAGGAGCATAGTGAATAAACCTATTGTTTTTAAATAGGCCCTACAAAAATGAGAAACTATATGCTTGAATCATGTTCATAGCACATTCAGGGATATAGTTTCTG
Organism: Bothrops alternatus; assembly: GCA_034064705.1. Lineage (NCBI taxonomy): Eukaryota > Metazoa > Chordata > Lepidosauria > Squamata > Viperidae > Bothrops > Bothrops alternatus. The sequence continues at coordinate 4,950,430 of JARGCV010000230.1, read as the reverse complement.
TAAGGTAGTCTTCGAATGTGGAAATTAAATCCAGCACGACACAAGTTGTCCTTTTAACAACAAAAGTTACAATAGAGATGGCAATTTTACTGAAATGCATCCCTGCTTAGAGTTCTGCCACAGTTTAGACTCTACATGGACAACTAAAATGCTTTAAGAAGAACAACACCAGAAAAACAACTCTCATAAAAGTGACAGATTTTTATCATTAGAGGAGCAGAGAAGGAAAAAGGCAAAATGATTAGATCAATTGGAATGAGTACATTTCTAGAGATCTACATAGGAAAAGCAATGTCTGCATTTTGCTTAGGTCTTGCTTTTTCTTCATCTAAAGCTGTCTTTGTGTGTGTGTGTGTGTGTGTGTGTGTGTGTGATGATGGGGAAAAAAATCCATAAATCTAACAAGGCAGAAACACCTGGAAAGGCACAAGGGAAGGGAGCTTGTCATTGCTTTAAACCTGAATTTTGAAGCACCATCAGCTTTTGCTCTCTGTTCCTACAGCGCTTGAAATTGCTGTTCAGTGTGCATTTGCTTCACCTACTTATTTTAGAGATATGTAAAATATCTCGTATATCTATGAAGGCTGCTGCAGAGTCAAAACTGGACAGTATAATATTGTTCAGGTCTATTTCCTATGCATAGACACAACAGGCACAGTTCAGATGACCCAGTACTTGAAATTACTTCCAAACCATTACTTGGAGTCTTTTGAGTTACAGGTATGGCGCTCTGCTATGCCATTTTTCTCTCTCCAGTCATATGAAAAGTTATTTTTGTACAACATTTGGTGAAAGAGATGCACAAATGATTGAGGATGTTCCAAAATTATTGGATAGCAATGTTGAAGGGGAGTTTATCTTATCTTGGGTCCCTTAGCTTTGCTGTGGCCCAAGTTCATTAAACATAATGTGATTTAACAACCAAGGAGTTGATCTTAGTTTATTTAATATGAGGAAGTTTTCTTATTGAACTCTTCTGATGTTTAGGGAATTGATCTTTACATACAATGTTCACCTAATACTCATAACTAAATTGTTTACTCTTCTCCAGTGAATTATGAACCTAGCAGATGCGTCCACGTAATATGCTAAGCTTTTGAGGTGTGCAAAATAATTCATGATGGAAACTTCTGATATCAAAATGGATCATTCAAGGTTTTGGAAATGGCCTATTCTCAGAACAAAGATGTTCTGAGTCTTTCAGCACTACTGGTTCAATGTGGGATCATTTCAGAAGACTTGAGATGCTTTGTTCTGAGATTGGAATGGCTTGTTTTGCTTTCAAAACATTCCAAGATGAATCATTTTTCTTAATCCTGTTAAACATGGTCTATTGGTTAGTGGATTATTTTGTAGATTATTTGGTATGAACTGAGCCTTTGAGGTCAGTTTATTCTGCAACTTAGAAAATAAATTAATTCAGTGAATAGGATAGGAATGTTGTATGAATGCAACTGCTCAATGTAAAAGCTGTCTGTACTAACCATGTACATGTAGTCCTTGACTTACAATCACACTTGGGACCAGAATTTCATTGCTAAGCAAAACAGTTGTTAAGTAAGTCATGCTGAATTTTACATATTTTTTGCTGTGGTTGTTAAGTGAATCACTGCAGTTATTTATTTATTTTTTGTAAAAGTTTTTTATTAGTTTTTTGTTTCATACATTCAGTAATAATTTTTCAACCAACGTGCTGTCTGAGTTTACATCCGCTAATACATATTTAATTCCTAATCCTTTATTCTTTCCTCTAGCCATCAATAAAATAAGTCCCAAGTTTGATAATATTCCGTTTCTTCTTTTTCTTTCAGTCTCATAGTCAGTCTGTCCATCTCTGCGCATTCTAGTATTTTTTTGATTATTTCTTCATTTGATGGTATTCCTTCATTTTCAGTATTGCACAAATATAATTCTTGCCACTGTTGTGACATGCAAAATCAAATATAAGCTTTGTTTATTAGTCTTTTCTGGCATTATACCTAATAAAAAAAGTTCAGGTTTAAACTCTACATGTTCTCCCAACATCTTTTCTAGCCAGGTATGTATCTTTTTTCCAATAACTCTTTACTTTGTCACATGTCCACCAAACATGATAATACATGCCTGACTTATGTTTACATTTCAAACATCTATCTGACATGTGTTTTTGCTAATCTTGCTGGTAGCAAGTGCCATCTATAAAACATTTTATATAAGTTTTCTTTGTAAGAAGTTGACATTGTCAGTTTGTAATTTCTTTCCCATAGATTTTGCCATTTTTCTAATTCTATATTATATCCAAAAAATTTGCCCATCTTATCATTTTCTTTAACTTGTTCGCTTTCCATTTTCAAAGTTAATAGAAAATTATACATTTTATTAATTAGTTTCTTATCAAAAGTTAACGATGTCTTATCAAACACAGTTTGTTCCTTGTAAAATCCATACAGTTTAACATCTTTATCATATTAGCTTGCATTTGTAAATCTATCCACCATAATAAATTGATACCCTGATTTTCCATTTCTTGTTTAGATTTTAAATTCCCTTCAGAGTTTAGAATATCTCTATATGTCCAGATTTTTTCAAAGTTCATTAAATTTGGGTGTACAAATGCTTCCATTGTTGACAACCACCCGGGAATTTTCAAATATATTTTAGATTTTATTTGTTCCCATTTTGTTAACAATGCATTTCTTATATAATGATTTTGGAAATATTTATGAACTTTATTTTTCCCATACCATAAAAAAGCGTGCCACCCCAATTGTAAATCATGCCCCTTCAGATATAACATCCTTTTATTTCTAAGAGTTATCCACTCTTTTACCCATGTTAATGCAGATGCTTGATAATATAAAACCCACTCCGGTAGATCAAGTCCTCCATTTTCCTTGGCATCTTGTAACATTTTCATCTTAATTCTAACTTTCTTTCCTTGCCAAATAAATTTCAAAATTAGGGAATTTAAGTCTTCAAAAAAAATTTTCTCAAGTTTTATAGGTATTGTTTGAAATAAGAATAAAATTTTTGGTAGTATGTTCATTTTCACTGTAGCAATTCTTCCTAGTATTGACAATTGCAAGTTTTTCCATTTTTCCAGATCCATTTTTATTTGATTCAATAGTTTTGTGTAATTATCTTCTTTTATCGTTGAACATCTTACTGTTAAATGTATTCCCAGATATTTGACCTTTTTAACTATCTGCAATGCTGTTTTTTCTGACATTTGTTTTTTTTGTTTATTTGTAAGGTTTTTAACTATTACTTTGGTTTTTTCTCTGTTTATTTTCAGTCCTGCCATTTCTCCATATTGTTCTATCTTTCCCAATAGTTTAGGAATCATCTCCAAAGATTCTTCTAAAATAAATACCAAAATCATCAGCAAATGCTTGTAGTTTATATGTTTTGCCTTTTATTTCTAGCCCTTTAATTTCTATATCTTGTCTAATATTTCTATTTAAGACTTCCAGAGTAAAAACAAATAACAGTGGAGATAATGGGCATCCTTGCCTTGTACCTTTTTTTATCTCAAAGTTGTCAGTAAAGTCTCCATTCACAATCACTTTCGCTGTTTGTTTATTGTATATTGTTTTTATCATGTTTGTAAAATTCTGTCCAAATTCCATTATTTGTAATTGCTGAATCATAAATTGCCAGGAAACATTATCAAATGCATCTAAAAATATTAGTGCCAGTTGTTTCCCTGGATGTAATTCATAGTATTCTAATACATCCATTATCACTCTTAAATTATTTTTAATCACTGCAGTTGATCATAAATGAATCTGGCTTTCTCCTTCGACTTTCCTTGTCAGAAGCCAGCTGGGAAGATTGCAGATAGCTTTGAATGGTGCTAAACTAATAGTTGTAAGTTGAAAACTATCTTATAGAGCTGAGCATTGAGATAGAATGCAGTTTTCCCCACAAGCATGTTTCCCCCCCCCCAAACCAATTACTGATTTTGTTGTTTTTCATTCTGTCTCCAACTCTCTCTGCAGAACCTATGAGGGTTCTTTTGATGATGGGTAACACATGTTGCTTCTATATATTGTAAAGGTGTCTTTGCCATTGAATTGTCTGTTGAGAGGACAATTCATCCATCAAGCTCTGAATTTCCATAGGACCATTCTTTGAGGAAAGATCCCATTATAAGGATGGGTGCAACCAATGGCAACAAAGGATGAGTGCCCTTTCTTACTTTGAAGCATTTATATTTCTCTGGCACTCCCCCTTCCCTCCTTACATACAATGTGCCAAGAAAAGAATATATTGCTTTTGCTGGAAACCTAAATTGCTTGTTTGCTGTAAAGAGCTTTAAAATTAATTTGAGAGCTGGATAAACAAACGTTTGAGTCATAGGATGTTCACCTCTGTTTTAGAACAGGATGCTTTTTAAAACCACAGGGAATTTTTTTTGCTTCTTAAGGAGCTTCCTGCCTGCAGGATGTTCTGCTCTGGTGTCAGAGTTCCACCTCTGTCACCTCCACCTCCACCTCTGTCACCTCCACCTTCACTTCAGCAGTGGTCTAGCCATATAAGATTAATGACTGTTTTTCTGTTGTTGTCAGGCTACCTGGTTTCTGTTGTTTTATTTATTATGATTGGGAATCAGATTATACAGGGAAATCATTTATTTTTAAAAAAGAATAAGATTAAAACATTCAAAGAGAAGAGGAATATTATGCGTAAATAAACATGGGCATGGAATTGGTTCTAATAGGTTCTCACCAGTGGTGGGATTCAGCCAGTTCGCACCAGTTCGGCAGAACCGGTAGCTACTTTTTTGCTGCCCAGGCCCAGAACTGACTTCTGGAAACAGCATCTACACAGAGGACCAGTTGTTCATATATTTGAATCCCACCACTGGTTCTCACACAATGCAATTGTGATACATAACAATTCTGAGATTTTCCTTGTCTTCTCAGGATATTGGTACAATGGCATGACTCATGTAAAGCTCTGTTTTCTACCAGGTCCATTAGTTCAGAGGTCCCCAAACTTTTGGGCACCAGGGACTGGTTCCATGGAGAGAGGTTTTTCTGTGGACCAGAGGGTGCGTGGTTTTGTGTGTTGCCTGCATCCCACAGATGGGGCTTTGCTTGGTTGTGTGGACCGGTTGCTGGCATGCTGTAACCTGGTACTGGTCCATGGACCAGGGGTTGGGGACCCCTGCATTAGATAATGTGGAGTTATCAGGTCAGTGTTGGAGATTCTATAGCAGGGATAACAAATTAATTGTTCTAACCATCAGGAAATTTCTCCTTCGTTCTAAAAGAAAGTTCCTGACAGTTAGAACAATTACCGGTAATCAGTGGAATGAAGTTGCCAGTGCTCCAACACTGGAGGTGTTTAAGAAGAGTTTGGACAGCCATTTGTCTGAAATGGTATAGGGGTTCCTTTTTGAGCAGCGGATTGGACTAGAAGACCTCCAAGGTCCCTTCCAATTCTGTTATTTTGCTATTTTGTTAAGAAGTGCAAGGGGTAGAGACTTTCACATGGCTAGGCCTTCTGGGTTAAGGTCTCAGTTACAGCTGCTTTCACAAAGAATTTTAGCTGTGCTTTGGGACCATGCTTTATGGCAAGCAATTCTTACACATGATTGGTTGATTGAGAGGGCAATCCTTGACTTAAAACCACAACTGAGCCCCAAATTTCCATTGCTAAAACAGAGTTTTGCCCCATTTTATGCCGTTTCTTGCCACAGTTGTAATGTGAATCAATGCTGTTGTTAATAACACCGTTGTAAAATGAATCTGGCTTTCCCATTGATTTTGTTTATCAGAAGGTTGCACAAGATGGTCGGTCACATAATCCCGGGATACTGCAACCATCATAAATTATGAGCTAGTTGCCAAGCATCTGAATTTGGATCACATGACCGTGAGGATAATGCAGCATTTGTAAGTGTGAAAAACAGTCATAAGTCACTTTTTCCAGTGCCATTGTAACTTCAAATGGTCCCTAAATGAATTGTTGTAAGTTGAGGACTACCAGTAAACAGATTTAGACCATTCCCTCATATTTATTATATTTCCCTCCAGCTGATTCTAAATCTAAAGTTCTGCTACACCAGAGGTTGCAACATCTTTTCATTCAATATTCTTCTCCACCAGAAGTCGACAAAGTATATTGCCCTTTCCCAGTGTCCTGACAGATACTGATTCTGCTGTTTTTCATTCTCTCTCCATCTCTTTCTGCAGAACCCATGAGGGCCCCCAAAGGCCTTGCCTTTACAGAGATCCAATCCAGGCAGCTGATCCTTCAATGGGAGCCTCTGGGTTACAACCTGACACGCTGTCACACATATACTGTCACACTCTGCTATCGCTATGCTGTAGGCACTGGCCATAACCAGACCTTTCGTGAATGTGTGAAGATGGAGCATGGTATCAACTGTTACACCATCAAAAATCTTCTGCCTTATAAAAATGTTCATGTTAAACTTATCCTGTCTAATCCTGAAGGCCGGAAAGAAGGCAAAGAGATGATATTTCAAACTGATGAAGATGGTGAGTTTTGTTATTTCAGTCAGCATCTAACATTTATGCCTTTCTAGGTAGCCATGAAGAACATCTTCTGAGCATCCTCATCAAATTATTTGGGCAGTTGGTGGAGTAAAATGAAATTGTGTGTGTGTATAAATTTTACTTACACAAGCAAAATATTTGCACATTTCTTCAGTGAGGAAAGAGAAAGAACTGGAATGAGTGATTTTATATGATAACTGTAGGTATGAATCTGACTGCTCATTTGAAAAAAACAAAGGTCCTTTTAACCTATCATTGAACAGAAAGATTTGGGAGGCCTGAGGTTCCATCACAGTACATTCAACTATAATAGTAATGCTAAATTAGAGAGATGGTAAAACAGGTGCAACAAGGTCTGCTCCATTTTGGGAGCAAACTCTACCTGCTAAATGAACGTGTGAGACTTTTTGTCTAGCTTGTTTCGATTTGGAAGATATCTAAAGTTGCAAGTTTCTTCATTAACAGGAAGAAAGAATATGAATAGTGGAGAATTTTTTTTTCTTCCCTCATGTATGTCCTTTGCCTTACCACTTTATACCTCTTTGACAATCTGCTTTTTTTTAATGGAGAGATGATGGTTTCATTCTGTTTTTAGTTATAACAAACATTGTTGATGAAGCAAAGTATAAATATTTGAGATGGACGACCAGGAAGGAAGGAAATTAAATGGAATTCAGAACAATACAGTAGACCTTTGGGAAGCTATTTTTAAATGTTGAATTGTCATACAGTCCTTTTCAACAACCAGAGGACTTTGCTTGGATATCTTATGAGCATTTAGGGTTTAAAACATCCGTTCTTCTGAATTTTGTTCTTTTACATTGAATGAGTCTGTTCATTCCAGGCAACCTTGTAGATGAGAAGTAGCAGAAACAAGAGATCATACTGCGATACAGGCTAGCATTTCATTGCTGTTACCATGGTTACCATTTAGACAGGCATAAAACCGGCTGATTATTGTTCTTTTCTCCTCTCTGTTCTGTTTCTTTGATTGATCTCATGGTGAGCACCCAAAGACAAGAGGCAGTTTGAAATGTAAGCATCAATTGTGAGGCAGTGTGGAAGGAGGAACAAGATAGGAATGGTCGAGACAGACTGGAGGAAATGGCAGCTGCTTAATTCTCCTTTGGTTACTTGAGTTGAAGGATTTGAACTTGACAAAGCATTGCCCTCAGATAGGAATGGATATGAAAAGGGGATTATGATAAAGTGTAGCTAACCAGTGCAGGAACAGAATAAGGAGGAAAAGACATCAAACCATTTCACGCTGCAAGATGGGGGAAGTCAACAATTTTGAATGCTGCCTTTATGATGAGGAAAAAAAAATCCCTCAGCGTTCCTCAGTTTTCCTTCCTTCTGCAAGTAGAAACCTAGTGCTATAAGGAGTCTATAATGAACATAGCACTGAATATTGAGAAGCTCTATTTTCCCTGAAGTGGAGGTCTTCAATTAAGAATTCTTCTGTAGAGATCCATCCCACAAATGAAAAGCCAGCAAGAATGGGCTAGTCATTCATTCATTCATTCATTCATTTTATACACTGCTCATCTCACTTTCGAGTGATTCTGGGTGGATTTCAACATCATAAAACCAGGATATAAAAACCTTAAAATGTTTAAGACTTATAAGAACAAAATCCTTCCTTGGCTTTTCTATTTTGGGAGAGCCCAGATACTTCAGATAGTACTGCTTATTTTTCATTCTTAGACTGAAGATTTAATAACAATAGCAATTATTCTAATTATGTTATCAACTACTGACTTTTAATCACTGGCTTCATACCAATTAATTAAGCTCAACACATCTCTTCATGGTAAATATTAATGATGACCAAAAGCCTTAATGTCGGTCTGCCTCTGAGGTCTCTTCTGTATTTGGGTTATTTATTACTTTTGGCCTGAATAAGCATCATTTCCTGTTGAAAAGAATATTTATATTAACAGATGGTGCATGTCCCTTGACTGGCATTCTTCTGGTGGTACTTTCAAGGCAGCTACATTGATGATCCCATGGATACAGATAGTCCTCAATTTATGACCACAATTGAGCCCAAAATTGCTAAGCTAGGCAGTTGTTAAGTGAGTTTTACCCCATTTTACAATCTTTTCTGCCATAGTTGTTAAGCAAATCACTAATGAATCATGCAGTTCTTAAGTGAATCTGGTGTTCCCCATTGATTTTGCTTGTCAGAAGCAGTCTGGGAAGGTTACAAATAGTGATCACATGACTCCAGAACAATGCAACTGTCTTAAATACATGCTAGTTGCCAAGCATCCAAATGTTGATCATGTGACCATGGGGATTCAGGTAAGTGTGAAAGCCAGTCATTAGTCACTTTTTCAACAGCCATTGTAACATTAAATGGCTTCTAAATGAATGGTTATAAGTCAATGACTACTTGCAATTGTTTCTGTTGAGGGTCATCAATGGATTCATCCAGCAGATCATTCTTTAGGGAGTGAGAGATATGGACTAAATGAATGCCATAAAGCTCTAACATTGTTTGTTGTCTCAGTATTTTGATGCCACCAAGTAATTGAGGTGCTGACTAGAATCATTCTTTCATTGAATAGGCTAATTGATTTCTGGTCATTTTTACATTGCACACCTTCAGAAATAATTTCCATCCTATTTCTGCATCACTCTGTGCACTAAAGAAAAAAAATGTGCCAGAATTAGCATTTAAATTGAAAGCATTTAATCTAATATATATATTTTTATGCATTGCATTGTGAGTTTACTTTCTTCCCTCTCTCAACTGACCTTGTCTTGGTTGCTTAGAAAGCTGAATTGAAAAGTGGAAGGATTAAATCTCAGAGGTTCTATCTCTGTATCTCTGTATTATGCCCCTTTCGCACATATTATATATGGAGATGCCATAGTAATAATGTTGGAGAACCATGTTCTCGAATATTGACACTGGTTAGTCTAAGCCTCTGTTTTTCTTCTGCTTATTACAGTGAGACACATAGGTTGCTACTATTGAATCGTTATTTGGAAGAAGGTCTTGTTTGTCTAGTGAAAGAATGTTACTGCAATATTGTTCATAGACTTTAGGGCAGTGGATTGAGCCTTGTGTGTTTCTCCCATAATTTGCAATTAACTCCACTTTAAAAGTTCAGAGTAAATGCCAACATTAATCACAGGAGAATTGTTTAGGTTTTCATTGAGAGCCTTATCATAAGACTTTACAATTCCAGGTTACATTGTAATTAATCTCCACATTTCTGTTTCAGCTTTAAGTATTAGCAATTAACCTGGAGGAGCTTGTTACTGCTAAAGACTCAGTTGGAGAGAGGATATTACTGGGGTTAATTTTAATGATGCCCACATTTCTGTGGAACTACTCTGTGCTTAGTTCATAACATTCATGCACAGAGCATGAGCAGGCTCAGGCTATTTGCAGTGGAAATGGTCAAATGCCATTTCATTTGGAAATGACATACAGAGGCTGGAGATTGTGTTCTGCTGCAGTCACTGTGAATGAAGCATCTCTGCCATGAATAGCTCACTCTAGTCAATCTTTTTTGGAGACTCCAGGCTTTGAACAATAAAAAAATATTGTGTTGCTGACCCATTTGGTGAGCTACAGGGACTGTAGGGTAGGTCAATATCTAGACAATAGTAGAATCTCTGCCACTCAAGCAGTCCTTAGCCATCAGCTTCCTCTCATCCAGAAGGATTAAAAAGATTTCCAGATCAGTGTAATCTTTTGCTTGCACTATGAACAAATCTATTATGACATGTTAAAAACAAACAAACAAACAAGCTTGTTGTTATGTCCTGGGCCTGTGATTGACAGAGCAGGTGCAGGAAGCTGCAGAGAGACCTGGGAAGACCACGTGGCCTGCCTGGGCCAGGTAGGCTGTCTCCAGCCTATTGTGCTTGCGCAGAGCAGGAAAATACATTGCATTTATTGGCTGACGCTGTTCCCTGCAAAAGGTATATAAGGGATCAGCGCCATTTTGTGTTGTTCTGTTGAAGCTTAAATAAAGAAGCATCTCTTGTTACTCTTGCCTCGTTTCAATGCCTTATCAATGCCCAGAATAGAACATTTTTTATACTGTATTAGCCAATAGAACAGCGGTTCTCAACCTGTGGGTCACGACCCCTTTGGGGGTCAAATGACCCTTTCACAGGGGTCGCCTAAGACCATCGGAAAACACATATTTCCGATGGTCTTAGGAACCGAGACATTGCCAAAGCCGCCGCTGCCTCAGGAATGTGCAGTGGACGAGCCAAGGAAAGGAACTGAATTAACTGCGTGTCCCCTGCATGTTTGTGTGTGCGTTTGTGTAGAGTCGCTATTTTCAACTCCCAATATTATGAAGACAAAAAAAGATTGACATGAATAAAATAAAAACTGTACAACACCGAGAGGTGCGTGTCCCGCTGGCAAGGCTCAGGGGAAGCGCCAGGATCAGCCCCCCCCTTTCCTCTTGATTGGTGCTTCTCCGAGGCTGGAAGAGCTCGGTCCCTTTCCACCTGATTGGCGCTTCTCTGAGGCCAGGAGAGCTCAGGGGAAGCGCCAGGATCAGCGCCCCTTTCTGCCTGATTGGTGCTTCTCCTAGACCAGGAGAGCTCAGGGGAAGCACCAGGATCAGGGCCCTTTTCTGCCTGATCGGCGCTTCTCTGAGGCCAGGAGAGCTCAGGGGAAGTGCCAGGATCAGCTCCCCTTTCTGCCTGATCGATGCTTCTCCTAGATCGGGAGAGCTCAGGGAAAGAACGAGGATCAGCGCCCCTTTCTGCCTAATCGGCGCTTCTCCGAGGCTGGGAGAGCTCAGGGGAAGCGCCAGGATCAGCACCCCTTTCTGCCTGATTGGCACTTCTCCGAGGCCGGGAGAGCTCGGGGAAGCGCCAGTATCAGCGCCCCTTTCTCCCTGATTGGTGCTTCTTCCGGAGCTGATCCTGGTGCTTCTCCTGAGCCCCGAAGAAGCATCAATCTCCTGGAAAGTGGCATTGATCCAGGCCAGCACACTCACACACACACAAACACGTGCGAGCAGTTACAGCTGAAGGCGTTTCAGCCTTCAACTATGGTTCCCAGTCCTCTGGCGCCTCATTGGCTCAGGCCAGCTGTCCGTCAGAATCTACGTCCCGTGATTGGCTGGCTCCCTCAACGCATCCCTCCCTTGCAGAAAGGGTTTGGCTCTTCATGCCGGCTTGCCCCCTCGTGGGGCTCCTGATACTGTAGGCCCCGCTAGCCAGGAAAGCGCACTGGAGTCCCGGCTGCTGGTAAGATGATCGACCACTCCTCTCCCATTGCCCTCTCTGCCCGGCTCGAGCCTGGCTGGAGCAGCCTTGGTGCTTCCAAAGGTGGCCACTTCAAAGTCATATGGGCAGCCCTCGGATACTCCCCTCCCCTCCGTGCCTCCAAATCGATCCCCAATTGGAGAGAGAGAGAGAGAGAGAGGGAGGGAGGGAGGGAAGGAGGAAGAGAGGGAGGGAGAAAGAGAGTAAGAGAGGGAGAGAGAAATAGAGAGGGAGAGAGAGAAAGGGAGAGAGGGAGGTAGAGAAAGACAAAGAGGGAGAAAGGAAGAGAAATACAGAGGGAGAGAGAAAGAGGAAAAGAAAGGGAGAGAGAAAGAGAGGGAGAGAGGGAGGGAGAGAGTGAGAAAGAGAGCGAAAGAAAGCGAGAGAGGGAGAGAGAAATAGAGAGGGAGAGAGAAAGAGAGAGGGAGGCAGAAAGAGGGAGAGAGAAAAAGAAAGGGAGATAGAGAGAGAAAGAGAGGGAGAGAGAAAGGGAAAGAGGGAGAGAGAAAGAAAGGGAGAGAGAGAGGGAGAGAGAGAGAAAGGGAAAGAGAGAGAAAGAAAGGGAGAGAGAAAGAGAGAGAGATAAATAGAGGGGGAGAGAAAGGGAGAGAGAAGGAGAGAGAAAGAGAAAAAAGAGGGAGACAGAGAGGGAGAGAGAAAGAGGAAGAGAGATTAAATTAGTAACATGGTTAAGTGAATCTGGTTTCCCAACTAACTTTGCTTGTCAGAAGCTTGCAAAAGGTGATCACATGATCCTGGAACAATGTGACCATCATAAATATGAATCAGTTGCCAAGCATCGAAATGTAAATCACATGACCCTGGGGATGTTGCAATGGTCACAAGTGTGAAAAATGGTCATAAGTCACTTTTTTTTCAGTGCCGCTGTAACTTTGAACAGTCACTAAGCAAACTGTTGTAAGTCAAGGACTACCTGTACTTTATCACTTTTTTACAAAAAATTTTGGGTCAAGTTTTTGACACCTCACTAGGTGACTGGTGGTACTCGAATGTTGCCATATTCTAAAAGTGGTACAATCAGTGAAAAGGTTGAAAAGCCCTGATCTAAATAATACTATCAGTAGGAGTGAATCCACTCTTTTTCCAACAAGATTGGAAATACTTTTATTTTTAATGTGATGGTGTAATAAATTCTAATCAGTTTCATTGCTTAATTTTCTTTCCATCTTACTGCTTATCTTCAAACCCAGTTTGCTTTTGTGATTAATCACTATGCTTTAATTATGTTCAATTTGTAACAATGAAAATACATCCTGCATATCAGATATTTACATTACGATTCATAACAGTAGCAAAATCACAGTTATGAAGTAGCAACAAAAATAATTTTATGGTTGGGGGTCACCACAACATGAGGAACTGTATTAAAGGGTCACGGCATTAGAAAGGTTGAGAACCACTGCAATAGAAGGTTTAACTGATAGTGTTTCTCAGCTGAAATGGAACTAAAGTAGCTATGTGATTATTCTAAAGTCAAGAGTTCCATGAATAACTGTCCACAAGAGGAAAGATACCACACAGACCTGGTTTCAACAATTTTGCTGCCTGAGGCAAAAGATTAGGTTGCATATCTAAGCTGCTGGGAAACACCCAGATAGGGAGGGAGGAGGACTCAAGCAGGGAATTAGCCTTCAATCATTGCACAGTTGCAAAAGATCCAGGACTGGCTGCCCCCTCCCCTAAGCCCATGAAACCTTATCTATCTATTCCCAAGGGAAGGCAAGCAGTATTGGAAGATTTCTGTATTATAGGCCAAATACAATAAAATAGTTAGTTTAGACTCTACCATGTGTAGATCTGTTTCAAAGATGCTTTTTCAAAAGACAACTGGTCTGTTTTTTCTTTGAAGAAAAAGAAGACATTTTGCTTCTCATCCAAGAAGCTTCATAGGTTCTGGCAGGATTGTGGGGGATAGGGAGAGCTTAGTTCTGACAGAAAGGGGGGGTTGGAAGGATCATATTGTTTTGCAATCATCTGGTTTTAACACTTGCCCTGAGTGGTCTTGTGGCCACTTGGGGGCTTATTTGTGCCCTCAGAGTCACCTGCATCAGAGTGCAAATGAGGGTAGAATTTTCTTGGAGCTGCTGAAAGGCCATTGTAGACAGGAGATACATGGTGTCTTATCCCTCTCCTCAGTGGTGGGATTCAGCCAGTTTGCACCACTTCAGCAGAACCGGTAGCTAATTTTTTGTTGCCCAGGCCCAAAATGGACTTCCAGAAGCGGCATCCACACAAATACCAATTGTTCAAATATTTGAATCCCACCACTGCCTCTACCCCTCTGTTGAAAGATTGCTGCTCAGTGTTAACATAAGTAGCCTCTTTTACCCCTCTTTCAAACCAATGGCCCTCTCTATCCAGAATGTGGACTGTGCTAAGATCAGATGACTGCAAAAAAATATGATCCTACTGTTGTGTCCTGAGCCTGCAAAAGCAGGCTCGGGATGGTGCATTCGTCCCGGGCATTCCAAAAGCTGCCCGGGACCAGACTGAGCGGCACCAGCCTTGCACGCATGCGCAAAACAGGACAAGGTTGTTACATTGTTTGCCATAGTCTGGATCCATCATCCTTAAAAGAGACTGCTTTACTTTTGTTAGTTGTTGGTTATAGTAAGCACAGAGAAGAATAACGAACTTTGATTTCACCATGTGTCTCCATGATTGCATTCAAACCCAGTACTTAACACTGGCGATGAAGGTGGGATTCGTTTGCAATTGAATGGAGAAATCCTGAGGATTTACGAAGAAGTCCTACACAGGGAAGACGGCGTCTAAATCAGCGTTCCAGCCTGCCAGTACAGAGTCACTGGAGGATGAGTTCGGCTAAAAGACCTTTTCCTTAGAAAGTTGCAGAAGAGCAAGTAGTGAAGTTTGCAATTAAGAATGGCAAAGATTGGGCGTTTGGCTGAGTTTGATATCTCCCACCCAGAAAGATGGAACTTTTATGTAGCCATGGTGGAGAACTACTTCAGAGTCAATCAGATTAGAGAAGATGGTTTGAAGGCTGCAACTTTGTTGTGTGTGTGTGGACAGGAGGCGTTTGAAATTGCAGAAAATCTGGTGGCCCCTGCACCTCTGGAGCCAGTGGAATATACTGACTTGAAGAAACTGTTAAAAGAGCATTTCCAGCCAAAGTTGTCTGTGATTGCTTGGAGGCGCGCATTTGAACAGAGGGACCAGAAGCAGGGTGAATCTGCTACAGACTTTATTGCAGCTTTAAGGAGAGCAGCCAGGCCTTGTGAGTTCAAAGATCTGGAAGAGAGGCTGCAAGATAGATTTGTTTGTGGCCTAAGGAACAGAGACTTGCAGCAGAAGATGTTTGCTAAGGAAGAAGTCTCTTTCCAAGACGCACTACGAGAGGTGACAGCTGAGGAAGCAGCAGGTGGGGCTATGAAGACATTATGGCTGACCAGAAGCGCTACAGAGATTACTACAGTCCATCAAGAGGACGTTCAAGAAGGATCAGATGAGGATCCTGAAGAGGAAGTGAATAGGCTCTACCAGCCAGCTGAAAGGAGGCAGAAGGAACATCAGGAAAAGGCCCCAGCATCCATTCAATGTTTCGGGTGTGGAGGTTGCCACAAGCGAGCTAACTTCAAGTTTTGTTCCACCATCTGCAGAGCATGTGGCAGTCAAGGCCACATAGCATCCGTCTGTTTGGGTCACCAGAAGGTCCAACCTTGTGAAGAATTGCATCTGAAAGGTACCAGGGTCCCCAGCCAACATAGGGTGGGCTTCTGCACATCACGCAGGAGTATTTTAAGAACAGGAACACATAAGCCTCTTAAGAAGAAACTGTCCGTCAACTTAAGATTGCAAGGGGTTCCCTTATCAATGGAGTTGGACACTGGGTCCGCTCTCTCCATTTTCCATTAATACCTTCAAAAGGATATGCAGCAGCAGTGGTCTTTGAGTTAAACTCAGGCAATCCAATCTAATACTCACAGATTTTCAGAATTCTATGGTGTGTATTAAGGGGGAGGCCACCCTTAGAGTACAGCATAAGGATTTTGAGGGTCCCTTATATGTGGTGGTTGTTGGGGGTGATTGTACAAGTCTTATTGGACTTGATTGGTTTGTGGCTCTAGGGATCCAGGTAACTGGGCTGCACCATTTGCAAACGTTGAGTCTTGCAGAAGTCTGCAAGGAGTTTGCAGATGTGTTTAGTTCAGAGTTAGGATCCTACAAGGGGCCTCCCATTTCGCTAAGGTTAGACCCAAACTTCACGCCAATCAGGGTTAAACCTAGGAGGGTACCTTTTGCCCTCAAAGGTAAGATTGATGCTGAGCTGGACAAATTGCTCCAAGAGGGCATTCTGGAATCTGTGGACTCCAGTCCATGGGAAACCCCCATAGTAATGCCTCTAAAGGCTAATGGGGACATACGTATATGTGCAGATTAAAGTGCACACTGAATAAGGCGCTGCAACAGCACGCTTATCCAGTACCTGTGGTAAGTCATATTCTGGCCTCCCTCAAGGGGGGGGGGCATATTTTTGCAAAGCTTGACCTGGCACAAGCATATCAACAGCTACCTGTTGATGAGGCAGCTGCAGAGGCCTAGACTATTGTAACGCATAGAGGGGCATTTAAGATCAAGAGACTGCAATTTGGGGTAAATGTAGCCGCTGGCATATTTCAGAGTGTCATGGAGAACACACTTCGAGGTATTCCAGAGGTCTGTCCATACTCTGATGATGTCCTCATTGCTTCGTTTTCGAAAAGCAGGCCTTAAACTAAAGAAAGATAAATGTAAGATAGGAGTCACTTCTACTGACTTCTTAGGATTCAGAATAGATGCTCAAGGCATTCACCCTGCTGAAACTAAATTGCAAGCTATCCAACAGGCCCCAAGTCCTAAGTCTAAGAGTGAGCTGCAAGCTTTCTTGGGGCTATTAAATTTTTACCATGCATTCCTCCCACATAAAGCTGCAATAGCAGAGCCACTACACAGACTCTTAGACAAGCAGGCTCCTTCTACAAAAATTTTTTATTGTTTTTTTTTATTTTTACAACAAAATGCTCAAAGCACACCATGGTGTTAGGGTAAACAATCATCCAAAAGCAAAACATTTATACATACTTCAATCAATACCTCTAGTATTCCCTCTCTTTCCCCTTAACTAACATAGTTTATTTAAAATAGTTCAGTCTGATTTAAATTTAGTCAACCTATACCTGTTTCTAACACTTTAAAAAATTTATACAACCATAATCAAATTAACTTTAAATACAAATTCTATTAGTTCGGGTATTCCTTCCAACTATATTCTGGTACCTTAGTTTTTATTGTAAATTTTATTTAACTCTTCTTTGACTAATATCCCTTAATTAAACTAAAACATTAATCTATCCTATATATATCTATTCTATCAACTAATCAATCTCTTATAGCTAACAGATAAAATCAAATCTTAAATTTTTCAATCCATTAAACATAATTCAGTTCATATCCAATTAAATTGTCATAACCAATGACATCAATCTTATCAAGCAGAAATCATCTTATTAAGTTAGTTCAAGATTACATAATAATTTTCTTACAAATAACCCTATTGTTCTAAACAAAAAGAGAAAAGAAAAAAGAACAAATACATTCTTAAAGGATTTAATATGTATTTCATTAGTCACTCCTTTTTTCTCTTATATCTCTTTTTTAAACTAAAGTATTAATCTGTCCTAAAGCTATATAAACCATCAGTCAACTTTAAACTAGCAAGATAACATCCAACTTTAAGATATTTCAATTCATTAATCATCAAACCAGTAAATCATCAGTAATTTCCATGTAGATAAATTTTATATCTTCCATTAATCCCATTTTCCTTACATCTAACTTATAATCTTGGTCATAAGAACATAAGAACATAAGAAGAGCCATGCTGAATCAGGCCAAAGCCCATCGAGTCCAGCATTCTGTGTCACACAGTGGCCCACCAATTGTACATGGGGATCTTGAGCAGAAAGAGAAGGCAAAACCCTCCCTTTCCCTTGACCCCTAACAAATGGTACCCAAGGGAATCCTGCCTGCCTCAACCAACATAGAGGCGGCACATGGACATCCGTTTTAATAACCACCGATACACTTTGCATCCATGAATCTATCTAGCCCTGCCTTGAAGCTATCAAGGCTGACAGCTGTCACGACCCCTTCAGGAAGTGAATTCCATAAATCAACGACCCTCTGGGTGAAGAAATATTTCCCTTTATTTGTCCTCACTTTCTTAGCTATGAGCTTTAGGGAGTGCCCCCTTGTCCTGGTATTGTGTGATAGAGAAAAGAATTTTTCTCTATCCACCTTTTCTATCCCATGCATGATTTTATACACTTCGATCAAGTCACCCTTAAGTCAGTCCATAGTTCTAGATTGCCTTTAGTCCATTACTCAAAACTTTAACTTTCATTTTTAAAAAAATCTTATTCTAGGTTTTTTCAAGTACCAAGTAGGTTTCCATAGCAAAGCTTCCTTTCTAACAGATAAGTCTCTCTTTGTTGCTTGTAATATCTTTTGAATCAGTGAGAACCATCTTGACCTCTGAATTGGCCTTCTGATTTTTTTTTTGCATAAAGTCTTGTTGCTTTAGAGTTCCAAGTTGCATATAAAGCAGAGTCAATTTCTCTTTGTTCTCAGTTAGGTCCTCTTTTTGTAGAGTCTCTTTAATAGAAGAGTCAGGTGCAATCTGAAAGTCAGTTTTAAAGTTTGAAGAAGAGATTCTGGCTTTTAGTTCTGTAGTAAGCTCTTTCATTGTAGCACATATTTCCTCTCATAAATTTTCTCCAGAATATGTTTGCAATTTAAATGTGAGTACAGCTCCATTTTAGAAAAAAAATTGAAACATCCAGTTAATTTTCATATAAAAAGATCATCTCCTCTCCAATTGCAATATTACTTTTTAACCAGTAGATGTCCTCAGAAAGCTAAAAAAAATAAATAAATCCATTTTCCCCCCAAAGTTATTTCATTTTTCATTCTTCTTTCTTTACTCAAAAAAAAACAAAACAAAAAACAACAACACAGGCTAATAATAAAGTTTGTAAAAAAAGTTTTTCCGATACCCCAAAGTACTTATATGAAAAAAACAATGTAATTTCTAAAACTTTACTTTGTTTCTTTGTTCGCCTTTCTTCCCCAATGAGTAAAAGTTGCCTTTCCAAGCTAGGGAAATCTTTCCAACACAGCTCTTACAGGCAAAAAACAAACAAACAAAAACGAAGAGAGGGGGGAAAAAAGGAAAGGTCTCACCCGGATTCACCACAGTGGGTCTGAAGCTTAGATGTTCTTTGGACTTGCGGTTTCTTGCGGCAGAGCGATCGGCCATTTTATTGGTCGACCTTCTTCTCCATCGGCCCTCGGAGTTCCGTCCGGACAGCTGGAGGAGCCACCGCTCCTCCGCTGCCGGAACGCTGCCTCCTCGTAGGAAAGTCACGCCCCCCAGGGCGACTTTGGACCCGCATAAGGGTCCACCGACGGAGGGAAAACTAGTCGGCGAGGAGAGCAATCTTCCCGCTCAACTAGCGATGCCGCGACCGGAACCGGAAGTTGACAAGCAGGCTCCTTGCCAGTGGACTAAAGTTCATGAAAATAGTTTCAATGAGGTCAAAGCATTGCTCACTTCTAATGCTGTTTTAGCACATTTCAATGAGCAACTGCCGGTTTGCATTGCATGTGATGCATCTCCCTACGGAGTGGGAGCAGTACTTAGCCATCTGAAGGCTGATGGGACATAGGTCCCTGTGGCCTATTATTCAAGGACTCTGTCTTCTGCAGAGTGAAACTACACTCAAATTGACAGAGAAGCCTTGGCCATAGTGGCTGGCATTAAGAAATTTCATGATTTCTTATATGGCCGCCATTTCACAGTCTTTACTGACCATAAGCCTCTGCTGGGTTTGTTTACCACTAACAAACAGACCCCACACATTATTTCTCCTAGTATGCTGAGATAGTCCATTTTCCTGTCAGCACATGACTATACATTAGTTCACAAACCTGGGAAAGAAATGGGCCATGCTGATGGCCTGAATAGACTACCCCTGAATCAAGTAGAACCAGATCCGGCTCCAGATGTTAATATTCTCTCCATCCAGGATTTGCCTGAGTCTCCCATCAATGCTAGGGATGTGGCTGCAGAAACTGCCACTGATCACATGCTTGCACGTGTGCTGACATGGGTGCTGTCAGGATGGCCTGACAAGTGCCCTGATGCTGAGTTCTACAGTTTCTGGCTCAAGAAGCATGAGTTGCTCACCTTTAAGGGTTGCCTGTTATGGGGAAGCAGGGTAATGATCCCAGCCTCATTGAGGTCTAGAATCTTGATCTCTCTGCATGAGGAACATCCTTGTATAGTCAGGATGAAAGCACTTGCGTGCAGCCATCTTTGGTGGCCTGGGCTCAATAAAGCCATCGAGGTCCAGGTGCACGGGTGCCAAGTGTGCCAACAGTCTCGGCCTGAAATGCCTCAGGCCCCAGTACATAGATGGGAGGAAACACAAACCCCGTGGTCTAGGGTACATATAGATTACGCTGGGCCCTTTCAGGGGCAATTCTTCCTGATTGTTGTTGACAGCTATTCCAAGTGGCTAGAGGTTGTTCCTGTTTCATCCACTACTACTGCCAGGACTATCCAGGTGTTGAGAGGAATTTTTGCATCACACGGACTTCCAGATGTTCTGGTTTTAGATAACAGCCCTCAATTTACTTCTTCTGAGTTCCAGGCTTTTCTCCAGGGCAACATGATCTGCCATACAACTTCGGCTCCCTTTCAACCTTCTTCCAACGGACTGGCAGAGAGGATGATGCGCACGACCAAAGATGCCCTCAAGAAACTGACTTATGGTAACTGGCATCACAGGTTAGCAGATTTTCTTCTTGCACATCTCACCACACCATGCACTGCCACAGGGAAGAGCCCTGCTGAACTCCGCTGGAGTTGCCGCCTCATCACTAAACTGGACAGGCTGCACCCTGATCGGGTGGCTTCACAGGTGTCACAACTGCGGGCACCTAGGAGACTCCAGGTGGGCGATCCAGTTTGGGCACGGAACTATGGGCCTGGTCATCTCTGGGTCACAGCTGTGGTCTGCAAGGTCTCAGGGCCTTGTCATACAAAGTGGCTTTGGAAGACGGCCATGTTCTGTGCAGGCACATAGACCAATTGCGTTGGATACTGGACTCTCACCCTTCCGCTCATGACTCTGCTCTGCGGGGGGGAGGAGGACTATAATATGCATTCTGGGGATCAGTTTCAATGGTCATCACAGTGTTCCACAAGTGCTCCTGAAAGGAATTCATGGGATAGGGGGGTCATCCCACTCATCCATCATCACTCCAGACAGGGAGTCACACCGGCAGTATCCACAGTATTCACTCATGACAGATAGTGCTCCAGACAGGGAGACTGACCGGGCGTATCCAAATAACATACAATCTACAAGAGAAGAAGAATTCCAACAGGGGAGCTTTTCCAATTCCGCAATTGCTCCCAAAAGGAGGTCATCAGTAAGGGGGGTGGCCAGGGAAGTAACTCCTGACTCTGACACCTCGGGCACATGCTCGGGAACCACTGGGAACTGGAGTACTCCCGTGACTCAGCACTTCCCATCTGCTGGCCTGGGGTTCGAGGGATAGTGTTCCCAAGAAGGATCCATTGTGGACCCGGGGACTACCACCCCTCCCAGGTATGCTGGTCTGGACTTAAAGGGTCCAGCCAGCCAGCAGATGGGCAGGTCAACCAGGTATTCTGGGCAGCAAAGTCCTGGCCTGCCTAGCCTGGTAGGCGAGTAGGTAGGGCAGGCACCCTCACCGGGGTCACCTGGGAATTTGAGACAGCAATGACATGGCCTGCCTTGCCTGGTAGGCGAGCAGGTGGGCCAGGAAATCCCTTCTGGCCTTAGGAGGTCACAGCGGGCCAAGTGCCCACCCAAACATCTTCAGGGATTTGTGAAGTTGCTGTCAAGTACATAGGATAGCTCAGGAGAACCTGATGACAGTAAGCATTCAAATAGAATGCTGTACTATTTTTTGATTTCGGTAACGTTCAAATATTACTCCAAATAAGGGGGTTTGCCTTAAATTCAAACTCATTGCATTTGATTAATGTATTGTGTGACACTCCTGCCTGGGAAAATACACCTGTGTGTGTAAAGCATATGTTCCATCTAGGGGGGAGGGGTGTTGTGTCCTGAGCCTGCAAAAGCAGGCTCGGGACGGTGAATTGGTCCCGGGCATTCCAAAAGCTGCCCGGGACCAGACTGAGCAGTGCCAGCCTTGCGCACATGTGCAAAGCAGGACAAGGTTGTTACATTGTTTGCCATAGTCCGGATCCATCGTTCTTAAAAGAGACTGCTTTTGTTAGTTGTTGGTTGTAGTAAGCACAGAGAAGAATAAAGAACTTTGATTTCACCATGTGTCTCCGTGGTTGCATTTGAACCCAGTACTTAACACCTACCATAGGGTTTTCTCAAGGAAAAAAATAGTCCAGTTACCTTTTGAAAAAGTACCTTTGAGATAACTGTGTCCTGGATGACTGAGAATCTCCACAGATGTCTGGAGCTGGTTGGTTATGCCTTTCTGTTCATATAATGCAGGGGTCTTCAAACTTGGCCCTTTTATGACTTGTGGACTTCAACTCCCAGAATTCCTCAGCCAGGGGCCAAGTTTGAAGACCCTGTTATAATGAATCAATAGGAACTCTTAAACAGCATCTTTTATTGCCCTTGAAGGCCACAATCTAGTTTAAAAGGCTTGAATCAGGTTATGCAGCCCTCAGTTCCCTCTTTTCTGGAACAGCTGGCTTAGTTTTTTTTTCCAGTTAGCTAACTTTAGGAAGCAGCTATCAGACTTTACCTAATATTAGGGCTGGCCTTGAAGATACTAGTTTTTGAGATCCAGAGCTTGAATTTAGCCAGCTTTTGCTGTGTCCAGCTCTGCATTCCTAACCTATTTCCCCCCCAACTATTAATTTTGCTTGCTGTTTTTAACTGTGTCATAATTGTTCCAGCTGTTTCCATCTTGTTCCCTTTTACAGTAGTTCCAGCTGTGCTTTCGCTCTACTGTAAGGCCTCCAGCTGTTTTTCATATTAACAAGGCTTTCTTCTTACAGTTGAATATGATGTCTAATCTAATGTGCTGTCTATGTTTCTCCAGGGATCAATACATATTTGTCTGAACAGGGCAGTTCTATAAATTGTACATGTCTGTTTCAATTATCTGCCTATCCAATTTATCTAATGTGGCAATCTCAATATGTCCAAGACTGGTTTATGAAACTTCATTTCTCATATATTGTTACTGTCCAAGGGAACTCATTAGAAATTTATGCTTTTCAGAAACTGTTGAGTCCTTTTTCATGTATAAATAAAAAGTAATTGGTTAGAAAAGTTACTTTGATCTGAAGGGCAGAAGCAAACAAAAAGACAGTGTCCTCTTTTTGATGATCTATTACATTAAAAAAAAGGGTTAGATACACCTATGTGTACATAAAGCTGTTTTGCACATTATAATCCCTCCCCCATCCCGCTCTTCCCTCCCCTCCCTTCCCTTTCCCCTTTCCCCCTTCCCCTTCCCTTCCCTCTTTCGCCTTCCTTCTTTCACCTTCCTCCTCCCCTCCTCTCTTTGTGTGCCTTTGAGACATTCTTGACTCCTGGTGACTGCCTGAATAAGTTCATGCAGTTTTCTGAGCAAAATTTTCAGAAGTGGTTTCCCATTTTCATTTTCCTAAGTTTGAGAAACAGTAATTTGTCCAACGTTGAGCTGGCTTTTTGCCTAAGGCAAGACTGCAACTCACAGACTCCAGCTGCCTATCCTGGTGCTTTTAACTACTGTACCAAACCGGTTTTTCATAAGTCTCCCTAGTGTCACCAGAATTTATTTCTTTGATTTATATTCTGGCTTTCTAAATAGTCAAGGTGGCGTAGACAAGTTGAATCACTAAAACAGAATGTAAAAAAGTTTAAAAAAACCCTTCAGAATAAAATTAACCCTTCCATTCAATATTGAGGAAAGTTCCCCTGACTTTCCCAGTCTGTGGATGGAACCACAGAAATGGGAATAGTGTTCCTTGAGCAATAATACTAGCAACCGGATATTGCTATAGACAAAGAAGGCAAGGCCTTGTGGGGTGCCAGTTAAAACTGGTCTCTTCATCCCAGCATATACAAGCACCTCTGAGCTCCTTTCCCCCATTTGGCTTCCCCTTTCATCATCAAATTGGTTGATAACTGCAGGAAACTTTGTCAATTTTTTTGGCACTAGCTGAGCAGCTCAAAAGCTGAGTTGCTCAGAGGCCATCTCCTTTCCTAGTTTATTCACTTCTCACTGAGATCAATGATATGGGAAAAAAAAGGAATCTTGGCTGTCATTTGATCCTTCAAAGGTTGTTCCAAAACAGTAAATAATGGAAGAATTTTCCATTAAGAAATGGAATGGCTCATTAACAGACCCTCCTCCAATGCCCTGCCAGGTCTTAGCCTCACAAAACAATCAGAAACTTTCCAGAGGGAAATGATGCTCATTCATTTGAATTTACCAGTTTGGACTTACAAATAGCTGCATCCAGGATTGCTTTGACGCTCTTACATTATCTTCGAGGAGCAAAACTTGCTGAATTGTTGTGTTTTTTTTTATTTTGCTATTGAGGGTAAGCTGTTCCATATTATTTTTACCACATGCTTATGCATCACAGATTGGCCCTAGGACTGTGAGGGGAAAATTAACTTTGATGTCCTACCATAGAACATGAAATCCAGACCAATTGACAAGAGCAGGTACCCTAGCCTGCTACAGAGAACAAGACAGAAGGAAATAAAAGGGGAATATGAGACAGAGTAAAGAGAAAGACAAGATCAGGCACTGTACCGGAGGATTGGAGGGAAGCAAATATAACCCCGATCTTCAAGAAAGGATCCAGAGGTGATCCAGGAAACTATAGACCAGTCAGTCTAACCTCAGTTCCAGGCAAACTGATGGAAACCATTATTAAAGATAAAATTACAGGGCACATAGAAAAACAGGCATTGCTGAAAGAAAATCAACATGGTTTCTGCAAAGGCAAATCATGTCTTACTAACTTGTTAGAATTCTTTGAGGGTGTAAATAAATACATAGATAAAGGGGCCCCAGTTGATATTGTATATCTTGACTTTCAAAAGGCTTTTGACAAAGTCCCTCACCAAAGGCTCATAAAAAAG
Organism: Bothrops alternatus; assembly: GCA_034064705.1. Lineage (NCBI taxonomy): Eukaryota > Metazoa > Chordata > Lepidosauria > Squamata > Viperidae > Bothrops > Bothrops alternatus. Next base: position 4,925,460 of record JARGCV010000230.1, on the reverse strand, counting down.
CTCTCCAGCCACGGAATTAGAGGACAGGTCTTGTCCTGGATTGGTAACTGGCTAAATTGTAGGAAGCAAAGGGTGGCAATAAATGGACAATTCTCCGGATGGAAAGAAGTGAGAAGTGGTGTACCCCAAGGTTCAGTTTTGGGGCCTTTACATTTTAATTTATTCATCAATGATCTGGATGTAGAAGTTAATAGTGAGGTAGCCAAGTTTGCTGATGACACTAAATTGTTCCGGGTTGTGAAAAGTGAAACTGATTGTCGGGAGCTCCAGAAGGATCTCTCGAAATTGTGTGAGTGGGCAACAAAGTGGCAAATGCATTTTAACCTAAACAAGTGCAAAGTTATGCACATCGGGGCAAAGAACCCCAATTATACTTACCAACTGATGGGGACCAAACTTTCTGAGACAACCCAAGAAAGGGATCTTGGGGTTTTGGTGGACAGCTCGATGAAGATGTCAACCCAATGCGCAGCAGCAGTAAAAAAAGCAAATTCCATGCTTGGCATGATTAGGAAGGGAATCGAAAATAAGTCAGCAAGTGTTGTATTGCCTCTGTACAAATCGATGGTGAGACCACACTTGGAGTACTGTGTACAGTTCTGGTCACCGCACCTCAAGAAGGATATAATGGAACTGGAAAAGGTGCAAAAAAGGGCAACAAGAATGATCAAGGAAATGGAGCGCCTCCCTTATGAAACCAGATTGCAACGCCTTGGTCTCTTCAGCCTTGAAAGACGGCGTTTAAGGGGTGACTTGATCGAAGTGTATAAAATCATGCATGGGATAGAAAATGTGGATAGAGAAAAATTCTTTTCTCTATCACACAATACCAGGACAAGGGGGCACTCCCTAAAGCTTATAGCTAAGAAAGTGAGGACAAATAAAGGGAAATATTTCTTCACCCAGAGGGTCGTTGATTTATGGAATTCACTTCCTGAAGGGGTTGTGACAGCTGTCAGCCTTGACAGCTTCAAGGCAGGGCTAGATAGATTCATGGATGCAAAGTGTATTGGTGGTTATTAAAACGGATGTCCATGTGCCGCCTCTATGTTGGTTGAGGCAGGCAGGATTCCCTTGGGTACCATTTGTTGGGGGTCAAGGGAAAGGGAGGGTTTTGCCTTCTCTTTCTGCTCAAGATCCCCATGTACATTTGGTGGGCCACTGTGTGACACAGAATGCTGGACTCGATGGGCTTTGGCCTGATTCAGCATGGCTCTTATGTTCTTATGTTCTTAATGTTGAAAGAGAATTTAGTTACTTACTTACTTACTTACTTACTTACTTACTTACTTACTTACTTACTTACTTATTTGACGGCTTTCATGCCTAAGATGGGACTAGAACTCACAGCTTCCTGATGATTGGTGCAAAGTCATCTAGCCGACTTTTGTGCCTGAGGTGGGACTAGAATTCACTGCTTCCTGGTGATTGGGCCAAAGTTACCCAATTGGCTTTCATGGCTAAGACAGGACTATCAATCTCCCAGCTTCTAGTCTGGTGTCTTAACCACTAGTTCAAACTGGTTTATCCACTTGTTGTCATGATCTCAACTGCCTCTTGATTAATGCTCATGGAATAATCATGGAATAAATGTACATGGCTCCTTTCCTGAATGTTGGATTGCTTTATGAATGTTACAAAATACATCACGCAATGCTCTTCTCCATCTTCTGTGGAACAAGGACTGTTTTTAGTAGCACTGAGAATGTAATTACCATTGGGGAACTTCTTAGAAATTTGAATTGCTTTGTAGGGATTATGTTGCTGAGAGCTTAATTTGGGAATACCATATGATCTTGTTAAGGTTTAATATAACTATCATTTAAAAGCCAAAGTGTAATGGTTGAAATGCATTGTGGTCTCTTGACTGAGTAATGCAAACCAGACAAAATATTCTGAAAATTGGTTCCTTTGTATCTTCCTGCTTTTGATATCTCAAGTGCATCACAAAGACTTGTAATAAAATAGAGCATTTGCATAGCACTGAGAACAAATGAAGACCATACATCTGTTTCCTTGCCCAAATACATATATCTGCCCCAAAGGTTTCAATAATTTAATAAGTGCTTTATGCAGGACAACCCACTTCTGATTAAATTAGATTGTAAATCAAGTGGAAATACTTTATTTGCATGTTTTTTACAGCAAATCAGATTGTCCTCCCCTAATTTCTCTCACCAAATAATAGAATCTTATTTGAACATTGTAGAGATTAGTTATAGGTATTTAGAGTGGAAAGCGGGTAACTTGTATCCAAGATGGGAAAAGAAATCCAACAGAGGACTAAGACATAGAATATCTTCCAGCAGTTCACCTAAGAAAAGAGAAATGTGTATGCATTTTAATTCTCACAACTAAGCTCACTGCCCATGTTCCCAGCTTCATGCTATTGGCCACTGAATTGGTCCATCTCCTGTATCTATTATTCATTTATTCTGCACCCAGGTTTCTTCTACTGATTTAAAGGCCAGTGGGATGCTCTTTTGATTAGTGAGATTCTAGAAAAACCCAATTATCCTGCAAGTGGTTATCAACAGTTCAAAATATTTCTCAGCAGTTGCCTGGTGTGAAATAGCAGGCTATATGCACTTGTGATTTCTCGGTTCTTGTGCTCAGGCATTTTAAAATCACGGGGAACAATAGTCGAAATACATCTTGTCCTTGTTGAAGAGAGTAGTGTACTGAAGATCCCAGGGAGAAATTGACAGTGGAGACAATCTACAACATATCAAATAGCTGCCTTTGGTTATTACTAATCTGGTCAACACTTTCTGGCTATTCCCATACATTGATAGTTTTGCTTTCCATTGCATATGTGATCGTATACTTCTGTTGGGTTAATGAAAAAACTTAAATTTTGTAAGCCAACACTTGGTCTTCTAGTTTATCTTCAATAAATTTTAAGTCTAGAAAAAAAAAAGAAACAAACCTTCATGCTTTCTCGATACGAAGGTGAATAACCTGCAGTTTATGTGCCCCTCTCAGTCCTCATACTATGCCTCCAAGGTATATTGTTAAAATTCAGTGACAGCATTTGGAAATTTGTAATGCAATTTGGGGTTGTTGTTGTTTTTATTTGGTCTTTTTTAAAAAGCAAAATAGTCTTCTGTTAGGCTTAAGTGTTCTCAGACCACAAAACCCAAGAGAGGATGTTTTGGCTTTTTCTGATTGAATGACCTCATGAGGCCAGGGCCCCACCCACTGTATCTGTTGCCCTAAACATTATCTTACTTTTTATTCTTTCCAACCCAACAAAATGTTAGGGAAAAACTATGCAAAGTGCTTTGGCCCTTTGTCTGTCTGTCTGCCTCCCCATCCATCCATGCACATGCAATATGCTTGCACATATCCTGGCTAGTCCTTGGGGAGGAAGTGCAGACATCCATGCTTAGAGAGACTCAACACATGACATCATTACAGCGCACAGAAGACAATACAAATACCTTTTGTGGATATTGCTAGTAAAGGGGATGGAAAGAATTCCAGAAGCCTTGCTCTGCTTGCTTACTTTCTCTCTCTCCTTTCCCTCCCTATCCTCTATCAGAAAGATAACTCTGAAAGCTGAACAGAATGGGATCAGATTTGGTGCTGGAAGAGTTTGAAAATGTGTCAGGTTCAGCAAGGGAAACCGATCCAGACTCCCTCAATCATCCAGTGCTTTCCTGTTCCAAAGAACCCTCCTTCATTCTTCCCAATTTCATGATCCAGAGCCACCCTATTATGAAAGGATTAGGAAGACTGCCAGCAGCAATGCTGTGCATGCTTTCCCTAACTTTTTCCAAGTGCAGAATCTGGTTACAAGTTGCCCACTCCTATCCAAAGGCAAAAGGATCCTTTCCCTTTTCCCTCCCTCCCTCCCTTCCCCTTCCCCTTCCCCCTTCTTTATTTTGTGACTTGCAAATTCAGGGAACCATGGGAATTCTAGAAATATGCTTGTTACTTATGGGTAATGTAACAGAATCTTTAAAGCCCAGGAAGCAATTTTCCTGCAGAACAGATACTTAATGGTACCAAGTCTTTTTCATACTTCTCCCACCTAGATTGAAGACTCTCTTCTTTAATGACCCTCTTTCCTCCCTTAGGTATCTTACTGCCTTCTCAGTGTTTCCTGTTAAAGAATTCACCTTTCCCATCCTTTATTCCTTTTCTCCTTGCTTCAGAATAAGTGCAAAAACATGATCTGACCAAGATGATTCTTGTAGGGGATGGTAGACCTTTCCATCTGAAGGCCTGATTTGAATTAAAATGCTAAAAAAATGATTCATTTGTTGTAATAGTTTACTTTTGAGGAAGGTGTACTTCAAATGGGAGAACCTTGAACTTTATTGGAGCTGAAGCAGGGGAAAAATTTATATTAGAATCATGATTGCTTCCCCTAGATTAGAAACGACATAAAATTTAACTATGAACAATGTCCTTAAGGTAAGATGAGGTTGATCCTCAGCCAATTAATCTGTGCAAATGACTTTCTTGTGGCTTGTGCTAAACTTTAAACCTTTAAAGCCTAGAAATCTAAAAAACAAAACAAGAACAAAGAAATCATAGTTTATAATTAGCTAACCTTCTGCTTGCTTGTGGTGGGCAAATTATAGATCTCAACATGGCCCTGGGAGCTTAATGCCCTGCTAATAATTACAATATAAAGAGAAGAATAGCTTTAATGGGAATATTATTCTCCTTGTGACCCTGCCACCCTTCCCCCATCAACCCCAAACTATAGATTCAGAAAGGTGCTGCTAAGAGCAGTGAGTTATGTCTTTTGATTTCCACATTTTGCTGCTTGTTTGTTTTTTAGTTCAGTTACTTTGTTCCTTCTGTATGAAGGGTAATAGGGTTGCTTTCCCCTTCTAAGCTGAATGTAAATACCAAGTTCTGCCTAAAATTAGAGGGTGCAGTAAAGCTTGCCTGGCAGATGATATTTTTCATACAGAGCCTTCTCTGCAAAATGATTGCCTGCTCCGTTTGTCTTTAATGACATCCTTGAAATTGGGGGCTGAGAGGGAAAGTTTCTCTGTTAAATCAATAAATGCATATCTTCAGTTAAGTCTGTTATCTGAGACATTGTCTGTTATGATTGTGGGTTGCCAATAATAAGTGAAGGAGGGGGCAAGGTGGTTTGATAATCCAGCCAAATTGCGTAAGATTGCATATTTACACTAGGACTCCATCCGGAGAATCAGAATAGCTAGTTGCAAACATTCCCAGGTAAATGGTAAGTGGCTGTCCTACCTGGTAGAGTCTGGTTTGTTTGTGCAGTCATAAAACTAGATGCTGGTACATAACATCTAAGAGAAATTCGAAAGAGGAGATAACTTGGTTAATGTCCCTTGAAATCACTGCCTGGCTTGAAGTCCCCAATACAGCAAGAAGCAACAATGTTCATGGTTTCAGTGTTTTCCCAGACATCCCCCCTGGTGCTCAGCTCTATATCCATCTGACTTTTTATTCTTCGCAATACAATGGAAGTTAGAAAGAAATTATACAAAGGGCTGATGACTCTGCCTGTCCATTAATAGAATAATCCTTCTAAAATCAAACATCTTTGAACCAGATTTGATGATGTTAAAGAACCTAGTAAAAGACTGAGATTCAGAATTGAACAGATCTGGCTTGGAACTGAGGGTGGGAAGAGAAGGAGGGAGGGAGAGAGGGAGCGCAAGGGATAACAGAAATGCAAAGATGCAATATAGCAGCTGGCTGTACGGAGAAAAATAGAGATGACCCCAATGACCATGTCCAGTAAAGAAGTTTGAAAAAATTCCCAAAGCCACATTTGCATTTCATATTTTATTTAAAAACTCTTTTAATTAATCATAAATAAAAAGTTAAATAAGGAAGTTAGCATGCTGAATAGAATAGAATAGAATAGAATAGAATAGAATAGAATAGAATAGAATAGAATAGAATAGAATAGAATAGAATAGAATAGAATAGAATAGAATAGAATATTCTTTATTGGCCAAGTGTGATTGGACACATAAGGAATTTGTCTCTGGTGCATAAACTCATATCTACCAGTGTATTTCATATAAATAATAATGCAGAATCTTTAGGCCTGACTTCCCATAATATTAACCAATTTAAGTTCTTTGTTCTGTAGCTTCTGATAACTGTAAATACAGGGGAAGGGGCATCATAAAAAAAATACTACCTTGAGTGTAATATGGAAGGGTTGAAACAGTTCTAGAGCATACACTTCACTAGTTCCTTCTTATAGGACTCAAAACATTTTTAAAATGATGAATAGAGATGAAGCATAAAATGTAGATATTTCAGGATTCCATAATATAAATTCTTCATTTTATTAAAACCTCAACTTGGGGAGAATTATTTTGCTGTTGCTCATGTCCTGATGGTCTAGCAATTATTTAGGCATACCCTTTGACCATAACACTATATCATGCTAGTTGATCCAGTTGGAATAGCAGGACCAGAGATTGAGCATTCGAAATATATCTTGTTACTTTTCAGCTACTGAAAAGTTCTGTTATCTTCCCTCTCAATCTTCCATAGCTTCTCTTTTGCTTTTAGTTAGTACGGTAGGTTGGTTGCCTTAGTATATGCAAAATGGAATTAAGCAGTTCCTATAAAATATACATGAGCAAGAATTGCCTGCAGATCCACCAGACATATATTTGTCTGAGTGCTAATTTGCAGAGGATCGAGGGGCTTCTATCTGGTGTAATCAGTCCACAGTGCTCAGGATTATGCAAACACATTCAGGTAATGGAATGGTGTGATTTTTCCTTTGGCTGTTAACATTTCTGTTCTCAACATGTTCCTTCTAATTTGATGTGAAAGTTCCACTCCTCAGTTCAGGATGAGTATTCTGAAGTTGATGTGTTACAGTTCTTAGAGTGTTAAGAGAGATCAGAGAGGCCTTGACGTTTCGGAGTGTTGATATTCACAAGATTTTCTTGGGCAGATTCTTTTCTTAACAACAGCTTGAGCAGGAAGACAAACTTGGAGAAAAACTTTTGGGTCAGAAAGAGAGCTGACTTTCTTTTCTTAGGGCCTTGAGGAAAGAATGGATGATGAAGAAAACTGTGATTAAAAATCTACTTTCTGGTTTCCTAAATAAAGCTGATGTTATTTATTCTCTTATTGTTGCAACCATACTGTTAAATCCTTCGTTCGCGTGTGAATGATGAAGACACATGGTGACACGTAACAAACACTTTATTCTCGTTCTTCAACATCCAAGCACAGAACAAAAGACACACATGCCTTTTATATGGTCAGAACCCAGACAATGCTAACCAATAGGAACTTAGCGTTTTCGCGCCTTGCGCATGCGCACATGGCTGGCACGGCTCAGTCTGGTCCTGGGCAGCTTTTAGGATGCCCGGGACCAATTGCAACATTTCTGGGCCTGCTGAGTTTCCTCAACAGGCCCAGGACACAACACCCCTCCCCCCTAGATAGAACACACACACACTTCCAATTTCTTTTACAATCATAATAATAAAATAATATATAAGGAAAGAAAAAAAATAATATTCCTGCTCACATGCAGGCAACATACTTTTAAAATAATAAGATTCTCTAAACAACCCACCCCTTAAGGTGGACCTCCTGTGTCTATCTACTATCTCACATAGGTCCAACTCCTAACCTAGACTGGTGAGATGTCCTTGTGCTGACAGGAACCTCACATGTTCACCTAGGTCCTTAGGAGGGGCCTTAGCCCTTTGTGACCTATGCAAGGTCAGGGAAGGTGCCTGGACTGTCAGCTCACCTGCCCGGCTAGGCAGACCAAGACTTGTACTTAAAGGGCACCTGGCCTACCGGCCCGTCTGGTGGGCTTGCTAGACCAGGACTTTTATACACAAATTTTGCAGGTGACCCCTGGTGAGGAGTACTGGCAGAGTTGCCAAGGCTCTTCCCAGGCTCTGTTAGAGCAGCTGAAATTCCCCAACCCTCTGGAGTGGCTGAGGACTCCCCAACTACCCTGGATGGCTCCAGGGAACTTAGTCCCTCGAGCCCGCGACCAGTCTCAGACATGACCTGTGTTGCAGGAGTGCCCCAATGCTCCCAGTCCCCTGTGGCTGCGGTGCTAGAGTCAGGAGCCACCTCTATGGCAAACCCCTCCTCAGGAGAATTCCTATTTGGAGCTTTTGCGGATACGCCGGCCACCCCTTGGGATGACTTCCTCTTGGAAGCAATTGCTGATGCGCCAGACTCTCTGTTCGGCATAATATCTGAATCGTGAGAATGCCATTGCTCCTTCCCTGTGAAATCCCTAGTGACCTGCGGTACTTCCCAGGAAGAGTGAGGCTGGGTCTCAAAATGTTGACCTGAAGTGTGACATAGTTCCTAGGCCCCCTCCCCCCTGAGAGCGGATGCAGGGGCGGAATCCATAGAGGACAACTGCCAGCGCAGTTGATCGATGTGGCGCTGCAGGACGCAGCCCTCTTCCAAGGTCACTTCGTATGATAGAGGTCCAGAGATTTTATAGATGACAACAGGAACCCAGAGATGTCCAGGACCATAGTTCCTAGCCCAGACCGGATCACCCACCTGAAGTCTCTGGGGAGCCCCTGGCTGTGACACCTGAGAAGACACCCAGTCAGGATGCAGTCTGTCTAACTTCGTGATGAGATGGTGGCTCCAGCGGAGTTCAGCTGGGCTCTTCCCAGTGGCAGTGCAAGGTGTGGTGCGGTGTTGAAGAAGGAAATCTGCTAACCTGTGATGCCAGTTACCATAAGTCAGTTTCTTGAGAGCATCTTTGGTAGTGCACATCATTCTCTCTGCCAGTCCGTTGGAAGATGGATGGAAGGGAGCAGAAGTTTCATGCCGGATCAAGTTGACCTGAAGAAAAGCCTGGAACTCAAAAGAGGTAAATTGAGGGCCATTATCTGAAACCAGGACATCTGGAAGTCCGTGTGATGCAAAAATTCCTCTCAACACCTGGATGGTCCTGGCAGTAGTAGTGGAGGAAACAGGAACAACTTCTAGCCACTTGGAATGGCTATCAACAACAACTAGGAAGAATTGCCCCTGAAAGGGCCCAGCATAATCTATATGCACCCGTGACCATGGGGTTTGAGTTTCCTCCTACCTATGTACTGGGGCCTGAGGCATTTCAGGCCGTGACTGTTGGCACAGTTGGCACACGTGCACCTGAGTCTCGATGGCTTTATCGAGCCCAGGCCACCAATGATAGCTGTGTGCAAGTGCTTTCATCCTTACTATACCAAGATGTCCTTCATGCAGAGAGAGCAAGACTCTAGACTTCTATGAGGCTGGGATTACTACCCTGCTTCCCCATAACAGGCAACCCTTGAAAGTGGAAAACTCATGCTTTTTGTGCCGGAAGCTTTGGAACTCAGTATCTGGGCACTTGTCAGGCCATCCTGACAAGACCCAAGTCAGCATGCGTGTAAGTGTGTGATCAGTGGCAGTTTCTGCAGCCACATCCCTAGCATTTATGGGAGATTCAGGTAACTCCTGAATGGAAAGAATATTAATGGCAGGAGCAGGGTCTGCCTCTACCTGTTTCAGAGGTAATCTGCATAGGCCATCTGCATGACCCATCTCTTTTCCAGGTTTGTGAACTAGAGTGTAGTCATATGCTGACAGTAAAATGGACCATCTCAGCATATGAGGAGAAATGATATGTGGTGTCTGTTTGTTAGTGGTAAACAAACCCAGCAGAGGCTTATGGTCAGTAAAGACTGTGAAATGGTGAGTTACAATAGTCTGGGCCTCTGCAGCTGCCTCATCAACAGGTAGCTGTTGATAGGCCTGTGCCAAGTCAAGTTTCGCAAAAATATGCCCCCCCTTGAGGGAGGCCAGAATTTGGCTTACAACAGGCACTGGATAAGCGTACTGTTGCAACGCCTTATTCAGTGTGTACTTATAGTCTGCACATATACATATGTCCCCATTAGCGTTTAGAGGCGTTACTATGGGGGTTTCCCATGGACTAGAATCCACAGGTTCTAAAATACCCTACTGGAGCAATTTGTCCAGCTCAGCATCTATCTTACCCTTGAGGGCAAAAGGTACCCTTCTAGGCTTGACCCGGATGGGCGTGATGGTTGGGTCTAACAGTAGCACAATGGGAGGCCCCTTGTAGGATCCTAGCTCTGAACTAAACACATCTGCAAACTCCTTGCAAACCTCTGCAAGGCCCAGAGTTTGCAAGTTGTGCAGCCCAGTTACTTGGATTCCCAGAGCCTCGAACCAATCGAGTCCAATAAGATGCGTACGTTCACTCCCAATAACCACCACATCTAAGAAACCTTCAAAATCCTTACGCTGTACCTTGAGGGTGGCCTCCCCCTTCACATAGACCTTAGAATTTTGAAAATCAGTGAGTATTAGGTTCGATGGCCTGAGTTTAACTCAAAGGCCACTACTGCTGCAAATCCTTTTGAAGGTATTAATTGAAATAATTGAAAGAGCGGACCCTGTGTCCAATTCCATCGATAAAGGAACTCCTTGCAACCTCATGTTAATGCGAAGTTTCTTTTTAAGGGGCTTGTGTGCCCCTGTCCTTAGAATACTCCTGCACGATGCACAGAAGGCCACCTTGTTTTGGCTGGGGACCCTGGTACCTTTCTGAAGCAATTCTTCCCAAGGTTGGACCTTCTGGCGACCCAAGGAGACAGAGACAATGTGGCCTTGCCTGCCACATGCCCTGCAAATGGCGGAGCGAAACCTGCAGTCAGCTCGCTTCTGACATCCTCCGCACCCGAAGCAATGAAGATATGCTGGGGCCTTGTCTGGATGCCCCTTCGGCCTCCTCTCAGCTGGCTGGTGAAGTCTGTTCACCTCCTCTTCAGGATCCTCTTCTGATCCTTCTCGAGCATCCTCTTGATGGACGGTAGCTGTGGCTGGAGGGTTCCTGGCGAGCCGCAAAGCCTTCACAGCCCCGCCTGCTGCTTCCTCAGCTGCCACTTCTTGTAACGCATCTTGGAAGGAGACATCTTCTTTTGCAAAAATCTTCTGTTGTAAGTCTCTACTTCTTAAACCACATATGAAGCGATCTCGCAGCCTCTCTTCCAGATCCTTGAACTCACAAGGCCTGGCCGCTTGCCTTAAGGCAGCAATAAAGTCCGCAGCAGATTCACCTGGTCTCTGGTCTCTCTGCTTGAATGCGTGCCTCCAAGCAATTACAGATAACTTTGGCTGGAAGTGTTCTTCAACATCTTTTTCAAGTCAGCGTATGTTACTGACTCCAGAGGTGCAGGGGCCACCAGATTTTCTATGATGTCAAAAGCTTCTTGTCCACAGGCACACAAAAGAGTTGCTGCCTTCAGGCCGTCTTCTCTTATCTGATTTACTCTGAAGTAGTTCTTCACCCATGCTACCTAGGAATTCCATCTCTCTGGGTGGGAGACATCAAAATCAGTCAAGTGGCCAATCTTCGACATCGTAAAGTTTACGACCTTCACCAATCACCTCCTCTGCAAGCTGATGTTTGGGAAAGGGTCCTTTAGCTGAGCTCACCCCCAGCAATGCTGTACTGACAGGCTGAGACGCTGATGCAAATGCCGTCTTCCCCCTCGTCAGGACTTCCTGGTATGTCCTTAAATCTTTTTCTTAAGCTTGCAGAGGATCCCACCTTCATAGCCAGTGTTAAATCCTTTGTTCGCGTGCAAATGATGAAGACACATGGTGACACATAACAAACACTTTATTCTCTTTCTTCAACACCCAAGCACAGAACAAAAGACACGCATGCCTTTTATACGGTCAGAACCCAGACAGTGTTAATGAATAGGAACTTAGCGTTTTCGTGCCTTGCGCATGCGCACATGGCTGGCGCCACTCAGTCTGGTCCCGGGCAGCTTTTAGGATGCCCGGGACCATTTGCAACATTTCTGGGCCTGCTGAGTTTCCTCAACAGGCCCAGGACACAGCACATACATTTTAGATTTTGAAATTTATTGAGATGTAAACATCTTGAGTGACCTAGTTCCTGATCTGTGGTCTGGTACTGGTTCGTGGCCTGTTAGAAACAGGTCCACGCAAGTGGTGGGCAAGCAAGTGAAACTTCCTCTACAGATGCACAGGATCTAGGTTGCATATGAAACCATCCCCCCCACACCCGATCCGTGGAAAAATTATCTTCTTTGAAACTGGTCCCTGATGCCAGAAAGATTGGAGACTGCTGGCCTAATGAGTAAAGAAACTGGGCTCCCACTCGGAAAGTTGAGAGTTCAATCCCAGGTAGTGGCAGATGTTTCTCTCCTAGGGCACAAAGAAAAAAATACCTGCTGTGAACTTCATGTGGTATCAGGAAGGGCATCCAGCTAGTAAATGCTCAGCTTACAGAGTTATAAAAGGGAGATTTTTATTGAGATGGAAATGTAAAGGTTTTTCTTTTCTTGTGATCTATCCTCTTACAAATCCCATGCCTCTTCTTCCCTATCTGAAAAAACCCTATAGGAGCCATTCTGTCATGATAACCCACCCATAGGATGTATTTAAAATTGTAAGATGTCAGAGAGGCTCCTAATTCCCAGAAGATGATCTGTGCTTGGTTACCTTTTGGAAAGGGAGTCCAAGAATGTCATAGCCCACCCATGAAATTTTCACCAATATATTCACCATTGTGGGAATAGAACCTGAAATATTGATAGAAGAGAATATTGGTAGCTCAGTATAGAACTGTGGAATCCTTGGTGCTCTGTGAGCTTGGTGGTTTTCTTTCAGACATTTCATTACCAAACAGATCCAGCGCTGATGATCATCAGCGCTGGACCTGATGATATTATCTAGTTTGATAATAAAATGTCTGCAAGAAAACAACTAAGCTCAGAGAGCACCAAGGACCCTACTTGAAATACCACCAGCAACCTGGAATCATTGTTAAGATGGGCAGCTATAAAAATTGATTAAGTAATTTATTTTGAATTAAACTGAATGAGAATAGTAGGGGGAACTCCCCTCACTCAAAGGTATTGCTTAGATAGCCCTAGGGTAAAACAAGAGTAAAAAAGTTCAAAGATCTTCGTGCAGTCCTTTTCACTGTTTCTTATGGGTTTGTTTCCCATAAATGTTCCAGTTTAAACAGGCTCTTGTTGAAGTATGTTCTATTGATTTTGATTGAATTAATCTTTGAGTAAAACCACTATAAGATTACAACCTTCTTTTAATTTCCATTTATGAACTACTTATATTTTGAGTAGGAGCATGTGGGTTATGTTGCTCTTTCGCTAGAGGAGGCTAAGTTATTATTATTATTTTTTCTTCTTCTTCTTCTTCTTCTTCTTCTTCTTCTTCTTCTTCTTCTTCTTCTTCTTCTTCTTCTTCTTCTTCTTCTTCTTCTTCTTCTTCTTCTTCTTCTTCTTCTTCTTCTTCTTCTTCTTCTTCCTGCTGAAGATGGTAATATGCCATTGAATTTTTGATGGTTAATGTTGCTTTTATATGTTTAGCATATAGCTTTGGTTGCCTGGCTGAGTTCCAGTTTTGTTTTTCTTATTCTGATGTATGATTATTCTTATTCTTATTATTTTTATATGAACATGCAGGGGGCATTCCAAACATGTATTAAATAAACAAATGATCCATGATAGTTTTAAAATGATCTTTTGCTTAGAAGACCTTAAAAGTCCAGTAAGATAAATGGGGGGGGGTGTTGAATAAGCCATCTATTTGGAAGATGCAGATTTTCCTATTACACTCTCAGCAATGTCTGGGCCCCACTTGATTTAATGATATGAAAAGAAAATCACCATACAGTTCTGCCAGGTTGAAATGGCAGAATCCACCTGATATTCCATTGCAATAATTATAATGCCCTAAGCACATTGCCATAATAGCTAAGTTCCAAAGTAATATACAAACAGATTATACTTGGGAAAGAAGCAAACTAAAAATACAAGTAGTTTTCAACATACAAGAGTTTGTTTAGTGACCATTCAAAGTGAAAATGGCACTGAAAAAGTGACATGACCAATTTTCACACTTATGACTGTTGTAGCATCCCCATGGTCACATGATTAACATTTGGATGCTTGACAACTGGTTCATATTTATGATTGTTGCAGTGTCCCGGGGTCATGTGATCCCTTTTGTGAACTTCTGACAAGCAAAGTGTCAGAATCCAATTATATTTCATTTCTAGCTACCTACTCTGGAAAAAACCCATTTCTTACTCTCTCTGGATTCTGTCATACTACAAAAGGGGAGGAGGATAAGCAAGGGGGTTTTATGGCTCTCACTTCCTTCATTAAACTACAAACAATATGGCCATCACCTTTCAGCTAATCTCTCTGAAGTCTCCCTTTTGCCGGCACTGTGGGGTGGGGCTGCTTGGGAACATTTTAAAAAATTGAAAGATGGGAGAGAATTCCCCAGATCCTGTCTAGAACACCTGCAATCATTTTCTCTTAATAAAGATGCCTGTTGGAAGAGATATTCCAAGAGTTCTGTCTTCTTAAGATGTAAAGTGAGGTGGGTCCTTACACAAAGTCAATGAGGAAGCCAGATTCACTTAACAACCGTGTCCCTAATTTAACAATTGCAGTGATTCCCTTAATAAATGTGGCAAGAAAAGTCATAAAATGACATTTAACAACTGTCTCGCTTAGCAACCTACATTCTGGGCTCAATTGTGGTCATAGGTTGAGGACTAACTGTATGTGTGAATTCAGGAAAGTTGTGTACAACAGTGTTATACTTTGCATGGAAATGGATGGATGGATCTGGTTTGCAAGATTGTCTAATTCACAAATTGTGACTTTAGGTGGCTAACAGGATAGAAAGCACAAAGCAAAAATATTGAAATAAATATAAAAACGCAAAGACCCAGTATGAATTAGGACACACTGCAATGTGACCATTTCCTCAACAATCCTCTTTAAAAAAGGAATGGTAGTATGGTGAAAATTATCCAGCATAGTTTCTTAAGGAGAGGATGGATTTCTGCCTCTTTAGGAGCAGTGGAAATTCAACCCCTCCCTAATATGTATAGATAATCCTCAACTTACAACCATTCATTTAGTGGTCATTTAACGTTATAGTGGCACTGAAAAAGTGACTTAGGACTCTTTTTTTGCACTTACGACCATTGCAGCATCCTCATGGTCAAGTGATCAAAATTTGGATGCTTGAAAACTGGCATGTATTTATGATGGTTGCAGGGTCCTGGGGTCATGTGATCATATTTTGTGACCCTCTGATCAGCAAAGTCCATGGGGAAGCCAGATTCTCTTAATAACAATGTGATTAACTTAACAAATACAGTGATTTGCTTAACAACTGTGGCAGGAAACGTGGTAAAATTTGACAAAACTCACTTAACTCTCTTGTTTAGCAACGTAAAATTTGGGCTCAATTGTGCTCAATGCATTAGAAAAAAACTGAATGAAGAAACACATCAGATTAGCATCAGTAAACGTTGGGGAAGTTTGTCTGTGGAGATTCTAAGTCATCCAGGTCATGATTGTTCCAAAAATGCTTTTTCAAAAGGCAACTAGACATTCTTTGTTTTCCTTGAAGACGTTTCGCTTCTCATCCAAGAAGCTTTCCCAGTTCTGACTGAAGAATTGAACTGAAGAAGCTTCTTGGATGAGAAACGAAATGTCTTCAAGGAAAACAAAGAATGTCCAGTTGACCTTTGAAAAAGCACCTTTCAGACGATTGGGAAAGTTTGCATTAAAGCTATACCTCTAATTGGAAGTGTCATATACAAGTATGTGACATTTTAGTTATTTTTTAAAGACGTTAAAAACAATGGAATGGAAGAATTGAATGCACATGATTTAGACAGTCATCAGTGTTAAATTGATATGCATATCTTTCTGTGTCCAAAACCTTGCAAAACCTCTGGTTGAAGATATGAGAGTATCTAAATATGAAAAAAATGTTATACGCTCAGCTCTGTACAATGAAGTTGAAAATCCACTCTCCATGACTACTCTTTTTTATGTTTTTAAGAAATTTTATTGTTTTTAAATTGGAGTTTTTGTATTGTTTTGCTGTTTTTATAGTGCTTTTAATGGCTTGTGAGTGGCTCAGAATCATATATTTGAGATGGGTGGCTATATAAATTGATATAATGCATAAATCAATAAAGTTGAACACAGAAAATATATTTCCAAAATTCATTTTCTGCCTATTCATGAAAAATATGAAAAAGGCATAGATTTGGAGGCTTGGATTCAAGACAAGTAAATAGCCCTCACTTAGGTAAGCTAGGAGGCAATTTTGAACATCCCCAGGATTGGCTTAAGGTTCTTTTCGTGATGTTCCTAATTTTAGTTTCATTTGATGTTCCTTCATTGCTGATTTTAGGAGCAAGAAATGTGTTGATTTTAGGAGCAAGAAATGTGTTCTGATTCTCTCCCCCCTCCCTCTTTCTTTCTCTCGCTTCCATCTACTCATTTAAGTCCCTGGAGGCATAGCTTCAGAGTCCCTCACGTTTACCCCCCTGGAGGACATGATTTTTCTGAAATGGGAGGAGCCAGTGGAACCAAATGGTCTCATAACACAATATGAGGTATGCCATAAAATCATTTTGGGGAAGTCGATATTTTGCCTGTTTTCCCCTTATCTCGCTTATCCTTCTGCCAAAGTCAGAAAAAAAAGATCCTGTTAATGCATTAATTGACATTTTCTATGAAGATGAACAATAGCCTTGAACTATAAGTGAATTCTTGCTTAGAGATGTCACATGCATATGCTATAACAATGATGATCTCCGGAGAGACACGCCATTCTAAATGAAAGGTAAGAGAGAATACCAGTTTTAATAGGATGCTACTAACTTGAGTGCAAATACATATCTTACATTCCAGGTTAGTATAGACTGAAGTATTGTTGGATATGGTTACTACCTGGATAGCCAAATCAGCAGAAAATTCCAAGAAAGTTAATACCAAAGCACTTTTGTATTGTGGCCAAGTATCAGAAGTCAAGCTTGAATTGAATTTACATTGATAAAAATTGTCTACATATTGGGGCACCAATTTAGTTAAATATTTTATTTTGTGTTAATGGGTAGACAAATGAAATATTCTTTTGTTCTTTTATCAAGTGGTCTTTCTGAAGAATTGTGAACCAATTTGTGATCAGAAGCAATGCTTCATCAGTTTTGTTTTCACAGGCTGTCATTGCTCATTTCAGCCTGTTAAAACAACAACAACAAATATAACACAATCAAACCTCTTATCCAAGCATCATCAATATTCAACATACCCAAGTAATGGCATCAATAGAGGATTACCATGCCAAATTATACTCATTGAAGAACTTGAAAAAGACCTGAAGTTCCATATTTCCCATCTAGTTGCCACACTCCTTTGGAATTCTGGGAGTTGTGGTTCCCATGTACCTGAAGGATGTCTGGCTGGTCAGTCTTTGATGGGGGTAGCCATTTATGATGAATGTTTCCTGAATGTTGAGCTTCAGAAATGTCAGGTGCGGAAGACCAAGTCTACACATGAAGATTCAATTAAACTGATTTATAAAACCGTACGGACAGGAATCTTTTGATAAGGGTCAATGGTACTCAAGGAGGATTAGATTTAGTTCTCTTGTAGGCATGTAGGAATTTTAGGCTGATCTCCCTTTTTTACACCAGCCCCAGATTCTGCCGTTCCTTCTCATAAAAAGGATCCCTTAAGCTGTAGGGATAGGGACCTGTAGGGACCTGGGAGGGTGGGCAGAAACTGACTTTCAGTTTCAAGGACTTGCACAATGATTGGGCTGGGCTTTGTCTGTCAGACAAGTGCAGCAATAATTGATTGGCTTTTCTGTATTCTCAGCCAGGTGCCAAACGGAGAGTGTTTTCTGTGCTTCATTATTATTGTGGGATAGTTTTTGAATAGGCCTATCTCTGCGTGTGTTTTGGCTTTTCCCAAATGCAGCCAGGCAAAACCTCCCTTCCCTCATTCGGCTTTTTATCCCATGCCTTTGCCCTCTCTGGCATCAACAAAAATTATTGGAGCGCGGAAACTGCCTGACTGAGAAAGCTTGATGCTTATCTGCACAGCTCTTCCCTACCAGGCTGAAGGCTGCCTATGGAAGAACTGACATAGGCTCTATTGTAATTCTGGAAGCTTCCCCCCCCCCCTTTCTTTAATAGTCTTGAAGATTAAGGACAATTTTATAGTTCCTTCCAAGCCTATTGTCTCGATGGCAGAATGCAAACTGTTTTCCTGGCTGTATCCTAAAATTCTCTCCAGCTCTTGCTTTGATGATCAGTCAGCTTGGCTGAGAGCCACTTTGGGTCCTATGCAGATTCTTGCCTTTGATGGAATATTCCCCTCTATCAAATAATAACCTGCCCGGTAGAAAAATCATCATTAGGAAGAAGAATGCTAGGTTAACTTTGCCCTGGTCTTGCTTGTTTTCTGTGTGCAAAGATTGTTCATACTGTATTGCAGTATCTGGTCATGGTTGAAGCAATGTCTGAAACATACAGTTTATGTAAGGGGGAGGCTATATAAATTCAACAAGCAGATAAATACATCCCAATCCCTACATTATGATGATGTCTTAAAGTATATCCCTTTATCCTAGATCAGCTACCAGAGCATTGAATCCTTTGACCCAGCAGTCAATGTGCCTGGCCCACGACGCACCGTCTCCAAGCTCCGAAATGAAACTTATCATGTTTTCTCCAACCTTCATCCTGGGACAACCTACCTTTTTTCAGTAAGAGCACGAACTGGCAAGGGCTTTGGTCAAACTGCTCTGACCGAGATCACCACCAACATCTCAGGTAGGTTGGGAGAAGAGAAATGCATTCGTTTTCTGCAACATGTAGGTCTCATTCAGAATCAAGGAGTGTTTCAGTGCAATTTCTTAGTACTAAAAATATCCCTTATGATGATCAGGAATGGCTTCAAAGGTAGGAGATAGGATTTCTAGATGAAGTTTTCAGAGGAAAGCATTTGTATTCTCACTCTCCTAATTACACTCAACACCCTCCATGGCTGCTCTCACTTCTAATCTGAAAAAAAAAAGTCCATGGGAAGTGTTCCCTTAGAATGTATGAAACATGAGATACAGGGCACAGCAAAGACACTTGTGCTGTGAAAATACAGCATTAAGACCCATCCTTGGAGATCTCATCCCAAATACATACAAATCCACCCATGAGAATTACAACAAGATATTCCCCCCTTATGGCGTGGGGTGTGGGGTGAAGGAAATAATACAAAACTGTCTCTTTTTTTCTCTTCAAGTTAAAAGTAAACCATTTTTAAAAACTGAGAAGAAATTTGTCATCAGAATATACTTTTTTGATGTGTTCTTGCAATACTGGTGCTTCACCATATGGCTTCCATCTGATACTTGGCATTCTAGTGAGGATTGTACTGAAAAACAATATTTTCACATTGTATAATCTATACAAGGGTTTCCCAGTGTGGCAATGTTTAAGACATGTGGACTTCAACTCCCAGAATTCCCCAACCAACATGACTGCTGGGGAATTCTGGGAATCTAAGTCCACATGTCTTAAACGTTGCCATGGTTGGAAATATATTATGAGTATGTTATATTGTATGCAAAAAAAATGGGAGCTACCAATGTGGTATACATTGGCTCCTGTAAGTTTTCATCTTTCTCAGGACTGATATCTTTAGCCGTTTCACTGTGAGTCCTGACCGTTGTTAAATGTTAACTGTTTATGCTCCAATCTTGATCCCACTGAAATTTCACCCACCAAATGATAGTCCTTTCAGATATCCATCAACACACAAAGCCTCTTCCTCATTACTATTGCTCTTAATACCTTTCCAAATAACTAAAATAGATTCAGATAGCTCTTCCTCTCTTGGATGCCATTTACACTTATCTGATTGCAGTTAAACAATGCATTTCAGCATTGAGATATGAAAGAGTAGGTTGAGAGATGGGAGAGATTCATTATCTCTTCTAGCTTATTATTTTTCCCTGTTCAATTTTATCCCTGTCAGAAAGAATTTTCACAGTGACACCAGCGCATAGAAGACCCTTCTCTAGAAATAAGGAAGCAAGGGATGGGTGGGGGACAGACTTAAAACTGTGCAGAAGACTGCAATGAGTAGTGAACTTTCTTGAAGGATTTCTCTTAAACAGCAACACTGAAAGTTTGTGAGAGCTCCATAAATAGTAATTTATTATGAGGCAGGTTAAGGGCCTAGCACAGGTTTCAAGGTGAAAAAAATTGGAAAGTTCTACATCTAGGTTAACATCACATGAATATTTATGTATGTTTCATGTTGATACATCTAGTAACAGGATCACATGAAGTACTGCACTGGTAAGATTACACTTGGAACACTATATCCAATTTTGGTCACCACAATACAAAGTGCAGAGAAGAGCAACAAAGAGAATTACGGGGCTGTTAATTTAATGAAGAAAAGGACTAGGGTGACATGATAACAGTCTTCCAATATTTGAGGGGCTGTCACAAAGAAGAGGGGGATAACCTGTTATTCAAAGCACCTGAGGATAAAATAAGAAGTAATGGATGGAAACTTATTAAAGAGAAATCCAATCTAAATAAAGAAGAAATTTCCTGATAATGAGAACAATTAATCAATGGAACAGGTTGCCTCCAGCAATTGTGGGTACTCCATCACTGGAGGTTTTCAAGAAGAGATTGGACAGCCATTTATCTGGAATGGTATGGGGTCTCCTGCTTTAGCAGTAGATTGGTCTATAAGACCTCCAAAGTCCCTTCCAACTCTGTTATTCTGTAATTCTGTAACAGAGCATGCAGAAGATCCACTTCATTGCCCAAAAGATAATGTCACATCAACAACATCTAACTAGAGAAAGAGTAGTTTACCATCAAGCCAGTCCTCTTTTGATTGCTCCAAAGGCAACTTAGGATTCAAAATTGCTTCTCTTGAGTAAGGTCTCGGGCTATCAGCTATGTAAAATGTCTTGGGTTTCTTTGAATTTACGCCTGTAATCTATTTTGGGAGGGTGCAATAATCTGGAACCATATAATGCATCTAATCAGGGATTAAGGATGTGCAGTTCACAATAAATCTGTTCCATTTTGCAGTCTCTGTGGACAGGGCAGTCTTTCCATCTGCTGGGTATTTGATAGATTTTTGTTTTATTTGTAACTCTCACTGCTCTACATTTTTGAGAGAGAGCAGTGTGGATTGGTGAAATGGCTATGATGGTGAAAAAAGCCTGATATATTAGCTAGCTGAATATATTCTCAGTATAGCATTTTTTTTCTCAATTCCACTTTTCCTAAGCAATGGTAAAAATGCATATTTTTATTCCAGGTAATACTTTCAGAAACACCTATTTTTTTTACAATATGTCCCGTATTGTTCAGCGAAAGATGCATACTTGTGTGTTGCATTTAACATCAATCTCGGTGATATGGCTATGGTCCTTTTTGACAACTCTTTCAAATCTGCTGCCTCTGAAAACTGTAGTGAAATTCTTTCATCTCTCTTGTCAAGCCAAGTTAGCTCCCCAGCTTCTCAGGACCCACCAAATCCACTAGCAATCTTACAGAATTGAGATTCTGGATTTCACACTGTATTGTCAGGCAGAGGTTTTGGCATTCGAAGCCGTGTGTTTTGCTTGAACTGATGGGAGTCACCCTTTATCCCACTGTGTAGATCTCCTTAAATATGTCTCTTCCTAAAATAGATTCTTCATGCTCCAAAATTACTCCTGCTTTTTTCTAGATACCCTGCAGTCTGAATACAAATGGAAAACTGTATGCATTACAACCCTACTGGATAATTTACTTGCATGACAGTCCAAAAGCTGTCTTGTTTACACTGCAGAGTCTTTAATGCTGGAACACATTTCCGAACTCAGTAGAATGGCTTTGATAGGATCTATGACTAGGGGTGGTCTGGAAGAGGAGAAACTGAACACTGCCATCTCTGGGTCTTTCTGCAAAGGGTCTTAGAAAAATAATGATTATCTGCATCAGTGGGAAATGTTGTCTTGAGGTGCCATAGGCAAGGTGGCTTTGCTGGGTGAAGGTAG
Source organism: Bothrops alternatus (assembly GCA_034064705.1). Lineage (NCBI taxonomy): Eukaryota > Metazoa > Chordata > Lepidosauria > Squamata > Viperidae > Bothrops > Bothrops alternatus. The sequence goes on along the minus strand of JARGCV010000230.1, from coordinate 4,903,539 downwards.
TTCGAGTGTTTTTCATTTAATGGCATGCGTGTGCACGTCTCTATGTGTCTTTTTTCCCCAGGTGCTGTTTTATTTAGGGAGATGCAGCTATCTTCAGTCAGTGGAATGCTTGACACAAAATAATAATAAGATAAAGATGTGAAGAGGAGAAAAAAAAATCACACAAGCGATAAAATCCAAACGTTAGTTTGGACAATCCAGCTGCTGTCTGCTTTTATTTTGGTTTTATCAATTGCATGTTTTGTTTTCTTTTGTTTTATTGAAAACTGCCTAGAGTCAGGTGAAGATGAGATGGGTAACTATATCAATCAGTCTAAGAAAGAAACGAAATCAAATATTGTTTACATTGATTCAGCCCATGGGTCTTTGAGTTCTCCAGTGAGATCTTCTTATTATAGGCTGCATAATATTTTTGAATGTTGCTTCTTCATGTAAAGCAAATGTTCTGCCATTAAACTATTATAGAACAATGTGTATACTTAGACGATAGCTGCTGATGCTTTGTGTCCAGGTTCATACATATTTTTCCCAAATTTTTTTGCACCAATCAGTAATTTAAGAAAAGCAGCATAAAGCAATGTATAGCAGCATGTACATAATGTTGTGCAAAACTTTACAGATAAAATACATGTTTCCCAATGTATTCTCTCTGGCAACACATTTCCAAATATATTTTTCCTGCAGTTGTTTTTTTTGGGGTGTGTGTGTATTGAAGCTTCCTGAGCCTCAGTCCCCCGGAACGGCATCGGAGGTTTGGCTCAGTGGGCTCCAACTTGGTGGTCTCTTCACGGGCCAATAAAGAAAAACCCAGGACACAGGTTTTCTTGGGGTGAAGAGCCCTGAACAATCCCTGGGTCCTCCTTTTATTGTCTCACATATGCAAACTCTTTGTACATCACATGTCTCATTTTGCCCAATACATGAATTTCTTGCTGCACCACACTGTTTGGGCCTTCCCCTTTCTCCTCCCATTTGCCTACCCTCCTTTTGTCACATCCATCATTTCTGGCATGTTCTGGAACTTTCCCCTAGCAACTTTCCACCAGACTTACAGAACACAAATGTTCCTGGCCTGGCTCAAAATGGAGTCACTTCCTCAAAATGGAGTCACCTCTTTTAAAATGGAGTCACCTTGGTCTACTGTTAATATATGCAACATTTCCTCTGTTTTTGTTTTTTCAAAGATAAGCAATCACAAACAGTCTTCTTCTTCATCTGATGAGAACGTAAGAGTGCAGAATGGTTTGTCCCCATTTCCATGCTCCATCGGGTACTGTCCATTAAAATCTTTGAAACTTTTCTGTTCCTCTAGGTCCAATTGTAATGTCTTTGGCGGTAAGTCAGCTGTTTGAATGATATTGATTCTCCGAGAAGGGCGGCACATTGCAAGGAGGGAAGGAATACATTGAATGCAACAACAAAGACTAATAAGTAAAATAGTAATACAGACAATGGCAAATATAAGTTTTTTCCACCAGGTTGCATTTGGTAACCAATCTAAGAGCATAGATAAATCAAATGATCCGGAACCATCAGATCGTAAAGGGTTATCTCGGATCATATTTTCCATTGTGTCCAATGTGGCTGTAATATTGGGAGCATAATCACTAATATAAACACAACAGGTTTGTCCCAACAATGCACACACCCCACCTTTGCTGGCCAGAATTATATCTAATGCATAACAGTTTTGTAAAGCCATGGTACGAATTTCTGTAACTTCCTTGGTAAGCAATCTCATAGCTTTTATACTTTGGTTAAACATTGTAACTGTCCAATTATTTAAAATATGTAAATTATGCCCTGTACTGGCATGTGCATACAGATCCAACAATTGGATGCATTCAGCAACAGAGCATAGTGAGAAACATAAAATACAGAACAGCAAAAATTGTCATAAAAATAAAAATCATTAACAAGACCAGAAAACATAAATTCAAAATAGGCCATCAAAGAGAAATAAGAAAGGGAGAGGGCCGTGGTTTATTAAACAAAACAACTGGGGGGGGTATAAGAGGGAGAAGGGGACACAAACACAGAGTCATATGCAGGTGGAGGTGGGATCTCATTTACAGCCATCCTTTTCAGGTGACGATTGCACCAAACAAGGTCTTCAAATCCGGCAACCAGCGATAATACACCTGCAGTTTTGGGGCAAAAGAAGAGGGGGGGGGAGAAAAATGGCGCTCTGCTGCAGACGTCTCAGGGGAGCCTGTCAAGTTAAGAAAGTTAACAGTGAACAAGGCTTTATTAAGACGGTTTTGAATCAATGGGAGGCCAGGAGGTATTTTCTCCTTTTCCAATTATAAGGAATCATAGTATAAGTGGCAGAAATGGACGCTAAGAGTTCTTGAACATAAGGGCTACTGAGACCATATGTGGAAACTGCAGACTTAAGGTTTTTCAAAAGATTAAAGGGTAATGGGGTAGAAACAGGATTGTTACCAGTGAGATCAACCAGATAGGCCGAGGCTGTAATGAGATCCTCAGTGGAGGTTATATTTCCTTCCATGCGGGCCTGAAGAATGCCCTGGTGAACTGGTGACAAAATGGAGGATGGCTCTTGGTAAAAAACGGTCCGGCCTTTTACTGGATTGATCAGTGGATCAGAACAGGAGGGAGAAGAGGGAGGTAAGTAGGCAGTGGGGGTTTTAGAAATTGGAGGAGAGCCTGAAAGGTCCTGAAAATGGACTTTTAGACAGGCAACTACTGTTTTCCATGTAAGAAGAATATTAGCAGGGGCCCTTGGTTCTGTATGAAAATATGAACCAATTTTAATCCAATGTTCAATTTTCAAAGTGCCCTTTAAGGGATATGTAGGACAATGAGTCCATAAATATGACAGTAGTTTTTTCAATTCTTTTTGTGAAGGCACTTTGTATTCTTTTTTTAACTGTTTAATTGATGCCCTGACGATTCCCCCAAGCACCCACAGATGTGCTATCTGCTCTTGGGAGAATTCTGCCCCCATACTCACAGGAAGTCGATCCTAGCTAGTCTGAGTCGCAGTGTGCGAGATGAATATGAGAGTGTCAAGGGTGTCGTTGGAACACGACACCTGACCTGAATCACGTTGGGGTCACCACTTGAAGCTTCCTGAGCCTCAGTCCCCCGGAACGGCATCGGGGGTTTGGCTCAGTGGGCTCCAACTTGGTGGTCTCTTCACGGGCCAATAAAGAAAAACCCAGGACACAGGTTTTCTTGGGGTGAAGAGCCCTGAACAATCCCTGGGTCCTCCTTTTATTGTCTCACATATGCAAACTCTTTGTACATCACATGTCTCATTTTGCCCAATACATGAATTTCTTGCTGCACCACACTGTTTGGGCCTTTCCCTTTCTCCTCCCATTTGCCTACCCTCCTTTTGTCACATTCATCATTTCTGGCATGTTCTGGAAGTTTCCCCTAGCTACTTTCCACCAGACTTACAGAACACAAATGTTCCTGGCCTGGCTCAAAATGGAGTCACTTCCTCAAAATGGAGTCACCTCTTTTAAAATGGAGTCACCTTGGTCTACTGTTAATATATGCAACAGTGTATATCTGTGAAGTGCCTATGAACATTCTTTAAGTGCAAAGCCTATAGACAAGCAGGTTTGGTTCCACACTTGTGGAGTCTGAGAGTCTTGTCAACTGTGTTTGTATTGGTATTTGTAAACTAGTCAGAAAAAGACAAAATCTTGGAATGTAAAAGATTTCTAATGTTGTCTTAAATCAGCAGAGTGTTCCCCATCCTCAACATTTTAATTTTGGGGTAATGAAGCCTGAAGACTTTGTTTACTGTATGCAAAGCATAATTCACTGATGACCACAGTTGAAAAGTGTAGATACACAAATCAAAGTGAGCTTTGTCCCATTTTACAACCTTTCTTGCCACAGTCATTAAGTGAATCACTGCCGTTGTTACATTAGTAACATGGTTGTTAAGTGGATCTGGCTTCCCCATTGACTTTGCTTGTCAGAAGGTCGCAAATGACCCTGGGGACACTGCAACCATCATAAACACATGCCGGTTGTCAGGCAACCCCATTTTGATCATGTGACCATGGGGATGCTGCAATGATCATAAGTGTGAAAAATGATTGTAAGTCACTTTTTCAGTGCCATTGTTACTTTGAATGGTCATTAAATGAATGGCTGTAAGTCGAGGACTACCTGTATTGCATTTTCGGTTGTCTCCTGGGAGAAGGGGGCTGTGGACTGGGGAAAGCCAATGTCTCACTGGAAAAAGCAAAGCTGAGATAATTTAGATATTCGGTATTGCGGAAATAAGATTACCACCCACTTCCCCTTCCCACAAAGTCCCATATCAGGAAAGAAACCTAATAGATTGCCTCACAAAGGCACAGAACAAGGATTAATTGGGCTTTATTAACAAACCATATACTACTTAGGGCTGTTTGCTAATGCCTATGGTATAGCTATTAACAACGCTGAATGGGCTGCAATGTTTTTTAATGGGGAGCAGAGGAATTGTGAGGCAGCAGAAGATGGGCCAGAGAGACTACTTATTAATCAAGGCCTGCAGGCTCTTTAGAAAGAGAGAGGAAGGGTAAAGGACATTTGCCAATGAATTGTTTTGCTCTTTGCATGGAAGGACAGCCCTGAGTAAAAAGTACAGGTAGTCCTTGACTTACGACTGGTCACTTGGCATCCGTTCAAAGTTATGATGGACCTACAGACAATTTATGACCTGCATTTGAAAGGATGACAGGTCACCTCTGTGGTCATGTGACTGAACGTAGACGCTCAACAACACGACAGTGTTCAGCATTCCAGGGTCATATGGCTGTGTTTTATTATGTTTTTACTTCCAGTTTTGGGCAAAATTTATTATGTTTTTACTTCCAGTTTTGGGCAAAACTGCACCCATTGTGAGCTATTGATTTGCTTAACAACCATGACATTCATTTAAAGACTGTGGTGGCCACTGGACAGTCACTGTATTTGCTTAATAACCCTCCAAAAAAGTGGATTGGTCATTTTATGGCTGTTACAAGTTACGACTGTAATGGGTGGGCTTCATTTCAGTCATATGTTGAGGATTAACCTGTAGTCCACCTAAGACAGAGGTCCCCAACCTTTTGGGCACCAGGGATTGGTTCCATGGAGAAAGGTTTTTCCACGGACCGGAGAGTGTGTGGTTTTGTGTGCTGCCTGCATCCCACAAATGGGGCTTTGCTTGTTTGTGTGGACCGGTTGTTGGCATGCCATGGCCCGGTACTAGTCCATGGACCAGAGTTTGGGGACCCCTGACCAAAGGGAATATCTACACTAGCATCTGCTGGTGTCAAATGCAAGGAACCAAAGCAACACCCTGAATTGATTAGAGTAGCTTCTTTATTACTGCTTGCCTATTTACAAGAATCTTGACGTACAGGCTGCATTCTCTTGGGGACAGCCAGATGAAGGTTTAAGGGATTTGGGGGCCATCACGTCTATATCACTTTTTGGTTTTTGCTTTGCTTTTTGCTCTAAGCTTGCAAGTCTCTTCACTTTTCCACCCACTTCTCCCACATCTGGTTACCTTCTTTTTCCCTATGGTGAATGCTGTTGATGATGGGTGTGCTGCCCTTGTGGACAAAAATACCTGGCTGTCAAGTGCCAGGGAAATTAGGAAATGTAGGCAGTTCAAATTAATATAAATATTTATTGCAAGCCTAAGTGCTTTTTTTATTATAACAGGTTTTTATTGGTTTTCCAGTTTTCCATTTGAGTATTTGGAAAGCAGTGTGGTGATTGGGTAGTCAATAGTACAATAACAAAATCTTTAGTACATATCTCAGGTTACATCATCAAAAATTTCTTCTCTATTTCCCTTAACATTTGCTATATCATATTTAAGCTAGTAAATTTCCAATTATAACAAACTCAGTTAAAACATTATATTTTTGCTTATACATATTCATATCCTGTATTTAAATTTTACCTAATTTTTAATTTTTAATTGCAATATTCCAATTTAACCTTTAATATCCATAGTATTTAAATGTCAGGTAACCCAAATTTCCTTTATTTCACTATATAAAAATTATAATATCTAAGATACACCTATTACTTACTTGAATATATTCTTATTTTATTTCATAAACATTTTCTATTTTTCATTCTAGTACATCACTATTTACTAATGGAGTATCCTTTATTGTCTCAAATCCATTGTCTGTGTTATCTGGGTTAAACAATAATTCCAAGCTATTCCCTAATAATTAATTTTCATTTCCCTAATAAATCTAAATCCTCAATATTAGGCCAATTAATCCCTTATTTTTTACCATTTTCCAACAGTAGTTAAATCTAATAATCATATTTCCCTTCATCTCAAAATCTCCCTTTAGCCCATTAGTTGAAACTTTAGGATCCTCTCTAATAAATAAAAAAACCCCATTTTTAAAATTTAACTCTAGCTTTCTTTTTATGCCAACCAGGCTTCCATACCAATGCCTTTAGATCATCAGATAGATCTCCCTTCATTCTTGTGCATGTTACTTGAATCAAAGGAGACCATCTAGTTATCAATTTTCCAGAGGAATTGGTCCATTTATAGTTAAGTTGTCACCCTGGTGGCCCAGATCCCCATATTTGCTCTAGCATATTTGTCTTCAATTCAGTCTGGTCTTCCTCAGGTTTCTTCTGGTCTAAGTAAAACATCATGTCCAATTTTATGGTTGTTATTTGGTTGTCTAGGTTTTCAGTAGGGTGTACTTGTTGATCTTTAGCAGCCTCCATCTTGGTATTACTTTCTTCCACTTCTGTTGTTTTTTGGGTTGTAGATTCTTTAGTTGCAGTCAGGGTTTGGTTGTCTAGATTTTCAGTACATTGTACTTGTTGTTCTTTAAAGTCCTCTGTCTTGGTATTAATTTCTTCTGCTTCTGTTGTTTTTTGAATTGTAAATTCTTTGGTTGCAATCAGGGTTTGGCTTTGTAGGTTTAAGCTGGCGCCTTTGTCTTTCAGTCTAGCTTTAATTATCTCAGTAGCTTCAAGCATTTTTTCAAGTATAGGTTTGTAATTAGTTGAAATTTGTTGCTGGTCCTCCTCCATTTCTGATGTGGTTATAGATAGTCCTTTAGTGAAGGCTATTTATTAAGCGAGAGTCGGTGAATATTCACCTCCACAGTCCTAAAAAGCAATTTCACTGCCCAGCTGTTCTCTCAGCTTTTAATCTCTTTTAGATAGTACCAAAGACAGATCTAGACTATAAGCAGGTCTTTTTGTTAAGAATATTCACTTGCTGTACCAGGTTTCGCCACAAGATGTCCTCAATAGCATTTAAAATCTTTTTCAAATCCCAGGCTAGGTTTTTATCCAATTTAAGTTCTTTTTCATCTTTTTTAAGAGTAGATAGAATAGGAAATCCCCATGAGAGTAGGAACTTTTTGGGTCTCTGAATATCAAATAGATGCAAATCCAATTATTTAGTTCTTTTCAAGGCTTTATTTTCCTAAGATAGTCAGACGCTGCCATTTTAGAGGGTGAGAGGAAAACGTTCCCTTCCCTCTTTCCTCACAGGGGAAAAAAATTAAGAAGCTTTTTACAGGAAAATACTACTTGGGGTAGAAAGAAGGTAGATCTCACCCAATTCCTCCATGGTGCTTTCAAAGTGCTTAGCCTTGGCTGGTAGCAGCTTGGTGATGGGACATGTTAATGGCCGATCTTTTCCCCATCAGTTCAAAGAGTTGCCCAGGATCAAACAGGAGGGCTGCTGCTCTTCCGCAATCGCTCAGGAGTCCTCTTCACGCTTGTCACCCCTCCAGAGTGACTTCCGACCCTTTTCAGGGTCCCCCAGTGGGAGAAAACTGGACGGTGGAGGGAGCAATCACCCTGAACGTTCTCCAGCGCCGTGATCGCAAACCAGAAGCCGCAAGCTTAAGCTCTTTATAAGAATCTGACCAACTAATGGTTAAAGGAAATGAGTGGGAGATAAGAAAGGCTTTCAAGGCGAGCTGTACTTGATCTCTTGCGGGTGTGCAGAAACTTGTGACTTATGACATGTTTGACCTCTTCTTCGTGCTCAGACTGGTCATATCCTGCAATGGCCAGGGGATTGAAGATTTGGGTACCTACTGGCCATTGAGCAATGGTCTTAATGTCCTCCAAAGCAGACACTTTCTCATTCAAGTTTTGAATGGGAACATTTCATCTCAACACATTGAGAAGTAGAAAACAGTTTGCTGATGATTTGCTTGTGACATTGACTCAACCAACTCAGTCGGTTCAGAGCTTGATGGAGATAATTCTAAATTATGGTAGGGTATCAGGTTTTAAATTAAATATATCTAAGACAAAGATGTTAGTTAAAAACTTAGATAATAATTCAAAACAAGACTTGGAAAGAATAACGGGTTGTGAGATAGTTAAGAAAGTTAAATACTTAGGAATTTATATTGAAGCTTCTAATGGGAAGTTATATAAGAATAATTATGAAGTTTTGTGGAATAGGACACAAATAGAATTAGATAAATGGAAAAAATTACAATTGTCTATGCTGGGTAGGATAGCTGCAATTAAAATGAATGTATTGGCAAAAATTTTATTTTTGTTTCAAATGTTACCTATACTTAAAAAGGATGCGAATTTGGAGGAGTGGCAGAAAGGTATTAATAGATTTATTTGGAATGGCAAGAAACCAAGGGTTAAACTAAAAATTATTCAGGATACAAGGGAAAGAGGTGGTTTGAAAATGCCCAACTTTAAGTTATATTACTATGCTGCAGTCTTAGTAGCGATAAGTGACTGGGTTAATTTAACTAAGGATAGAATATTGAATATAGAAGAGTACGGTTTACTATATGGTTGGCATGCATATTTAGTTTATGACAAAAAGGTGGATAGGAGTTTCAAAGAGCACCTATTGAGAAGTGCTCTGCTGCGTGTCTGGAAAAAGTTTTATTATAAGTTAAACGAAAAGATTCCTCTTTGGACAGTTCCCAGGCATGCAAAAGAGAGTATAAATAGACAACAAATTCAAGATGTGGTGTCTTATGAGAAACTTCTAATTAAAGAAGGGAATTTGTTATTATTGAAATCATCGAACATGTTAAAGGAAGAAGGAATAGTTCATACTGGTTTCCATATGCACAACTGCAGACTAGATGGCAGAAAGATTTTAAGATAGGCTTTTCTTTAACAGATGAAAATTTAATTAAACAAGTTAGAGATCAAAGGCCTATGCATATTAACAGATTATATAATGCATTAATTGAAATTGATTCTGAAACTGAATTAGTTAAGGACTGCATGATTAAGTGGGGACATAATTTTGGACAACCAATTATGATGGAAACATGGGAGAGGATCTGGGTGAAAAATGTAAGATTTACACAAGCGCAACATTTAAGAGAAAATTTTTATAAAATGTTTTATAGATGGCATTTAGACCCGAAAAAATTATCATCTATGTACCCAGATTTACAACCGAAATGTTGGAGATGTGAATCTATGGATGCTACTTATTTTCATGTATGGTCGACTTGTAGAAAAATCAAGGCTTTCTGGATAAAAATATGGTGGATACTTCAAAATATATTGAAAAAGCGTATTGAATTTTTACCACAGTTGTTTCTGTTAGGTATTATAAAAGACTGCACCACCATAGAGACGAATTTGATTTTGAACTTGATTACAGCAGCAAGACTGTTGGTGGGACAATATTGGAAGACATCAGAATTACCATCTATTGAAGAATGGACTTTAAAAGTTATAAATCTGGCAGAAATGGCTAAAATATCCGCATATTTGAAGGATCATTCAAATGAAAAATATATGTTGGATTGGAAAAAATGGATAGATTATATACAAGGGAAATATGAATTTAAGAAATTGTATTTAGCATATAGTTAAATATTCATATGTTGGATTGAATAAGGTAGTTAATTTTTTAAATTTTTAATAGGATTTATATAATATGTTAGAGTAGTTTAGTGGGTTTTCTTGTTTTTTTTTACCCTGTATTCACTTTGGGAAGTGGGGGGGGGGTGGGGGGGTTGTTATAATTTATAATTTATAATCTTCTCAACTGTAACATGATACTGGGATTATGTAAGATAATGTAAGAACGATATATATATATATGTGTGTGTGTGTGTGTGTGTGTGTGTGTGTGTGTGTGTGTGTGTGTGTGTGTGTTTAAATTGCTAACAAAGAATAAGGGAGAACTGGTATAGCTATTTCGAGTTTCTTAACTCTCTTCAGCCAGAACTTACCCTTCTGAGATTCGAACCTGGGCAGTCTGCATGTTAGGCAGTTGTATTAACCTCTAGGCCACAGGCTCTGTCTCACTTTGTTAGCAGTCAGGGAGGGAAATAGATGTATATCGAGTGTTTCTTTTTTAAATTGCACCCTGTAAACCCAAATATGGGAGAAAGAAATCTTTCTTTCTTTTACCTGTTTCAGCTCAACCCAGAGCCATCCGCAGGCACAAATATATATATATGTTTTTATTTAAATTGCTAACAAAGAATAAGGGAGAACTGGTATAGCTATTTCGAGTTTCTTAACTCTCTTCAGCCAGAACTTACCCTTCTGAGATTCGAACCTGGGCAGTCTGCATGTTAGGCAGTTGTATTAACCTCTAGGCCACAGGCTCTGTCTCACTTTGTTAGCAGTCAGGGAGGGAAATAGATGTATATCGAGTGTTTCTTTTTTAAATTGCACCCTGTAAACCCAAATATGGGAGAAAGAAATCTTTCTTTCTTTTTTTTTTTTTATTAAAACAATCAGCATTGGACATAAAAACATATTATGCAGCAATCATCATGACACCTGGTATACAATACTAAGTATTAGTCTTTGAAAACGTCTGAATTAGTAGGCCTTTTCCCCCCCCCTCGCGTCTAGCCTCAACTATACTCCTGTTACATTTTATTTTGATTGGTGTTTCTCCTATCTGTTTCAATATTAATGTGATCAACATTAAACATAAGATCTTATTGCTAAACAATCCTCCTAGAACATAGCATACAACATTAGGTGTTAATCTTTGTAAACATCTGTTTTAGTAAACGTTCTTCCCTCCTCCCTTACATCTTCAAGTATAATCCGAATGCATTTTGTTTGATTGGTGTTTCTCTTATATATGGTCTATCTACTGTTTCTAGTCTATCGCATATTGTACATTTGCGCTTCTGAATTGACTTCATCCCATTACTAGTGCAATCTTTTATAGTCCCCAACCCGAGATCCTGAGGTAAAAGTTTCATATCCTGAGGTAGAGATTCAGTCTACTTTAACAATATTAAAGCAAACAACGTTAGTCATAAGGTTATGTTAAGAGGCATTAGTTATAGAACATATACATTCAACCTTGGGTGTTAGTTTTTGTAAACCTTTGATTTGTTAACCCTTCTTCCCTCCTCCCATCGAGCCCTAGCTAAACGCCAGCTGCATTCTGTTTGATTGGTGTCTCTCTTGGATATAGTCTATCCACTGTTTCCAGTCCGTCACAAATTGTTCATTGGAGCGATTTTTCAAATATGCTGATATTTTTGCCATTTCCGCCAGATTTGTTGCTTTCACAGTCCATTCTTCAATAGGCGGTATTTCCGGATTCTTCCAGTACTGTCCCACCAATAATCTTGCTGCTGTAATTAAGTTCAAAAATAAATTTGTCTCTGAGGTAGTGATATCCTTTGTGATCCCTAACAGAAAAGCCTGAGGTAGAAATTCTATACGCTTTTTGAAAATAGTTTGGAGTGTCCACCATATCTTCCTCCAGAATGCTTTGATTTTTCTGCATGCCCACCATATGTGAAAGTAAGTAGCCTCCCCGTCTCCGCACCTCCAGCATTTGGGCTGGGTGCCCGGGTAGATGAGTGATATTTTTTTCGGGTCTAGATGCCATCTATAGAACATCTTGTAGAAGTTTTCCCTTAAGTGTTGCGATTTCGTGAATTCTACATTCCTCACCCAGATTTTCTCCCACGTGTCTATGGCGATAGGGTGTCCGAAGTCTTGCGCCCACTTTATCATACAGTTCTTGACTAGCTCGGTTTCAGAGTCCATTTCTATCAGAGTGCTGTACACTCGTTTGATGTGCATAATCCCCTGTTCTCTGATCTGTTTAATTAGGTTCTCGTCGTTCTGGGAGAAGCCCTTCTTCCTGTCTTCACGCCACCTTGACTGTAGTTGTATATATGATAGCCAGTTACTTCCTATTCCTCTGTTTGCTAGCATTGCTTGAGGTTTCAAGAGGAACCTGTTTTCTTCTCCCAGTACAAGTTCACTGTAGGGCACCACTCCTTGCCCTTGGGATGTGTTCATATCCCCTGTTGCGTGTCCAGGGATCGTCCAGATGGGAATCTTGTCGTGTAGGAGGTGCTTATATTTCTTCCAGACCCATAGCAGAGGGATTCGTAGTGGGTTCTCCTTGAAGTTCCTATCTGCCTTTTTGTCGTATACTAGGTATGCGTGCCAGCCGAATCGTAGACCATGCCCCTCAACATTCAGAACTCTATCATTTGTCATGTTGATCCAGTCACTAACCGCCACCAACGTTGCTGCATAGTAATATAGCTTTAGATTAGGCATTTTGAGTCCCCCTCTCTCCCTTGCGTCTTGGATGATTTTTAGTTTCACCCTCGGTCTCTTGTCGTCCCAAATAAATCTGTTGATGCCTTTCTGCCAATTGTCTAAGTCCGCATCCTTCTTGAGTATGGGTAGCATTTGAAAGAGAAATAGAAATCTGGGTAATACATTCATCTTTACTGTCGCTATCCTGCCGAGCAGGGACAGACGTAGCGATTTCCACCTTTCCAGGTCTGCTTGTATCTTATTCCACAGGACCTCGTAGTTATTCTTGTATAATTTCGCATTTGTTGATTCTATCTCCACTCCTAAGTATTTGACTTTCTTGACTATTTCACAACCCGTTATTCTTTCCAGGTTCCGTTTTGCTTTGTTGTCTAGGTTTTTGACTAGCATCTTTGTTTTTGATATATTTACTTTGAAGCCTGACACCCTACCGTAGTCTTCCATTATCTCCACCAATTTCCTTACTGATTGTGCTGGTTGCGACATTGTCACCAGCAGGTCATCCGCAAAGGCACATAGTTTGTATTCTTGCTGTTTAATCTGTATGCCCTGTACATCCTCTGCCGCTCTTATTCTGTTCAGTAAAATTTCCAGTGTTAGGATAAATAGCAGGGGGGACAGCGGGCAGCCCTGTCTCGTGCCTCTCTCTATATTAAATGAGTCCGTTAAGTCTCCATTGACAATGATCTGGCCTGTTTGTTTCTGGTAAATTGCCGTTATGGAGTTGAAGAACTGTGCTCCCATTTTCATCTTCAGGACCAAGTTCATCAGGAACGGCCAATTCAGTCTGTCGAAGGCTTTTTCTGCATCCACAAACATTAGAGCGGCGGGTATCTGGTTGTGCCTTTGCAGGTACTCTATTATGTTCAACAGCTGCCTCACGTTGGTTTTCATCTGGCGTCCTTGTATAAATCCCCTTTGGTCCGGGTGTATTGTTTTTTGTAAAACAGTCATTAGTCTATTGGCCAAAATTTTTGTGAAGATTTTATAGTCTGTGTTTAGTAGTGAGATGGGCCTGTAGTTTGCGGGCTGTGTGTTGTCTTTCCCCTCCTTTGGGATTAATGAGATGTAGGCTGTTTTCCAGGATGGTGGGACCTGGCCTCCTTCTTGAATGCTGGCAAATAGCTTTCTGAGGGGTTCTAGCATCTCATCCTGTAGATGCTTGTAGTAGGTCGCTGTTATCCCATCCGTCCCGGGCGATTTTCCTGCTTTCAGTTGTGTGATCGCTGAGTGTATTTCCTCCTTTGTGATTAAGGCATTCAGGGCTTCTCTTTGTGTGTCGGTAATCACCTGTATCTTTTCGTTTTGTAAGAATTCATCTATCTCTTTGTCTTGTATCTTATCCTCGGCATATAGTTTCGAGTAAAACTCTGTGAAGGCTTTCTTGATGGTTTTTTGTCGGAATTCTAGCTTGCCTTTGTATTCTATCTTTTCAATTATGCGGGATTTCTGTTTCTTTCTTATAGTGTAGGCTAGCCAGCGGCCCGGTTTGTTGGCCTTGCAGAATGTCTTATGTTTTGCATATTGTATATTCCTTGCAACTTGGTCCGCCATCAACATGTCAAATTGCTTTCTTAAGATCTTGAGTCCTTCTTTGGTGACTTTGTCCTCTGGTCTTTTTATCAGTAGCCGCTCCATGTTGCTTATCTCATTTTCTAACTCTTTTCTTTTTTGTTCTTGTTGGCGACGGTGCCAGCTATTCATGGATATGAGGATCCCTCGCATGTACACCTTGCTGCCTTCCCAGATCTGTTCTATCGGTGTTCCGTTGTTCATATGTGTGTTGAAGAATTCCTTCATAGCTTTTTTGCATTCCGCCACCTTATCTTCGTGTCTAAACAGGTTTTCATTGATTCTCCAGGATCTCCTCTGTTTCGGGCCGTGTCTTAATTCCATCCTCACAGGGTTGTGGTCTGTCAATGTCTTGGGTAGGATTTTCACCGTGTTTAGACAAGTTAGCAAGTCACTAGAAGTTAATATAAAGTCAATTCTGGAGAAGGATTGGTGTCTGCCAGAGAAGAAGGTGAATTCTTGTTCTTTGCCGTGCCTTTTCCTCCATACGTCTGTCAGTTCGAGGTCCTCCTTCATATCGAAGAAGGATTTAGGCAACTTAGAGTGTTTTTGCGGGTTCGGTGCAGTTCTTTTTTTGTCTAGAGCAGTCTCTATGACCCCGTTCCAGTCGCCCATGATGATGTAAGATCTGTAGTTAAGTTGTGTTACTTTCTTGTGTAGCTTTTTGTAGAATTTGCCTTGTTGCTGGTTTGGTGCATATACGCCCATTACTAGAATCTTCTTGTCCTCTTCTGTTATTTCAATTGCCAGGTATCTACCTTGGGGGTCGGACTCTATTAGCTTGGCCAATACATGTTTCTTTACATATATAACAATCCCATTCTTTTTTCTTGGCGCCGCTGCTACAAAGTGCGCGCCTAGTTTGTAGTTGATCAGATATTTCTGGTCTGCTGCTCTGATGTGTGTTTCTTGTAGGCAGATTATATCGCTTTTATCTTGGTTCAGATAGTGGAGAATTTTTCTCCTTTTCTGGGGGGAGTTCAGTCCGTTCACATTCCAAGTCAAATACTTAGTTGCCATCATCTGTTGCAGGATATTTTTGCGAGACCATTTCTGTTATTTCTCCTGTTGTCTTCTTTGGTCCCGTTCCCATGATATCCGGATTGCTGCTCGTATTGGTTTGTGCGGTCTTGCTTTGCTGGTCTGTGTGTTTGGTAGTGGAGCCTGGTAGCCTGTCCTCTGTAGGCTGTCTTGCTGCCTTGTTTTTGTTGCTCTTTGCTCTCTGTGCCCTCGCCTCTCTAGGTATTCCATTCATTTCCTCTGCCACTGCCCTGATCTGTGCCTCTGCGCTGTTTGCTCGTTGGCCTTGATCCCTCCCGCTTTCCCGTGGTCTATCTGCGTCTTCTCCCGTGGTGGGTTGGGGGCCTCCCGACTTCAGTTCCTTTTCGAGGAAGTCTTTGGCTTTCTGGACCGAGGTCAAGTAGTGTCTCTTGTTTCTATAGGAAAGTGACAGTCCTGTTGGGGTTTCCCACCGGTATCGCAGTGCACGCGATCTCAGTTCTGTGGTCAGGAATTTGTAGTCTTTTCTGTCTCTCAGCATCGCCTGAGGGATCTCTTTCAGAACCTTCACCTCCTGTTCCTCTATGTAGAATGCCTTGTTATAGGAAGTGGCAGAGATGTGGTTCCGGAGCCTCTGTGTTGTGAAGTGGATGACCACGTCCCTTGGTTGCTGCCTGTTCACTGCCCTCCAGGCGCCCACTCTGTAGATTTTTTCGATTTGCCACCCAATCTCATTGGCGCTCCTGCTCAGGAATGTTGCCAGTGCCTCTACAAAGGTCCTGAGCAGGCTTTCTTGGGTTTCGTATGTTGTCTCTTTCCACCCTCTGAATCTGATCGCAAATGACAGTTGCCAGAATTGCATCATGGTCGACTGGTCCTGAAGCTCAGCAGTCTGTCCCTCTATGCAGTTTTCCACTTCTTTCATCATCTTTTCCGTATTCTCCCTTGTTTCTTGGAGGTTCTTGTAATGTGTTTGCATTGCCTCCTTCATTTGTTCCAGGTTTGTGGCCACCGCTTTGCGTTGTTCTTCCCACTTTCTCTCCAGGTCTCTCCCCTGGTCCGCCAGCATCCTTTTCATGTTTTTGTATCTTTCCTCCATCTTCTGTTCTGTTTCTATGCGTCCTTTCTCCGTCTTCGCACTCATTTCTGCCAATTTTCTATCCATGCCCTCCATCCTTGCCGCCATCGTCGCTATCGTCTCATTTAGTGTCTCAATCGTCTCTTTTAGTTCTTGGATCATGCGTGCTGTTGTGGAGTCATGGGTTGGAGTTTGGGTCTGAGGGCCTGTAGTTGGATGGGGGGGTGTGAGGCTGGGTGGGGTATTGCCTGGCTGATTAGAGGGCTGGGCCGGGGAGGGTGCAGTTCCCTTCAGGTCTCGCAGTTTGATTTGTTTTGTCCGTCTGGCAGCCATTTTGAGCTTCTCCTCCTGTTGGCCTGTCCACCCTTAAAGCCACCCCTTGATGCCAAGAATTGTGGGTGGATTGTTCCTGTGCCAGTTTATCAAGCTGCTAGGATAGGTTGGATCAAACAGTTTATATTTTAACAGAAAAAATTTTTTTTTAAAATTGTCCACTAGGGGGTGCTATTTGCTTTCAGATAAGCTTCGCTGTGCTGGCAGAGATGATGCAAGGTGAAATGATCTGTGGCTTGAGACTTGCACAGATGGCCCTTTTCACCAGGTGCAGTACACTTAGACTTTTTGGGGTCTGGGGGGTCTTCTGGGGGTCTTGTGAGGGTCCTCCCCCTACCGCTGGGCTCCCCCTGCATCTACTGTCCCTCGGTGCTCTAATCGGCCCCCGCTTGTCTTACCGGTGTCTTTCTTCGTGCCTGTTGCTCCCTCTGCTCTCCTCCTCTCTTTTCTGTGTCCTATCGGCTTTGTTTGGTTCCGCCTCTCGCTTCTCCTCTCTTGTCGGCTTCTTACTTTCTGGCTCTGGCCGCTTCCGCCTTTGTTCGCTGCTCCATTCCTCCTCCGCTGTTCTCTTGCCTTTTCTTCCGCTCTCCGACTCTTCTGGAGGTTCTCCGCCGGCCGGCAGGTCCCCTCGGCAGCAATCCGGTGTCTCCCTTCCGCTCCGCCGCTCGCCTCTCGCCCGTTCTCTGGATCTCCGTGACTTACGGCTTGGCGCGGCGTTCTCGGGCCTGCCGGTCGCTCTGCTGCCGCCGGCTTCCTCCGCTCCGTCCGCGGCTTCTCGGGACCTCCCGGCGGTGAGTCTGACCTCGTTTGAGAGGTTCGAGATTCCTTTTTAATCTCTACCTCTTTTTTTGTTGCTCCCTGTCTCTTTTTTGTAATTAATTTGAATTTCGCGCGAGCCCCGTCCCGGAGCTCGCAGGGAAAGGCCAAATCTTTCTTTCTTTTACCTGTTTCAGCTCAACCCAGAGCCATCCGCAGGCACAAATATATATATGTAGGTCTTTGGTTCTTCGGGTTTTCTCCCGCGTAGAATTTGAAGTGTCTTGGCAACGTTTCAATGAAATCTCATTCATCATCTTCAGGCTGGTGCTTTTGGCTTCTGCTTCTAGGAGCAATGTGTGGTCTAAGCTGTTTTTTCCTTTTAACTGCCAGTGGGGGTTTGAACTGATTGGCTGGGAGCTTGGCTATGTTCTGATTGGTTAGGGGCTTGGCTGTGCTCTGATTGGCTGGGGGGTTATATATATTATATATATATATATGTTTTTATTTAAATTGCTAACAAAGAATAAGGGAGGACTGGTATAGCTATTTCGAGTTTCTTAACTCTCTTCAGCCAGAACTTACCCTTCTGAGATTCGAACCTGGGCACAAATATATATATTTGTCCCTGCGGATGGCTCTGGGTTGAGCTGAAACAGGTAAAAGAAAGAAAGATTTCTTTCTCCCATATTTGGGTTTACAGGGTGCAATTTAAAAAAGAAACACTCGATATACATACATATATATGACCTACATATATATATATATATATATATATATATATATATATATATATATATATATATATATATATATATATATATATATATATATATATATATATATGTGTGTGTGTGTGTGTGTGTGTGTGTGTGTGTGTGTGTGTGTGTGTGTGTGTGTGTGTGTGTGTGTGTGTGTGTGTGTGTGTGTGTGTGTGTGTGTGTGTGTACCAAAGACCTACATATATATATATATATATATATATATATATATATATATATGTTTTTTAAAATTGTTGACAAAGAAATAAGGGATTTCTCATATAGCTATTTCGAGTTTCTTAACTCTCTTCAGTCAGAACTCACCCTTCTGGGATTAGATAAAGGATGGGCTGCTCGGGCGGCTCCTCAGCACCACATCTGGAGGGGGTGAGACTGAGGAGTGAAGGTTGAGGGAAGTAGGGAGGTGGTAAGAGGAGGGTGGAGAGGGTGGGGGTAGAGATGGTGGGTGGATAGAGGTAGAGGAAGGGAGAAAGGAGGAGGGGGATGTGGTGGTGGGGGTGCCGCTGAGCAATATCCATAGTTATTTTATGTTTTGTTCTCGTGTTTGAAAAAGTCGCAGATGTTTTTATTCAGTTGAGTTGTTTTAATCTGAATATTTTTTTTTATTTGTTATATTTACAATTATAAAATTAATAAAATTTCATTTATAAAAAAAGAGAAGTAGAAAACAGAGAAAAGATGATATTCAGATTCAGAAATTAGTTTTGGGGAGCATAAATTGAAGTCAGCTCATCTCCAAATATGAAGTAAGTACATTTCTCCTGCATCTTGTTCATTTATTAGTCTGGAAAGTTGTTCCTGGCCATGATTTCATTTGTCCTACTCTGTCAAAAGCAGGTTTAATTAATGCATCCTTTATGTTTCTTTCCTTTGCTTCCCTTGCAATTGAAAGAGAGGACTGTGCAGTAATGGCTGCTTTTAGAATAATCAGCACAGTTCAATGCACATTTTAAAAAATACAGTAGTTTCTCTTGCTGTGAGCCAAGGACATGAGTCTGTGACCATTAATAAAAGCAAGAGATGGAACCATTGGGAAAATGGTCCATTCATATGCACCATGCACTCTTCCCCCTTTCCCTCTAACAACCCCTCAGAGATTAACAGTTACATATCCAAAAAAATAAATTACTTCATTTCCCATAGATACAGCATATAATACAGTATTGGAATAGGGCAGTACTGTAACTGATGTTGTGGAGAGCTCTTGGCCTATGCAAATCTTAGTTGAATTGCCACATCAAAATAGGCAATTTTTGATTTAGGAAATCAGTCCAACTGACCAATTTGAACTGGTTTGGAAAATCAGTCCAGTGGAGTGGTTGAATTAGATGCAATCTGGATTTCATAAACGGCTGCTTGGAACAACACAGAAGCTTCTGAATTGTCTGTATCTGTTTGAAATGATTGGATTTTATTGGTTTTTTTTAACTTAGTTCAATGAAGAAAGGTGAGGTTGATAGGAAAGTTTGATTAGATCTCAGTCAAATTCTTGCGTAATCCTAAGTGAGCAGATGTTGAATTGATGAAGTTTGAAAACAAATATAACACCTTTGCAATTATTTATGTGCCACCTTACAGTTCATTTTGATTTGAGAAAGATCAAGTTTGGGCAATTTGACTGAATCTCTATTGAATCCACCTATTGCATTGAATCACTGTTGTATTGTGCACCTCTCACAACTTAGCTTTGTTGAAAAGACAGCACTTTTTATAGGTGTTTCCGTTTCCTTCAAAGCTCCTTAGATATAAAGAATGGTTCAGGAGCATCTGGCTTGATCTGAAGGCTTGTCTCCTTGTGATACTTTTTATTCTCAGATGTAAAGATGGTAAAAAGAGGTAGCTACAAGCTCCCCCCTTTTTTCTTTTTCTTTTTCTAAAAAGCCCTTTCTCTCATAAGTATTTTGAATGGGATTTAATGCAGAAGTGGATTGAGAGTGACCTTAGGGTCATATGCAGCCATCAGCTTAATTTCAAATTGATTTCTCAGAATGTGTGCATTCAAGGTTTGCCTCTCTGCCTTGCTGCTTAGAGCAGATTAAAAAGTTGGTGTTGTAAAGGGGATGTTTCTGTGTGAATAGGTACAAGTAGTCCTCGAATTATGATCATTCATTTAGCTACTGTTTGAAGTTATGATGATGTTGAATAAAGTGATTTATGACCAGCCATTGCACTTATGACTGTCACAGCAGCCCTGCAGTCATATGATCAACATTTGAGTGCTTGGCATCCTGTGTGTATTTATGATGGTTGTGCTGTCCAGGGCTCCCAGGATCACCATTGGTGACTTCCCAGTCAGCTTCTGACAAGGAAAGTCAATGGGGGAAGTTGGATTTGCTTAGTGACCACAACCAAAAAGATCATAAAGTCAAGAGCGATTCACTTAATGATCGCCGCACTCAGTGATGGAAGTTTCTAATTCTAGTTGTAAGTCAAGGACAACCTGTACCGCTTACTTCAGCCATATCTAGTACCTACCTCAGCTATTTATTTCTAAGGGAAAAACTCTATGGTTTAGAAAAATCCCAACTGAATGGGAACGGAAAGGTAATAAAGCCAGGATAGGAGTGGGGAGCTAGAAGCCAGGAGATTGTGAGTTCTAGTTCTGCCTTAGGCATGATATCTTAGGGCCAATCACCAGGACACTGTGAGTTCCAATCCTGCTTTAGGTATGAAAGCTGGCTGCCAATTACTTTCTCTCAACCCAGCTCACTTCACAGGCTTGTTGCTTTTGGGAAAATA
Source organism: Bothrops alternatus (assembly GCA_034064705.1). NCBI lineage: Eukaryota > Metazoa > Chordata > Lepidosauria > Squamata > Viperidae > Bothrops > Bothrops alternatus. Next base: position 4,882,752 of record JARGCV010000230.1, on the reverse strand, counting down.
GGAAGAGGATATCGTATTGTGTTGTTCACTGTCTTGTTATTTACAAAAACAAAATAATAAAAGGTGGGGTACAAATAATTACAGTAATAAAAATAGTGGCAATACCTGGAGACAGTAGAATAGGAGGGAACGAACTGGAGAAGAACACAAAATACAGACTTGCCAATAGAAATAGACCAGTTTTGGCAAAAGAAAGCAGAGCTAGTACTGATAGTAATGGGTGCAATCCCAAAAGAATTAGAGCACCAGTTGAACATCATCAGCAGTGACAAAATCACCATTAGTCATTGCAAAAGGCAGCTTTACTTGGAACAGCTTACATTCTGTGATGATAGTTTTAATACCATCAACATCCACATCTGCCTATCCCATGTCCTTGGGAAGGAATCCATAGATGGATAAAAACGTGAAATCCAGTCTGAACATTTGGCTGACTGTGTGACGAACCATAGTCCATAAATAGAGTGCATATGGTTTGGCATTTCTCATTATAATAATAATGATGCTTGCTGTTATGACTAGTATTGCTTACTACAACTGTAATTTACAATTGGCGTATCCATAGCATATGCTAAAAAAATTCAAGATGGTGGCTACAATGGTGTGCTTGAAGCCCTAAAATGCACCTGGAAAATGAGTGAAATGTAGTCCCATTTGATTGTTGCCTTTTGCTTTGTTTCAGCACCTAGTTTTGATTATGGAGACATACCTTCACCACTGGGAGAGTCGGATAGCACCATCACTGTTCTCCTGCGGCCAGCCCAGGGCAGGGGTGCCCCAATCAGGTAGTAATAAGGATAAATTAATGATTATCTAATTTCATATTTTTAACAATGCAATTGTTTTTTATTTCACAATATTTACAGCCCATCTCATTCCTAGCAGGTTTGGGGCAGAGGAGATGAGGAGTTATTAATAAAGTCAAAGGAAACAAAATGGAAAGCTCTGTACACAAAATTAAAATAATTTCATTATAAAGAGTCAACAATAACAGGTGCCCTTTAAACTAATCTAATAACTGAATGCAGGTTGGAATGAAATTGCTTTGAAATACCAGCAAGGTTGGCTTGGTAAACCATTATTGTTTGAAATTCATGGTTATCGGTATCCTAAGAAAAGGTATTATGGAATGCAATGCACAATATGGATATATTTTTGAAAGGAATGTAAAAATATATTACATTAGGGAGAGTTGTTTACAAAATTCTACACTGAGAAACATAGCAAAAACAAAATCTGTAAGCTGAAAGAAATGTGGAGCATTTCAATGCAGACTTCTCTAGTTTGACAAATGGAGCCTGACATATTTCCTGAAATAAGAAACAGAGACTAACCAAAATTGACAGATTGGCCGATCTTTATAGGACAGCCAGTCCTGTGCAATGGATCGTGAATTTAGTTTTAATTTTGAAATAAGACTATTTCCTTTTATGAAGGGGATTTATTGCATTCCACTGTCTCCTCTTTCTTCTTCCCTCTTATCTTTCTTTGCTTTCTAAAAATGTTAACTGCAAAATATGCTTGTCCTGCAAGGCTGAAATGCCCCTTTTTATTGAGATGCTTACCTCTTTTGCTTCACAGATAACTTATGGAGAAGGGATCCATTGAAGAAAACTGTAGAGATTAAATATATACTGTAATACTCTTGATACAGGTAGTCCTCGACTTACGAACCCAAGTTGGATCAGAATTTCTGTTGCTAAGCAAGGTGATTGTTAAGCAAGTTGCACTCAGTTTTACAACTTTTATTTTGCCACAGTTGTTAAGCGAATTGTTGCAGCTGTTAGGAGAATCCAATTTCTCCCACTTGACTTGCTTGTCAGAAAGCAGCTGGGAAGGTTGCAAATGGTGATCACATGATCCTGGATTGGTGCAAACATGTAAATTAATACCAGTTGCCAAAGTGCCCAAATTTTGATCATATGACTTTTTTCAGTGCTATTGTAATTACTCAACAAATGATTGCAAATCGAGGACTATCTGTACTCAGTTTAAGGAAATATTTTGGGAACTTCAGCATTACCTCTACTTTGGCCTTCTATACATTTTGGAAGTTCGTATCCATGAGTTTTGATCGTGTGGAAGAGTTCTGCATGTGTAGTTCTCAGTTCTTGGAATACTGAGTTCTATGGGATAATTCTAAGACAGGGGTCTTCAAGCTTGGCCCTTTTATGACTTGTGGACTTCAACTCCCAGAATTCCTCAGCCAGCATGCCTGGCTGAGGAATTCTGGGAGTTGAAGTCCACAAGTCATAAAAGGGCCAAGCTTGAAGACCCCTTTTCTAAGATTTTGGATGATTTGGGGAAGGCCTTGGCTTGGTCTAATATAATTTAATATACAGGATGTCAGTGGATGTTCAGTAGATGCCCATCCACAACTAGGATTGGTTAATTTAGTGATCAAGATAAATAAAGGGATATGCTATAATTAGGCATGGCAATTGTTTTAAAAAGCATTAAAACAAAGTCATTGACTTTTTTTGCAAGAAGGGAAGCATTGAGAACCATTAGCCCTAATTGTGCTATCCATAAATTGAATACTTCTACTCAGAAATAATAATTTTCTTTTGTTTAATTTTCTTTCAGTGGTACACACAGTTGTTCAGCTTTGACCCCTGGAGCATGTTTATCCTGTTTCAGTAATAACATACTGATACTTTTCATTTTAAATAACCTATTAAAACATAATCCAATGAACTATTTCAGTATTTTGGGTTCCTTTCCCCTTTCCACCAATTAAGCTGTAGGCTTCCTTGGAAAGAAAAATATGTCCCTAAGAAAGTGAAGGTTTACATTTTGCCTCCAGGCCTTTTAGAGCAGCGGTCTCCAACCTTGGCAACTTTAAGACTTGTGGACTTCAACTCCCAGAATTCCTCAGCCAGCCATGCTGAGGAATTCTGGGAGTTGAAGTCCACAAGTGTTAAAGGTGCCAAAGCTGGAGATCCCTGTTTTAGAGCACTTTCCTACATTAACACCTGTGGGTTGCTGGGAGGATGTGTGGGTGCTACGTTGACAGCCTTGTGTCACACTCTTGCATAGCTTTGTTCTTGCAAGTGCACAAATATAACTAGTTGGCTTTGAAAACCTCATTATGTTAACAGCTGAATTATACTACTGGGATTTTGTCAGGAGCTTTCTCTTTCAGACAAAACTGAGGGATGTGACTGTCAGCTTAATTTGTTTTAGGCTCTTCAGTTAACATTTTTTGTATTCTACTGTATGTGGAAGAATAAGGCAGAATTCAGCGCATCCTGTGTAGTTTTCTCTATCCATGTATCTGCCTCATACAGGGAGGGAAACATTTGGGTTAGTTTTGCTTTTTCAGACCAGGTGTTAACAAAACTTATTTCAATGTGTGAGACTTCATCAGGTATTTAAACAGCTACCTTAGACACATTGAAAGTACCTGTTCTGATGGTGGTACCGGTAGTAAGGTAGCTATATGATTGCCAAAGCTTCTGTGTTGGGATTTTTAGTGAGAACCTTCCAAAGGGAGAATATAACAATTGTATGTTGCGCTGATGGGTGATAGAAGAGCGAGCATCTTTGAATGTGTTGTGTACACAAGTTAAGAGATTCTTTTCCTTGAGCTTTTGGCAGTGAGGGAACGGCAATCAGCAAGATCCAAATTTAGCAGCTGCCTTCCTATCAGATTGGTTAGCCAAAGCCTGCATCTGTCTTCCTTGGGGAGCTATTTGGGTAATTTCAAAGATGGAAAACCGATGATAGCGCATCTGCTTTGGTAAGTCATTGAAACAGATCAGAGATGCCTCCATAATGAAAATGCTTTTGACCAGATCCCTGATATATTATTAGCTGGCCCAAATTGAGGCAAACTGCAGGAACCCAGAAGCTCCATGAATTTATATTATCATTCACATAACACAGCAGCACCTTTTCTCTCTTTTTCTCTTGAGAATAAGAGGGTCCAGAGGTCCTATTTGGAAATAATAGGTGGAGTTTAAATGGGAGTATTGCTAGAAACAAAAGCAGATGAAGCCATCTTTTCTCTTGTTGATACTCTCTTGTGATGGAATCTAGTAGCCTGGATTCCCAGGAAGAAGAGGGTACGTTCCAGAAGAATATGAGACAACTCATCCAGATAGTTTATGTGAGAGAAAGAGGGTGAAGACAGTCCCTCCCTAAGAGTTCCCAGATTATATGATAGGTACAGATAGTCAGAGTGTTTAGTTTGACAAGATTATGTCTATGGCAGGGGTGTCAAACTTGCAACGTCACGTGACATGTCGCAACATATCACGTCTTTTTTTCCATTGCCGACAATGGAGTGAGCGCGGTTTCGCCATGATGCATCCTGCCAGTAGTTTGACACCCTTGGTCTATAGGTGTGGAAACAATACAGAACTCAGCTTGGAAGAACCACCACATGCTGTTCTTGGGTCTGAAAACTCCCTTTCCACTCTATTTCTTCCTCACTAGAGATTGCTCTTGACAAACTCCAATTTACAGCTTGCAGGAAACATTTGGAATTAGTCAAGAGCTGTGTAAAATTAAGTTAAGGGCCCCAGGTTGACAATGCTTATTGTTGACTATTATGATGCTGGGTGATTGACTGTTATGATGTAGAATTGTTGGGGAAAACCCTGCTGCTAATGTTCCATTTACAGGGCAATGCTTCTATGGGAAGACAAAATTAAGTTTTCAGGAGGAGCCTTTTGGATAATAGCATGAGCATTCCTCCTTCGATTTGACTCTAATTCTTAGTACTTTTGCTGATGGGAAATTTCTTGGAGGTCTCAGTCAAGCACAACCATGCTTACTTCATAGCATGTTCTGCAATCTCTTAGTTTACAGGCACTTTCTCCAACACAGAACAATAGGGCTTTGAGAATCAAAAGTGTATCTGTTTCTTTCTTCACCCTGGAAACTTTACTGAAAGCAATTCATTTACCAACAGTGAAGTGATGCCATACCTTTAGATGAAAAGATTTATTATCCACTACAAATAGATAAATCAGAAGATAGACAGTGTGGATTTAGAAAGGGCAGTGTAAGAGAACCAGCAGCCCCTCTTTGAGGGAGATGGATGGTTAAGAAGTGTGAAAAATAAATAACTAAACATAAATTAGTTTAGGATGGGCTTCATTTAACATCACCTCTTGTTTTTGCTTTCTCTTCCCAACCTTCTCTGCTTCTTGGGTTCCCAGCACATACCAAGTCATTGTGGAAGAAGACAGACCTAAGAAGATCAAGCGAGAGTTAAGTGGCCCAGAATGCTTTCCAGTGCCACTCACTTTTGATGATGCCGTATCCCGTGGCTTGGTTCACTACTTTGGAGCTGAACTTTCCCCAAGCAGCCTCACAGAAGCCAGGCCCTTCACTGTAGGAGACAATCAAACCTATAGTGGTTACTGGAATCCTCCACTGGAACCCAAGAAGGCCTATCTCATCTACTTCCAGGCTATGAGCAATCTCAAAGGGGTGAGTAGCAAACTCTGGGTATTGATTGGTACAACTCCCTCTTTAAAATATATTTGTTTCTATGCTTCTTTTCCTTACGCTGACTATAATTTCCTATCAGGGTGAAATACCTAACAGTCTAACTTCAACAGTCTTACTGCAGTAAATGTCCCCACCACTTACTGAACCATGAGATGATTTCCTAACATTTAGGACTATAATTAAGGGGAGGAATACTTTCTTTGTATGTAGAGCATCCCAAATTGAGTTGCTTCTATTTCCAATTTAAAAAGACTAGCAAATCTTTAATCTTCATACTTGGGGAAGCAGTTGCCAGACAATCTAGCTAAATGGATAAATAACTTAACAGTCTTATATGCATGTAATGCAAGGATCCCATCTGCACCATTTGGTGACTCATATATATTATTTATGCATGATCTGGATTGCTTGTGCAGGAACGTATATATGTACACACATTGTATAGGCAATGTGCAAACTGGAGGGTCTTAAATGAAAATCAAAAAGTAGCCATCCAGACTTCATCACATTGAGATGACCAAGATTAGCAATTGACTCTCATTCAGTGAGAAATTGAATGATTCAATCTAATGTCACAATTTGAGCACATTTAGAGATTCAGTTAAATTGTTTTTAAATCTTTTATAAGCTGCAGGATCTCTGGCAGAGCACAGAATTTATATGCAGGAGCCACATCTCCAAGCATACCATCTCCAGTTCAAAACATCCAGCATCAAATGATGGGGAAAGCTCTTTTACTGTTTATTAGACAAGACAACATTTGGCATGATGCATCTTATCCTCAGCTTTGTTTTAAGGATATTAAATATGATCCCATCTTCCCCCCCTGCAGAATCAGATTTTTCTCTATCTATCTATCCATCAATCATCATGGTTCAGCACCGTACTATGCAGGTTTTGTATAACTATCTGATGGCGAGTAAGATCAATATTGAAATAAGATGTGAGAGCAATAGAAGATCACACAACTATCCAAGGGAAGAAAGCCATCAAACAATGATTGTTGTTGTTAGTTGTGAAGTCATGTCCAACCCATCGCGACCCCATGGACAATGTTCCTCCAGATCTTCCTGTCCTCTACCATCTTCTGGAGTCCATTTAAGCTCACTCCTACTGCTTCAGTGACTCCATCCAGTCACTTCAGTCTCTGTTGTCCCCTTCTTCTATTGCCCTCAATCTTTCCCAGCATTAGGCTCTTCTCCAGTGAGTCCTTCCTTCTCATTAGGTGGCCAAAGTGTTTGAGTTTCAACTTCAGGATCTGCCCTTCTAAAGAGCAATCGGGGTTGATCTCTTCTAAGATTGAGCAGTTTGAACGCCTTGCAGTCCAAGGGACTCACAGGAGTCTTCTCCAGCACCATAGTTCAAAGGCCTCAATTCTTTTGCACTCAGCCTTTCTTATGGTCCAACTTTCACAGCCATACATTGCAACTGGGAAAACCATGGCCTTGACTATACGCACTTTTGTTGGCAGGGTGATATCTCTGCTTTTTAGTATGCTGTCTAGATTTGCCATAGCTTTCCTCCCCAGGAGCAAGCGTCTTTTAATTCCTTGTCTGCAGTCCCCATCTGCGGTGAACTTGGAGCCCAGGAAAATAAAGTCTGCCACTACCTCCATTTCTTCCCCATTTCTTTGCCAGGAATTAAGAGGGCCGGATGCCATGATCTTGGTGCAAAGTGATTTAGATTTTTCTTTCTTTCTTTCTTTCTTTCTTTCTTTCTTTCTTTCTTTCTTTCTTTCTTTCTTTCTTTCTTTCTTTCTTTCTTTCTTTCTTTCTCTCTCTCTCTCTCTCTCTCTCTCTCTCTCTCTCTCTCTCTCTCTCTCTCTCTCTCTCTCTCTTTCTTTCTTTCTTTCTTTCTTTCTTTCTTTCTTTCTTTCTTTCTTTCCCTTCAAGTCAGTATTTTTTTTTAATTCCTGGTTACTGCCTGGAAAGGTCCCTGCAGTTCTTTTGGCAAGATTTCAGAAGTGGTTTGCCATTGCCTGCTTCCCATGACTGAGAAAGAGTGATCTAAGGTACAGTGTCCCTGTAATGTACTGAGCTTTACTTATGAAACAGGTGCAGGGAGCTGCACTGGAACTTGTAGCAGACCACATGGTCTGCTAGCCAGACTTGCTGTCTGTAAGGTTAATCAGTATGCATTTCAGTGGGAGAATACAGTGCATTCATTGGCTGACAGTGCCCCAAGCTGAATGTATAAATAGGGGCAGAGCCATCTTTGTTTGAGTACTGTTTTGTCTTCAATAAAGAAGTACCTGTTTACTACTTCTGCCTCTTCAATGCTGAACCCAGCAGAAAACAGAACATTAGCGACGAAGGTGGGATCATGCTGCCGCAAATTGAAGGGCTGACTCACAACCAGGAAAAGGCCTAGCAAGCGCTTAGAGGGACGGCATTCGAACCTTCTTCTCACTCTGCCTGCCAGTATGAAAATGCCGAAGGAGAGTGCTTCAAGGAACCGCCCTGGAACCCCTCCAGAAGCCTGCATAGCATGAGGTATTGAAAAGGCCGCTAAAGACTCACCATGGTAAAGATAGGTCATCTCTCAGAATTCGACGTTGCTCATCCTGAGAGGTGAAGCTCCTACGTCACAAGGGTTGAGAACTACTTGTGAGTCAACCAATGGAAGATGGATTGAAGGCCGCGACACTGCTGTATGTTTGTGGCCAAGCAACATTTGACATAGTGGATTGCTTATGCTGAACTAAAAAAAATTCTCAAGGAACATTTTGAGCTGAACCTTTCAGTCATTGCTTGGCAACATGCCTTTGAACAGCAGGACCAAAATCCCGGGGAGTCCACCACAGATTTCATAGCTGCTCTTCGCCAAGCTACGAGGCCATGTGAATTCAAGGATCTTGAAGAATGCTTATGGGACCATTTAGTTTGTGGTCTGAGGAGCCAAGAACTTCAGCAAAAGATCTTTGCTAGAGAAACATGTTTCAAGATGCGTTGAGGGAGATAATGGCCAAAGCAGCAGCAGGCGGAGCTGTTAAGGCCTTGTGGCTCTCCAAGAACCCTCCTTGCTTGGACATGGTCCACCAAGAGGACGCCAAGAGGGTTGAAGGCTCTGAATCGGACCATGAAGTCAATCAGTTGCAGCAACCTCCAGAAAGAAGGCCTCAAAGGCAACCTGACAAGGCAGTTCCCTTCTCTTGGTGTTTTGGGTGTGGAGGCCACCACAAATGGGCCGACTGCCAGTTTTGCACCACAACTTACCGGGCGTGTGGCAGGCAAGGCTACATCGCCGCCGTTTGTTTGGGTCGCAGAAAAGAAAGTTCAGCGGAAAAGTTCCCTCGGATAGGTACCGGGGTCCCTAGTCAGAGCAGGATGGGTTTTTGCGCGAGTAGAAGGAGTGTATTTAGGACAGGCGCACATCACCCACTCAAGAAGAAGCTACACCTAGAAGTCCAGTTGCAAGGGGTCCCTTCAGACATGGAGCTGGACATGGGTTCAGCTCTCTCAATCATCTCCCAATGAACCCTTAAGCAGATTTGTGGTAGAAGCAGCCAACGAGTGAAGCTCAGACCATCGAATCTTGTCTTGACCGACTTCCAGAATTCCCGGGTAAACGTCAAGGGGGAGGCCACACTTGGGGTGAAGTTTAGGGATTTCGAGGGCCCTTTGGATGTCATAGTTGTTGAGGGCAAGTGCATGAGTCTGATTGGACTCGATTGGTTTGATGCTCTGGGAATTCAGGGTTAAACAGTTTGCAAACGGCGAGCCTTTTGGAGGTGTGTAAAGAATTTGCTGATGTCCTCAGCCCTGAGTTAGGGGCATACAAGGGCCCCCCGATTGCACTAAAGTTAGATCCTTCTGTGGCACCAATAAGGATTAAGCTTCATCGGGTGCCTTTTGCTCTCAAGCAGAGAATAAATGCAGAGCTGGACAAGCTGTTGCAATAGGACATTTTGGAGCCGGTGGATAGAAGTCCATGGGAAACCCCTATTGTCACACCACTTAAGGCCAACGGAGAAGTCCACATTTGTGCTGACTATAAATACACATTAAACAAAGCTCTCCAGCAGCACTCCTATCTGGTGCCTGTAGTTAGCCATATTCTGGTGTCTCTATAGGGAGGTCCCATTTTCGCCAAATTAAATTTGGCCCAGGCCTATCAGCAACTGCTGGTGCACAATGCCACGGCAGAGGCCCAAACCATTGTGACTCACTGGGGAGCCTTCAAAGTGCGAAGGCTACAGTTTGGGGTGAATGTAGCCCCTGGCATCTTTCAGAGCATGATGGAACGCATGCTCTGCAACATTCCGGGTGTATGCCCATATTTTGATGATGTCCACAGTCGAAAACCTGTCTGACAGGCTTTGGGCTGTGTTGTGGCGTTTCCGCAAAGCAGGGCTGAAGCTCAAACAGGAGAAATGCAAAATTGGAGTCACTTCCACAGAATTCCTGGGGTTTTGTATAGATGCCGAAGGCATCCATCTTGCTGAATCCAAGCTCAAAGCGATTCAGCAGGCACCCAATCCCAAAATGAAGAGTGAGTTTCAAGCCTTCCTGGGACTCCTTAATTTCTACCATGCTTTCCTTCCCCACAAGGCCCTAGTGGCAGAGCCGTTACACCAGCTCTTGGACAAACAGGCTCCATGGAAGTAGACAAATGTTCACAAGAGGAGTTTTGCTGTGGTTAAACCATTGTTGTCTTCTAATGCAGTGTTGGCTCATTTTAATGAGCAGTTGCCAGTCAGCATAGCATGCGACACATCCCCATACGGGATTGGGGCTGTCTTAAGTCACCTCAGTGCTGATGGGACACAAGTCCCTATAGCTTACTATTCCAGGACTCTTTCTGCTGCTGAACACAATTACGTGCAAATAGATAGGGAAGCATTTGCCATTGTGGCGGGCATCAAGAAGTTTCATGACTTTTTGTATGGCCGCCATTTCATGGTCTTCACTGACCCCAAGCCACTTCTGGGGTTGTTCACCACCCAAAATCATCTCCCCTAGAATGTTGAGGTGGTCAATATTCCTTTCTGCTTATGACTATTGCCTGGTTCACAAACCAGGTAGAGAAATGGGCCACGCAGACGACCTCAGTAGGTTGCCTTTAAAGCAATTAGAGCCAGATCCTGCACCGGCCAACCACATCCTGTCTATCCAGGATTTGCCGGAGTCTCCCCTCAATGCAGGGGATGTTGCTGCAGAAACAGCTACTGACAACACGCTAACACACGTGTTGAACTGGGTGCTCACAGGATGGCCTGACACGTATCCTGGCACTAACTTCCAGAATTTCTGGAAAAGGAAGCATGAGTTATCCACCTTTAAGGGTTGTATCCTGTGGGGAAGCAGGGTAGTGATCCTGACCTTACTGAGAACTAGAGTCCTCGATTCTCTGCATGAGGGACATCTGGGCATAGTCCGGATGAAGGCGGTTGCACGTAGCTACCTCTGGTGGCCTGGACTCGATAAAGACATCAAGGCCCAGGTCCAAGGGTGTCACATTTGCCAGCAGTCCCGGTGAGAAATACCACGGGCTCCTGTATATAGATGGGAGACCAAACAAGCCCCTTGGTTGAGAATACACATCGACTATGCTGGCCCCTTTCAGGGCAACTCTTCCTCATTGTTGTGGACCGTCATCTTGTGGCTGGAGGTCATTCCAGTGTCTAAGTGGCTGGAGGTCATTCCAGTGTCCACTACGATGACTGCCAGGACCATCCAGGTTTTCAGGGGGATCTTTGCAACGCATGGGCTCCCAGATGTCCTCATCTCCGACAACAGAGCTCAATTTACTTCCTCAGAGTTTCAGTCCTTTTTAAGGGCAAATATAAGGCATGCCACATCAGCTCTGTTTCACCCGGACTCTAACAGCCAAGCGGAATGCATGGTTCGCACTACAAAAGAATCCTTGAAAAGGATCACCCATGGCAACTGGCATCACAAGTTGGCAGATTTCTTCCTCTGCCAACGAACAACGCCTTACACATCTACGGGCAAGAGCCCAGTTGAGCTCCAATGGGGTCACCGTCTTATCACAAAGCTGGATCGCTTACACCCTGATAGGGTTGCCTCACAGGTGCAACAACTTAAGGCACCAAGGCAATTGCAAGTGGGTGATCCGGTTTGGGCTCACAATTATGGACCAAGGCAACTGTGGGTGGTGGCTGTGGTTTGTAAGGTAATTGGGCCACTTTCTTACGAAGTGGCCTTGGAAGACGGTTGTGTGCTGTGCAGGCACATTGACCAGCTGCATTGAAGGTTACCAAGCCACCCTTCTGCTCCTGACTCTGCTCTTGGGGGGAGGAGGAACACGATCACGATCGTGAATCTCAGTCTCTTAGTGAAAGCAAAGCATTGCGTTCACAGAACGGGGTTTTTACCAACAAGGCGGCTCCTAACTCTGGCACTATGTCCATGGGACATTGTGCTCAACCGGCTTTTCACACCGCTCCTACTTCAGGCAATGCACCAACGGGCCATTGCTCTCAATTGGCTTTTCACGCCACTACTACCTCAGGCATTGTGCCAACGGGACATTGTTCCCAATCAGCTTCTTACGCCGATCAGGTGGATTCTACTCCACCACGGAACTTTGGTTTGGGCCTACTGGAACAGGCCAGCCAACCGCAAATGGACAAAGGCTCGGGTCTACCGGGACAGGCCAGCCTTCACGTATTGGCTTCACCTGTATCGGACGGGTCCAATAGCCCTGGTCTGCCGAGCCTGGAAGGCGAGCTTGCAGATCGGGAGCTAGCAGCAGCTCCAAGACATTCAGAGCGGGCCAAAGGCCCACCAAAGTTTTTAAAGGACTACGTGAAGTTTCTGTCATTGCAAGCTTAAAATGCTTATGTATTTTTATTGCAACTGAAATGCTTATGTATGTTCCTTTGAAATTGAAATGCCTAAGTACTTTAATGTTGTGTCTTTGTATGACCTGTAATGTTTGGTATTTTGAATATTGACAGTGAATTGTAAGACTCTTGTACCATTGAATGTCATTGTGTGTCTTGTGAAACGTGTGTAGTATTGAACAACAAGAAATATTGTGTATGTGTTAAAGAACCAGGAAGGGAGGGGTGTAATGTACTGGGCTTTACTTATGAAACAGGTGCAGGGAGCTGCACTGGAACTGTTAGCAGACCATGTGGCCTGCTAGCCAGACTTGCTGTTTGCAAGGTTAATCAGTATGCATTTGAGTGGGAGAATACAGTGCATTCATTGGCTGACACCGCCCCAAGCTGAATGTATAAATAGAGCCGGAGCCATCTTTGTTTGAGTTCTGTTTTGTCTTCAATAAAGAAGTACCTGTTTACTACTCCTGCCTCTTCAATGCTGAACCCAGCAGAAAACAGAACACTCCCGATTTCTAGCCTGATGCTTTAACCACTACACCAAACTGACACTCTGGATTTTAATTATAGATATAACTTAAAACTATTAAGAAGTTATCTCACCCATTTCCCATTTGCAAAAGGGCAAAAAGCTTGGAAATTCAGCAACCTGGGCAGACAGCCAACTTGTGTTTCCAAATCTACTCAATTTTCTTGATGTCCTTTACTGAACGCTTCATCACCCCACTTCATATGTCATGCAGGTTATAAACCATTCAGATGTGTCTATGCTTTATTTAAACTAAAAAGATAATAAACGCTTGTTCTTAACCCTTGTTTGGTTTCAGTAGATTATGCTTGGGGTTCACATGGTCTCTTCCAACCCCACAACGGTAATTTCTGGAAGACCACGTTAATTTCATGGCCTAGGTTTAGGAGGAACAGAGCAGCTGGGGGGTTGTTTTTGAAAGAGTTTAACTTTGCCTGGGATTCTTTCTAGCCTCTTCCTTGCAAATGCAGTCTGGTTCTCTTGCACTTGGCATCAAAATATTCCCAATGGTCCAACAAGGAATCCTAACACCATGACTTGATAGAAGGGACATTAAGCCAAATAATGACTATTGGTTTAATTTCCTCCATTTCCATCTGCAGTAGTGGCATTATTATGTCATTTGGCAGGCAGGCAGGCAGGCAGGCAGGCAAGCAAAGTGGAGAATGTTTTTGTGCTGGTGAAAGATTTTGAGGGAGGATCTGGACAATGGGGGATAGCAAACAGATGACAAGTGGATTTTCTTGCTTTGGCTCCTGAGCCTCTGCCCAATCTGTTGAATACCTTATTGACAGTCCTTGCCAAGGAAAACCATCAGCCTAATAGTGTTGTTTCCCACCCATAGGCTGCAATCTGTGGTAGTGGCGGTGGGTGAAGATTTAGTGTCAAATGGCATATCGTCCTTCAAATGTGTCTGAGATTACAGAATTGTGACTGAGGTGACAGCATTTCCATTCTTTTCTGTGAAGTAACTGAAATAAATCTGCAGATGAAGAATGACAGAATAACAGAGTTGGAAGGGACCTTAGAGGTCTTCTAGTCCAATCCCCTGACCAAGCAGGACACCCTCTACCATTTTGGAAAAATGATTGTCCAACCTGTTCTTAAAAATTTCCAGTGTTGGAGAACTGACAATTTCTAGAGGCAAGCTATCCCACTGCTTACCCGTTCTCACAATCAGGAAATGTCTCCTTAGTTCTAGGTCAGGAGTCCCCAACCCCTGGGACACATAACAATACCGGTCTATTGCCCGTTGGGAACCGGGCCACAAAAGTGGCAGGTGAGCGCATGAAGCTTCATTTGTGCATGCACAGGAGCTAGGTTGTGTGCATGAAAGCATCCTCTCCCCCCGTCACTGCCACTGTCACTGTCACTGCTGCTGCTGGTCTGTGGAGCCAGAAAATTGGGGCTGCTGTTCTAGTACTCTGGATAGGGGTGTGTTTGCTCACCAACCCCCCCTTCTGCCTTATACCAAACCAGAGCATTGGTGAATCCAGCACAGCATCAATGATAGGTCTCCAGAATATTAAAAAAAGGTCTGAGAATGCTTTTTATTGAAAGCTGTCAGGAAGTAATGAAGTCCTAAATGTTTTTTTGCATTCCTCCCCTCCCCCCAAGTAATTTCACTTGGTCTAAAGGGGGAAAAGTATTTGCAAAGGAAAGGGCAGCACAAGTTGTCAGGTATGAGGTATATATCCAATGATAATTAGAAAAGAAATATATATTTTGTTGAAAGCATGTATTCAGCAGTTTGCAGCCACACTGGAGAATTGTATAATACCCAATGTGTTCATTCGTTCCTCAAAAAACAAAAATAAAATAGCTCTCTGAGTATTATGATCTTCCTCATATGTTGGTCTATGACCGTAATTAAAATTTGATTTGATATCTTTCACTTCAAACAGCAAGACAAAGAGATCATGGGTGTGATAAAATCTTGCTTATTTTTTTCTTCTTTGGTAGGAAACAAGACTGAATTGTATCCGAATAGCTCGGAAAGGTAAATATTCTTATATGTTTATTTACTTCAATTTTTTTTAAATCCTGCCTTAATATTTGGTCAATTCAAGGTCATGCTACCACTTCTTATTTCTGTCCTATCAACAACCCTATGAGATGGGTTGGGCTCAGAGGGATTCATCCAGCTAACTAAGGAAGGACTAGAACTCAGTCTCCTGGTTTCTAGCCTGGTGCCTTCACCATTAGATAAAATTGGCTCTGTTTTTGGAAGTGGTTGGTCCTTGTCTACTTCTAGGGCTGAGAGAGAAAGAAACTGGCCCAAAGTCACTCAGTCAACTTTCAAGCTTAAGGAAAGTCTAGAACTCGTGGTCTCCTGGTTTTTAGCCAGACACCTTTGTCACTACACTAAACTGTCCCCCTCTTCCTCCTCTTCCTTCTTATGCTTTGTGAAATCTCTCCATTTCTAAGAAGTCTTTCCCTGCCTCTTAGATGTGTAGGACTATTGTTTTCATCACGTTCTCAGTTGCATCTTCCTTTCCTTCCTTCCCCTCCTGAAGTCTGAATTGTACAAATCTCATTTCCCCAGACATAATTCGAAACATCCTAGCAGTCATCTGAATGGCTCTCCAGGGACACTGGAAGAACAAAGATTTGGGGGGGGTGTTTTTGTTCTACATAAGAGGCAGCCTTTGGAGAAATTACTGTACTCTAAAATTCAGCTATTAAAAGCAATCTATAATAACAATCTGCATCAAGGATGGGCACTTGTTGGGTGATAATGCAAGATGAGCAGGACTGTGCTGTATATGTTGTGGGGGGAGAATTTTCTGGTACTAGTTCTCTAAATTTTGAAGAAAAGTTTTGAAGAACTGATAGGACAATGGGGAAAGAGACATTCAAAAGGTGCAGAAAAGAGGTCTATGCCTACAAGGAATTTGCTATCTAAATACCAGCAGAGAATAAGACTAGAAAGAGAGCAATCTAGACAAAGGGAATAGAGAGATCCCCAAGTTCACTGAAAGATGTTGTAATGGGCAATTGGCCTTGTGATATATAGTTTTAAAGTTGGGTTGAAATGTTTTCTCTTTTTCAGTCTTATTCTCAGGGTCCTTGAGGATTTGTTTCTTTATTTTATTTATCCATTTTTGAACCACCCATCACCCTCACATATCTTCTTTCTGATAGCTGTTTTGTGTTTTCTTGATGGAAGTGGCAGAGGATGCTACTTGCTAGTCTTTCTCCATATTTATCAATCTGAACAAAAGGAGATCCCTCCTGGTCATGTCCTATAGAATGGAAGGGAAGTTAGGGGTGCCAAGGAGACTGTAGACTGAGTGAGAGAGAACTGTATGATGGAAGACAAGATATTTATGTATAATCCTTGGTGACCTGGATCTGGAGATTTTCCATCTTTAACTCTGCCTATGGATACACTTTACAGTTGGGACACAATCTGAGGGTCCTTCTGGACTGATGACTCTTAGTTGAACAGGAGGTGGCAGTCATGGCTATTGTAGGTTGTATTAATCATGTCTATACCTGGATTTGGAAGCCTGGCTCATGGTGACTTAGTCACTTCCCATTTCAATTGCTGTAATGTGCTGTACATGGGGCTGCCCTTGAGGACTGTATAGAGTTTTCTTAGTGTAGTTCATTAATATATTGTTCCTTTGATTCAAGATATGAAATGCTGTAGATTTTTAGTTTTGTATTCAATCCCACTTTAAAATAAAAGAATTTCTTACCAATATGTATGCAAAAGATGTACCTTACACATTATAAACTCAATCTGCTCATCAGAAACTTTGAAATACACATTCCTTTTGATGATGAAGCCTAATTCAACTCATTTAGGGGCATATTGTAGACCAGATTTGTTCATTTGTGTACTTAGGGGCAATGGCTGGAGGTTTTGTGTGTCTTGCTTTTAATTGCAAAAGACACACAGATGGATGCTTCCTGCCAAATTTCCACAAGGGCAGTTCAAAGTATCATCAAAACAATAACATCAACTGCTAAATAATTCACCATGTGAATTCAGAAGACCAGTTGCTTGTGATTTAATTGAAAAAAACAAGAATCTCTAGACAAATTTTGACTAGGTTGGAAAACATCATGGTTTTTAAAATGTCAACCATATAAGAGATGTATGTACATCTATGACAAACATCTGCTTGTCAGACATCAACAATACATAGTTCAGATTTGGTTGTTTGAGCAGTGAATCAGCTCTATAAGTAAATAAGAAATAATTCAGAATGTGGCACATTCACTCTTTTTGGCTCTGAGAACTACAGAAAATAAGAACTACAGTGTTAAAATTGGGTTATGTGAGGAGTGGCATTTTTTATTTTACAGTCATGTATATCATTGGAGGATAATTTAGTAGTGGAAAAGCATAATTTCTATTACCAGCAGAAGTAATCAGAGGAGCATTGTAACTCTATGCAAGTTTAGCAATCTACCCACCAGCTGTAACATGTTTAAGAAAATGAGAAGTTGCTGTGGAAAGAAGTATCAGAACTGATAACATGTTTATTAGGCACAGAGCTTCCTTTATCTGTTATTTCCTGGGTGGTCTGCAGATTGCATACAATCCTTGAGCATCCTTCTGATGGCTCTGGAACCCCTTGAATTTTACCACTAAAATTAGCTTCAAGAAGAGCATGTTTCTTTGGGAATTCACACAGTTCTCTCACTCTTTATCTCTCCAGAGAGCAGAACATCAGACAATGTATTTCAATGGTACATTCCATGTTTTAGTTGAAAGTTTTTCAATTATCAGAAAGTTTGACAAGGGAACCGGTGATTCAAACAGGGTGTGGGTTTTCCTCCACTGAAAGTAATCAAGCTGAAGCTAGAAAGTCATCCCTTAAGGATGGCTTAATTGGAATTCCATAGTGAAGCAGAGGTTGCCTCAATCATCCAAGTGTCTCCTACCAATTCTACATCTCTAAAATATGGCAATAAGAATTCCCCATTCCCATTTTTATGCATTTTTATTTTATTTAAACTGATAAGAACCATAACTCCATAAGCTCCATGAATAATTAAATGCAAAGGTAATACTTCTTTGGATTGAACTCAGTTGTGAGTGACACCATGAACACATCCTTGAATAATGAAGCAGTTCTCCACTGATTTCTTCCAGAATGCTCTTTTGATTCCACAATATAATATCTGTTTTGGGGATTTCTTTTTGGTCTCCAACTCAAACACTAACCAAGTCTATCCTGCTTAGTTTTGGGGGGAGATCAACTGGCAAGGTGCTATTGCTAACCTGCTATAACAATCTTTAAAAATATCTCAGCTGATGTCCAGCAGTCTTTGGTCCTATATCCTCTGACGATGCATGCAAATTATGTGCAAGAAAGGAGAAGCTCGTGGTGTTACTCTCCTATTTTCATGTTCTCTTGATCCACCTGTTTGCCGTTTATCTCCTACAGCTGCCTGTAAAGAAAGCAAGCATCCCTTGGAAGTTTCCCAGCACTCGGAGGAAATGGGCCTCATTCTGGGTATCTGTGCTGGAGGACTGGTGGTGTTGATCATCCTTCTTGGGGCAATCATTGTTATCATTCGGAAAGGGTAAGGAAGCATTTTGAGGACTTTGTTCTTGCTATCATGCAGATAGCTCCACCCACTTTCCAACAAACATACCTCTCTTTGGAGCCAAATCTGACTCAGCTTCCTTTTAGAGATTAGCTACTTAGTCTAATGGAAGAATGTAAATGCTCAGAGAAGAGGTAATCAGGTCATCTATGGGGACTTGGGCAAATTTTCTTGATTCATTTCTTAGTAGAGTGTGCAGTGCTTTGGATTTAACTTGGAAGAAATGCTATGGAATCTGAGGAACATGAACCCAGCACTCTGTATGCAACACATTACAGGTGCTGCATGATAGTGGGAGCAGATACGGCTGTTTTATGACATCCCAGGAAGGTGCTGTGTTCATGTTTCCATGGATTCCAAAGTAATTCTTCTGAATTTAACATGATTGCATAGCCCTACATTTTAATACAACCCAGCATCATTCACTTTATTCTTGCTAGATTCTTTATTCTTACTTTAAGAAGAGACTGGACAACATTTGTCTGAAATGGTATAGGGTTTCCTGCTTGAGCAGGTAAGAGGGGATTAGAAGATCTCCAAAGTCCCTTCTAACTCTGTTATTCTGTTAGATCAGACCAGGGCTTATTGATGTAACATGTTTGTCAAAGCATGAAAATATTTCACTGTTTCTCGAAGACATGTCCTGAGAACATAACCTTTATCTCAATGGCAGCTTGCTGCTGAAGAAGGCTGAAGCTGGTCTGAGCTATTCTAGGATGAAAGTATGTTTTCTTTGCTCTTCCCCCTCTTACAAAATAATTCTCATACGGGCATTTGAAAGCCCGTGGAGGGTGGGCTATTCTTTTCTGTTCCTACTTTTATATCTTTAGAGCATAAAACAAGTTTTAATTCTGATTTAACTGAATCCTTCTCTTTCCAGCAGCCATTTCATGAATCCTAAGAAATCGTATTCTTCCTGCTGCTTTGAAAAGGCACTTCTGAGGTCTCACATTTTTTTCCAAGAGAAATTATTTTTTTAAATTCCCCCAAAACATTCAGCAGATTAGGTCCTTAGTTTTGTTTAATGCCCAAGGTGTCTAAGTGATTTTTTGCAGCATTAAAAAAAATTAAAAGTGTGCGTTGATAATACCAGTCTTCAGTTATTGGAGAGAACTGTTTGCTTTTTCATATCATTTCCCCAGAAATACTGGAGAGGTGAAAAAGAAAGAAATAGGGCTGCTGTTACCAAGATATACTTTTAAATAATTATTTTTAAATGCTAGTATTCAATGGCCCACCAAGATTTCCTCTGTGGTTCAAATCCAAAATCAGATCCCAAAATACATCGAGGTAGAATGATTTTAAATTTCTACCTTCAGAATTATAGTCAGTGGACTATGACAGAATATCAGTACTAACTGTTTAATAATATTACTTGTTAGGGAATAACCATTGTTAAGGATCTAGCCCAGTAGTTCTCAACCTCAGCAATTTTAAGATACGTGAACTTCAAGTCCCTGAGTTCTGCAGCCAGCATGGTAACTGGGGAACTCTGGGATTTGAAGTTTACATATCTTAAAGTTGCTGAGGTTGAAAAACACTGGTATAGTCTATATACTAATAGCTCATTTAGAGGCAGAGCCCTAAAGGCTAGAAGACTGAGTGGGGAGGTATTTTTAATAGATGAAAATAAAGTGGGGCTGAGTACTAAATGGAGTGGGATGATAGGAAAAGTTCTCTTTTTCACAGAGGAAGCTGATTTGGACAGTTCCAAATGTGCAAGATTTACAAGGCATTAAAAACCTGGCATCAAGCCTGGAGCCCTGATAGTGTGGTTGAGCCTGCTTCTTGGTTACACTGACCATACATTTTTTGATAATTCTCAGCTGCTGTCTTATGCTGTGTTATGTTATTTGTGTTTTAAATCATTTGTTGAGTTTTTATTCTGCTTTTATTTTGTTTTAATTGTTAGCTCCCCAGAGTCATGTATATCACATGGATGGCCATATGAATGAATGAATGGATGGATGGATGGATGGATGGATGGATGAATGAATGAATGAATGCTTCTTTTTCATTTTCCATTAAAAGGTAGGGATTGGGGAGAATTGTTGTAACCCTCCCCTGTAGCTACAGATCCTCTTTCAAAGCATATGAGTAAACTCCCTCTCTTCCCTCCTATTTTCTGGTGAGACAGTTGAACCATACAATCACACATAGATACACAAATCAAGCATTGTCTCCCTCACTCTTAATCTTTTCTCCATCCTTTCCATGTTTATACTCCTGCCTCTCTCCTTGTTGTCTTGCTCCTTTTTATACTCTGTGAGTCATTTTATGACAGAAGTGAAAGATCAGGTCCACATATGAGAGTCCAATTAAGCTGATCTATTTCTAGTCATGCCTATGCACAAGAATTTTGTCAAGGTTAACACCTACTTGGGGTTAGATAAGGGTCAATGGAATTCAAGAGGGGTTGAATTTAGTTCACTTGTGGCTATGTAGGGATTCTAGGCTGATCCCTCTTAACTCCACCTTCAGGTTCTGCCACTCCTTTCCCTACATTTTATCTCCAGCTATTGCAAATCCATCAGCCTCTTTTTACCTGACCAGTAAGTCAAGCTGTCCCAACTAATACCCTGTAAATCTGCTGGGACTGCAAGCCATAGAATTTTTAACAAGAAAAGCTAAATTGAAATACTGATTGGGGCATTCCAGAAGTTAAATTGGCCGGGGGGGGGGGCGCGCTGCCATCTGCTGATGCCTATCTACATATCAAAAGTGACTCAGAATGGGAAACCAGTAATGGGAGATTTGTTAGGGTACATTGGACTACCCCATTAAACAGATACTGTTGTATTTAATTTATCACTGGATTTAACCAGCTTTACTTTCAATTGCCATTTGGTGAGCACTCTCTCCCCCGCTCCAATGTATTTTCATCAGCATGCCAAGCTCCATCTTTGGTGTGACTTAGAATTTCAATTTTTTTTTATCATCGAAACATGTCACAGAATTGTCACTCCCAGCTAGTAATTTAGAATCAAATGTGATGTAGTATATTATTTCATGCCAGATTTTAATAAGGTCAGTCCTTATTCCTTCAAGCAGCAGCAGCCGTAAGCCTAGACTGGCTAAGGGAGAGACTCAGTGGCATATTTGGCATGCTAATGGTCTTGAGATCACTGCTTGGAAATGTTAGATTGTGTTGTACAGTCCAAAATCTTGGAGCACTCACATTGGTCAGCTTAGAGGGACTACTGTTCTGATTTGCCTCACTAGTGTTGAACAAGAAGTACTTTTGTAGCAAGCTCTCATTCATTCTGATGAAAAAAAGAATTTTCCTTTTAAATAACTTCAGAGAACAAAAAAGGTGTAAATAAATACATAGATAAAGGGGCCCCAGTTGATATTGTATATCTTGACTTTCAAAAGGCTTTTGACAAAGTTCCTCACCAAAGGCTCCTAAAAAAGCTCTCCAGCCACGGAATTAGAGGACAGGTCTTGTCCTGGATTGGTAACTGGCTAAATTGTAGGAAGCAAAGGGTGGCAATAAATGGACAATTCTCCGGATGGAAAGAAGTGAGAAGTGGTGTACCCCAAGGTTCAGTTTTGGGGCCTTTACTTTTTAATTTATTCATCAATGATCTGGATGTAGAAGTTAATAGTGAGGTAGCCAAGTTTGCTGATGACACTAAATTGTTCCGGGTTGTGAAAAGTGAAACTGATTGTCGGGAGCTCCAGAAGGATCTCTCGAAATTGTGTGAGTGGGCAACAAAGTGGCAAATGCATTTTAACCTAAACAAGTGCAAAGTTATGCACATCGGGGCAAAGAACCCCAATTATACTTACCAACTGATGGGGACCAAACTTTCTGAGACAACCCAAGAAAGGGATCTTGGGGTTTTGGTGGACAGCTCGATGAAGATGTCAACCCAATGCGCAGCAGCAGTAAAAAAAGCAAATTCCATGCTTGGCATGATTAGGAAGGGAATCGAAAATAAGTCAGCAAGTGTTGTATTGCCTCTGTACAAATCGATGGTGAGACCACACTTAGAGTACTGTGTACAGTTCTGGTCACCGCACCTCAAGAAGGATATAATGGAACTGGAAAAGGTGCAAAAAAGGGCAACAAGAATGATCAAGGAAATGGAGCGCCTCCCTTATGAAACCAGATTGCAACGCCTTGGTCTCTTCAGCCTTGAAAGACGGCGTTTAAGGGGTGACTTGATCGAAGTGTATAAAATCATGCATGGGATAGAAAATGTGGATAGAGAAAAATTCTTTTCTCTATCACACAATACCAGGACAAGGGGGCACTCCCTAAAGCTTATAGCTAAGAAAGTGAGGACAAATAAAGGGAAATATTTCTTCACCCAGAGGGTCGTTGATTTATGGAATTCACTTCCTGAAGGGGTCGTGACAGCTGTCAGCCTTAACAGCTTCAAGGCAGGGCTAGATAGATTGATGGATGCAAAGTGTATCGGTGGTTATTAAAACGGATGTCCATGTGCCGCCTCTATGTTGGTTGAGGCAGGCAGGATTCCCTTGAGTACCATTTGTTTGGGGGTCAAGGGAAAGGGAGCGTTTTGCCTTCTCTTTCTGCTCAAGATCCCCATGTACATTTGGTGGGCCACTGTGTGACACAGAATGCTGGACTCGATGGGCTTTGGCCTGATTCAGCATGGCTCTTCTTATGTTCTTATGAATCTCAGAGAAATCCTCATAGAATTCTTGCACTTATTTCAGTAGGAGATTACTAAGGAGTAGGTAAGGTAAACATTGTACAGTCCTTCCTCTTTAGAAATCCACTGCTTCTATGGCTCTTTTTTCATTAAATCCCAAGACATTAAGTGAATTCCCCTCCCCCCAAAGTGTTTTCCTTAACTGCAAAGAGTAAATCATATTTTTGAGAAATGTTTGGAAATTTTCTCCTCTCCTAGGGAGCAAAACATTCACCACATTTCTCTGCCCACAAATTTGTTGGAGAATTCCTAAATGCTATTTTGCCGTGTGTACCCAAATACATGTTCCACAGTAATGTAAAGTGGTGATCTGCTATGTACATAAGAACACACATACCATTACTTTGTATAGTGTGGAAGCTGTATGCAGTTTATTTACAGGGAATGGAAATTTGGGTGTATTTCCCAATTTCAGAGAGAATTGACCTGGGAGTTTCCTACTGATAATGACTTTGCCAACAGTGTCATGATGTTTCACCATGGAGAGAAAACATTGTAGTAAATTCAACATCATGAAGCAAAAATGTATATATAGTTACCTTATGGTAAGATGGACAGCCAATACATTTTATTTATAAATAAATCAACAAATAAACAAACAAATAAAATGGGGCTCCAAATTTCTTTTTTTTCTTTTTTTTTTAAAAATATATTTTATTAATTTTATAATTTTAACAAAAAAATACATAAAATCCCAGAATAAAAACCTATTAAAAAACCTAGATGTACAACTCAACATAATACATCCTCTTCCATCTTTCAACATACAAAAGTTTAAATACCTACACTTAGGTGTTGCCCGGACGGCACCCCCTACACCACATCCACCCTCTTTCTTCCTCCCTATCTTCACCTACTTCCCCCTTCCTCCATCTCTCTCCTTCCCTTTCTCTCCATTTCACCTCTTCTGCCCCAACCTTCCTACTTCCCTCTCCCCTCTCTTACTCTTCCCTCTCACCCCTCTTCAGATGTAGTCCAGAGGTACCGTCCGAGCAACTCCTCTCTCTCAGTAAGCATTTTTAATTATATATTACAAGTATTACAGTTGAGTACAAAACAATCTAACAATCTAACACCCTCCCCAACATGCCCCCCCAGCTTCCCAAAGTGAGTACAGGGTAAACAAAATTAATATATAAATCCTAATAAAAATTTAACTATATGCTAAAAACAATTTCTTGGATTGATATTTCCCTTGGATATACTCTATCCATTTTTTCCACTCCAACATATATTTTTCATTTGAGTGATCTTTCAAGTAAGCAGATACTTTGGCCATTTCCGCCAAATTTATAACTTTCAAAGTCCATTCTGCAATAGATGGTAATTCTGTCTTCTTCCAATATTGTCCCACCAACAGTCTCGCTGCTGTAATCAAGTTTAAAATCAAGTTCATCTCTATGGTGGAGCAATCTTTTATAATACCTAGTAAAAACAACTGTGGTGAAAATTCAATACGTTTTTTCAGAATATTTTGAAGTATCCACCAAATCTTTATCCAAAAAGCCTTCATTTTTTTACAAGTCCACCATACATGAAAATAAGTAGCATCCATATATTCACATCTCCAACATTTAGGTTGTAAGTTAGGGTACATACATGAAAGTTTTTTCGGATCCAAGTGCCATCTATAAAACATTTTGTAAAAATTTTCTCTTAAATGTTGCGCTTGTGTAAATTTTACATTTTTCACCCAAATTCTCTCCCAAATTTCCATCATAACTGGTTGTCCAAAATTTTGTGCCCACTTTATCATACAATCCTTAACTAATTCAGTTTCTGAATCAATTTCAATCAGTGCATTATACAATCTTTTAATATGCATTAGCCTTTGATCTCTAATTTGTTTAATTAAGTTTTCATCTATTTGAGATAAACCAATCTTCTGATCTTTTTTCCATCTAGTCTGCAATTGTAAATATTGAAACCAAGTAATAATCATTCCTTTGTCCCTTAAAGTGTTCAGGGGCTTCAGTTGTAAAACATTCCCTTCTTTAAGTAGGAGTTTCTCATATCGCACCACATCATATACCGTAATTGTTCTCTATTTATATTCTCTATTGCGTGTCTGGGAACTGTCCAAACAGGAATCTTATCATTTAATTTATACTGATATTTTTTCCAGACACGCAGCAGAGCATTTCTCAATAGGTGCTCTTTGAAACTCCTATCCAGCTTCTTATCATAAACTAGATATGCATGCCAACCATATAATAAATCATACTCTTCCATATTCAATATTCTATCGTTAGTTAAATTGACCCAATCACTTATTGCTACTAAAACAGCTGCATCATAATATAACTTGAGATTAGGCATTTTCAAACCACCTCTTTCCCTTATATCTTGAATTATTTTTAACTTAACCCTTGGTTTCTTCCCATTCCAGATAAATCTATTAATGCCCTTCTGCCACTCCTCCAAATTCGCATCTTTTTTGAGTATAGGTATCATTTGAAAGAGAAATAAAAATTTAGGTAATACATTCATTTTAACTGCTGCTATCCTACCCAGTATAGATAATTGAAGTTTCTTCCATTTTTCCAATTCTATTTGTACATTACTCCACAAGACTTCATAATTATTTTTATATAACTTCCCATTGGAGGCTTCAATATCAATTCCTAAGTATTTAATTTTCTTAACTATCTCACATCCCGTTATTCTTTCCAATTCCTGTTTTAAATTAATATTTAAAATTTTAACTAACATCTTTGTTTTAGCTATATTTAATTTAAACCCTGATACCTTACCATAAAGTTTAATTATCTCCATCAATCTCTTAGCTGACTGTATTGGTTGAGTCAGTGTCACAACCAAATCATCTGCAAAGGCACGTAATCTATAGTCTTGTTGTCTAATCTCTATACCTTTTAAATCTTCTGCTCCTCTTATCTTATTCAATAAAACTTCTAAAGTTAAAACAAACAACAATGGGGATAAGGGACATCCCTGTCTGGTACCTTTCTCTATATTGAATGAATCTGTTAAGTCCCCATTCACAATAACCTGGGCTGTTTGTTTCTGATAAATCGCCAATATTGAATTAATAAACTGATCCCCCATTTGCATCCTAACAATCATTTTTTCCAAAAACAACCAATTCAATCTGTCAAATGCTTTTTCCGTGTCCAAAAACATAAGAACTGCGGGCACCTGAGTATTCTTCTCCAAATATTCTATTATATTAATAAGTTGTCTAACATTAGTTTTCATCTGCTTCCCTTGTAAAAAACCAGTTTGATCAGTATGAATTGTTTGTTGTAAAACTGTCATTAATCTATTAGCCATCACTTTTGCAAAAATCTTGTAATCCGTATTCAACAAAGAAATAGGTCTAAAATTTTCTGGTTGAAGATTATCTCGTCCCTCTTTAGGAATTAAAGAAACATAGGCTGTTTTCCATGAAGGTGGAACCTGACCCCCTTTTTGTATATTAACAAATAACTCTCTAAGAGGTTCCACCATTTCCATATAAATATACTTATAATAATCCGCTGTTAACCCATCAGTCCCCGGAGATTTTCCCATTTTCAATTGTTTAATCACTGAAATTATTTCTTCTGAGGTAATCAATGTATTTAATCTTTCTCTTTGTTCATTATTAATTACTGATATGTTTTCATTTTGCAAAAAAATATCTATGTCATTCTCTTGTATCTTCTCCTCAGCATATAATCTAGAATAAAATTCTAAAAATGCTCTCTTAATAATTTTTTGTTGAAACACCTCTTTCCCTTTATACTCTATTTTTTCAATTATTCAGGATTTTTGTTTTTTCCTTAATATATAGGCCAACCATCTGCCAGGCTTATTAGAATTAAAAAACGTATTATGTTTTGCATATTGTATATTCCTAGCAACTTGGTCTGCCATCAACAAATCAAATTGTTTCCGTAGGACCTGTATCCCCTCTTTAATATTTTTATCATCTGGTCTTTTTATTAATAACTGTTCCTTCTTTCTTATTTTCTCTTCTAACTCCTTCCGTTTTTTCTCTTGTTTATCTCTATGCCTTTTGTTCAAATCAATTAAAACCCCATGCATATATGCTTTGCTTGCATCCCATACCATTTCTATAGTTGTACCCTTATACATATTTAACATGAAAAATTCCTTCATTAAATTTTTACATTCCTTCACATTTATATCATATTTGAACAAGTTTTCATTTAATCTCCAGGATCTTTTAGGTCTTTGTCCTTCCGTTAATTCCATCCAAACCAGATTATGATCTGTTAAAGCTTTAGGTAAAATCTTCATCAAAAAAAGGGGTTATGGAGGTTTTTAAGTAGGGGTTTTAAATGTTTTTAAGGGGTTCTGGGGTGGGGGGTGGGAAGATTAATAATAGTAATGGTGTAGGCCTGGGGGGAGGTCTACGGGATAAGGGAGGGTTAGGGGGTGGGAATAAGGAGGAGGAGAAACATGGGCCAGGCAACGGGTGGGACCGGAACCACGAGGGTGCGGATCAGGGAGGGGGCAGAGGTGATTTAGTTCCCATCGGTTTTGTAAGTGGGAGGGGCAGATATGGCGGGAGTAGGGGGCCACATCAATATGGGAGCGCACCCCCGCTATCTTTGAGCGGTGCCGTGCTCCGACCCCCGCGGCTCTACTTGTGATCTGGGTTGTTTAGAGCCAAAGGGCCAGGGTTGTAGGCTGATGCTCTGCAACGCCAGGTCTGTGGTTAATAAGGCCCCCCTGATACAAGATTTAATTACGGAGGGGGCTGTAGACCTGGCGGGTATTACAGAGACCTGGTTGGGACCAGAGGGTGGTGTCCCTCTGGTGGAAATGTGCCCTCCAGGCTTCCTTGCATTTCACCAGCCAAGAACTCAGGGCAGGGGTGGGGGAGTGGCGGTTGTGATTAGGGAAGGTCTCAGGCCAAGGGAAGTCACTGTTCCTCAGATGGCAGGCTGTGAATCCCTCCTTGTGAGGTGGGACCATGGGGGTCCGAGGGCTGTGTTGCTTACGTACCTGGCTCCCTGCCACGTGCCAACCGCCCTGCCCGAACTCTTGGGCATCATCGCTGCGGTGGCGGTTGAGGTCCCCAGGCTAGTGGTCATGGGCGACTTCAATCTGCCGTCTGCGGGCGAGGTGTCTGGGGAGGTTCGGGAGTTCATGGCTTCCATGACAGCCATGGACCTGACCCAGGTAATTCAAGGTCCCACACACACGGGGGGAAACACGCTTGACCTGGTTTTTGTCTCTGGTCAGTGTCTGAGTGATCTGGATACGAGAAATATAGTTATTACACCTTTGTCATGGTCAGATCACTCTCTCCTACGCCTGGACTTTTGGACCGCTACACCCCACTGCAGGGAGGCGGAACCAATTGTTTGGTACTGCCCCAGGCGACTGATGGAACCCGAGAGGTTCCAGACGGAGCTTGGGCCAATACCGGAGGCTCTAACATATATAACACATAACTCGGTCGGGGCGCTGGTAGCTGCCTGGGATAGGGCAGCTGCTGATGCCTTGGATAGGGTTGTGCCTTTGCGGCCTCTGAACCGGCGTGGTTCTCGTTCAGCTCCCTGGTTTAATGGGGAGCTGAGGGAGATGAAGCGCCGGAAAAGACGCCTAGAGAGCAGTTGGAGGGCGAGTCGCTCTGAGTCTGACCGAACACGAGTAAGAGACCATATTAGGACTTACTTAGTGGCAATAAGGGCAGAGAAGTGTTCTTATGTCACTGCCCTTATTGCATCATCAGATAACCGCCCAGCCTCCCTGTTTAGGGTAACCAGCTCCCTCCTTCATCGGGAGGTAAGGGGGGACCCCTTGGAGGGAAGAGCTGAGGATTTTGTGCAATACCTGTATGACAAAATCGCTCAGATTCGGGAAGGCTTTAACTTCAACGAAGGCAGTCCAGCAGAAGTGGCTGAGGCCGGTCTTGAGACTACTATCTGGGCTGAGTTTGACTACGTGACACCTGATGACGTGGACAGGTTGCTGGGAGGTCTTAGAGCAACCACATGTTTATTGGACCCGTGTCCCTCCTGGTTGGTACTGGCCTCCAGTGAGGTGACGCGAGGCTGGCTCCAGGCAATTATCAATGCCTCGTTGAGTGAGGGTGTCTTCCCCGCCGCCCTGAAAGAGGCGGTGGTGTGACCCCTCCTCAAGAAGCCCGCCTTGGACCCGGCTGTTCTATCTAATTACCATCCTGTCTCCAACCTTCGCTTTGTTGCGAAGGTTGTTGAGAGTGTGGTTGCTCGACAGTTCCCTCAGCATCTGGGGGAATCGTTGTACCTGGACCCGTTCCAGTCGGGCTTCAGGCCGGGTTACAGCACGGAAACAGCTTTTGTCGCATTGGTGGATGATCTCTGGTGGGCCCGGGACAGAGGTTGCTCCTCTATCCTGGTGCTATTGGACCTCTCAGCGGCTTTTGATACCATCGACCATGGTATCATGCTGCGCCGGCTGGCGGGGCTGGGTATAGGGGGCACCATGTTTCGGTGGTTCTCTTCCTTCCTCTCTGGCCGGACGCAGTTTGTGTTGACAGGGGGTCAGAGGTCGACCCCGAGGCCCCTTGATTGTGGGGTACCTCAGGGGTCGGTCCTCTCGCCCTTGTTGTTCAACATTTATGTGAAGCCGCTGGGTGAGATCATCCGAGGTTTTGGGGTGGAATTCCATCAGTACGCTGATGATACTCAGCTGTACATTTCCACCCCGAACCACCCAAATGAAGCTCTTGACGTGCTGACCCAGTGCCTGGAGGCCGTGCGGATCTGGATGGGGAAGAACGGTCTCAAGCTCAACCCCTCCAAGACCGAGTGGCTGTGGTTACCGTCGTCCCGGTACAACCAGCTGACTCCATCGCTGTCTATTGGGGGCGAGTCAGTGGCCCCCACGGGAAGGGCTCGCAACTTGGGAGTCCTCCTAGATTCACGGCTGTCCCTTGAGGACCATCTGACGGCCATGGCCGGGAGGATGTTTTACCAGATTCGTCTGGTACGCCAGTTGCGCCCCTTCCTAGATAAGGACGCGCTACGCACGGTCACCCATGCCTTCGTCACTTCCAGACTGGACTATTGTAATGCTCTCTACATGGGGCTCCCCTTGAAGTGCACGCGGAGGCTTCAACTGGCGCAGAATGCGGCCGCGCGGGTGATAGTGGGGGCACCCTGGTGGGTACGAATGGCCCCTATCCTGCGCGAGCTGCACTGGTTGCCGGTGGCTTTCCAGGTGCGCTTCAAGGTACTGGTTACCACTTTTAAAGCGCTCCATGGCATAGGACCCAGTTATTTACAAGACCGCCTTCTGCCAGTAAATACCTCCCATCGACCAGTTCGCTCCCAGAGAGAGGGCCTCCTCAGGGTGCCATCGGCTAAGCAGTGTCGGCTGGTGGCGCCCAGGGGGAGAGCCTTTTCTGTGGGGGCACTGACGATGTGGAACGAGCTCCCCCCAGAACTCCGGACATGTCATGATCTCCGCACCTTCAGAAGAGAACTGAAGACTCATCTCTTCAATCAAGCCGGCCTGGCCTAGACCTCCTCGGGTTTTAAAATTTTTAAACAAGGCTGTTTGGGTTTTAGAATTGGGTTTTTAACAGGTTTTTAGCAACAGCCTTGTATTAATATTAATTTAATTATTTTTAAATATTTATTGTTTTTATGTTTTTATTCTGTTGTGAACCGCCCCGAGTCCTACGGGAGAGGGGCGGTATAAAAATTTAATAAATAAATAAATAAAAAATAAATAAATAAAAAGAAAATCAGTTGAAGTTAATATAAAGTCAATTCTAGAGAATGACTGAATTCTTGCTCTTTGCCATTTCTTTCTCTCCATATATCTATCAAGTCAAAATCATCCTTTATATCAAAAAAAGATTTAGGCAACTTAGCACGTATTTGGGGAATTGATGATATCTTCTTTTTATCTAAATCAATATCTATCACACCGTTCCAGTCACCCATTATAATACAAGACCTATAATCAAATTGTATTAACTTTTTATGTATTAACTTATAAAAGTTTTGACATGGAATGCTAATGGTTTAAATTCTCCACAGAAGAGGAAGAAGATATTTCACTATTTGAATCAATGTAAAAATGATGTAACCTGTTTGCAAGAAACACATATTAGAATTAATGACCAGAAATATTTGATAAATAATAAATTAGGCACACATTTTGTTGCAGCGGCTGCTGAGAAGAAGAATGGAATTGTTATTTACGTTAAAAATCATATAAGATCTAAATTAATAGAATCAGACATACAAGGTAGATATTTAGCAATTGAAATTTTAAAAGCAGGGAAAAAAAGTACTTTTGATGGGAATATATGCACCAAACCAACACATTTCTTGAAGTAATTCAGGGAAGGGCTAGGTGAATCCTTTGTGACAATGGCATCTAATCCATAACCCTTTTGATTGCCATAAATTAAGTTTTATCCACAATTAGAAAAATGGACAATTAGAGATTAAATTGCAGGCAGAATCTCCATCAAAAAAGAACATTTTCTGTAATACCTAATTCTCCACGTGTATGAAGTTGCAAATGAAAAGCAGTGTGTTGGACAGGGCCTTTATTTATGGAGGGTCCCTGAATAATTTTCAGCCAGTCACTCTTTTTCAGTCTATATTGTCTCATCAGTTTGTTGTTAGCTGAAAAATGAAGGTATGGTGGTGCTGTGTATACTTCTTGATCTTCAGGAAATGGGAGAGGGAAGTGAGATTGTTTCATTGAGAAAATCAATAAATGTCCACGCACAGTGCAGAACTAAGCTATCACATTCATGCATAGAAGGTAACAAGCTGAGAATGGTAGAGATAGCTTCAGCTAGCATGCTCCTCCCCACCTATCTTCTGTATATGTAGAGCTTAGACATAATTATAAAAATTTGAAGGGGCTCATAACAAGAGCATTATTGGTGGATAGTATTCACCATGGAAAATTAGATACCATGTGAATGAGAACAGGGCTGAGGTGTTTTGAAATTAGAAATTAACCATGGAGAGCTTCAATGTTATCATGGTTTCTTTTTGGTGTTCCAGACAATATTTTGGTGGCCACCAGGCTGATACTTGATTTTTCCTCTGCTGGGGGGAATATTGGGGAGTTTTCTTTAAAAAACTATGTTAAATCTGTGCACTGTCATTTTTATGAGCTTCTCACCTCAGAATATAAGCAGCCAAACTCATTAGAATTTTTGTTGTTCTTATCCTTAACACATCTGGAGGGCACAACATTGGGAAAGTCTACCTTACATTTGGGCCAGGGGTAAGCAAAAACAATGCCCATGATTACTGGACATAATAATTGGGTCTTAAAGAATTTATAGACCATTCCATCATTTATAAGAGCATAATGTCTATGTTAACTCTCGGAACAAGGCTTGGGCATTTCATGTAAGTCCAAGAAAAAAAAAAGGATGAATTCATGCATTCATTAATTCTTGTAGCCAGCATCTACATCTGCTAATCATAAGCTAGGCATTAATAATTAAGAGTGGAGTTTCATAGTTTTATTTTACTCTGTGTGTGTATGTGTGTGTATGTGTACTTCATGAATTATCCTTTTGGAAGCATTAGTATTCCATTCTGATTTTGATTAATTCAAAAGGTTTTGAGCAGTGAGCTTCAGTAAAAAAAAACAATGTCAACTTTTTGCTTAAACTTTTTGCTGTCCAGAGCATAGCTGCTAGCATCACCAAGATGCAGTCCCTGATGCTGCTTTGGGTTGCTATTGAACTAAAAAAATTCTTATTGTAGATCTTACAGACAGCTCTATATTGTTGATCAAAGTTTGTCAGGAAAGCTGGTCATATGCCCACCAGTTGTCGATAAAACCATTTTTTCAGGTTGTTGGGAATCTCTTAGGAGTGTACAAAGATTGATAGAGTTGCACACATACAAAATTCCAAAGGATTGCTCCCTGCTGTATATTATATTGGATGTGGTAGACAGCCATTCAATCTTTTTCCTTCTAAACCAGTGGTTCTCAACTTCCTAATGCTGTGACCCTTTAATACAGTTCCTCATGTTGTGGTGACCCCCAACCATAAAATTATTTTTGTTGATACTTCATAACTGTAATTTTGCTACTGTTATGAATCGTAATGTAAATATCTGATATGCCGGGTGTATTTTCATTGTTACGAATTGAACATAATTAAAGCATAGTGATTAATCACAAAAACAATATAGCAATGCTTGCTGGAAAAGCTTACTCTTCCTTGCTCAAAAATGTTGGGAGGGAGGGAAGGGGAAGGAAGGAAGGAAGATTGAAGGGGAAAGGAAGGAGATGGAGAAGGAAGAAGATTGAAGGGGGAAGGAAGGAAGGAGAGAAAGATTGAAGGGGAAGGGATGGAGATGGAAGGAAGGAAGGAAGGAAAGAAGGGGAAAGGAAGGAGATGGAGAAGGAAGGAGATTGAAGGGGGAAGGAAGGAAGGAACTAGAGAGATATTGAAGGGGAAGAGATGGAGATGGAAAGAAGGAAGATTGAAGGGGAAAGGAAGGAGATGGAGAAGGAAGGAGATTGAAGGGGGAAGGAAAGAAAGAAGGAAGGAGAGAGAGATTGAAGGGGAAGGGATGGAGATGTAAGGAAGGAAGGAAGATTGAAGGGGAAAGGAAGGAGATGGAGAAGAAAGGAGATTGAAGGGGGAAGGAAGGAAAGAAAGGAAGGAAGGAAGGAAGGAAGGAGAGAGATTGAAGGGGAAGGGATGGAGTTGGAGTTGG
Source organism: Bothrops alternatus (assembly GCA_034064705.1). Classification (NCBI taxonomy): domain Eukaryota; kingdom Metazoa; phylum Chordata; class Lepidosauria; order Squamata; family Viperidae; genus Bothrops; species Bothrops alternatus. The sequence goes on along the minus strand of JARGCV010000230.1, from coordinate 4,849,023 downwards.
AGTTGGAAGGAAGGAAGGAAGGAAGGAAGGAAGATTGAAAGGGAAAGGAAGGAGATGGAGAAGAAAGGAGATTGAAGGGGGAAGGAAAGAAGGAAGGAAGGAGAGGGAGATTGAAGGGGAAGGGATGGAGTTGGAGATGGATGGAAGGAAGGAAGGAAGATTGAAGGGGAAAGGAAGGAGATGGAGAAGGAAGGAGATTGAAGGGGGAAGGAAGGAAGGAGAGAGAGATTGAAGGGGAAGGGATGGAGATGGAAGGAAGGAAGGAAGGAAGGAAGGAGATGGAGAAGGAAGCGGGGAGGCACTGCCAAGGACGCACAAGCAGCTCCACACAATTGCGTGGGGAGGGGGAGGCTCTGGCAGAGAGCCTGGTGGAGAGCCAAGCGGCGGCACCTCTGCGTGCCTTGGAGCCACCGTCCGCCCTCTCACACCTGCCAACCTGCAGACCCCATTCTCATCCCGGCACCTCTTGCCCTCTCACAGCTGCCCCCCTGGGACCTGCCCACCCTTCCAGCCATCGCAGCGGCAGGGTTGCAGGAGCCCCTTTCCATGCCACGCAGCCCATTGCATGCGAGAGGGGTATGGCCAGAGCACCAGCTCCCGCTCGGAAGGTGCCATTTCTCCCCTCCTGGCCCAGCCGGCTGGCCTCTGACGCACATGTGGGCATAGCCACCACCTCACCCTCTTCCCTACCCCTGGCCACTTCTGAGGCCCGGAGCCTGGCAAGCTGGGAAGGAGCCGCTCCTGCCCGGCAGCCCCACGGCCGCGCCGGGCGCCAGAGGGCTGAGGCAGCCTTCGTCGGCGAGGGAGGTGGGCTGGGTAGTGATGTGGAGGGCGGCCGGGGGTGGAGCACAGCCAGGCAACCAGGAGGCATGGAGACTGGCTCGGCAACGGATTTCTCACCCTTCTCCTCTCCTTCCTCCTGCTGCCCCCAAAGCAGCTTGGGCGGGAGCCGGGAGGAAGAAGGGTGCCTGGGGGGAGCAGCCGGGCTGGCGGAGAGCCGCATGGCACCAGCCCCCACCGCAGCTCCATTGATGGACGGAGGACCAAGCCGGGCAGCTGCATAATCAGGGATCCCTGCCACCTCCACGCTGCCCGGCCTGTTCCTCCGTCCATCAATGGAGCCACGATAGGGGCTGGTGCCGTGTGGCCCACCAGCCCGGCTGCTCCCCCCCCAGGCACCCCTCTTCCTCCTGGCAACCGCCTGAGTCACCTTGGGGGCAGCAGGAGGAAGGAGAGGAGAATGGCACGAAAACCATTGCTGCCGTCCCCGCCACCCCCTGCTGCCCGACCTCGCCCTCCGCCCATCCAATAGAGCCGTGGTGGGGGCTGGTGCCATGTGGCCCACCAGCCCCTCATCCAGCCTGGCTGCTCCCCCCAGGCACCCCTCTTGCCCCGGCGCCCCCTGAGCCGCCTTGGGGGCAGTAGGAGGAAGAAGGGGAGGAGGAAGAGGATGGCAAGGAAGGAGGTGGCTCTCTTCTCCTACCTTTGCTGAATCTCCTTCTTCCTTCCTGGCAGCCTGGACTCCGGTGCGCCTTCCTGGCCAACGGGTCCAATGGTCAGGCTGGCTGGGGATTGCAGGGGCTGGTCTCCCTTGGGCCGAGGCTTGTGGGAGGGCTGGCCTGCTCAGTGGAGCCTCCAGCGGGCCGTTTCCAACAGGGATCCCGCAGCTTCCCTGGGCAGCTCCAAGGCCACGAGGCCCGGGCCACACTTCTCCCAGGGGGTGGAGCACCCGGGCACAGGACCAATCAGGAGCCCTGCAGGAGGTAAGTCCACCTGAGAGAGAGAGAGAAGGGAAGCGAAAGTGCTTCTCTCTCTCTCTCTGCAGATGGCGGAGGAGGCCATGCGGAGATGGATGCGGAGTGGTGTCTTGGTTCCTAAGACCATCGGAAATATGTGTTTTCTGATGGTCTTAGGCGACCCCTGTGAAACGGTCATTCGACCCCCAAAAGGGTCACGACCCACAGGTTGAGAACCGCTGTTCTAAACAAATGGATTGGAATGGAACTGGATCACATTCTTGAAACTTGAAAATTTGTTATTTTGGAGCCAGTTGGAACTAACCAGAAGGTTAAGATTTAATCTTAAATGGATAACGATATGGTGTGAAACTCAAATATTATGGGACTGATTATGTTCTGGCCTTTCTCTGGAGTCTTGTGTATTCACAAGATTCTGGTGTGAGAGTAATAAGCACACTCTTATTTTGACTGAAAATTAGGATTATGGTAGTACCATGTCTAACTAGCATGAAAGCTTATGTCTTTTAACACAATTTGTTAGTCAGAAAAGGTACTACCAAGCTCCTCTTTTTGTGTCCACTTTGATTGAACATCCAACAAATGCCAATTAATGACTGAAGAAAATCAGATAGTAATGCTATACTATTTGTTATAGCCAGGAGCACAAACACAATCAAGGCCACTAAATAGATGTTAGAGAAAAAGGTGTTGTTTGTATGTGTTACATGAACTCTTTGTCTGTATATCCAATTGAGTTCATTTCATCTCAATTGGGTTTATTTCATCTCAATAGGTTGGCTCAACTGTTTGAATGTGTTTTATGGTTAAAATACTTGTTGAAATACCTGAATTAAGAAGTCCATAATCTTCTCAGTCTACATACCTAGGCTGGATAATCACAAGAAAAAGATTAATGTTGCCAGGGAAAGTTCTGTTGGATCAGCCTCCCTTAAATTACATCTCGTTGGTTGTTTAGTCCTACAAATACTAAAGAGCTCAATTTAACACAGAATATCTAGTGTCCAAGGACACTGGACAAGGGAACTATTGGCCAGAACATCTGAAGAGATCCAGTTTTAGGAAGACTGAAGTAAATATAAAAAGTTTCTTATTTTTATGTAGCTAAATATGGCTGGGAAGATCAGGGAAAGACTAAAGAGAGAGACAGAAAGAGAAGAAGAACAGAGGTCTATGTTTATTTTAAAAAATAAAAATGGGTCCCATGGGTTTAAGGGTGACTAAATGGGAACAGCTGCTCTTGTCATAGTGCACAGAAACTGATTATATAGAAGCATAGAAACCAGATGATATTTCATGTAGTAGAGGAACATTAATGCATTTTGGTTTGTTTCTCTTGATGAGGAACAATTACATGCTTGGAATGTGTTGGGATTGTCTGCCAAACTGTCAATAAATATTTTGTGTGCTTCTTTGCCATTTTCCAGAATGATGCCACCTTTTAAGTCTTAATATGACAGAGAGAAGGAGGATAGGGAAAAATACATACTATGAGATTTCTCAGAGCAGAGTCTAAATCCGAAGGCTCAACTTTGTGTGAATGAGATATGTCTCTTTGTTCTTTTGGCTTGGTGCTGCACCAGATCACATGTCATCTGTCTTGTATTTGAGGAGAGATTTGATTCATTTTTAAAAAAGGTTTTCTGGGCCCATATTTGTTTTTTTGTTCTATTCCCAGTTGTGGGCTTTGGGAACAAACACAGACATTTTAATTGCTCATAGTGCCCAAACAAATTGATATTAAGTTGGATGCTGCATGGCATTCTGGGAAATAGAAAACTCTGGAGCTAACAGTTGAAGAAGAAAGTGGGTTTTGTTTTGATTTCTTCCCAGTCTGGTGGTCTCCTAATGTCTTGGATTCCAATTTTCACAATACAGTGTTGCTTTGATTATTATCAGACTTTGGAATGTTGATCTTAGTGTAATCTTTTTTTTTCTTCAAATTTCCTCACAATATTTGCTGACATTTTCATCCACAATTATTGTAGGAGAAAATAATCGTTTTGTATTCCATTGCTGTGATCACTTCAAGTTATGTGATAATTTTGTTCCTCAACTTTCAATTTTATATATGACTTATACACAATGACTTATATATTGTCCTCAGAAAAGCCATTTCAGTTTTTAATTTTAATTTTGGCATGTATAAAAACAAAGGTGTCCAGATCTTCAAACATAATGAACCTTCAATCCTGGTGCACCTTTAACAAAGTGTGTTAGCTTCCTATTTCCAAATGGCAACTGGGATTTCTGCTCAGAAGCCAAATTTATCAAATATGGATTTTATCTTGTCATGTTAAGCCCCCAAATTAGAGCATCACCCCTGGAAATTAATTATGAGGAAAGAGGGCCTTAGTGGGAGAAGCATTGATAGAAGAGGATGGACCCACAAACATAAACATGTACTGTCATTTTATTTTATTCTCCCTGGGATGGGGTCTGAAGTGGGTCAGAAGGATAGGGGTTAGCTGTACCTCTGGATCCCTAGATACCTGCATTGGCCTGTTTTATGTTTTATCTTCGAGTCCTAGTGGTCAATCACTTAAATATGAGCCAGCAGTGGGCTGCAGCATCAAAAAAGCCAATGCAATACTAGGCTGCATTCACATCAAGATCATGTGAAGTGTTAATACCACTTTATAAGGCCTTGGCAAGGCCACACTTGGAATACAGCATCCCGTTTTGGTCACCACAATATATATGAAAAGATTGAAACTCTGGAAAGAGTGCAGAGAAGAGCAACAAAGATGATTGGGAGATGGAGGCTAAAACATATGAACAGTTGCAGGAATTGGGTAAGTCTAGTCTAGTGAAAAGAAGGACTAAGGGTGACATGATAGCAGTATTCCAATATTTAAGGGGCTGACACAAAGAAGAGGGGTCAACCTATTCTCCAAAGCACCTGAAGGCAAGACAAGAAACAATGGATGGAAGCTAACCAAGGAAAGAACCAACCTAGAACTAAAGAGAAATTTCCTGACAGTGAAAAAATAAACCAGTGGAACAGCTTACCTTCAGAAGTTGTGGGTACTCCATCACTGGAGGCCTTTAAAAAGAAACTGGATAGCCATTTGTCTGAAATGGTATAGGATTTCCTGCTTGATCAAGGGGTTGGACTAGAAGACCTCTAAGGTCCCTTCCAACTCTGTTATTCTGTTATATCGTAGAATGAGCATGAGGAATGGAAATTAAATAGAAAAATGTATTCAAGGGAAATAGTGGTAGAGCCCTCAGAATTACTATGTTGATATGAAGTTGCTTTTATGCACTCTTCTTGAATTCAAGGCCTTCAAGTGGCTATCTTCCCAACCCTTTTACCAACACAATTTTATATCTAGTTTGCACCATGTACTTTATTTCTAGGTATTTATTTGATAGAATGAACCAAGTATTACTAGCGATTCAAGAGTGGTTCCATGGCTGAATTGCTACTTATTTTGCAGCAAAAGGTGGATATTTATGAAATTGTTGTGGGAAGGAAATGAGGATGTTCTGGCTGTTCCTGGGTCACGAATAAGCAAAGGCACATGCTTTTGGTTTTTGTTTGTATGAATTTCTAGAAATCAGATTCCCTCTGTATGGCAGGTTTGGCTGGTTTCTGTCAATTCCTCCAAGACTGCTTTTTTAACTAGGTATGCTAAAGGAATCGGGAGAGTTGAAAGATACACATTCTTGCTTAACTGACTCGGAGGTTGCATCTCATGCAAAAGCTGCCACTTGTAGTCATTTTACTATACCTTAGAGCAGGATGATCAATCTTTTGGATGTCTGTAGCGGTACTTAATTTTCTCACAGAGGACAGATGAGGCTACAATGGCTAGGATGATCCTGCCAGCATCATACAGATGGAATGATTTCCCATTTGGGTTTGCTGGCTGGCTGTGTTTTTCCTAGCCCTGCTAAATGTATATGAAGGTTTGGGTTGCTGTTTTCATGTTTCCTATTATGTAGTCAATGGAAGCAGTGCCAAGCCCCCAAAATTCAAGGGTGCTGTTAGGGAGAACTCCAGGGGCTTATCTATTGCTATGTCCAGGTACACCTTGGTTCATGGTTCCAGCTTTTTTAAAGGTAAGAAGTATGGATTGCCTAAATACAATGAATAGGAAGAGTTTCCAGGTCAGCAGGGATTATTGCCATTCACTTTCTAAGGCAGTGTTTTCCAACCTTGACAACTTTAATATGAATGGATTTCAACTCCCAGAATTCCACAGCCAACCCATCTTAAAGTTGCCAAAGTTGGAAAACACTGTTCTAAAGCATTATATATCTCTGATATTCCAGGTCATCTGATTTTTGATTGCTGCTTGATGGGCTAAGCTTGTCTGAAATGAGATGCTGTTCTTGAGTTTTAAGACAACCAAAAAGATGGAAAGCTTCTTGGGAAATAAGGAATCTGAATTTCTGGTCAAGTGGGGGGAATCATCTCTTAAGAGCTGTCTGCTGAAATTGAGGGGGGGATAAAAGCTGAGATAGGCAAGCTTCTCCCTCCCTCCCTTTCTCTCTCCTTCCTTTTCCTTCCCTTCCCTTCCCTTCTCTTCCTCCCTCCCTCCCTCAGTCTTGCAAAGGATCCACATTAGTTCTTATAGGAGTTTTTTTAAAAAAATTAGGGTTATAAGTTGCCATCTCTACCTACCCCCCCTCTCTCTCTCCCTCCCTCCCCCACCAGCACCCCTTCCTCTACCTCTTTGCATGGGCAATGGCCTGGTCCAAATAACTCTTTTTTTTTTTTCATTTATTATCTTCCAAGAAAAAAACTGCTTATGCAATATCTGCTTTTCTCTTTGTTTGCACGCTTGCCAGGAGGAACTACTATTCTTATTCCTATTACCCGTAAGTAATTCTCTCATTCAGTTCTCCTTGCTCCATTGCTTGCTGCCGCCAACTATTTTCTTTTTTTGTCACATGAATGTTTAAAGTCCCCCCCTTGTGTGGGAGGGTATACAGGAATGATGATGTTGAATGTTGCTTAAATAGAATGGAAATGCTTCAGAACAGGGAAAGTAGGGTGGAGATGCACTTCAGTGGGAGGGAATCAAGATTCTCCTTCGAAAGCTAGATATGTCCAGGGTGCATAATGAGTTCTACTTCCACTGAACCTGTTTTGCACAGGATGAAAGCCAAGTCTTGGAAATAGTGTCATTTCTTCTAAAAGAAATAGGGGAAAATGGTGGTCCCTTTCCAAATGAATCCAATATATGGCCATTGAGCGTGTTATAGATCCTTTAGTTTGTAATAAAGAACTCTCTGTCCCGGAGATCTATGTTTTAACATGTCTTTTTTACTGAATATACCTGGGACTCGAATTTATATATTCGAGTCCCACGTAGCTTAGACCACACATTGCTCCTAGAAGCAGAAGCCAAAAGCACCAGCCTGAAGATGATGAATGAGACTTCATCGAAACGTCGCCAAGACACTTCAAATTCTACGTGGGAGAAAACCCGAAGAACCAAAGACCTGTGTGTGTGTGTGTGTGTGTGTGTGTGTGTGTGTATGTGTGTATATATATATACCTCTCTCACCTGTCATTGCAAACCTCTACATGGAACACTTTGAAACCCAAGCTCTAGAAAAATCTGATCACAAACCCAAACTCTGGCTCAGATACGTAGATGACACCTTCGTAATCTGGCCACATGGGAAAGGAAAACTGGACAACTTCCTTACACACCTCAACAGCCTACACCCCAAAATACAGTTCACCATGGAAACAGAAGCTAATAACCAACTTCCCTTCCTGGATGTCTTAGTCTACAAGAAATCCAATGGCTCCCTAGGACACACCATCTACCAGAAGAAAACACACACAAACCGCTATCTGCACATACGCTCACACCACCACCCAGCACAGATCAACTCCGTAGCCAAGACACTCATCTCCAGAACCAAATGCCTAGCTGACGAACAACACCTAAAAACCGAACTACACACTCTCACTAATGTACTAACATCCAACGGATTCCCAAGAAATAAGATTTCCAACTTAATCCAAAAAGAAACTCCCACTAAAATCCATGACAGAGAACAAGAAAATGGCAAAGCCCTCCTCCCATACATAAAAGGCACCACAGACAAGATCAGCAAAGTCCTGCACAAATATAATGTCAAAACAGCATTCTGCACAAACAGAAAAATATCCACCATCCTAAGAAACCCTAAAGACAAAATTGAGTTAGAAAATCAAGGAGTATATGAAATCCCATGTACTGCTTGCCCCACTACATACATTGGACAAACCAACAGAAGGATAAATGCACGCATTGAAGAACACAAAAACTCAGTCAAAAGAGAGGAACCAACTTCTTCCCTGGTCCAACACCTTAAAGCCACAGGACATGAAATTGATTTCAAAAAGACCAGAACAATTGCCAAAACTGAACATTTTAATAACAGAATAATCAGAGAAGCCATCGAGATAGAAAAACGCCCTCACAGCATGAACAAACGAGATGATACCTCCCGCCTACCAGCCATTTGGAAACCCGCCCTTATTGACAAACGTATTCCTAACACAAAGACTGACACCAGAAACACACAGGATGCCACCTCCACACATCCACGCAAAAAGCAAACCCAAACTCACACCAATGATGAGGCAAGACCACAGACCAGGAGCCAGACCAGAGCTGCAACATTGGCCACTTTGAACCTCTCCAGCACAACAAAGCCCCCACCCAAACAGAACACTCCCCCAGCCAATCAGAACACAGCCAACCCCCCAGCCAATCAGAGCACAGCCAAGCCCCTAACCAATCAGAACATAGCCAAGCTCCCAGCCAATCAGTTCAAACCCCCACTGGCAGTTAAAAGGAAAAAACAGCTTAGACCACACATTGCTCCTAGAAGCAGAAGCCAAAAGCACCAGCCTGAAGATGATGAATGAGATTTCATCGAAACGTTGCCAAGACACTTCAAATTCTACGCGGGAGAAAACCCGAAGAACCAAAGACCTACATACAAACACCCGCGAAAACCTCAGAAAACAAATATATATATATATATATATATATATATATATATATATATATATATATATATATATATATATATATATATATATATATATATATATATATATATATATGTTTTTAAAATTGTTAACAAAGAAATAAGGGATTTCTGAGATAGCTATTTCGAGTTATTTAACTCTCTTCAGTCAGAACTCACCCTTTCTGGGATTCGAACCTGGGCAGTCTGCATGCTAGGCAGAAGCTTTAGTCTCAAGCCACAGGCTCTCTCCCGCTTTGTTAATATTCAGGGAGTGAATATGTGTGTCAAGTGGTTATTTTTTAGATTGCACCCTGTAAACCCAAATATGGGAGGAAGAAATCATTCTTTCCTTTGCCTGTTTCAGCTCAACCCAGAGCCATCTGCAAGCACAAATATATATATGTTTTTAAAATTGTTGACAAAGAAATAAGGGATTTCTGAGATAGCTATTTCAAGTTATTTAACTCTCTTCAGTCAGAATTCACCCTTCCGGGATTCGAACCTGGGCAGTCTGCACACTAGGCAGATGCTTAAACCTCTAAGCCACAGGCTCTCTCCCGCTTTGTCAGTAATCAGGGAGGGAAGATGTGTATATAGTGTTTCTTTTTTAGATAGCACCCTGTAAACCCAAATATGGGAGGAAGAAATCATTCTTTCCTTTGCCTGTTTCAGCTCAACCCAGAGCCATCTGCAAGCACAAATATATATATATATGTTTTTAAAATTGTTGACAAAGAAATAAGGGAATTGTTGACAAAGAAATAAGGGACCACACATTGCTCCTAGAAGCAGAAGCCAAAAGCACCAGCCTGAAGATGATGAATGAGATTTCATCGAAACGTTGCCAAGACACTTCAAATTCTACGCGGGAGAAAACCCGAAGAACCAAAGACCTATATATATATATATATATATATATATATATATATATATATATATATATATATATATATATATATATATATATATATATATATATATATATATATATATGTGTGTGTGTGTGTGTGTGTGTGTGTGTGTGTGTGTGTGTGTGTGTGTGTGTGTGTGTGTGTGTGTGTGTGTGTGTGTGTGTGTGTGTGTGTGTGTGTGTGTGTGTGTGTGTCAAGTGGTTATTTTTTAGATTGCACCCTGTAAACCCAAATATGGGAGGAAGAAATCATTCTTTCCTTTGCTTGTTTCAGCTCAACCCAGAGCCATCTGCAAGCACAAATATATATATGTTTTTTTAAAATTGTTAACAAAGAAATAAGGGATTTCTGAGATAGCTATTTCGAGTTATTTAACTCTCTTCAGTCAGAACTCACCCTTTCTGGGATTCGAACCTGGGCAGTCTGCATGCTAGGCAGAAGCTTTTGGCTCAAGCCACAGGCTCTCTCCCGCTTTGTTAATAGTCAGGGAGTTAATATGTGTGTCAAGTGGTTATTTTTTAGATTGCACCCTGTAAACCCAAATATGGGAGGAAGAAATCATTCTTTCCTTTGCTTGTTTCAGCTCAACCCAGAGCCATCTGCAAGCACAAATATATATATGTTTTTTTAAAATTGTTAACAAAGAAATAAGGGATTTCTGAGATAGCTATTTCGAGTTATTTAACTCTCTTCAGTCAGAAGAGACTGAAGAGAGTTAAGAAACTCGAAATGGCTATATCAGAAATCCCTTATTTCTTTGTCAACAATTTTAAACAAAATATATATATATATATATATATATATATATATATATATATATATATATATATATATATATATATATATATATATATATATATATATATATATATATATATATATATATATATATATATATATATATATATATATATATATATATATATATATATATATATATATATATATATATATAAAAAGATAGATAGATACATACAAAATTAAAAGAAAAGTGAATACCAGGATAAAAGTAAACAAGACTGTTTAATAACCAAAGACATATATATATATATATATATATGTCATCAGAGTTGGAATAAAAGGAGATCTGGTCGATGGCTTATATAGTCGTTTGCCTCTGCGCCCAGCTTCTCGAGCACGTCAGTGGCTCATTGATTGTGCTTGTCTGTAATGCGTTGAGTTGCTCTACACCTGGCAATCTGCCTGTGGCCCCAATCGTTGTCTTCCGATCTTTAATCGCTCTTCTAGTGCACTTGCAGGTGCCCAGGGGGTGGCTGTCCAGCTGTCTCTGTACCTTGTCTCCCTCCCCTCCTGTTTTGGAGCGATCTTGGTTGTTATTTCTCAAACTGCAATTCGGGGGCTCTGTTGGGCCATCATCCTCTCCCACCCCCATAGTCGCTGTTGTCTCGCCCATAACTCCCTTGCCCCAGTCCTGCGAAGAGCGGCTATTTGGGCGTTCCTGCTCTCTGCCTTCCCCCCCTCATTCCAGGGTTGCTTCTGCGTGTCTATCTCCAGCTCATGGCTGTGACATGCCATTGGTCCATCACCTCCTCCCATGGAAGTCATCACCGCCTCACCTGTAGCCCTATCGCCACAATCTTGCAAAGGGCTGTCCCATTGTTTCCATTCCTGGTCTCCCTCCCCTTTTGCTGGGTCATCATCTTCTCTGGGGATCACCGTTGCCTCATTTATAGTTCTATTGCCCCACCAAGGACGGGCTGGATGTCTCTTCTGTGGATCGCAGCGCTGTCTCTCCCACCTTCTAAGGATCTGGTAAGCCAGTAGGAGGTCTATATGCCGGTTGATGGAATTCTCATCAGAGAGCCAGGCTTCTTTGAGTAAGCAGCCACCCTTGGTGGTCTCACGGGATATAGCCTCCACATTGACCAGATCGAACATATGGCCAAGGTTGGCCATATGGGCCCATACTTGTGAGCATTGCTCTTGCCTTTTAATTGCCAATTCATGTTCATAGACCCTAGTCCTAAGTCTTTTAGTTGTTTTCCCAACGTAATTGCAAGGACAGTTTTTGCAATTAATTCTGTAAACTACAGAGGATCTCTCTTTATTGGGAAGCAGCTCTTTGGGATGCATGATCTTGGTTCTTAGGGTCTGTTCAGGTCTATGGGCAATGCTCACATTGTAGGGGGCCAACAGCCATGCCGTAGCCTCAGAAACCCTATTGATGTAAGGAAGGGTTGTCCATGTGGCCGGCATTGTTGTTACACCAGAGTGTGAGTCCCTGTGAGGCTGATGAGGTCTACTATACCATCTCACAAATTCTATAAATAGCCATTGCGCCTAAAGGTGTAATATAGTCATTTTTTCTCCTCGATTTTATCTCTGCCCGTGCTGCAATGGGAGTTGACCCATTTGAATAACGTCCTGACACAGCTGATTTTATGTGCTACAGGATAATTACTTCTGTAGTGTAGTGTTCTGTTAGTGTGGGTGGGTTTGCGATATACGGACGTGCATAATGTGCCATTGGGGCACACTTAAAAAAACTGTCTGCAATCCCCAGTTCCCCGCCCCTTGTTATTGTGTGGGTACAAGGCTACCCTAAGACTGTTTTATATATTGGGCATTGGACATTTTCTGAGATAATGATAGAAGAGAATACTTTTATCACAGGGTTGAACTTTGTGATCCTTGGTGCTTTCTGAGCTTGGTGGATTTCATTACCAAGTTTCATTACCAAATTAGGTAATATCATCAGTGCCAGTACTGGCTAGCACTGATTATGATATCTAGCATGATAATGAAATGTCTGCAAGAAAACCACCAAGCCCAGAGATCACCAAGGAACCCCCAGATGAGATAACCTCTCTTGCCAAAACTGAGGTGTCAAACCAATTAGGGATTGTAGTGTAGAAACACTGTCAAGCAGAAAATCTAGGTCTGGCCCAGCAGGAACAAAGGGGTAGAGTTCAATTCTTTCTGAGTCACACTTTTATTTAGATCTGGAAAAGGTGGTCTTCCCATTAAGCTAGAAGAGCCCCAAATGATTTATTCAGCATGCCTTTTTATTGTATTTTGTTAACACAAGCAGGAAAACAGCCATTTATAGGAAAGTAGGTAAAAAGCAGAAGTTGCTACAAGGTCATTGCTTGCCAAGTACATTTAGAAGCATGTTTAGAGAGAAACATTTAGCAAACCCCTTGCAGCCTACCTTGTGGTTTCTGTCATGCCTCTCCCGAGCTATGGACAGTTACATGTTGTAATGCATTGAGTTAAACTTATGAAACAGGTTGCTGGAGTCTGTGTAGGAACAGTTAGCTGACCACATGGTTTGCCAGCCAGACTGTCTGTCTACAGACTAGTTAATATGCATTTAAGTGGGAGAATATTGTAATCTGATTGGTTGCCGCCTCCTGAGCTGAGTGTATGAAAAGGTGGAGCATGTGTTTTTAGTTTCAGTTTTGCCTTTGCAATAAAGAGAGTTGTGTTTCACCTGCTGCCTCTTCAATGCCACAATGAACAGCAAACACAACACATGTTATTACCACTCATTTATTCTCTTTAATTCAGCAATTTCAATGCAAAAATTTTGATCACCACAATACTGATCAACAACACCACTGCTTTCAAACAGAAGTGAATATCTTCCCAGCCATCTGATCTCTGAAGCAATTCTCTTCCTAATACTAGGACATCTGGTGTTTGTAAACTAAAGGGCTGAGTGAGGATCAGCAGGTGTCAGTGGGAGCTGGAAGAGCCCCCTTTTTTCTGTTCCAAGTGGGAGAATCATTGGGGACCTTCAACTCTTTCTTTCAAACAAGATGTCATGAGGTCTTCACATTGTTTTTTAATCCCGAGCTTGGCCAAGTTCATTGTCATCTCTAGATATGCAGGAAACTGGGAAATTCTTTGAATCACCTTTCTTCTATGTTTTCAAGAACGGAATTTTTTTATGATCCAAAGACGCTTTTCCAAAAGACAACTGGACTTTCTTAGTTTTTTTTTCTCTGAAAACTTTTTTGTTTTTCATCCAGGAAGTTCTAACTGAAGAATCTTCTTGTATGAGAAGCGAAACATTTTCAAAGGAAAAAAAACCAAGAAAGTCCAGTTGCCTTTTGGGAAAGCACTTTTGGAACAACCATGAACTGGATGATTGAGAATCTCCATAAATGTTTAGGAGCATGAGGCTTTCTGAGCTGCTGGTAGTAACTGAAGAGATGGGGTGATCTTCAAGGGTGGCATAAAATCAGTGTGGTACCTAACTCTATATTTTGCTTTCATATGGACTCCTGAGAGTAAACAGTTTCAGCTGACATGGAAGTATTTGCATGTACAGTGAAAGCATCTTGTTGGGAATGCAGTAATTCTACTGTAAACTGACAATTTTTACCAACACCACCCACATGACTTCTTGGACTGAGCATTCCCACGTTAGACTGAATACCCAAATGTAATACCCAAATACAATGTTTCTGTAGGGTTGCAATAAGATCTGCATCATTTCTCCCCATTCTTTCCCTGCACCAGAAATTCAAAGAGAGAGAGAGAGAGAGAGAGAGAGAGAAAATGCAGCTAAACAATAAAAATCCCAAGGTACATGGCTTAAACTAAAGAATAAAGCTTTGTGAGCCTTGAATTTTGGCTTTTAACTGAAAACTAATGTTCAGACTGAAAATTCTCTGTACGAATTGAAGCAAAAGTTTTAATACATCTGGGGGCTGTGAAAAGCAAATTATGTAAAGTTGACTCTTTGAGTGAAAGTAGCTGAAGAACTTGTCCACGCTTAAAATCACATTGGGAGTAGAATCAATAATATTGAACAGACATAAGTGCTGTATTTCAAGATGAGGCAATGTTATAGGCTCTAGAATATTTTCACAGCCATAAAAATGGGTGATTGCACTTATAAAAGACTTGGAAGGTGTATATAAGTGTTGTGAGTGTCCCTAGACCAGCTTGGGAAGTGTCAGAATATGAGGATCAGCAGCCAGGCCCCTCTGGGTGTTTTCCCCTCCCAGCAGCCGAGGAAGAGCAGCCAGGCCCCTCTGGGTATGTGCCCCTCCCGGCAGCTGAGCTAGACAATGAGGAGCTTTGTATGCATTCTGAATCAGACTCTCAAAATGATGAGTCAGATTTAGAACAAGAAGATAAATGGATTGATCCGAGGTTCCGAAGGTTTGATAAGAGAAGGTGTCAGTTAACTGGAAAAAGGAAGTAATGGGGGGAAAGTGACGTATCGGACACTATATTAGAAGGGGAAAGGGAGACTACGCCCTTGTCACGAGCAACGTTAATCAAGGAGAGGCTTGAAAACTTTTGCAGTGCGTTGGAATTCTGGTGTTTTGAAAACCTACCGAAGAATAATGAGGTCTTGGACAATGTGATAAAGAAAGAGTAAGTTAATTGGGAAGTAGGAGGAGGAGAGCATGCTTATCTAAATGTAAATAGATCTGATTTGGTCGTTCCGGCCAACCAAAAAAAAAAAATGCCAGCAGCTTGCTTTGAAATGAATCCTTTTGAAATGTGTTAAATAAACTTCTTAAAGACATATTTACGTGGATTTTAATGAGCTGAGAGAGGCCAGACATAACAATAAGTATTGCCTTTGATTGAGAAATTTGTTACTTTTTTTGACAAGTGACCCTAACCCTCAGATTCATTTAACATATCTTCTGTCAATATGTTTTTAAGAACACAAAGAACACAAAGAGCTTCACTAAGATAAATTTCTAATTTCACCAAATAGATGTGTTCTCAGTACTGCTATTCCATGGGGTAATGTTCTCTTCCACTGGAGCTTTTAAGGAAAGGAATATGGTTTCATTTAGAAATCATGCTGTTTTTGTTTATGCAAATCCATCCATCACAATTTAGAACTCTGACTTTTTTCCTTGAGTTTTTTGTGCATTGTATGGTCAAAATAATCTAATTATGTCATGACTTTATGGACATGCGAACCAAGATTGCTTGATAAATCTTCAGTGGAAAAACATAGAGAGTGTCAGAATCCAATTATATTTCATTTCTATCTACCTACTCTGATAAAACCTAATTCTTACTCTATGCTGTCATACTACAAAAGGGGAGGAGGATAAGCAGGTTTTTTTTATGACTCTCACTTCCTTCATTAACAACAAAGTGACTGTTTGTGGATTCTCTTCGAGAGGACTAAACATAACAATGCGGCTATCTGCCTTTCATCTTAGTCCCTCTGAAGTTCTCCTCTTTGCCGGCAGTGAGGAAAAAGGGGTGTGGGGAAATCCAACACCTGGGATCTGGGAAAGAGAGGATGAGTGATCGTGCTGACGGAGCGGATGATGGATTGAATTGCCTGGAAGAACTGTGGGGTGGGGGCTGCTTGGGAACATTTTAAAACATTGAAGGATGGGAAAGGATTCCACAGATCCTGTCTAACATGCCTACAAATCAGCTTCTCTTAATAAAGATCCCTGTTGGAAGAGATATTCCAAGACTTCTGTCTTCTTAAGATGTAAAGTGAGGTGGGTCCTTACACAAAGTCAATGAGGAAGCCAGATTGAGGTGGGTCCTTACATTAAGAATATAAGAAAAAATGTTTTAAGCTAATAGTGTAATTTAACTAGGCTGATACCTTTGGGTATCTGAAGAGTACAGAACTGAGGAGATAGACTTCCAGTTTGCCAGGCAGCCACCATGAACAGTTGGGAGACTTGTTCTCTCTCCCCTGTTCAGTTTTGCATCACTGGGGGCCCCCCGAAAAGGGCCGAAAGTCACCCGAAGAGGCAACCAGCAAGGAGGGGTTAGAGAAGGTGATCCCTCCAAACCGGCAGACGAAAGAACTGGCCATAGAAATATGGCTTCTAGGCTGCTAACAGCTGAAGTCACACTTACCATCTAGCAACTTCAAAGCAGCGTGGGAAGGACTGGGTGAGAACTACCTCTTTTACATCCTAATTGCTTAATTACCTGCATAAGCTGCTAAAGTACTTTCCCCCCTGTGGAGAGGGAAAGGGGATTTTAGCCATCCCTCCAGAAACAGCGGCAATTGAATACACACGGGAGCTTTTTTGAAAATGTTGAAAAACTAAATGGATCCCAATTGGAACTTTATTTCCTAAAGCTTGTGGATTAAAAGATTTTTTATTATCTACTTTTTACTTTTAATTTTTATTTGAAAATTTTTTTCCTCTTAAAATAGAAGAATCCCCCCCAAAAGGATTACAATAACTTTGAGATTTAAAGGAATTCCTTAAACAGTGGGGTTACATCTTGTGGCTAAACCTGAAATTGCAATTTATTATTCTTAAAGAAAAGAGACCTGGCTGACAGTTTAGAAAACAAGATAAGATTTATCTGGTAACCTTGAACACCAGCTGTGAGAGTTTTAGTGTGTGTGTGTGGGGGGGGGAACTGTGAATGTTTTCAATTCAACTCTTCACTATTGAAGTCCAGGAACAGATCTTTCCTATGGAAGAAATGCAAAAACAATTTTTTGCTATGTTGAAAATAACTTACCAAACTTATCAAAGTCTTCTTAAAGCTGGTGATGAAATAAGAGCTTTCAGGGGAAAAACAGAAAGCGTCTTAGATATGCAAACTCAAACTTTGACTATAATTAAAAACCTATCTATACAGAATACAATAGGAAAAATCGAACAATTAAATACTATGACAGAAGACCTAACTGTCCAACAAATACAGACAATAGAAAATTCAGAAAAAAATCTGACAACATGGATGGAGGAAAAAACCTGCTATATAAATCAGAAGGAATTTGAAGATGAAGAAGAGAAACAGATGGAAGAAAAGATAAATTCAGGACAATTACAAGAGGAGAAAATAAAAGAGGTGATCTGGTAGTCCTGCCAGACCCCTCAGCCTTCCAAAAATGGCAACTGGATGGTTATCTCAATATGACATAATATATACAATGATACAAGAAATCTATGAGGATCCTGAAGCAAGGACATGAAAGATGATTTGGCAAAGAAAAAAAAGCAGAATAAGATTGAAGAAGAATGAAGTGTGGGCATATTTAGGAGGTTTAAAATAGAATATACTGAAGTAAACAAGACCCGTATTTTGAATATGAGATATTGTTATGATGTGAAGATAAAGAAAAATGTTGGCTAATTAAAACCTAGATGCATAAATATTAACAGTTTTAATTGAAATATTGAGTTGTTTATAAAGGTTAGATAAAGATGATTAAGACATATATATGTTAAGAGTGATGTAACGTAATTAACATGTTTTGATGTGATAATAAAAATTATAAGCTTAAATATGAGAAAGTGGATATAAGGAAGAATGCTGAAATGGGAGAAATTTTGGTTATTGAATTTATAATATTTGGAAATTATAATGAAAATAAGAATGTTATATAGTATTACTAATTTGTTGATATAGAAGTGAGATAGATAAGACATTATGTTGGGGGGACTTGTGACAAAGGAAATTATGGTCATTTAAAAATTTGGAAATGATAAATATTAAATGTTTAATTTAAATATCAATGCAAAATTAAAGCTGTGAAAATTCATAAAGTTGTCCAAAAGATGGAATTTTAAAATAAGACATATAAAATTATTGATAAATGTAAAAAAGCTATTAAATAGCTGATGGATAGAATAAGAAGTATACTAATTTAAACAAGAGATAGTATGTATTAAGGGAAAAAAGAGAGGAAATATTGGCTGTAATAGTTGGAGATTTGTATTAATAATACTTGCATATAATGGAACTATTGTAACTCAGGCACCATGTTGCTTTTCAAAGATATAATTGTAACATTGGAAAATTAATAAAAAGTTAAAAAAAAGAACTGAGGAGATAATCCACATGCCTTGTTTATCATTTGGTGTCTTGTTACTTAGTCCTTAATACTGTACAATAAGCCTTCCTCCATCCTTGTCTTTGAAAATTGAAATTTCAAGGGTGGAATCCTGATATGGAATTCTGGAAGAAACCAACTGCAGAATGAATATTGGTTTGGAGGAAAATGTGCAGGTTTTGTTACCTTGAAAAATTTTGATTTCTACAACTATCAGTATATAAATTGCCCTCCCTATCTCATAATACCTCTTTATCGAGGGACATGTCCCTTAATCTTGACAAATGTGTATATGTGTGTGTGTGTGTGTGTAACACACCATACACATAATATAGGCACAATATATGTATTACACAATACATAATCATGCACAAAATAAGAATTGTTGATCTAAGTGTTCTGACATTTGTTCCTTGTGCCACTATTGAAAAATAACTTGTCCAAATACTGAGGAAGAATGTAGATCAAAAATCCAATGCTGCCAATCAGGGCAAATTTATCTTTCCAGTATTGGAATAGTACTACTTTGGGCTACATTCCTTCTGTGAAATACCCATAGCTTTCAGTATGTTAATCACAATCATATACTAGAAATATAAACTACATTAGTTCTCTCCAACATGGCTGCTCTCCAGATGTGCACATCTGAGTTCCTAGAAATCTCAGCAATAGCCGCACATCTGGAGGGCAGCCAGGTTGAAGAAAGCTGGCTGAAAAGCTCATGCACTTGGTAGCAATTCTTTTGGTAAAGCAACCATCAACCCCAAACCTGACTACCAGTCAGATAAATTTCAGACCAAAATGTAACAGTAGTAGGATAAGATCAAACCAAATGAGTTGACGTTTTAAATTATATCCCCTGCATTAATGCAAACATGTGGCATAGTTCTCATTGAGAACTGTGAAATGCACACAGAAATGATTGCTTGTTAATATATTCCATGTGCATTGGAAGCTAATGTTAGTTTGTCACCCTTATTAGAAACAAGACTGGATGAGTTAATTCTACTTTATTGTAAAGCTACATTATCAGAATCTTGCAAACCTGAAAGTGCTTCTCTCCCTCGTCCCCTATAGAGTCCAAAAACTAAAGAGGGTCTTCTGAACCTCTTGCCCAGCTCACATTCCCCACATAGCTGCCTTTTATCTGTCCATTTTTTTGGCTGCTGTGTCTTCAGCTTTCCCTCAAAGTCACTACTTCATACCATGACATAATTTGAAAATTTTGGCACTATGAAAGGCTTAGATAGTAATTGGAGTGTTCTAGGCAGATTATTGAGAAAGAGCCAGTTTGTAGTTTTGATGAGTTAGCCATATTCTTACTGATGAGGATGACACTCTGTTAGAGAAAAAAGTGATATCCAGAAATGACAGGAGGCCTATCTGGAGGAAGTAGAATTCACCTTTTTTTAAACTTTGGTGGATGCAGTAAAGCTGCATACATCTATCCCTGTTTTGTAGTATGAGATTAGCAGGTTACTTAGTTGAGATTGTCCAAGCTGCCCTTGTGTACAAGGTCAAAGATCAATTAGAGATTAAACTCTTAAAATAGGACCATCAAAACCTAGACTGACATCAATGTTAGTTCAGTGAGTAACTGGGCAGTTCCTATCTTTTTTTTTTTTTTTTTTTTGGCAGTTCCTATCTTCCCCCTTGCCTATCTCATTGGGTTGTTGTAAAATGCCACTTGAGTTTCTGGGGTGGGGGGAAATGAAATAAATTGAATGGATATTTAAATAATAAATGAGTGGGCTTGAAATTCTGGGAACAATTGGGAAAATACGCCTGGGGGGGTGAACCAGATTTGGGGGAAAAAAAATTGACATGGCTTTAGCTTAACGTGATTAGACCCATAAACATGGTATTAGGACAGGAATTGTGTGGAAATTCTGTTAATTCTGAAGGCGACTCCATTATTGATAAAAATTTCAGAGCAGTCAAGAAGCCCAGCCTCTTGACTTTTCTAAGGTATGCATCCACAACAACTTCAGAAGTTGCTTCTCTTCTAAGATTAGCCCCAATTCTTTTGTCCTCTCATTTTTCTCTTATTTTTGTCCTTTGGCAATCTGCTTATAGAGAGAATTCAAAGTGGATTGCACAGTGTAACATTTGCCTACTTTCCTTCTTTGTAATCTTCCACTAGGAAACCTGTCAACATGACCAAAGCGACAATCAACTACCGCAATGAGAAAACACACATGATGAGTGCAGTTGATCAGAGCTTCACAGACCAGAGTACCCTTCAGGAAGATGAGAGGCTGGGATTATCTTTCATGGATACTCACAATTACAACAACAGAGGTTAGTTTCGAAGGAATACATGTCCTGATTCCAAGCTGGAGCGGTAGAATTTATATAACAGAGCAAAATAGATTTTATTGGTTCTTCTGTTGGTAGTACAATGAAGTTAGGATTAGAGTTAAAGTTAAGCTTCTTTAGGCTCTGCAGTTGGATTTTATATGTGGGTTTCTTTATTTATTGTATTTATTTAGTTATTGATATCCCAACTTTATTATTTCTTATAAACAACTCAAGACAACAAACATACATAATTCTCCTTTTTCCTCCTATTTTCTCCATAATAAAAAAACAGAGGGACTCCCCTAAAGTTCCCCCAGCCAGTTTGCATGACTAAGATGAGACTAGAACTCCCTGTCTCCTGGTAAATGGCAAAGTCATCCACCTGGCTTTCATGCCTAAGGTGGGACTAGATCTCACAGTCTTCTGATGATTGGCCCAAAGTCACCCAGCTGGCTTTCATTCCTAAAGAATAACTAGAACTCACAGACTCCTGGTTTCTAGGCTGAGGCCTTAAGTGTTATAAGAAGGATTGTCTGCCAGGCAAGTTATCCAAAAAGTCAAAATTAAAGCTACAACAAGTACAATCAAAGCCTTTTTATGTGCATTGTGACACATGTAAAAAAGGAGCATTTCATGAGATGACACAGTGAAATCCAATCAAGTCCAATCCTTTATTTGTTTACAGATGACAGAATAATCTTGCCAAATTAAAGCTATAACCTTATAGCTTACTTAATATATCCTGAGGGATTCTAGGATGTGGCTACCTTAAACCTCTTCCCTCTTCCACCATCCAGTGTGAGACTATGCAGTCTCCTAATCTGGCCCCACTCTGGGAAAGCTTGATTTCTCCAAAACTCTGCCCCACTAATCCTCCAGTGCATGTTTCATCATGCATGATTTTCACTCCCTGTTTGACTCAACACCTCTCTGAAGATTCCCCTGCCAATTTTTAGGACAAAATTTCTACTGATAGTAGGATGAAAGTAGGGTTAGCCTTCCCTGGAGTCTGTGATTCAATCTAATGTGAGAGTTAGATTAAGAAAGGAAAAAAAAACAACAGTGCAGTTTTATTGGTCCTGGATCTCTTCCAATACACTCCTACCTGAGTTTTCATGAATTTTAACATTGGTTGGCTCTTTGGAAGTGTTATCAGTTCAAATTGTCAGTACTAATCTTCTGGGCTGTGCACACAGTGTTATCTGATAAGGCTGATTACAATTCAGACTCTTCTGCTCTCTGCTCACTTGTGCAATCAGTCCATTCTTTATCTTAAAATTGCCACCTCACGTTTTTATAAGGCTTTCCCCCATTTAGTTCTCTGGCTTCAACTCATCTTTGAGTTAGGCCTGTAGTTCAATCTTTAGACATTTGTAAAAGGTTTAAAATCTTTCTTTTTCCAGGATCTTCAGGAAAGTGGAAAAACCTCCTCCTAATTTGATTTGTGTTGTACTTGTATTTCTATTAAGAATTGTTTATCCTGAGTACAGGTAGTCCTCGACAGTTCATTTAGTGACTGTTCAAAGTTACAATGGCATTGAAAAAAGTGACTTATGACCATTTTCACACTTACAGCCACTGCAGTATTTCCCAGAGTCAGATTAATTTGGATGCTTGGCAATTGACTCATATGTCCCAGTGTCATATGATCACCTTTGGTGACAAGCAAAGCCAATCACTTAACAACCGTGTTACTAATTTAACAACTGCAGTGATTTACTTAACTGTGGCATGAAAGGTCATAAAATGGGGCAAAATTTACTTAACAATTGTTTCACTGAGTAACAAAAATTTTGGGCTCAGTTGTGATCGTAAGTCAAGGACTACTGATATTAGATGATATTAAGATAGGATACCATTGATCATGATATAGTTTTATTGTGATTTATATTTTATGTATGCTGTAAATTTGATTTATCTTGACTGTGCATAGTATAATAGACATTTTCACACAATTCATTTGTCAGGAAATGAAAAAAATCCATCAGTCATAGTGTATTGCAGAAAGAACAAAAAAAAAAATATGTCCCTTTGGATGCTACTTCAGTCTGATGAAGGAAAATCCATTTTTGGCATTTCTTTCAAATAAGAAAAGAATTGTTTAGCTCCATCTGGCTTAGCTAGTCTGGTTTACATGCCCCTCTAATTGCCTGTTTGCTGAACATTGTCACTATTTTGGCTTGGCCCATGAGAGTGGCTAATCTTTTGTTGTTTCTGTGTTTATTCTGGAATGTGAAATTCCTGGGAAATCAGTAGAACAGTCAGCCAGGAATTCTGTTGTTTGATGGGTGTGTACCTTCTCTGCATCTCTGCAGGGTGATATGCACACAGATGTGTTCTGGGGACATTGGTAAATGAAGTGCATCAATACACTCGTACACATATGCACACACAAACACCAATATAGAATGGGGATGGAAGAGGGAAGAGGTACTTTGTTTGAGGGTGGGAACAGAGAAAAAAAGAAATATATACCAAAAAATATTTATCATATGAATATCTTTTTTGTTCTTCTGTTCATTTGTGTCTGATTCTTGAACACTGCCTGAACAAGTCTCAGCAGTTTTCTTGGCCAGGTTTTTCAGAAGTGGTTTGCCATTGCTTCCTTCCTTGGGCTAAGAGAGAAGGACTGGCCCAAGGTCATCCAGCTGCTTTGTGCTTAAGGTGGGACTAAAACTCACAGTTTCCTGGTTTCTAGCCTGGTGTCTTAACCCCTCTAGCAGATGAGCTTTTGACCTAGCAGATATGAATACTTGATGAATAGCTACTTGAGTTAATTCTTAGAACTTAACTAAGTGGCTTAGATTTCTACTATTGCTTATAATGCAAATTGCTTTGCTGCTGGTTTCTTCCTCTTCCCATTCTACTTTATCTGCAGGTTTAGGAATGCCAACAGCTTCTCCCCTTAATACACTCTTGTCTAATTAATTGGCACCTGAACCATTTGGAGTTTTCATCTTTCCATGTAGAGTCCATGACTGCTTTTTCTTTTTCCTGATTCTTTTCTGTAGATTCTTCTTTGGGTTCAAACTATCTAAGGCCCTTTCCTGGCTCTTCTCCAGATCTTCTGGCATCTGGTTCTCCCAGTCCTGGATTTCTCTGCTCCACAGCTTGTCTGGTTACATCTCATTTGGCAGCAGCATCTCCTGCCAAATTTAGGGGGGGGGGATACCTCTCTTCCTGACTTCCTGCTCTGGTTTCTATTATATTTCTTTTTTATTTAAACCTTACATGCCTATCTGCAGGAGTCTCTAAGAAGTTTTCAACATTTCCCTTCCTTTCTCTGCAGGTCCCTATGTACCTAAACTGGGCAGCTGACAGACCACCACAGAGAAAAATATTGTGACCTTGATAGATTCAGAGCAGTTCACCCATCCACATTCTTTGTCTATCAAAACCAATTTGGGGTGAAAATTGGGCCTAGATGGAAGAAAAGAAAGAAAGAGCGGGGATGGGGTGGGGGGAACAATATAGAGACTCTGATTCAGGCTTCCCAGCATTATATTTGGCTGCTCCAATCACTCAGAGAGACTTTTGAGAATGGGATTGTTTGACATGAGCATATAGATCTTCTATTTCTCTGACAATTCTATTGATCTTTTGAGAGATCGATAGTCCTGTCAGAGGAAGCACATGGTAAATAATAAAACTTAAGGTTAAATAAATAAAATAAGGCAAAAATAAGGTTTCAGACCCCAACCCTGCCTGCCAAATGTTCTGCTGACAGTGTTTTTTCCTGCTGATGTGTGATTTTCACTGGGAGGGGAAAGGAAGATAGAGAATCCAGCAACCTCTGCCTTGAACTATCCTGCATTACGTGGGGTGAATAAGACTGCAGACATACTGCAGATGACTAACTCCAGTGAGAATTAGGGGATTACCTGGAATCCTCTGGTTACCTTGGGGCTAGGATACCTATCTTCTTTACCTTTTCTTGCTCATATGAGCCCTCCGCAGGCCCCTCCAATCCCGGTGGGTTCTTCACGATAGCCGAATTAAGGAGAGACATGCTACCAAGCACATTTCTCGGGGTGAAGCAACAACAGACAAAAGGCTGCCTCCCCTTTTTATTACCTGTTACAGTGGGCGGTTACATAAGGCATCACATGGTTACAAACAGACAATGACAATGTTATACCTGTAGCCAATAGCAAAGTTACACTGGCAAAGTTATACCTGTGGCCAATGGATTCAAATCTTGGTACAACTTCCCTCCACCTATTAGCCCCTCCCTCATTTCCTGTTGTTCCAAAACTGCATGGTCAAGCCACATGGCCTTTGTTTCTTTGTTCCAAGCCTCATGGAAGTTCCTTTGTCCCACCTATGCTCCGTCCAGCTCTTACACGATCCTAGGGCATAGGCCAACATATCCTCCTTTTTCTTTTAATAAGAGTCCGATAGTCTTTCATCCGAGAAAACGGGACATGGTTTTGTCTTCTGCCAGTCAATGTGAATTTGTCCAGGCATCAGAGGCTATAGTTGGTTCTTATCCAGGAACTGGACAGAAGAGGGAGGCCTACACAGGTTCAACAGGGGAGGAATACATTGTACACAGCAACAGATTGTTACACAAAATATTACAAGCATTATAATACTAGAAACCAATTTTTGAGCCACTCAGCATTAGGTAGCCAGGAAAACAAACTGTCCCAATCAATCAAGGCATCAGTTTCTTGTGATAAGGGATTGTTTTGTGCCATACTTTCCATATGAGCGACTGTGGCAGAAATGTTGGGTGCGTTGTCAGAAATGTAAATGTACCAGACCAATTCTGGGGTATTGACTGATATGCATTTTTTCCACATAAGAACTACATTGTCTTTAGAGAAGTTATACAAAGTTTCAAAATTTTCACCAAAATCAAACAAGGGAACACAATCAGCACATGCTTTCTTGTTGTCATTGTTTGTCTCATTATAATATCTAGTCTTTCTTTGTATGTTGAGGAACACTCTGGGCACCAGAGAAAATGCTCTCCCAAACATTGTTCAGACTCTCCAAAGCAGTGGTTCTCAACCTATGGGTCGCGACCCCATTTGGGGTCGAACGACCGTTTCGCGGGGGTCGCTGGACACCGTGGTCCGCCATTTTGTTTTGGTTTTTTTTATTTTTTTTTTTATTTTTTTTTCGTCGTGCGTGCACCGCGCATGCGCGGTTCAGGCCGTTGCGCGCGTGCGCCGCGCATGCGCGGATCAGCCTGTCGCGGTCCGCCTTTTTTTAAATTTTTTTAAAATTTATTTTTATTTTTATTTTCATTGTGCGCGTGTGCTCGCAACGAGCCGATGCGCGCATACGCGGCGCGCGCGTGACAAAAAAAATTAAAACAATAAAAAATAAATAATAAAAAAACAAAATGGCGGACCGCAACGGGCCGATCCGCGCATGTGCAGCGCACATGCCGGCCCAAACCGCACATGCGCGGCGCGTGCAACGAAAAATAAATAAATAAAAAAATGGCGTACTGCGGGTCGGGGTTGCGGCACACATGGGCGGCGCAAGTGGGGTCTCAACCTGAAAAAGGTTGAGAACCAGTGCTCCAAAGAGATCCATTCGCTCTTTTCTAATCTAATCTAGGAATCCTAATACTTCTTTCTTTCAGAAAGAATAGGGGTGAGATCACATGTCTTCTTCACCTGTGTTGTTACTTTTGCCATTTTTCTTCTATAACCTCTTCAGATGGGCTTTTTTAGGAGACAACTTTTGATGCTTTTTTTTTTTAAAGCAGAAAACCAAGCTGATGATTTTAATATTGGAAATGGCTGTTTCCAGAATGGCAGTTGATGTGATCTGACCATCCATTCTTGTCAAATGTTTGGCTTTTGTCCTGCACCTCCTGGAACATATTATAATCTGGCTGGTGGAGCTGGTTATCCTGGCATTCTCTCATGGATCTCCCAGGCTGTTTTCAACATGGTTTGCTTCAGAACCATTTGACTGGTTGCACTGTGAAAAGCTTTCTGAAATGGCTGGGCCTTGCCTTAAGAAATAATAGTTGCCAAGAAAGTTTAGCAACAGTTCAATTTTAAAACAGGAATCTTTGCTGTTGGGACAACATGCTATCAAGTCTTCTCGATTGTACCTTTCTTAGGGGAAAAAATTATGTCACAATGCAGCTTGGAGCAAAGCACTGTGGGATAAAGAGAAACCTGGTGAGCCTAGGAATGCCAGTGTTTAGCAAAACAGATTTACAAGAAGTCAATTATGGATAGTCCAGGAGGAAGTATCTACAGCTGGTTATCTTATGTTGGCCCTTCACTTTAAATGACTTATAGGATGTTTCTCTGCTGCTGCCTTTCTAATGTCCCAAGGTGTGCTTTCTTTTTATCGACTCTTAGGTTTCTACTTGATGTCTGGAGTGGCTTTATTTCCTTTTATGATTTTATATTATTTTGCGTCTTTTACTATGTGACAATGGATGTTTGCATCAAGAAGGCTTGCTGGGCTTGTGTACCTCAGGTTACCATACTTCCTACCCACCCTAGCAAAAAATAACTTTTCCGTTTGTCTAGTCCATTCAGGCAGAGTGAATGCACTCCAGGTCCTCTCAAATGATGCCATCTTATGGGACCAAGGATGTCTACCTTCTGTGTCACCCTACCTGCCTTCTGGAACAGCATCCCTCCCCCCACCTTACTGAGATATAGATGGCACCAGTGTTTTTTTTTCTAAAAACAAAAAAGGTGCTGGAACTCACACACTTCATACAACCCGCCTTGCCTACCCTACAAGGTTCCATCCAAAAAAGGTGCCAGAATTCTGTTCTGGGCGTTTTATGAGAAAAAAAGCCCTGGAAGGCACTCACTTAATCTTAAAACCTGGCTCTATTCCCAGGCTTGGGATTAGTGTCTCTGTGAAGCCCTTGTTGTGGTTTTTATTCTTGTTGTTATGGTATTTTTTTTGTCACACTTTGTTGCTATGTTTTTAACTGTTTCAATATTTGCATGTTTGAATGTTGCAAGTTGCTCAGAACTTTTTGAAGTGGTAGATTTAAGCAACAACAATAACCTTCCTTGGCTCACTAGTTAAGGAATGTGATTGTTGATCATGCTGAAAGTCATGATCTTTCCTTTGCTTAGGAGTCCTGATTAATGATTATGTTACAACATCTGGGCTGACGCACCATAATGCTCTGCAGTGAGGCTACTTGCCTTGATGGTTTTTCAGCAGCTGCAGGGGAACTCGTGACTGGCCTTTGAGATATTGCAGTACAGTTCCCATCATCTTTCAACTCTGGTAATGCTAGCTGGAGGTTCCTTTGAGCTGCATTCCATTAAAATTTGGTGAACCATGGATTCCTCATCTGGGCATCACATAAAATTCTGCAGTAATACTTGCCATCCCAGTTACCATGGGTTTCATTTATTGATCTGTTTGTCAATCACATTTATTTTTGGCTAGCTTCAGTCTTTGCAAGTTGCTTCCAGGGGACTGGTGATGGGAATCAGAAGTCATTTCTTCAACTGCTTCTTCTAGGTTTCTGTCACAGTGACTATTTTAAGCTCATCCCTTCCTTTCATCTCCTCTTTCCTCTTTTCATTCTCGTCTCTTTGCCCTTTGATCTTTGGATAGCAAAGATTCTCTAGCTTGACAAAGCCATGCCTTGCTAGACTCACTAATTTCTTTCTATTCCTGCAGCTCTTTCATCTTTGTGTGCCCAATTTCTTATCAGTAAGGTGGTCTTGATGAAAGATGGTCACAGTAGTCTTTTATTAATACATCACTTTGAATGGCTTAACATACAGATCTTACACAAATACCATTTTTTTCAAAAAGAAGATACAATAATATATGGTATCCTGAAGGCACAAATTGGTTTTCAAAAACAGTGGGTTCTAAATCTCTTCCTATATCTGTTTCTGTATTCAACCATTTGCTTATTTGTCTATGTTTTCAACTTTGGGCAGTTTGGGGACATAATAGAAACTGTTCCCCAAAATGGGATTCTTCTTGTGAGGTGATGTGTTGTAGAACATTCTCCTTTCAGTTTTTAAATTAAGCCAATGAAAAAGTCTTATTAAGCAACATAATTGATAAAGGGTCTGGAGGCTAACTCCTACATTAAACAATTAAGGGAACTAGGTATGTATAGCTTAATGAAGAGAAGAAGTAGGAGTGACACAATAGCTGTCTTCCAGTATTTGAGGGGTTGTCATAGAGAAAAGGGGATTGACTGGTTTCCCAAAACACCAGAGGGCAGGAAGAAGCACTGGGTGGAAGCTTGTTAATGAGAGATCCAATCTGGAACTAAGGAGAAATTTTCTGACATTTTCTGACATGAGAGCAATTAATCAGTGAAAAAACTTGCCTCCTGGATGCTTCATCACTGGAAGTTTTCAATAAAAGATTGAACAGCCATTTGTCAGGGATGATATAAGGTCTCCTGCCTTGGGCAGGGATTGGACTAGATGACCTCCAAGGTCCCTTTCAGCTCTATGATTCAATTTTTTTTCTGTAAGAGAAGAGAATTTTGGGGGAAAAAACCTCATGTCTAGATTAGGAAGTTCTTGAACTGCTGTAGGGGCAGATAGCTGTGAGATCTGCATGGGAATGGCTAGTCTTTCATTACAGAATTCTCTTCCATTCTGCAACCTTCTTGGCTGTTGTTGCCTTCATTCCAAAGCAGACATCAAATGGGGACTCCTCTCATGCACGTTTGCTCAGCTAGGAAAGAAAAGGCAGTCAATAAAGCTGCAGAGTGACAGAAAATTGTATGTATTCATCCATGATAGTATCAACAGTTGGAGCCCCTTTCACTTTCAAGAATAAAGAAATAAATTCTTGAAGAGAATAAGATGGAAAAACAAAAGTTCCTTCTTCTTTTTTTTCTTCACATGGGAAGAAAACTGAGAAATTGCATGAGACAAATGTCAAACGCCAGGGAAATCAGAAGATCCAGGCAGTTCAAATAGGTATAAAGATTTATCACAAGCTTAAGCTGTCTACAAGAATCTGAACTACTAACAGCCAAAGCAGATTGGTGGTAGATAAGAGTCAATGGAATGCAAGGTGGGCTGGACTTGGATCTCTTGTGGGCATGAAGAGATTTGAGACTGATGACACATTTGACCCCTCCCTTGGGCTCAGCCTGATCATCTACAACAACTTGCAGGATAGTTTCTTCCCATCTCAGCTAATCTTTAACATTGACGGCCCTTTGTTACAGCCACAAGAAGCTACCATCTCCTCAAGCAGTAGCTTAGCTTTCCTGAGAATTGTGCCACTTCATTCTCTCCTAGGAGAGCGATTGCTGCTGCTTAAAGCAACAATAGTTCTTTTGAGTAGATAGAAATAAAATAATAAAAAAGGGAGAGACCTTTCAAGGGAGCAGAATGAGCCAAATCAATCCCAGGGCCCAGTGTGTCGGCAGGAAAGCAGTCTATACATATAACTGACATAGCATGAACATGAGTTTCTGGTATTCCTCAAGGACTGCTTTTCTGTAATTGACTTTTGACTGTGCCCTGAGCTCTCATGAGCCTTTAAGAGTTAACGAAGCAGAGCTTTCGCATTAGGCCAAGACTGGCAATTTCACACCCACACGTGCATTTCTGTGCTGATTTAGCTGTAAAGTAATTTCTTTCTGTTCCCTAGTTTCAGCCATATGCTAATAACATCTGTTAATGGAGCTTCAAGATGCTTCCTTGCTCATGTCTTCTCTCTACAGACTACAAGATTAATATAGCTCCCGCTATTGTCTTGCAGATAATGGAAGCCCAGAGGGTGAATCTCCCTCTTTTATGGATCTACACAGGACTGTTATTTTATGTTTGTGGCTGGGCTACTGTGAGGTTTTCATGGGGGTTTTTTTAAGCATGCTCTTAACAAGACCTGCAATTACTCTATCTTGAGCATCTGAGAGCTTTCAGTCCAATTTTGCTGCTGTATGACAGCACCTGCTTTGCTTGACAGTGAGTTTAATGTTAGTCTTGGGAGGCCTGTAGAGAAAGTAGTTTCCTGAAGCTATTGCCAGAATGGCTGTGGCCATTTTTGCTGTGTGCTGGATTGGAAACCAAGAGCTGTGTCCCTAATTTTGCATCAGTGCTTAAAAAAAATTAGAATGGGAATTTAGCTCTTGGAATGTTTTTGCTGCAGTAGTAAAGACGTGGCATATGATAGGATAAAAATGATAATTTACTCATAAGCACTTCACTAGTTTTGGATGTATTCTGGGCCAAGTGCAAGTTAATTTTCAAACTTTGTTATCAACTACTTATTAGATATCAGAGATAATAAATTATATCTTTTTGTTTACTGTGGAGAATCTCCAATGTAGTATCCGAGGCCATTCTTTGCTTACTAAGTTCTGATGCTGATAATCAAAATTTGTATACCACCCAACTTCCATTGATTCCATATGCCATCATAAAAATTAAAGATGATAGATCAGTCCAATGTTTGGAAGCTTTCCAAAAAATAAATTCATGAAAGTGATACCAGTAAGATCTCACCATTACAAATCTGCCCATTAACCCACACAGATGGAAACCCCTGATTTACCTGATGTATTGCATTTCTACCCAGCTGATTTTAAGGGATCTAAGACAACTCTCCACAGCCAACTTGCTGTGGCAAACTCACCACACCTAACTTGCTGCAATCAACTGATCATGACCAAGTCACTACAGGACTAACTGCTATGGGACAATTCATGTTTTTGTTGAAATTATTGAAATTATTGTATTTCTGGATTGACTTTGTTTATTTTGTTATTATTGGAGTCATGGTGGCACAGTGGTTAGAATGCAGTATTGCATGCTAATTCTGCTGACTGCCAGGAGTTCAATTATCACTGGCTCAAGGTTGACTCATCCTTCCATCCTTCCAAGGTTGGTTAAATGAGAACCCAGCTTGTTGGGGGTGATATGCTGACTCTGTAAACTACTTAGAGAGTGTTTTAAAGCACTATGAAGCAGTATATAAGTCTAAGTGCTATTGCAATTGGCCACAGTTCTGTTGAAATTAATTTAACTTTTGTATTTGTTGAATTGTTCCATGGTGAGTTGTCCTGCAGCAAATTGGCCATGGTGAGTTGGCCGTGGTGAATTGACCTGGGTGAGTTCTCCCATTCCAGATTTTGAGAAAGTATATGTAGATTTTTTTAAGCAGGATTCACCATTTACATAATTGTGGAGTTTAACCTGAGCTTCTGTACGGTTTGCTTTGTACAATAAGTATGCCTTGATAATGGTCACTGCTGGCAAACATATAAAATAAATATGGAAAACTTTTGGCGGGTTTCTTTTATGTTCAGTTTTAATCTGATATTTTAATAGAAACTATGGAGCCTAAGGTCAAGAAGCAATTTCCTTCTTTATGTTCTTCCTTCTTAACTGAGATTCAGGATCAGATGGATAGATTTTACTCTGAAACCTCAAAGAGATCTTTCCAATTGCTGAGAAAATGCTACCGGTAGGTGCATGCCCCCAAATCAATCTGTAATTTGATTGGTTCTTCTTGCAAAATCCAGATAGTTTAAACCATGGTTGAAGAGCCTGGCCTGTGTATAAATCTAAACTAGGATTCTCAAATATTGCACACCCCTAAATTAATAAATTATTATTATAGAACCAAGCAATTTACCTGCCTGGCATGAACAGAGCTTGTTCCTTTTCAGAGTAATTGGCACAAAAGCCTAGAACTACTCAGAGAATTGTTAAGACAATTCCATTCAGGATGAGGGGGTCATATAGATGTCAGTGGCATCACATTATTGCCATTATAATAGTGATTGGGGCTTTATCCCAGAGGATAAATTGCTTTTATGGACAGCTCAGTTAATGTTCTGACATGACATTAAAATGTTATCTTGCTAATGCAAACATTTCTGAGTGGACTAGAGGAGAAACTAAATAGACTTGCAGAATCTGCTGTTTTCCTCCAAAATTACCATAGTATTTTGCAGTGATTTCATTTCAGTGAGGCCACAATTTAAAATGAGACTAAGCAATCTGGAGTCCTCTGGATATTTTTGAGAGATATTTCCAGTCAATTCGAACCAGAACAATCAAGGGTTAAAAATGCTGGGAATGATAGAGAAAAAAAAATGCCTAAAGTGCTTACTTCTAATATTTTTAAAAAGGCTTTCCAACTCTGACAGTACATCAATTCACTTGTTTACATAATGCTAGAGGTGAATATTGACAGAAAAAACTTTGAACTCACATTCACTCTTTTCAAAATGCATCTATTAACTTCAACATTATGGAGAAACCAGTTTTCTGCCTTTCTAGAAAGAAGTTGGATTGAGTGATAAGCGTTACTTCCATCATATGTCCTTGTGAAAAAATTCATTCACATACAGTATATTTCTCATAAATAGGCGTATTTCTCACAACCAGTTTTCTTGCATTTAGATGTTTTGTACATCCCCCTTCTTTTGCTAATGTAAACATTCTTATAAACACATCATACACAATTCCTGTTGATAAATTGGTACTGCAAAATCTAGCAGCGTGCTAATATTGATGAAAACTTGCAGTGTGATCTGTGCATACTTTTGGAAAATACACATTGGTGATTTAAACAGCTTTCTCACCCATCAGTTCATCACTCAATAGATGGATTTTTGTCAGTTCCTGTTCTTCTGAGAATCTATTGTTTGTGTTTCTATGATGTTGTGTCCTTTTCTTTCCAGGTGATCAACGTTCCAACATTGTCAATGAGTCCAGCAGCCTATTAGGGGGGTCCCCTCGAAGGCAGTGTGGACGCAAAGGCTCCCCCTATCACACCGCGCAGCTTCACCCTGCTGTCCGAGTGGCCGATCTTCTCCAGCACATCAACCAAATGAAAACAGCAGAAGGGTACGGCTTCAAGCAGGAATATGAGGTGAGAAAGGTCACAAAAGTGATCCACTTTGTAAAGCTCACCCTTTCTCTCCTTTCAGTTCCTATGCATTCCACCTCTGATAATGTGATGGAAATTTGGTTCAATTTAGGAAAAACAAATTAAAAATGCTCTCTTTTTCCATTCAATGGAATGAAAATGATCAGAGAGGAAATATATGAAAGAAGGTTTCTGACATGCTTGCAAAAGTTAATGGCATAAATGTATCCTCTCTTGAGTGAAAACCTCCTTTTCTTTCATCTGCCTTTCCTGGAGAAATCTTCCTTTTGTTGGATTCTGTTTCCCACTGCTGACTTGGAAAGGCTACAAGCAGTCCAATACCACCATGACACGATGCCCAGAATATTTCATGGATAGAATGATGCCAAAAGGACATTGTGTCCTCCTGAAGCCACTAGCACTGTCTCTTCTGCTATATCCAAAAAGAACATCCATTTCAAGATGTTGTCACAAAAAATATAGTTTTCTGCAGGATTTCTTGGTTGATAAAATTGCTGTCTCATTTTTAATTGCTTGAGACCTTCTTCTCCAGGATTACTGGTCTGGGCCAGTCTGACAAACCTGGGCTAGTTACAATAATTGGGGCACCTTGAAAAGCTGCTGTGCGTGTCCCAAAACCAGTTGTTTGAAAAGCACTTTGAAATAATAAACAGAGAATGAAACACATTATTTTCTTCTATTTCTTCTCTGTTACTTTCAGCAGTAGGTGTTTCTATTATATCACACCAGCATTAATAAAAGCTGCTTATGAAATAAAAGAAAATAAAAATCTGGAATGCATATCCAAATATTATACAGTAAGAGTAGGTGGGGGTGATGTCCAAAAGCCCAGGAATCCAGTCCAATCTCAACATTGGGAAGCGAATGACCCAATTTTTATTAAAAGGAAAGTGGGGAGGAAAAGATCTAGATTTAAAACCTAGTGCAGACATCTCTAAAGGGGTTGGTCTCTGTTTCTATCTTGTGGGTAATTAAACAATGGACCTAGCTGTGTTGTGACAGTGTCCAGGAACAAGCAATCTTTTGGTTGCTGGGAGTGGATGCATTTCATCATTTTTCTACAAAGCTGTGAGTTTCTCTTGCCTATCTTTTGGCTAATGAAGAGAGCCGTTAGGTCTAGAGGTTAAGGCACCAGGCTAGAATCCAGGTGACTGGAAGTTCTAGTCTTGCCTTAGCCATGAAAGCCAATTGGGTGATCTTGGGCCAGTTATTCACTTTCTTTCAGCCCAGCTCACCTCAAAAGCTCATTGTTGTGGAGAAAATAGGAGGAGCAAGGTGTGTTGGACATGTTTGCCACTTTGAGTTGGTGGAAAGAAAAGAAAGAAAGAAAAAAAAGGAAGAAAGAAAGAAAGAAAAAGAAAGAAAGAAGAAAGGAAAGAAAGAAAGAAAGAGGAAGGAAGGAAGGAAAGAAAGAGAAAGAAAAGAAAGAAAGAAAGAAAGAAAGAAAGAAAGAAAGAAAGAAAGAAAGAAAGAAAGAAAGAAAGAAAGAAAGAAAGAAAGAAAGAAAGGCTTAGGGGTTGTGGTAAAAACTGTAGTTCAGTAATAAAGATGTGACGGCCCTCCAGAGGCTACTGTACTACACTCCGATCATTCCTGACTATTAGTTGTGCTGTTAAAGAAACCCTGTGCCACCTGGAAGAAGTCAAGTTGTGAAAGAGTGATTGAAATTTCATACATTGAAACTAAGTGGTGGTAGGTCATAACAGAGGCATGCATTCCCCCTGATTCAGTTTCTTGTTATGTGCACTATGATTTAAATTTCAGATGAATGTAGTCCTCTGCTGTCCTCTTATTCATTCAGTGAGGTATCTCAGGGCACTGCCAGGGTTGAAGGGGATCTTGCAGAAGATGCCCCAGGAGTCAGCCTTACCTCTGTACCCATCAAGCATTCTTTGTCCTGGTTTTTCTCTCCCCCACCCCCATTTGCCCTTCTAGCACACTTTTCTTTCCTTTGATATAACAGGTAAAAGAATTTGATTGTACCTGAAAGCTAAACTTTAGTTGTAGTTGAAATCTTAATTTCTCCAGAAAGGCTCAAATAGTGGAGAGGACAAATAAGGAGGTGATAGATCCTTTGTTAATTCCTCCAGGTTATGGGACTCTGGAACAATGCCCAATGTTTCTCTCTTAATGGTACCCTGGGGAATAGCCAGAAATCACTGCAACATCCTGTTAGCATGCAGCATATTTTTCCTGTGGTTCAGACAATGTAAAGAGAATGGGATACTGCTTTCATTTTATTTTATTTTATAGTGCTCTTTTCTCTTTTTGAAAAATCCTATTTTAGCAAGACCTGATTAATTTTGCATAACTTCTCTTCCATTAAATCTGTTCCAAGCAATTTTTGATACGGTGGCTATGCCTTGTGCTATTCCTTCTGAAGTGTGGTGACATTTAACCAACTTGACTTAAATTGTGTGGGGTTAGCTTTTGGAGATCAATATTTTTTAACAGAGGTGTCTTAACATTGCCTTTACTGCTAACTATAAGATGGTACCCCGTGTTTCCCCTAAAGCAAGACAGCGTCACACTTTCTTTTTATCCCCAAAAGCCCCACTATGTCTTACTTTCGGGGTACGGCTTATATTGATTGGAAAACAATTGTCAGTTTTATTTTAAGTATTTTAAGTATATTAAGTATTTTAAGTATTTTAAGTATTTAAGTATTTTAAGCAGGAGGCGGAAGTGGGCAGGAGTAATATGTCTTACTTTCGTGGTACGGCTTATATTAGCCGACCCCCTGAAAACCCCGATACGTCTTACAATCGGGGGTGTCTTACTATCGGGGAAACACGGTATTTGGATATTACTCTCTCTGTCGGTGCTGTTTGTTCCTATAATAGTCTAACACCTTTAAGAAATGAGGGGTCCTTGGTGCTCTCTGAGCTGGTAATGAAATGTCTGCAAGAAAACAAGCACTCTCAGAGAGCACTAAGGACCCCTCATGTCAACCCTGAGCTTACAAATATTCTCCTTTATTAGTACTTTTAAGAAAATTTCATATATAATACGTACTACACATAGTCTTGATTTACTCAAATGAAGAAGCAAGAATTGTAATGGTGGAAATATTTTTAAATCAAAAACAGATACTTTTGGTAGTAATATATGCACCAAATAACAAACAAGAAGAATTTTATCAAAATCTTCATAGAAAAATAGCAGAAATCGAATATCAAAATATTTGCCTACTAGGGGATTTTAATGCAATAGTAGATGGGACACTAGATTATAAATGTAGCAAAACAGGAAAATAAGGAAGAAAGAGACTACCTAAGACATTTTTCAACATGATAGAGGAAATTGGTGTACAAGATACTCAAAGAGAAATGAATCCAGAAAAACTACAATATACGTTTTACTTGAACAGTCATAAATCTTGGTCCAGAATTGACATGATTTGGATGACGCCTGAACTAAAAACTAATATGCAGGAAATTGAGATAGAATTAAAATGACATCAAAAGGAATACAGAAAAATTAAGATGGACTTTGAACCTATCAAAATTAAAAGAGAAAGTTTACAGAATTAGCAACAAAAGAAATGGAATTTTTTTTTCAAAGAAAATAAAAAAGAAGATACAACATTACAAAATATATGGGACATGGCCAAAGCATATTTTCTTTTTTTTATTTTTATTGAGTAAACATTTAAAAACAGGTTGAACACAGTGTGACTTTTCTGGCTGTTATTTTGCCATACATACTATACCATATACCATATATCATATATCTCCCTATTCATTGATCTTTTACACCATTTACATATTGCATTTTATACTATTTATATATTTACATACATATTTATGTCTGTTTACAACATAACTTCCATTTCCATTCTTATTTCATATTCTTTCTAATCTCTATCTTACGCTCACTTTGAGGTTGAAAATCTATACTTTCTCTCTTCTAGATGAGCTTTTTTGTTCTGACTTTTTCTCCTCGAGTCTAACCAATAGTACATCTTATCCCAAACTTCATAATACTCTGTTTCATCCTTGTCTTTAATGTCTAATGCTAGTCTATCCATTTCTGCACATATAAAAAAAAATTTAATTAGTTCACTCTCCACCGGGGAATTTCCGTTTTTCCAGTTCTGGGCATAGACCAACCTTGTTGCTGTTATAATATGCCACACTAGATATGTCTCTCCTTTGTTAAACTTCCCATCTATCATTCCCAATAAAAACAGTTCTGGTCTGGGATCTATCTTTAGTCCCAACATTTCCTCCAACCAAGTCTTTATTAGCCACCAAAATTCTTTGGCTTTGGAACAAGTCCACCACATATGATAATAAGTCCCTAACACTTTCTTGCACTTCCAACACTGTGGTGACATATCTTTTCTCCCCTTGTTGGGGGGAAGTGCCACCTGTAAAACATTTTGTACAAATTCTCTTTATATGAGGTAGCCAAGGTTAACTTTCTATTTCTTTCCCATAACATTTGCCATTTGTCTAAATCGATATTATATCCGAAATTTTGGACCCATGTTATCATCACTTCTTTTACCTGCTCCTCTTCCATTTTATATTCCAATAAATATTTATATGTTCTTTTGATTGCTTTCTCCTCCGTTCCTAATAATATTTTATCTAGTGTTGTCAGATCCCTCCGTATACCCCATTCCTTTTTGTCGTTCTTATAACGTGACTGAATTTGTAGGTACACCCACCATTCCAATTGTACCCCATTTTCTTTTAATTCTTTTCTAGATTTAAGTTCCCCTTGTTCATTTAGAATATCTCTGTACATAACTACTTTTCCCAAGTTCATGAAATTTGGATGCACTAGCATTTTCAGTGTTGAGAGCCATACTGGTGTTTCTATATAGCAGTGGTTCTCAACCTTTTTCAGGTTGAGACCCCACTTGCGCCATCCATGCGCGCTGTGACCCCGACTTGGGTGCGCGCGCGCACGCGCGCACCCCAAAAAAATCTAAAAAAAACCAAAAAAACAAAACAAAACAAAATGGCGGACAGCGACGGCCCGATCTGCGCGTGCGCGTGCGACGGCCGATCTGCGCATGCGCGTGTGACAGCCGATCTGCGCGTGCGCGTGCGACGGGCTGATCTGCGCGTGCGCAGAACCGGCGGGCTGGCCGGCTCCAGACCAGGCCGGCCTCGCCTCCCACCACTGCACTTCACCGAGACCGGCTCGGCTGTGGCAAGAGGCGCCCGGCGGCCACCTCCGACCCCCAAGTCCACGCTCCGGACTGGCGTCCAGGTATCAGCGCTCCGCCTGCCAGGTTCGTCCGAGACTCCTGCGCCTTCCACAGGGCCGGCAGCGGCCGCAGGTAGGTAGGCGGGCGGCAAGACTGGGGAGCCCGCCCAGGCCAGCTCGCTCTCGGCACCAGTCCCGCTTGGGTCGGGCCGGCCAGCCGGGCGGGGGGCGTCTGGCCAGGCTCCCCGGCTCCCTCCCCGGCTCGGCCTCCTCCCACGCCTGGCTCCCTCCCCAGCTCGGCCTCCCCCCACGCCCGGCTCCCTCCCCGGCTCAGCCTCCCCCCCACGCCCAGCTCCCTCCCCGGCTCGGCCTCCCCCCACGCCCGGCTCCCTCCCTGGCTCGGCCTCCCCCCATGCCCGGCTCCCTCCCCGGCTCGGCCTCCCCCCACGCCTGGCAGGGACTCACCAGGATAGTTCATCTTGCCGATACGCTGGCTGGGTGCCTTACCGCCTGCTTCGGCCGCCGCCGCCCAGCGAGGGAGGGAGGGAGCGAGCAGGACCGAGCCAGAGGCAGGCAGGCAGGCAGCCCCCAGGAGCCCCGCCGCCCCCATTGGCCGCCATGGAGAAAAGGGGGCGGCGTGGCGAGGGCCGGCCGGGGAGGAGGGCGAGGAAAGAAGCGCGCACTTGGGGGCCAGAGGCGGCCGCCGTGCGCCTTTCGCTTCTCTCGGGCCGCCGTGCGCCTCTCGCCACAGCCGAGCTGGTCTTGCTGAAGTGCGGGCCCGCCTTGAGGTCCGGCTGCCCCGACCGCTTGGCCGGCTGCCGGACGGCGAGTTGGAGGCCGGGCCTGGGACGTGGCGGAGCAGAGCGGGAAGGAGGCAGCTTTGCGCCCGCCTGCTCCGGACCACTCCTCGGTGTGCCTGCCGGAGTCTCTGAAGCAGCGGTGGGAGGCGAGCGGCCCGGTTGCGCTGTGCATGCGCAGTTCGGCCCGTTGTGCTGTGCATGCGCGGATCGGGTCATCGTGCGCGCTGCACATGCGTGGTTCAGCCCATCGCGTGCACGCGACAGGCCAAACTGCGCATGCGCCGGACGAAAAAAATGAAAAAAAAATTGAAAAAATGAAAAAAAATTGAAAAAAATAAAAAAAATGGCGGACGGCAGCATTTGGCGACCCCCGTGAAATGGTCGTTCGACCCCAAATGGGGTCGCGACCCATAGGTTGAGATCCGCTGCCTTAAAGAATCTTTATTCGAGTAGCAACACATTGGCATGTACATAGTCCAAGCCAAAATCTGACTTCCCCTCCCCTAAGCACATAGTATCAAAGCACAATTCCCTCTTCTATTTTTTTCCCGTTTCAAGTTTTTTTATTAATTTTATAATATTACATTTACATATTTGAAAAATAGCGTGGCGGCTGAGCACAGTAATTCCATTACATTCCATTACAGTACAAATCTCAAATTATTACAACAAACTAATTCCCTCTCTTTCCCCCATGATATCTACTGTCATGTTCAAACCAATACAGTTCTTATTCTATTAATCAAGCAAAAAATACCTTTCTAATATTCATCAATAATATATCTTAATTAATTTGACATTCCTTCTTTTAGACAATAACCTAGTAAGTTTTTCTTAACTTTAATTTGCCATTGATATTTAAGTTTAACGTTTAATCTTTATCATTTCCAGGTTTTAAATGATCCCAATTTCTAAGTCTCCTATCTCACATTTGGAGCTAATAATTTTTTTTCTTTTCTTCCTTTCACTTCCTTCCTTTCTTCCTTTCCAGAAAGAGAAAAAAATTAAAAATAAACCACCAACATTTATACCACAAACCCATATACAAACTTAATTATTAGTACTTATACTTTTACGTTTTATTTAACCTTTGTTTCAATAACAATATTTTAAATTCAAATCTTAATTATTTTTAGACATTCAGATTACATTTAATACCGGTATTTAATTTTTCCAAATTTTAATTAAACACAATTCCTTTATCCCAATTGCTCATACAATCTAATATTTAAAATACACACCTTATATATAACTTCTACCCTCTATCTTACCCATCTAATGACAATATAATATTCTTATTTCAACATATTTCTAAATTTTATATGACCAAAATTTTCTTTATCTCAAATCGTTACAATGTCTTGTGTTCAGAATACATATTCTATCTATTTATATATATTATATTTTAGATCTCATATATAGATCAGAACCCCAATCTTTTTCAATCTTATTCTAGCTTTTTTCCTCTGCCAGGTCATTTTTCATATTTTTGCCTTTAAATCATCAAAAAAATCTCCTTGTATTGTTGTGGCTATTGTTTGATGTTGATAAGAAAATCCAGTTGATGTTTTCTTAAGAGGACTTGATTTAGCCGGTAAGTCTCTTTATTTTTCCAGTTTGATGCAGTTGTCCCAAAGTATTTATCTTCTCTTTCATCTGTTTTTCTTGCTTATCTTCAAGTTCCTTCTGGTTTATAAGAAACACCCTTTCCTTGTTCTCTATTATCAATTTCTTTTTTGTGTTTTCTATTGTCTGTATTTGTTGAGTATCTAAGTCTTCTGTCATAACATTTGGTTGTTTCACTTTCTCTATAGAATTCTGTATAGATAATTCTTTCATTGAAGTCA
Organism: Bothrops alternatus; assembly: GCA_034064705.1. Lineage (NCBI taxonomy): Eukaryota > Metazoa > Chordata > Lepidosauria > Squamata > Viperidae > Bothrops > Bothrops alternatus. The sequence continues at coordinate 4,807,638 of JARGCV010000230.1, read as the reverse complement.
TAGTTTGAGTTTGTATATCTAGAGCTTGCATACATAGAGTTTGAATCGTTTTTTTTATAAATTTTATTTATGATACAGTTAAAAACAAACAACATTGGATTTGACGTGACATTCCAGTATATACATTCTTATCTGATTGTTCCACTTTTTACAATAACTTCTTCATCTCTACATATACATCTAAGGTTTATATACAGTACTTATTCTAAAATAAAATAACATATATTTCTATCTTAACATTCATCCTTAATTCCAACCATCCTCTTCGAATTCCTCCAGCGGTAAAATTTGTCCCAGGTTTCGTAATAAACTGATCCACATTTATTTTTTAATATCATTGTGAGCCTGTCCATTTCCACACATGCTAATATTTTAGAATCATCGCTTTTAACATACAAAGAATTTGTTCCTGTACTTCCTCTGTAGAAGAAATCCTTTCCTGTTCTCCTTCCATTGTAATATATTAAACTCAAGAGAAAGAAACTAACTGTCAGAAAGTCCACCAAATGGGGAGCTAAGCTGAATTTTGCAGATGGTGTTTCAAGGTTATTTTTTATCTTGTCTATTTTCAAAGCTGTCAACAAGTCTCTTAGAGAATAGCAGGTTTCATCTTAAAGTTAGTTAGATCTTTTTAGGGGTTTTTTTCCGCTCAATTTTAAGGGGGAAAACTAACACAGAGACCTTAAACTTTCACAGAGGGAATTTTGACAAAATGAGAAAATAGTAAAGAAGAAACTAAAAGGAACAGTAAAAAAAAGTCAAATCCCTCCAAAATGCTTGGAAACTGTTTAAAAATATGTTACAACAGGCTCAAATAAAATGCATTCCTAAAAGAAGAAAGAGGACTGGAAAGTCCAAGAGGACACCAGTATGGCTTACGAATGAGGTAAAGGAGGTTATTGGAAAGAAGAAAAACTCATTTAAGAAATGGAAGGCTCTTCCTACCGAGGAGAGCAGGAGGGATCACAAACTCTGGCAGACCAAATGCAAGGCGATAGTCATGAAAGCCAAGAGAGACTTTGAGGAGCATATAGCAAAGAATATTAAAAATAATAACAAAACCTTTTTAAAGTACATCAGAAGCAGGAACCCAACCAGAAAATCAGTTGGGCCACTCGATGACAATGGTCAGAAGGGGATAATCAGAGAAGACAAGGAGATTGCTGAGAGGCTAAATGACTTCTTTGCCTCCGTTTTCACTGAGGAGGATAGAGAGCATTTGCCTGCCACTGAATTAGTTTTCCCAGGGAGGGAAATAGAAGAATTAAACCTGATAGAGATAAACAAGGAAGATGTTCTTGCATGCCTTTCAAAACTAAACGTCAACAAATCACCGGGTCCAGATGGCATCCACCCTAGAGTACTCAAGGAACTCAAGTGTGAAATTGCTGAACTTCTAGCTAAAATATATAATCTTTCTCTAAGATCAGGCACTGTACCGGAGGATTGGAGGGAGGCAAATGTAACCCCGATCTTCAAGAAAGGATCCAGAGGTGATCCAGGAAACTATAGACCAGTCAGTTTAACCTCAGTTCCAGGCAAACTGATGGAAACCATTATTAAAGATAAAATTACAGGGCACACAGAAAAACAGGCATTGCTGAAAGAAAATCAACATGGTTTCTGCAAAGGCAAATCATGTCTTACTAACTTGTTAGAATTCTTTGAGGGTGTAAATAAATACATAGATAAAGGGGCCCCAATTGATATTGTATATCTTGACTTTCAAAAGGCTTTTGACAAAGTCCCTCACCAAAGGCTCCTAAAAAAGCTCTTCAGCCATGGAATTAAAGGACAGATCTTGTCCTGGATTGGTAACTGGCTAAATTGTAGGAAGCAAAGGGTGGCAATAAATGGACAAGTCTCTGGATGGAAAGAAGTGAGAAGTGGTGTACCCCAAGGTTCAGTTTTGGGACCTTTACTTTTTAATTTATTCATCGATGATCTGGATGTAGAAGTAAATAGTGAGGTAGCAAAGTTTGCTGATGACACTAAATTGTTCCAGGTAGTGAAAAGTGAAACTGATTGTCGGGAGCTCCAGAAGGATCTCTTGAAATTGTGTGAGTGGGCAACAAAGTGGCAAATGCATTTTAACCTAAACAAGTGCAAAGTTATGCACATCAGGGCAAAGAACCCCAATTATACTTACCAACTGATGGGGACCAAACTTTCTGAGACAACCCAAGAAAGGGATCTTGGGGTTTTGGTGGACAGCTCGATGAAGATGTCAACCCAATGCGCAGCAGCAGTAAAAAAAAAAAAGCAAATTCCATGCTTGGCATGATTAGGAAGGGAATCGAAAATAAGTCAGCAAGTGTTGTATTGCCTCTGTACAAATCGATGGTGAGACCACACTTAGAGTACTGTGTACAGTTCTGGTCACCGCACCTCAAGAAGGATATAATGGAACAGGAAAAGGTGCAAAAAAGGGCAACAAGAATGATCAAGGAAATGGAGCGCCTCCCTTATGAAACCAGATTGCAACACCTTGGTCTCTTCAGCCTTGAACGACGGCGTTCAAGGGGTGACTTGATCGAAGTGTATAAAATCATGCATGGGATAGAAAAGGTGGATAGAGAAAAATTCTTTTCTCTATCACACAATACTGGGACAAGGGGGCACTCCCTAAAGCTCATAGGTAAGAAAGTGAGGACAAATAAAGGGAAATATTTCTTCACCCAGAGGGTCGTTGGTTTATGGAATTCACTTCCAGAAGAGGTCATGACAGCTGTCAGCCTTGATAGCTTCAAGGCAGGGATAGACAGATTCATGGATGCCAAGTGTATCGGTGGTTATTAAAACGGATGTCCATGTGCCACCTCTATGTTGGTTGAGGCAGGCAGGATTCCCTTGAGTACCATTTGTTGGGGATCAAGGGAAAGGGAGGGTTTTGCCTTCTCTTTCTGCTCAAGATCCCCATGTACAATTGGTGGGCCACTGTGACACAGAATGCTGGACTCGATGGGCTTTGGCCTGATTCAGCATGGCTCTTCTTATGTTCTTATGTTCTTTTCCTCCTAGAGTTTCTTTGAAGGCTGGGATGCTTCAAAGAAGAAAGAAAAGACCAAAGGGAGACAGGATCACATGCCTACCTGTAAGTGTTTGAGACAAAAACCTTTTCTTAAAAAAAGAAACAAAGAAAAATCAATATCTTTCCTTTCATTCTAAGAGAGCTGAAATGCCCTGAAACTCTGCAGAGTTTGCACAGTATGGATTAGGGTTGGGTCTGTCTTACTCTGATCTTGGTCTCTCAAATTCACAGTGGGTACATTTTGATCCAGTACTGATTCCATTTGCAAAAGTAATCACATAAAAATATTAAAGTGAGGGTGGGGTAGGATGGAGTGCCTATTTCTCAGTTGCTATCACTGCTTTCATTTAGAGACAAATTTGTCAGAGGAAAGGAGCATATTAAAAAAAACCTACATCATGGACATTCCAAATGATTTGATAAGAACCATTATATATCTAGAAATAATAATAGCAGGAGAAGGGTTCAAAAGATTGTATAGGTAGTTTTCAACTTACAACCATTCCTTTAGTGACCGTTCTAAACTATGACAGCACTGAAAAGAAATCACTTAGGGCAGGGGTTGCCAAGTGGTGGCATGAGACGATATTCCAGGGGGTGTGAAAACTTGGGTTTAGAAATTTCAAAATTATAATATACGTATAATTTGTTGGTGTTATTTCAAACTTTTGTAAGGGGGTGCAAAAATATATCAGAAGCTTTCTAGGGGTGTGGGGCATAGAAAAGAAATCACATAGGGTCATTTTTTACACTTAGCATTGCAGCCTCCCCATGGTCATGTGATCAAAACTCATATGCTTGGCAACTAGCATGTATTTATGATGGTTGCACTGTGCAGTGGACATATGATCCCCTTTTATGACCTTCTGACAAGCAAACTTAATGGGGAAGCCAGATTCACTTAACAACCATGTTACTAACTTAACAGCTGCGGTAATTTACTTAAAACTTATGGCATGAAAGGTCATAATGTGGGGCAAAAGTTTGAAATAACACCAACAAATTATACATATATACTATAATTTTGAAATTTCTAAACCCAATTTTTCACACCCCCTGGAATATCATCTCACTTAGCTTAGCAACAGAAATTTTGGGCTCAGTTGTGATCATACATCGAGGACTAGCTGTAGATAGTTGATTTTTTTTTTTACAGACAAAGTGGTAATAACAATAATGCACACTTCATATTTGCTCTGATCCTAAATTCCAGCTGAACAAATGCATCTGGGTCAGGGGTAGGCAACCTTGGCTCTTTTATGACTCATGGACTTCAACTCCCAGAATTCTTGAGCCAGCATGGCTCAGCTTGGAAACTCTCCCTTTTCCATCAGCATGGTTGGCTCAGGAATTCTGGGAGTTGAAGGCCACAAGTCATAAAAGAGCCAAGGTTGCCTACCCCTGATCTGGGTCCTCAGTACGTCCACACACTTGCCCTGATGTTCCTTAAGCTGCATTTCTCCTCTTATTTTATTTCACTGTATTTTGAATGAAAAAGAAGGCTAGAATCTGCAAAGGAAAAGGCTAACCTCAACTATAAACTTTTTACCCCAGCAATTATTCTGTGTTTCTCATCTGTCCTGGAGGCGTTCCTATGAAAAAAAAAAATAATGGGGAGGGAAAGATTTGCATTCCACATCTGTCTTATGAAAAATGCAATGGAGATTTGAGATATCTGCTGTTTTCCAAACTGAAATTTCATGTTATCACAGAGACAAAAAATGAGAGCAAAATTGTTCAAAACAGTTTAGGCAAAGCCAAGCACCAATTTTGCTCCATTCCCTAGCCAGCTTTTCTGGAAGGAAGGGCTAAAGGGAGCACATTGGCTGTTGACCTAATAGCACAGGGGATGTTTGTCTTTCTGCTGTGTGCAGGACAAAACTGCAGATATCATTTTGACACTGCCCTTTTCTTCCATTCTGCCACAGTAATGGTGCAGACTGGTGTCCATCCAATCTCTCTCTGGGTGGGAGTATTTATTCTTGGGGACATATGCTGCATTGCATCTCAGTTTGTGTTGCTCTAACAGGGAAGCATATGGGTTTTGCAGAACATATTAGTGGGTGAGAGAGAGAGAGAGAGATACTTCAGGATGAGAAAAGCTGGCTGAAGGGGTGTAACTGTAAGATCTGACTCTCAGCGGAAGGTACATTGCAGGAGAAGAGAAGCAAAAACATCCTCTTGTCATCTATACTCTGCCTGTGAGTCCAAGTGTGAGTGTTAACTCAGAAGAGGCATTCCCTCCCACATCTGAGGGGTCATTATGAAGCCTCTTAAAAGGAATCCTTAGCATTTGCAGGTTCAATGACTGATGCAACCCTCCTCCAATTGGAGATCCTTATGTTGCCAAATGTGACACCATTCAAAGATAAGAAGCCATCAGCTGGCTGGGAGGATCCTTCAAATTCTTCAGAAATATTAAAGTCCCTCTCAAAATATTCTTAGTGCTAAGGGAAGGACTATTGTGTGTGAATGATGATTATGATGATGATGATACCAAGAATGATATACAACTCAATAAAAATAAAGTATATAATCCTAGATCAGATTATAGCTCAAATGTCAAGGTAACATGTTTTTACTTGCTATCTAAGCCTTGATAAGATGGAAGCCAAGTGTTGTATCCTGGATGAGTATTTATTATTATTATTATTATTATTTATTAAATTTCTATGCCGCCCTATTCCGGGAACTCAGGGCGGCTTACAGCATAAATAGAAATCCAATACAAACTAAATAGTACATTTATAAAAATAAATATATAAAAAGAAGAACCCCTAAATTAAGAACCATTCATTCAGCAAACATACACACAGACATACACTGGCTAGGGGCAAGATTTCAACCGCCCCAGGCCTGCCGGCAGAGATGGGTCTTTAGTAGTTTACGAAAGGCGGAGAGGGTGGGGGCGATACGGATCTCCGGGGGGAGTTGATTCCAGAGGGCCGGGGCCGCAACAGAAAAGGCCCTTCCCCTAGGCCCCGCCAGGCGACACTGTCTAGCCGACGGGACCTGGAGAAGGCCGACTCTGTGGGCCCTAACCGGTCGCTGGGTTTCGTGAGGCAGCAGGCGGTCTCGTAAGTAACCTGGTCCGATGCCATGTAGGGCTTTATAGGTCATAACCAACACTTTGAATTGCGTTCGGAGACCAATAGGCAGCCAATGCAGCTCACGGAGTGATGCTGAGATGTGGGCATTTCTGGGCAGGCCCAACACTGCTCGCGCGGCTGCATTCTGCATTACCTGAAGTCTCCGAACGTTTTTCAAAGGTAGCCCCAAGTAGAGAGCATTGCAGTAGTCGAGCCTCGAGGTGATAAGGGCATGAGTGACTGTGAGCAGAGACTCCCGGTCCAAATAGGGCCGCAACTGGTGCACCAGGCGAACCTGGGCAAATGTCCTCCTCGCCACAGCCGAAAAATGATGTTCCAAGTTTAGCTGTGGATCGAGGAGGACGCCCAAGTTGCGGACCTTCTCCGAGGGGGTCAAAAGCTCCCCCCCCAGGCTGATGGACGGATAGATTGAATTATCTTTGGGAGGCAGAACCCATAGCCACTCCGTCTTGTCGGGGTTGAGTTTGAGCCTGTTGGCACCCATCCAAACCCTAACAGCCTCCAGACATCGGCACATCACTTCCGCTGCTTCACTGAAATGACACGGGGTGGAGATGTAAAGCTGGGTATCATCAGCATACTGATGATATCTCACCCCGTGTTGTCGGATGATCTCACCCAGTGGTTTCATGTAGATATTAAACAGCAGAGGGGAGAGGACCGATCCCTGAGGGACCCCACAAGGGAGGAACCTAGGGGTCGACCTCTGACCCCCCGCCAACACCGACTGTGACCGACCAGTGAGGTAGGAGGTGAACCACTGCAAAACAGTGCCCCCAACCCCCAACCCCCCCAGTCGGTGCAGAAGGATACCATGGTCAATGGTATCGAAAGCCGCTGAGAGGTCAAGTAGCACCAGGATAGTGGAAAATCCCCTATCCCGGGCCCGCCAGAGATCATCCGTCAGCGCGACCAAAGCAGTTTCCGTGGAGTAGCCGAGCCTGAATCCTGACTGTTGAGGGCCCAGATTTGTGGTGGAATGTAGTCTGGATTCTGGGGGGGGGGAAGAGTTGCATTCCAGAGGATCAAATTTAGATAATTTGGGTCAAGATAGCTCCTTCCCATAAGAGTATGTCTTTAAAGATAGAAATAGTTGCTTTAATTTGGCAAGATATCTGCCTATATTTGAGGAACAATAAAGGACACTGTTTAGAAGTAAAAAGTCTGTGCCTTTCTTGTTTTTTTTGAAGCCTGACAGATATCAATCTAATAAATATAATTAACGGGATTTATACACCAAATTGTATGGATATGGAAGTGGCAAAGTGTGAGACTGCAAGTCAGATTAGAATATTTTTGTAATTTTCCACAGTGGATTTTTGGAGGAATTTTTGAGTGGCAAGCCAACATTCATAAATCCTACTAGAAAATATAGAAAATGAACTTTACTGCTAGAGTCTTTTAATTCCATCTCTCTGCCTAACTAGAATTTCTAGAAATTGACTGAAGGGAGGAAGGGAAAACCATTTGAATTTGATATATGAATTTATACAAATCTCCCAATGCTCTTCTGCCTATTCTGCCCTAATAGTTATAACTGATTTTGTTTCCAGATGACCGACATCGGGTTAAGCTCCATCCACTTCTTGGTGATCCCAATTCTGACTATATTAATGCTAACTACATTGATGTAAGTATGTCAGTTCCTCCATCTTCTCTCTAGCTTTTGTTATGCATTTTTTTGTCTTAGAAACTTACTTGAATGTTGTTTGTCTTCTGTCATACCCCAAGTCTCTGTTTCATATGCATCTTTAGAAGTTTCTCTTTTCCTATTTCTGTTCACTTTTGGAATCCTCTTTTTGTTCATTTGCACAATAATGAAATCTTATAGGGCAGGAATAAATCAGAAGACTAAAAGTATATGCAGTATATAACTAAACCATTCATTTTAATTAATGTATCATAAACATTTGATTACCTGGATGAAATCCTTTCTATTCTTTGATAGTGTTTTGCTGAACAAGTGTTAAATCCAGTCTGCTGACATCAAAGAGGGATGATGTTTTAGAAGTCCTGTTTCCAAAGGTCACATTGAACATTCACATCTCAGATTCAAAATGCAAATAGTCAAAAGGAAACAATGTTCAAAAGTACATTTTAAATATTTCTGAATGAGTATCACAGCTTGAATCTGTTTACAGTGCTCCAGATCAGTTCAATGAGACAGTTCAATTCTTTCCTGTTGCTGCTGCTCCTTCTCTACTCATCAGTGTTGCTCTTTAATGCACGTCCTATACTAATGGGTCTAGTCTTTCTTTGCTCTTGTCTCACTAATCTGTCTGTCTCTGATTTCTTTTTCTCTCAATCCTGTGGGCTTGCTAAGATTCGGATAAACCGAGAAGTAAGTATATGTCATGTCCTTCTCTTCTTTTCCATTTCTCCTCCAATCAAGACTCCATAATTGTTCATTTTGGAATGGAGGGATTTTCCTACCCCACCCCACCACAACAGATATTATTTCAACACGACTCTTTTTGATGGTTGATTTTATGTACTATAGTCTGAAAGGATAGGTCCTTAAGTTTGTCTTGTTCACTTGATGGTTCTCTTTTTCAAAATGTCTGGCAATATTGTGCAGAAGTGGATATCCTTTGTTGAAAGGGCAATTACCTGAACAAAATTATAGAGCTAAGAGACATGGGCCTAGGTCAACCAAGCACAGTGGATGAAGAAAGTGACAAAAATAATTACCTTATAGATGAAGTAGAATGTTGGGCTTCTGAGTGGCAAACATGTCAAAACAGTCTATAGGGCAGTTTCATCTATCATTGTAGAGTAGGAAGCAAGCAATTTAAGTAGCTTACTTTCTTGTCTTCAAAGTTATTTACTCTGAGCTGCTCCCTTTTCATGGTCCATTTCAGGGATCTTCCTCCAGGTCTCATTGCCATACTATAGTCTATAGCTGGGAGCCAGAAAGTGGTTAAAGCATGGACTAAGAGATCAGGACCCAAGAAACTGAAATGTTAAACAAGGTCTGGAACATGGAGAGAAAAAAAAATCAAGGACACTGGATTTCTCCAGAAATATGGTCTCAGCCCACTGAGCTCTAAACTAAAGCAGGTGGTGATGCAGTCATATGCCATCTGGAACCCTGTTAGGCAGAAAAAAGTCTGTATTTTCCCCTATTACTATTCATTCATCTCACTTAGACATTTATTTCAAAGGATGATTGGGGTAAATTTGTGCTCAGTTTATGCACATGATTAACCCTGAATGTGGGTTAACCAAACAGAACTGATGTAGCATACTCTACTTGCCTGACCAGGTGGGATGGGGTGTTATAATAGGCAAAAATGACTCTGCAGGTAATCTGGTCCCTTGCCATTAGGGCTTTAAAGATCATAACTAGCACCTTGAATTGGCCCCAGAAACAAACCAGTACCCAATGCGCTTGCTCAGAAGAGGTGTTACATAATATAATTAAAATAGTGAGGTTATGGTCTTCCAGTTTTTACTGAAGTTCACCTTCCAGCATCCTTTCCAGCTGGCCTAGAACAATTGCACAGGGTCATCAGGACTTTTTGCATCTGCCAGGTTGAGTAAGTCCATCGGGCAATTACTAACATTTAGTTCCATTCTCCTATTGGAAACAAGGAAATCTAGGTGCTAAATTTGGGACATTTTTGTCCTGGTGGAACCCTGGTGTCACAGTGGTTAAAATGCAGCATTGCAGGCAAACTGACAGGGCTCAAGGTTGAATCAGTCTTCCATCCTTCCATGGTCAGTAAAATGAGGACCCAGATTGTTGAGGGCAATATACAAATAATGCTTATATTGTAAACAACCCAGAGAGTGCTGTAAAGTGCTATAGGGTGGTATATGTCTAAATTTGTCAGAATCCAATTATATTTCATCTCTAGTTATCGACTATGGAAAACCCCATTTCTGCCCTCTCTGGATTCTGTCATACGATGAAGGGGAAGGGGGGGGTGAACAAAGGGGTTTTATGGCCCTCACTTCCTTCGGTACAACTTCAAAGGGATCGAATGTGGATACCACCAAAAGGACTAAATCATAAGAATGGGGCCATCAGCTTTCATCTACTCCTCTCTGAAGTCTCCCTTCCACTGGCAGTAAGGAAAAAGGGAAATGTAACGCCTGGGATTGTCACTGGAAAGATTGTGGGGTGAGGTGGGGCTTCTGGGGACCCCTTAAAACCTTGAACCGTAGGGCTTGGGCTCCAGGTCCTGTCTAGAACGCCTGCAACCATTTTCTCTTAATAAAGGATGCCTGTTGGAAGAAATATTCCAAGAGTTCTGTCTTCTTAAGATGGTAAGTGGGGTGGGTCCTTACATTTGACAGGACTTGCAGAATTAGTTCACCTGGAAGGGAGAACCTTGCCGGGGGACTTTGCAAAAATTACCATGTCAGACCAAAAACTACCATGTCAGACGGCAGAGCAAGGAAGGCAGAAAACATCCCGGAAAGGGAGCTGCTGCCCCAACTGAAACCCTGCCAGATGTCGGGATCTGAGAGGTCAGATTCGTCAGGAGAAGAGGTGGTGGAGACACGGGAGCACAAACCTCAGTGGTCAATGGGCATTGGAAAGAAAGGCGAATGGGAAAAGAAATCAAGAAAGGTGACCCTGAGATGGGTGGGCAACCAACCAGAATGGAAGCAGGAGATGGAGAAATCCCTGCATGCAAGTGAAGAGGAAGGGAGCTGGCCACCGTACTCGGACTGGATCCTAGAGAAAGCTATCGACCTGATGAAGAGAACTCTCAGCTCCCTAGGAGAAGAGAATTCTGAGCCCTACGGCCACCCCAGCTCCTGGAGCCGCAAAGGGAGAGACACCAAGGGGGAAGTGGAATCTGCAGCCCCAGGGACATCTACTGATCCAGTAGTCCCCACTCCCCGCCGACCCACAGATGGCGATCTGGATGGAAGACACTACCACCCACAACGAAGGCACCGGTCCATTCAAAGACTCTCGCCACTGGACGTGAAATTCAAGGGGGAGCCAACACGCTTGGGGTTTTTCCTAACCCAAGTCCTCAGCTACATGGAGGAATATGGGCGGGACATCCTGAGCGACAAAGCCCGTATCCGGATCGTACAATCTGCCGTGGATGGGCCGGCCACAGATTGGGTGGTGAACTTGCACGACTCCAATGCCCCAGAGCTCAACGACTTCAACCGTTTCATGTCCTCTCTGAGAAGGCAGTTTGAGGACCCCCTGGCTGATTGCAAAGCCCGCGAAAGGATAAAAATGATGAGGCAAGGCAAACGCCCGGTAGCCGAATATACGCAAGAATTCTGGGCCATTGCCAGCAAACTGAACTGGCCAGAAGACATCCTCCTTAGCCATTTCAAAGACGGACTAAATTATGACCTATATGACACTTGCCTGCTCCGAGGGGATCCACACCAACTTGAGGAATGGTACGTCTTGGCAGAGGAAGCAGAGATCGACATATTGAAGAGGCACCACCGAGGAAAATAATGGAGCCGCTCATCGCCTGAGTTGACACGCGAACCAGTGAAACCATCGGCTACAACCAAGGAGCAAATGGGGTGTTTCAAGTGCGGGAGAGAAGGGCATCGGGCTGTAGAATGCCACTCAAAAGCCCCCCAGCACAACCCAGACAGATCACTGGCCAGCAAATCTGGAAAGTCTCCAGCTAAGCCAAAAGAACCTGCCATGAGAATGATGGAGGCTGTGGAATCCCCCACCTCTGCTCATCAGGGGGAAAGAACTCCAGCCTACACCGCAGGGCTGGTGGACACCTCAGATGACAGCTTGGAGGGTGACCCCCTGGTAAGTGGACGCATCGCACCCATCCTCAAGACAGTGACTATATTAATTCCCCCAATGCCCGAAGCCGTGAAGGTGAAAGCCTTAATAGACTCTGGCTGCACCTGCTGCCTCATTACCCTGACGCTAGCGGGGAATCTGGGCATTCCGTCGAGGAGACTGAAACAACCAATCTCATTTGGCCAGTTAGATGGGTCCATAGCAGGGGGGTGCCAGCTACCCTACCCACTTTACCAATACACCTCTCCCTGGGCAAACATGAGGAAGACATAATGTTTGTGGTGACCCCAGGCATGGAATGCCCAATGATCCTAGGGATGGAATGGTTAAAAAATGGAACCCCTGGGTGAATTGGAGGATGGCAGAAATCAAATTCCTGAAGGGGGACCCTATGGACTTAAAATCCCAAGGGGGGCTACCAGAATCAAGAACAGAAAAAGCATCCAAGGGAGAGGAAAAGGGACTACCAGAAATACCATAGGAATACAGAGATCTTGCTGAGGTTTTCAGTGAGGAGAGGGCGGATGAGCTCCCCCCCCACCGACCCACAGACTGCCATTGAATTCAAGCCTGGAGCAAAACTCCCGAAGCCCAGATTATACTCCATGAGCCCAAAGGAGAAGGAGGAAATGGAAAGATTCATAAAGAAAAACCTAGAAAGGGGGTTCATTGAGCCATCCAAGCCTAAAGTGGCTGCCCCAGTCCTCTTTAGAGAGAAGAAGGATGGCTCTTTACACTTATGCGTGGATTACAGGGCACTGAATACAATCAGTGAAAGCAACCTATACCCTCTGCCCCTCATGAAAGACATGTTGTCACACCTCTCGAAAAAGAATTTTTTTTAAACTAGACCTAAGGGAAGCTTACTATCACGTGAGAATTAAGGAAGGGGATGAATGGAAGACCACATTTAAGTGCCCCATGGGGTGCTACCAATTCAAAGTCTTGCCATTTGGATTACAAGGGGGCCCTGCAGTATTTATGCAATTAATCAATGACGTTCTAAGGAAGCACCTATTTAAGAAAATCTTGGTTTACTTAGACGACATTCTTATCTTCACCGAATCAAAAGAGGAACATGTCAACCTAGTCAGAGTGGTCTTAAAGAAACTGCGAGCCGCCCACCTATATGTCAAACTCTCGAAATGCGAATTCCACCAGGAAAGGATAGACTACCTATGTTATCGCATATCCCCACAGGGCATTGAAATGGACCCAGAGAAGGTCAGAGCAGTATTAGAATGGGCATCACCCCGCACAAGAAAGCAACTGCAAAGTTTCCTGGGCTTCGCAAACTTTTACCGCCAATTCATCCCCTCATTTGCCCAGATAGCCCTGCCCCTCACGAACTTACTAAAAATGAAGGGAGCATCCTCAGCAAAACCTAGCCAGCCACTAACATGGACAGTGGAGTGCCAAGCAGCATTTGAGAGATTAAAGAGATTTTTCTCTGCCGAACCAGTACTGAGGCACCCAGAAATGGGTAAGCCCTTTGTATTACAGGCAGATGCAAGTGATGTGGCAGTGGGGGCTGTACTATTACAAGAAAACAATGAAGGGTTATTGCGACCCTGTGCGTATACATCCAAGAAACTTACCAAAATGGAACAGCGCTGGCCCGTGTGGGAGAAAGAGGCATACGGGATATGTTGGTCATTACTCATGTGGCACCAGTTCCTTGAAGGCAACAAAATCCCCTTCCAGATGTGGACTGACCACAAAAATTTGGAAACCCTGAAAAAACCCAGGAAGCTCAACCCCGAGCAAGCCCACTGGTCCTAAATCGATGATGGTAGAATCACAACTGGCAGCGCCCAAGCTAAATTAAAACCACAGCTGGGCAGCCAACCCGGAATTGAATTGAATTCCGGAAAAGTTTGGAAACAGACGAATGGTTCCAGAAAAACAAAAATGTGTGCACAATGAGAGACGCGCTGCCTTGCGTGGGGGAAAAGTTATATATACCAACATCCCAAAGAGTCACATTCATGCAGCTTTGCCACGACACAAAATCAGCAGGGCATTTTGGATTTGTAAAAATATTACACTTAATTAAACGGCAGTTTTTTTGGCCATCAATAAAAAAGGACATAGAAAGTTACATGGCCAGCTGCCCAAAATGTGCAACAGCAAAGAGGTTGCAAGGGAAATCACCCGGATTGTTACAAACAGTGGCAAATCTCTAAGCCCCATGGAGGGAAATAGCCATGGATTTTATAGTGGAATTACCAGAAAGCAATGGGAATACTGTTGTCTGGACGGTCACGGACTTGTTTTCCAAACAGATGCACTTTATCCCTTGCCAAAAGATTCCCACCGTAAAAGACTTAGCAGAACTTTTCATCCAGCACATTTACAGATTGCATGGGGCACCCCAACGCATCATCTCTGATAGAGGAGTGCAATTTACGTCTGCATTTTGGAAGGAATTTTTATCCCTCTTAGGGATCACTCAGGGACTGACATCTAGCCATCATCCACAAGGGGATGGACAATCAGAATGCTGTCACTCAGTACTTGAGCAATATTTAAGATGCTTTATTAATTTTCAGCAAACAAATTGGACGGACTTACTCCCTTTTGCAGAAGTTGCCTACAATAATGCAGTCCACTCCAGCACAGGTTACACTCCTTTTCAAATAGCCACCGGTCAAAGTTTCAACTCCATGCCAGAATTAACCCCATCACTGAAAGAATGGATGGAACAATTACAAAATACCTGGCAATAGTTAGAAAAGTACTAGATGAAGCTAGGCAGGCATACAAAACACAAGCCGATAAAAAAGGGTTAAGTCTACACCATTCATTATAGGAGAAATAGTGTACTTATCTACAAAATACCTAAAGTCCCTACAACCCTGTGAAAAACTTGGACCAAAATATATAGGGCTTTTTCCAATTAAAAGAATCATATACCCAGTAACAGTAGAATTAGAATTAGAATTACCCAAAAATCTCAGGCAAATACACCCAATTTTTCATTGCAGCTTGTTGAAAAGAGAGCATCAGTCATCGTTACGGCCAAAAATCCCCCCACCACCACCTCCAATCATGGTGGAGGGCGAACAACACTTTGAAATAAAGGAAATCCTAGACTCTAGGAGATATCATGGAGCGACTCAGTACCTAGTTGCATGGAAACACCTACCTGCCTCACAAAATGAGTGGGTCCATAAAATGTCATGTCAGAGCCCCGAAGCTATTAAAGAAGTTTCACACAGAGTATCCTAACAAGCCTGACTAACTTGTATACCTGTTTTGTTTTCTTTCAGGTGGCTCTATCTTATTTTTAAGGGGGCAGGATGTCAGAATCCAATTTATTTCATCTCTAGTTATCAACTGTGGAAAACCTCATTTCTGCCCTCTCTGGATTCTGTCATACGATGAAGGGGAAGGGGGGTGAAGAAAGGGGTTTTATGGCCCTCACTTCCTTCAGTACAACTTCAAAGGGATTGAATGTGGATACCACCAAAAGGACTTACAATGGGGCCATCAGCTTTCATCTACTCCTCTCTGAAGTCTCCCTTCCTGATCCAAGTTTTTTATTAATTTTCCAATATTGCGTTTACATATTTGAAAAATAGTGTGGCGGTTGAGCATCGTGATTCCATTACATTTAAGTATCATCAGTACAAATCTCAAAGTATTTCAACAACAAAATTCCCTCTCTTTCCCCTATAAGATAGTTCTTATTCTATCAATCAAACAAAAAATACCTTTCTAATATTCATTAATAATCTTCAGTCTATACATATCTTGATTAATTTGACATTCCATCTTTTAGACAATAACCTAATAAGTTTTTCTTAAGTTTAATTTTGCATTAGTATTTAAATTTAACGTTTAATCTTTATCATTTCCAGATTTTAAATGATCCCAGATTCTCAGTCTTCTCTTTCATATTTACGGCTAATAATTTTCTTTTCCTTTTTTCTACTTCTTTCCTTTCTTCCTTTCCAGAAAAAGAGAAAGCTAATATACAAATTTAATTATTAGTATTTATACTTCTAAGTTTTATTTAACCTGTATCTCAACTCATGACAATAAATTAAATTCAAGTCTTAATTATCTATAAACATTCAAACTTTTAGCAGTTCAGTAACCTGGTAATTGATTTTCCCTTAATATTTTAATTTAACATTTAATATTTATCTTTTTTCCAAATTTTAATTAAACACGATTCCTTTGTCAAATTCCACATATAATCTACTATTTAAAATACAGACCTTATATGTAAAATCTATCATATATCTTAACAAACTAATAAGACAATATAATATTCTTATTTCAATATTTATATTTCTAAATTTTATAAAACCAATTTTTTTATCTCAAATCATTACAATATCTTATATTCAAAATACATATTCTATCCATTTAAATATATTCTATTTTAGATCTCATATATAGATTAAAACCCCAATCCCTTTCAGTCTAATTCTAGCTTTTTTCCTCTGCCAAATCATCTTTCGTATCTTCGCTTTTAAATCATCAAAAAAATCTCCTTATATTGTTGTAACTATTGTTTGATATTGATAAAGGCATTCAGTTGCTGTTTTCTTAAGAGGGCTAGCTGGTTTGACAGGTCATCTCTTTATTTTTCCAGTTCGATGCAGTTGTCCCAAAGTATTTATCTTATCTTTCATCTGGTTTTTTTCTTTTTTGTCTTCAAATTCCTTCTGGTTTATAAGAAAAGTCCTTTCCTTGTTCTCTATTATCAGTTTCCTTCCCATGTTTTCCACAGTTTGTATTTGTTGAGTATCTAAGTCTTCTGTCATAACATTTGGTTGTTTCCCCTTTTCTATAGAATTTTGTATAGATGATTCTTTAGTTGAAGTCATAGTTTGAGCTTGCATACAGAGAGTTTGGATAATTGCTTTTAACATATAAAGAGTTTGTTCCTGTACTTCCTCTGTGTGAGAAATCCATTCCTGTACTTCTTCCATTGTCATATATTAGACTAAACAAAGAACTTACAATCAGAAAGTCCACCAAGTATAAAGCTGAGCTGAGTTTCTTGCAGCTGGTACTTCAAGGTTACTTTGAATCTTATCTGTTTTTAAGGCAATCAACAAGTCTTTCTTTAAGAATAGCAGGTTACAGTCTCAAATTTAGCCAGCAAATGTCATCTCACAGTTAGTTGAATCTTTTCAGTTTTCTTTCCCCCCTCTATTGTAAGGGGGAGAAAAAGAACCCAGATCTTCAATAATAGTTAGAGTAAAAATCAGAGAAGAAGAAAAAATAGAGAACATAAAGTTACAAATCTTATAATCCACCAGTTTTAAGAAATAAAATTCCAATTAGGATCCCAGTATTTTTCCCAACGTAAACTCCCAAGTGGTTGATAGCCGCTGTTTCTGGAGGGAGGGCTAAAATTTCCCTTCCCTCACCACAGGGGGGAAAGTAGCAGCTTATGCAGGTAATTAAGTAATTAGGATGTAAGAGAGGCAGATCTCACCCAATCCTTTCCACACTGCTTTGAAGTTGCCAGATGTTAACGTGACTTCAGTTGTTAGCAGCCTAGGGATGAACCATATTTCTATGGCCGGTCCTTTTGTCTGCCTGTTTGGAGGGAAATGCCAGGTCTTCAGGAAAGTTGCTGCTCTCCTTTGATCCAGCAAAAGCCCCTCCTTGCTGGTCGCCTCTCTGGGGCGATTTTCGGCCCTTTTCAGGGCCCCCCAGCGATGCAAAACTGAACAGGGGAGAAAGAGCAGATCTCCTAACTGTCCATGGCGGCTGCGTGATGAAACTGGAAGTCTGAAGTCTCCCTTCCACCAGCAGTGAGGAAAAAGGGGGTGGAAATGTAATGCCTGGGATTGTCGCTGGAAAGATGGTGGGGTGGGGTGGGGCTTCTGGGGACCCCTTAAAACCTTGAACCATAGGGCTTAGGCCCCAGGTCCTGTCTAGAATGCCTGCAACCATTTTCTCTTAATAAAGGATGCCTGTTGGAAGAAATATTCCAAGAGTTCTGTATTCTTAAGATGCAAAGTATATTTGCATGATATGTGTCCCTGGGCTTAAATCTAGACATTTGAAAAACTAAGCTGCTGCTCTGCCTCCTTCTTTTCCATACTTTGTAATGTAAAGATAATTGACTGATTAGTTTTACCTGTTTGGATACATTTTACTCACAATAATTCTCATGCCATATAGGCAACAGCCTTCCAGAAATATTCCACCAGACATTCAAACTGAAATGTTTGTAGTTACATTCTCGCTGTAATGACTTTCAACCACACTTAGACTTTCATTTGTACTTTTTAAAAGCCCAAATAATTGTGCACTTAAAGGTGTTCATGATCATGAAAAGTTCTGCATTTAAAAGGTAACAATTTGAAAATTAGTACAAATATTGACTAATGAAAACATTTGTGTGCTCTTGAAGTTAGTGATTCAGAAATGCTAAACCCCAAATGGTAGGCACTCTCTGCTCCATTTTTGCTTGAAGCTTCCTTAATATTTATCCAAATGCTCTCCTGTGATATGTTTTATTCTGCTCCTGTCTCTGTCTCCTAGCAAGGTATCTCCTTTTTCCATAGCAACTGAGAGCAAACAGTGGAGAGCTGACTGTTTGTCTTGGCCAGATCTTACCAAGGATGGTAAAACATGGGAGATTGCAGGCCATATGGGAAATCTTAGGCTCTGCTATTAAGTCTAAACTCTTTCTGATATGCTCTTGTTTATTTTTCCATCTTTTTCTAGCCTTTGGGCTTCTCAATTGGGAGTTAGCTATGCGCGTGCATTAAATGGCTTAGAACTGGGATCTCAAACTTAACAACTTTAAGACTTGTGGACTTCAGCTCACAGATTCCTCAGCCAGCCAGTCTACAAGTCTTAAAGTTGCCAAGTTTGGAGACCCCTGGCTTAGAAGAAGGGGAGTGTTCATAGCAGTTGCTCAGGGCATACAGGTAGTCCTTGACTTACAACCACAATTGGGGCCAGAATTTCTATTGCTAAGCAAGGCTAAGTGAGTCACACCTGACCTTATGACCGTTTTTTAACCACAGTTAAGCAGATCACTGCAGTTCAGTGAATTGTGTGGCTTGTTAAGCAAATCCAGCTTCCCCCCATTGATTGTGCTTGCTGGAATCCAGCTGGGAAGGCCGCAAAGAGCAATCACATCACTCTGGGACACTGCAACCATCATAAATACATGCCAGTTGCCAAGTGTCCAAATTTTGATTACGTAACCCTGGAGAAATGCTGTGACAGTCATAAGTGCAAGTCACTTTTTTCAGGACCATTGTAACTTTGAACAGTTGTAAAATGAATGCTTGTAAAATGAGGACTAATTGTAGTGGCTGCTCTGTGTCATGGTGCTTCATGCAGTGTCCTTGAGCTGTGATTTATTGCAGCCTTTAACCACTCATCCCAACGGTTCTTGTGTACTGGGAAGAATGTGTACATTTTCCCTAGATATGATTTGAGGTTCAGTACCATATGTTCAAGCCCTGTGTTCAGTGGACCCCTGCATGCATGGTTGTGTTTGAAAATATTTCCATGCTTTCTAGAACAGGGGTGTGCAACTGTGGGTTAGAGATTGCATTTAGCATTCAGATGGCAGAGCAGTAGTCCCACTCGTTAAAGTGGTGAGCTGATCCAGAATAATCATTATATGCAGTGTACTGTGAGTGAGATGGGCGGAATCTAATTTGATAAAAAAATAAAACATTTGGTATTGTTTCTTTCCACAATTACACTCCTACTGTGTATCTAATCATTTCTTCCTCTGTCTCATTGTAAGTTGCTATTTAGTAGTAGAAACTGTGAGAGGGAAGGTTTATGCCCAGGATTTTGGGGGGTGGTTTCTTACAGAGGCTCTAGAAAAGGGATGTCAAACAGGCCACATCATGTGTCATGGCGTGATGTATCGTGACTTTTTCCCCATTGCCGGAGCTGGGGTGGGCGCGGTTTTGGCATGACGCATCTGGACTGTGGGCTGGCAGTTTGACATCCCTGCTCTGGTTACCCACCTCAGCCTAGAAAATGCTGCCATAAGAAAGATGCCCATGTTGCTTTCCTAACAGCAACTTGTATTTCCTTCCAGCTTTTCTAGGGTGAAGTTGTTGAGCTATTTATTGGATCTTAGAGCAACCCATTCTGGCTATATTAAATAGCTCTTGGCTATAACTGTAATGTGAGGAGGAAGAAGTCTCTACCTCTGTACAAAAGAGAAAGACAGATGATTGCGAAGTAACTGCTAGTGGATATATATTGGATGTGAACAGTGCAAACAATTATGAAAAATGTACATTGGAGAGGCTGTTTGGAAATACCTGTTCTGTGGCGGGACATGGAGGCTACGAATGGTACTTAGGGTAGATGAAGGACTTGGGAGGATGTTTCAGTTGAGATACATTCCTTAAACAGAAAGCAAATGGAACATTATCTTCCCTGCCTGTACTCCACCTCAAAAGTGTGTAAATTTTAGAATAACTATTGCAGAAAGGAAACAAGATGTTTCAGAGTAGAAAACCTTGGGACATATAGAAATGGATGAAACCTTCCTTCCTTCCTTCCTTCCTTCCTTCCTTCCTTCCTTCCTTCCTTCCTTCCTTCCTTCCTTCCTTCCTTCCTTCCTTCCTTCCTTCCTTTAATGCATATTTTTTTCTTTACAGGGTTACCAAAGATCTAATCATTTCATAGCCACACAAGGTAAGACCTTCATACATACTACTTGGATATGGCTTTTTATCATGCTTTCTCCCTTTCTCCCCTTTCCCATTTTTCTGCATATATGGAAAGAAGATAGCACAAGAAGATGTGCTGTATACCAAGATGTTCAAGCTTCCTCAGTGCATTACAAAAATATCCAAAACTGCTCTGAGATTATATGTTGGGTAAAATAACCATGCAAATAGAATGGCAAATTCTTCCCACAGCCAGGAGTTCGATGCTGGCCGGCTCAAGGTTGATTCAGCCTTCCATCCTTTTGTGGTCAGTAAAATATGGACCCAAATTATTGGGGACAATATGCTGACTGGAAACCTCTTAGAAAGTGCTGTAAAGCACTATGGGATGGTATATAAATCTAAGTGCTATTGCTAAGTGAAATTGCTAAAATAACCATGATATTTAAATAAGTTCAGGACCTTTGTCTCTGTTGCAATCTTTTCTGGATTTTCTCTGTGTTCTAGGCCCCAAACAGGAGATGATCTATGATTTCTGGCGGATGGTATGGCAGGAACACTGTTCCAGCATAGTAATGATAACAAAGCTGGTAGAAGTGGGACGGGTAAGAGATGATTCTTGGTTTTCTCTTCACCAGTGACTTCAGATAATGCTTACCTCCTTCATGATAGACTTAACCATAATCTGTTTTATTGTTGTATGCAGGTTAAGTGTGCCAAATATTGGCCAGATGACTCAGAGATGTATGGAGACATTAAAATTACCCAGGTGAAATCAGAGACTCTGGCAGAATATGTAGTGAGGACATTCACCCTGGAAAGGGTAAGATCTGCAAGGATATCCCATTATCTATAAATGTGCTGTATTTTATCCTTGTTAATATTTGGACATTTATTTAATTTATCTATAGGTCTTACACTATATGGACTATCGCATATATAACTTTAGGCAGCTCATAATAATGTACTGTACTATATCACCCATGCTCTTTCTTCAGTCAGGGTAGCTCAGGAACTTTAATATCAGGACTTTCATCTACTTTCTTCTTACTTTATTCACAAACATCAGTTTTAAAAATGATTTAAAAGAAGCCCTGAAATATGCTTGGCAGTGGGTAATTAACCGTTTTTTTTAAAGCATTAGTTTGGTAGAGAATTAGGAGTTTGAATAAAAGAGATATATTATTTATTTTATGATTGAATATATAATCATAAATGTAATTGCAAGATGGTGCCTCTAGACCAGTGTTTCTCAATCTTAGCAATTTTAAGATGTATGAACTTCAAGTCCCAGAATTCCTGCAATGGTATACGGAAATGATTTCTGGAGATGGGTGAAGAGATGTAACCAAGGGAGCAGTCAGATAAAAACAATTTAGCTTGTAGCAGGAATGTGGGTGGGACAAGTGGCTCAGAAGGGACCTTCCCTAGTTTCTTGGCCCATAAAAGCAATGGGCGGTGGAATGTACTATCAGACTAGCAAGATTCTGCATAAGTAGGGAATTCTGGGAACTGAAGTCTATATATCTTGAAGTTGCTGAAGTTGAGAAACACTGCTTATAAATAACTTAAGCAATGCAAAGCCCCTGATTATGGCTTAACTCTCATACAATTAATTTATTTGATATAGTAGGCAAATTTTATGTCTGGCATAGAAGTAGAACAGAAAAACAATTTAATAGACAAATAAGTGGGCTTCAAAAAAGTTTGCCAACACTCAATCAGAGTTTGGTTCTAAGCCATCTAGTGAAAAAAGTAGAGCTCCTTTCTAAAACCAGGACTGTATTTTTTGTCTTTGTAGATTTTGAGTCAGCATTTCATTCATACTCAAAAGAGAGAAATTATAGGAGACAGGTGTTGATAATGCTTCCCTCTATTAATACATAATTTGTTTGCTGATATTGAATGTAATAGTCAAGGTTAGATTTCAGACAGAATGTCTAATTCAGTGGTTCTCAACCTTTCTCAGGTTGAGACCCCACTTGCCCTGCCCATGCGCGCCGTGACCCCGAAATAAATTTTAAAAAAAATTTTAAAAAAGCAAAAAAAATGGCACCCGCGACGGGCGGATCCGCGCATGCGCGGATCCGCCCGTCGTGGGCCGCCATTTTGTTTTTTTTGTTTTTTTTTTAAAAATTTTAAAAATCCCCCCCAAAAAAACAAAATGGCGGCCGCGATGGGCAAATCTGCGCATGTGCGGATCGGTCCGTCGCACGCGCCACGCATGCGCGCATCCGCCCGTCGTGGGCCGCCATTTTGTTTTTTTTATTTTATTTTTTTTAAATTTTTTTTATTTTTTTTAAATTTTTTTTATTTTTTTTTCCGGCACGACGGGCGGATCTGAGCGTGCGCAGCGCGCGCACGCCAAAAAAAATAAAAAAAATTAAAAAAAATTTAAAAAAAATTTAAAAAAAATTAAAAAATAAAAATAAAAAAACCAAAATGGCGGCCGGCGGTGCCCGGCGACCCCCGCGAAATAGTCGCGCGACCCCAAATGGGGTCGCAACCCCAAGGTTGAGAACCACTGGTCTAATTGAAAAGTTGTCAAGCAAAGTTGCTTGTAAGACCCATAATTGTTTAGCACACCACACACAGAGACATACATACATACATAGTTACAGATCTTGCCTCTTGGCAGACGTATTATCACCCACATTGTCTAGTAGGCCAACCATTCTCTAATTTTGCTTTTTTGATTTCACAGACATAAGTGGACTGAGGAGAAGGTTAAGGGCTCTAGTTTCCTATTGTACAGAAGATACGTTGCATATGAACTAGTCTAAAATTAAGGT
Organism: Bothrops alternatus; assembly: GCA_034064705.1. Taxonomy (NCBI): domain Eukaryota; kingdom Metazoa; phylum Chordata; class Lepidosauria; order Squamata; family Viperidae; genus Bothrops; species Bothrops alternatus. The sequence goes on along the minus strand of JARGCV010000230.1, from coordinate 4,784,320 downwards.
TAAAGTTTTTGCCAAGGGACTAATTAAACAAGGTGGCAGATTAACAGACAGGCAACAGAGCCAAGGGGCTTGTTCTAAATATTGGGATAACTTTTTCATGCCTCAGGATTGTGGAATGCACAATTGCCATATCTAATGAATAATGCTGAAAACACTTGTCTTTGCCAATCTTAAATTTGACCATAGAATTGGTGACTTACATATTGCTTTAAGGCTAAAAGTTTTTAATGCCATCAACTTGCTGCTGTTGCTGTAAGAGGTTATGTTTCGAAAAGAAGCTAGAGATTGTCAAAATAATACTCTGAATGCTCTATTCTTCTCTGAAGTGTCACAAATGCCATACTTAACTTGGAAGTAGACCAGGCCTCTGGGAGGCTACAGCCTAGATTATAGTGTTTTCTTTTATCCCCTTAAATTATTATTTTAGCAGGAAACCTATCCATGCTTATTTTTCTGTTCAAATGGGTGGCTTCTTGATATGAATATATTGGTAAGATTTGATATCTTCCTTACTTGCTTAGCATATCTGGGATTTAGCAAGGCTAGAGAAATGGATTGTATATGTAGATTTGATAGGGCAGTACAGCCAGTTACTGATTACCAGATTCCATTTTTTCCCTCTAGTATCTCAGACATTGATAAGATTGCTTTCATTACCTGTTTATTTGTTGTTGATAGTAATGGAAAGGATATGTGTGTGTTTCCAAAACATACCAGTGAAAGGTTGTATCTGCCCTTGTGTACTGATAGAAGAGAATGTTTGTAGTTCAGAATTCAACTGCAGGATCTTTTGTGATCTCTGAGCTTGTTTCCTTGCATTTCATTGCATTGGTGATGTAACCTAGTTGGGTAATGAAACATCTGCAAGAACACAACCATGCTGAAAGACTACGGTATCAACTGCCCTAGCATGTTTGATCGGGAGAGAACCCATAATACATTTTTTTCTATGTGGCAGAAAATGACAGAAGACTGCTTTTATAGTCAATCTACTATTTGAGCTCTCAAGATACACTGGTGACTTTTATGTATTTTAGCTGTTAGCAGATATACGTGCCCATCACACTTATAAGATTTGCTGTGTTTTGTGCTAAATTGTGATCTTCAAAGATGACCAATTAATTGTCTACCGCTGAATGCAGTCAGTGGGTTGCCATAGTTCTTATCCTTTTACTCTGAATTTAGTTTTAACTTTTATTCAGTCTATTTTGTTCCCTACCTTTCACACACTGAATCTTATACATTTTTGATAATGCGGGTTTTCCAACCGTAATAAAAAGAAATGAACAGGATGTCAAAGGAACACTTTTTTTTTCTGTATTCAAACTTTTGCTTGGAGATCTTGCAACAGTCGTGTTCTTTCTCCAGACAGGAATCATTCAATTGTGGGCAAGCTGTCTTGACAAACCCTTCCCCCTGAAGGAACGGCAAGAACCAAGTTTTAATGTAAAAGATTGTGAGAAGGGAAGGTTTTTAATGTAAAATAGATCAAACCTTGCTTGGTTAGTGAACACATTTAGAGTTTTGAAAGACAGCCATCTCTCTATTCTTATAAAAGGGCTATCACGAGAGCTTTTTCTGTTCACAGAATGACTTCTGTTGTATACTTCGTTTGCGTGCGAATGATGAAGACACATGGCAATACTGAACAAACACTTTATTCTCCTTCTACAACAACCAAGCAAAAGCAAAAGGCTCGCAGGCCTTTTTATATGTCCAGAAGCCCGGACAGTGACAACCAATAGGAACAGAGCATTTTCACGCCTTGCGCATGCGTGCAAGTCTGGCGCCGCTCTGTCTGGTCCCGGGCAGCTTTTGGAATGCCCGGGACCAATGCAACATCCCGAGCCTGCTTTTGCAGGCTCAGGATACAATAACGTCCATGGCAAATGTAGCTAGTCATTGCAGGCTTGGGACACAACACCCCTCCCCCTTAGATGGAACATACTTCACGTACATACAGGTACGTTGTGCATTAGGAAGAGTGGCATACAGTTGCATTATTCAAATGCAAAGAGTGTGGAATCTTGAGTCTGCCCTCAGGCAAACCCCCTTCAGTATTTATTAATACAAATAATGTATCTGAAATAAAAAAAATAATACAAAATAATCTACCCACGAGTTACTTCCCTTATTCAGTGGCCTCATAAGCAGGTCCCTCATGATTTGACAGCAACCTCACAAAGTCTCTGAGATGTTTGAGTGGGCACTTGGCCCGCTGCGACTTTCTAAGGCCCGGAGAGATTGCCTGGCCCACCTGCTTGCTTACCAGGTTAGGCAGGCCAGGGTGTTGCTGCCCCGAATACCCGGTTGACCTGCCTTGCTGCTGGCTGGCTGGGCCCTCTAAGTCCAAGCCAGCATACCTTGGAGGGGTGGAAGTCCCCGAGTCCACAATAGACCCCTCTTGGGAACACTGTCCTTCGAGCCCAAGGCCAGCAGATGGAGAGGGCTGGGTAGCGAAAGTGCCCCAGTACTCTGTGGTCCCGAAGCACGTGCCAGAGGTGCCAGAGTCAGGAGTCACCTCCATGGCAACCCGCCTTGCTGGTGACTTACTTTTGGGAGCAATTGCAGAATTAGGCAAGCTCCCTTGATGGAATTCCTTTTCTCTTACTGCTAGTAATTTGTGTGGATACCCCCGGTCAGTCTCCCTGTCTGGAGCACTATCTGACATATGTGAATACTGTGGATACCCCCGGTGTGACTCCCTGTCTGGAGTAATTATGGATGTGTGGGATGACCTCCTATCCAGTGAATTCCTGTTTGGAGCACTTGCAGAACCTTGGGATGAATCCCAAACAGTAGCAACTAGTGAGGGCCTGTTTGGCCTGGGAAACCATGACCCAGAATGCATATTATGGTCCTCCTCCCCCCCAGAGCAGAGCCAGGAGCGGAAGGGTGAGAGTCCAGTCTCCAACGCAGTTGGTCTATGTGTCTGCGAAGAACGCGGCCGTCACCCAAGGCAACTTCGTATGACAATGGCCCAGAGACCTTGCAGACCACAGCTATGACCCGGAGATGTCCAGGCCCATAGTTTCTTGCCCAAACCGGATCGCCCACCTGGAGTCTCCTAGGTGTCCGCAGTTGTGACACCTGTGAAGCCACCAGGTCAGGGTGCAGCCTGTCCAGTTTAGTGATGAGGCAGCGACCCCAGTGGAGTTCAGCAGGGCTCTTCCCTGTGGCTGTGCATGGTGTGGTGCGGTGTGCAAGAAGGAAATCTGCTAACCTGTGATGCCAGTTACCGTAAGTCAGTTTCTTGAGAGCATCTTTGGTGGTGTGCACCATTCTCTCTGTCAGTCCGTTGGAGGATGAATGGAAGGGAGCCAATGGTGCATGCCGGATCAGGTTGGCCTGAAGAAAAGCCTGGAACTCAGAAGAGGTAAATTGAGGGCCATTATCTGAAACCAGCACATATGGAAGACCGTGTGATGCAAAAATTCCTCTCAACCCCTGGATGGTCCTGGCAGTAGTAGTGGAGGAAACAGGAACAACCTCTAGCCCCTGAAGAATTGCCCCTGAAAGGGCCCAGCATAATCTATATGCACCCTAGACCATGGGGTTTGAGTTTCCTCCCACCTATGTACTAGGGCCTGAGGCATTTCAGGCCGAGACTGTTGGCACAGTTGGCACCCTTGCACCTGGGCCTTGATGGCTTTATTGAGCCCAGCCCACCAAAGATGGCTGCGTGCAAGCGCTTTCATCCTGATTATACCAGGATGTCCCTCATGCAGAGAGATCAATATTCTAGACCTCAATGAGGCTGGAATCACTACCCTGCTACCCTATAACAGGCAACCCTTGAAAGTGGAAAACTCATGCTTCTTGTGCCAGAAGCTTTGGAACTCAGTATCTGGGCACTTGTCAGGCCATCCTGTCAACACCCATGTCAGCAGGCGTGTAAGTGTGTGATCAATGGCAGTTTCTGCAGCCACGTCTCTAGCATTGAGGGGAGACTCAGGCAAATCCTGAATGGAAAGAATATAAATTGCTGGAGCAGGATCTGGCTCTAATTGGTTCAGGGGTAATCTGCTTAGGCCATCTGCATGACCCATTTCTTTTCTTGGTTTGTGAAATAATGTATAGTCATATGCTGACAGGAAAATGGACCATCTCAGCATACTAGGAGAAATGATATGTGGGGTCTGTTTGTTAGTGGTAAACAAACCCAGCAGAGGCTTATGGTCAGTATAAACCGTGAAATGGCGGCCATATAAGAAATCATGAAATTTCTTGGACTTCCGGTTCTGGTCGTGGCGTCACTAGTTGATCAGGGAGATTGCTCTCCTCGCCGACTAGTTTTCCCTCCGTCGGTGGACCCTTATGCAGGTCCAAAGTCGCCCTGGAGGGCGCGACTTTCCTACGAGGAGGCAGCATTCCAGGAGCGGAGGAGCGGCGGCTCCTCCAGCTGTCCAGACGGAACTCCGAGGGCTGATGGAGAAGAAGATCGGCCAATAAAATGGCCGATCGCTCTGCCGCAAGAAACCGCAAGTCAAAAGAACATCTAAGCTTCAGACCCACCGTGGTGAATCTGGGTGAGACCTTTCCTTTTTTTTTTCCTCTCTTCGTTTTTTTTGTTTGTTTTTTGCCTGTAAGAGCTATGTTGGAAAGATTTCCGTAGCTTGGAAAGGCAGCTTTTACTCATTGGGGAAGAAAGGCGAATAAAGGAACAAAGTAAAGTTTTAGAAATTACGTTGTTTTTTTCATATAAGTACTTTGGGCTATCGGAAAAACTTTTTTTACAAACTTTATTATTAGCCTATGTAGTTGTTGTTTTTTGAGTAAAGAAAGAAGAATGAAAAGTGAAATGACTTTGGAGGGAAAATGGATTTATTTATTTTTTTTAGCTCTCTGAGGACATCTACTGGTTAAAAAGTAATATTGCAATTGGAGAGGAGATGATCCTTTTATATCTAAGTTAACTGGATGTTTGATTTTTTTTTCTAAAATGGAGCTGTACTCACATTTAAATTGCAAACTTATTCTGGAGAAAATTTATGAGACTAAAGAGGAAATATGTGCTACAATGAAAGAGCTTACTACAGAACTAAGAGCCAGAATTTCTTCCTCAAACTTTAAAACTGACTTTCAGATTGCACCTGATTCTTCTATTAAACAGACTCTACAAAAAGAGGACCTAACTGAGAACAAAGAGAAATTGACTCTGCCTTATACGGAACTCAGTTATGGCGTTGAGAATCAGGAAAAGCAAAGACTGGGACTTGGAACTCTAAAGCAGCGAGACTTTATGCAAAAAAAATATCAGAAGGCCAATTCAGAGGTCAATATGGTTCTCACTGATTCAAAAGATATTATAAGCAACAAAGAGAGACTTATCTGTTGGAAAGGAAGCTTTGCTATGGAAACCTACTCGGCATTTGAAAAAACCTAGAATAAGATTTAAAAAAAAAAGAAAGTTAAAGTTTTAAATAATGAACTAAAGGCAATCTAGAACTATGGACTGACTTAAGGACCAAGATTATAAGTTAGATCTAAGAAAAATGGGATTAATGGGAGATATAAAATTTATTTACATGGAAATTACTGATGATTTATTTGTTTGATGATTAATGAATTGAAGTATCTTAAAGTTTGATGTTATCTTGTTAGTTTAAAGTTGATTGATGGTTTATTCTGTTCACAGAATGACTTCTGTTGTATACTTCGTTTGCGTGCGAATGATGAAGACACATGGCAATACTGAACAAACACTTTATTCTCCTTCTACAACAACCAAGCAAAAAGCATATGGCTCGCAGGTCTTTTTATATGGCCAGGAGCCCAGACAGTGACAACCAATAGGAACAGAGCATTTTTGCGCCTTGCGCATGTGCGCAAGGCCAGCGCTCCTCTGTCTGGTCCCGGGCAGCTTTTGGAATGCCCAGGACCAATGCAACGTCCCGAGCCTGCTTTTGCATGCTCAGGACACAACAATGTCCATGGCAAATGTAGCTAGTCATTGATTGTTCATTTATCAGGGTATCTCAGTGAAACGGTAGAAGCTAGGTAGATTTACCTGGAATTGGAAGTTAAGCAGGTCAGATCTGGATAACATTTGGGTAGCAGACCACTAAGAGACCACTAATCTGAGAATTCAAGAAAACATTTTTAGAACAATTCAGCACTCTTATATTACTCCCAAGAAAAATGCATGGTTGAATCCATAGAGACTAGGAGTTAAATTAGTTAATCTTGAAAGTCCTAGCTTACTGACAATCTTCCCAGATTACTTGCTACTGCTCTTCCTTCTTCCTCCTGGCTTTTTGTTCTTCTTTCTTGCTGTTTCAGGTGTGTTAAAGGTCCCATGGCTTTAACACCACTTTGTCCTCTTTTATACATCCCAAGATGGTGGATAATCTGATCTCAGCATAACACAGCCTTGAGACTGCATGAAATGGCCCAGAACCTCTAACATATATTTTAACATATTAACATTTCATGTTGATCGGTATCATGCTATCTGAACCTTGTTGTATAGCTTTCAGAAACTCCATCAAAGGTCATTGTCTTAGCAAATAATACTGTAAAGTACTCCTTTATTTACATGGACATTCTTGATGGATTAATTTGAGCCTAAGCACCATATTAATTGTACAGGGAATGGATAATCATTTTTATCTTGTAGACAGAGGTCACAAGGTTCATGCAATTATTGAGCAATTGTAATTGCTCAACCTTGGGACAACCACAGTGGTAATTCCCCCCCCCCTTAATCTGGAAAAATGTTAAATTACAAGTTTGTTTCAAGTGAAGAACGAAAGAGCTCCAGGGATCTAGTTGCCTTGTAACCATTCTTAAGTATTTACTGTACTTTTCAGTAGACCTTAATCAGGGATCTGGGACTTCCCCATAAAAAAACTACTGAATCTAGTAATGAGAAAACCTGGAAGCAGGTAATCTTCTGAGCATATTAAATTTGCCTGACAGCAGCTCAGCAAGAATGCATTCTATCATAGTAATGATAAGTGATTTAGGATGCAATACACAAAGCAGAACAGAGAGCATGACCTTCAGTCCTGGAATAAGCCCATTTTTGTGATTAAAATTCATTCCTAGATGTATTTCTTGTTCCAGTTTTCTTCCAGCAACCTCAGAAGGAAGGAAGGGAGGGAGGGAAGGAAGGAAGGAAGGAAGGAAGGAAGGAAGGAAGGAAGGAAGGAAGGAAGGAAGGAAGGAAGGAAGGAGGGTTAGGTCAACTAATAGCTATTTTGGACATCAACAGTGTAGATCTATCTCACTCTCATTACTTACAGAGAGGCTATTCAGCAAGGCATGAAGTTCAGCAATTCCACTTCACATCATGGCCAGAACATGGGGTACCCTACCATGCCACAGGGCTGCTGGCATTCATTCGCAGAGTCAAAGCTTCTACACCTCCTGATGCAGGACCCATAGTTATTCACTGCAGGTATGTCCAAGAATCATAGATGTTAATTTTGTGGATGGCTGTTTTGGTTTAAAAAAAAAAAACGGATCTTCATAACATAATGTGGGACAATACACATTTTAATGGGGATATGTGAAAAGTTATACTAAGAAAATGGCTTTATTGTGAGCAGGATCACAAAGGAAATATGCCATCATTTTAATGGGAGAAAAGTGTGGCAAGCCACTAACCTCAAATTTCTCCAATCTACTATTGGATATCACTGAATGGAGCTTACTCTTGTTCATCATTCCCTGGTTTCAAAATTATCAAAATTCCCCTCCCCCCCAAAAAAGTATTGTGCATCCCAAAAAGATGGATATGAAAGTTGCAATGGTTAGTTCTATTTTCTGTGACACATTTTTATTGTATGCTGAAGTCTTTCTGCATGCTCACAATTCCTAGTTGGAACAAGGGCCATGGGAAAAGTCTTGAGGTCTTCCCTTGGGAGTCAGTAGTAGTGTGGGAAACAGGAAAAGTCCAGGCTATGGAAAGATGATCAGACAATGAACTGTCAGTAAATAATCAAGATGGATAAACGTTTGCAAAAATCTCTCCAAATACATAATGGTATTATTCACTATGGCTCAGTTGAATTTAATACTAAGGAATAATTATTAGAAAAATAGTGTTATCAATGAAAGAAATCCAAAGTCATCTTGTAGAGGAAATGGGCAACATGGAAATTTAATAGTAAATAAATAAATAGCCCTCTCTTGTGAAAGATCAAAGAGAATTTAAGTCAACATCTTTGTCATAGTATCATAGGGTTGGAAGGACCTTGAAGGTCTCCTAGTTCAACCCCCCTGCTCAAGCAGAAACCCTATACCATTTCAGACAAATGTTGTCCATTCTCTTCTTAAAAACCTCCAGTGATGGAGAACCTACAACTTCAGGAAGCAAACCGTTCCACTGATTAATTGTTCTCACGGTCAGGAAATTTCTCCTTAGTTCCAGGTCATTATTTGACCAAATACTGTAGCCACAACAAGAAAAATTATTTTTTCATCAAACTATATTTGTTTCAAATATTTCCAAATCCTTTCCCTATTACCTGATTTTGTAGATGGCAAAGGATAATATCAATTTGTTAATTTTTGTAGAAGTCTATGGTTGTGTATAGAAAATTAGAATCCAGAAAAATAAGGTGAAGAGCTAGGTTTTGTTTTCATTCTTTTCATTTAAAATAAATAACTCACTTTATTCAGAACTGAAATGATGTTTAGTGGATACAGATTGCATTAGTGTTGGATTTTTCAATCTATTTGGGCAATACATTCCTTCCATGATATTTAGAAATTAATATCTATCACATCTCCAATTTTTATTGGATAAAAATTTGGAAAACATAGAACCAATTTCTTTCCCTTCATCCTTCCCCTCTGTTTTCATTCCTTGATCATCCACATTTTAAACATAAGGATAAATGTGATCAAGGAATGGGAGGATAGACAGTTTTATAGGATTAGAAGATGGATTATTGAAACTCACTTTACTTCTTCTGAATATATTTTGCAGAAGTTGTCGCAAGTTCTAACTTAGTTTAGAATGAATGAAAGAAGTACAAAAATATTCTTAAATTCATGAACTTGTACTCTCAAGAACATTAGCAATGCTAATGTGATTTAAAATCAAAGGAAGTTCTCAAATATTATATAAAACTCTTATATAAATTATAAGAGGCTCACTTGAAAAATCTTAAAGTATGAGAAAAGGGCTTAGAACTCTTTACCAAATTATTTTAAATGTATTTTGACAAGTCATCAAGAATACATGATGAAAACAATTGATAGATAGTTCTATCCCCCCACAGAATTGTAATCTATTAACCATAGTCTTTCTAAATTGTGTTAGAGATGTTTTAATCTAGTTGGAACATCTGCAATGGCATTGTCCAATTACTTATGGATTTTAATAGAAAGTTTTTGGGGAGGTGGGCTAAGGGAGAGCAAAAAAAACCCCAGTAAGCAGTATAATGTTATAGTCCTTTTTCCTCAGAACATATAATATGGTTCAATACAAGAAATTAATCAGCTAACAGATTTACAGTAGCAAAACACTGGAAAATTAAAGTACAGTTTTCCTTAGATCAGTGATCCTTAAAAGTATAGAAAATAGGATTTGATTAAAAAAAAAGAAGACACAAGCAACAATCCTTTAATTCAAAATCAAAGCAACAATCATTAACTCAGAATTGTTTTATTTACATTTGATCCCCAGTTTTTAAGTTGCACCAGCAAAGTATTCCCAGTTGCCTCCATCTGTGCAATTATTTTTATAGGAACATTTTGAATCACTATTTGAGATTACAAATGTCTTTCTCCATCCACCCAAAATACACAGGAATTTATTTCTGTATCGCTTTTGTGTACTTCACTTTCTGGTTTTTAAAATGTGCATATTTTGCTGACAGTGGCAGAATTAAAATAAAAGTTCTTTTTTAAAAAAAGTTACATCTGCAGTACATTCTCAGAAATGTGCTTCTCCTTTGAATTAAATGTCAAAGAACAAGCACATCCTAATCAAATGAGAATAATCATTAGTAGGGGAAAAGGCAGGGTAATATTTCAACATGAGTGTAGTATTATTTTAAACTCCAACCCAAAATGTGGAATTGGATATGTGAAAATGTGCAACTAGGAATATATGAGTGGGGATCCAAAGATGGAGATCACAGCTATACCTTTGAGACCATGTCCTCTTTTTATATCACCATCATCTTCACCCACCCAAAATTCCCTCTCCATCCATGGATACTCCTACCTGCAACCCAGAATATGGTGAATTTCAGCTGATGTGTACTTCCTTCAATGTATAAACAATCTCGATTGTTTAGGGAGGTGTCAGAATCCAATTATATTTCATCTCTAGTTATCGACTATGGAAAACCCCATTTCTGCCCTCTCTGGATTCTGTCATACGATGAAGGGGAAGGGGGGGTGAACAAAGGGGTTTTATCACCCTCATTTCCTTCGGTACAACTTCAAAGGGATTGAATGTGGATACCATCAAAAGGACTAAATCATAACAATTGGGCCATCAGCTTTCATCTACTCCTCTCTGAAGTCTCCCTTCCACCGGCAGTGAGGAAAAAGGGGGTGGAAATGTAATGCCTGGGATTGTTGCTGGAAAGATGGTGGGGTGGGGTGGGGCTTCTGGGAACCCCTTAAAACCTTGAACCGTAGGGCATGGGCCCCAGGTCCTGTCTAGAATGCCTGCAACCATTTTCTCTTAATAAAGGATGCCTGTTGGAAGAAATATTCCAAGAGTTCTGTCTTCTTAAGATGCAAAGTGGGGTGTGTCCTTACATTTGACAGGACTTGCAGAATTAGTTCACCTGGAAGGGAGAACCTTGCCGGGGGACTTTGCAAAAATTACCATGTCAGACGGCGGAGCAAGGAAGGGAGAAAACATCCTGGAAAGGGAACCGGTACCCCAACTGAAACCCTGCCAGATGTCGGGATCTGAGAGGTCAGATTCGTCAGGAGACGAGGTGGTGGAGACATGGGAACACAAACCTCATTGGTCAATGGGCGTTAGAAAGAAAGGCGAATGGGAAAAGAAATCAAGAAAGGTGACCCTGAGACAGGGCGGCCAACCAACCAGAATGGAAGCAGGAGATGGAGAAATCCCTGCATGCAAGTGAAGAGGAAGGGAGCTGGCCACCGTACTCAGACCAGATCCTAGAGAAAGCTATCAACCTGATGAAGAGAACTCTCAGCTCCCAAGGAGAGGAGAATTCTGAGCCCTATGGCCGCCCCAGCTCCTGGAGCCGCAAAGGGAGAGACACTGAGGGGAAAGTGTCTGCTGATTCAGTAGTCCCCACTCCCGCCGACCCACAGATGGCGATCTGGATGGAAGACAGTACCACTGACAACGAAGGCACCAATCCATTCAAAGACTCCCACCACTGGACGTGAAATTCAAGGGGGAGCCAACACACTTGGGGTTTTTCCTAACCCAAGTCCTCAGCTACATGGAGGAATACGGGTGGGACATCCCCAGCGACAAAGCCTGTATCCGGATCGTGCAATCTGCCCTGGACAGGCCGGCCGCAGATTGGGTGGTAAATTTGCATGACTCCAATGCCCCAGAGCTCAACAATTTCAACCGTTTCATATCCTCTCTGAGAAGGCAATTTGAGGACCCCCTGGCTGATTGCAAAGCCCGCAAAAGGATAAAAACAATGAGGCAAGGCAAACGCCCAGTAGCTGAATATACGCAAGAATTCTGGGCCATTGCCAGCAAACTGAACTGGCCGGAAGACATCCTCCTTAGCCATTTCAAAGACGGACTAAATTATGACCTACATGATGCTTGCCTGCCCCGAGGGGACCCACACCAACTTGAGGAATGGTACGCCTTGGCAGAGGAAGCAGAGATCGACATATTGAAGAGGCACCACCGAGGAAAACAATGGAGCCTCTCACCGCCTGAATTGACACGCGAACCAGTGAAACCATTGGCTATGACCAAGGAGCAAATGGGGTGTTTCAAGTGCGGGAGAGAACGGTATTGGGCTGTAGAATGCCACTCAAAAGCCCCCCAGCACAACCCAGACAGATCACTGGCCAGCAAATCTGGAAAGTCTCCAGCTAAGCCAAAAGAACCTGCCATGAGAATGATGGAGGCTGTGGAATCCCCCACCTCTGCTCATCAGGGGGAAAGAACTCCAGCCTACACCGCAGGGTCGGTGGACGCCTCAGACCACAGCTCAGAGGGCGAACCCCTGGTAAGTGGACGCATCGCACCCATCCTCAAGACAGTGACTATATTAATTCCCCCCATGCCCGAAGCCGTGAAGGTGAAAGCCTTAATAGACTCTGGCTGCACCCGCTGCCTCATTAGCCCGACGCTAGTGGGGAATCTGGGTATTGTGTCGAGGAGACTGGAACAACCAAACTCATTTGGCCAGTTAGATGGGTCCATAGCAGGGGGGGTGCCAACTACCCTAGCCACTTTACCAATACACCTCTCCCTGGGCAAACATGAGGAAGACATAATGTTTGTGGTGACCCCAGGCATGGAATGCCCAATGACCCTAGGGATGGAATGGTTAAAAAAATGGAACCCCTGGGTGAATTGGAGGATGGCAGAAATCAAATTCCTGAAGGGGGACCCTATGGACTTAAAATCCCAAGGGGGGCTACCAGAATCATGAACAGAAAAAGCATCCATGGGAGAGGAAAGGGGACTACCAGAAATACCAGAGGAATACAGAGACCTTGCTGAGGTTTTTAGTGAGGAGAGGGTGGATGAGCTCCCCCCACCCCACTGACCCACATACTGTGCCATTGAATTCAAATGGCAAAACTCCCAAAGCCCAGATTCTACTCCATGAGCCCAAAGGAAAAGGAAGAAATGGAGAGATTCATAAAGAAAAACCTAGAAAGGGGATTCATTGAGCCATTCAAGCCTAAAGTGGCTGCCCCGGTCCTCTTTAGAGAGAAGAAGGACGGCTCTTTACGCTTATGCGTGGATTATAGGGCCCTGAATACAATCAATGAAAGCAACCTATACCCTCTGCCCCTCATGAAAGACATGTTGTCACACTTCTCGAAAGGGAATTTTTTTTTCTAAATTAGACCTAAGGGAAGCTTACTATCACGTGAGAATTAAGGAAGGGGATGAATGGAAGACCACATTTAACTGTCCCATGGGGTGCTACCAATTCAAAGTCTTGCCATTTGGATTACAAGGGCCCCCCGCAGTATTTATGCAATTAATCAATGACATTCTAATGGGGTCCTGGTTTACTTAGATGACATTCTTATCTTCACTGAATCAAAAGAGGAACATGTCAAACTATTGAGAGCGGTTTTAAAGACACTGTGAGCCGCCCACCTATATGCCAAACTGTCAAAATGCGAATTCCACCAGGAAAGGATAGACTACCTAGGTTATCGCATATCCTCACAGGGCATTGAAATGGACCCAGAGAAGGTCAGAGCAGTATTAGAATGGGCACCACCCTGCACAAGAAAGCAACTACAAAGTTTCCTGGGCTTTGCAAACTTTTACCGCCAATTCATCCCCTCATTTGCCCAGATAGCCCTGCCCCTCACGAATTTACTAAAAACGAAGGGAGCATCCTCAGTAAAACCTAGCCAGCCACTAACATGGACAATGGAATGCCAAGCAGTGTTTGAGAGAGTAAAGAGACTTTTCTCTGCTGAACCAGTACTGAGGCACCCAGAAATGGATAAGCCCTTCGTAATACAGGTGGATGCAAGTGATGTGGCAGTGGGGGCTGTACTATTACAAGAAAACAATGAAGGGGTATTGCAACCCTGTGCATATACATCCAAGAAACTCACAGAAACGGAACAGCGCTGGCCTGTATGGGAGAAAGAGGCATACGGGATATGTTGGTCATTACTCATGTGGCGCCAGTTCCTTGAAGGCAACAAAATCCCCTTCCTGGTGTGGACTGGCCAGAAAAATTTGGAAGCCCTGAAAACACCCAGGAAGCTCAACCCCAAGCAAGCCCACTGGTCCCAGCATTTTCACCAGTTCCAATTTACGCTCAAGCATTTACCGGGGCGGAAAGAACTTTCTGGCAGATGCACGCATGCCCCAATATAACAGCACGTGAACCACCGACTCTAAACCGATGATGGTAGAATCACAACTGGCAGCGCCAGTAACCATCAGAGCCCAAGCTAAATTAAAACCACAGCTGGGCAGCCAAACCAGAATTGAATTCTGGAAAAGTTTGGAAACAGATGAATGGTTCCAGAAAATCAAAAATGTGTGCACAATGAGAGATGGGCTGCCTTGGATGGGGAAAAAGTTATATATCCCAACAACCCAAAGAGTCACATTCATGCAGCTTTGCCACGACACAAAATCAGCAGGGCATTTTGGATTTGTAAAAACATTACACTTAATTAAACGGCAATTTTGGTGGCCATCCATAAAAAAGGACATAGAAAGTTACGTGGCCAGCTGCCCAAAGTGTGCAACTGCAAAGAGGTTGCAAGGGAAATCACCTGGACTGTTACAAACAGTGGCAAATCCCTCAGCCCCCTGGAGGGAAATAGCCATGGATTTTATAGTGGAATTACCAGAAAGCAATGGGAATACTGTTGTCTGTATGATCACGGACTTGTTTTCCAAACCGGTGCACTTTATCCCTTGCCAAAAGATTCCCACTGCAAAAGCCTTAGTGAAACTTTTTGTCCAGCACATTTACAGATTGCATGGGGCACCCCAACGCATCATCTCTGATAGGGGAGTGCAATTTATGTCTGCATTTTTGAAGGAATTTTTATCCTTCTTAGGGATCACTCAGGGACTGACATGATCAGGGGATGTCCATCAGGGGATGGACAACCAGAATGCTGTCACTCAGTACTTGAGCAATATTTAAGATGCTTTATTAATTTTCAGCAAACAAATTGGACGGACTTACTCCCTTTCGCAGAAGTTGCCTACAATAATGCAATCCATTCCAGCACAGGTTACACTCCTTTTGAAATAGCCACCGGTCAAAGTTTCAACCCCATGCCAGAATTAACCCCAAACGAACCGGCGATCCCATCACTAAAAGAATGGATGGAACAATTACAAAACACCTGGCCAATAGTTAGAAAAGCACTAGATGAAGCTAGGCAGGCATACAAAGCACAAGCCGATAAAAAAAGGGTTGAGCCTACACCATTCATATCTAAAGTCCCTACAACCCTGTAAAAAACTTGGACCAAAATATATAGGACCTTTTCCAATTAAAAGAATCATAAACCCAGTAACAGCACAATTAGCATTTCCCAAAAATCTCAGGCAAATACACCCAATTTTTCATTGCAGCTTGCTGAAAAGAGAGCATCAGTCATCGTTATCGCCAAAAATCCCCCCCACCACCTCCAATCATGGTGGAGGGCGAACAACACTTTGAAATAAAGGAAATCCTAGACTCTAGGAGATATCATGGAGCGACTCAGTACCTAGTTGCATGGAAACATCTCCCTGCCTCACAAAACAAGTGGGTCCATAAACGTCATGTCAGAGCCCCGAACCTATTAAAGAAGTTTCACACAGAGTATCCTAACAAGCCCGACTAACTTGTATACCTGTTTTGTTTTCTTTCAGGTGGCTCTCGATTGTTTAGGGAGGTGTCAGAATCCAATTATATTTCATCTCTAGTTATCGACTATGGAAAACCCCATTTCTGCCCTCTCTGGATTCTGTCATATGATGAAGGGGAAGGGGGGTGAACAAAGGGGTTTTATGGCCCTCACTTCCTTCAGTACAAATTGAAAGGGATTGAATGTGGATACCACCAAAAGGACTAAATCATAACAATGGGGCCATCAGCTTTCATCTACTCCTCTCTGAAGTCTCCCTTCCACCGGCAGTGAGGAAAAGGGGGTGGAAATGTAACGCCTGGGATTGTCGCTGGAAAGATGGTGGGGTGGGGTGGGGCTTCTGGGGACCCCTTAAAACCTTGAACCATAGGGCTTGGGCCCCAGGTCCTGTCTAGAACGCCTGCAACCATTTTCTCTTAATAAAGGATGCCTGTTGGAAGAAATATTCCAAGAGTTCTGTCTTCTTAAGATGCATAGTGGGGTGGGTCCTTACAGGAGGTTCTCAATCATCCAGGACCTGGTTGTCCCAAACGTGCTTTTCCAAAAGACAGCTGAACTATTTTGGGGGTTTTTTTTCTCCTTGAAAGTGTTTCGCTTCTCATCCAAGAAGCTTCTCTTGAATGAGAAGCGATATATTTTCAAAGGAAAACAAACAAACAAACAAAGACTGTCCAGTTGCCTTTTGGAACATTCTCAGCTGTTACCTTACCAACAGATATGTGTGTTCGGATATGGGCAGAGCAGGAAGGAATTTCTGTTGTGCTTTTAATTTATTATTATTACAGAAATATTTCATGACTGAATGCATGCTTCAAAGCATTGGCTTATTTATTTATTTCTATCCCACTTTTATTATTTTTACAAAAAACTCAAGGCAGCAAACATATCCAACACACCTTCCTCCTCCCATTTTCCCTACAATAGCAACCCTGTGAGATGAGTTGGATTGAGAAAGAGAAGGACTGGCCCAAAGTCACCTAGCTGGCTTTCTAGGCTAAAGCCAAACTAGAACTCACAGTCTCCTGGTTTCTGGCCTGGTGCCTTAACCACTAGACCAAACTGGCTCTCTTTACCTGTCTTTTTTAATCTTATAATTAACCACCCATCAATGTGGGTGTGTGGCCTAACTTGCCCCATAATGTTAGAGCCAAGAGATGGCAGGGTACACTATCACATTTGCTTTTCAAAATTTGCTGGTAGAGCAGTCTTAAGCTTCCTACTGTAAGCACGGTATGGAATCTCTCCTTGCTAAATGTTCCTCTGAGCTTTGGAGGCATTCTGTGTACGATTTGGCTATTTGGTGCTTTCTGGGCTAGATAACAAGAATGAAGTGATGAATGAAAGCAGGGGAATTTCCACCCACTATGAAACACAGACACTTTTTATTTTGGCCTCCAATTGCTTCATCAGTATTCATTCTTCAGGGACAACGAGAATAATTAGTTTCCTCAGCATGCAATCACCGAGAATCACAGCAAGTGATTCATCAGCCCCAGAAATTAGTATATTAGAGGGTTTTAAAGCAACACTGGAAAGATGGAGAAGGGGCTCCATTGTGCTACAGTTGGACTTTTGCTAATGAGATTGAGGGGTGGGGCTTCTAACCGGAGAAACCGGGGTCACCATATGCTACAGGCAAGTTTCCTTTAAGAGAAGGACTAAGGGTGTTCTAAGTAACATTGTGACAGATTCTTTTTTAAAAAACTCTAATTTATGTTTCGTACATAAATATGAAAGATCTGTTTTAGCCTGGGGCTGTTCTGTGCAGGGAGAAAACTTCTGTTTGCTGTGTATGGAGAAAGAAATATATTGTAGAATCATGGATCAAGGTATTTCTGTAGCTTGAGGACATTTCTGCAAGGGTACCCCTTGTCTGGAGGGGTATTGGGAGAAGACTATCAGATTGGATGAGGCTACATAAGGGGTGCCAACCTCTTTCTCTGCAGCCAGTTATCTTCAGCCTTTGTCCTTTTTAATAGGAAAACCTAAAGTTGAATCTTCATACTCATACTAATGATGAAATTCTGCATTAAGTCTCTAAGGATGGAGATTTCTCTGAATTTGCTCCAGGAAATATATGTAGAATATATAGAGAACAACAAGAGGCCAATGATAAAATATTTGTTGTATCACAAAAGGGATGCAAATTCCCTTTTTCATTTGAGCATTTCAACTACAGTGCATATTACTACTACAAAAGGGGCAGAGTTTATACCATGATGTCATGATACATGTTTTGCTGTGCTGTTGAATTCATGGGCTCGTTCCAGACTCCTCTGTCTCCAAGAATTACTTTATCCCAGGATTCCCCAGAAATACCACTATTGAAAAAGTCTAATGGGTGGAATTCTGTAAGAGGATCCCTCGGAGATTCAATGGACGTAAGAACAACCAGGAAGACTGCAAATCTCTGAAGAGAAAATTGTGTTTTAAAATGAAAAATAGAACCTTCTGACATAAACCTTGGAATATCTTCACTCTTCACTCCACCCTTGATTGGAAATTCTCTACCACAATGTGTCTAACCTTGGCAACCTTTAAGCTGTGGACTTCAGCTCCCAGAATTCCCCAGCCAGTTGAAGTCCACAAGTCTTCACATTGCCAGGATTGGACACACCTGCTCTACCATACTGGACTATAATATTTTCAAAATAGATGCTTCTATTGACCTAGCCTTAAATCTAGCTCTAGTACATAAGCCTTTTAATGAATTTTAAATATATTCCAACTTTTGGAATGTATTAAATTTCCAAAGATTAAAACATTTATATCTGGAAATCAGAAATGTATGTATTCAAAAGAATTCATGAAGCAAATATAGAGACATTTCCACATTTAATACCCAGTTCTAACCATTTCTTCTTTTCTCATGCTTCCGCAAACCTCCGCAGTGCTGGTACTGGACGGACAGGTTGCTACATAGTCCTGGATGTGATGCTGGATATGGCTGAGTGTGAAGGAGTTGTAGACATTTACAATTGTGTGAAGACTCTCTGCTCACGGAGAATCAACATGATTCAGACAGAAGTGAGTTTTATTGGGATGGGACAGAGTAAAGTGCATTGTTCCAGGTAGTCTGTGGAGATTCTCAGTCATCAGGTTAAGGTTATCCCAAAGGTGCTTTTTTCCAAAAAGCAACTAGGCTTTCTTGAGAAAGAAAGTCCAGTTGCCTTTTAGAAAAAAAAATCACTTTGGGGGCAAGTTTGAAGGCCTCCTTTGTGATTGGTATGTATCCTTTGTGGCACAATCAGAACAGCTAGATTCCATATTATTTCAGGAGCAGTTTTACTGTGCAGTACAAGAGCATTGTAACCGATTAATTAAATGTGACATGTGAATGATGCAGTTCAGATGTTCTTAACAAGTCTTCATTTCCTTCATTCCTTCTAAAGGAGCAATATGTCTTCATCCATGATGCCATATTGGAAGCTTGTCTTTGTGGAGAGACCAGCATTCCCATCAGTGAGTTCAGACCTACATACAAAGAGATGGTTAGAATAGATCCACAGAGCAACTCATCTCAGTTGCGGGAGGAATTTCAGGTGAGTGATTGAAAACTGGAGGTTTTCTTGAAACCAGGGCTCTTGACTATGCTCGTGTGTCCCCATTAGGCATAATTCCAAATACCAGTTACATAGAAATAATGAGAGAAGAGTTATGGGGAAATAACAATGAGAGAAGGATATGTCTGCATCATCTACTTGTATATCCTCCAGAAGCATCTAGTTCAGGGCTCTCCAACTTTGGCCACTTTATGACTTGTGGTTGAGGAATTCTGGGAGTTGAAGTTCACAAGTCATAAAGTAGCTAAGGTTGGGGAGCCCTGACCAGTTGACCATGATGGGAAACCAGATGCTGGGCTGAGCTGGGCCTTGACTTGATACAGCAGGCCTGTTCCTATGTTCAACCCTGGAAGACACATCCATCTGTTTTGAATTACAGCCTTTCCTGGAGCACAAAGCAATTTGAATAATTTCCTTATTTTAAAATAGAGAGTGTATTTATTTGGATTTTTAACCTGTCTTCATTACTTTGTAAGTAACTCAAAGCAGCAAACATTTTATTTATTTATATCCTGCTTTTATTATCTTTACAAATAACTCAAGATGGCAAACATATCCAACACACCTTCCGCCTCCTATTTTTGACACAACAACAAACCTGTGAACTGGGTTTGGCAGAGAGTGACTAGCCCAAAGGGCCCTAGCCAGCTTTCATGCCTAAGGCAAGACTGGAACTCAGAGTCTTCTGGTGATTGATCCAATGTCACCCAGCTGGCTTCCATGGGTAAGGCGGGACTAGAACTCACGTTCTCCTGATGATTTGTCCAAAGCCATCTAGCCGGTTTTCATACCTAAAGTGGGATTAGAATTCACAGTCTCCCAGTTTCTATGCAACACCTTAATCTAAGTGGATAGCTGTAGTGTTAAATTTCATCTGCCAATAAGATTATAAAATGCTGCCTAATCTGGTTTCTTCGTGTCCAGCAGACTCTGAATTCTGTAACACCCCACCTGGATGTGGAGGAGTGCAGCATTGCCCTTCTACCACGCAATCGGGAAAAAAATCGGAGTATGGATGTGCTGCCTCCGGACCGGTGTCTCCCTTTTTTGATCTCCATGGATGGAGACAGCAACAATTACATCAATGCGGCCTTAACTGATGTAAGTTCATCTCTTAGATGGCAGGGAATCGGTGGGAAAGTCATTGGCCAACCCCATTTACATTTTCTACACCAGTGGTCTTCAAACCTGGCAACTTTAAGACTTATGGACTTCAGTTCCCAGAAATCCTCAGTCCACAAGTCTTAAAGTTGCCAAGTTTGAAGACCCCTGTCTTACACCAACTTTAAGCTGCAAAGTTAGGTTCCAAAATTGGATGCTAGGAGAACAGAATCCCAAGAAAGGTTTGGCAGAAGTTAGAAAAGGTTTGGGAGACAAAGCTTTAGGAACAAATATATAAAAAGCTCAAAGCTTTAAATAAGGTTTAGAAAATAACTATAAAACATCTATCAGGAGAAAAAAGTCAACTATACTAGTAATTTAGTTGCCCTTGTTAGCCAATTTAGGCTGATCTTCTCAAGCTCACAGTTTCTCAGTTTAGCTACAGTTGATTAAGTGCTGCCACCTAGCTAGATAATTTCAATTTTTTAAAAATTGAAATGAAATTGACCATCGATCAGTACCTCTCTGACCCTCACCAACTGATAGAATTTGATAGTCTCCAATCAAATTAATACTTTGTTGTGTCTTCTGTATGGGCATATGATGATTTGATATTTGGCACTTAGATCCAATCTTTGTCTTTTGGTTTGTTACCTGGTTATTTTTGGATGTCTCTGAGCCTTGATGCTGTATGATAGAAGTCAGCCCTTGTACCTCTCTTTAATTTAGTACATCGGACAAACTGTGCCTCTTTTAACCTCACACATCTCAACACATACATCTCCATATATCTTATTGTTGCCAAGCTTGAGAAACATTGCTGTAGATCAGAGCTGTCCAACCTAGGTAACTTTAAGACTTGTGGATCCTAACTCCCAGAATCCCCCAGCCAGCCATGCTTGCTGAGGGATTCTGGAAGTTGAAGTGCACAAGTCTTAAAGTTGCCTAGGTTGGACATCCCTGCTCTAGATATCGTTGAATTACAGTTCTAGGACCTGTTGCTGTTGGAGCTGATGGCCCTTACAATTTGGTATGTAGAGGAGCGTAGGAAGCAGCTTTATATTAACTTGGAATACTGTCTCATATAGTCAAGTGTCAGTAATGCTATTCAGCATTTACAAAGCCATTTCTATGCTTTCCTTTTGCTTCCTCTTGGGTTAGAAAATTCTGATTACATCATCACCTCCACCAAAACCCCTGTAGATTGCACTCATTTTGATGGCATTCTTCTGTCTAGACAATATGATTGAGTTGCATTATTTTGTGCCAATGTGTCATGTGTACAAATGGTATGCTAGCTTCCAGGTAAGAAGAATAGGGCCAAAGAAAGCTATATTACCTAAAATAATCAACAGGCTCTTTCAATTAGCCAAGGAAATGCCAGATTGCTAGGAAGAAGGAGAACAATCACTTTGAAAGCTTGTCACCATGCAATGCTCCAAAGGAAAATAAATTGTCAAGGGTGAAAAGCTTCATCTACATATTTTTTTCCCTAGGTCTTTACTTTTACCACCACAGCATGAAATGATTGGATCAGGATTTGACTTATGCTGGCTCAGTGAGGGAAGGCCATCCTTCAGAGTCTACATTAAAACTTTATTTCTTCTACCCTTTTCCTTTAAAAACAGTGTTTTCAAAAAGTATTTGAGCAGAGAGGCAACTATTCCATTCACACATATTTTAATGGAACATTATTGTGAATCTAGGAATAAATGGCCTGAGTATCTTTACAAGCTGCTTACAAAACACTATTTGTAATGCTACTAAGGTAAACAATTATTATTTTTTTGTAAAAAAAATTCTTTTATTGAAACAATCAACATCAAACATAAGATCATATTTAAAAGCAATCATCATATAACCTGCAATACAACACTATGGATTAGTCTTTGTAAACGTCTGGTTTAGTAAACATTCCTCTTATATATGTTCTAACTACTGTTTCTAGTCTATCATATATTGTTCATTCGAGCTTCAGAGGTAAATTCGTCTCGGTAGTAGTGCACTCTTTTATGCTCCCTAGCAAAGGATCCTGAGGTAGAAATTCAATAACCTGAGGTAGAAATTCAGTACACATTTCCAATATTAAAGCAATCAACATTAAACATAGGATCATATTAAGAAGCAGTCCTCATAAAACATGAAAATACAGCATGAGTTATTAGTCTTTGTAAACGTCTGGTTTGGTAAATATTCTTTGCTCCTCACGTCAAGCCTCAACTATACACCTGATACATTTTATTTGATTTGATTGGTGTTTCTCTTATATATGGTCTATCTACTGTATCTAGTCTATCACATATTGTTCATTCATGCTTCAGAATTAACTTCGTCTCAGTAATAGTGCAGTCTTTTATAATCCCTAACAAAAGATCCTGAAGTAGAAATTCAATAACCTGAGGTAGAAATTCAATCTGCTTGTTCAATATTAAAGCAAACAACATTAAGCATAAGATCATATTAAGAAGCAATCATCATGGAACATAAAATACAACATTAGGTATTAGTCTTTGTAAACGTCTGATTTGGTAAACATTCTTCACTCTTCACGTCGAGCTTCAACTATACGCCAGATACATTTTATTTGATTGGTGTTTCTCTTGTATATAGTCTATCCACTGTTTCCAGTCTGTCAAATATTGTTCATTTGAGCGATCTTTCAAATATGCTGATATTTTCGCCATTTCCGCCAAATTTATTACTTTCAAAGTCCATTCTTCCATAGGTGGTATTTCTGGATTCTTCCAGTATTCTCCCACCAACAATCTGGCTGCTGTAATCAAGTTCAGAAATAAGCTCGTCTCTGAGGTAGTGCAATCTGTTATGATCCCTAACAAAAAAACCTGAGGTAGAAATTCAATACGCTTTTTGAATATGGTTTGGAGTGTCCACCATATCTTCCTCCAGAAGGCTTTGATTTTTCTGCATGTCCACCAAACATGAAAGTATGTAGCCTCCCCATCGCCACACCTCCAGCACTTGGGCTGGGTGTCTGGATAGATGTATGATAGTTTTTTCGGGTCTAGATGCCACCTGTAGAACATCTTGTAGAAGTTTTCTCTTAGCTGTTGCGCTTTCGTAAATTCTACATTTCTCACCCAGATTTCCTCCCACGTTTCCATCGCGATCAGATGTCCAAAGTCTTGTTCCCACTTTACCATACAGTCCTTGACTAGCACCATTTCAGAGTCCATTTCTATTAGTACACTGTACACTCGTTTGATATGCATGATCCCCTGCTCTCTAATCTGTTCAATTAAAGTCTCATCAGTCCGGGATAAGCCCTTCTTCTTGTCTTTATGCCACCTTGACTGCAGTTGTAGGTATGATAGCCAGGTACCTCCTATTCCTTCGTCTGCTAGCGTTGTTTGTGGCTTTAAGGAGAACCCATTTTCTTCTTCCAGTACCAGTTTACTGTAGGGCACCACTCCCTGTTCTTGGGATATGTTTACGTCCCATATTGCGGATCCGGGGATCGTCCAGATGGGGATCTTATCATGTAGAAGGTACTTATATTTCCTCCATACCCACAACAACGGGGTTCGTAGTGGGTTCGCCTTGAAGTTCTTGTCCGCCTTTTTGCCGTACACCAAGTATGCATGCCAGCCGAATAGTAGACCGTGCCCTTCCACATTCAGTATTCTTTCGTTTGTCATATTGATCCAGTCACTCAATGCCACCAATGTCGCTGCGTAGTAGTATAGTTTTAGATTGGGCGTTTTTAGTCCCCCTCTCTTCCTCGTGTCCTGGATGATTTTTAGTTTTACCCTCGGTTTCTTGCCATCCCAAATAAATCTGTTGATGCCCTTCTGCCAGTTGTCCAAGTCCACATCCTTTTTGATTATGGGTAACATTTGAAAGAGAAATAGAAATTTTGGTAAGACGTTCATTTTTACTGCTGCCCAGCAGGGACAGTCGTAGTGTTTTCCACCTTTCCAGATCTCCTTGTATCTTGTTCCACAGCACCTCGTAGTTATTCTTGTATAATTTCGCGTTCGTTGTTTCTATCTCCACTCCTAAGTATTTAACTTTCTTGACTATTTCACAACCCGTTATTCTTTCCAAGTCCTGTTTTGCTTTGTTGTCTAGATTTTTGACTAGCATCTTCGTTTTTGATATGTTTACTTTGAAGCCTGACACCCTACCATAGTCTTCCATTATCTCCATCAATCTCCTTGCTGACTGTACTGGTTGCGACACTGTCACCAGCAAGTCATCTGCAAAGGCACACAGTCTGTAGTCTTGTTGTCTAATCTGTATACCCTTTATGTCCTCTGCCGCTCTCATCTTGTTCAGTAGAATCTCCAGCGTTAGGACAAATAGCAGGGGTGACAGCGGGCAGCCCTGTCTCGTGCCTCTTTCTATGTTGAATGAGTCCGTTAGGTCTCCATTAACAATGATCTGGCCTGTTAGTTTCTGGTAAATAGCCAGTATGGAATTGAGAAACTGTGTTCCCATTTTCATTTTCCGGACCAAGTTTGTCAGAAACGGCCATTTCAATCTGTCGAAGGCTTTTTCTGCATCCACAAACATAAGAGTGGCGGGTACCTGGTTGTGCCTTTCCAAGTATTCTATTATGTTCAACAGCTGTCTCACATTGGTTTTCATCTGGCGCCCTTGTATAAATCCCCTTTGGTCCGGGTGTATTGTTTTTTGTAGTACAGTCATTAGTCTATTGGCCAAAATTTTTGCGAAGATTTTGTAGTCTGTGTTTAGTAGTGAGATGGGTCTGTAGTTTGCAGGTTGTGCGTTATCTTTTCCCTCCTTGGGGATTAACGAAATGTAGGCTGTTTTCCAGGATGGTGGGACTTGGCCTCCTTCTTCTATGTTGATAAATAGCTTTCTGAGGGGTTCTAACATCTCCTCCTGGAGATGCTTGTAGTAGGTCGCTGTTATCCCATCCGTCCCAGGCGATTTTCCTTTTTTTAGTTGTTTGATCACTGAGTGTATTTCCTCCTTTGTGATTAAGGCATTCAGGGCATCTCTTTGTGCCTCGGAGATTGCCAGTATCTTTTCGTTTTGTAGAAATTTATCTATCTCTTTATCTTGTGTCTTCTCCTCGGCGTATAGCTTTGAGTAGAACTCGGTAAAGGCTTTCTTGATGGTTTCCTGTCGAAATTCTTCCTTGCCTTTGTACTCTATCTTTTCAATTATGCGGGATTTCTGTTTCTTTCTTATGATATAAGCAGCCATCGACCCGGTTTGTTGGCATTGCAGAATGTCTTATGTTTTGCATATTGTATATTCCTTGCAACTTGGTCTGCCATCAACATGTCAAATTGCTTTCTTAGAATCTTGATTCCTTCTTTGGTGACTTTGTCCTCCGGTCTTTTTATTAATAGCCGCTCCTTCTTACTTATCTTGTCTTCTAACTCTTTTCTTTTTTGTTCTTGTTTGCGACGGTGCCTGTTATTCATGTCCATAAGAATCCCACGCATATACGCCTTGCTGGTGTCCCAAATCATTTCTATAGGTGTTTCATTGTTCATATTTATGTTGAAGAATTCCTTCATAGCATTTTTGCATTCAGCCACCTTTTCTTCGTGTCTAAACAGGTTTTCATTAATTCTCCAGGATCTCCTCTGTTTCAGGCCATGTCTTAATTCCATCCTCACTGGGTTGTGATCTGTTAGTACTTTGGGTAGGATTTTCACCGCATTTAGACAAACCAGCCAGTCGCTAGATGTTAATATAAAGTCAATTCTGGAGAAAGATTGATGTCTGTCAGAGAAAAAAGTGAAATCTTGTTCTTTGCCATGCCTTTCCCTCCATACGTCTGTCAGTTCAAGGTCTTCCTTCATGTCAAAGAAGGATTTAGGCAACTTGGAGTGCTTTTGCGGTTTAGGTGCAGTCCTCTTTTTGTCCAGGGCAGTCTCTATGACCCCGTTCCAGTCGCCCAGTATAATGCAAGATCTGTAGTTGAGTTGAGTTAACTTCTTGTGTATCCTTTTGTAGAATTTGCCTTGTTGCTGATTTGGTGCATATATGCCCATCACCAGAATCTTCTTGTCTTCTTGTGTTATTTCGATTGCCAGGTATCTACCTTGGGGGTCTGACTCTATTAGCTTAGTTATTACATGTTTCTTTACATATATAACAATCCCATTCTTTTTTCCTGGTGCCGCTGCAACAAATTGTGTGCCCAGTTTGTAGTTGATTAAATATTTTTGGTCTGCCGCTCTGATGTGTGTTTCTTGACAGCGCGCGATAAAATCCTAAAACAAGTAAGAAAAAAATCCAAAAAGTAAACTGAGACCAAAACAAAAAATTTGAACAACCCAAAAAAGCTGTGTTTTTTTAAATAATAACTAGTATAATAATAACAGCAAACATATAATAACAAGAAATGGAGATAGATAGCCAGCAGACGGAGGGGAGCTTCCCAGTGTTTTGTATTGAGTGTCACATGTATGACTATCTGTCTGCTGGACAGAAGTCTTGGGTGTGTGATCGGTGCAATGAGCTCCTGGCTCTCAGGGAACAGGTTCTTTCGCTTGAAGCCAAGGTAGCAGACCTGGAGAAGCAGAGAGAGATAGCGAGGCAGGAGAAGATCTTCAGGGATGCAGCAGGAGCATCCCACTCCATGCTGAGCAGCTCTCCAGCTGCTTTGGAGAATGGAGATCTTGGGCAGGTAGGACATCAATCTGTGGAAGAGGGACAGGCTCCCTTAGTTGAGACCCCTTCCCTGGAGGATGTGCCCATATCCTCTTGCACCGAGGATACTTCTCCGTGGGTGGTGGGAGGGGGGCTTCTTGTAGTGGGTGATTCAATTGTTAGAAATATAGAGAGATGGGTTTGTGATGGAAGCGTTGACCGCATGGTAAACTGCCTGCCGGGTGCAAAGGTTGCGGACATCACGAGGCATCTAGACAGGCTGATAGACAGTGCTGGGGTGGAGCCAACTGTTGTGGTACATGTCGGTACCAATGACATTGGAAAAGCTAAGCGGAAGGTCCTGGAAGCCAAATTTAGGTTGCTAGGTAGAAGATTAAAGTCCAGGACCCCCAAGGTTGCATTCTCAGAAATGCTACCTGTTCCACGCGCAGGGCCAGCTAGACAGGCAGAGCTCAGGAGCTTCAATGCGTGGATGAGGCAGTGGTGCCGGGAGGAAGGGTTTAGATTCATTAGGAACTGGGAAACATTTTGGGACAAGCCACACCTGTACAGAAGGGACGGGTTACATTTGAACCATAATGGAACCAGACTGTTGGCGATTAATATTAAAAAGGTTTCAGAGCAGCTTTTAAACTGATTCATAGGGGCAAGTCGACAGGAGCTGGGCAGCTTCCGGTTCGAGAAGGCGCACTGCCTAATATGGAGGGTGGAAGTTATGCACACATTGGTGAGTCAACAGGAAAACTAAATTGTAATAGTCAAGCAGAAGGACATGGTAGACCATCTACAAATTCTACAACCAAATTCTACAGTCAAAATCCACAGTCAAAGTTGAAAGTGCACCAGAAAATTACATATAAAGGTCTGTACACAAATGCTAGAAGCATTCGAGCAAAAATAGGGGAATTGGAATGCTTGGTGAAGGAAAATAATATTGATATTATCGGCATAACAGAAACCTGGTGGACAGATGAAAACCAATGGGACACAAGGATTCCAGGTTACAAATTGTATAGGATGGACAGGAGAGGGAGAAATGGTGGTGGCATGGCCTTGTACATAAATGAGGAGTTAGAATCTCATGAACTCAAAATTCAAGAAAATTCAAACTCACCCACAGAAACATTGTGGATAAAAATCCCAGGACAGGAAACTAATCTGACGTTAGGGATCTGCTATCGCCCTCCCAACCAAACTCCAGAGATAGATTGCTATTTGGAAAATGAATTTAAGGAGGCCTCAAAAAGAAATAGGGTAGTCATAATGGGGGACTTCAACTATCCCCAAATAGATTGGGTAAATTCTTGTTCTACACATGAAAGAGAGACAAGGTTCCTCGACATGTTAGCCGATTATTCCCTTGAGCAGATGGTCATGGAACCTACCAGGGGAAAGGGGATCCTGGACTTGGTTTTAACTAACGCACAGGATTTGGTTCATGATGTCATTGTAACCGAGCCCATAGGAACCAGCGATCACAACACAATAACCTTCAACTTAACCATGGATAGCAAATTGTCAGTGAAAACTAACACAGAGACCTTAAACTTTCACAGAGGGAATTTTGACAAAATGAGGAAAATAGTAAAGAAGAAACTAAAAGGAACAGTTAAAAAAGTCAAATCCCTCCAAAATGCTTGGAAACTGTTTAAAAATACGTTACAGCAGGCTCAAATAAAATGCATTCCTAAAAGAAGAAAGAGGATTGGAAAGTCCAAGAGGATACCAGTATGGCTTACGAATGAGGTAAAGGAGGTGATTGGAAAGAAGAAAAACTCATTTAAGAAATGGAAGGCTCTTCCTACCGAGGAGAACAGGAGGGATCACAAACTCTGGCAGACCAAATGCAAGGCGATAGTCATGAAAGCCAAGAGAGACTTTGAGGAGCATATAGCCAAGAATATTAAAAATAATAACAAAACCTTTTTTAAGTACATCAGAAGCAGGAACCCAACCAGAAAATCAGTTGGGCCACTTGATAACAATGATCAGAAGGGGATAATCAGAGAAGACAAGGAGATTGCTGAGAGGCTAAATGACTTCTTTGCCTCCGTTTTCACCGAGGAGGATAGAGAACATTTGCCTGCCACTGAATTAGTTTTCCCAGGGAGGGAAATAGAAGAATTAAACCTGATAGAGATAAACAAGGAAGATGTTCTTGCATGCCTTTCTAAACTAAACATCAACAAATCGCCGGGTCCAGATGGCATCCACCCTAGAATTCTCAAGGAACTCAAGTGTGAAATTGCTGAACTTCTAGCTAAAATATACAATCTTTCTCTAAGATCAGGCACTGTACCGGAGGATTGGAGGGAAGCAAATATAACCCCGATCTTCAAGAAAGGATCCAGAGGTGATCCAGGAAACTATAGACCAGTCAGTCTAACCTCAGTTCCAGGCAAACTGATGGAAACCATTATTAAAGATAAAATTACAGGGCACATAGAAAAACAGGCATTGCTGAAAGAAAATCAACATGGTTTCTGCAAAGGCAAATCATGTCTTACTAACTTGTTAGAATTCTTTGAGGGTGTAAATAAATACATAGATAAAGGGGCCCCAGTTGATATTGTATATCTTGACTTTCAAAAGGCTTTTGACAAAGTCCCTCACCAAAGGCTCCTAAAAAAGCTCTCCAGCCACGGAATTAGAGGACAGGTCTTGTCCTGGATTGGTAACTGGCTAAATTGTAGGAAGCAAAGGGTGGCAATAAATGGACAATTCTCTGGATGGAAAGAAGTGAGAAGTGGTGTACCCCAAGGTTCAGTTTTGGGGCCTTTACTTTTTAATTTATTCATCAATGATCTGGATGTAGAAGTTAATAGTGAGGTAGCCAAGTTTGCTGATGACACTAAATTGTTCCGGGTTATGAAAAGTGAAACTGATTGTCGGGAGCTCCAGAAGGATCTCTCGAAATTGTGTGAGTGGGCAACAAAGTGGCAAATGCATTTTAACCTAAACAAGTGCAAAGTTATGCACATCGGGGCAAAGAACCCCAATTATACTTACCAACTGATGGGGACCAAACTTTCTGAGACAACCCAAGAAAGGGATCTTGGGGGTTTGGTGGACAGCTCGATGAAGATGTCAACCCAATGCGCAGCAGCAGTAAAAAAAGCAAATTCCATGCTTGGCATGATTAGGAAGGGAATCGAAAATAAGTCAGCAAGTGTTGTATTGCCTCTGTACAAATCGATGGTGAGACCACACTTGGAGTACTGTGTACAGTTCTGGTCACCGCACCTCAAGAAGGATATAATGGAACTGGAAAAGGTGCAAAAAAGGGCAACAAGAATGATCAAGGAAATGGAGCGCCTCCCTTATGAAACCAGATTGCAACGCCTTGGTCTCTTCAGCCTTGAAAGATGGCATTTAAGGGGTGACTTGATTGAAGTGTATAAAATCATGCATGGGATAGAAAATGTGGATAGAGAAAAATTCTTTTCTCTATCACACAATACCAGGACAAGGGGGCACTCCCTAAAGCTTATAGCTAAGAAAGTGAGGACAAATAAAGGGAAATGTTTCTTCACCCAGAGGGTCATTGATTTATGGAATTCACTTCCTGAAGGGGTTGTGACAGCTGTCAGCCTTGACAGCTTCAAGGCAGGGCTAGATAGATTCATGGATGCAAAGTGTATTGGTGGTTATTAAAACAGATGTCCATGTGCCGCCTCTATGTTGGTTGAGGCAGGCAGGATTCCCTTGAGTACCATTTGTTTGGGGGTCAAGGGAAAGGGAGGGTTTTGCCTTCTCTTTCTGCTCAAGATCCCCATGTACATTTGGTGGGCCACTGTGTGACACAGAATGCTGGACTCGATGGGCTTTGGCCTGATTCAGCATGGCTCTTCTTATGTTCTTATGTTCTTATGTTCTTGTAGGCAAATTATATCGCTTTTACCTTGTTTCAGGTAGTGAAATATTTTTCTCCTTTTCTGTGGAGAGTTTAATCCGTTAACATTCCAAGTCAAGTATTTAGTCGTCATTATCGGTTTCAGGATACTCTTGCAAGACCGCTTCTGTTCTTTCTCCTGGTTTCTTCTTTGGTCTCGTTCCCATGATATCCGGATTGGTGCTCATATTGAGTTGTGGGGTCTTGTCTTGCTGATCTGTGCATTTGGTAGTGGATCTTAGTAGCCTGCCCTCCGTAGGCTGCCCTGTTTCCTTGTTTTTGTTGCCCTCTGTTCTCTGTGCCGTCGTATCTCGAGGTGGTCCATTCCTTTCTTCTGCTACTGTGCCGGTCTGTGCTTCTGAGTGGTTTGCTCGTTGATCTTGATCCCTTCCGCGTTCCAGTGGTCCTTCTGCGTCTTTCCTCATAGTGGGTTGAGGACCGTCCGTTTTCAGTTCCTTTTCAAGGAAGTCTTTGGCTTTCTGGACCGAGTTCAAGTAGTATCTTTTATTTCTATAGAGAAGTGACATCCCTGTTGGGGTTTCCCATCGATATTGCAGAGCGCGTGGTCTCAGTTCGTTGACCAGGAATTTGTAGTCCTTTCTGTCTCTCAGCATTGCCGGGGGGATCTCTTTCAGTACCTTCACCTCTTGCTCCTCTATGTAAAATCTCTTATTGTAGGAAGTAACGGAGATGAGGTTCCGGAATCCCTGTGTTGCGAAGTGGATGACCACGTCTCTTGGTTGATGCCTGTTTGCTGACTTCCATGAGCCAACTCTGTAGATTCTATCGAATTGCCACGCAATCTCTCCGGTTTTCTTACCCAGAAGTGTTGCCAGGGCCCCTACAAAGGTTCCGAGCAGGCCCCCTTGGGTTTCATTTGTTGTCTCTTTCCAACCTCTAAACCTGATTGCAGACGCCATTTGCCAGTATTGCATCATGGTGGACTGGTCTTGAGCCACTCCTTTCATCTCCGCTATCTGTCCCTCTATGCGGTTCTCCACTTCTTCCATCCTCTTTTCCGTATTCTCCCTGATCTCCTGGAGCTTTTCTCCCATTTCATCCCCTATTCTCTTGTAGTGTGCTTGCATCGCCTCCTTCATTTGGTCCAGGTCTGTGGCCATCGCTCTGCATTGATCTTCCCACTTTCTCTCTAGCTCTCTACCTTGGTCCACCAGCATCTGTTTTATGCCTTTGTATCTTTCCTCCATCTTCTGTTCTGCCTCTATGCACCTTCTCTCCATCCTTGCGTCCATTTCCTCCAACTTTTTATCCATTCCATCCATCCTTATTACCAGCGTCTCTATTATCTCTTTTAATTCTTGCATCATGTGTGCTGTTGGGCTGGCATGGGTAAACAGATGGGTCTGGGGGCCTGTAGTTGGATGGGGGTGTGTGGGGATGGGTAGGGTGTTTCCTGGCGGTTTAGAAAGCTGAGCTGGGGAGGATGCAGCTCCCTTTGTGTGTGTCAGTTTGGTCTGTTTAGTCTGTTTGGAGGCCATCTTGAGCTTATCCTCCTGTTGGCCTGGCATTGTTTTGGTTTTCAAGTTAGACCAGATTAGTCACTAGACTGTGTTCTGATGATGATCCCGTACTCTATCTTTTCAGGGGGGGCTCAGGGTTCAGGCAGTGCAGGGCTAAGATCCTATATTCAGGCAGTTCTGTGTTCAGGGAGCCTGTTCAGTGCCTTTGCCTTGGCTTCCTCCTCTCTCTCTTCTGCCAACCTGTCTCTTCTCTTTGCCCTTTTCTGGCTCCCTCTTGCCCTTCTTTCTTTGCTTTCTTTCCCAGATCGCTTTCTGCTGTCTTCTGCTTGCTTGTGTTTCCAGGTCCCTTCTGCCTTCCCTTTACAGCATCCCAGGTTGCCTTCCAGTCTTCCTCTTACTCCCACCTTCCTCCCTGGTAGGTTCTGCCCTCTTCAGTACCCCTGGGGCTCCTGTTCTGGAGGGTCTGGGGCACAGCGCGTGGGGTATTACTCACCAGTCCCTCTGCCATCCAGGGTACTCTCTTCCTGCGTCTTCCCCCGCCTTCTGCTTCTTTGCCTCTTCCTTTGGTCTTTAATCTTTAATCTTTAATCTTTGTAAAGGCCTCAGTCTTAATATGCAGGAAACATTAAGACGATGATGCTGTTGCCTCCGCCTTCCTCCTCCTTGTCAGGCCCTCTCCGCTGTCCTCGCGGCATTTCTCCTCTCCGTCGTTTCGTCCGGGGGTCTTTTCCCTGTCTGTAGACCCTCCCAGCCACCCTCCCTGTTTCTGCCGGTGTCTACCTCATTTTCGCAGCGCTCCTCTGGTGCCCGCTCTCTCTCGCGACGTTGCGCTGTGTCTTGCGGCTTCTCGCAGTGTCCTGCAGCGTCCTGCAGCGTCTTGTGTCTTGCGGCCTCTTCGGGCCTGCTGGACGGACAGCCGCCGCCGGCTTCCTCTGCCTCGTCTGCAACCTCCTCGGGTGCTCCAGCGGCGATTTCTACTTTTCCGGGTAGGTCTGGGGCTCTTCTTCACTCGTCCCTCTTCTTCTTAATCCTCGCTCTCTCGGCGGTCTGTTTTTTTTTTTTTTAAATTAATCGAGCCCTGTCTCGGAGCTCTCTTTAGGTGGCTCCGGTCCACGTGACCAGAACCAGAAGTCCTCTAAACAATTATTAAATGTGTGATGAAGTCATATAAGTTGTACTTAATTTTGATTGATCAAATCAGCTTTAATTATTTTCCTGGCTTAACTACTTTATTAGGGCAATCCCAATTTTAGGACTGTATGTGGATATTTCCCAGAAGGCCTGGATTAACTATTAGGTTAAAGAAGCAGCAGACCAGTTCATAGTCTTGAAAGGCCTAGTTCCTCTCCTGTGGCCATCATCATAGCTGGCTGGGGAATTCTTGGACCTGAAGTCCACAAGTCTTAAAGTTATTAAGGTTGGATACCCCTGATCTGAATGACATCCATCTTACCAATTTTTATTCTAGGATAAAGATACACTACATGTATCTTGTGTGGACTTCAGCTGGCTAAGAAATTCTGTAGTCTTAAAGGTCTTAAAGTTGCCAAGGTTGGGAATCCCGATCTAAACATTTACTCCCTCCTTCATCTCAGTCATTTAAAGTTCCTTTTGTTCAGTGCCTTTAACCAACTAAGTTGCAATTGTGATTGATGAGCAGACTTAACATAAGAATGACCTTGTCAGATTAGGTAAGGTTCATTTTATGCCAGCCCAAAATTTTAAAAAAGAGGCAAAGCAAGAGCAGCTAGTGTGCTTCTCCCTCCCTTTGAGTGTGGTATTAAAGGACTGAGATGTCTGTATTGCTAGTCTGGGAGTTGAAGTCCACCCTCCTAAAATAGCAGAGCCTGAGAAACACTGCAGTGCCCACTGAAGAGTTGTTTCAGTTTTTGTTTCCTACATGCTTTTACCAATCTCTTTTGTTCTTCTCCTAGAGCTACACCAACAGTGCTGCTTTCATTGTAACCTTGCACCCCCTACAAAACACCACAACAGATTTCTGGCGGTTGGTATATGACTATGGCTGCACCTCCATCATTATGCTCAACCAGCTCAACCAATCCAATTCTGCCTGGGTAAGTGAGAGAGACCCACTTGTCACTTGATTACCTCTATTTATTTATTTTTGCACTAGTAGTTTTGTTCCAGATCTCTAATGCTTGAAGCATTGCACTAGGACAGGGGTAGGCAACCTTGGCTCTTTTATGACTCATGGACTTCAACTCCCAGAATTCCTGAGTCAGCATTCTGGGAGTTGAAGTCCACGAGTCATAAAAGAGCCAAGGTTGCCTACTGTAGACTAGGAACAGTGAGACCCATATTCAAGGTCCCCCTTCAGACACAAAACTTTGCTGATAATTTGGAATCATGAATTAAATCTATCCAGTGGTGGGATTCAAATAGGTGAGCAATTGGTTCTCTGTGTCGATGCCGCTTCCGGAAGTCCAATCTGGGCCTGAGCAACAAAAAATTAGCTACCAGTTCTGCCAAAGTGGTGCGAACCGGCTGAATCCCACCACTGAATTTATCCCACAGGGCCATTACTATATGAAACTACTGAAAACAAATCTATATACACCAATTTGAGCTCCTGGAGAAAGGGCAGGATAGAAATCTAAATAATAAATATGCCCACTGCCCTGAGCAAAGAGAAAAGATGGATGAAATAGTTAAATGATAAGTGGAATTGGAATATCAAATAAGAGTGTTCTCCAACTTAAACATGTTGAGGTAGTAAGTCCTGGACTCTCCACCCAGCTTTATATCATTTTACCTTTCCTTACTGGTTTGGGGTGCAAAACTTGCCATCTGTCATCAACTCTTCTAGAACCCAAGTTACCCTCAGAGTAATTTTAAAAACTGGTTGCCAGTTTTGCTTTTTCCCCCTCTTGTTTAGATTTTGGGGCTTTTATAGGCCGAAGGCTTGCAGCAGCATAAGCTTAAGACTCTTTTTTTTTTTACTCCTCAAATAGCTAAGATTTGAGTCTGGCTTGAGCAATCTTTGGAATATGGCCATCCACATGCTACGCAGATGCTGATGCTGCCCTCCAGCCAATGGAAGTTGTGCATTCAGTGGCAAAGCACAGTCACAGCCAGTCAGTCTAGATTTATTGTTTTAAAAGAAAAGAGGGAAGTGAGCAAAGCACAGTCAGCCATGGCTACTGTTGAGATAGTTTTGTAGGAGCACAGCTAAAGGGCATTTGGCCATTGTAAGTCATTTGAAGAGGCCTCGGTGACCTGCTTCTCTGATCATTATGGTTTGCTGAATAAATCACAGATGATTGGATTTGCACAGCAGACTGAGTTGGAAGCTGGCAACTAAATGACCAGAGAAGACCATTCTAGTTGGTCTTCAATTCGATCAGTGGGTGGAAGGACTGCTGCCAGAAATGTGTGAATGCTTTTAACTGACATTAGATGGCAGAATGCAATCTTCTCCAACCTGGTACATAATCTATAAATCCCCCAATCTAAATCCATTCGATGTTTATGCCTGCCTTTGTCATCCTGAAGCCTTTGAACATCAACTCAGTGCCTATACCTTCTGAAGAATTCTGGGAGTTGATGCTTAAGAGCTCCAAGCAAAGCCATAGACATAAAAATCCTATGGATTTAATTTTGGGAATCTATAGTTTTTGTATTTAGATCTTCAAACTATGGAGCATTTGGGAAGGTTGAGTCTCCCTCCCTAGACATTCAAAACACTCTTGCTGGGTTCATGGCAGTTTTAAGAACCCATTACAAGTCCATAATGTTAATTTGCTTGATTTTTTTTTTGTTTTGAAAAGCATAACATTAATACTGTAGACTCTTACTGGACACCTTCATTAAATGGATAATTTTATGAGTCAAGATCAGACACTTCCAGGGCCAATGACCCAACTTACTGTTGTACTACTGATATTGAAACAAGGAGATGAATGAATTAAAGGACTTTCCCTTTTTGAGTGTGAAGATGAGCGCTCTTTTGTCAATCTTGCTTGCTGAGTTAAAGAGGACCGCTGCGTGCTTAATAAACAGAAGAGGAAAATAAACATTATTCTCAGTGCTACCATATCAGGAGGTCTAGTAATACTGAAGGGCCAAAAGGAGTTTATCCAGGAGTGAAATTAACTCCGGAAGCAATTGACACAGGCAAATCCAAGCAATGAACTCTGTTACAAGAGGGCAAACAAAGAATGGAGGGAGCTTAACTGGAATGGAGAAGAGAAGCAGAACTATTTTCACCCTACATAAGAAGCTCTTGTTCTTCTCTGGTCTTTGTAATCAGAGTTGTGCAACACATTTAACCAATTCAATTAAAAATTTTCAGCCTATGTCTGCACAGAATGTGAAGTTTGGTTATTTTTAACTTTAGTGTGCATTTTTGCAGCTTAACATATTGTGCGAGTTCAGCCTTTTGGATGAGTTTATGATTCAGATTCAGAAAATGGATCTAATTTAAACAGACAAATGTTATCGGATCCCTATGCTTCCCCTTATATGTTCAGTATAAATCTGCTTTTGTTTCTCTGTTATCTTATTCTGTTCCTTGCATTAGACATCTGCCTCTTTAGGGATGTGTGCCTAGTGCTGTTTCAGCCTCATTTTAAACATTTACTCCAGTCAGTAGACCTGCAAATGACTTTGGGAAGGCAATTTGGAGGAAATATCTCTCAGTTGAACCACGACTTATGGGAGGAAGTTGCAATAGCCAAATGATGGCTCCGAGTTTGGACACCATCATTTCTGTTGCTAAGTGAGACATTGTTAAGTGAATTTTGCTCCATTTTATGAGCTTTCTTGCCACTGTTGTTAAGTGAATCACTGCAATTACATGATAGTTAAGTGAGTCTGGCTTTCCCATTGACTTTGCTTGTCAGAAGGCAGCAAAAAGTGATCACATGACCCTGGGACACTGCAACCATCATAAATATGAGCCAGTTGCCAAGCATCTGAATTTTGATCATGTAACCACGGGAATGCTACAATTGTTGTCAGTGTGAAAAACGGTCATAAATCACTTTTTTCAGTGCCATTGTAACTTTGAACAGTCACTAAATGAATTGTTGTAAGTCTATGACTACCTGTATTCTTTAAATACATGTGCTACCCAAATGAGATATGAACTGTTGGATGGCCTGAAAAAGCTAAATGTTGTGTTAAAGTGCAGTGACAAACACCGTGTTTTTTGTGTTGATATTTCTATCTTGGTAGTTGCTGTGGGGCAGGGGTCTTCAAACTTGGTCCTTTTATGACTTGTGGACTTCAACTCCCAGAATTCCTCAGCCAGGCATGCTGGCTGAGGAATTCTGGGAGTTGAAGTCCACAAGTTATAAAAGGACCAAGTTTGAAGACCCCTGCTGTAGGGAATGAAATTAGTGAGGCAGGAATAGCAGTTTTCATGCTAGAGAGAGAATCATTCTGTCCATGTAGATCAATGCCTCTCAGAATGATCAGGAGAAGAGGCAAACATCCCTTGACTTTAAAAAACGGAAGGGAAAAGCCTTGAATTAGAACCTGGGAACAAGGACCTTTACAATAACTGTGACTTCTGTCTACTGCAGTGGACCAATTTTCTCTTGCTGGGGTCATGCCTATTCTTGAATAAAGGGTTTATATGTTCAGAGGGAAAAGATTTACAGCTGAACCTGGCCTGAAAACAATCTCATTCATAATGCCCCAAGTAGACAATGCATCAGTTAGGCTGCCAGATGAATGAATATCAAGAGTCCTTCCTATCAGTCATCGTTTCCTGCCACTTTAATGCCAAGCAGTATTAAACCTTGTCCTGATGTATCCTAGGTGGAATTGGCTAAAAACAAACCTTGAAGGGGATGCTGATAACAACATTGAATTGCTTCCATGTGTGAGAGAGAATTAAAAAAAACAGATTAGGCTTATTTATTTAGAGAAAGAGGGACTAGCAGTGGGTGCATGCAAGAAGGAGCGATGGGTTTTACAATTAAACATAAAAGCAAAATACTGTAAGCACTGCTCGATTTCAGGGATTATTCTTTGTTTGGAGAATAAAATAATCAATGTGCATAAAAGCGGAAGCAAACTTTGCAGGTTTAGGGGAAGAGGAGAGAAGAAAGGGAAAAGAGAACGGCAAGTTTAACCCACTGAAGCATGCACCCACTCTTTTCTTCGACCTTAAAAACTTTGAATTCACCCCTCTACCTTTTCTCTCCTCCAAATCATAATGCACCGCATTATGGCTTATTAGGTGAGTAAATCTACCTCTACAGTGCCAGGTATTCATGCCATGGTTTGTTCCTTTCTTTTTAGCCTTGTTTACAATATTGGCCAGAACCAGGCCTTCAGCAATATGGACCAATGCAGGTGGAATACATATCTCAGTCAAGTGATGAAGAAGTTGTAGTCCGTCTTTTCCGGGTGCAGAACATAACACGGGTGAGTTTGCTCTAAACTTCTGCAGTTTTTTTTTTAAATTAAATTAATGCTTGCTTGCTTGCTTGCTTTCAAAAAAAAAACTTGATCTGAAAGAATGGAAAGGGGAAAGAGGTTTGTATTGTGGTCATGTGGGGCCATTCTTTTGTCTTTCCACCAGCAATAATTGCACGTGTTGTGGTAGATTCTCGGTTTCTTGACTTGCAGTTTAAAGCTTCTTCACTTGTAATTCTGTAATGGGACAGTAGGAAAGCACACCAAATTTGATTTCAGAATAAAATGGAATAATCAATGTAGTCCGGTCATGCTGGAAGAAATAGGCCATTTTGTTTATAAAAGATTTGGAGGTGGGGCTGAGAGGTGAGGTAACCAAGTTTCTGTACGAAACCCAGCTGCTGTTCAGGGGAGAAAAAGCAAAAGGGGATTTCAAATTGGACTTGGAGATTATTGCAAGCTACTGTTAATGAAGGGTTAATGCATTCCCCCCCACCTCTCCATGAATCTCATCAAAACCAGTTTGCAATCACTGAGAAATTGGGAGCATTGAGGACATTCAGCCTCTACAATGGAGAGGCAAAGGATAGAAGAAACAAGAACATAGTATCTGTCTATCTATCTGTCTATCTGTCTATCTGTCTGTCTATCTATCTATATCCCACTTTTATTATTTTACAAATAACTCAATGTGACAAACATATCCAACATGCCTTCCTCCTCCTGTTTTCCCCGCAGCAACAACCCTGCAAGATGGGTTGACCTGAGATCACTCTGCTGGCTTTCATATATTATAAATATATTATATTCCACCCATCTCAGTGATAAGGTGACTATCTAACATAGAAGT
Organism: Bothrops alternatus; assembly: GCA_034064705.1. Classification (NCBI taxonomy): domain Eukaryota; kingdom Metazoa; phylum Chordata; class Lepidosauria; order Squamata; family Viperidae; genus Bothrops; species Bothrops alternatus. The sequence continues at coordinate 4,744,924 of JARGCV010000230.1, read as the reverse complement.
GCTTGGGAAGAAAAGGACTTGATTGACACTCAGTGCAGACCAGCTAAATGCTTCACTATCTTTGAGGAATGGCCACTGTTTGCTGGCCTGTGTGGCTGAGTGAAGGAGTTGGTGTAAGATTTTCTCTCTCTGATAGATCTTTACAAAGAGCTCCAAAAGGATCTCTCCAACCTGAATGAATGGGGCTCAGGATAACCATTACAGGTGTGGGGAGCAACTGTGAAACAGCAATGTCCCACTGCCTGGGTGGACAAACCTTTTGATTGCAGCCAGCTGACTGCTGTGTGACTCACAATGCTAGCTTAGATAAGCCCTGGTGTGGTCCAGCACAATCCTTCTTAGGTCTTTATGGAATTGTCTGTCTTTCCTGCATTTTGTTTTTGTTTTTTTTTTAAAGACAGGGAATTTTGTCTTGTGTTAAACTAGGAAAACTGACACAGTGTCAGAATCCAATTATATTTCATCTCTGGTTATCAACTATGGAAAACTCCATTTCTGCCCTCTCTGGATTCTGTCATATGATGAAGGGGAAGGGGAGTGAACAAAGGGGTTTTATGGCCTTCACTTCCTTCAGTACAACTTCAAAGGGATTGAATGTGGATCACCAAAAGGACTTACAATGGGGCCATCAGCTTTCATCTACTCCTCTCTGAAGTCTCCCTTCCACCCTCAGTGAGAAAAAAGGGGGTGGGAATGTAATGCCTGGGAATGTCTCTGGAAGGACAGTAGGGTGGGGGGGGGGCTGCCTGGGACCATTTAAAACCTTGAACTGTAGGACCTGGGCCTCAGGTTCTGTCTAGAACGCCTGCAACCATTTTCTCTTAATAAAGGATGCCTATTGGAAGAAATATTCCAAGAGTTTTGTCTTCTTAAGATGCAAAGTGGGGTGGGTCCTTACATCCAGGCAGTTTGCTTCAAATGAGATTGGATGAAAGATTGAACCACCAGCTGTGGTGGCACAGTGGTTAGAATGCAGCATTGCAGGCTGATTCTGCCCACAGCTTGGAGTTCAATCCTGACAAGCTCAAGGTTGACTCAGCCTTCCCTCCTTCTGAGATCGGTAAAATGAGGACCCAGATTGTTGGAGGCAATATGCTGACATTGTAAACTACTTAGAGAGTGCTGTAAAGCACTATAAAGCGGTACATAAGTCTAAGTGCTATTGCTGGAAGAGCCTCCTCTTTAGGTTCAATGTAAAATCTAATCCAACCAAATGCTCTTCAAATACATTGGATTAGAATTTCCACAACTTCCAGCACCTATATTAAAGGTGGACACTGGTTGGGGATTATAGGAACTGTGGTCCAGAGAGCCCCTGATTCAGAAAGACTTCATTGAACAATTATAGAGAGGGAAACATAGATGGAAATCTCACTGCATGTTGCTCAGAAACTGGTAGCTAATTGTCCCTTTTTCATTATGGTGTCTCTCCTGCCCCAGTTCATTACAGAGGCATTAATAAGAACCTGAATGCCACCCATGGAGAGACACTCTGAAAACCTGTTTTGAGCCTCATAGGATTTTCATCATTTCCACTGATTTTGTACTGAGCTTTCTAACTAGTGCTGTTAAATTCTAGGCTTGCTTAGCTATGGGCGGGAAATCCCCCCTCAATCCATTCCATACTAACTACATTATATTGCAAATCTACCTATATTATGAAAGTATTACAGGGCCTCATTTCCTTATCCCTGCTTCCCTTCCCTTTCCCTTTCAATCTCTCCATTTGTTGTTGTTGTTATTGTTGTTGTTATTATTATTATTATTACTATTATTACTATTATTATTATGCAGTGAACACCAAATGAATGCAAGCAGGCAACAGTCATTGACTGCCAGGAGATAGCTAGCTAGGTGTCTGGCTGCAAATATAGTAGGGTCATGCATACTTCACAACTATATTTGCAAGAGGTGCTCTGGAATTTTTGGGAGTGCAAGCACAGCAGTGCTCTAAAACAGAAGTCCCCAAACTTCTGGGCACCAGGGACTGGTTATGTGGAGAGAGGTTTTTTTGCGGACTGGAGGGGGCGTGGTTTTGTGTGCTGCCTGCATCTCACGGATGGGGCTTTTCTTGTTTGTGCGGCCCGGTGTTGGGGACTCCTGCTGCTTTCGTGCACCAGCAAGCACCTCTTCCAAATCATTTTTGAAACCAATGTAGTTATAATACAGGCAGTCCTTAAATTACAACAGGGACCAGGAACTCCATTGCTAAGCAAGGGGTTGTTAAGTGAGTCACGCCTGATATTACAACTTTTTTGTCACAATTATTAAGCAAATTGCTGCAGCTGTTAAATAAATCACCTGGTTGTTAAGCAAATCTGGCTTCCCTTATTGACTTTGCTTGCTGGAGGCCAGCTGGGAAAGTCACAAATGGTGATCACATGACCTCATGTTAAATACATGCAGGTTGCCAAGTGCCTGACTTTTGATGATATGACCATGGGGATGCTGCAACTAAGTGTGTGTCCTGGTCATAAGTCATTTTTTTCAGTGCCTTTGTCATTTTGAATGGTCGCTAAACAAGTCGAGGACTATCTGTACCTACAGATGGGACTATGTGTGTGTCTGTGTACAAGGCGGAGGTAATACAGGTAGTCCTCAACTTACAGCAGTTACTTAGTGATCGTTCAAAGTTACAACAGTACTGAAAAATGTAAGTTATGACCTTTTTTCATATTTATGACCATTGCAACATTCCCCTGGTCATGTGATCAAAATTCAGATGGTTGCCAACTGACTCATATGATCACCTTTTTTGTGACAATCTGACAAGCAAAGTCAGTGGGGAAGCCAGATTCAATTAACAACTGTGTTACTAATTTTAAGAACTGCAGTGATTCACTTGGCAAGAAAGGTCATAAAATGGGGCAGAATTCACTTAACAAATGTCTCACTTACCAACAGAAATTTTGGACTCAATTGTGATTGTAAGTCGAGGAATATCCTGAATTTAGGAACAAGTCCAAAGAATCAGTAACTCAGAACCAAATAAGAGCAGGTCATTTCATTCTTCTACTATGCCCCATGAAATATCCTGTGCCTCTCAGCTGATTTACAGCTGATGCTCTAAAATTCATTTTGGAATGACTGCATTAGTGGCTTTAATTTTCTCTGTCTCTTTATTATTATTTTTAAAATCTTATCAGCATGTAGCATCATGCTGAAACACAAGGAATCTAAGATTATTTTTTTTCCCCAGCTAAAGAGTTGAAAAATTTTGAGCAGCATTATTTGAGCTCCTGAGTAGAATTGCCTGTGATTCATGTTGTACTAAGTAGGTTATTCCCTATTTTCATGAATCACAGACTCCCTGCTACAAAACAATGTAAGCCAGTTGTTAGCAACTACTGGATTGAGGCCCAACAATGAGTCATATTGTAAAGATGAGGGAACCTCATCTTAATTTAATGAAGGGGTAGAATTTTAGGGCAGAAGTTCAGCTGAGTAGATTTACCTCATTTTGAAGTAAAGTATTGTTTGCCTAGTTTAATGCAACTGATTGAAATTCAGGACTCTTGCCTATTCCTATGCCCCTAGAACAATATTTCCTGATCATAAACCCTTCCTAGAATTCTGTAACTAGCTTGATCATTTCTCAGAATTCTGGGAGTTGAGATCCATGTATCTCTGGGAAACAGTAAGCAAGAGTATGGGCAATCAAGCTCCAGAGAGTTTTTGAATGTCATTCTTAGGGTGATGCTTAAAAAAAAACCTGAATACAATAGAGATAAAAAAATTATTTAATTTCTTATCATTGAACTTAAATCTGGCTAATAAGATTATTCTCTTATTATGTATATTTCACCTTGATAAAAATGTCATTTGAGGAGGTTTCTGGGATTAAATCCAAAGATTTGGGGAGGTGTGAATGGTTTAGTGCAGGGTTCCCCAAACTTGGCACTTTAACGCATGGACTTCAACTCCCAGAATTCCCCAGCCAACAGCTGACTGGGGAATTCTGTGAGTTGAAATCCACACATCTTAAAGTTGCCAAGGTTGAGAAACCCAGATTTAGTGTATCTTTATCCTAGAATAAAAAGCAAGCAGATGGACATCTGATGCCTCTATCAGATTCCAAGTTATGTTTCATCCTGGAAAACAGCTGATTCAAGACTTCTGGCTTTAGCAAACTTGACAAGAAGAGAACTAATTACAAGGCTTCTCTAGTTACAGGAAGGACACTTGATGGTCCGGCACTTTCAGTACCTGCGGTGGTCAGCCTACAGAGATATTCCAGACTCGAAAAAGTCTTTCCTGAATTTATTAGCCCAAGTAGAGAAGTGGCAAGGAGAGAGTGGCAATGGCAGAACTATTGTCCATTGTTTGTAAGTATTACTTGGATTAAGCGGGAAGAGGGCAGAATTGGAGAATCAATGTTTCTCAAGTGAGGGAGGTGGTATTTGTGTCTCCAAGTCAGTTCTGCACTGTTGTCTGCCTTGTTAGCAACATAACTCAAATAGGATCACGAGGTTCTGTGGATTGTAACTCTCCATAGGCAAAGAATCTACGTGGAAATAGTTGAAATAGCACGGTGGATAAGGGTCCACTTGCAAACCTCGTGCTTGTGGTTACTAATATCAATGTTTCTTATACAAGAAAGATGAAGATCTGTCAAGAACATAAGCCCTACTGTGAACTTACTATTATATTGTGGTTAATAAGCAGAAATTAATCCTAAACCTCTTGATTCGCATATAATGAAAACTGTGGCTTAAATAAGCCACACTTTCAGCATGGGTGCTTATACAAGGAAGAATGGAAGAGGAACAGGGCAAATCCAACACAGTCCTAGGTTGCATTAACAGAGGGATAGAATCAAGATTATGTGAAGTGTTAATACCACTTTATAATGCCTTGGTAAGACATGAAATACTTCACCCAGTTTTGGTTGCTATGATGTAAAAAAAAATGTTGAGACTCTAGAAAAGAGTGCAGAGAAGAGCAACAAAGATGATTAGAGGACTGGAGGCTAAAATATATGAAGAACGGTTGCAGGAATTGGATATGTCTAGTTTAATGAAAAGAAGGACTAGGGGTAGCATGACAGCCTGTAAGGGGCTGCCACAAAGAAGAGGGAATCAATCTATTCTCCAAAGCACCTGAAGGCAGGACAAGAAACAATGGATGGCAACTAATCAGGGAAAGAAGCAAACCTAGAACCAAGGAGGAATTTCCTGACAGTTAGAACAATTAATCAGGGGAACAACTTGCCTCCAGAAGTTGTGGGTGCCCCAACACTGGAGATTTTTAAGAAGAAATTGGACAACCATTTGTCTGAAATGGTATAGGGTGTCCTGCCTGAGCATCAGATTGGACTAGAAGATCTCCAAGGTCCCTTCCAAATCTGTTATTGTGTTGAAACATGGGCCTAAGGCAGCGGTTCTCAACCTGTGGGTCGCGACCCCATTTGGGGTCGAACGACCGTTTCACGGGGGTCGCCAAACATGGCAGTCCGCCATTTCCCCCCCCATTTCCCCCCCATTTTTCCTTGGCCATCGCGCGCACGCCACGCATGCGCAATTCGGCCCGTCGCGCCGTGCATGCGCGGTTCGGCCCATCATGCCGCGCATGGGCGGCGCAGGTCGGGGTCACACCGCGCAGGTGGGGTCTCGGCCTGAAAAAGGTTGAGAACCACTGGCCTAAGGCATGTTCTTGAAAGCTATAGACTAATGATTCAAATTTGTCATTTCTAACTAGATCAGAGGATCCTAAGTGTCCTGTGCAAGTGTTCATTAAATACATGGATACAATTAAATCAAGAGGAAATGTAACCTTATGAATTGAAGCCTTTCTCCTCAGTATTCCTATTCACCCCATTAACTGAACTTTTCACAGGCTCTGCCCAGAAATCTGAAAAGCTGCTCGAAGTCACAAGGCTATGCAATGTGTAAAAAAGCAGGTTGCAGTTTCATCTAAGTAAACAGCTGCAGCCAGGGATCAAAAGCAGCCAAAACTGATTTGAAAAGATATCTTAGGAAAAACATAATCACTGTGTTGCTATTCAGCTGTTGATTTTTGGTTCAACAACATCCACATTCCAAGAAAACAAGCAAGCTTCCAAGTTGAGAAGGGCAAATTAAGGTTGTGTATTAGTCTAAAGATAATTTGGCAGCATGTCTGCAAATTCTAGAGGGTAAGGGATTGAGGAAAGAAAGGATGAGAAAATAGGAGGCTTTGGCTTATAAACAGCCATCTTGTATACATCTGGCTAATTTGATTATATCAAGTGTGAAGGATTTATTAGCTCTGAAGGGAATCCATGCCCAGAAGAATTTACAGCGTAAGCTGGCAACATGCCTGTACGCTGCTGGGAGAGAAACTAATTTTGCTTGGGTCACACCAGTTTACACAAAGCCAAACAGGTGCTTGAGTAGGAGCATTTGAAGTGGCTTAATCTTATACTGAGAGTTTGAGACAGTGACAATATCACACACAGGTGTTTGATTTGATTGATTTGGGAGTTGTCATTCTAAATGCCCATCTTTCCCCTGTCAAAATAACATTTTGGAATAGAAGAGCTTTGTGATCAGATCCAGAAAAAGGCAACCAAGTTTCCTTTTGAGATTAGCTTCAATATTGGATGAAATGCAATAGCAGTAGAGAGAGGCTGTCCAAAATGTTTTCTGACCTATTTTCCGGATCAGAAAACAACAAAGAGTTTAGTTATTCTTGTTACAAGAAGAAAGAAAAGAAAGAATTTGATAACCAAAGATCTGAAGAATGCTCAGGTTGGAAATGACCATATTAAATAATAACTTTGCCTCAAACCCAAACATGAGATCTCAACTTGTGTATAGAACATCCCAAAACAACATTTTGATATTTGAAGGTTGTTTCCATCCTATCCACTTAAAATAGGTGAAAAATTTGGCCCAGTGCAAATAATAATACAGTGTTGGTATTTATGCAATACTTTTCCTGAAAGGTTAATATGCTGCATGACCACAACTGTGTAATAGTTTCTCACCATTGCATAGTATAACTGTTTCCTTCCCCTCTGTTTTTTAAATTATCTTTAAACTCTTGTGTGTTTAAGCACTCAATTGAATCTTGCTCAGCAATTTAATCTCTTGCTAAGGGTTATTTCTCAGATATTGCCACCAGCCATCATATTCAATCAGAAACAGGCAATCTAGGGCCCTTTGTTTTAAAAATGGCTATGTTGAAAGCTTAACTCAGTTATACATCACCTGGAAAGAAACACATTGTTTTCTGAAAAAGTGTGCAATCTGACAGTCTATTCTGCCTCTTGTGGGAAGCATAAAAATAAATATTGAACTAATTTCCAGTTCATTACCAGTTTATTTCCATACCAGTTCATTATTATTCCTCTTGAGCAAAACAAAATGGACAAGAGATTGCTTGTGCAGCTTTTGCTTATTTACTGGATTTATAGCCTGCCCTGTCTACCTGTAAATAACTTGTATAGAGATTAAGAGAAATATGCCAAATATAAAAAGAGATGATTACTTTAAAAAAATATATCATAGCATAACTCTAGCAACATCGAGTAGAAAGTCATCAGTTAAACCAATTAATATCTAGGATGAAGCGATATATCTTGCTGCTTTTTCTAAAGTCAAAGACAGTGAGAATTGATTGTAATTCCTTTGTGTGTTCCACACTTTGAAGACAATAAGAGAAGAATGAGTTCTTTATTGTTTGCTGAACAAAAGTCTCTGTAAGCTGGGCAGTATTTGACTAAAGCATTATTTTACAAAGTTACCTATGATGAGAGCCCTTTGTTAAAGCTTCCAAACGACATGGTTTTCAAGGGTCAGATAAATCATACTAAACACAATACACAAATGCCACAAATTCTACATCTTTTCTCAACTCAGTTCATTTCAGCAACATGCCTTGTGAGTAGCATCAACCCATCTTTTAATTTAATCTTTCTGAAGTGATCTGGATAATGATATGGAAGAACTGGACACATTATCTTTGCTTTATTTGCTTGTTCTCTCCCTAATGCTAGGCCTAATATGGACTACTGCTCTACTGTTCTTATTAGGCTCCTTTTAGATGCTTTCTTCATGTGTCTAATTTCTTCTTTAGGAATGGAGGTGGACGGAGTGGTACCTTCTGCGCCTGCACCATGATCCTGGAGATGATCAGGTGCCACAAGCTAGTGGATGTTTTCTTTGCCGCAAAGACCCTTCGCAACTATAAGCCAAATATGGTCGAGACCTTTGTAAGTAGCAGGTAGTATTTATTTGACCTACTTTTCTTAAAGAGTGTTATGGTATTTCTTCAAGAAATTATGGAACTTGCTCCTGTAAAATGTGACAATTACTTACGAAAATAGACGGTGGATTGGGGGCATTTTTCAACTATCAAAAGAATGTCCATACTCAGAAGTTTATACCAATTACTGTGAACCTTTGATATGGAAATTCTGTGGAATCATCACAGCTGGTAGAATTCATCATGCCACTAAATTCAAATAAAACAGTAGAAATTTCCATTCATGTCATGCTTAGAATTGTCTGGAAAGAAATTGGTTGCCCTTATGAAGAACAAAGAGCTACTATAGATTGATGTTTAGTCTGATCTCTGGTGCCAGATGGTATAAGCTTTTTGGTCTGATGAAATGATATGCAACCAATATCTGGTTTTCCCACTATGCTTTGTGTGTTCTGAAAATGAAAATAAAGTAGGTTTTTAATATGTCACATTCACAAATGCATAAATACATAAATGAACACTACTAGTAGTGTAACACTTGCTGCCTACATTTTGTTGTTTTTCGGTTGCTAAGTCATCTCCTACTCTTCACAACCCCATGGACCATAGCACGCCAGGCACCCTGTCCTCCACTGTTTCTGGAGTTTGCCTAAATTCATGTTCATTGTGTTCGTGAATCTATCTAACCATCTCATTCTCTGACATCCCCTTCTCCTTTTGCCTTTCCATCTTTCCTAACATCAGGGTCTTTTCCAAGGAGTCTTCTCTTCTCATTGGGTGGCCAAAGTATTTGAACTTCAGCTTCAGTATCTGTCGTTCCAAAAAACAATCAGGGTTGATTGATTGGCCACATTGTAATATCATTAAACCAAATCAGAATGGAAGAGAGAAGTGATACAATGCCTGTTTAATCAGATCAGGAAGCATAATTGCGTATACAATATCTCAGAGGAAATGTTTTCTCTGTGTACAGTACCATGTCTTCTCTCTCAAAGTGTCCTCTACAAAACATAAAATAGATCTTTTATATGTTATGAACTACATCTCCCAACAGCCTCAGCTAGCATGGCCAATGGGGGAAGGATGCTAGGAGCTATAGATTTAGCAATATTGGGCAGATTTTCTGTTGTGTAGAAGAAGAAAGAGAGGCATGTCTTAAACATTGCTTTAGAGGGGAAATACATGGTTTGGATTTTGAATTATGGATTATGAAATTTCTCCCTTGCGAGATGAAATGCTTATAGAGGTTGCTCTGATAGCATTAGAGAGAGAAAAAATTCAATTGAGCAAGATGAAGGATGGAATTAAGCCAAGGCAATTTTTTTTTTTAAAAGTGAACTGGCATTGAGTTGTATAACCTATTGGGCTAAATTGCAAGGTATTAGGATATGCAAACTAGTGCTTTCAACTAGAACTCAATCTTCCCCCAACTTCTATTGAACCTGCAAAATCTGATTCCTGAGACTTAGCTTAATGATCTCACCGCAGGAATAAATGAGAGTGTTGCTATTAGTAGAGCTTCATGATCTGCATCTGTTAAGGATCTGGCCCCTGCAAGCATCCTTCTCTGATGCTGAGATTTTATTTCTCTACATTATTATAAAGAAGTAGAATTTTTTTTAAATCCAAAAGTACTATGTTAATCTCTTTGATCTCTTCCTTTCTGATATTCTGCCCAACTCCAACATTGTTTAATGATTGTCATAATGGTTATGACACTGGCTCACCAAACAGAAGGTTGGCAGTTCAAGACCCAAGTATTGCATGATGGGGTGAGCGCCTGTTTTTGCCCCAGCTCCTGCCAAACTAGCAGTTTGAAAACATGCGAGTGCAAGTAGATAAACAGGTATCACTTTGGCGGGAAGGTAACAGCATTCTATGCACCTCGGTGTATAATCATGCTGGCCACATGACCACAAAAGCATCTTTGGACAACCCTGGCTCCCTCAGCTAGGAAATGGAGATGAGCACTGTCCCCTGAAGTTGAACGTGAGTGGGTAGAATAAACCTTTGCCTTCCCCCCCCCACAACTTCTGTACTGGATCTGATGGGGCAGGTAGAAACTATACAGTAACTCTGTAGCTCAGGGAATCCCAACCCCCGGTCCATGGACAGATACCGGGCCGTGGCATGCCAGCAACTGGGTCGCACAAACAATCAAATCCACGTGATGCAGTTAGCACACAAAACCATGTCCCCTCCAGTCCGTGGAAAAATCTCTCTCCACGTAACTGGTCCCTGGTGCCCAAATGGTTGGGGACCTCTGCTGTAACTCATTGCTCAGTAAGCAATCACATCTGCATATTTTTTTCAACCAGTTGAAGTTAAAGGCTCTGGGTTATTAACTGGAAGACCAAGACTTCTAATCCTGTCTTAGGCACAAAGCCAGCTGTGTGACCTTTGGCCAATCACTCTCTCTGCAACCTCAGAAATAGGCAACAGCAAATTATTTCCAGAAATATTGCCAAGAAAATTGCAGACATTTGACTATGTGGTTGCCAAGAGTCAAGATTACCTCAAAGGAATGGTACACACTTGGTAGAGTGTGTATTGAATTGTAGTTAGTGCTTAAAGTGTGTGTAGGACTGTAGCAAGTGCTGTTATACTTTTCCAGCTACTTTGAGTAGAAAGAATAATGAGGAAAAGGTTATTTATATTATTTACGCCAACATTTATACTTTGTTTTTTTCTCCAAGTAGATAAGAATAGCATAAGTATTTTCCTTCCCCCAATTTCAAACTCACAACTATTCTGCTGAATAAAATAGGACATAAAAGCCCTGAGGTTAAAATAGAGGTAGAAGATCTGCCAGCCTCACTTTCTACAAGTTTCTAATTCTTTTTATTTTCATAAATATAAAACTGCTACATTAAACTAGTTTCTATATCAGTTTGCATATATTAGCACAGGCTTTCTTCCACTGCCCAGTTTTGTACATTGTCTTACCTAACATACTTTTTCTTGCTTGGTGTGAGAAATGAATGCATTTTACACAATTTGGAGAGCTGTATTACAAAATTCAGAGAATTTTGAATGAAAAGATAATTGTGTCCCGACCCATATAATAGTTTGTGAATTGTGAGTTATTTTGTAACACGTTATGGAACATTGAATATCTTTCTCCCATACTTCTGGGTTATGCTCAACAAAACTATCCCAGCATTTATTGTTCAATTCAACGATTACATCATTCTTGCTCTTAAATTCAGAGGGTCCAAGACCCATGCTTTTATAATGTTTTCTTAACTGGAATAATTTAGCAGTTCTTGAGCTATTTATTTTTCTTCCCCTACCACCTGCTCCAAGACATGATTAGATTTTGAATAAAGGATTCGTTGCATCTTTAGATCACTTTGTGCAATAGAACCTTTTTGGAATTTACAAGGAGTAACTTAATCAGTTATACTGTATATCTTTGTCACAATTATCTTATAACTGGAACCCTTTTGCTATGACTTAATTCTTCCTAGACAGTATTTCATTATTTTCAGAACTTAGTTGCCACAGCTGAAAACAGCTGCCCTGTCTTTTAAAACAAGACGTACAAGGATTTTCATAAAATGGTTGCTCCTATATAAAAGAGGGAACTTAATTTAGGCTTTCTGACAAGTAGTTAGTAAGTCACCTCCCTTTTGGACTGCAAAAACAAAAAGCCACATCCTTCATCAACTGAAGGCTTATCTTAGGGGTTACTAATTTTTCAGGCCTCTGGTGCCATTAGGCAATGTAATGTTACTAGGCTGTAAATCTTGAAAAATGTTGGCAAGTTCATCCTGAGATGACATGTAACTGTTGAAATCTCACATGAAGTTTCAGCCCTATTTTTTTTTTAAAAATCATATTTAATTTGAATTAAATTGTAATCAACTGAGGGAATATTGTATCTGCAGGTACAATATTGAATTATTGTTTCCCATAATGGCCAATCAGGGTTTTTAAGTTAAGACCACAGCCAAGGTTAAATAATCTTCTCCCAGGACCACTTTCCAGCAGCTCTTTTTTATTTATTATATTATTATTTCATTAAAATCCTTTATAAACAACTCACGACATAAGAGAACTTTTGTGATGGGTTGCAATCCATACCACCAAATATAGTAGGTACTTAGCTAAAATAGGGAATAACAAACAACCCTAACCAAGGACCACTTAGAGAGAATAAAACATAGTCAGATTATATAGGAAATTATTGACTTGCAGCCACAATTGGGATCCAAATTTCCATTGTTAAGCAAGGTGGTTATTAAGTGAGTCTGTCATGGTTGACTTCTAATACATCTCTGCTTACAACCAGACAACAGAAACTAGGGAGGGGGGAGGGGAGTAATTGGAATATATGGGGAGCTGGGAGAGAATTGAAGAATTCAAGCACTGTCTGTGACCTGAGAGAATTTCTATACCTCAAGGTTAAACACTGGGAAACCTCTGAAGGGCACAGACTATTCCCCAAACAAACTAACTGTATATGATTGGTGGACAATGAACACTGGATGGCCCAGGGGAAACGGGGTACTTTTACCTAAGCTACTTTTCACACAAAATCCCCAAAGTTTGCATGTACTCACTCTCTTGTTTTCCCTTTCCTTAAAGGAACAATACCACTTCTGCTATGACATAGCCCTGGAATATCTGGATTCACTGGAGACCAGATAGCATCCAAAGGCAAGTGTTTGTATTGGTTTTGGGCCAAACTTGCATTTTGTACCCAGACTTTTTTTGAATTAGAATGAGAGAGAGAGAGAAAACAAAGCAATGCAATGGAATAAAAATGAAAAAAGGCAAGATACAAGAACTGTGTTGTTCATTCTCTACCTTCATTTTTGTTCCTATCCTCCTCCTCCTGCTTCTCTAGTTGCCAGCAGAGCAGAGCCTATACAAACTCAACCAATGTACACAGTGTTGTGCATATGCCAGCCATGAGTTTGATACCAGCGTGTCATTTCTATGTATATGGATACTGGTGTGCAGAATGGGCATCCCGGTGGGTCTCCTTGTGATGCTAAGACTCAGCAGCTGGAAAGAACCCAGCACTACAGACAGCAGACAACAAGCAAAATCCACCCCCTATCAACATGGCCACAGGAGATTGGAGAAAGTAATGGAATTTCTTCTGAAAGCTAAGATGCTTTATGGGCAGAAAAGATCAGCTTGTCATTGTTTGGGAAAGCAATGTGGGACTAAAATGCTCTTTGGACTTGTACACTTTTCATTCTCTCTTTATAACCACCTCTTTCTTGTCTCCAAATTAGTGCCTGCCTCCAAAAAGATTTTGTAAATTGCTATGTGGCAGGAAAACTGCTGTAAAATAAGAACAAAACCCCAGTCATCTAAGAGGAAGAAAGCAGTCATGTGTCTTGCTCTTGAATTAAGGTGTTCAGATTTTCTTCGTAACCATGGTAACTGTATACCTGAGTATTTTGTTCCAAACTATCCAAGCTTTGGAAAAGTCTTACTTAGACCATAGAATCTAACATTGGAAGAGGCCTTGGAGGTCTTCTAGTCCAACCCTTTGCTCAAGGCAGGAGATCTTGTACCATCCCAGTCAAATGGTTGTCTAGTCTATGTTTGAAAACCTCCAGTGATGGAACACCCACAACTCCAGGAACAAGCTATTCCATTGATTAATTCTTCTCACTGTCAGAAAAATTATCAGAATATTGGTGTTTGACCTGTAGCCCTTGATAGGCATCTTTTCAAGTAGGGCTATCTATTCATAAAATTTTCTCAATAGTGCAACCCCTTCAACAACTTTGCCACAAGAACTCATGCACAGATACAGACTTCATAGTTTACCAACAAGCATGTAAGCCAGAAGAGAATATGTTCCTAACAATGATTAAGCAAGGGGTATGAGTAAGCAAGGAAAGGTCCCTATCAATCCAGATAATTCTGTTTTAGAGTCAAGTGTAGACTTTCCTGTGTGTGCTGGTGGAGGTTTTGGAATGAAAGGCGGTGACAAATAGCTGTTTTCAGCACTTACGATTAATGTAGTGGGAAGACTTTTATGATTTGGAAAGATGAGCTGGTTGAGTTTGCTGGAAGAGGTAGCTTTATATTGCCTTTGTGTGGCTTTGCTTGGAGTCAGACTTCACAGGAGGTAGTGCTGAAAGATGCCAGCATAAGAATATGAAGGATGGGCAGGTATATTTTTATAAGAATCCAAGACCTTGGATCTCGTTTCTTTCTTTTGCTCCATCAGCCAAGCTAATCAGATTATTTCTACATCTCCCGCTCTTGGTGCAAGGTTCTGTTGAGATAATTAATAGAGGAGTTTTTAATGCAGAATAGCATTAGAGCACCAGATGTGCTGTACATGAAAATTTAGGTGCGCCATTTATTTAAAAGAGCCACTAGACACTCCAGACAGGCTAAGAGAATTTTCACCAAACATGGAGGATCAGCTTATTCAAAACATTTGGCCATTCCATTGAAAAAGCCCAATGCCTCCAATTTTCAGGCAACATTATGCAGACAAGTGCATGTGCAAAAAATGCGGAGTAGTTAATGTGCCTTTGTATCATTTATGAAGTGCATCACACTGATATAAATGAATGGGCTTCAGCTAGAGCCTTAATGAGGCAGTAAAAAGCATCAAAGTGTTGGTATGACTTAGGTGATTGAAGCCCTGCTCCTTTTTGGCGCATGAGATACATAAAACACATTTAAAAAGAGAGGGGGGCTTCAGGTGCCTAGTGGCACCTATGATTTTGATCCCCTTCCCCATGAAACCTCTTGACTTCAGACCATGAATCTTTTTTTTTTCAAATTACTTTTAGTCTTGTCAACAAAGAGCATTAGTCACTGTATTGATAGATGCAATAAAGGAAGAAGATTCTTCTAGGTCAGGATATTGATTGAATTAGCCAAGGGAAAGGAGATCTGTTGGTTCATAGAACAGATATAAAGATGATGCATTCCTTTTGGGGAAAATAGGGGAAAAGAAGCATAAATATGAACAGAAACTCAAGCCAATACTTTTAGGAATGACATGGCAACTTACATTATTTCATGCATCTATCAGCTTGTATTTTCTGGGTTTTTTTCCCTCTCCAGAATGCCCAAATGTCCCATCTTAGGACTTTTGGGGAAGGAGAGAAATAAAGGACAATGACCATCATCCACTATTTTGGATGCAGTTTCTACCTCTTTTGGGGGGGGAGAGGAAGTGGGGGGATTTAAAGCTTTTTTTTCTACAATGAATTCTGGGGAAAGTGAAATGACACCTCTCCAGAAGTAGCAGCCAGGTATAGTAGGGCAAAGTGATGAGATAAGAGGTGTGGAAACATTCAAAAGGAAGTATTAATACATGTAATCCCAAATGGGTGATTGAATTACAAGAACTAAATTGAGAAACAGGTGATGGGGCAAGAATTGATTTTTTAAAAAAAAAAGATTAGCTGGTATGGTGCCTCTGAGGAGACTTAGAACATTAATTCCAAGTATTCCAAGAAAGTTTGAGAAGACAATCCTAGATATTTGTAGCTAAGCACAATGATAATATGTGTGTGATGTCTTTTATTACAGATCCCAAGGTCAGAGGCAAGTATGTAAACCATAGATAACACATGCATTGTCTGATCCTACATGTTTCATCACTTGATATAATCTGTAGACATGTATGAAGCCAGTGTGGAAAAATAAGATTGGAATTGGTTCAGTAGAGTTAAGAGACAATCAGCAGAGGCCCAGGTATAACATGTAGTTGAGCAGAATGGAATTATCAAAATGTAGAACAAATGGGAACCTGAGGCTGAAACAGAAGGGCTGTTTTTTCTTTTCCTTCCTCCTGTGGATGTGAAGATGAAGATGAAGATTGATTAATGAGAATAGCAACATGTAATGTCTTGCATTTAAAGCAAAGACAGCTGCCATGTGTGCTTTTGCAGAGTTTGTACAGCTAGAGTGTTAAAAAGGCTAAGCATGGAATACAATTTCATATAAGTATAGAATATGGGAACTCAGAGAAATATTCTGCTGGCTAAAAGTCACAGCTTTCATTTTGAAAATAGAGAAGAAAAGGAGGAGTCCTGGCCTTAATGGCTGGTGTATTTTAAATGATATACATGATAATACATACACATGGTAAGATATGTTGAAGACCACATATCTTAAAGTTGCCAAGGTTGAGAAAGCTTAGAAGCTTCCACTCTAAGTGAATCCTTGGCAATTTCTCAATACAATGGTACCTCGGTATTCAACTGCTTCAAAACTCATTGAATTTATTTGATGCACTTTGGTGCAAAAATGTTGTGTTGGTACTCGTAGTTTCTTTGGTATTCAGCACACTGCAAAAGGAAGATGGGGGACAGCTGCAGAGGGTGGACAGAAAGTTGGCCATACTGGGAAAGTCACTGACATAGGCAAAAGGACAGAAGAAAGTTTTATCTGCCCAAAACTTAGGGCCATGTGGTAAGTCACCTGGTTTGTTTGGCACTTGTACTTTTAGTATCCATCCTACCTCCCAGAACCAATTAACATTGAATACCATGGTACCACTGTAATGGGATGTACTTCTAATTGGAGAAACCCTTTTTTATGGGGTTGATGCTAATGCTAATACCTTTAAAAGGTTTGAAGAGGCAGGTTCTGCTACAATTCTCATGTGTCATATTCTCTCAAGGAAAACAAGATGAAGGGGTTTTATACACACACACACACACACATACATATACATATATACATACATATATATATATATATACATACAGTGGGGCAAAAAAGTATTGAGGCAGCCACCAATTGTGCAAGTTCTCCCACTTAAAAAGATGAGAGAGGCCTGTAATTGTCATCATAGGTAGACCTCAACTATGAGAGACAAAATGAGAAAACAAATCCAGACAACCACATTGTCTGATTTGGAAAGAATTTATTTGCAAACTATGGTGGAAAATAAGTATGAGGTCAATATCAAAAGTTCATCTCAATACTTCGTTATATATCCTTTGTTGGCAATGACAGAGGTCAAACATTTTCTGTAAGTCTTCACAAGGTTGGCACACACTGTTGCTGGTATGTTGGCCCATTCCTCCATGCACATCTCCTCTAGAGCAGTGATGTTTTGGGGCTGTCGCTGGGCAACACGGACTTTCAACTCTCTCCAAAGATTTTCTGTGGGGGTTGAGATCTGGAGACTGGCTAGGCCACTCCAGGACCTTGAAATGCTTCTTACGAAACCACTCCTTTGTTGCCTGGGCGGTGTGTTTGGATCATTGTCATGCTGAAAGACCCAGCCACGTTTCATCTTTAATGCCCTTGCTGATGGAAGGAGGTTTGCACTCAAAATCTCACGATACATGGCCCCATTCATTCTTTCCTGTACACGGATCAGTCATCCTGGTCCCTTTGCAGAGAAACAGCCCCAAAGCATGATGTTGCCACCCTCATGCTTCACAGTAGGTATGGTGTTCTTTGGCTGCAACTCAGCATTCTCTCTCCTCCAAACACGACGAGTTGTGTTTCTACCAAACAGTTCTACTTTGGTTTCATCTGACCATATGACATTCTCCCAATCCTCTTCTGGATCATCCAAATGCTCTCTAGCAAACTTCAGACAGGCCCGGACATGTACTGGCTTAAGCGGGGGGACACATGGGACACTGCAGGATCTGAGTCCCTGGCAGCGTAATGTGTTACTGATGATTGCCTTTGTTACGTTGGTCCCAGCTCTCTGCAGGTCATTCACTACGTCCCCCCGTGTGGTTCTGGGATTTTTCCTCACCGTTCTTGTGATCATGTTGACCCCACGGGGTGAGATCTTGCATGGAGCCCCAGATCGAGGGAGATTATCAGTGGTCTTGTATGTTTTCCATTTTCTAATTATTGCTCCCACAGTTGATTTCTTCACACCAAGCTGCTTGCCTATTGCAGATTCAGTCTTCCCAGCCTGGTGCAGGTCTACAATTTTGTTTCTGGTGTCCTTCGACAGTTCTTTGGTCTTCACCATAGTGGAGTTTGGAGTGTGACTGTTTGAGGTTGTGGACAGGTGTCTTTTATACTGATAACAAGTTCAAACAGGTGCCATTAATACAAGTAATGAGTGGAGGACAGAGGAGCCTCTTAAAAAAGAAGTTACAGGTCTGTGAGAGCCAGAAATCTTGCTTGTTTGTAGGTGACCACATACTTATTTTCCACCATAATTTGCAAATAAATTCTTTCCAAATCAGACAATGTGATTGTCTGGATTGGTTTTCTCATTTTGTCTCTCATAGGTGAGGTCTACCTATGATGACAATTACAGGCCTCTCTCATCTTTTTAAGTGGGAGAACTTGCACAATTGGTGGCTGACTCAATACTTTTTTGCCCCACTGTATATATATAAGAGTTAGTGCCCTCTGCCAGCCACAAAATTTTGAATTTATAGTGTTCACGGTATGTGATGTCTGCCTGAAAAACATGCTCTTAGATTGGAGTGAAACGCAGAACAGACTGATTTATATTTGGTAGACCGGGTGCTTCACCCAACAGATATGTATCTATTTGCAGGTGATAGAGCAAGGGAGGCCACTTAAAGAATGGTTATATTTGAAAAATCCATATCACATCTTCTTTTACAATTTCACTACAGCCAGTCAGTTTTGAGCATAACATTCCCCAGCTTTGCAACTTTCAGATAAGTTGGCATTACAGCATCTAGAATTCTGACTGATAGTTGTAAATCCTGGGAGCTGTAGTTTCAATGTCTCTGGAAATCATCAGAGTTGGAAATGCCTGTTTCTCTGATTCCGTGAGATTTTTTTTTTTTAAGTTCACATCTTTAACACAATCTTTGGCTAACTTTTACAATAAAAATATAGTTTGATATAACAGTTCATTATTAGGAAAGGGGAAGAAACAACAGAGCTATAAAACGACGTATCTAACTGAAAGTTTTGCCATTGGACAGTTGTATACCTTGGTGAAGATATTTGGCCATCTGAAATGCAAGTACATGGTTAGCATCCCTGAAAAATAATAAGCATAAAATTTATCAGTGAGGGTCTCGTATTTGGAAGTGATTAGGGCAATCAGAGGATATCTCGGGGTATCAGAAAAAGGACCCTGAATAAGATCATGGTGAAAGTTCTTCCTCCTTGAATCCACAAGGGCAAAGTCTCTCCTAATAAGGAGTTCCATGAAATCTTCCCACCAGTAGAGTGAACTGGAGGGCATCAAAGCCGGCTCTGGAAAAGGGCCATTTATATTTGCTTTGGGTTACAGTAGATTATATAGAGGGGTGTGATGGCTCAGCAGTTAGAGACACTGAGGTGGGTCTATGACAATTTGCCACAGCCAACTTGCTGTGGGACAACTTACTGCAGGAGAAGAGTTACATTAACATTAAAGAAATGGTGGGATAGAATCATTAAAAAAAAGGATGCAAAAGGAGGGACAGAATGAAATGGGAATGACAAAAAAATAAAATATTTTTTATGTATTTTAAATAATTAAGTTGAATTGTTAAATTGTCCCACAGCAAGTTGGCCTATAGCGAGTTGGCCACGGTGAGTTGGCCACTGCAAATTGGCTGTGGTGACAAGTTGGCCACAGTGAGTTGTCCCATTCCTCACTGAGCCTGCATTTGAGATCTGAGTGCCACACAACAGAGTGAGCTCCTGTTACTTGCCCCAGCTCCTGCCCACCTAGTAGTGCAAAAGAATTCAAATGTGAGTAAATAGGTACCACTTGGTGAGAAGGTAACAGTGCTCTCTGCATCTCAGCTTATAGTCATGCTGGCCACATGACCACGGAAATTGTCTTCAGACAATACTGGCTCCCTTGGCTAAGAAATGGAGATGAGGACTGCCCCTACAGTCAGATATAATTGGGCAGGGGAAACCTTTATCTTTACCTAGATTGTATAGATACCCAGCAGTAGAGGATTGGCGTCTGTCTCACATTTGGCGATAGCATTCAAGAACACTGGTGATATCATTTTGATGATCAATGTCTCTTGCATGATTGATTTGGCCTTTCCCAGGGTTAATTGGTGTAAATATTCAGGAGAGAGGTCAAAACTTGAAAGTTTTGTGATACAGAAATGGTGCCAATGAGATTAGCAACTGTCTGACAATGGCAGAGGCATCAGGTCTGTAAAATCAAACATACTCTGGTTTCTCATCAATGAAATAACCAACTAAATAGTCTAAATATCAACTTGTCTATTGTGCAGTTCAGTTGTGCAAGAACTGATCTATCGTGTAGAAGTACTTAACTTTACAA
Source organism: Bothrops alternatus (assembly GCA_034064705.1). Classification (NCBI taxonomy): domain Eukaryota; kingdom Metazoa; phylum Chordata; class Lepidosauria; order Squamata; family Viperidae; genus Bothrops; species Bothrops alternatus. Next base: position 4,724,538 of record JARGCV010000230.1, on the reverse strand, counting down.
AGGGAATATGGTCCAACATAGAGGAAGAGGTGCTCATTTCACTTGTAAGTATATTTTAAAAGCTCCTTTTTGTGCTACTCTTCATACTCAGAATACTGACATTATTCCATGGGTAAGATGTCAGTTTTTGAACACAGAATCTGTTGCTTTCATTATCACATCACCTAAGCTTCTATTTTGAGAGGTGTTATCAGAGCTTACATTTCCTGACTCAGAAGTACATACCTTAAAATCTTCTAAATGAGTCACTTTTCCCCCTGTGGCTTAACTTGAAGTCTCAGGGAGAATATTCCAGTCCTCAGATTCATCTTTTCTACACAGCCCTCTTTTACCATGGAGAGGTTGATGCGATGAAGACAGGAGAACTCTTTAGCTGTTTAAATCAAAACTGTTCTATAACTTCCAATATAAAAAAATGAGGAACTTGTGGATCCCCCTTATATAGATTTTTTGACACCATTCCCATTATCCTCAGCCAGGACATCCCATGATGGCAAGGTGTCAGTGTTCCTACATCCTCTGTTGCAATTTTCTTAAATAACAAAGTGACACATCCACAAAGGAATTATTTATGGTTCAGTTGCTACTTTCCATTAGAACGTTTTCCTGATGGATGTCACCAAATTTAGTCAAGTAATGATATGAGGATTGATTGGGAATGGGATGGGCCTGTGAACATATTTGTTTGACCTGTTGCCTTGATACAAACAATTCTGCATAGAAGAGGAAATAGTTCCAAAAAGGAACACTCACTTTGTTTTAAAGAATATGAGTAATGCCCCTTTCCAAGAACCATTCTTGTTTCTTCAGCTATTATCAGGAAAATATCTATTTTAAGAAAACAGCTGCCACCTGCATGCATATACACACATTCTATATGGATTATCCATTATGCTCCAGTTTTCTTGCAATTTAGAAAAAAACATATTTCAAAGACTTAAGTGTAGCTATTAGAACACCAGTCCCTCAGCTGAAAATGATAGATGCCTATAAGAACGTAGGGTGAGATCCTCAATGAATGTAGTCACAAAGCAGAAATAAGAGTTTTCCCTGTTTGGAAAGTGTCCAGAGTGCAAGAGATGGGAGAATTTGTGATTTGGAAATACACTAGATAAATAATGCAGATCCTGGTCATCACATTTTAAGAAAGGTATTAACCAAATGGAGATGCTGTTCACCAGAATGAAGGAGGGATTTGAAAAGTCCTGTGAGAAATGGTTGAAAGAATTCCCTACATTTAGCCTGTAAGGGGGGGGGAACCAAGAAGAGAGATCAAGAGGAAAAACAGGACTTGTACTGCACTTAAATATAAATGCCTCTCAAATAATAAATAATAAATTGTACGCTGTAAAAGATATAACAGATAAATTTCAAATCTATGAATGGTTGCCTTTTAAAACACAGAGCAACATTACCGCCAATGAGATTAAATGACAAGGAAGCAGATTTGGGAAGAAATTTCTTGAGGACTATAGCAATAGCACTTAGACTTATATATTGTTCCATAGTGTTTTACAGAACTCCCTGGGCAGTTTACAGAGTCAACATATTGTCCCCAATGATTTGGGTCCACATTTTACCAACCTCAGAAGCATGGAAGGCTAAATCAACCTTGAGCCAGTCAGGATCGAACTCCAGATTGTGGGCAAATGTTTGCCTGCAGTACTGCATTCTAATCACTAGGGCTCCTGTGAGATATCTCAAGAATGTATGGTTTGAAAGACCATTAAAGGATTGAAGGAGGGAATATACAGACATCTGTCAAGAATGCTGCAGTACTTGCACAGGAAAAGGGACTGCTAGATGATTACCTTTGACTCTTAAAAATGATCTGAAGATGCACTGTGATCCAGGTGTTATAATATTAGACGGGGAAATCTCCATCTCTCAAATATGAGATTGTTTGCAAATTCCAACTCAGCACCTCTGCCCTAGAGAATAATTCAGGGGTCTCCAAACTTGGCAACTTTAAAAACTGTGGCCTCCAAAAACCTGCTGGCTGGGGAATTCTGAGAATTGAAATCCACAAAGTTGCCAAGGTTGGAGACCTCTGGAATAATGGGTGCATACAGGAACGATGCTCACCCATTTAAGTTCTGAGAATGAATAGATAAAAGCAGCATTATCAAGTAGATTTCTTTTCCGGAGGAAGAAACAATATGGCAACAGATACACAGTTAAAGAATCCAGTTGTGTTTCCATCTTAAGAGAACAACTAATCATGGCCACAATGTTTTAAGATTTTCTGTCCTCTTTTTGTTCCATCTTAAAGGAAATGATCTTTACCAATTCCTGTATGAAATGACTCTATCTGCCCTTCTGCAAATATTGCACAAAAAGCAGAGCTTGGCTTTCGGTTAGATATCACACTTCACCAAATGTTGCAACACTGTTTATGAAATTTAAATGTGTATTTTGAAGGAAAATGTACATTTTAAATCTATTTTGAAAAGAAAGGTGTATTTAAGTACATATTTTGAGAAGATTTTTTTTTACAAAAAGCCCTGAAAATCAGTACATATATGGAATAGGATCCTAAATAAAAAATACATGAAATTGGCATGAAATGGAAATAAAAGATTGTCCATTTGTATTGACTCTGTGCTAATAATGGGATAATGGACTACCCCTTATTTAAGAAACTTGTTGATTTGCTTCATTCATAAATTATCACAGATGGAAGAAATAGATTTAGTTGGAGCAAGGACCAGCTGATCAGGTGATTCTTTTAGGGTTATGTAACCTGTGAAAATGCAAAAAAAGAAAGAAAGAAAGAAAGAAAGAAAGAAAGAAAGAAAGAAAGAAAGAAAGAAAGAAAGAAAGAAAGAAAAGAAAAGAAAAGAAAAAGAGAGAGAAGAATTTCCAGGGATGAGTAAAATGTGCAGCTGATTTTGTCTGTGAATATAAATGTCAAATGCCTCCATTTTTGATGAATTGGTTGCTGTATCTCATTGTTCAGATGCCTTGTATTTCCTAAGCGGTATACTTTGGTCCACTGCAGTGTGAAAACTCAATGTTTTTTCCATTCTTCAAAAGTTCAAAAGTCAAAATATTTACATTCCAGGACAGGTTCATTTTGCAGGACATTTAATTTTTGAAAAAGTTTTTTTTTCTCTCCCTCAACAAGGGCAAGCGTGTTTTTTTTTTTAAAAAAAAAAAATCCAAAGTCCTCTCAAAAGCATCAGCTCTTCACCTTCCTCCAAAATGCTCATCCTGTCTATAAATGTGTACAGAGATCTTTGTATATAGAGACAAACATTATCCATATTAATAACAGTGTACATATTTATTAGTATTACAAATTCCATGGTGCTCCCCCTTCCTTTTTATTAAGAAGTCAATGAAATAAAGCATTTTCAACTGAAGACAAGTGCCACCAAAATGTTATCCTTTGGGGTCTGTTGTTGGTTCACTGTGGTTTTCATGAACACTACCAAGGAAGTCCATGCAGCACAGGGGTATTCAAACTTGGCCCTTTGATGGCTTGTGGACTTCAACTCCCAGGCATACTGGCTGAGGAATTCTGAGAGTTGAAGCCCACAAGTCATCAAAGGGCCAAATTTGAAGACCCCTGATACAGCAGATGGGTTTAACATTGTCTTGTGTCTGTTGGGTTAGTTATCTTGGGGAAAGTTCTGCATTAGCCACAAGAAATGCCTTATGAGCAAAGTTGCTTGTTCCATCAACTTTAAGAGGTGAAGAAGAGAGAGAAGCCCATAATAGGAAACAGGGTTCTAGAGAAGTTGCTGATCTTCCCTTCCCTTCATCTCTGGGGCAGTATGTTGTTTTTTTCTTTTATCGATCTTTCAAGGTAATGTTTGGAAAATAAAATAAAATACATGTTTGGAAATTACCATGGCTTTTGATTGTCTTCCACTATATGATACATTAAGACAAGACTTCCCTGGAAAGTGCCGAATCCTTTGTCTATGGAGGCTCTCAGTCATCCAAGGTCATGGTCATCCCAAAGCTGTTTTTTTCAAAAGGCAACTGGACTTTGTTTTTACTTGAAGACATTTCACTTCTCATCCAAGAAGCTTCTTCAGTTCATGAACTGAACTGAAGAAGCTTCTTGGATGAAAAATAAAAGATCTTCAAGAAAAAACAAAGTCCAGTTGCCTTTTGAAAAAGTACTTTTGGGATGCCAAACCATTTGCTATTAAAATAAAATTCCATGGAAATAGTTATGAATTAAATATGTTATATGGAGGACTATGTATCAAATTCACACAGATGAGAAATAAGCCATGGAAACTCCCACACATTTATCTGAATTTTGAATAATTGAAAATACTGAGCTGATATCTCATCCTCTGGCTTTTGTCATTTATATTAGTGCATCAAAATAATACCTTGGTTACATTATTAGTATTTTCACTCCACAAAGGCTATTATTATAGTTGCTTTCCACTGTTTACTTTATTAATATTGGTATTGTTTTAAGGGAGTATTTTATATTGCATCCTGTAAAAACAAATAGCATGTACTTTTAGAGATTTACACTGTGCCTTTTTAAACAAAACCTAACAGGCTGATGTTACTTAACAAAAATACAGGAAAGCTTGTTACAAAAATACATATACAGGTAGTCCTTGACTTACAACAGTTCATTTAGTGATTGTTTGAAGTTATAACAGCACTGAAAAAAGCGATTTAGGACCATTTTTCATACTTACAATCTTTGCAGCATCCCCATGACCATGTGATCAACATTCCGACGCTTGACATCTGACTCATATTTATGACAGTTGCAGTCTCCCGGGGTCACGTGATCCCCTTTTGCGACCTTCTGACAAGCAAAGTCAATGGGGAAGCCAGATAACAACCGTGTTACTAACTTAACAACTACAGTGATTCACTTAACAACTGTGGCAAGAAAGATTGTAAAATGAGGCAAAATTCACTTAACACATATTTCACTAAGCAACAGAAATTTTCGGCTCAGTTGTGGTCATAAGTCAAGGACTACCTGTAATAGGCCAACTATGGCAGATCTTAAAAACAGAAAAAAGTCAAAATATGACATTAAGAGTATACTATCACTAACTATAAAACTCACTACAGAGTTGCTTGGGAGAATTTAATGATCTTTGTCAGATACAAGATGAACTTTCTGAGATACCTGAATTTTGTTCATGTTTCGCATAGATATACAATACAATACAATAACAGAGTTGGAAGGGACCTTGGAGGTCTTCTAGTCCAACCCCTGCTCAGGCAGGAAACCCTGTACTATTCCAGGCAAATGGTTGTCCAATCTCTTCTTAAAAATTTCCAGCATTGGAGCATTCACAACTTTTGGAGGCCAGTTGTTCCACTGATTAATTGTTCTAAACTGTCGGAAAATTTCTTCTTATTTCTAGGTTGCTTCTTTTGGGTTGCTTCTTCTTGGTGATCTCAGATGAAACAAATTTTAGGTAATGCACAGAGAATGACTGTATGCTAAACCACAGATCAACATAAGATGAAAATCACCCCTAGATGTCATCTAGTCATCACCATCACTGCCACCATCATCAATAGCAGATAGAATCCTGTGCGATTTAATCTTAGAACACCAAGATTTTAACTAAGTTGCTTAATAACTAGGATTTTCTTTGATGTAAGAGACTATGAGGAGGCTGGAAATATTACTAGACATAAACAACTAAGGAAGGGACAGCAGCTTAATTTGGAGCCTCCCTCTTAAAGGACAGCTCAGTCAGTTTGTAAACAGTCTAGGAAGAGATTTGAATATTCATTCATTCATTCAATTTGTATAGCTGCCCATTTCAGTCAATGACTCTGGGCAGCTTACAATTTAAAAAATACATTATATATATACTACAAGTAAATATATACTGCAATTAAATGTTCAAAGAGACTCCACCATAATTACTTTGACAGTAAAATGACTGTAGTTTCCTAAAGTATGTTCAGTGATTTTGTCCCTTATTTAATTCATGCCTTAAAACTCCTTGCTGAAATCATTATGATTCTTGCTTCCTTGATCATGCAGAGGGTTTGGCACTAAGTACAACTATATTAAAAATGCAGAGTAGAGTAATACATTTCAACAAAATGTATATGAAAAAAGAATATATTATGCAAAGTCATCCTGAAAGTTATTGATTGTGATTCATTCCATTAAAATGTCACAATAGGAGATTTAATTCATTATCCTGCTTTTCTTCCCACAGGATCTGAAGCATAAAAGAAATAAAATATTTTTTCATTATTTTTATTTATGAATCAGCAACCAAAAAACCACATTGCAGCATTCTTGCTGTAGAAATGGACTTGAGGCAAAAGGAGTGTAAACACAAGGTCCTTGTTGCTTTCTGAGTTGGTGGTTTTCTTGCAATGATGTCAATGCACTGATGATGTTACCTAGTTTGGTAATGAGACATCTAAAAAAAATCCACTAAGCTTAAAGTGCACCAAGGACCCCACAGTTCAACCCTGAGCTACAAAATATTCTCTTCTATCAATGCTGGTTAAAATAAATCAGTTAGCCCTATAAATAAGTGTTATCTTTAATTGGAAGCAATTTCTGAGATTGCCTACAACCATAATGGTTTGCTAAGAAATTGGATGGTACAAAGTATTGTAGTTTGCAAGTCCATGCCATGGATTTTGAATGTTTCTTGAAGCTGATATGATGGTGCTTGTCAAGTGCCAGGGAAATCAGAAGATCCAGGCAGTTCAAATGGGTATACAGATTTATTGCAGGCTTAAACTCTCTTCAAGAATCTGATCTACTAATGGTCAAAGCAAATTGACGGTAGATAAGAGTCAACAGAATTCAAGGTGGGCTGGACTTAGATCTCTTGTGGGTATGAACAGACTCATGACTGATGATGCATTTGACCCCTCCCTCAGGCTCAGCTGGGTCATCTCATACAGTGCTCTTCTGGTACAATCTTCATTTGTTATGCACCCTTTCAAAGCCAACACTTAAGTAATCAAGAGAAGAGCCTCAGGTTGTACCCATGGACCTACTGAAAGACCATGACAGAAACAGAGATAGAGACATACGAACAGATTTAAAACCTCACCTAGAAAACATGCCATTCGCAACAGGTTATGAGAGTACTTGAATGGGAGAGCTTGCCAACATTTACCTGAGGTGATTCATTCATCACAGAGCAAGCCTTCAGCTTAATGTGTTACAATATTAGACTTCCTCTGAAAGTTGAGCCTTAATTTAATGGAGGCACACACCAAAATAAAACTTTTTTAAACACTCTAATTGACTCATCAAGGCTGTTTAAAATCTTTAATTACGTTTGGTGAAGGGTGTGATAATTAAATGTTGCCAATAAATAATAAAAAGAGAATAATGCAAATTAAACTCCGGAGCTCTGTTTATAGAGGAATTAATTAAGCCTGTTGTCCTTTGTGGGAACATGTGCATATCTAGGTGTCTGGGGAAAATGGTATTCTTGTCTTCTCCTCTAACTATATTCACTGGATAAGTTGTTCATAGATATTGATAGTAAAGTCACATCTGTTATTGGAAGCTTCATGATAGGTGTGACATAAATAAGTGTTTTCACACTTGCATTTATAATCCGTTGTCTCCCCCCCCCCCAATTATTAGAATTTTTAAAAGAACACAAATCTTCCCAACAAATTCTCAGTCAAATATGTTAGACAATATAAAACTCAAGCTTTCGCTGTTCTTAATGGATGGAAAAAATGGGACGGATGTATGTATAAGGTTAATCTTCGTACCCATCCCTTCTAATCAATGAGACCAAAAAATATGATGTTAAGCCAAGTGTATGAATGGGGCAACAAGTAGTTTTAGCCTGCAAGCATTTTGAAGGAACAGAAAAATAATATGAGGGAGGTAGGGAAGTCAGGAAGGAAATTTCTGGAAACATTTTATGCATTAGGTGTGGGAAGAACTCTGATCTTTAATCTTGAATTGACATCTTAGCTTTTCTTGAATGTCTAATGGCAGTCTGGGGCAAATAGTGTTTTCCCATGTGTAGCTTCACAAATCCATGGATGAAGTGGCAGAATTTTCAGATGGAGCAATTGTATGGGCCCTTCATTCCTTTTAGAGATGCTGATGGAGTTATGTTTTATTCCCTGGTTTTGTGGAATGCTGCCCATGAAGAAGCAGTTTTGAACAACATTCCAATCTGAAGCAGACTTTCTAGAGCAAATGAGACTTTGAAACTATTATGAGTCAGGATATTTAATTGAGCACAACCTCACAGCTGACACATCAATTGGAATTGAAAAATGGACATGGGCTGGAGCTAGAAGCTAAAGGCTGCTTCTTCTTTTTTATTTTACAATATTCTTTTTTTATTATTATTATTATTATAAAATTTTCTTGATGGATGTTGTGGTAAGACATTGACCTTAATGGTATTTGGTGGAAACAGATGGTATCTGCCCAGTTAGAGGAAAGGATTTGACTTTGCCTAGCTACCTTAGCAAATCAAGGTTGATTGATGTTGGTGATCATGCAAGCAAATAGCTGAATCCAAGCAGAAAATAGCCTGCCTTCAATGGAACTAAAATTAGTAATACATATTTCTGATTAAAGCAAATGCCAGTGATCTGTGAATTTGCTAGGACCTCTTCAGGAAACTTTCTAAATTAGTTAGCAAGCTAGGCAAGAGGCATTGCAAATCATTTAAGAATTTTCTACTCAAAGCACATGGAATAAAATTTTGCTTTCTGTTCCTATTGATGGATGAAAAAAGTAATACAGTAGTTCTCAACTTAGAACCACAATTGAGCCCAAAATTTATGTTGCTAAGCAAGACAGTTGTTTAAGTGAATTTTGCCTCATTTTACCATCTTTCTTTCTATGGTTGCTAAATAAATCACTGCATTTATTAAATTAGTAACATGGTTGTTCAATGAATTTGGATTCCCCCTTGACTTTGCTTATCAGAAGGTCACAGAAGGTGATCACATGACCCTGAGACACTGCACTGGTCATAAATATGTGTCAGTTGCCAAGCATCTGGATTTGGATCACATGACCATGGGAATATTGCAATGGTCATAAGTGTGGAAAATGATAATAAGTCACTTTCAGTGCCATTGTAACTTTGAACGATCACTAAAGGAACTGTTATAAGTCGAGGACTACCTGTAGTTTAAGAGAAAATGCATAGTTTAAAGGCCAAATGTTACTTTCTTCTAATTGTTAAAATAATATTCATTGGTATCAGAACTGGATCTATAGCTAAAGCAGGTCTAAGCCATTTAACTGAATTGATTTAACTGAAATCAATTGGATTTATTTCTTAATAGATATGTATGCAGTTGCTCATTAACTTCTGCTGGAATCAATAGGACATATTTGCCAATACATATGGATAGGCTCAAGCTATGTAACTTTAAAAACTTTTTAAAAGATTACTGTCGTGGGTGCTAAATTTAAAATTAAATTCATTCCCTTTGGAAGCCATGTATCTACTGAAGCTCAGTTTTATAAATAGCAGAAAGCTACATCTTTTAAACATCCTAGCAACCTCGACTTAAAGCTAAATGCATTAATTTGTTGCAAATTAAACATAATGGGACTTGAATAATTATGTTGACTTTTTGGAAGTACTTATAGATAAACACATGATTAGATATTTGGTCTACTGCAAAGGAATAGTTATTCTGAAATAAAAAAAAATCCCTCCCCATTAAGAGTTTGAGATGGAATGGTTTGGATAGGAGTGTTAGCCATTAAAGAAATGGGCATTCAATGAAAATTACTGGGTTTGAAATGGAAAGAATGGCATTTCTGCTTGCGGCAGCTGCTGGAGGAAGATGTGTGTGGATTCAAAGGTTGCATCTCGCTTGAGGGCCTCATCATTTGTCTTCTGAAAATGGATTCCCTGGTCTGCCTTCCACTTCCATTCTTCACCCAAACCTGTTTTTATCATGCCAGTTTTGGGACAATCCATCTAAAAACTGCAACTAACCAACACACTTATAAGAACCAAACTGTACAAGGGTAGAGTATAAATTCCAATAATATTAAGGCTCATCACACAGTCAGCTAACTGCTTAGAACAGGGGTCTCCAATCCCCAATCTGTGGACCAGTACCAGGCCACGGCATGCCAGCAATCGGTCCACACAAACAAGCAAAACCCCATCCACGAGATGCAGGCAGCACACAAAACCACGACCCTTCCGGTCTGCGGAAAAACCTCTCTCCACAGAACTGGTCCCTGGTGCCCAAAAGGTTGGGGACCTCTGGTTTAGAACATAGGGTTGGAAGGAACCTCAGAGGTCTTTTTGTCCAACCGCATGCTCAAGGCAAGAGACCTTATATCATCCTGGTCAAATGTTGTCCAATCTATTTTTGAATACCTCCAGTGATGGAGCACCCACAACTCCATTTTGATTAATTGTTCTCACTATCAGAAAAATTCTCCTTATTTCTAGGCTGACTATCTCTTTAAAAAGGTTCCACCCTTTACTTCTTGTCCTTTTTGAAGCCCAGCATTTAATTTAAATCTCTTGTGACTCCAGTGTAGTCCTTTAAATTGTGAAAATATAACAAAATGCCAATGTGCCACACAATTGCTCTCTTAAGAGCCCTCTTGCTTCCATCTTCCAGTTTTCTAACTAAAGGAATGTAAAGGCTTGGGTAGCACAGATAAACACTATCATTTCCTTAAAAAAATGTTTAAAATCCATTCTAATTCCCATTCAATTATTGTGTCAGCTGCTGCTGTGCAGATTTTTAAATACATGTTTTAAAAATTGGTGAATACTCTCATAATTTACAGCTTTCTCTTTTTCCCCTTTGAACCTTATTTAAATTTCCTTAATACACATATGCACACACTTTTATATGTTATATATTTAGCATATATAGGAATTTAGCACAGGAAACAATAAAAACAATAGAGAATCTGAAAACCCATATGTTCACAATGAATGGAATTTTATATGCAATTTTCTTTAATGCCTGGTTTTTGCAGTTTCTAATGAATTTATTTGTCTCATTTTTATCTCTCTTCTTGATCTGTCTTTTTCTTTCTCTATTTGCAAGTAATTGGAAGAGTCCAGAAAACATTTTTCACTATGATAAAACTGTTGTGATAAATGTCCATTTCTCCTTTAAGAAATCCTTCTCTGCCTGGATGGGCTTCCCTTTCCCCCCCCCTTACAGGCTGTCAGCTGATAGCTGTACTAGGGGGGTGGAGGAGAAAGCAGGGAAAAGTTTTGTTTCTTGAAAAAGACGTCATGCTTTCAAAGTGTATGTTTTAACTATCTGTGTAATGTAATTGGCTGTAAATCAGTAGGGTGACAATTTGTGGGTAGAAACCTTTGATGTGTAATAAAAGGGGATGCCGGGCTTCTGCCGGGGGCTTCCATCCCGACAGAAACTCAGGTCTCTGTCATTAATCATGGTTGCCGGGACGCCACGGACACACTTTCGCAACAAGTGGTGACCCCGACGTGATAACCCTGAGAGGTTATACATCCCTGGACCCTCATACTTACCGCCCGGACGTGGCCAAGAGCGCTTCATCAGTTCATCGCTGGACGAGGACTGATCTCACGTAAGTTATGGGGGGAGATCTCTCAAAGGTGCAAGAAACATATTTGGGTGAACTTACAGAGATAACCAGGAAGAATTATGTTTATTTTACTGCGAAGAAGCTGACATCAGGAGATTTAAGATCTCTCCTTGAATTTATTTGGAAACACATTCCTTTCTACCCAGAGGCAGGCTGCCTTAAAGTTGAAACCTGGAGGAGAGTGGGGGAGTTGTTACATACAAATTCTAGGGCCCCCGCTTCTATTTTAGCATCTTGCAGAGTAGTGTTAAAAGCTTTGGAGACACAGGAGCAGCTCCTACTAAAAATATTACTGAATCCATTGAATTATAATGAAGTTCAACTTCTTCCCCCTGCCAGTGAAACTCCAGTAACAATTAAAAATCACAGCAAGGTTTTCCCTAGCAATGTTGAGTTGTGTGATCCTCCAGCTCTGACCAAAACACGTAATTTTATTCAGGAAACGTTACAGAATGATTATGAAGCAGGTGAATTGAACGCTGAGGAAATGGAAAGTTTATACCCAGTGACTATAGGTGTGAATGCACAAATGAACCCAGTAAGAGAATGGAAACCGCTTCAATTAAGAACCTTAAGGGACATTAAACAGGCTGTGTTAGATTATGGATTAAAGAGCAAGTATTGCACGGGGCTTATTGAAGCATTAGGATTGGCTCACAAAATGATTCCAGCAGATTGGAAGGCATTAATGCAAATGATTTTAACACCTGCGCAGCATGCAGTTTGGGACTCCAGTATCGTATTCAAGCTATTCAGAGAGGCACTGCTCAATTAGTGCCAGATCAAATTTATGGCTCTGGACAGTTCACTGCTGTTGAACAACAGCAAGATGCTATTCCAGATGCAGCTATACATGGTGTAATTTTACACGCTGTTTTTGCTGCTTTAAAGGTAGTAGATGAGAGTGGAAAATTTGGCAAAAGTTTTACTCAAATTAAACAGGGAACTACTGAGCCCTATGATGAATTTATAAATAGACTAAAAGATAGTATTGATAAAGAAATTGCTAATGAATTAGCTACAAAAGAGATTTTGATGAAATTGGCTGTTGAAAATGCTAATGCAGACTGCAAAAGAGTTTTGCAACCCTTAATTGGCACTGGTCAAAAGACACTTGCACCTACATTGGTTCAACTACAACAATATTTAGGAAATATTAATTGGTTAAGGCCATATATAGGTCTTTCTACCTCGACCCTTTCTCCCTTATTTATGGCATTAAAAGGCCTCAAAAATCCCACAGACGTTGTGACATTGACCTCCGACCAACTATTGGTCGTTGAGAAAGTCCAAACAGCCCTCAACACCCAGTGGACTGATCGGTGTGTTGACAATCACCCTGTGCATTTGAATGTGATTTTTGATCGACCACCCACAGTGGCAATTACTCAATCTAATGAGCCTACAGAAAATTGTTTTCACTCCAGCTATGATTTTGGCTGAAATTACACATCGTGGTCACACGATGGCGCCAGATTTTTGGAATTGAATTTGCAATTATTTTTATCCCATTTTCCTTAAAATTGTGGGAAACTTTGATTCAAAATAATTTGGTTTTGCAATTATTGATTGGTGATTGGCCTGGTCAGATTTTTTTGTCATTTTTCAGCAGATCCATGATTTTTGGCCATAAAAAATTTACCTTTTGCTTATATCTTTCCTAGTTTGGATGAGACTTTGTTGACACTATTTTTGACATTGCAAAAATCTATTGAGACAAGATATTGTCCTTATTTTATTGCACATATCTGGAGTCATCAAAATTTTCCAGGAATTCTCAGTGAAGGGAATTCCCAGGCGGATATGGCAACGCACGTTATGACTATGCAACAACCCACTCCCTGGGATAGTCATAGCTATTTTCATCAAAACGCCAAGGCTTTGGCTAAACAATTTGGCATAACCACCGGGGAGGCAACAGCTATCATTCAACAGTGCCCCAGTTGCTCACAACAAGGACTGTCTATTCCAATGGGTGTGAATCCCCGTGGACTTGAGGCATGTCAAATTTGGCAAATGAACGTTACCCAATATGCATCTTTTAGTCCATGGAAATATATACATGTGACTATTGATACATATTCTGGGTTCATCCTTGCTACTCCACAGCGTGGAGAGGCAACTAAACATGTCATCAATCATTGTATTCGAACTTTTAGCACTCTGGGTACTCCTAAAGAATTAAAAACTGATAATGGATCCGCATATTGTAGTCACGTTTTTGCTCAGTTCTGCAATCGGTGGGACATTATTCATAAATTCGGCATTCCTTACAATTCACAGGGGCAAAAAGTAGTGGAACGGGCCAATTCCACTCTTAAGCACATGCTTGACAAATTAAAAATGAAAAATGGGGAAAATACCCCCGGACTACCTGGAGTGCAAAATCATCTTAATTTGGCTTTATATACTCTCAATTTTCTAAACCACCTGGCACAACACCTAATACAGTTGCCAGCAGGCATTTTTCTCCCCTTCCAGACGCAGCAACCACGGTTCGACCGCTAGTTTGGTATCGTAAACTACCAGACCCCCAGTGGAAAGGACCAGCTGAACTTATTACCTGGGGTCGTGGATATGCTGCGGTGCAACATGAAGGCAATACGATATGGGTTCCTGGCCGCAATATTCACCCTTACAGTGTACAGCCAAAAGATTGCAAAGACTCTGGTGAGCCCAAAGTGGACGGACAATAATTTTGGAAGGACAATAAAAGTTAGTGCCTTAACAAACCATACTGACTGCTGGATGTGTATGATGTCACCATCGGATGCCAGTCAAGGACTTTCTTTAGTTGGACTTCCTTTTTTTTATATATATATATTTTTATTGGTTTTTTTAATTTTTAACAGAAAAACAGAAAAAGAAAAATGCTCAAATCAAATCATAGTGTTAAAATAAACAATAAACATAATCACAACATAAATACATATTTCAAAATCATCCATTAACAAAACATTAGTACATATTTCAATACATTTAATAATAATAACTCAACTGAAAATAATCATAGACCACATTTATCAAACAATTAACATTACTGCCCGGTACCCCCACCACCACATCCCCCTAACCCTAACCTTCCCCCCTCACTTACCAACTATCTACCTATTCTCCTCCCTCCTTCTCTTTCTCCCTCCTTCTACTCCACCCAACAATCCCTACTCTTCCCCCTTCTTATCAACTTTCTACTTACATCAGCCGTCACTCCTCCTTCCTCTTTCCATCGGATGTGGTGCCCAGAGGCCCCCCGAGCAACCCCTTAATAACAATAATTACATATTCTTGCATCAACCCTAATTACAGTTGAGAAAGCATAGTATATAAAATTATAAACCCTCCCTACCCCCCCTGACTTCCCAGAGTGAATACAGGGTAAAACAAAAGAAAACCCACTACTTCAAACAAAGTTATTATATAATCCTAACAAGAATTTTAAACTACACTAAGCCAGACTGACACATCGTCTTGTTAAGAATATTAATTTTCATTTACATATCTAAACCATCAATATAACAATCAATCCATCACTTCAATTCATTGAGAGGTTATGTAAAGTCACCCAAAAAATCAAGTTTAGTATATATCTTCCAATAATCAGTTTCTTCCATTAAACAACCTCTCTTACATCTTACTCATAAACTTAATCCTTAATTCAGCCCATAATCTTAGATTAGCCTTAATTCCTTACACTTAATTTTAAATTTCACTTCTTCAATCGACTTCTGGGCTTTCTCATATGTCAAATAAATCTAAATAACAAATACAATCTATTTAATCCATTTCTAACTTAGATTCCTTCAACCTTATCAAATCACATAATGCTTATCTATCCATCTATCCATCAATCAATCAATCTAATGTCAAACCTAAATCATTTCAAAGCAGGTACATTCTTCTTCAATTTAATTATATCTTCCATTAATCATCTTCATTTACGTCTTACTCATAGTCCTTAAGTCAATCCATAATTTTGAATTACCCATAATTCCTTGCATACAATTTTAAATTTCACTTCTTCAATCGTACTCTTGGTTTTTTCTTCTGCCAGGTAAATCTCCATAACGAGGCCTCCCTTCCAAATAATAAGTCTCTCTTTTTTACTTGCAATATCATTTGTCTCTTAACCACAAACTTTCGTTGAAGTAACGTTTCAAATCTCTGTCTTTGCTTTTCCTGGTCCTCAGCAGCATAGATAGATTGCTTCTTAAACTGGATCAATTTCTCTTTTTTCTCAATTAAATCTTCTTCTTGCTGCTTGTCTGAGAGGAATAGCCACCCCCTCCTGTCTTGAAACAAATCCTCTTCCTCCACTCTGTAAATGAACTGTTTATCAAGCAAGATCCATTTCCCATTATTCTTTTTTATTCTCAATACTGTCTTCTTCTTGTTTGGATTGTTGTGTAGAATATTCAATAGTCGGTTGCAAATCAGTTTCATTTGGAAAAAAGGATCTAATTAATTTCAACATTTCTGCACTAGTCTCCCTCAAGATTGCAATCCTTTCTTCTTTAAATTCATCAATGCGGTCCAAAATAGGTTTGACATTAAAACGTAAATTCCACTCCATTTTAAATTTTAAAACAATCGCTCTGGCTTTAATCCAATTTCTACAACCGTGTCTCTAGCTTCGCTTACGAGAACAAAGAAGAAAAAAAAATGGAGAATTCACTTTCACTTTCAAGCACTTTCCTTTAGCAGTGAAAGTAGTGAAAGCTATACGCCATCTTGAATGTATTATGTTAAATGTAACAGTTAGAAATACATAGCCAGAAAAACAATAAGAAATACTTGCAATCCAATAAAAACTCCTGTATTCACTCAGTCTGCAAACAGTCTGTCTTGTGTTCTATTTTTAAAAAGCAGAGGCGGTCGCGGCGTCTTTTTTTGTCTGATGACAGAAGCGTCTCTGAGCAGGAGCGTCTTCAGGAGTTATGGGGAGCTCGCACTCTTAATCCCTGAAAGCTTTTTTCAGGGATATTAGAGGAGCTCAACCCTACTCCCGATGCTCTGCACCTCTTCTTCGCCCGAAGAGGGGATTTTTCACCGCAAAAAACAGCTGATGTTTGCTATTTTTTGCGGCTTTACATACCCAGGGAACGGAGCCTCACAGAGGAGACTCTAGTGACGCCAGCGGAGCCACCGGAAGTCAGTTGGACTTCCTTTGAACAACACTGGAGCTAGCAAAAGTTTTGTACATATTAATGAGGCAGGACATTATACGCTGCCACTTAGGGTTTATTATGTAGATTTTGTATTAGTGTGTTTTAATTTTTCTAAGGAAATTATTCTTTTAAGTATATCTCTCTCTTGTAATATCACCTTTAATATGCCTGATCATTGTGATCAAAGTAATAACAAAGTATATGCAAAATGTGATGATGGAGAGTACAATGCAAGTGTATTGGGTTTGTAGCTATTTGAATGGCGCACAGAATTGGACTGCAGTCAATGACAGTGACGGCCGTTGAAATACTTAATGAAGAACAAGGATAAATCCCTCCACCAATATCCGGAGATCATAAACATTGGGGATATTTGGAATGCATTCTGGTTTTGGTTACCAAAAATTTTCAATGGTTAAGAAATTTGATAAGTATTATTTTGTATTGTTATATTATTCCATTGTGGATGCTTTTATATACAATGTTTGCCTGATATTTTTGCTATGATGAAATCTTTTATACCAAAGAAAAAATTGTCTCAACAAGTGAACATTAGTCAACAAGGATTCGAGCGGATGCCAATGGATAAACAGCCACCTCAGTTGGATGAAATCAAATACATGGACTGAAAGCCTTTGTTTCTAAACAAAAACAAAAAAGGATGAGATGTTGTGATAAATGTCCATTTCTCCTTTAAGAAATCCTTCTCTGCCTGGATGGGCTTCCCTTTTTCCCCCCCTTACAGGCTGTCAGCTGATAGCTGTACTAGGGGGGTGGAGGAGAAAGCAGGGAAAAGTTTCGTTTCTTGAAAAATACGTCATGCTTTCAAAGTGTATGTTTTAACTATCTTTGTAATGTAATTGGCTGTAAATCAGTAGGGTGACAATTTGTGGGTAGAAACCTTTGATGTGTAATAAAAGGGGATGCCTGGCTTCTGCCGGGGGCTTCCATCCCGACAGAAACTCAGGTCTCTGTCATTAATCATGGTTGCCGGGACGCCACGGACACACTTTCGCAACATAAAACAAGACGAGAAAAGGCTCTGCAGATCATCCTGTAGTTTCAATGGA
Source organism: Bothrops alternatus (assembly GCA_034064705.1). NCBI lineage: Eukaryota > Metazoa > Chordata > Lepidosauria > Squamata > Viperidae > Bothrops > Bothrops alternatus. The sequence goes on along the minus strand of JARGCV010000230.1, from coordinate 4,706,761 downwards.
CAAATGTAGAGCAAAAGTCAAATCAAAAGACCTAATTGGCCTTCAAGATTGTAGGAGCAAGGAAGAAATTGAAGACAAAAAAGCTTTTTTCAAAAGAAGGAATGGTTTCCAGACTCAAATTACTTTTATAATGTACCATCATTCCAAGGAGAACATTGTGAGGGACAATGATACTGATATATTTCAATTAAACACCCCTATTAGAAAAACAGCCCTCATGTCTATGAACTACGTAGGTCTTTGTACCTCATAAAACTAGTCAAATGTGATTTTAGGTCAGAAAAATGTTGTCTGTCTCCAAATTATTTCTATATGTTTGAGTCTTAGGCTTCCAAAGTGAAAATAGAAGGCCTGTTTACAATCTTAACTCTGAATGGGGATACCAAGAATTATTTTTTTTAATAATGAAACTATTACTGTATTGTAGAATTCCCTTTCCTAGAAGGAGCACTTGACCTTCTCTCTCTGAGCTACTCTGAGATAGAATTTATTTCCTTGAACTGCTTTTCCTTGTCTTATATATGTTTTCTGAGGTTTTCGCGGGTGTTTGTATGTAGGTCTTTGGTTCTTCAGGTTTTCTCCCACGTAGAATTTAAAGTGTCTTGGCGACGTTTTGATGAAGTCCCATTTGTCATCTTCAGGCTGGTGCTTTCAGCTTCATGCTTCTAGGAGCAATGTGTGATTGTAGCTGTTTCTTCCTTTTAACTGCCAGTGGGGGTTTAAACTGATTGGCTGGGAGCTCGGCTGTGTTCTGATTGGGTGGAGGTGTGTTCTGATTGGATAGGGGCTTGGCTGTGCTCTGATTGGATGGGGGGTTGGCTGTGCTCTGATTGGCTGGGGGAGTGTTCTGTTTGGGTGGGGGCTTTGTTGTGCTCAGGTTAGTCTGAGTTGCAGGGGGATTAGAGATGGTGAGCTGCATAGCCGTTTGGCTTCACGTTCGTGATCGTGCCTCATCTTCATGGTGGGTGTCAGTTTGCTTTATGTATGGATTGGAGGGGTTTAAGGTGGTTAATGATGCAGCTGTGGTCTGGCTTCTGGTTTGTGGTCGTGCCTCATCAGCGTTGTGGGTTTGGGTTTGTTTTTTGCATGGATGTGTGGTGGTGACATCCGGTGTGGTTTTTGTGAGTGTAGGTCTGGTGTCATTCTTTGTGTTATGGACTCGTTTGTCAATAATGGTGGGTTTCCAAATGGCTGGTAGGCGGGAGGTATCATCTCGTTTGTTCATGCTGTGTGGGCGTTTTTCTATCCTGATGGCTTCTCTGATTATTCTGTTATTAAAGTGTTCAGTTTGGGCGATAGTTCTGGTCTTTTTGAAATCAATTTCATGTCCTGTGGCTTTAAGGTGTTGGACCAGGGAAGAAGTTGGTTCCTCTTTTTTGACTGAGTTTTTGTGTTCTTCAATGCGTGCACTTATTCTTCTGTTGGTTTGTCCGATGTATGTGGTGGGGCAGGCAGTACATGGGATTTCATATACTCCTTGATTTTCTAACTCAATTTTTTCTTTAGGATTTCTTAGGATGGTGGATATTTTTCTGTTTGTGCAGAATGCTGTTTTGATGTTATGTTTGTGGAGGATCTTGCGGATCCTGTCTGTGGTGCCCTTTATGTATGGGAGGAGGGCTTTGCCGTTTTCTTGTTCTCTGTCTTGGATTTTAGTGGGAGTTTCTTTTTGGATTAAGCTGGAATATATATATGTTTTTGTAGATTTTCACGGGTATAGGTATGCAGGTCTTGGTGTATTCAAGTCATTTCCTGTGTGAGATTGAGAGTATCTTGGTGACGTTTCGACTAGGTCCCACTCATCATCTTCAGGCTGGGGTCTTCGGCTTCATGCTTGTGTGAGCAAAGTGTGATCAGAGCTGCCGTCTTTCTATATATATTGGTGGGTGGGTGTGGAGTACTGGCTTAGTTGCTGTAGGTGGATTGGTTGGCTGTGTAGGAGCTATTGTTTGTGGATTGTTTGGCTGTTTGTAACATCCTGAGTAGTTGAGATACTGGCTGTGTGCCCATTAATCTTTTGTGTTATAATGACCTGGGTAATGGGTTGTGTGATGACACCCTGAGATCTAGTGTAGTGATATCCTGAGTTCTGTGTTGCACCATCCTGGGTGGTTGGCTGTGTTGTAACATCCTGAGCTTTGGTGTTGTAGCCTCATGAGTTCTGTGATGTGATGTCCAGGGCTGAAGGCTGTGAAGTAACATACCGGGCTTTGGTTTGGCTCCGAGTTTGTGGTCTAGCTCTGTATTCATGGCGTGTGTTCGTTTGCTTTGTGTGGGGGTCAGAGGGAGGTGCAGCAGCTGATGATGTCGTTGTGGTTTGGCTTCTGGATGGTGGTTGCATTTCATCTGAGGGATGGGTTTGGGCTTGGGTTTGGGTCTGGTGAGGGTGAATGGTGAATGGTGGTGGCGTACTGTGTTGTTCTGGGTCCAGTGTCAGTTTTCGTGGCTAGGACTCGTTTGTTGATTAGGGCTAGTTTCCAGATGTCTGGTAAGTAGGAGGTATTATCATGTTTATTCATGTTGTGGGGGTGTTTTTCTATTTCGATGGCTTCCATAATTATTCTCTTCTGGTGTTCAGTTTTGGAGATTAGTTTGGTTCCTTCAAAAACAATTTCATATCCTGTAGCTTTAAGGTGCTGGAAGAGGGAGGAAGTTTTTCTTCTTTTCTGACTGCGTTCTTGTGTTCTGCAATGCATGCATTTATTCTCCTATTAGTTTGTCCAATGTATGTGGCTGGGCAGATTTTGCATGGTATGTCATAGACTCCTTGATTTTCTAGCTGGATTGTGTCTTTGGGGTTTCTTAAGATGTTGGCTATTTTTTGGTTGGTGCTGACGACCAAAATGCAACCACCATCCAGAAGCCAAACCACAATGACATCACCAGCTGCTGCACCTCCCTCTGACTCCCACACAAAGCAAACGGACACACACCACGAACACAGAGCTAGACCGCAAACCTGGAGCCAACCAAAGCCCAGTATGTTACTTCACAGCCTTCAGCCCTGGACATCACATCACAGAACTCAGGAGGCTACAACATCAACGCTCAGGATATTACAACACAGCCAACCACCCAGGATGGTACAACACAGAACTCAGGATATCACTACACTAGATCTCAGGGTGTCATCACACAACCCATTACAGGTCGTTACAACACAAAAGACTAATGGGCACACAGCCAGTACCTCAATTACTCAGGATGTTACAAAACAGCCAAACAATCCACAAACAATAGCTCCTACACAGCCAACCAATCCACCTACAGCAACTAAGCCAGCACTCCACATACCCCCACCAATATATATAGAGAGATAGCAGCTTCGATCACACTTTGCTCACACAAACACGAAGCTGAAGACCCCAGCCTGAAGATGACGAGTGAGACCTCGTTGAATGATGAAGTCCCATTCGTCATCTTCAGGCTGGTGTTTTCGGCTTTGTGCTTCTAGGAGCAATGTGTGATCGTAGCTGTTTCTTCTTTTAACTGCCAGTGGGGATATGAACTGATTGGGTGTTAGCTTGGCTGTGTTCTGATTGGGTGGAGGTGTGTTCTGATTGGTTAGGGGCTTGGCTGTGCTCTGATTGGATGGGGGGTTGGCTGTGCTCTGATTGGATGGGGGAGAGTTCTGTTTGGGTGGGGGCTTTGTTGTGCTTAGGTTAGTCTGAGTTGCAGGGGGATTTGAGATGGTGAGCTGCGTTGCTGTTGTTTGGCTTCACGTTCGTGGTCGTGCCTCCTCTTCATGGTGGGTGTCAGTTTGCTTCATGTATGGATTGGAAGGGTTTAAAGTGGCTAATGATGCAGCTGTGGTCTGGATTCTGGTTTGTGGTCATGCCTCATCATCAGTGTGGGTTTGGGTTTGCTTTTTGTGTGGATGTGTGTTGGTGACATCCTGTGTGGTTTTCATGAGTGTGGGTCTGGTGTCATTCTTTGTGTTAGGGATTCATTTGTCTATATGGGCGGGTTTCCAAATGGCTGGTAGGTGGGAGGTATCATCTTGTATATTCATGCTGTGTGGGCGTTTTTCTATCTCGATGGGTTCTCTGATTATTCTGTTATTAAAGTGTTCAGTTTTGGCGATAGTTCTGGTCTTTTTGAAATCAATTTCATGTCCTGTGGCTTTAAGGTGTTGGACCAGGGAAGAAGTTCATTACTCTTTTTTGACTGAGTTCTTGTGTTCTTCAATGCGTGCACTTATTCTTCTGTTGGATTGTCCGATGTATGTGGTGGGGCAAGCAGTACATGGGATTTCATATACTCTTTGATTTTCTAACTCAATTTTGTCTTTGGGGTTTCTTAGGATGGTGGATATTTTTCTGTTTGTGCAGAATGCTGTCTTGATGTTATGTTTGTGGAGGATCTTGCTGATTCTGTCTGTGGTGCCTTTTATGTATGGGAGGAGGGCTTTGCCGTTTTCTTGTTCTCTGTCTTGGATTTTAGTGGGGGTTTCTTTTTGGATTAGGTTGGTAATCTTATTTCTTTGGAATCCGTTGGATGTTAGTACATTAGTGAGAGTGTGTAGTTCGGTTCTTAGATGTTGTTTGTCAGCTAAGCATTTTGTTCTGGAGATGAGTGTCTTGGCTACGGATTTGATCTGTGCTGGGTGCTGGTGTGAGAGTGCGTGCAGATAGCGGTTTATGTGTGTTTTCTTCTTTGATTGGCACTTGGGTGAAGAGGGATATGACATCGAAGCTCACGAGTAGGTCGCTGGGCTGTAAGTTTTGTTTCTTTATGATATCTATGAACTGGAATGAGTTTTTTACCTGTGAGGTGATAGATTCTGCATAGGGCTGTAGTTGTTTGTCGAGAAATTTGGCTTGGTTTTTTAGAGGTGAGCCTATGGAGCTGACTATGGGTCTAAGTGGGGTTCCTTCTTTGTGTATCTTGGGGAGACCATAGAGCTTAGGGCATCTGGATGATTTCTCTCTGGGAATGATTCTTTGCTGGATCTCTTTGTTAATGGGGGAGGCTTTTATTTTGGATCTAGTGGTTTTTTCCAGGTACGTGGTGGGATCTGTGTTTAGGGGTTTGTATGTGGAGTCTTGGAGTAGGTTGGTTAATTTGGTTTCTTAGCAACTGAGAGTTTGCCATTCTTTAAAGCTTCCATTGCATGTGAACAACAATGGCACCGCCTATCATATTGCACAAAGCTATAATGTGGTTAGTTTAGTTTTGGCTTAACTCAGCCAATTATGGCTCAATAAATCATAGTTAAACATAATTTATTGAGGAAATGAACCAAGCCTTGTCTTTCTCAGACTTCCCCAAACTATTATCTCCAAGAAATGATTGAGAATTATGGAAGTTGTGACCCCATAAATGTAAAAAGCTGATTTTGGTTCAACCATCACATAAAGATAAGGGTTGAACCAATTTGGTTGATTTTTTGTAGAGAGATGAACAGGCTAATTAAGATAGATCAGCAAATTGTTTCTCTAAATTTGGGGAAAGGTATAGTGGAAATGCCTCTGTTTTGTTTTTGTTTTGCTATAATAGACAAATTGTTAGAAACCATCTATATTCATAATTCTAGCTAGTATTTTAGTCAGAAATTATTGGTTTGTTTCTTATTAATCTTGACATCCAGCAGCCTCTCTTCCTTTAAAAAGTAATAATAAAGATTCAGAGCAAAAAATAGCCACCACACCATTTTTATTTATTCCATTTAACTTGTTTCCTGCAACAAAACAAAAAGTGTTTGCAAGGTTAAGACACTTGGCATCTTGATGTATCATAAAAGGTTCATGGCAATTTTCAGCTATGGCAGCAAGATGTTTTCAGGGAGTAGGTGGGAAACAGAATGCAATATAAGAGGCTTGAATTAAAGAGGAGCCATTGGCAGCTTCATACTGTTTCTGATTTAATCCACAACCAGGATCAAAGATTTGTATAGTTATCTGACAGGTTGTTCACCTCAGGAACTCTGAAAGTTAGCTGTCTCTGGAATTGTATCACAAGACTCTTTCCACTGAGTAATCAACATGGGAACCTTGCTTGAAAGAAAAAGTGCCAGATGTTCACTAATATGTAAGAATCATTCCAGAATAGAGTTTTGATGTGAAGGTAACCTTATTTTGCCAGTACTGCAAATCGAAAGGGATTGTATAGAACCAGTGTTGTGTACTTCGTTTGTGTGCGAATGATAAAGACACATGGCGATGCTGAACAAACACTTTATTCTCCTTCTACAAAAACCAAGTGAAAGCAAAAGGCCTTTTTATATGGCCAGAAACCAATAGAAACAGAGTGTTTTCACGCCTTGTGCATGCGCACAAGGCCGGTGCCGCTCTGTCTGGTCCCGGGCAGCTTTTGGAATGCCTGGGATCAATGCAACATCCTAAGCCTGCTTTTGCAGGCTCAGGACACAACACCCCTCCTCCGAAGATGGAACATACTTTGCGTACACACATATACGTCATGCATTGGGAAGAGTGGCATACAGTTGCATTATTCAAATGCAAAGAGTGTGGAATGCTTGAGTCTGCCCTCAGGCAAACCCCCTTCAATATTTATTAATACAAATAAATGTATCGAAAATAAACAAAATAATACAAAATAATCTACCCACGAGTTATTTCCCTTATTCAGGTGCCTTATGAGCAGGTCCCTCATGATTTGACAGCAACCTCACAAAGTCTCTGAGATGTTTGAGTGGGCACTTGGCCCGCTGCGACCTTCTAAGGCCTGGAGAGATTGCCTGGCCCACCTGCTCGCCTACCAGGTTAGGCAGGCCAGGGTGTTGCTGCCCTGAATACCCAGTTGACCTGCCCTGCTGCTGGCTGGCTGGACCCTCTAAGTCCAAGCCAGCATACCTTGGAGGGGTGGAAGTCCCCGAGACCACAATGGACCCCTCTTGGGAACACTGTCCCTCGAGCCCAAGGCCAGCAGATGGAGAAGGCTGGGTAGCGAAAGTGCCCCAGTACTCTGTGGCCCTGAGGCACGTGCCAGAGGCGCCAGAGTCAGGAGTCGCCTCAATGACAACCCCCCTTGCTGGTGACTTACTTTTGGGAGCAATTGCGGAATTAGGCAAGCTCCCTTAATGGAATTCCTTTTCTCTTACTGCTAGTGATTTGTGTGGATACAGGTCAGTCTCCCTGTCTGGATCACTATCTGACATATGTGAATACTGTGGATACCCCCAGTGTGACTCCCTGTCTGGAGTAATTATGGATGTGTGGGATGACCCCCTATCCAGTGAATTCCTGTTTGGAGCACTTGCGGAACCTTGGGATGAATCCCAAACATTAGCAGCTAGTGAGGGCCTGTTAGGCCTGGGAAACCGTGACCCAGAATGCATACTATGGTCCTCCTCCCCCCAGTGCAGAGCCAGGAGCGGAAGGGTGAGAGTCCAGTCTCCAACACAGTTGGTCTATGTGTCTGCGAAGAATGCGGCTGTCACCCAAGGCAACTTCATATGACAATGGCCCAAAGACCTTGCAGACCACAGCTGTGACCCGGAGATGTCCAGGCCCATAGTTTCTTGCCCAAACCGAATCACTCACCTGGAGTCTCCTAGGTGCCCGCGGTTGTGACACCTGTGAAGCCACCCGGTCAGGGTGCAGCCTGTCCAGTTTAGTGATGAGGCGGCAACCCCAGTGGAGTTCAACAGGGCTCTTCCCTGTGGCTGTGCATGGTGTGGTGCTGTGTGCAAGAAGGAAATCTGCTAACCTGTGATGCTAGTTACCGTAAGTCAGTTTCTTAAGGGCATCTTTGGTGGTGCGCACCATTCTCTCTGTCAGTCCATTGGAGGATGAATGGAAGGGAGCCGATGTTGTATGCCATGTCAGGTTGGCCTGAAGAAAAGCCTGGAACTCAGAAGAGGTAAATTGAGGGCCATTATCTGAAACCAGAACATCTAGAAGACCATGTGATGCAAAAATTCCTCTCAACACCTGGATGGTCCTGGCAGTAGTAGTGGAGGAAACAGGAACAACCTCTAGCCACATGGAATGGCTATCAACAACAACCAGAAAGAATTGCCCCTGAAAGGGCCCAGCATAATCTATATGCACCCTAGACCATGGGATTTGAGTTTCCTCCCACCTATGTACTGGGGCCTGAGGCATTTCAGGCCGTGACTGTTGACACAGTTGGCACCCGTGCACCTGGGCCTCGAAGGCTTTATTGAGCCCAGGCCACCAAAGATGGCTGTGCACAAGCGCTTTCATCCTGACTATGCCAGGATGTCCCTCATGCAGAGAGATCAAAATTCTAGACCTCAATGAGTCTGGGATCACTACCCTGCTACCCCATAACAGGCAACCCTTGAAAGTGGAAAACTCATGCTTCTTGTGCCAGAAGCTTTGGAACTCAGTATCTAGGCACTTGTCAGGCCATCCTGTCAGCACGCGTGTAAGCATGTGATCAGTGGCAGTTTCTGCAGCCACGTCCCTAGCATTAAGGGGAGATTCAGACAACTCCTGAATGGAAAGAATATTAATGGCTGGAGCAGGATCGGGCTCTAATTGGTTCAGGGGTAACCTGCTCAGGCCATCTGCATGAACCATTTCTTTTCCTGGTTTATGAACTAATGTGTAGTCATATGCTGACAGGAAAATGGACCATCTCAGCATACGAGGAGAAATGATATGTGGAGTCTGTTTGTTAGTGGTAAACAAACCCAGCAGAGGCTTATGGTCAGTATAGACCATGAAATGATGGCCATATAAGAAATCATGAAATTTCTTAATGCCAGCCACTATGGCCAAGGCTTCTCTGTCAATTTGAGTGTAATTCCACTCTGCAGAAGACAGAGTCCTTGAGTTATAGGCCACAGGGACCTGTGTCCCATCAGCCTTCAAATGGCTACGTACAGCTCCCACCCCATAAGGAGATGCATCGCATGTGATGCAAACAGGCAGTTGCTCATTGAAATATGCTAAAACAGCATTAGAAGTGAGCAAGGCCTTAACCTCATTGAAGCTCTTGTCATGGACTTTAGTCCACTGCCAAGGAGCCTGCTTATCTAAGAGCCTGTGTAATGGCTCTGCCACTGCAGCTTTATGTGGGAGAAATGCATGGTAAAAAATTAATAGCCCCAAGAAAGCTTGCAGCTCACTCTTAGACATAGGGCTTGGGGCCTGCTGGATAGCTTGCAATTTAGTTTCAGCAGGGTGAATGCCTTGAGCATCAATCCTGAATCCTAAGAAGTCAGTAGAAGTGACTCCTATCTTACATTTATCCTTCTTTAGTTTAAGGCCTGCTTTTCGAAAATGAAGCAAGACAGCCCTTAATCTTTCTGCTAAATTTTGAGATGACTCCCCAGCAATGAGGACGTCATTGAAGTAGGGACAGACCCCAGGAATACCTCGAAGTGTGCTCTCCATGATACTTTGGAATATGCCAGGGGCTATGTTTACCCCAAATTGCAGTCTGTTGACTTTGAAGGCCCTCCCTGTGAGTTACAATAGTCTGGGCCTCTGCAGCTGCCTCATCAACAGGTAGCTGTTGATAGGCCTGTGCTAGGTCAAGCTTTGCAAAAATGCGCCCCCCCTTGAGGGAGGCCAGAATGTGACTTACCACAGGCACTGGATAAGCGTGCTGTTGCAGCACCTTATTCAGTGTGCACTTATAGTCTACACATATACGTATGTCCCCATTAGCCTTTAGAGATGTTACTATGGGGGTTTCCCATGGACTAGAATCCACAGGTTCTAAATGCCCAGCTGGAGCAATTTGTCCAGCTCAGCATCAATCTTACCTTTGAGGGCAAAAGGTACCCTTCTAGGCTTAACCCTGATGGGCGTGATGGTTGGGTAAAACCGTAGTGAAATGGGAGGCCCCTTGTAGGATCCTTGCTCTGAACCAAACACATCTGCAAACTCCTTGCAAACCTCTGCAAGGCCCAGCTTTTGCAAGCTGTGCAGCCCAGTTACCTGGATTCCCAGAGCCTCGAACCAATCGAGTCCCATAAGACTCGTACGTCTACCCCCAACAACCACCACATCTAGGGAATCTTCAAAATCCTTATACTGTACCCTAAGGGTGGCCTCCCCCTTAACACACACCATAGAGTTTTGGAAATCAGTGAATATTAGATTCGATGGCCTAAGTTTAAATCGAAGGCCACTACTGCTGCAAATCCTTTTAAAGGTATTAATTGAAATAATGGAAAGAGCGGACCCTGTGTCCAACTCCATCAGTAAGGGAACCCCTTGCAACCTTATGTTAATGGAAAGTTTCTTCTTAAGGGGCTTGTGTGCCCCTGTTTTTAGAATGCTCCTGCGCGATGCACAGAAACCCACCCTGTTTTGGCTGGGGATCCTGGTACCTTTCTGAAGCAATTCTTCCCAAGGTTGAACCTTCTGGTGACCCAAACAGATGGATGCAATGTGGCCCTGCCTGCCACAAGCCGTGCAAATGGTGGAGCGAAACCTGCAGTCAGTTCGCTTGTGGCGTCCTCCGCACCTGAAGCATTGAAGAGATGCTGGGGCCTTGACCGGACATCCCTTCTGCCTCCACTCAGCTGGCTGGTGAAGTCTGTCAACCTCCTCTTCAGGATCCACTTCTGATCCTTCTCAAGTGTCCTCTTGATGGATGGTAGCTGTGTCTGGAGGATTCCTGGCGAGGCGCAAGGCCTTCAGAGCCCCGCCTGCTGCTTCCTCAGCTGCCACCTCTCGCAACACATCTTGGAAGGAGACATCTTCTTTTGCAAAAATCTTTTGTTGTAAGTCTCTGCTCCTTAAGCTGCAGGCAAAACGATCTCACAGCCTCTCTTCCAGATCCTTGAAGTCACAAGGTCTGGCTGCTTGCCTTAAGGCCGCAATAAAGTCCACAGCAGATTCACCCAGCCTCTGGTCTCTCTGCTCGAATGCGTGCCTCCAAGCAATAATGGATAACTTTGGCTGGAAATGTTCCTTCAACATTTTCTTCAAGTCAGCATATGTTACTGACTTCAGAAGTGCAGGGGCCACCAGATTTTCTGCGATGTCAAAAGCTTCTTGTCCAAAGAGTTGCTGCTTTCAGGCTGTCTTCTCTAATCTGATTTACTCGGAAGTAGTTCTCCATCCGTGCTACGTAAGAATTCCATCTCTCTGGGTGGGAGACATCGAAATCAGTCAAGTGGCCAATCTTCGACATCGTAAACTTTACAACCTTCACCACTCGCTTCCTCTGCAAACTGCTGTTTGGGGAAAGGGTCCTTTAGCCAAGCTCAACCTCCAGTGACGCTATACTGGCAGGCTGGGATGGTGATTCAGACACCGTCTTCCCCTCTTCAGGACTTCCTGGGTAAGTCCTTAAATCTTTTGTTTCAGTCAGTGTTGTATTCACGTATGAATGATGAAGACACATGGCGATGCTGAACAAACACTTTATTCTCCTTCTACAACAACCAAGCGAAAGCAAAAGGCTCGCAGGCCTTTTTATATGGCCAGAAACCCGGACAGTGACAACCAATAGGAACAGAGCATTTTTGCGCCTTGCACATGTGCACAAGGCTGGCGCCGTTCTGTCTGGTCCCGGGCAGCTTTTGGAATGCCCGGGACCAATGCAATGTCCTGAGCCTGCTTTTGCAGGCTCAGGACACAACACTTAGGATATTAAGACAGTAGGAATATACTATCTTCTCCTTGGTTTCTTATGTTTTATCAATTGTTTGTAACTTATGATTAATGATTGTAATTATGATTTATGATCTATGACCTATTACATGCTCTTTATATGTATACTGTGAGCTTATACACTGGAGACAAATTCCTTGTGTGTCCACTATAGAATTTCTATTCTATTCTATTCTATTCTATTCTATTCTATTCTATTCTATTCTATTCTATTCTATTCTATTCTATTCTATTCTATTCTATTCTATTCTATTCTATTCTATTCTATTCTATAGTAATGGGAGACTTTAACTACCCTGATATCAACTGGGAAACAAACTCTGCAGCAAGTGGGAGATCAAACAGATCAGCTGATTTAGACACTGTTGAATAAATATAGTCTAGAATCAAGGGTCAAAATACCAATAAAAAGACAACCTTGTTGAATCGGATAAAAATCCCATCTGGTTCAGCATTTTGGATCTCATAATGACCAACTGTTTTCCACCATAGCTGATCTTTAAGATATCCTGATTCAGATGATCATTTGGGGGACAGATTATAATGGAATGTGTAGATAACCTTGGAAGATGAAGAGAAGAGGTGGTGCCTAGGAAACAATCAGACAAGGGAGGGAAAAGCCCCTCAATGGATTAATGATCAGTGGAAGGAAGCTGGATTAGATGGTCCAAGGGTTGCAGACTCTGCATATGTTCTTATATTTCTGAACACATCCTAGTTGTGCTCCTTCAGCCAGTTAAAAATACATCTAAGAGCTGTATCATCGATACCCTAATTTACCCTTTTATTTTTAAAGATATAATGAGAAACATTGCTAAAATATGGATACATCATGTCATTTGCATTTCCTCAGCCCATTAAACTCAGTAACTCTTTAAAAAAAAGGAGATAAAATTAGTCCAGGGTGATGTGGCTATGCTGTCCCTTTTCACTATTGAATTGGTATGCAAACATTAATATGCTGTTTAATAATCTACTCAAGGACTTTGACCAATCTAGACAACAAGCTGATAAACTTGTAAATTCCTGGGATCTCCCTTTTCTATTTTTGGAAGATAGCAACAATATTTGTTTTTCCTCCAGTATTTTTGGAGTTTTGCCAGTTCTCCAGGAGTTCTCAAAGATTACATTAGTATTTCTGCAACCACTTCACTAGTTCATTCTGAAGCTTAGAATGTAACTCTTTGAAAATTTGCATTCATTTAAATCAGCCTGCTATTCTTTATCCTTTCTTTGTCTATCTTGTGCTGTAGCCTCCTTCTACTAGTGGTAAAACAATGCCTAGCTAAGGCTCATTTCCATTGTGAGAAAAGATTGGCGTAAAATATGAGTTAAGATGTTGTACTGCCTACCCTTTACCTGTTACATATTCATGCTTTCTCTCCACATTGTTTTGAAAGATGGATACTTCTAGAAATTCTGTCTTTGTTTCTTTCCCATGTCTTCACTCAAAAGTCTGTTCCGGCTCATTTTTCCATTAACTATTAAAACTTATGCTGCTTTTTTCACATCAGCAAAGGGGAGTCAGTGCCTTGGAATGGGTTATACCATGTTTTACTATCTACATAAAATGTACCTGAAACTGCTTAACATTTCCATAGAATGAGACACTCGTCACTTTGTTTATATTGGAGTAGATTAAATTATCCTTTTGAATTAGGTAGAAAAAGGAAGAAAAAGTCTGTTGCTTATCTGTAACGTTGTTTTGCTTTGCTTTGCTTCTCTCACTCCCTGCTCCCTTCCTCCCTCCCTCTATCTTTTCTTTTTCTTTTCTTTTCTTGTCAGTTTTGATTCATGGCAACTACCTACTTTAAGTCCGTGCAAATTTTCTTGGCAAGATTTTGGAAGTTGTTTGCCGTTGCCATCTTCCCAGGGCTAAGAAAGAGGGACTGGCCCAAGCCACTTAGTTGACTTTGTGCCTAAAGCAGTTAGATTCTCTCAATTTCAAGCCTGATGCTTTAACCATTACACCAAACTGCCCTTTCCCTGTAACATTAGAAGATGCTTATTTGTTCCAATGAATGGCTAAAATATATGGAAATCTATTAAACTTTCCACATATGTGCTTTGTAGCACACAGATACATCATAAAGAAGCACTTGGAGCTTTTCTACAACAGAATGAATTAAAGTCTCATTTCTGTGTCTTCTTGATTTAGGTAGTAAAAAAGGAAAAATGTTGGAGTAGGAATAAAGACTCCATCCCTTTAAAAGCTCAGTGCAGTGAGAAACACAGAATAAAAATGATTCCCCAAGACTTCAGCAATATACTTGGCCTACTGCTTGCATTCCCTACAGCTTTCAGCACCATTTCTGTTGGCTTTGAGAAATGTCATCATGTCTATTGACTGTTTTTCCTTTCACCTGCTGGCTGGCTAGATATGATAAAGGGAGAGAATTGAGAAAGCCTCTTTGCTTTTATTTTTATTTGTTTTTTATTGTTTCCTCTTCCTGGTGAGTTCATTGCTTCGCTGATAAACTCCTGTTTTTACATCTGGATAGATTTTCTTCTCTCCAAATGCCACATAATTATTTATTAGTTTAACATATGCCATTTCTATATTAGAAGGAGCTGGGAAAAATTCCAAGGGCTTCTTTCTGCAAATATAGGAAACCTTTTTGGCTGGAGCAAGAGAAGAACAGAGAACTCAGTAGTGGTGGTAGTCAAAGAGGGTTAATTTATTCTCAGGAAATAAATATCAATAAAAACATACTGAAAAGCATAAATGGAGAGATAGAAGCCTACCAATATGGAAGTAAAGCTCTTTCCTTTCAGAAAATGCAATTCAGGAAATGCACATGTCTATATAATAACTCACTTGATCACCATTGGTGATTGGGAATGCCATATAGATGAATACAGAGCGTCCTCAATTTATGACCACAATTGAGCCCAAAATTTTGATTGCTATACAAGATTGTTGTTAAATTAATTTTGCCCCATTTTGTGATCTTTCTTGCCATAATCGTTAAGTGAATTCCCACAATCATTAAATTAGTAATATGGTTGTTAAGTAAATCTGGCTTCCCCATTGACTTTGTTTGTCAGAAGGTCGCAAAAGGTGATCACATGACCCTAGGATACTGCTACCATCGTAAATACATATCAACTGCCAAGTGACCAAATTTTGATCATGTGACCACGGGGATGCTGCAACAGTCATCAGTGTCATTTTCTTCAGTGCTGTTTTAACTTCAAAGATCACTAAATAAATGGTTGAGAAGTTGAGAACCACCTGTAATTGTATAGTATAAGAGACTTTGACAGAAGTATGCAAGAACCATCACATACGCATAGAGAGCTGAGACATTATTTAACTCCTAGGAAGTAAGTTGAAATTTGAAATGACTCGGATTCCCCCCTAATTCACTGAGGTGCTTCTGGGTTGAAAGGATTAGCCAGTGACTTCACCATTGCCCAGGGGATACCTGGTTGGGGACTCCTTTCATGTACCCATTAAATTGTCCACCAAAGTAGTACTCATCTATCTAATCGCAGTCGCCTGCTTTCAAACTGCTGGTTTAGCAGGAGCTGAACAGGAGTTCACCCCATTGTGTGGCAGCAGCCAGGTCTTGAACACAAGCCTGCCAATTGTCAGCCCTGCATCCTAACCATGTAAGCCACTGTGCTTCACTGGGGTATAGGAGGGAAGTGTAAAGCACAATTAGGCTTGCAAGATTCTATTATTATAGCATATTCCAGTAAAATAAATATTCGGTCTTCCTATGGAGTTGATTCCACTGATCTGGTCCAATTAGTATGGCTGACATCAATCTTGCAAACTCATTGTGCTTTACTCCCCTCCTTTTTAAATTTCAGAAAATCAGGGAAGAGTCTACCTGAGTAGCTTCTGAGTATTATCTCACTTCTCAAGACTTAGAGAATGTTTCACCCCTTTTTATTTACATAATAAAAGGATCATCTCTCTCATGCTCTACAATAATAGGATCATCTCTCTCATGCTCTACAATAATAGTCTGGCAGAGAAGAAATTAGCTCTCCATCTTCCACCTTCAGACTAGGTTTCTGAGCTCATCACAGAAGATGGAAATATTTTGCATTCATTTCCAACACCAACTAGCTTCTCTGCTAGTTTCCCTAGTAGCCATCATGTTGTTCATATAAGAAAGGACAAGCTAGCATGACCGTTGGTTTGTTTTGTGTATGGCATTCATAGTTGAATATTGAGAGAAATATATTGGAAAGAAAAAACATTTACCTGTCCACAGGATCCTCAGTGCAATGTATAATTTAAAATGATGCAGAATATAAACTTGTAATGAAACCAGAAACAAAACATTCATTTAAAAACCTGTATTATGATCCATCAAAGCTCTGGTGAAGGCATGCAATTTGTATTAGGGATTATACTTTTCTAGGAGAGAATTCTGTAATCACAGAGCAGTTTTGTGTCATGTACCTATCAATCTAGCTTGTCTTCATGATGTGATGCTCAACAAAGCCATTGCATAGCATAAAGTGTGGGAGTTAGAAGGGGCCCTGTAGGGCATTTAGTTACATCACAATGATGAGAAATACCTTTCAAATGTCCTGGCTTCATGCCATTCAAAGGTTTTGAGTGGAAAAGCGATATTCTGAAAGAACTTGGAAAAACACTGAAATCTGGTGTCTAAAAAATGTCCCAGACCATATTGCCTGTTGTTTTCCAACAAATTCAGCTTCCAAATTTTTTCCAAGGGTAACTCCATGTTAACCACGTTGCAATAGTTTAAGGAGAGATAATTATAGCATCAAAAGAATAAAATGGAGGAACAGAGGAATTATGAGTGAAGTAAGGAGTATAATTTCTTCATTATTTCCAGAGTTTAAGGATGAGTGGACCTCCTTATATATTCAAAAGGTATTTATGAGGCTCAAGATCTGGTAGTTTATGATGCTGTACTAAATGGGGGATGTTAAGAATAAAGTGTCTGGGTTCTCATTGGAACCTTGCATGAATATAGGGAAGAGAGGGTGTTTTTCAGCTTTTCTTTTTTTAAAAAAACCATATTAACTCCTAATCAATATTTTTCTCCCTTAGAATAGTAAGTAGCCCTGCCATTGAGAGTAGACAATTATGGTGGAAGCAACTGTCATCTAGGGAGACCACAAAAAAGATTCCAGAGGTTATGTGTTCCCTTTGTCTTAGCTTGCATTTTTTGGACTAGACTGACCGTTGGTTTGTTTTTTTTAAAAAAAAGCGAAGACATTTTGTAGGAGAACAACAGGCAGAGCTAGGGTATTAAGCATATCATCAGCTTAAAATCATTACATTCTCACAAACAATCCAAGTCCAACCCATCTTGAATTAGATTAATGTCAGGCACAAAGGTTCAGGGCCATATATTAAGTTGCAGTTCTAATATTTATTGCTCAAGCCTATACAGAAGAATCTATCCAAATAAACCTCAGCACTGAATTGGTAACAGATAAGGTCAGCAGAATTCAAGAGGGATTCAACTTGGAGCATTTGTGGGAACAAAACAATTTAGTTGATGATGCATTTAACTCCACCCACCAGCTTCAGTCTGCTCACCTCCTACACATTTGCACTCTTCTTTCACTCTTTCCCCTTCATTTGACAATTCTAAAATATAATTAATTCATCAATCGTGTTGAAACTGTGACTAACCAATGGGCTTAGAAATGTTGCTTCCATTTCACTTTATGGCTGTGATTTTTTTATTATTTCTTATTAACTTATATATTTCGCTATGATGAGTCATGGCCTTAAGAAAGCAGAAATGTTCACTAAAAAATAGACAGTACAAAATAATTGTGGGATTGACCAGGGAAGTACATGATCTCAACTAAACCTGATCTGGCACTTGAATCAAACCATACATGGAATTACCTTGATTTTTGTTTTACAGCAATTCCAGTTGTGTCAGATCAACAGTCTGAATCAAACTGAAGGTGGGAATTGGATCAAAGCCAGTTTGCCCCTCCATTATTGTAAGGCATGTTCAAATAAGGCTGTGGGCTCCATAGATTGGCCTTGTAATGGAATATGGACCTGCAGAAGCAGAGGGGAAAGATTGGCCAATACAGACATTCGCAGGAAGAGACCCGGATCAAAAGACTGCACAGTCCCAAGCTGGAGGGGAAAGGCAAGGAAGAGGTTCAGGGTAGCCACAACTTAGAATCTCTCAGACATACTGAGTAGCTTAGAAAGTTATAGCTTTAGTTTGGCAAGATTCTGTTTATTAGGTGTAAACAAATGAAGGATGGGACTTGATTCGATTTCGCTATCTTTGACTTAGGCCTGACACCTTCCTTATAGTGTGCTGTCTGAATCTTATGCTGATAAAGACAGAAAGCCTCGATTTGGTTTTGGGCATCTGGTATGCAGAAGTCTTGCACTGCAGGATGGTACTTGAACTGAGTTGTTTCCATCTTCTTTCTATTCTAAGGCCAGGCACATATTTAAAGTTTATAAAACAGCAGGCTCACTTTGGTTCACATCTATCATTTCTGGAGGGTATCCTATGTCCTAACAGGTACCCAAAGCTCCCCACTGTGTTATAATCATTTTCATGCCAGCGGTCACACTGTGCTGCATGCAACGATCCAGTTGGGTGAGACAGCTGCTGTGGAGATTAAGACTGGAAGTCTGTAGGTTGCAGAACTCCACAGGGAGACTTCAATCTTGGTCTGAAAAAGAGAACTCAGCAGGCTCAAGGAGAGGATAATGTTACTGGCCCTCCAGTGCAGCATATAATGAAACCCAACATACCATATACAATGGAGTGTGTGCTAGACAAAACTGTGTGCTGCTTTGGGAAAAATTCATCTTGCAGTCTACAGTAAGGTAAAGATTATGGCATCTTATGAGGAGAAGGGGAGGGTTGCTGGAATAAAATAAGAGGAGAAAGGAGAGCAATATATAACAGGGGTCCCCAACCCTTAGTCCATGGACCGGCACTGGGCCGCGGTATGCCAGAAATCAGGCCATGCAAACAAGCGAAGCCCCATCTGAGAGATGCAGGCACCACACAAAACCACACCCCCTCCTATCCGCAGAAAAAGCGTTTTCCACAGAACCGGTCCCTGGTGCCCAAAGGGTTGGGAGCCGCTGATATATAGCATGTAAAATTCCATGTAGGAAAGAAATAATACTAATCACAGACAGGTGCCTGCTGCATAATACCCCAGACTTAACAATTGCCCATAAGAAAGATGAAAAGCCCCATCAAACATCCAGATCTATCTATCCTAGGTCCTTGGGAAGGACTCAATAGTGGACAAAAATGCCAAATCCAGTCTAAACATCTGGCTGACTATGGGATGAACCAACACAAAATACAAAGACCTGCAATAGAAGTGAAGGTCTGCTCTCAGAATATTTATTATGATTAAATCTATCAGCATAGAAATTTGTACCAAAAGGTCTAAATGGAAAAGATTTGGTTCTGGGAGTCTGAACTTGCAAATTCTGGACAAGCTGCATTGTTTTTCTCCACATGAGCCATCAGCAGAAACATTCCAAAGATTTCGTGCATTCTTTATGGATACATTATGTTTGCTTTTTTTAAAAAAAAAAAGTTCACAGGTGATTAACAATGGTTGCTTGGCTTCCCTGCTGCCTTAACTATCATGGATATTTTGGAAAACAAAGAAAATGTCATTAAACGCCATATTTCAAAGCATTAAATGCACGCCTTTCTTCCTGACAATAGAGCAAATATTATTGCAAGATGCACAATACCTCATATCAGAGACTATATTATTCTTTTTCAATAAGATAGCCACCAGCTAGAGGGGAGGGGAAAAATCTCTGAGGTAGAAAAATGTCATTGACTTTTCTTTCTTTTTTGTTGAAAGCAGAAATCAACATATATCTCTGAGTTTTCAACTCTTTTCTTGCTTAGCATAAACACCACATGAGGCATCTCTCCTGCAATCCACAGAACTGGTTTTGGAATTGGGCCTTGCAATAAGCTTCTATCTATCTGTCTTGGGGGAAAATAATAAGAATATCCCATCAAAGGTAGAGACAGAATCAACAGGGTTATATCGTTCATTGATTCTTCCACATTACATTGATCTCCTGGCCTTTTTTTAAAATAAAAGAAAGACAATCAGGATATGACTTCTTCTAAATATTGTCACTTGACTTGATTTTGTGATGGTGAAGTGCCTCATTGAATATAGTTTTTGTTGTGTCCTGGGCCTGCTGAGGAAACTCAGCAGGCCCAGAACTGTTGCAAAAGGTCCCGGGCAATTCCAAAAGCTGCCCGGGACCAGACAGAGTGGCCCCAGCCTTGTGCACATGTGCAAGGCGTGAAAACGCTATATTCCTATTGGTTGTCAATGTCTAGGGGTTGTGGTTATATAAAAGGCCTGCATGCCTTTTCCTTTCGCTTGTGTTGTGAGTAGTGAGAACGCTGAGAGTATTAAAGGATTGTTGGATACACCATCATCTTTGCAAACGAACCCAAGAACACAACACTGGCAACGAAGGTGGGATACTTCTGCAACAAAAAGAAGAGTAATTGATGAAGAAGAGCAGAGGGAAGACGGCGTCTAATTAGTGTCCAGCCTGCCAGTACAGAGTCGCTGGATGGTGAGTTCGGCTACCAGACCCTTTCCCTTTTGCCACAAGGGTTGCAGAGGAACAAGTGGGAAGTTCGCAGTTCAGAATGGCAAAGATCTGCTGGCTTTCTGATTTTGACATTTCACACCCTGAGAGGTGGAACACTTATGTGGCTAGAGTAGAGAATTACTTTAGGGTGAACCAAATCAGAGAAGATGGATTGAAGGCTTCAACCTTGTTGTGTGTTTGTGGGCAGGAAGCGGAAAACTTGCGGAAAACTTGGTGGTTCCTGCACCACTAGAGTCGGTGGCATATACCGATTTAAAGAAGTTACTAAAGGAACATTTTCAGCCAAAGCTGTCCATCATTGCTTGGAGGCATGCTTTTGAACAGAGGGACCAAAAGCAAGGAGAATCTGCTACTGATTACATTGCAGCCTTAAGAAGAGCAGCCAGGCCGTGAGAGTTTAAATACTTAGAAGAGAGGCTGTGAGATAGATTCGTGTGTGGACTAAGGAACAGAGACTTGAGCAGAAGATATTTGCTAAGGAAGAAATTTCATTCCAAGATGTGCTGCGAGAGGTTACCGCAGAGGAAGCAGCAGGCAGGGCTGTGAAAGCCTTGCAAATTACTAAAAGTGCTACAGAAACTGCTACGATCCATCAAGAGGACATTCCAGAAGGATCAGACACAGATCCTGAAGATGAGATGAATAGACTTTCCCAGGCAGCTGAATGGAGGCAGAAGGAACGTCCGGTCAAGGCTCCAGCATCCCTTCAATGCTTCGGGTGTGGAGGCCGTCACAAGTGAGCTGACTGCAGATTTCATTCCGCCATCTGCAGAGCGTGTGGCAGGCAAGGCCACATAGTGTTCATCTGTTTGGGTCAACAGAAGGTCCAACCTCATGAAGAATTGCGTCTGAAAGGTACCAGGGTCCCCAGCCAACATAGGGTGGGCTTTTGCGCATTGCGCAGAAGCATATTAAGGACAGGAACACATAAGCCCCTTAAAAAGAAACTGTCTTTTAACATAAGGTTGCAGGGTGTTCCATTAGCAATGGAGTTGGATACTGGGTCTGCTCTCTCCATTATTTCTAGTGACACTTTTAAAAAGATTTGTAATAGAAGCGGCCTTCAAGTTAAACTCAGGCCATCCAATTTAATACTCACAGATTTTCAAAATTCTATGGTGTGTGTTAAGGGGGAGGCCACCCTTAGCGTACAGTATAAGGATTTTGAAGGTCCCCTAGATGTGGTGGTTGTTGGGGGTGAACGTACGAGTCTTATTGGACTCGATTGGTTTGAGGTCTTGGGAATCCAGGTGATGGGACTACACAATTTGCAAACGTTTAGTCTTGCAGATGTGTTTAGTTCTGAGCTTGGATCCTATAAGGGGCCTCCCATTTCGCTGTGCTTAGATCCAAGCATTACACCCTTTTGCCCTCAGAGGAAAGATTGATGCTGAGCTGGACAAGTTGCTCCAGCAAGGCATTCTGGAACCTGTGGACTCCAGTCCATGGGAAACCCCCATAGTAATGCCTTTAAAGGCTAATGGGGACATACGTATATGTGCAGACTACAAGTGCACACTGAACAAGGCATTACAGCAGAATGCTTACCCAGTACCTGTGGTAAGTCACATCCTGGCCTCCCTCAAGGGGGGCATATCTTTGCAAAGCTTGACTTGGCACAAGCATATCAACAGTTGCCTGTGGATGAGGCTCCTGCAGAGGCACAGACTATTGTAACCCATAGAGGGGTATTTAAAGTAAAGAGGCTGCAATTTGGGGTAAATGTAGCCCCTGGCATATTCCAAAGTGTCATGGAACGCACACTTCGAGGTATTCCTGGGGTCTGTCCATACTTTGACGATATCCTCATTGCTAGGGAATCATCTAAGAACTTAGCTAAAAGATTAAGGGCTGTTTTGCTTCGGTTTCGAGAAGCAGGCCTCAAACTTAAAAGAGATAAATGTAAGATAGGAGTTACTTCTACTGATTTTCTAGGGTTCAGGATTGATGCTCAAGGTATACATCCTTCTGAAACTAAACTAAAGGCTATCCAACAGGCACCAAGCCCTAAGTCTAAGAGTGAGTTACAAGCCTTTTTAGGATTATTACATTTTTACCATGCATTTCTTCCACACAAAGCTGCTGTGGCAGAACCATTACATAGGCTATTAGACAAGCAAGCTCCTTGGCAGTGGACTAAGGTTCATGAAAGGAGTTTCAATGAGGTTAAGGCCTTGCTTACTTCCAGTGCTGTTTTAGCTCATTTCAATGAGCAACTACCTGTGTGCATCGCACGTGATGCATCTCCTTATGGGGTTGGAGCTGTACTCAGCCACCTGCAGGCTGATGGAACTCATGTTCCTGTGGCATATTATTCAAGGACTCTGTCTTCTGCTGAGCATAACTATGCTCAAATTGATAGAGAGTCTCTGGCCATAGTGGCTGGCATCAAGAAATTTCATGATTTCTTCTATGGCCACCATTTCACCGTCTTTACTGACCATAAGCCTCTGTTGGGGTTGTTTACTACCAACAAACAAACCCCGCACATCATCTCTCCTCGAATGCTGAGATGGTCCATCTTCCTGTCAGCATATGACTATACATTAATTCATAAACCAGGAAAGGAGATGGGCCATGCAGATGGCCTCAGTAGATTACCATTGAATCAAGTAGAGCCACATCCTGCTCCAGCCATTAATATTCTGTCTATCCAAGAGTTGCCTGAGTCTCCCCTCAATGCTAGGGATGTGGCTGCAGAAACTGCCACTGATCACACGCTTGCATGCGTACTGACATGGGTTTTGTCAGGTTGGCCTGACAAGTGCCCAAATCTGGAGTTCCAAAGCTTCTGGTACAAGAGGCACGAGTTATCCACCTTCAAGGGTTGCCTGTTATGGGGAAGCAGAGTAGTCATCCCAGCCTCTTTGAGATCTAGAATCTTGATCTCTCTGCACGAGGGACATCCTGGTATAGTCAGGATGAAAGCGCTTGCGCGTAGCCATCTGTAGTGGCCTGGCCTTGACAAAGCTATCGAGGCCCAGGTGCACGGGTGCCAAGTGTGCCAACAGTCCCAGCCTGAAATGCCTCAGGCACCTGTACATAGGTGGGAGGAAACACAGTCACCATGGTCTAGAGTGCATATAGATTACACTGGGCCCTTTCAGGGGCAATTCTTCCTGGTTGTTGTCGATAGCCATTCCAAGTGGCTAGAAGTCGTTCCTGTTTCCTCCACTACTATTGCCAGGACCGTCCAGGTGTTGAGAGGTATTTTTGCATCACACGGTCTTCCAGATGTTCTGGTCTCAGACAATGGTCCTCAATTTACCTCTTCTGAGTTCCAGGCTTTTCTTCAAGCCAACATGATCCGGCATGCAACTTTGGCTCCCTTCCACCCATCATCCAACGGACGGGCTGAGAGAATGGTGCGCACCACCAAAGATGCTCTCAGGAAACTGACCTACGATAACTGGCATCACAGGTTAGCAGATTTCCTTCTTGCACACCACACCACACCATGCACTGCCACTGGGAAGAGCCCTACTGAGCTCTGCTGGGGTCGCTGCCTCATCACGAAGCTGGACAGCCGGCACCCTGACCGGGTGGCTTCACAGGTGTCACAACCACGGGCACCAAGGAGACTTCAAGTCGGCAATCTGGTCTGGGTGAGGAATTACACTCCTGGGCATCTGTGGGTGCCTGCTGTCATTTCTACGATCTCTGGACCTCTATCATACAAAGTGACCTTAGACGATGGCCGCATTCTCTGGCGTCATATCGATCAACTGCATTGGCAGTTGTCGCCTGGGGTTGCTGGCCCTGACTCTGCTCTCAGGAGGGAGGGGCTCAGGAATTAAGTCGCACTTCAGGTTAACATTCTGAGATACAATCTCACACTTAAGGTCAACTTAATGGGGCACAAGCTCACGGGTGATGGGACATACCCCAGGCCACATGGGATCTCCCAGGGGAGGGGCAAGGACATCCTCAGAATTCAGCTATTGTGCCAAATAGGGAGTCATGCGTATCTGCAAGAGCTCCTAACAGGGATTCCACAAAGGCGAGTTAGCCATGGAGGCAACTCCTGACTTTGGCACCTCGGCCACAGGGGACTGGGAGTATTGGGGCACACCTGCAACGCAGGGCATGTCCGAAACTGGTTGCTGGTCTGAGGGACTACGTTCCCCGGAGCCACCCAGGATAGTAGGGGAATCATCAGCCCCTGCAGAAGTCTGGGAAAATTCAGCTTCTTTTATGGAGTCTGAGAGGGGCTCTGGCAATTCAGCTGGCATGCCCTACCAGGGGTCACCTGCAAAACCTGTGAATTATAGTCCTGGTCTAGTGAGCCCAACAGACGGGCTGGTAGGCCAGGCGCCCTTAAGGTCAAGTCCTGGCCTGTCCAGCCGTGCAGGTGAGTGTCAGGCCAGGCACCCTCCCTAACCTTGCGTAGGTCACAATAGGCTAAGGCATCTCCTAAACACCTTGGTGAGTATGTGAGGTTCTTGTCAGTATGACAACAATGCAAGTCTTGGTAGGAGGTGAGACCTATGAGGGTAAAAGACAAACACGCAAAGTCACATTAGAGATTGGCTTGTATGTAGTCAGATTATAATTTAATTAACACACACACACACACACACACACACACACATATATTCTACATATATATGTAGCTCTTTGGTTCTTCGGGTTTTCTCCCACGTAGAATTTGAAGTGTCTTGGCGACGTTTCGACGAAGTCTCATTCGTCATCTTCAGGCTGGTGCTTTCGGCTTCTGCTTCTAGGAGCAATGTGTGGTCGCAGCTGCTTCCTCCCCTTAACTGCCAGTGGGGGTTTGAACTGATTGGCTGGGAGCTTGGCTATGTTCTGATTGGGTGGAGGTGTGTTCTGATTGGTTAGGGGCTTGGCTGTGCTCTGATTGGCTGGAGGGTTGGCTGTGTTCTGATTGGCTGGGGGAGTGTTCTGTTTGGGTGGGGGCTTTGTTGTGCTGGAGGGGTTCAAAGTGGCCAATGATGCAGCTGTGGCCTGGCTCCTGGTCTGTGGTCGTGCCTCATCATCGGTGTGGGTTTGGGTTTGCTTTTTGCGTGGATGTGTGGTGGTGGCATCCTGTGTGGTTCTGGTGTCATTCTTTGTGTTAAGAATTCGTTTGTCAATAAGGGCGGGTTTCCAAATGGCTGGTAGGCGGGAGGTATCATCTCGTTTGTTCATGCTGTGAGGGCGTTTTTCTATCTCAATGGCTTCTCTGATTATTCTGTTATTAAAGTGTTCAGTTTTGGCAATAGTTCTGGTCTTTTTGAAATCAATATCATGTCCTGTGGCTTTAAGGTGTTGGACCAGGGAAGAAGTTGGTTCCTCTTTTTTTTTGTATATAATATATACAAATTATTTTGTCTTTAGGGTTTCTTAGGATGGTGGATATTTTTCTGTTTGTGCAGAATGCTGTTATGTTATATTACGTTATGTTTGTGCAGGATCTTGCTGATCCTGTCTGTGGTGCCTTTTATGTATGGGAGGAGGGCTTTGCCGTTTTCTTGTTCTCTGTCTTGGATTTTAGTGGGAGTTTCTTTTTGGATTAAGTTGGCAATCTTATTTCTTTGGAATCCGTTGGATGCTAGTACATTAGTGAGAGTGTGTAGTTCGGTTTTTAGGTGTTGTTCGTCAGCTAGGCATTTGGTTCTGGAGATGAGTGTCTTGGCTACGGAGTTGATCTATGCTGGGTGGTGGTGTGAGAGTGCGTGCAGATAGCGCTTTGTGTGTGTTTTCTTCTGGTAGATGGTGTGTCCTAGGGAGCCATTGGATTTCTTGTAGACTAAGACATCCAGGAAGGGAAGTTGGTTATTAGCTTCTGTTTCCATGGTGAACTGTATTTTGGGGTGTAGGCTGTTGAGGTGTGTGAGGAAGTTGTCCAGTTTTTCTTTCCCATGTGGCCAGATTACGAAGGTGTCATCTACGTATCTGAGCCAGAGTTTGGGTTTGTGGTCAGATTTTTCTAGGGCTTGGGTTTCAAAGTGTTCCATGTAGAGGTTTGCGATGACAGGTGAGAGGGGTGATCCCATGGGTGCTCCTTCTATTTGTTTGTATTTTTGTCCATTATAGATGAAGTATGTGTTGGATAGACAGTGGTTTGTCAGATCTAGGATGTGTTTGGGGGGGTTATATTTGTTTTGGATAGCTGTTAAGGCTTCTTTGATTGGCACTTGGGTGAAGAGGGATATGACATTGAAGCTAACGAGTTGGTCACTGGGCTGTAAGTTTTGTTTCTTTATGATCTCTATGAACTGGAATGAGTTTTTTTACATGTGAGGTGATGGATTCTGCATAGGGCTGTAGTTGTTTGGCGAGAAATTTGGCTAGGTTTTGTAGAGGTGAGCTGACTATGGAGCTGACTATGGGTCTAAGTGGGGTTCCTTCTTTGTGTATCTTGGGGAGACCATAGAGCTTAGGGCATCTGGATGATTTCTCTCTGGGAATGATTCTTTGCTGGATCTCTTCGCTGATGGGGGAGGCTTTTATTTTGGATCTAGTGGTTTTTTCCAGGTAGGTGGTGGGATCTGTGTTTAGGGGTTTGTATGTGGAGTCTTGGAGTAGGTTGGTTAATTTGGTTTGGTAGTCAGATGTATTCATGACCACCGTGGTGTTGCCCTTGTCTGCTGGTAGGATTATTTTGCTGGTGTCTTGTTTCAGGTTAAGTAGTGCTGTCTGTTCCTCTTTGGGTAAGTTGCTTTTGGGTGGCTTGCTGGTGCAGAGTATGTTGGTGATTTCGAGTCTGATTCTGTTAGCGTCATCGGGGTTGATTTTGGTCAGGCTGGTTTCAAATCCGCATATAATGGTTTCAGTGGGGATGTGTTTGGGAGCGACTGCAAAGTTGAATCCTTTGGAAAGGACATTGGTTTCAGCTTTGGTGAGGATCCTATCTGAGATGTTATGCACTGTTTGTTTCATGTGTGACTGTGAGGGAGGAGTGGTTTGTTTCTGGTGTTCTTGTAATCTTCGGAGTTTGTTGGTGTGTGTGTCTGTCTTGAGGGTGGTCTGTGTTTCGGCTCTCCAGACGGCGAGTTGTTTGGATTTGTCCCAAAGTGCGGGGTGGATCTTGTTGCTGAGTTTGAGGTGAAGTGTGAGGAGATCTTTGTTGATTCGGTCTAGGAGGAATCTTTTTGTGTGAAGTTCATTTCTGATTAGGGCCAATTCTGTTCTTTTCAGGATGCGTTTGGTGGCTGCAGAGTTGGAGTGGAATTTCAATTGGAAGCATGTGGGGATTAAATTTTGATCTCGGCAGTTGCGTAGGAATGCAAGGTCACATAAAATGGAAGCTCTTTGGACGTCGAGTTTTTCATAGGTCCTGGTCAGATGGTGGATTTCCTCCCCGTAGAGGTATGATATTTGTTTTCTGAGGTTTTCGTGGGTGTTTGTATGTAGGTCTTTGGTTCTTCGGGTTTTCTCCCACGTAGAATTTGAAGTGTCTTGGCGACGTTTCGACGAAGTCTCATTCGTCATCTTCAGGCTGGTGCTTTTGGCTTCGTGCTTCTAGGAGCAATGTGTGATTGTAGCTGTTTCTTCCTTTTAACTGCCAGTGGGGGTTTGAACTGATTGGCTGGGAGCTCGGCTGTGTTCTGATTGGGTGGAGGTGTGTTCTGATTAGTTAGGGGCTTGGCTGTGCTCTGATTGGATGGGAGGTTGGCTGTGCTCTGATTGGCTGGGGGAGTGTTCTGTTTGGGTGGGGGCTTTGTTGTGCTCGGATTAGTCTGAGTTACAGGGGGATTAGAGATGGTGAGCTGCATAGCTGTTTGGCTTCGCGTTTGTGGTCGTGCCTCATCTTCATGGTGGGTGTCAGTTTGTTTCATGTATGGATTGGAGGGGTTTAAGGTGGTTAATGATGCAGCTGTGGTCTGGCTTCTGGTTTGTGGTCGTGCCTCATCATCAGTGTGGGTTTGGGTTTGCTTTTTGCCTGGATGTGTGGTGGTGACATCCTGTGTGGTTTTTGTGAGTGTAGGTCTGGTGTTATTCTTTATGTTATGGACTCGTTTGTCAATAAGGGCGGGTTTCCAAATGGATGGTAGGTGGGAGGTATCATCTCGTTTGCTCATGCTGTGGGGGCGTTTTTCTATCTCGATGGCTTCTCTGATTATTCTGTTATTAAAGTGTTCAGTTTTGGCGATAGTTCTGGTCTTTTTGAAATCAATATCATGTCCTGTGGCTTTAAGGTGTTGGACCAGGGAAGAAGTTTTTTTTTGTATATAATATATACAAATTATTTTAATTATTTGAGTTGATTGTAAGAAATAAGAAGTGTGTGTTCTATCTAGGGGGGAGGGGTGTTGTGTCCTGTGCCTGCCGAGGAAACTCAGCAGGCCCAGAACTGTTGCAAAAGGTCCCAGGCAATTCCAAAAGCTGCCCGGGACCAGACAGAGTGGCGCCAGCCTTGTGCGCATGCGCAAGACACGAAAACCCTATATTCCTATTGGTTGTCAATGTCTAGGGGTTGTGGTTATATAAAAGGCCTGCATGCCTTTTCCTTTTGATTGTGTTGTGAGTAGTGAGAACATTGAGAGTATTAAAGGATTGTTGGATACACCATGTGTCGTCATCTTTGCAAATGAACCCAAGAACACAACAGTTTTCTGTGTGCTTACTCCCTGCTTTCAAGTGATTACAGATGCTAAATGACAAGTTCACTTTTCTGATTGCTTAAACTGGAGTGTTTCAATAAATACAGCTAGGATTGTTTTCCAGACACCAGAAGATCGAAAGGGAGAAGCCACCACTGAGAATGGTGATACTTCAACACTGCCTTTACTACAACTTGGGATTTTCCAGCTCTGTTGACCATTTCCCACAATCTAGGGATTGTGCTGACAGAGGATTGTGGTAGCTTGAAATTCAACCCATCTGGATGGTACAAGCTTCAGGAAGCCTAATGGATGCATGCAGGAACTTGACATGGAAGAAAACAATGAGAAAAATATTTTAAACTTCCTTCAGTGAACCCCTTTCTAATTCAGAATAATATTTGGGCAATTGGTTCTACAAATCTAAAGCAGCTTCTCAACTGGAAAGATAAGAAGGAGGAAGCATTTTTCCCTAGCTCACTTAATATTGCCCAGAAGACCTAAAACATAGAATTAAGAATAAAAAAGCAAATTAATCTGAACAGATGTGGAATGAAATTGGTTCTTCTTCCTTCTTTGCAAACAGCAGCAAGTGGGCTCACTCTCACTCTGGGAAAACAAGTGGAAAAAGAACAATGATTTATGAAATCTTAATCTGGATCCAGGAATAGATCAGCCACAAACAAATCTCATCTCTCATTTGTCTCGTTTAAGCATGTCTGAATAGATGGCTTGAATATTCTCAGTGAGAATTGCCAGCATATGCCCTCTTTTGATCTCTTTCTGATGATTCATTTCCTTTAAGTATATAACTAATTTGCTTGTGTTTCCACATGGATATGTAATGGGGCATATCAAAACACAAATATGAGAGATGGTGGCTAATTCACACTGGTTCTCTCCTCCAAGCTGCATGTTCCTACAACTCTTTGGGACAACCCGAGTAGCTGTCTATTCTGCCACCAGTGGTACATGACTTACATATGGGGCATCCTTTGGCTTGGGCATAGCACCTCTGGCCAGTGGTTGGCATAATAATAATTCAAGATCAGAGCATATTGTTTATCCAGAACATTTTTGGATGAATTAAATCTCTTATAACCTCCAGAAGGGGATCTCTGTTATAAGTACAAGATATAAAAGGACTTTATTTATATAAAGGCAGTGCTTCACATGCTGTCATATGCCACAAGATTTCACAAAGGAGATTGCATTCTTCCCACACCACTGTTCCCAGTAGCAACCATGAAGCATTCTCTTTTTGGTTCTACCTACCCCTACATATCCACGTGTGTGCTTAAGAGTCAAATCCAGAAGCTTCAGACAAAGTTGTATACATATTATCACCGTAACAGGAAACCCTTCTTTTGCCTCCCTAAAGAGGTAAACTTGATAGGAAGGTTCCATTTACAATTGTACCACAACTCCAGGAGTAAGGATGAATTAATTCCCTCCAATTCCAGGTGACAGCAAGGCCTCTCACATTTTCTTGGACTCCTAGTAGACCTTCATCCCAGTACTACCATATTGGTTGTTCTCTCTTTTTGACCTCAGTTTTGGACCTGAGAATCAAAGTCTTCCCTAACCTGGCCTTTAGGATCTTAGAATGTGATTTATTTCCATCTCAGCTTATTCACCTTCACTTGTCTCTTTCTACAATATCTACAATATCATCTGCATCGCCAACTACATCTACTTCTTTATTTAGTAAAAGTATTTTACATAAATAAAAGACATATGAAAACATATATAAAGACAAAAATATAGAAACAGGAGAAAATAACAGAAAAGGTGTCAGTGATGAATTTATTTTATATATTGATAGAAATTTCAAGTTGATCTCCTCCGCAAGCACTGATAAGCTTGGGAAAAGCTTAAGTCTCCTAAACATGGCTAAGTTCTGTGCCTTTAGGCTAGATTTGTGTAAGCTGCAGAGTAACTTTCAGATCTTTGGGAGTACAGACATTATAGTACATTCCTTGTTATTTATTCTGCTGGCTGGAATGAGTTTCATAGAGGCCAACAACTTTGCCTATCCTTGCCTTAACTCATGGGCAGAGATCCCCATAAACCTACTTGGGGCAGGGACTTCAAATCTATATTACAGTTTTATTTTCATCCTTATACAAAGGAGTACAGGGTGATCTGCACAATAGTTCCTTGTTACCTTTGTGTAAAATAAAAAGCCCCACCTTAAACTGCAGCCAGTCCTGAAGATTAACCCATATTCAGCTTGCTGCTAATGAAAGTGATGAAGGACTGTGATGCCCAGCCATGCAAATGCTGTAGACAGGATTTAATAGCAACAGAGAGATGCCAGAGATGTTACAATTAAAGGCCAAAATGTTTGCTTAGATAAGGCCAACGGGATTCCCCCACCCCGCAGTAACCCAAATAGACAGATATATGCAGGCATATAATTTCCGTGGAATCTCTGCGCACAGAGGGTGATTAATGTTAATAGAACCTGCAATCAATAGATGCTTTGGCAGATCAGTTTTTAAGAGCCTGCCTTGAAGAAGGTGAAAGGTTTCATCCCAGGGATTAATAAAGCTGGTAAGTATGTGTCTGTAGCTGTCACAGGTGCATTAGCAAAGAAGCCAAGGCAGACATAATCTGAACAAGTTGAAAATGGGGATGGGGGAGAGAACAGGGAGAGAAAGAAAAAGGATCCATCGGTTTAGAGCCAAAAAAAGAAAAACACCCTAAGACTAAGTCATCTATGTGAAGCTCATTTTTGTTATTCATTGCTAAACAACCTTCTGGATAAAACAAGCTTTCCCCATACAAACATTTTAATAAATAAACTCATCTCTCAGCTAGTAGCTCTCCCTTATAGAAATCTGAGCATATTTGGTTAGATCAAGTCCAAGAATGAAAATAATTAGTATTTTTATTAAAGATTTGAGGGAGGGGAACAGAAGTGATTTAACCTAAAATTCATTTGGTTGGAAGTACCGTTTGTGAGTAAATAGGAAATGATTATTGCTAAATGAGTGGTCAAATAATGATTCTAAACTGCTGCCCTCCCTCCCTCCCTCCTTCTTTCTTTCTTTCTTTCTTTCTTTCTTTCTTTCTTTCTTTCTTTCTTTCTTTCTTTCTTTCTTTCTTTCTTTCTTTCTTTCTTTCTTCTGTTATGTATATGTTTCTTCCTCTGTTTTAGTTCTCAGTAGAAATTCACCTGCAATTTTTCTTCTACTTTCTCTCATTAAATTTGATGAAAGATAATCTGCTTCAGAAATTGTTTGAAAGGAGAAGGGGATATTGAAAAAAATGTTCAAATTAAATCATTTTTTTTTTCAGTCATTAGCCAGCATAGAAGAAATGAACATGGGTAGAGTGTGGTGTTCTTGCACTTATTTAGTTATAGGAGAGCTAAGGGCTATGTGTCAATATCCTATCTTTCAACATTCCATCATCTCTCCAGTGGCTTTTCAATAGCACTACTAATATCAGAGCTATCAGGAAGTTCTGAACATGAGGAACAGCTGGAGAATTTCTTCTTCCCCTGGAGAACTTCATAAAATTCTACACACAAATTTTCACCTTGTAAATTATGTGGAGAGTCCTGAAAGACTAACTGCATCTGGCTCTGTTTCATATTCTTCTATAAATATACTTACTTGGCTTTGCGGATGCCAAATCTCTTAAGCCCCTCTCTACCCAAGAGCTGAGGATTCATCAGTTGTAATCTCAGCATCTTGTATATTGCATGGCAGAGATGGTATGAAGCTGAAGGCAGTGAATGTGATCTTTGGTAGGAGTAGATCTTTCTGTATATCAATGAAGATTCTCAATGATCCAGATAGAGTTATCTGGAAGCTGAGTCATGGCAACTGAAATTCTTTTCTTTTTTGGTTTGAAACTTTTCATTGCATATTCAAGTAGCTTCTTCAAGACCAAGTAGAAGAAGCTAAGTAGCTTCTTCAAGACTAAGTAGAAGAAGCTAAGTAGCTTCTTCCAGGCCAAGTAGAAGAAGAAAATTGGATAAGCAGTAAAACATTTCAAACCAAAAAAGCAAAGTCCAGTTGCCATGACTCAATTTCCAGATCTTTCTGTATAAGAATTTTTCCTTGGTGAAGGAAAGTATATGATATCTTTCTTCATGAATTCTTTCACCATGATTCTCATTAAGCCTTTCCTCATGATCTATATGTATGCATTTCCTCATTACATAAAAACAAGACATTGAATAAATGCTACCATTTTACGTTCTCCAAAATTAGGTGATCTGGACTCTGGAATAAGGATGTCAAATGAAGATTACTACCTACCATCTGTGGATGATGTCCCAGCCCAAGACTGCTGGCAAAGCTCAGCTGAGTGATTAATAGCCCTACTTGTGCATGAATCATTGTGCTAACACAAATGTCCAGAAACAAATCTCTTCTGTAGCTTTCAGCTTTGAGAGGAAGAGAACATTTCATGCTAGAATGCTGTCATTTCAAAGCAGTATTAACCCTTCAAGCCATCCCTACTTTATAAAGTCTATTTATAACAAATCTGAAGGAGGATCCAAATATGGTCTCTGTCACTATTTTGCATTCTGTTGAGGAGACAAGGAGTGGGAGAGAGGGCAGGATTTATGCAGGAGTATTTAAAGAAGATGACACTAGAAGGACATGGACCTAGAGTTCAGGCAAAGGATGATTTTTATAGCAGATACATGATAATAACAGAAAAACTAACTGGTCTTTTTTCAAGAGAAGATGAGCGAAGAGCTTATTGTAAGCAATCCTTTGCAAGCTTGTTCATCTTGTTTTTCTTTTTTTAAAAATGGAGACAAGTGTAATTTATAACAGCGTATATGATGTTTAGTGTTTAAAACGTTATTTTAATTACAAGTGAAGCTTTGCAAGGCTAAAAATACAAAACTATGAGATAATACAGATTGCTTTTTGCACAGTTGCATTGTTTTTAATAGAACTTTTAGATATTGTTAGTTTTAATTCAAAAACAAAAGCTGAACTCCTAGAAAAGTTGCGTTTCAGACAAATATGACCGATAGTGAATAATATTGGGTAATATTTGAAAATGAACAGGAAATCTCCAAATGCTAGAGGGATTTTGTTTCTCATCCACTGAATGAAAATATCCAATATTAGGAAATTATGGGTAGTTCTATTACAACCATTCATTTAGTAACCATTCAAAATTACAATGGCACTGAAAAAGTGACTTACAATGGTTTGCACTCTTAGACCATTGCAGCATCCCCATGGTCACATGATTAAAATTTAGGCACTTGGCAACTGGCATGTACTTATGATGATTGCACTGTCTCGCAGTTTTATGATCGTCCATTATGACCTTCCCAGCAGGCTTCCGACAAGCAAAGTCAACGGGGAGAGCCAGGTTTACGTAATGACCATATGATTCATTTAACAAATGCAGTGATTCATTTAATAACCTTGTCAAGGTTGTAAAATGGGGCATAACTCATTTGACAAATGCCTTGCTTAGCAATGGAAATGTTGGGCTCCATTGTGGTCATAGGACAAGGACTACCTGCTTATGGCTTCCTGAGTACAGGAATATGTATTCTCTTTATATTCCACCTTTCTACTTAGGTTTAAGGCAGCTATCTTTTTGTTTTTAGAGAATAGGAATGCCAGGGGGAAAAAAACCCAGAGAGACTGAAAGAAAGCAGTGGAAAATATAAGTATTAAAATCATAAACATTTAAAGACTTGGTTATGGTGGATCTTAAGTGGTCCATTAAAGTCAGAGAAAATGGGTCCTCTAATCAGGTCTTGAGTGATCAATGTCACTCTAATGACACTTAAAGCACAACCATTGTCAAAGACGGACTAAATTATGACCTATATGATACTTGCCTTCCCCAAGGGGACCCACAACAACTTGAGGAATGGTACGCCTTGGCAGAGGAAGCAGAAATCGACATGCTGAAGAGGCACCGCTGAGGAAAACAATGGAGTTGCTCACCGCCTGAGTTGACACGCGAACCAGTGAAACCATCGACCACGGCCAAGAAGCAAATGGGGTGTTTCAAGTGTGGGAGAGAAGGGCATGGGGCTGTAGAATGCCACTCAAAAGCCCCCCAGCACAACCCAGACAGATCACCAGCCAGCAAATCTGGAAAGTCTCCAGCTAAGCCAAAAGAACCTGCCATGAGAATGATGGAGGCTGTGGAATCCCCCACCTCTGCTCATCAGGGGGAAAGAACTCCAGCCTGCATCGCAGGGCCGGTGGATGCCTCAGATGACAGCTCGGAGGGTGAACCCCTGGTAAGTGGACGCATCGCACCCATCCTCAAGACAGTGACTATATTAATTCCCCCCATGCCCAAAGCCGTGAAGGTGAAAGCCTTAATAGACTCTGGCTGCACCCGCTGTCTCATTAGCCCGACGCTAGTGGGGAATCTGGGCATTCCGTCGAGGACACTGGAACAACCAATCTCATTTGGCCAGTTAGATGGGTCCATAGCAGGGGGGGGTGCCAGCTACCCTAACCACTTTACCAATCCACCTCTCCCTGGGCAAATATGAGGAAGACATAACGTTTGTAGTGACCCCAGGCATGGAATGCCCGATGATCCTAGGGATGGAATGGTTAAAAAAATGGAACCCCTGGGTGAATTGGAGGATGGCAGAAATCAAATTCCCAAAAGGGGACCCTATGGACTTAAAATCCCAAGGGGAGCTACCAGAATCAAGAACAGAAAAAGCATCAATGGGAGAGGAAAAGGGCATACCAGAAATACCAGAGGAATACAGAGACCTTGCTGAGGTTTTCAGTGAGGAGAGGGTGGATGAGCTCCCCCCCCCACTGACCCATGGAGTGTGCCATTGAATCCAAGCCTGGGGCAAAACTCCCGAAGCCCAGATTATACTCCATGAGCTCAAAGGAGAAGGAGGAAATGGAAAGATTCATAAAGAAAAACCTAGAAAGGGGGTTCATTGAGCCAGCCAAGCCTAAAGTGGCTGCCCCGGTCCTCTTTAGAGAGAAGAAGAACACCTCTTTATGCTTATGCATGGATTATAGGTCCGTGAATACAATCAGTGAAAGCAACCTATACCTTCTGCCCCTCATGAAGGACATGTTGTCATACCTCTCGAAAGGGAAATTTTTTTCCAAAGGGAAAAGCTTACTATTGTGTGAGAATTAAGGAAGGGGATGAATGGAAGACCGCATTTAACTGTCCCATGGGGTGCTACCAATTCAAAGTCTTGCCATTTGGATTACAAGGCCCCCCGCAGTATTTATGCAATTAATCAATGACATTCTAAGGGAGCACCTATTTAAGGGGGTCCTGGTTTACATAGATGACATTCTTATCTTCACCGAATCAAAAGAGGAACATGTCAACCTAGTCAGAGCGGTTTTAAAGAAACTGCGAGCCACTCACCTATATGCCAAATTATCGAAATGCGAATTCCACCAGGAAAGAATAGACTACCTGGGTTATTGCATATCCCCACAGGGCATTGAAATGGATCCAGAGAAGGTCAGAGCAGTATTAGAATGGGCACCACCCCACACAAGAAAACAACTGCAAAGTTTCCTGGGCTTTGCAAACTTTTACCGCCAATTCATCCCCTCATTTGCCCAGCTAGCCCTGCCCCTCATGAACTTACTAAAAATGAAGGAAGCATCTTCAGTAAAAACCTAGCCAGCCACTAACATGGACAATGGAGTGCCAAGCAGCGTTTGAGAGATTAAAGAGAGTTTTTTCTGCCGAACCAGTACTGAGGCACCCAGACATGGATAAGCCCTTGGTAATACAGGCGGATGCAAGTGATGTGGCAGTGGGGGCTGTACTATTACAAGAAAACGATGAAGGGGTATTGCGACCCTGTGTGTATACGTCAAAGAAACTCACAGAAATGGAACAGCATTGGCCCGTGTGGGAGAAAAAGGCATACGGTATACGTTGGTGATTACTCACATGGCGCCAGTTCCTTGAAGGCAACAAAATCCCTTTCCAGGTGTGGACAGACCACAAAAATTTGGAAGCCCTGAAAACACCCAGGAAGCTCAACCCCAAGCAAGCCCACTGGTCCCAGCATTTTCACCAGTTCCAATTTACGCTCAAGCATTTGCCGGGGGGAAAGAACTTCCTGGCAGATGCACTATCATGCATGCCCCAATATAACAGCACGCGAGCCACCAAATCTAAACTGATGATGGTAGAATCAAGCTAAATTAAAACCACAGCTGGGCAGCCCAACCGGAATTGAATTCCGGAAAAGTTTGGAAACAGATGAATGGTTCCAGAAAAATAAACACGTGTGTACCATGATAGATGGGCTATCTTGGGTGGGGAAAAAGTTATATATACCAACAACTCAAAGAGTCACATTCATGCAGCTTTGCCACGGCACAAAATCAGCAGGGCATTTTGGATTTGTAAAAACATTACACTTAATTAAACGGCAATTTTGGTGGCCATCCATAAAAAAGGACATAGAAAGTTATGTGGCCAGCTGCCCAAAGTGTGCAACTGCAAAGAGGTTGCAAGGGAAATCACCTGAACTGTTACAAACAGTGGCAAATCCCTCAGCCCCCTGGAGGGAAATAGCCATGGATTTTATAGTGGAATTACCAGAAAGCAATGGGAATACTGTTTGGATGGTCACGGACTTGTTTTCCAAACAGGTGCACTTTATCCCTTGCCAAAAGATTCCCACCGCAAAAGCCTTAGCAAAACTTTTCATCCAGCATATTTACAGATTACATGGAGCACCCCAATGCATCATATCTGATAGGGGAATGCAATTTACGTCTGCATTTTGGAAGGAATTTTTATCCCTCTTAGGGACCACTCAGAGACTGACATCTAGCCATCACCTGCAGTCTAATGGACAAGTGGAACATTTGAACTCAGTACTTGAGCAAAACTTAAGATGCTTTCTTAATTTCCAACAGTCCAATTGGACGGACCTACTCCCTTTCGCAGAAGTTGCCTACAATAATGCAGTCCACTCCAGCACAGGTTACACTCCTTTTCAAATAGCCACTGGTCAAAGTTTCAACCCCATGCCAGAATTAACCCCAAATGAACCGGCGATCCCATCACTGAAAGAATGGATGGAACAATTACAAAATACCTGGCCAATAGTTAGAAAAGCACTAGATGAAGCTAGGCAGGCATACAAAGCACAAGCCAATAAAAAAAGGGTTGAGCCTACACCATTCATTATAGGAGAAATGGTGTACTTATCTACAAAATACCTACAGTCCCTACAATTCTGTAAAAAACTTGGACCAAAATATATAGGGCCTTTTCCAGTTAAAAGAATCATAAACCCAGTAACAGTAGAATTAGAATTACCCAAAAATCTCAGGCAAATACTCCCAATTTTTCATTTCAGCTTGCTGAAAAGAGAGCATCAGTCATCGTTACGGCCAAAAATCCCCCACCACCACCTCCAATCATGGTGGAGGACTAACAACACTTCGAGATAAAGGAAATCCTAGATTCTAGGAGATATCATGGAGCAACTCAGTACCTAGTAGCATGGAAACACCTCCCTGCCTCACAAAATGAGTGGGTCCATAAACATCATGTCAGAGCCCCGAAGCTATTAAAGAAATTTCACACAGAGTATCCTAACAAGCCAGACTAACTTTTATACCTGTTTTGTTTTCTTTTCAGGTGGATCTATCTTATTTTTAAGGGTGTAGGATGTCAGAATCCAATTATATTTCATCTCTAGTTATCAACTATGGAAAACCCCATTTCTGCCCTCTCTGTATTCTGTCATACTATGAAAGGGAAAGGGGATGAGCAAAGAGGTTTTATGGCTCTCAGTTCCTTCATTACAACTTCAAAGGGACTGAATGTGGATATCACCAAAAGGACTAACCGTAACAATAGGGCCCATCACCTTTCATGTATTCCTCTCTGAAGTCTCCCTTCCACCGGCAGTGAGGAAAAATGGGGTGGAAATGTAACGCCTGGGATTGTCACTGGAAGGACAGTGGGGTGGGGGGGCTGCTGGGGACCACTGAAAACCTTGAATGGGAGGGCTTGGGCCCCAGGTCCTGTCTAGAACGCCTGCAACCATCTTCTCTTAATAAAGATGCCTGTTGGAAGAAATATTCCAAGAGTTCTGTCTTCTTAAGATGCAAAGTGGGGTGGGTCCTTACAACCATCTTAGATGAAGCCAAAGAGGAAGGAGTCATAAATGGAAACAAATGACCACTGTCTCTGATCATAAAAGAGGCATTTGCTCAAATTAAAATGAAATGTACATTAATCTGCTTGACTGGAGTGAGAAATGTCAGAGGGCCAGTGAAGGAGAGCTTAATCAGTCAATCCGAGACAAGAATATTTTCTTACACCAGAGATAGCAAGCTGACCAATGAAAGGTAGGACTAGAAGAACAAAGAAAAGAAATTGAGTTGGTCAATCAGCCTTTAGAAGCAAATTCATCTCAGCCTGCTTCAGTGGCATTTATTTATTTATTTTGTTCGGACTTATATGCCGCTCCTCTCCGAAGACTCGGAGCGGCTCACAACATGTATATAAAACAACAATTAATCAAGTCCAAGCAAAACCATTAAAAATAAAACACCACACATATTCATCAGTCACACCACAATCAACAATCATCCCCAGGCCTGCCGGCAGAGGTAGGTTTTAAGATTCTTTCGGAAGGCCGGGAGAGTGGGAGAAACACGGACTTCAGGAGGCAGTTGTTTCCAGAGGGCGGGCACCACAACAGAGAAAGCCCTCCCCCTAGGGCCCGCCAGACGACATTGTTTCGCTGACGGGACCCGGAGAAGGCTGACCCTGTGCACTCTCACCGGTCGTAGGGAAGTATGTGGGAGAAGACAGTCCCGTAAGTATCCAGGTCCAATGCCATAAAGGGCTTTATAGGTAACGACCAACACTTTGAATTGCGCTCGGAGACCGATAGGCAACCAATGCAGCATGCGGAGAGTTGGCGAAACGTGGGCACGACGTGGAAGGCCCACAGTTGCTCGTGCAGCTGCATTTTGCACTAATTGTAGCCTCTGAACACTCTTCAAGGGTAGCCCCATGTAGAGAGCGTTGCAGTAGTCGATCCTCGAGGTGACAAGGGCATGTGTGACTGTGAGGAGAGACTCCCGATCCAAATAAGGGCGCAACTGGTGCACCAGGCAAACCTGGGCAAATGCCCCCCCCCTCGCCACAGCCGATAAATGATGTTCCAATGTCAGCTGTGGATCCAGGAGGACACCCAAGTTGTGGACCCTCTCCGAGGGGTTTATGGATTCACCCCCAGAGTAATGGAAGGACAGATTGAAGTGTCCTTGGGAGGCATCACCCACAGCCACTCTGTCTTGTCGGGGTTGAGCCTTAATCTGTTAACGCCCATCCAGACCCTCACAGCCTCCAGACACCGGCACATCACCTCAACCGCTTCACTGATATTTGGGTGTGATATGGAGAAGAATACCACATAAACCCTAAAGAAAAGTGTCTAAAATTCATTTTCCTAACTGAGGCTCCAATTGATAATGTTATTAAGTTTTATGTGAAGGGCAAGTAAAATGTTTGGACTCATTGAGCAATCAATATAAAGCATTAGCTCCTTGAATTACTTTCCAAGCAGCAAAATCTAGCTGTTGCATGACATACTTTATCTCTCCTTGTCTTATTAATAGCAATATTGTGAAATGTTCACCTGCACACTCTTGAGTGTTTGTAATGTGACAGGTCTGAGTGCTGGTGCACAATTCATCTCTTTGAAAGTGACTTCTGGAAAAAGAAGAAGAAGAAGAAGAAGAAGAAGAAGAAGAAGAAGAAGAAGAAGAAGAAGAAGAAGAAGAAGAAGAAGAAGAAGAAGAAGAAGAAGAAGAAGAAGAAGAAGAAGAAGAAGAAGAAGAAGAAGAAGAAGAAGAAGAAGAAGAAGAAGAAGAAGAAGAAGAAGAAGAAGAAAAGCAACTGCATTTTGGATTGTAGGATCCATTATTTTACTTAACACTGGCAAATAACTTTCTTTTTGCAACTGCTGTAGACAGCTTTAGAAGCCCCTTCCCATCTGTCTGTTGCAGAAATTTTGGTCATTATGGTTTCACATTTTGGGTTTGTCCAAGTAGGTTTCTTATATGATTTTGTGTAGAGAAGAACAGGCTGAGCTGGAAGGCACAGTTAAATATGTCATAAGTTTGGAATCATTGTGTAGCCAAAAGAGACACAACCCTGTGAATTCCTTTGGGCCAATTTAGCTTTAGCCATTAGTTGACTAGATTCTTGTGTATTGGTAGCAATAATAAATTCTTCTATGCCTTGAACTCAATGAATGTTCCTGGTTATTTGCACCTGACCTTTTGCCACAATAATACTCTTGTAGATGGGAGCCACTTAAATTTTGATGGAAAGGGAAGCATTATCAATTAAAGGTATTTTAAACTCTCACTTAAAGTTCAGTACTAGGCAAAGGAATTGCTGTCCATTTTTCTTCTTCCAGTTGTTCCATCTGATAAAAAAGATTTTGCTTTCCATTTTTTTTTCTCAAGGCATAAGAGAATTTGGGGGAAATTCTCATCAATGGAATGTCCACTAGAATGGGGCAGTCAATAAATATGAAATAATAATAAAGTAATTTTCCTGCACTTCTTTAGTGAAAAGGTGACCAAGGGGTTGTGCAAAGATCTTTGATTGTACATTTCTCCTTGTCCAATGGCTGTAGTTTCTGGGCTTTCCAGAATGCTATTCAAGAAGAGACACAAGTAAGGAATTTTCCTGATCATTATTGCTACCCTTGAGAAATGGTTGGATAATTTCTCCCTTCTCCTGAAGAAATTCATAAAATTATCCACCCAGGGCCTCTGATCTTAATTTGGTGGAAAATATTAAAGCACATTTGTGTCCAACTCCGATTTCTCTTTTAGTAGCTTTATTAAAACCATCGTGAGGAATGAGTGTGTGTCCCTTATGAAGGCCTGAGAAAATAATTCAACATTTCAATCAACTCTATCAATCCACTACAGGGGTATGCATTGATTTTGTAGCAAGTAAAAAAAACTGAACTGTACAGGATGCAAATTAAATGTCCAACTGCAGACCTGGAGCAACAAAAATGTAACCTGCCAGTTGTTGCTGAATTACAATACCCATCATTTGTTACAATGTATGGGGCTGCTGAAAGTTGCAATTCTTTGCTTTGCTTCAATCCCCTGACTCCCTGATCCCGCATTACGGTAAGTTTTCTTTGGAAAGAATGAGAATTGGGCATATACAGATAGTCCTCAATTTATGACCACAATTGACCCCAAGATTTCCATTGCTAAGCAATGGAAAGTGTTACGACCTTTTTACCCCAGGTGTTAAGCAAATCACTGCAATTGTTAAATAAATTGTGGTTGTTAAGTGAATCTGGCTTCCCTCATTGGCTTTCCTCATTGGAAGCCAGTTGGGAAGGTTACAAATGGTGATCACATGACCCAAAGACACTGCAACTGTCATAAATCCATGCCAGTTGCCAAGATTAAATCACATGACCATGGGAATGTTGCAGTGGTCATAAGTGTGAAAAACCAGTCATAAGTTATTTTTTCAGTGCCGTTGTAACTTCGAACAGTCACTAAACGAATGGTTGTAAGTCAAGGTCTACCTGTACTATTTCTCTTAAAGCTCTTTCTCTTGTCCCTCCCCCCCCCAGCTTTCTATCCTTTTCTGCAAGCAAAACCTTGAATCCAAATTCTAGTCTTGTTGAATCTCATATGAGTATCATGGTTCCGATAAATGAAGCCAGTCAAAAGAGATCGTAACCAAAACTATTTACAGGAGGATTCAGGAGTGTTAAACCAGCGGTGGGAAGGCTGAACAAATCAAGATGTAGGTGGAGGAATGACAGCATCTACCTTAGGAGAAATGTCAACCAGCTTCATAAATCAAATTTTAGAACAGTAATGACTGGAAATGTTTCAGTTCTTCAGAGAAGATCATTGCAAGTGGGGAGGGGAGAGATGAACAAGGAGGAGAAGTTCACGTATGTGGGAAGAAAAGCTGTAATGTTTGATTAATTAGAAGTAACCAATCCTCCATCCATAGCATCTGCTCATCTGTCAACAATTTGCTGACAGATACTTCAGATTCCACTCATCACAGATAAGGATAGTATACAGATAGTCCTCAACTTACAACCATTCATTTAGTGACTGTTCCAAGTTACAATAGCATTGGAAAAAAGTGACTTATGACCGCTCCTTCCACTTACAACATTCACAGCATCCCCATTGATCATGTGATTAAAATTAGACCGCTTGGCAATCGGTTTGTATTTACACCAATTGAAGCATCCCAGGGACATATGATTGCCATTTGCAACTTTCCCAGTTGAATTCTGACAAGCAAAGTCAATGGGGGAAGCTGGATTCACTTAAGGACCACATGATTCACTTAGAAAATGCAGTGATTTGCTTAATAACTGTGGCAAAACAGATTGCAAAACTGGGTGCCTTAGCCATGGAAATTCTGGTCCTAACTGTGGTTGTAAATCAAGGACTGTGTTATTTTTATACCCATTGCATCTTATGGCTATCAGGTGGCCTCACAAGACTGATTGAAACAAAATAGTAGCTCAGTGAAATATATTACAGCAAAATAATCGTTGACTATCAGCTACCAAAGTAAGTCAACATAAAGAACAGAAATTGGAACAGGGCAGTGTTCCAATATTTGAGGGGCTGCCACAAAGAAGAAGGGGGTCAACCTATTTTCCAAAGCACCTGAAGGCAGGACGAGAAGCAATGGATGGAAACTAATCAAGGAGAGATGCAACCTAGAACTAAGGAGAAGTTTTCTGACAGTTAGAACAATTAATCAGTGGAATGATTTGCCTTCAGAAGTTGTGGGTGGTGGCATCAGGGCAGAGCGGAGGTAAGGAGACAATCTCTGTCACCTAACTCCGATCTTTTCACGTTTGGAGACCCTTTGGGGGCACAGGGAAGTCTGGAGGACCACGCGTGAGAGAGGGGGATGCCGGAGGAATAACAAGGTGAAAGGTGATCGCCCGTTAGGACGAAGGAAACCTTCTATTTTATTTTAAAATATATTTTTATTGGGTTTTTTTTTAAATTTTACAGAAGAAAAAAATTAGTCAAATCAAATCATAGTATTAAAATAAACAATCATCCATAAACAAAACATAAATACATTGTTCAATACATCTAATACTAATAACTCAACTGAAAATAATCATCCCAAACAATTAACATCACTGCTCGGCACCCCCACCACCACATCCCCCCAACCCTATCCTTCCCCCCTCACTTACCAACTAACTACCTACCTTCCTCCCTCCTTCTCTTCTTTCTTCATCCTTCTCTATCTCCATCCTACTCTTCCCCCTTCTTATCAACTTCCACTTACATCAGCCTTCACTCCTCCTTCCTCTTTTCCATCAGATGTGGTGCCCAGAGGCCACCTGAGCAACCCCTTAATAACAGTAATTACATATATTCTTCCACCAACCCCAATTACAGTTGAGAAAACATCATATATAAAATTATAAACCCTCCCTAACCCTCCCCCCCGACTTCCCAGAGTGAGTACAGGGTACAACAAAAGAAAACCCCACTACATCAAACAAAATTATTATATAATCCTAACAAGAATTTTAAACTATATACTATATACACTCTCTAAATCAATTCAATCCATTAAACAAAACAAACAACTCATCTTGTTAAGAATAATAATTATCATTTACATCTAAACCATCTATCTAAGTCAAATCTTAAATCACTTCAATCCATTGAGAGGTTATATAAAATCACCCAAACCATCAAGTTTAATATATACCATTCTTTTTTTAAAAAAAAAATAAACAAATAATATCAATAACAATAAATCCCTCAATTCAAAAAGAAAAATTATGTTCTTAATCAATTTAATATATCTTAATATATCTTAATATATCTTCATTTAAACATCCTCTCTTACAACTTACTTATAAAATTGATCTTTAATTCAACCCATAGTCTTAG
Organism: Bothrops alternatus; assembly: GCA_034064705.1. Lineage (NCBI taxonomy): Eukaryota > Metazoa > Chordata > Lepidosauria > Squamata > Viperidae > Bothrops > Bothrops alternatus. The sequence continues at coordinate 4,662,102 of JARGCV010000230.1, read as the reverse complement.
ATTGGCCTTAATTCCTTTCATTTAATTATAAATTATTATCAATCGACTTCTGGGCTCTCTCATCTGTCAAATAAACCTCCATAACAAATACAGTCTATTTATTCCATTTCTAACTTACATTCCTTCAACTTTATCCAATCACTTAATGCTTATCTATCTCATCAATAAATCAATCTAATGTCAAACCTAGATCATCAAAACAAATACATTCTTCATCAATTTAATTATATCAACCATTAATCATCTTCTCTTACATCTTACTCATAATCTTAGTCCTTAATTCAGTCCATAATTTTAGATTACCCATAATTCCTTACATACAATTTTAAATTTCATTTCTTCAGACGAATTCTAGGTTTTTTTTTTAACCAAGTAAACCTCCATAACGAGGCCTCCCATCCAAATAATAAGTCTCTCTTCTTTATTTCTTCAGTCCCATAAATAAGTTGCTTCTTAAACTGAATCAATGTCTCTTTTTTCTCAATTAAATCCTCTTCTTGCTGCTTAACTAAAGAAAAAAATAGCCGTCCTTTTCTTTCTTGAAACAAATCCTCTTCCTCTCCATAAATAAACTGTTCATCAAGCAGGATCCATTTCCCTTTATAGTCTTTATTCTCAGAACTATCTTCTTCTTTTTCCTGTTGTTCTTCTAGTTTATATTGTATTATAAAATGCTCAGCAGTCAGTTGTAAATCAGTTTCATTTGGGAGAAAGATTCTAGTTAATTGTTCTTGCTCTTCTTCTTGTTTAGATTGTATTATAAATTGTTCAGCAGTCAGTTGTAAATCAATTTCATTTGGAAAAAGAAATTTAGTTAATATTTCTGTAAAAGTTTCTTTCAATATTGCTTTAAACTCTTGCGTAAAACTCTTCACTATTTCAAGAATAAGATTTAAGATTTAAGATTTAAGATTTTAAGATTTAAGAATCTTAACAGGCTGTGCTAAGTAGCAAACTGTAATAGCCTATAATACTTCTAATAGAAAAAGAATAAGACGAAAGTCTAATCTGATTTAAGTGTTTACTAAGACGGGTGTTGAAAGGAAACTCAAACAGAGAGGGAGGCAAGCGGCGACCCGGCGGGTAGAGCAGTGACTGACAAATTTAAAGAACCAAAACTTTAAGTAAAGGAAGGAAGACACAAAGAAAGATTGTCTATTAAACATTTGAGCGCAAATACAAAAGAGCTGGAAGATCGAGACAAAGTTGGAGTTGATAGAGCCTGTGAAGTGGAGTGAGAGAGAAGAAAGAAAATGGTGGTTTAGAAAGAATGAAGGTACAATTGGATTTTGGAAGAAGCGGCTGGAGGAAAAACTTTGAAACAGACCTGAGGGTAGTGAAGATCGGGAAAGCTTAGTGGAGTGTGGCTGGCTGCGGGAGAGTGTGGTCTGCAGTGAAGATCCGAAGGGAGAAGGAGGCATCGAGAAGATACGATAGTGAAGGAAAGTGAGAAGAACAGACTGAGGTTGGAAGGAAAACCTGGAGTTTGAGAAAAATAAGGAGGGAGCCGAGAGCGAAGGAACGGAGGGACGTTTGGAGGAAAAGTGACAGGAAATGGAGCTGAAAAGGACTGATTGATGGTGAGAGAGACAAGCTAGGAACAAAGTTTGGAACTTGACAGAGACAGTATTTCTTAAGGAGACAAGTAACAGGACTGATCGACGGTGAGAGAGATAAGCTGGGAACGAAGTTTGGAATTTGACAGAGACAGTGTTTCTTATCGAGACGAGCGAACGGAAGAGAAGGAGACGGCGAGATATGATGCTGGGAGTGGCAGGAGAGTGAACGAGGTTTGGGAAGAGAAAAAAATGGACTAGTGATTGAAAGTATATATCTGTGAAATAAGTAAGAAAGTGTAAAGAAAGTGAAGAAAGTTTAGAGAGAGGTTGAAGCAATCTGTGGTAGGAAAGTTCAGAGAAGTCAAGGAAAATTAGAAGTTTAGAAGCCATTGGTCAATTAAAGGAATATTCAGAATTTTAGAGAAGTAGGAGATCATTATGGCAACATTGAGGACAGGAAAAAAAACGGTATTGACACCTTCATCACCACCTGGTCAAAGATCAATAGAAGGGATGTTGGGCACAGAAAAACAAAGTATGTTAACTAATATGCAAACTATCCAAGAAACAATGTTGAAAATGCAAGAGACAATATCGAAAAATCATGTGGAAATGAGAGGCGATATAAACAAATTGGATAATAGAGTGGAGATGTTACAACAAACAATGGAGAACAACGAAGTAAGAATTCAATCTGTAGAGGCGGGTTTAGACAAAGTTGTGAAAAAAGTTGACATATTAGACACAGAATTGATAGCATCTAATAAAAAAATGGAGGAAGAAATTATTTAATTAGAAATGGATAAGGCAGCATTTTATTTATGCTTCCAAAATGTGATAGAGGAGAAGGAAGAAGATTTGAGGGATATCATGGCAGATTTGATTTCTGATGCATTGCAAAGAGAAAAACAAGAAATTCTAATGGAGATAGATGAGGCATTTAGAATACAGACAAATTATGCTAGACGGAACAAACTCCCACGGGAAGTACATATTAGGTTTACCAGAAAAAGGGTGAGAGATATAATTTATAAAATAACAAGAGATGAGCCAATGATCTATAAAAGTGTAGAAATACTAACTTTAAAACAGATACCGAAAAGGATAAGAGATCAAAGAAGGGACTATAGATTCTTGAGCTCCTATTTAATAAAAAAAGTATACCTTTTAGATGGCTAATTCCGGAAGGGATGTTGATATCCTGGAGAGAGAGGAAGATTAAAATAGATAATTTAAAGAAAGCCCGAGAATTTTATGATCAATTGGAAGGAACTGAGGAAGAGAACAGTAGTAAGGAAGAACTAGAATCCAAAAGTCAGGAAGATCAACAGCAAGAAATTAGGGAAAGAGAACAAGGGAGAGAAAGTAAGGGGGAAAACGGACAGAGGAAGGAGAAAGGAACAGGCCCAAGAACAAGACAAGCTCACAAGTAAAACACACAAGTAGAAAATAGAAAAGGAGATTAGGTTATTATCTATCAACATTAATGAATTAAATGCACCAGCAAAGAGAAAGCAAATATTAAAAAAACTAGCCAAACAACACATAGATATTGTCTGCTTGCAAGAAGTACATATTAAACAGCAACATAGGCATCATTTAGAGTTTCCCAAATTAGAATCATTATTTACAGCATTAGCTAACCAAAAGTAAAGAGGAATAGCAGTTTATATAAAAAAAGAGATAAATGCAAATTTAAAATATCAAGATACGGATGGAAGGGTATTAATAATAGAAATACAAAATGAACAGAAGACCTGGCTCTTAGTAGTAATATATGCACCGAAAGAGAACCAATACAATTTTTATCAGAAGTTACATCAGAAATTGATAGAACTGGGTCATTCAAACATTTGTATTGTGGGTGATTATAATGCGGTGGTGGATGCAAAAAAAGATTATATCACTGATAAGAAAAATAAAAAGAAAAGGAAAATTTTACCAAAGACCTTCTTCGATCTAGCACAGCGGTTCTCAACCTGTGGGTCGTGACCCCATTTGGGGTCGAACGACCATTTCACAGGGGTCGCCAAACAACGCCGTCCGCCATATTTTCCCCCTTTTCCCCTCGGCCGGCGCAGGGGGCAGCACCGCGCATGCGCGGGGTAGCACCGCGCATGCGCGATGCGGGCCGTCGTGCCGCGCCACGCATGCATGATGTGGGTCGTCGTCACGTGCCACACATGCACGATGCAGGCCGTCGCGCCGCGCATGCACGAGGTGGGCCGTCGCACCGCGCCACGAATGCGCGATGCGGGCTGTCATGCTGCGCCACGCATGTGTGATGCGGGCTGTCGTGCTGCGCATGCGCGATGCAGGCCGTCGTGCCACGCATGCGCGATGCGGGCCGTCGTGCTGCGCATGCGCGATGTGGGCCATCGTGCCACGAATGCGCGATGCGGGGCATCGCACCATGCTGCGCATGCATGATGCGGGCCCCCGCGCAGTGCATGCACGATGCGGGCTGTCGCGCCGCACATGCACGATGCGGGCTGTCGTGCCACGCATGCGCGATGCGGGCCGTCGTGCCGCGCATGCGCGGTGCGGGCTGTCGTGACGTGCATGCGCAATGCGGGCTGTCGCGCCGCGCATGCGCAATGCGGGCCGTCGTGCCGCGCATGCACGATGTGGGCCGCCGCACCGCGCATGCGCGGTGCAGGTCGGGGTCGCACCGCGCATGCGCGCCGCAGGTCAGGGTCAAGGCCTGAAAAAGGTTGAGAACCGCTGATCTAGCACATGAACTTAACCTATTAGACCAATGGAGAAAGAGAAATAAAAAAAAAAGGATATACATTCTTTTCAAATCCACATAAATCATGGTCTCGAATAGATATGATATGGACAAATGAAGAATTGGGAGAGGATATAGAGACTATAGAAATAAAACCAAATGTATGGGCAGATCATAACGCAATAGAAATAGTCTGGAAGGGGCGAAAAAAACCTAGAAAAAGATGGGTAATGAATTCTTATATCTTAAAGGAAAAAGAATTTATTGCACAGACTACAAAGGAAATGGATTATTTCTTTAAAGAAAACACAAAACGACAAACATCAATACAAATCATCTGGGATACAGCGAAGGCGTATTTAAGGGGACTAGCAATAGCTTATATAGCAAAGAAAAATATGGAGAAAAGACTAAGGCAAAATATATTACAGTATGAGATCAAAAAAGTTGAATTTAAATTACAAGAAAAGCCTCAGGATGAATTGATTAAAGCGGGATTAGCACTAGCCAAACATAAATTAAATGTGATGGAACAAGAGGAAAGAGTTAAAGAATTGAAAATGGTAAAACAAAATTTTTTGGAACACGCAAATAAACCTGGGAGATGGCTTTCTTATAAATTAAAAAAAAAGAGAGAGAAAAAAATCATTCAGGAACTTTCCGATAGAAATGGAGAGCTACAATATAAGATGGATAAAAAGAAAGAAATAATCCAAACCTTTTTTGAGTCATTATACAAAAAAGATGAAATAGATGGGGAAAAGATCAAACAATATCTAAAGGTTAATGATCTCCCAGAATTAAAAGAAGAACAAAGAGACATACTGAATGGGAAAATTACAGCTACGGAATTAAAAAGGGTGGTCCAAAAACAAAAAAATAATAAGACTCCGGGACTGGATGGTCTTCCAGGGGAGCTGTACAAAACCTTTTATGAAGAGTTCGAAAAGATATTATTAGAGGTATATAATGATGTGTTGGAGAAATCAAATCTACCAAACTCCTGGATAGAGGCTATTATATCTCTTATTCCAAAAGAAGGCACAGACCCTAAACAGATTAAAAATTATAGGCCAATCTCACTCCTAAATACCGATTACAAAATTTTTACTAATATAATGGCGGAAAGATTAAAGTTAATTTTGCAGGATATAATACATCCAGACCAAAATGGTTTTTTGCCCCAAAGACAAATTAGAAACAATATTAGAACGGTGTTAAATGTCCTTGAATACTATGAAATACATCCAGGAAAACAGGCAGCGTTGATCTTCGTAAATGCGCAGAAAGCATTTGATAGCCTCAACTGGCAATTTATGTTCCAACAGATCGAGGATATGAAATTTGGTGACAAATTTAGTAATATAATAAAGGCAATATATAGAACACAGAGGGCCAGTGTGATAATTAATGGAGAGAACACAAAAAGTTTTGAAATAAACAAAGGGGTAAGACAGGGATGCCCAATTTCACCTCTACTCTTTATTTTGTCTCTTGAAGTATTACTAGTCCAAATTAGAGTGAATGAAGAAATAAAAGGGGTACAGGTCAAAGCAGAGGAATATAAGTTACAGGCATTTGCTGATGACCTGGTTTTCTTTATTGAGGAACCTATAGAAAGAGAAAATATTCTTATGGGTGAAATAGAAAAATTTGGAATAGTGGCGGGTTTAAAAATTAACAGAGAAAAGACTAAAATGTTAGTAAAAAAATTAACTGACAAACAAAAAAGGAAATTGGAAGAGAATTTGGATTTACAAATAGCAAAAAAGATTAAATATTTAGGAATTTGGATAACTTCAAGGTGTTCCTCAATAAAAGAAGACAATTATACAAAATTGATACTAAAAATGAAACAAGATCTTGAAACCTGGGGAAATTTCCGATTATCATTATTAGGTAGGATTGCAGTGACTAAAATGAACATATTACCAAGATTATTGTATTTATTTCAAACAATTCCAATAAAATTAGAGAAAACTTTTTTTAAAGAATTGGATAAAATAATAAACAAATTTATTTGGGCGGGCAAAAAAACTAGGATAAATATGAAAACGTTACAAGACAGTAAGAGTAGAGGTGGACTTGGATTCCCTAAATGGGAAATTTATCATTATGCAGCAGGGTTATTATGGATTAAAGACTGGATAAATTTGGATAATGATAGGATATTAACGATTGAAGGACATGATTTACAGACGGGCTGGCATGCATTTCTGTGAGGGAAACAGAAGAAAATACATACATACTTTCAACAACATCAGATAAGAGGAGCATTGATTGGGATATGGGAAAAAATAAAAAAAAGACATTATGGGAAAATCCCAAATTGGTTTTCACCGATGGAGGCAGTAATTCACCCTAATACACTAGAGAGAAAAAAGATGATGCAATATAAAGAATTACTGGATAACCAAGGCAACCTTAAGTCAAGAGAAGAGTTGGAGGAATAAAGAATACCCATAGATTGATGGTCGTATCTACAAATTAAATCTAGATATAATAGAGACAGGCAAGAATATGGAATAAATCAGACCCCACATTTACTTGATAAAATCCTAATAAGCAAGGAAGGAAAATTATTATCAAAAATTTATAAATATTTATTAGAAATAGAGTTAGAGGAAGAAATAGTGAAGGGGTCCATGTTAGCGTGGGCACGAAATGTGGGGAGAAATATAAACTTAGAGGAATGGGAAAGATTATGGAACGTAAATTGCAAATTGACACTATCAACTGCATATAGAGAGAATCAATACAAAATGATTTATAGATGGCATTTAACACCAGCGAGATTGGCCAAAATGCATAAAAATATAGATCCGAAGTGTTGGAAATGTAGAATTAGAGAAGAAACATTCTACCACATGTGGTGGCTGTGCCCCAAAGCAAAAAATTATTGGGAATGAATAAGAGATTGGATACAGGAGATAACGGAGATAAAAATGGATTTTAAACCGGAATTATTTTTATTGGGCATAATAAATTCAAAGATTGAAAAACAACTCCAACACATCATTATATATATATTGACTGCAGCTCGCATAGCATATGTTGGAAGAATGAAAATATACCCACAGACGACATGGTTATTTATAAAATTTTGGAAAGTGCAGAAATGAATAAACTCACGCTTAGAATTAAAAAACAAGGAGGCGACAGAATTTTATGAAATTTGGAATAAATGTTATATTTGGCTAGAACAGAGAAAGAAAAAGATATAATGATCAAATGTAAATAAACTGTAAATAAGATGTAATAGAATGGTTAGAATGTATAGCACGGTTCTGTTAAGAGAAAAGATTTTTGTTTATATATGTTTAGTTTGTCTTGGTGTATGGTATATGGTGAAAAAATAAAAAAATTTAAAAAAAGAAGTTGTGGGTGCTCCATCGCTGGAGGTTTTTAAGAAGAGATTGGACAACAATTTTTCTGGAATGGTATAGGGTCTCTTGCTTGTGCAGGAGGTTGGACTAGAAGACAGCCAAGGTCCCTTCCAACTTTGTTAAAGTCCTTACTTGTGGTAAATACACTCCGTGTTCATGTCTCCTTAGACACTGGTACATGTGCTTTAACTAGGGTTAGATCTGCTTGAGAACATCAATGTTTCTTCATCTCCAGTTTTTATAGTTCTCCTTTTAATAGATGATTCATTTAAAAGGTGGGTTTCAGGCAGGGGGCAGAATCATAAAATAGAAGATAAAAGCTAACAAACAATAAATCATAATAATAAAGCAGTAAGGCAGCGTGAAACCACAAAAAGCTAAGATAATAGAAAGCTTCCTTGACAGCCATAAAGCAATCTACTGTATAATTAAAAGCTCTGGGAGAGAGAGAGAGAGAGAGAGAGAGAGAGAGAGAGAGAGAGAGAGAGAGAGAGAGAGAGAGAGAGAGAGAGAGAGAGAGAGAGAGAGAGAGAGAGAGAGAGAGAGAGAGAGAGAGAGAGAGAGAAATTTGTTTTAATCTGATGCCTAAAGGCCAAACAATTTGTGGTATTAATAATGCAATTATCCATCTCTATTCAGAGTTCATTCAGATTGGTGGTGCTTCTTCCCAAGCTGAGATGCAGGAATATTTCTTGGTCCACCTTTTTAACTGAAATGATTTCATTTTGCCCTTCCTGAATAGGTAATTGTGAACTTCTCCAGGATGCATATGGGAGCATATTGTATATAAAATATATATTTATCAGGTGAAAAGTGTATTAAAATATGCTTTGGAAAAATGGGCATTCAGAAAGTAACAGTTGAGACAAAGCTGCATTCAAAATTGAATGGGCATTTTCTTTGACCAGATTGATAATTTGAAAATGGAGGCATTATTAAAAATCAGTTATACATATCTTTGCTGCCAGATGCAATATTAGGTAAATAGCTCTATAACATGAATTATTGAAAAACAATATATTTTAATATTGAAATTTTGATAAATATGCCGAGGCCCGCATACAGACCTACACACAGAGAAAGAGATAGTTAGCATAGTATATTAAAGATAAAGATAAAAGTTTCCCCTGTCCAGTCATGTCCAACTCTAGGGTATAATACTCATCTCTGAGCCAGCATTGTTGAAAGATAGTTATGTGATCATGTGGTCAGTATGGCTATATGCCGAGGCACACAAAACATTTTTACCTTTCCACCAAACCTATTTATCTGCTTGCATTTGCATGCTTTTGAACTGCTAGGTGGGCAGGATCTGAGGCAAGTAATGGGAGCTCACCTCGGCACACACTGCTCAGGGCTCAAAGCTGGGCTGTCAGCTTTCCAACTGACAAGCTCAGTGTCTTTAACTGCTGAGCCATCAGCAGTTGGCTCCCCATGATATCACCACTGAAAAGCTCTGAATTGTCCAGAAGCGACATGGAAAGACCATATCTTGAATGAAGTGTCAAGTAATGGGAGTTCTGATTTGTTTGTTAGCTTGCTTTTCTACTGCTTACTTCCTGCCCTGTCTGTCTTTTGGCTGTAATAATGTGGAGTCACCTGCAACATGTATGCTCAGGTGAGCTGTGAGTAATGGCTCCTGGTTCTTTTTTGCCTACTTACAAAACTATCACTCTTTTGGATCTTTGATGGGAACATTAAATGCATCATTATTCTAAATTTCCACATTCAGGAGAAACTATAATATAATGAGTTGCATTACATAATCAGTTGGCTTCCTGCAAATATATAGGAGAATGCTCTGTTATTCATCATCCGTGGACAAGATTACAGCTTCTATCTCCCCTTTTGGGTCAGGAAACTATAGGTTAGGATTCTGTAGTTCTAAGAGTACAACATTACTTTGTAAAGGAAATGTGGCTAGGTAATTGATGCAGAAGTTCCCAGGTTCCCTTGAGAAGCTGTGAAGAGCAGCTACTTCTGCTCAGCATTGACAGTACTGAACCACATGGTATGGTATGATTTGATGTATGGCAGACCCCTAGAAAGGAATTACACTTAATGGTTCTGATAGTGAAAGAAAAAGGTTATAGGCAGGTGAAAGTTTCTCTCCTATGCAACTGTTAAAAAAGGAAGGAAGCTTCTCAGAATTGAGATTTAGCAATGGTCTTAGATCAGGGGTCTTCAAACTTGGCCCTTTTATGACTTGTGGACTTCAACTCCCAGAATTCCTCAGCCAGGCATGCTGGCTGAGGAATTCTGGGAGTTGAAGTCCACAAGTCATAAAAGACCCAAGTTTGAAGACCCCTGTCTTAGACTGTGGTGGAATGTAGTCAGTAGGTGCAGGAGGGAGGAGCTCTTTCTCAGAGAGCAAAGTGGCAGCAGAGCTTGGAATGTTTGATAGGCAGGGAGAGAGCAAGGTTGAACCTTCCCCTAGCAATTCACAAAGTATACCTACAGTTGTTACAGATAATTGCTTTGGTCTGGCCACATTAATGACAGGCCCAAAGAACCAAGAATGAGACATGAAGTTATTCCTGGGTGCTTCCTTTATTATTGCTTGCCCACAGACAGAATCTTGCCAGACTACAGTTATCTGTGATAACTATAGATAAACTCTGTGAATTGCTATGGAGAGTCTGACCTTGCTCTCTTCCTGCCTATCAGAATTCCAAGCTCCGCTGTCTCTTTGCTCTCTGGGAAAGAGCCTCTCCCTCCAGCAAGTCTAGACTACACTCCACTACATAGACCAGGGGCGTCCAACCTTGGCAACTTTAAGACTTGTGCAACTCCCAGAATTCCTCAGCCAGCAAAGCTCTAGACCAGTGGTGGTGAACCTATGGCATGCCTGCCAGAGGCGGCACTCGAAGCCCTCTCTGTGGGCACATGTGCCGTTGCCCCTGCCCCGCCTCCCCCATGGCCCCCTCCTCATCAGCAGTCCCCCTGGAGGAGAGTCACCCCCGGGTGTGGCCCACATGGAGCAGTGCAGCCAAGGACATAGCTGGGCAGCAGGGACAAGACTTCACCCTCACGCCCCATAGCATGCAGATGATGCTGCGGGGTGTGGGCAGAGGGCGTGGCTGTCATGGTGCTGTAGGGCTGCCTGGGCAATCTGCTGTGGTGAGCCATGGAGGCGGTGCATGGCCCTTTTGGCGGGTGGGACAGGAGGCGGGCGAGGCGGAGCAGGCAGGGTGGGAGGCGGAGCAGAGGCGGGGGATGGTTTTTGGGCACTCGGTCTCTAAAAGGTTCGCCATCACTGCTCTAGACATGCATATCCTGTGTATGGTTGGATGCATATCCATGTTTATCGTTCTGCAATCTCTGTAGCTGCTACTTTTCCAGTTATTAAAGACCTGGTTGAAAACATAGCATTGCCATATGGAACATTTGTTGCTTACAAAGTGTCTGAGAAGAAAAGTCTGCATCTAAGGAACATCACTTACAAATTGTTGGCAGTAGCCATAGCAGGTTCTGCAAAGGGAAGTGGCTCTTCAAAATGCAGAAACTGAAGAGGCGCTTTTAAGTGAGCATGCATTACAAAGCTCTGGATGAGTGTGCAGATGATTACTGCCAATGAATTTAAGACTTGGCTTCCTGGGCAATTAATTTTACATACCACAAATTAAAACATCAAAGACCTTTAGCATATTCATGTCATCCAGCTTGAAGATGATTAATTTTTGCTCTTACCTGGCAAGCATCCTGAAAAGAAAAGAATAAAATATTTTGATGTAATTTTCATTGTTGAAAGATGGGTGGTGGAGCTCCCTGGATAGTTGGATAGAAACTGCATTTGATCCCATTAATTGCAACGAGCTGGTCAATTTTATTTTCTAATGCAGAGGGAGGCCCTTAGGCACATTTGATATTTTGGACGAATTCTGATCAGCTCAACGCAGCATGACCAATGGTGAGGCTCTATAAAGCAATATTTCATCATATTTGATGGAAAGTCCTTCTGTGACCAGAGTAACAGAATAACAGAATTGGAAGGGAGCTTAGAGGTCTTCTAGTCCAACCCACTGCTCAAGCAAAGAGTTCCTATACCATTTCAGACAAATGGTTGTCCAATCTCTTCTTAAAAACCTCCAGTGTTGGTGTACCCACAACTACTGGAGGCAAGTCATTCCACTAATTAATTTTTCTAAGACCATCTGTTCTTCACTAGTAAGCCACATATTTGAAAAAAGAAATTCACAGATTCTCCTCTGTAGCCTTTCCAATTACAAAGATCAGATGCAGTTGATGAAAAAGATTGTTTCGGAGCTGATTGTAAATGTTCTGTTTCCAAGTAAAAGGCATTGATATGAACACGAGTAACAAACAATCTTGTCTTTATTCCATTCACAACAGAACCAACAACAAAATGGCGCAGATTGCTCTTATACCCCTTTGCAGGGACCGTATCAGCCAATCAATGCAAGGCAATTCTTCCGCCTTGCGCATGCACACAAGGCGGGAGACAGCCTGTCTGGTCCTGGGCATTCATGTGTCTGCCTGGGCCTTTCTGCAGCCTCCTGCACCTGCTGAATGACTCAGTGGGTCCAGGACATAACACCCATCCCCTCTTGGATAAAACATAGTACTTAATATTTTACAATACTACAAATCTAATATCTCGTCACTCCTTTATTCATACACAGTAAAACTTACTATTTACATTACCATAAATCAGACATTCATCTTTTGAGCATGTTCTGATTTCTAAATACCCCTATGCCTGCCCGCCTACTGACAGGAGACTTACATACCCCTGTAAGTGCTTGGGTGGACCTCTGTGTGGCACTCTTGAATGTGCCCCAATGGCGGGTTCCTTCACGATTGCCGAATTGAAGGAGACAGCATGGATGCAGATTTCCTTGGGGTGAAGCGAACCCAGAAAGAAGGCTGCCTACCCTATTTATTGAATGTTACAGTGGGCGGTTACATAAGGCATCACATGGTTACAACAGCCAATGACAAAGTTATAGCTGTGGCCAATAGCAGGGTTACACTTGCAAAGCTACACCTGTGGCCAATGGCAAAGCTTATACCTGTGGCTGGTAGATTCAAATCTTGGTACAACTGTCCCTCCACCTATTGGCCCCTCCCTCATTTCCTGTTTACTCCAAAATCTCATAGTCAAGCCACATGGGTCTTTGTTCCTTTGTCTTCTTTGTTCTAAGCACATGGCATGGCAGTCTCTTTGTCCCAGGCTTCATGATTTCTTGTCCCACCTATGCTCCATCCAGTTCTTACAGATCCTAGGGCACAGGCCATCAATCATAGCAACATCTCCTCCTTTTTTCTTTTAATAAGAGTCCGGGGAGAAAACGGGACATGGTTTTGTCTTCTGCCAGTCAATGTGAATTTTTTCTGTCATCAGAGGCTGTAGTTGGTTCTTGTCCAGAAAATGAACAGAAGAGGGAGGCCTACACTGTTTCAACAGGGAAGGAATACATTGCACACAGCAACAAATTGTTACACAGAATACTACAAACATTATAATACCAAAAATCAATTTTCTGAGCCATTCACCATTAGGTAACCAGGAAAATAAACTGTCCCAATCAAACAAGGCACCATCTCCTTTTGATAGAGGATTGCTTTGTACCATACTTTCCATATGAGCGACTGTGGCAGAAATGTCAGGTGCGTTGTCAGAAATATACATACAGCAATGGCTTTGAATGAGAGCACACATGCCTCCTTTTGCAGCAAGGAGAACGTCCAATGCATAGTGATTCTGTAAGGTTACCTCTCTTATTTGTCGCTGTTCTTCATTTAACAATTTTATTGAGTGAATAGTTTCATTGAACATTGCAACAGTCCAGTTGTTTAATATATGCAAATCCCTATAATTCATGGCAACACCCATTGAAGGAATTAACGCTCTAGCAGTTTGAACAGACCAACTACCCCCCAAAGTGAGTTCATTGGAAGCTTCAATATCACGTCTGTTGCGCAAGCGGAAAGAGGGTAGTTTATCAAGTTTGTAAAAAACAGGGATTACAGCTCCATATGTACATACACCAGACCAATTCTGGGGTATTGACCGATATGCATTTTTTCCACATAAGATCCAATCTTTGTCAGATGTGAGAACATTGTCTTTTGAGGCATTGTACAGAGTTTCAAAAATCTCACCAAAATCAAACAAGGGAACACAGTCAGCACATGCTTTCTTGTTGTCAATGTCTGTCTTATTATAATATCTAGCTTTATAATCTAGTTGCCAAGGGATAGTTATGTTACAAGATTGCCAAATACCTAGAAAGGTGCTATTACTGTTTGGTGAGGCTGTGCGGTTGATGCACACTTGGGCAGGGTGGCGCAAAGCTAGAGAGACTCATAAGGGAGATTTCAAAGTGAAGGAGGGGGAAGTTTCATTCTTCCAGGGGAACGTATTGAGGGAAGAGTTGCGAGGCAAGGCAGACACATAGGGCACACCATGAAGGGGGAAGGCATGTTTGCTTTGTGCTGGCATGTGCATGCAAATCCAGCAATTGGATGCATTCATCAATTGAGCATAGTGAGAAACATCTTTCATATATGCATTATCATTCCAATATTCTGGTCCCAAGTCACCCGTACGGGTAACCAGGGATCGACGAACTCTTGGTGAACCTGAAAAAGGGGAAGTAATATACAAAACAGCAACAATTGTTATAAAAATGGTCAAAAAGGCGAAAAAACACAGATTAAAAAACATCCAGGAACGAGGCACGGGAAGGGCTGGGGATTGAGGCTTTAGGGCTGTGGAGCGGGGAATGGGAGGGGATAAAGGGGACAAAAGCACTGAGACATCTGCAGGTGGGGATTCAGTTTCCGTCATCTTTCTGTTTGTCTTCAGCCGGTAATGGAACTAGATAGGGTCTCACGTGGCGACCAGGAACCCACAAAACCTTATTGTCCACCTGAATTGCGGCGTATCCACGACCCCACGTGAGTAGGGATGCAGGGCCTTGCCAAGTCAGATCCGGTAACTGGCGGTAATACACCTGTGGTTTTGGAGCAGAAGAAGAGGGAGGGGGAGAAAAATGGCGCTCTGCCGCAGACGTCTCAGGGGAACCTGTCATGTTAAGAAAGTTAACAGTGAACAGGGCTTTATTAAGGCGATTTTGAATCGATGGGAGGCCAGGAGATATTTTCTCCTTTTCTAATCTTTGTAAAGCATGTTTGGTTGGCCCTTTCTACTATGGCTTGGCCCTGAGAGTTATAAGGAATGCCAAATTTGTGCAAAATGGACCATGTATTACAAAATTCCGCAAAGGATGTGCTGGTATATGCTGGCCCATTATCAGTTTTCAATTCAATTGGGCGTCCCATCGAAGCAAAGGTACGAATGCAATGGTTAATAACATGCTTTACAGTTTCACCCCGTTGAGGGGAGGCCATGATAAATCCAGAATATGTGTCTACAGTAACATGGAGAAATTTCCATGGGGCAAATGGGGCAAATTGGGTGACATCCATCTGCCAAACAGAAGCTCGTGCCAGTCCTCTGGGATTAACTCCCATGGGGAGAGATGAGCCCTGCTTACTACAGGTAGGGCATTGTTGTATAATAGCAGAAGCTTCAGTGGAGGAAAGTGAAAATTGCTTCCTCGAGGCTTTTGCATTTTGATGAAAATATGAGTGACTGTCCCAAGGAGTAAGGGGAGAGAGTGCTAACACACTTTTACTAGCATCATCAGCGAAGGCATTGCCTTCTGATATGGGCCCTGGGAAAGGCTGATGACTTCGAATATGGGCAATAAAATAAGGGTGTGTACGATATTCCACACAATGCTGCAAGGAAGAAAATAGTGACAGCAAGTGCGGCTCCACTGCAGGAGAAAGATATGAGTCAAAAATATTTGTGACAATTTGAGTGACATAGAGAGAGTCAGAAATGAGATTAAAAGGGGCATCCTGTAATTTGGTGAATGCTAAGATTACAGCAGCAAGTTCAGAACGTTGTGCAGATGTTTGAGGAGAAGTGTGATGAACAACCCATTCTCCATTAATCTGATAAGCACAAGAACCATGATTTTTGGAGCCATCAGTAAAAACTGTAATTGCACCCTGTATAGGGTGAGTAGATTGCATTTGATTCCAACGGACAGGGATGGTTTGTAATAAAACAATTCGATAGTCAGGAGGACAATGGCAAGAGATAGCACCAGGCCAATCAATCAAAGCCATCTGCAAGTCATGGGATAGTTGGAACAAATTTTGCCAAACTTGCAAGGGTACAGGGATGTACAATGTGGATGGTTCTGTGCCTATCAATGACTTTGCATGTTTGCGGCCTTTATGAATTAAAAGAGACCACAAAAAATATCTACGGGTTCCTTCACGATTGCCGAATTGAAGGAGACAGCATGGATGCAGATTTCCTTGGGGTGAAGCGAACCCAGAAAGAAGGCTGCCTACCCTATTTATTGAATGTTACAGTGGGCGGTTACATAAGGCATCACATGGTTACAACAGCCAATGACAAAGTTATAGCTGTGGCCAATAGCAGGGTTACACTTGCAAAGCTACACCTGTGGCCAATGGCAAAGCTTATACCTGTGGCCGGTAGATTCAAATCTTGGTACAACTGTCCCTCCACCTATTGGCCCCTCCCTCATTTCCTGTTTACTCCAAAATCTCATAGTCAAGCCACATGGGTCTTTGTTCCTTTGTCTTCTTTGTTCCAAGCACATGGCATGGCAGTCTCTTTGTCCCAGGCTTCATGATTTCTTGTCCCACCTATGCTCCATCCAGTTCTTACAGATCCTAGGGCACAGGCCATCAATCATAGCAACACCTCTGGCTCGCCCTGACCTTCTTGGAGCGGTTGTGATGGCCTGGTCTGCCAGCTCGCCTGCCAGGCTAGGCAGACCAGGACTTTGTTGCCCTCTAGACTCAGGCGACCTTCCATGCTGCTGACTGGGTGGATCATCTAAACCCAGACCAGAATTCCTTGGTGGGGTGGAATTCCCCAACTCCATTGGTGGGGTGGAATTCCCCAAGTCCACAATGGACTCCTTTTAGGAGCACTGTCCTGTGAGCCCAAGACCAGCAGATGGATTGGCCTGAAAAACCAATTGCGGAAAATGTCCCATTGACCGGGTGCTGGTGCCAGGGTCAGGAGTGCCAGAGTCAGGAGCTGCTTCCTACTGGTGCCTGGGAAGTTCTGTTTTCGTGGAGAGACTGTGGTCCACAATCATAATTGTGGTCCTCCTCCCCCTCGAGAGCAGAGCCAGGAGCGGAAGTGTGGCTGGGAAGCCTCCAGCGCAGTTGGTTGATGTGTAGTGGGATCACCCGACCATCATCCAAGGCCACTTCATATGAGAGCGGCCCAGAGACCTTGCATACCACTGCTGTCACCTGTTGTGAGTGTCCCTAGACCAGCTTGGGAAGTGTCAGAGGATGAGGATGAGCAGCCAGGCCCCTCTGGGTGTTTTCCCCTCCCGGCAGCCGAGGAAGAGCAGCCAGGCCCCTCTGGGTATTTTCCCTTCCCGGCAGCTGAGACAGACAGGGAGGAGATTTACAGGCAGTCTGGGTCAGATTCGCAAAGTGAGGGGTCAGATTTGGATCAAGAAGATAGATGGCTTGATCCGAGATTCCGAAGGTTTGATAAGCGAAGGTGTCAGTTAAGTGGAAAAAGGAAGTAATGGGGGGAAGTGACGTATCGGAAACTATATTAGAAGGGGAAAAAGAGACTACGCCTTTGTCACGAGCAACGTTAATCAAGGAGTAGCCTGATATCTGGAGCAGTGCGTTTGAATTCAGTCTTCTGATGTTTTGGAAATCTACGGAAGAATAATGAAGTCTTGGACAATGTGATAAAGAAAGAGTGAGTTAATTGGAAGGTGTGGGAAGAGCATGTTTTAATCTAAATGTAAATAAATGAGACTTGGCCGTTCCTGCCAGCAAAATGCCAGCAGCGTGCTTTGAAGTGAATCCTTTTGAAATGTGTTAAATAAACCTCTTAAAGACATATTTATGTGGATTTTAATGAGCTGAGAGGGGCCAGACAGAACAGATTGCTCGTGACCCAAAAGCAGAAAAGACGGAAAATTAGTCCGAGCTTTCAGTGACGTCATGGAGCAGCTGCTCGCAGATAATCCGGCTTTGTATCAATTAGTTCTAGCTCTCCAGCAACAAATTGGCGATTTGCAACAGCAGATTCAGCAAGGTGCAGGAGTCCCAGCCCCAGCTCCACCCCCCCCACCCAGACAAAGCAGATGTTATTTAGCCTTGCCTGATAAGTTTACTGGAGAGCGTAGTAAATTTCCAGCATTTTTAAACCAATGCAGAACATTCATTGCCTCAACTCCAGCAGATTTCCAGCTTGATGAAACTAAAGTGGCTTTCATTTTAAGTTTACTCTCTGGTCCAGCTGCTGATTGGTTGTCTCCTCTGATAGAAGGACCAGATCCTGTTCTGCGCAATTATGCAGGATTCTGCCAGCTGATGGAAAGAGAATTTGCTGACCCCCTTCGTAGACAAAATGCCACCAGGCGGATACGAGAGTTACGTCAAGGATCACGCTGTGTAGCGGAATATATATCAGATTTTCGCCGCCTAGCTCAAGAAATTAATTGGAATGATGAAGCTCTCATGGAAATTTTTCAAGATGGGCTGTCTTCCCAGATCTTGAATGGATTGAGACATACTGTAATACCCGCGACCCTGGATGCATTATACCAACATTGTTTGGCTATGGAGGCGCAAACTCAAGCCACGGATGCCCACCTGGTCAAACAGATGGTTCCAGTTACCGGAAGTACCAAGCCAGTTCCTGCACCACGCAGAGGATTCCAGACCCTACCTATCACTCCACCTATCCCGGCACCCAGACGTATATTCCAACCGCTGCCAGCTTACACTGAGAGGCGTCCTGTACCCATGGCCAGAGATGAGCCCATGGATCTTGGTGCAGCCAGATCTCGCTTGACCGAGACTGAGAAGGCAAGATGGAGAGCTGAGGGATTGTGCCTGTACTGTGGAGAGATGGGTCACTTCGTCATGGCCTGCCCCCAGAAACGACGTGGTACGACAGGTCCTACTCCTGTTCCAGCTCGGCCTCCCACTCAGCAGTTTCAAGCCACCTTGCCGGGAAACGGCCAGAGCCCGGCCTAATGGAAACGTTGGGTCGGGCAGGCGCCAAACCCAGTCCCAGTTCCGCAGACGAAGACCCCGGTCCTCCGAGACATCTGATCCTAGCAACCAAAATACTTCTGGGAAATCATGCACAGGGCATTCTGGCACACGCCTTGTTGGATTCCGGAGCCACCACTAATTTCATGGATGAAGCTTTCGCTTGTCAGCATGCCATACCTTTGTGCTCTGTGAAGCCGCCTATGTTGGTTGAGACAATCGATGGTCGAGAGTTGTTGTCTGGACCGATCAAGTTCATGACCCAGCCCATACGCCTGGTCATAGGACAACATGAAGAAGCCATCCAATTCTATATTACCAAGGGACTTCATTTCCCCGTAGTTCTCGGCCTAGCCTGGTTGAGAACCCATGATCCTTGTGTGGTGTGGTCCCAGAACTTTGTTTCATTTCCCAGTTTGCAATGCGTAGACCACGTACGCCAAGTTTGCGCAGCCCAGCTACCATCCCACCCTGACATCACCTTGCCGGCCGACCTAGCGGACTTTGCAGATATATTCAGTGAGAAAGAAGCAGACCAATTGCCTCCGCATAGACCATATGACTGTGCCATTGATTTGCTGCCACATGCCAAACTTCCAGGGGGACGGCTTTACTCCATGTCAGAACCCGAGTTGGCCGTATTAAAAGACTTTGTGGACAAAAACCTGGCCAGGGGTTTCATTCGTCCCTCTTCCTCGCCTTTGTCAGCTCCTGTGTTATTCGTGAAGAAGAAAACCGAAGATTTACGCCTATGCTGTGACTATCGCAAGCTCAATGCCATCACGGTGCGCAACCGGTACCCTCTGCCTTTGATTCCTGATCTCATGGATCGTCTCCGATCAGCGACCATCTTCACCAAGATAGATCTACGGGGTGCTTACAACCTGGTTTGCATCAGAGAGGGGGACGAGTGGAAAACCGCGTTTGGGACCAGGTATGGTCATTTTGAGTATACCGTCATGCCCTTTGGACTCACCAATGCACCGGCCGTCTTTCAACATTTCATGAATGACATCTTCCGGGATTTATTAGATCAATTTGTGGTGGTTTACCTTGATGACATCCTGACTTACTCCCCGTCACGAGCAACTCATCTCCAGCATCTCCGGCAAGTTCTGCAACGCTTGAGAGAGCATCACCTTTACGCCAAGTTAGAGAAATGTCAATTCTATCAAACCACCATTGAATTTCTGGGACATGTGATTTCTCCACAAGGCATCGCCATGGATCCTGGCAAGGTTGAGGCCCTGCAAACCTGGCAACCACCGTGTAAAGCAAAAGATGTCCAAAGACTTTTGGGATTTGCGAACTATTACAGGATATTCATTCCGAGATTTTCTGCCTTGACTGCGCCCCTTACTAGACTGTTACGGAAAGGCATTAAGTTCCGGTGGGGCAATGCCGAGCAACAGGCGTTTCAGACCCTCAAAAAGGCGTTTGTTCAGGAACCCATTCTCAAGTATCCAGATCCTTGTCGTCCCTTTGTAGTAGAGGCCGACGCCTCAGATGTTGCTGTAGGGGCCGTGCTTCTTCAAACACGCCAAGATGGCGGCACCCTGTTCCCGTGTGCTTATTATTCCAGGAAACTGAGTCCCTCCGAACGCCATTATACCATTTGGGAAAAGGAACTATTGGCCATCAAGACTGCTTTTGAGACCTGGAGACACCACCTGGAAGGAGCCCGTTACCAAGTTGAAGTTCGGACTGACCATAAAAACTTGGAATATCTGCAATCTGCCAGGAAATTGAATCAACGTCAGATCCGTTGGTCTTTGTTCTTCGCTCGATTCAACTTCAAAGTCACCTACATTCCGAAAGGGTACAACAAAAGAGCAGATGCCTTGTCCCGTAAACCTGAGTATCTACAGATCAAGGACCCCTTGCCACTTCGAACCATTCTGCCTATCGAATCGATCGCAGCCGTGCGCGAACCGGTAGATCTACAACGACAGATTCGGGAAGCGCAACAACTAGATGACTTTGCGGCACAGAAGAGGCAAGAGGTGGGTCCCGACTCACCTTGGACCTTGTCCGAGGGTCTATTATGCTTCCGCAACCTGTTATATGTTCCAGCAGGCCCACTCCGTGGTCTCATCCTGAATCAATGCCATGATAACCCTGCGGCAGGTCATTTTGGGTTCTTTAAGACTCTCCACTTAGTGTCTCGGACTTTTTGGTGGCCCAGATTTCGCCATGATGTTCAGTCTTATGTGAATTCCTGTGTACGGTGCCGTCAGGCAAAACATGCCACAGGAGCCCCTCCGGGATTATTACAGCCTTTACCCACGCCGGAGAGACCCTGGGGGGGCTATTTCCATGGACTTCTTGACTTGTTTACCTGTTTCTGCCGGCTACACCGTTGTCTTTGTAGTGGTGGACATGCTGACCAAGATGGCACATTTCATTCCTTGCCGAAGAATACCGACAGCCAAGGTCACTGCTCAGCTGTTCATTCAACATATCTTCCGGCTACACGGTCTGCCTGACAAAATAGTGTCCAACCGAGGAACCCAGTTCACCTCGGAGTTCTGGAGAGAACTCATGTCTGCGCTTCAAGTCCAACTCAATCTAGCCTCCACGCATCACCCAGAGACTGATGGGGGTACAGAGAAAGTGATTGGCATCCTGGAGCAGTATTTGCATTGTTTCATCAACGACCAACAGAACGATTGGTCCAAATATCTCTCCGTGGCCGAATTCGCTTTCAACAACTCTCAGCACACTTCCACTCAGACCACTCTGTTTTTTGCCAACTACGGCTATCATCCCAGATTTTTCCCACTCACGCTCCTCGATTCTCCAGTTCCAGTTGCAGAGGACTATTTAACCGAACTCCAGTCTGTCCAAGAGATGGTTAAGTACCATTTGACTAAGGCCAAGGAAGACTACAAGAGGGTTGCAGACCGCTCTCGTCGCGACACGCCGCCGTTAGCTGTTGGAGATCGGGTTTGGCTCTCCACCAAGTACTTGTTTCCAGGGCGAATTCACCGCAAGCTTGATCAACGTTTCCTGGGTCCTTTTCCTGTGGAGACGGTCATCAATCCGGTGACCTATCGTTTGACTTTGCCTAGGTCTCTTCGTGTACATCCCGTGTTTCATCGCTCCTTCCTTGTTCCTGTCAACCCTGATTCTCTGCTTCGACCTCCTGATCCAGGCCCGACAGCTCGCCGTGCTCACGTTCCCGTTTCCCAGTTGGAGGTGTCCGGCATCCGAGATTCCCGATGGCTCAACGACCGCTTCCAATATTTGGTTGATTGGACCGGCGGTGGGCCAGCTGCTGGCTGTTGGGTAGATGCTCGTGATATTGAGGCTACTCAGTTAATTTGGGATTTTCATACTGCGTTTCCCTACAAACCACATCCCCTGCGACGGACCCGAGGGGAGGGGCCTGTGGGGGGGATAGTGTTGTGAGTGTCCCTAGACCAGCTTGGGAAGTGTCAGAGGATGAGGATGAGCAGCCAGGCCCCTCTGGGTGTTTTCCCCTCCTGGCAGCCGAGGAAGAGCAGCCAGGCCCCTCTGGGTATTTTCCCCTCCCGGCAGCTGAGACAGACAGGGAGGAGATTTACAGGCAGTCTGGGTCAGATTCGCAAAGTGAGGGGTCAGATTTGGATCAAGAAGATAGATGGCTTGATCCAAGATTCCGAAGGTTTGATAAGCAAAGGTGTCAGTTAAGTGGAAAAAGGAAGTAATGGGGGGAAGTGACGTATCGGAAACTATATTAGAAGGGGAAAAAGAGACTACCCCTTTGTCACGAGCAACGTTAATCAAGGAGTAGCCTGATATCTGGAGCAGTGCGTTTGAATTCAGTCTTCTGATGTTTTGGAAATCTACGGAAGAATAATGAAGTCTTGGACAATGTGATAAAGAAAGAGTGAGTTAATTGGAAGGTGTGGGAAGAGCATGTTTTAATCTAAATGTAAATAAATGAGACTTGGCCGTTCCTGCCAGCAAAATGCCAGCAGCGTGCTTTGAAGTGAATCCTTTTGAAATGTGTTAAATAAACCTCTTAAAGACATATTTATGTGGATTTTAATGAGCTGAGAGGGGCCAGACAGAACATCACCCAGAGATGTCCAGGTCAATAGTTCCTTGCCCAGACCAGATTGCCCACCTGTAGTCTCCTAGGTTCCCACGGCTGTGACATCTGTGACACCACCCGGTCTGGGTGCAACCTGTCCAGTTTAGTAATGAGCCTGCGATCCCAGCAGAGTTCAGCTGGGGTCTTCCCAGTGGCTGTGCACGGTGTGGTGCGGTGTGAGAAGAGAAAGTCAGCCAACCTGTGATGCCAGTTTCCATGAGTAATTTTCTTTAAAGCATCTTTGGTTGTGCACACCATCCGCTCAGCCTGGCTGTTGGAAGCTGGATAAAATGGTGCAGACGTGGCATGACGGATCATGTTGGCCTGTAGAAAAGCCTGAAACTCAAAAGAAGTGAATTGGGGTCCGTTGTCGGAGACAAGAACATCTGGAAGTCCATGAGAAATGAAGATCCCTCTCAACACCTGGATGGTCCTAGCAGTAGTAGTGGAGGAGACTGGAACGACCTCTAGCCACTTGGAATGGCTGCCCACGAGAAGAAGGAAGAATAGCCCCTGAAAGGGCCCAGCGTAGTCAATATGAACCCTCGACCAAGGGGCATGTGTCTCCTCCCACCTATGTACAGGGGCCTGAGGCATTTCAGGCCTGGACTGTTGGCAAACAGTGCACCCATGGACCTGGGCCTCGATCTCTTTATCGAGCCCAGGCCACCAAAGATGGCAAGCACCTTCATCTGGACTATTCCCAGATGTCCCTCATGCAGAGAGAGCAAGACTCTAGTCCTCAATGAGGCCGGGATAACTACCCTGCTACCCCATAGGACACACCCCTTGAAGGTGGGTAGCTTGGACTTCCTCTTCCAGGAACTCTGGAACTCTGTGCCAGGACACGTGTCAGGCCATTGTTGACACCCATGTCAGCACGCATGTAAGCGTGTGATCAGTGGCTGTTTCAGCAGCCACGTCGCTAGCATTGAAGGGAGACTCAGGTAATTCCTGAATGGAAAGTATGTGGTGAGCTGGAATAGGATCTGACTCTACTAGCTGTAGAGGTAATCTGCTGAGGCCATCAGCATGGCCCATTTCTTTGCCTGGTTTGTGAAGGAAGAATAGCCCCTGAAAGGGCCCAGCGTAGTCAATATGAACCCTCGACCAAGGGGCATGTGTCTCCTCCCACCTATGTAGTCATATGCTGACAGGAAAATTGACCATCTCAGCATCCTAGGAGAGATGAGGTGTGGGGTTTGCTTGTTGGTTGTAAACAACCCCAGCAGTGGCTTATGGTCTGTGAAGACCGTGAAATGGCGGCCATATAAAAAGTCATGGAACTTTTTTGTTCTGGCCACTATGGGCAAGGCCTCCCTATCTATCTGTGCATAATTATGTTCAGCGGATGATAGAGTCCTAGAATAGTAGGCTACAGGGACTTGTGTCCCATCAGCCTTCAAGTGACTCAACACTTGCCCAATTCCATAAGGGGATGCATCACAGGCTATGCATACAGGCAAATGTTCATTGAAATGCGCTAGAACTGCATTTGAGGATAGTAAGGCCTTGACCTCTGCAAAACTCCTTTCGCGGATTTTTGTCCACAGCCATGGAGACTGTTTATCGAAGAGCCCATGTAACAGCTCAGCCACTGCAGCCTTGTGAGGGAGGAATGAATGGTAAAAGTTTAACAGTCACAAAAAAGCCTGAAGTTTGCTTTTGGATTTGGGACTTGGGGCCTTCTGAATTGCTTTAAGCTTAGATTCAGCAGGATGGATGCCTTCAGCATCAATATGAACCCCAGAAACTCTGTGGAAGTGACTCCAATTTTACATTTGTCTTGCTTTAGCTTCAGCCCCGCTTGGCGGAAACACAGCAAGACAGCTCTAAGCCAGTCAGCCAGATTTTCAGATGATTCCCCAGCAATGAGGACATCATCAAAGTATGGGCAAACGCCTGGTATATTGTGGAGCCTTCGCTCCATCACACTCTGGAAGATGCCAGGGGCTACATTAACCCCAAACTGCAGCCTTCTAACTTTAAAAGCTCCCTGGTGCGTTACAATTGTTTGTACCTCAGCCATTGCCTCATCAACTGGTAATTGTTGATAAGCCTGAGCCAAGTCAAGTTTAGCAAAAATGCAGCCTCCCTTGAGGGAAGCCAGAATGGGCACCGGGTACGAGTGCTGCCACACAAATTCGGACTTCCCCATTTTCCTTCAGTGGTGTAACCATTGGGGTTTCTCAATGCTGTCTACGGACTCTAAGATGCCCTGCTGGAGCAGCTTGTCCAGCTCTGCATCAATCATATTCTTCAACGGGAAGGGCACCCATCTGGGCTTAATCCTAATGGGTGTGATAGCTGGGTCTAAACGTAAAGCAATGTATGAGCCAAGCTCTCAACTGAACACATCAGCAAATTCCTTGCAAAATTCTTCAAGGCCTGTCATTTGCAAACTGTGAAGTCCAGTCACTTGGATTCCAAGAGCCTCGAACCAATCGAGTCCAATAAGACTTGTGCGATCACCCCCAACTACCACCACATCTAGCAACCCTTCAAATTTCCTATGCTGCACCTTCACGCTGACTCTGGAATTCTGGAAGTCAGTAAGAATTGAATTCAAAGGCCTGAGTTTAACTTGTAGGCCACTTCTACAACAAATCTTGTTGAAAGTGTCTTAGGAAATGATTGATAAAGCAGACCCTGTGTCCAACTCCATCGATAAGGCAACCCCCTTGCAACTTCACGTCAATGTGAAGCTTCTTCCTGAGCGGCCTATGGGCCCCGGTTTTAAAAATGCTTCTACGGGATGTCCAAAAACCTACCCTGTTCTGGCTGGGGACCCTGCTACATTTCTGAAGCAATTCTTCCAAAGACCGGTCCTTCTGGCGACCCAAACAGACAGAGGAAATGTGGCCTTGCCTACCACATTCCCGGCAAATGGCGGAGCGGAACTGGCAATCGGAGCACTTGTGGCATCCTCCACATCCCAAACACCGAGGGAATGAGGTTGTCTTGTCCTTGCGCTCTTGAGGCTTTCTCTCCACTGGCTGCTGTAGTCGGTCTACCTCCATCTCTGGATCCTGTTCGGATTCTTCTTGAGCAACCTCTTGATGGACAGAGATTGAAGTTGGAGGGTTCTTGGCGAGCCGCAAGACCTTCACAGCTCCACCTGCTGCTTCTTCTGCTGAAATTTCTCTCAATGCATCTTGGAACGAGACGCCTTCCTTTGCGAAGATCTTCTGCTGCAACTCACGACTTCTTAGTGCACAAACTAAATGATCCCGAAGTCTCCTTCTGCAAAGGTTGAGAAGGGGTGCCTTTTGCCAAAGCTCTCCTACAGTGTTCTCATACTGGCAGGCAGAGTCGCAATCTCCGGACTCCGAACTTCCCAGTGCTTCAGGCCTCCCGTGGTGAGTTAGCCTATCTTCATTTGTTGTTTTCTTTGCAGCAGATCCCACCACCAATGTTCTGTTTCCAAATAAAAGGCATTGAGACGAACGGGAGTAACAAACAATCTTGTCTTTATTCCATTCACAACAGAACCAACAACAAAATGGCTCTTATACCCCTTTGCAGGGACCGTATCAGCCAATCAATGCAAGGCAATTCTCCCACCTTGTGCACATGCGCAAGGCGGGAGACAGCCTGTCTGGTCCCGGGCATTCATGTGTCTGCCCGGGCCTTTCTGCAGCCTCCCGCACCTGCTGAATGACTCAGCAGGCCCAGGACATAACAGTAAATGTTTGTACAGACTAGAAGACCTCCAAAGTCCCTTCTAATCCTGTTATTCTATGTTACATTTTTAATAGCATCTCTTCCTAAAACTGTGGTACTGGTTGCCATTCAGACTCAGATCCGCTTTCCCCAACCTAAACCTCTTCAGTTGTGTTGGATTTCAGTTGCGATGCTTAAGCTTGAGGGTTTCAAGAGCTCAAATCCCACACATCCCTAGACTGGATTTATTATAGATCCATATGTCTTCCACACTGAGAAAGATTGATGTAAACAGTCCTTGTCAGGGCAGAGAAGCATATTGATTTTATATGACCATTTTTCCATTCTTAATTGTTTATGTATTATCCAACTGTTACGGTTTAAAACAGGGATAATAAATTGGGAGTCCTCCATAAATCAGTGGATTACAATTTCCCTCTCTGAGGTTGATTCTGATTGCTTGGATTGCTGGGAACTGAATCTTATAATATCAGAAAGGCCAAAGGGGCATGCTAAAAAAAAAGTTAACTGTGAAAGACAAACTTCAAAACAAAATATGGACAGCGATTTACAAAGGACTGGCATCAAGAGCATGTGCTGCCCTTGACAGATAAGGAATATGTGGGGCAGGAGATATTGTCAACATATTGTCACCCATGTTCACTTGCACCAAATGATTGCAGTGTGATTACCCTCTTAACCTTTCTTAGTATGGTTTAAGACTGATCCCTTTGTACCATTCACTAAATATGATTAAATTACCTAGGCAGGGTCAGTGACCTTCCCTAACTATAGAAGTGTCTAGTCCTCGGCAGGCAGCCAAGGCTGAAGCTTTGTGGAAAGGTCTGTAAATAGCTGTGGCTGTTGCTAGGAATGAGAACTCAGCTTCAGTGCCAACCTTCTCACATTACTTCTCCAAAGTCATGTGAATCAACAATCGGCCAGATCCTTTATTATTTCCAAGAAGGCCTTTCTGAGCTGACAGAGATAAGGTAAAACTCCAAAAATCTGTCTCCCTCAAAGGAGTTGCTTGCTGTCAAACAGTTTGCCATCACAATTGATTGCTTTGTATGGGGTGGAGCTGAAAATGTTTGGCTGATTTGGAGAGGGTAGAAATTGCTTATGATTTGGCTTTGTGGATATCTCAGTTAAAATAGTAGATTCATATTGTTGTGAGTGTCCCTAGACCAGCTTGGGAAGTGTCAGAGTATGAGGATCAGCAGCCAGGCCCCTCTGGGTGTTTTCCCCTCCCGGCAGCCAAGGAAGAGCAGCCAGGCCCCTCTGGGTATTTTCCCCTCCCGGCAGCTGAGCCAGACAGGGAGGAGATTTACAGGCAGTCTGGGTCAGATTCACAAAGTGAGGGGTCAGATTCGGATCAAGAAGATAGATGGCTTGATCCGAGATTCCGAAGGTTTGATAAACGAAGGTGTCAGTTAAGTGGAAAAAGGAAGTAATGGGGGGAAGTGACGTATCGGACACTATATTAGAAGGGGACAGAGAGACTACGCCTTTGTCACGAGCAACGTTAATCAAGGAGTAGCCTGATATCTGGAGCCGTGCGTTTGAATTCAGTCTTCTGATGTTTTGGAAATTTACGGGAGAATAATGAGGTCTTGGCCGATGTGATAAAGAAAGAGTGAGTTAATTGGAAGGTGTGGAAGGAGTATGTTTTAATCTAAATGTAAATAAATGAGACTTGGCTGTTTCTGCCGGCACAATGCCAGCAGCGTGCTTTGAAGAGAATTCTTTTGAAATGTGTTAAATAAACCTCTTAAAGACAGATTTATGTGGATTTTAATGAGCTGAGAGGGGCCAGACAGAACACATATATATAGAATAGAGTTGGAAGGGACCTTGGAGGTCTTCTAGTCCAGCCCCCCGCTTAAGCAGGAGAACCTACATCATCTCAGACAGGTGATTGTCTAGTCTCTTCTTAAAGGTCTCCAGTGATGGGGCGCCCACAATTTCTGAAGGCAAGCTGTTCCACTGGTTGATTGTCCTCACTCTCAGGATGTTTCTCCTTAAATCCAGGTTGCTTCTCTCCTTGATCAGTTTCCAACCATCCCCTCAGATACTGAAACACTGCTCCCCTATTCAGAAACACATGTCTCCCCTATTCAGAAACATGCTTTTGGCAACTTCCTTCAGATATCAGAAGTCATGAGCTGAAGAACTTCCTTTGAATCCTGAACTCCCTTCAGAAGTTGTCGGAGCTCCATCACTGGAGGAGGAGCACCCACAACTGAAGAGATGAACAACCATTTTTCTGAAATTGTATAGTACAGAGGTCTCCAACCTTTCTGGGCTCGCAGCCTGGAGGGAAGAAGAGTAGCTTTCAAAATGGTGTGGCGCGCATGTGCACGTAAACAGGGCTGTGTGCACTCACACGGCACTAGTGGCCCTGTTCATGTATGCACAAATGGGCCATGCACACCTGCCTGGTGCTAGCAGCCCCATTTGCACCTGTGTGCATATGCAAACGGGGCCACAGGCACTAGTGGAATGGGGGGAGTGCGCACGCATGCAGGCATGCACTGGCCAGCCATTTCCACAGCCTGCTGGTTAAGAGGCCATGGCCCGGTAGTGGGCTGCAACCCATGGTTGGGGACCCCTGGTATAGATTCCCCTGCTTGAGCAGGGAGTTAGGCTAGAAGATCTCCAAGGTTCCTTCCAACTCTGCAATTCTGTTTTTCAGTTGTTACTCTGTTACTCAGTTGCTATTTTGTTATCCAGAATGCAGGATGTTTATTTAGCTGAATGTTAGTTGGCCTTTAGCTATAGGAAAGGTGTAAGAGATCCAAAGTATAGGTACTGCTTGATTTATGATCACAACTGGAATCAGAATTTCCATTGCTAAACAAGACAATTATTAAATGAATTGTGACTGATTTTATAACCTTTTTGCCATTTGAATTCAAGGGGATGCACATAGCTATATGATACTGGATGGTTGGAGGTATCTCATTCAGTCACTTAGGAACAGGAGAAGCCTTCCATATTGTCTTTCTTAGCATCTGCTTGAGGATGGAACTTCCAAATTATTTAATGTCTCAAAGCCTGAGGAAAAACCCATGTATAGTCTGAATTTTTTTGGCTTGACAGACATCCAGCTTCAGAAAGGACTAAGATCATTTTAAATATATTGCAACCCCATCACTGAACTCCTTCACTCTTCTTGAGGCTGCAGTTATCCACAGAGGGATGCTGGTACCACAGTTAACCTAGGCTACAACTTTTTGCAGTGAATTCTCCTTGGTCCCCAACAGTGGCTTGTTTTGACAGACCTTGCAGTTGGATGAAAGAAAGTGAAAGTTAAAAAAAAAACAATATTAGAAATATAAAGGAAGAAAGAATGAGGCTAAGGCAGAAAGATTGGTTAGTTATACCAGCTATATTGGAGTTTACCTCATCCATCATTTGATCCAATCCCTAAAATGTAACTCTGTTTCTAGCTTACTGAAGACTATATGCGTCTTTTACTCAAGAGTCAATAGAAAGTGCTTAATTTATGACCACAACAGAGCCCAAAATTTCTGTTGCTAAGCAAGTTGAGCTCCATTTAATGATTTTTTTGCCACAACTGTTAAGCGAATCACTGTGGTTGTTAAGTAAATCCTGTGGTTGTTAAATGAATCTGGCTTCCCCCGTTGACTTTGCTTGTCAGAAGCCAGCTGGGAAGGTTGCAAATGGTGATTGCATGACCCCAAGACAGTGCAACCTTAATAAATACATGCCAGTTGCCAAGTGCCTGAATTTTGATCACATGACCCTGCAACAGTCATTAAGTGTGAAAACGAGACAAGCCACTTTTTTCAGTGCCATTGTAACTTGGAATGGCCACTAAATGAACTGTTGTAAGTTGAGGACTACCTGTAGTTATAATTTCCTCTCATGTTTCTTACATGGTATAGGATTCAAAACACACAAGTGAATCCAACCTTACTTACTGAAGCATCAAGCAAAGGTAAAACAGATGCATTCACTTCAGGAAAGATGCCAAAGAATCCATCAATGAGCAAAGCCACTGTTAACAAAGCTTAATATGATGCCAATGGGCCACAATTTAAAGAATGTTTACCGTTTTCCATCCAGGATATTAAAAAACTATTTTCTCCTGCAAAACCCCTGAAACACATATCTGGCATAGGATTTGGAAAATGCAAGGTACTTAATATTTGTGTATGTGTGTTTCCAATGAACTAATGCTGGCCCTTTCATATAGATTATGACTTTACAAAGGATGAATTAGAGAGAGGCAAATGTATTTTGGCTGCTTTATGTATCTCCCAGCTGCATCAAAAGGCAGTATGCCAGTATGATGAAGAGTACAAGATTGAAGAAGGTCTACTAACCTCATGTTCTACTTGTAGGCTTTCTGGGAGCAACTGGTTGACTGCTGTGGGATTGTTGGTTTGATCCAAGAGAAACTCTCATATTCTATGCATTCTAAAGTTAGAGGTTAGTCAATGTTTTCTGGTTGAGCTCCATTGTGTGGTGTCCTGAAGCTACACCAGAACAGTGGGTGGGATCAGCTAATGGGATGGAACATGCCAGACGTGGGCCAGTCATATTAAAAAAACTCTACAACAGTTTCACTGGTATGCAAAATGAATGAAAAGTGATTAAAATATAATAAGATGAGGCAGAATTTCAGCAGGCTTTTGAAAGGTAGCTACAGTGTTGTCACTATCGGTGGTATTTGACTTACAACAGATCGTTTGGTGACCGTTCAAAGTTACAACAGCACTGAAAAAAGTGACTTATGAGCATTTTTCATACTACGACCATTGTAGCATCCCCATGGTCATGTGATCAAAGTTCAGATACTTGGCAACTAAATAACAACAAAAACAACAAAGACAATAATAATAAAGTTGGAAGGGACTTTGGAGGTCGTCTAGTCCAACCCCTGCTCAGGCAGGAAACCCTATACCATTTCAGACAAATGGCTGTTTTCTTAAAAACTTCCATTGTTGGAGCATTCACAACTTCTGGAGGCAGGTTGTTCCACTGATTAATTGTTCTAGCTGTCAGGAAATTTCTATTTAGTTCTAGGTTGCTTCTCTCTTTGGTTAGTTTTCCTCCACTGCTTCTTGTCCTGCCTTCAGGTCCTTTGGAGAATAGCTTGACTTCCTCATCTTTGTGGCAGCCCCTGAGATATTGGAAGACTGCTATCATGTCCCTCCTCGTCCTTCTCTTCATTAAACTAGACATACCAAATTCCAGCAACCGTTCCTTATATGTTTTAGCCTCCAGTCCCCTGATCAACTTTGTTGCTCTTCTCTGTACTCTGTACCATTGAATTTCATTTTGTTAGATAGCGCCCAATGTTCAAGTCTGTCAAGATCTTACTGTATCTTAAGCCTATCTTCTGGAGTGTTGGCTATTCCTGCCAGCTTGGTGTCATCTGCAAATTTGATGAGTTCCCCATGTATCCCCTCATCCAAATCATTGATGAAGATATTGAAGAGTACTGGGCCCAGAACAGAGCCCTGGGGCACCCCACTACACAATTCCCTCCATGTAGATGCAGTTCCATTGAGAAGCACCAGTCAGCCAACTACGAATCCATCTGGTAGATATTCATATTCATATTCAATCCATATTCATGATAATTGCAGTGTCCTGAGGTCATGTGACCCCCTTTTGCGACTTTCTGACAAGCAAAGTCAATGGGGAAGCCAGACTTACTTAACAACTGTATCATTAACTTAACTACTGCTGTGATTCATTTAACAACTGTGGCAAGTAAGGTCATAAAATGGGGCAAAATTATCTTAACAACTGTTTCATATAGCAATAGATATTTTGGGCTTGGTTGTAGACATAAGTTGAGGACTCCCTGTAGTTTATTGCTAGAGTGGCTTAGGTATCCACTGTAGATAGTTCAATTTTGTTCTAAATATTTTTTTTTTTCATTTGGCTGATTATTAAAACAGTTTAGTAATTTGTGCCTGTTTGGTTGCTTACTTGGAATGGACGAGTCTCTGTAAGAGAAAGAAGCAATTAAATTTACTTAGCTCATCTTGGTGACAAGAATGTGACTCAGCTTGACTGATTTTAGAAAGCTAAGTAGGATTAAATCTGGTTAATACTTTAATGGAGGGGTCTATCAGGCTGCAGGCTAAATTGGGTAGTCTAAAAAAAAATTGGTGAAGAAGGTTATGATGAACCACTTCTTGAAAGTTACTAGAAAAATAACACAGCTGTGTCCACAAAGCCACCAAAGGTCAACTAAAAGAAGACTTTATTTTGAACTTCATTTAATTCAACTTAAGTAATACTTAAGCTTTTGGACAGGCCTCACATCCTAGGTAGAAGCTCCACATGACTCATGGTTTATTTAAAATTGGTTGGCCCTTGACATTTAGCATAGCCTGTAGAAATCTCCAGATACTGTTCTCTGTTAATTTTCATGAAGGTTACAAAAGGCCATGCTGACTAGGATCTCGCTTCCCCCTTTGCTATAATTGTACTTGGATCATAACGATACATTTCTATGGAAACAGAAGCTCATTTTCCACAGCCCACTCAGTCCTTGACTAGGTTTGGGTTGAATTAATTGGGAAAGCCTCTGCAGACCCAATATATTTTGTTAACCCTATTGCTTCCCTTTGCTGAAAGATATATGTCTGATAACCTTCCATCAGCAATGCAGTCATATCTACACTCTTTCTGACATCCAAAGTATGTAGCTTCTTAATATTTTTCAACAATATATAGTAAAGTATTGTGCATCTACAGGTCAGCCATGTCATCAGTATTCTAAGCTTTACTGCAGTTTCAGGACTTCTGCTATCTGTCTTTGTGGTGAAAGATAGATTGTTGTGCTAAGAATGAATAGATCAGGAAATTCTAATCATGTCAAAGGACATGATAGAAGAAAACTAAAACAGATTTCTAGATAGTATATAATTTTAACATTCCAATACAATATTCTTTAGATGAACAAAAACTGCCAGACTATATCTTTCCTTGCATTTTACAGGTATAAAGTAGTCCGATCATATATTTAACATTGAAGGTGATCCCAGATTTTAAAGTCTTAACTTTTCCTAATCAATGCAAAGTCATGCATAATAATCCTACCTAGGTAAAAATAGGCCAGTCTGCTTTAGTTCCATGTTATCTTAAACTGTGGCTACTTTAAATAGAGATACATGGATACATCCAGCATTAGTATTATACTGTGGGTTTTCAAGCATCTTTATTTTAAATCACTTTCTTATGTACAAAATTCATACAATCATTTATAATTTGGTTCTGGTCACTTTAGTGGAAATCTTGTTTTGTCCTATTTTCCCCCCTAAAACAAACTAATTTTGCTTGAAATTGGTCTGAATCTGCTGCAAATCCATCTTCCCAATCTTCTTTCTTGATGTGTTATTTTTTTCTGGCAAGAAACAATAGCAAAATCCACTCATATGTTATTTTTTTTCCTTGCTTCTGCTTGGATGCTTCTGCTTGTTAGAGGAAACCCCACTCTCTATTAGAAATACTCATTCTTCTCCTCTTACTCTACCCCCCACCACCATCATATTCCATTTGTTTTCATTACCAGAATTTTTCCTCCCTGTTTCATTATTTATTCATTTTGAAGCATATCCACTTTTACATTCATTAGAGTCTCATCCATTTTATTTATCATACACACAGCTTATTATTTTATTAGGTGACTGTTTTATTTGCTATTTGCAATAGTGCAACTGATTTTTGCCCGGTTTGATAAAGATGGCTGTTTTAATTTATATAGATTAATTAAATATATATAACCAGAAGTCAGTGGGAATGATTGATGTAGCGGTGCTAAAGGACAGCAACATCAGGAAGAAGTATGAGAAGCTGGAGAAGTACCAGGGCTTAAAGGAGGAAGCAAAGAGGATATGGAAAGTAAAGGCCAAAGTGGTCCCAGGGCTCGTGGGAGCATGTGGGATTGACTCTTAAGTTGGGAGGGGATTCCAACAGATTTCAGGAACAACCTCAGAGCTCTCTGTCCAGAAGGGTTCAATTTAGGAGCAGCTAAGATACTGCACAGAATCTTCAATACCCATAGCACTTAGATTTATATACCACTTCACAGTGCTTCACAGCCCTCTCTAAGTGGTTTACAGAGTTAGCATATTGCCTCCAACAATCTGGATTCTCCTTTTACCGACCTTGGAAGGCTGAGTCAACCTTGAGCTGGTGAGACTCGAACTGCTAGCAGCACTCTAACCACTGCACCACCTAGGCTCTTCAAACTCCAAGTCCTCTGGTTGGGGACCTGAGATTGAGGAAGACACGTGTACCATCCATAGGAGTGAGAAGGACCTGTGCTTGTGTGTATGTGTGTGTTTAAAATGAAAGCAAAACCAGGCTTTAATTAGGAATGAAATTTAATGGACTGTATGTTATTATCTTCAAAGTTGGATTTTGTGAGGAGAAGGATAAAAAGGCAGTCACAGAACAATATAACTGTTTACTAAAGCTCCTGCTTTCTTCTAGAAAACCCATTTACAACCTATTGTAATTTTCAGGGGCTCCATTCACAGAGCTACAGTACTTCTTTGTGCTAAGATTGATCATTTCCAGACCTTAGTGAAAAAAGCACCTTTTATGTCAAGATGTCACTCTCCTGTCTTCCTGGTGCTGTCCTTTAGACAGTGAATATAGCATATTTTGAGATTGCTGATTTTTTTTTGTTAAACCTTGAGATGCTGGTTTTTGGGAAAAGAGCACATTTTGCCCACTGTGCCATGGCTTCAAAAAGAAGCAGCTTTTCAAAGAACTTTGAGGCTTATTTACCTTAAAGAATCCTTTTATTGTTACATAGCTTTGGCACATACAAAAATGAAGCCAAAAACTGAATCCTCCCTTCCCCAATCACCCATAACAAAGCATAACTCACTCCTTCATTTCACAGTCATCAATCACATTCTCCAATTAGTGTGAAGTGTGAATTGTCCCTCCCATAAGCCTCCTGTTACAGCTGACCTTGGCAATGCTGTGCTGAAATATTGTTATGGTTAACTAGCATATTTTCCCATCCACTAGGCTAGTATTGTCTGCTTTAACTCTAGAAGTGCTATGCAGGCTAAATAAAACATGTTTGCTTCTTCATATATGGCAAGCAAGAAATCCGATGTTAGCAGTCTTAACACACTGATTGAATCAAGCAAAGCCAACAGATGTCTTTCATTAAACCTCTCTGAGACAAGCTGTTCAGGAAGCAATATGTATTCAGAGGCCATCAATATTTCATAAAGTTATAATAGATGTTATCATAGGTCCTCCATCCACTATTTATTGCGCTCATAATCTTGGTTACATTGTGCTGGTCCATGCATTTCCTTCAGCAAAGACACCTAGGTATGAAAGAGATTTTCATTGCTGGCCATTGTGAGAACTGAAGTATATTAAAAAGCTTAGGAGTCATTTTGTAACTTTCAATAGTTTGTGATCTGTTGATAACAGATCTGCTTGTTGGAAGCAGAGAGAGAGAGAGAGAGAGAGAGAGAGAGAGAGAGAGAGAGAGAGAGAGAGAGAGAGAGAGAGAGAGAGAGAAAGAGAGAGAGAGAGAGAGAGGAGAGAGAAAGAAAGAAAGAAAGAAAGAAAGAAAGAAAGAAAGAAAGAAAGAAAGAAAGAAAGAAAGAAAGAAAGAAAGAAAGAAAGAAAGAAAGAGAAAGTCTTTCAATGCAAGGGGCCTCCTTGCATAAATCTCAGCCTTTAGGCCAGTGGTGGTGAACCTATGGCACGTGTGCCAGAGGTGGCACTCAGAGCCCTCTCTGTGGGCACATATGCCATGCCCCAGAGATGGCAATCATCTCTCTTCAACCAGCTGCCCACTAACTCACCAAGGTCCCATGTGGCCGGATGCATCCCAGTACCCATGCA
Organism: Bothrops alternatus; assembly: GCA_034064705.1. Taxonomy (NCBI): domain Eukaryota; kingdom Metazoa; phylum Chordata; class Lepidosauria; order Squamata; family Viperidae; genus Bothrops; species Bothrops alternatus. Next base: position 4,625,697 of record JARGCV010000230.1, on the reverse strand, counting down.
CTTGCTGGTCTCTGTGTGCAGGGGCTGATGGTGTCAGGCAGCCCTGCCCCAGCCCCTGCCTCACCTTGCTCTGTGACAATGGCACCCCCGCCCTGCCTCACCTTGCCTCACCCCACAGGACGAGCCTCCTGCCTACCGCCCCACCTGCCAGAGACCCTCTGGATCTCCCCCAACCCTGCCCGGCCCCCACAGATGTCCCTCCCCATGAGCAACATCGAGGTGATCATGCCCACCTTGGCCACACCCACCCAATCTGCCATGACTACCACAGCCACGCCCACCCAGTGGGCCATGCCCACCTGGCACCCAGCAATAAATAAGTGGGTTTTGGGTTGCAGTTTGGGCACTTGGTCTCTAAAAGTTTCACCATCACTGCTTTAGGCCATTCAAAACTATTCAGCAACTAGTCTCATAAACTTGCAGTCTGTACTACAAATTCTAGAGCTATAAGGAAGGAAGCTGGAAGGCAATTCCTTAGGTGTTCAGATAAAGAATTTGAAATGTTTCTCATCTGAATTTCTTAGTGGAAGCTGGATTTTTAAATTATCTAATAGGGTGAGTGCATGTGAGTTTTGATAGGAACACATAATTTAGCCCCAACCCGAGCCTTATGTCTAATACCGTAGCAACTCTCTTACTCTCAGAAGCCACTTGTTGTCAGCTGTGTGAAGGTCATGAAATTAAATAGCATTGGTCCTGGTTAACATGTGAGATGGGGAAAACATGGGAATTCCAGGGCTTTTCACTATATTGGAAGTCACATTCTAAAACAGGGCTCTCCAAACTTGGCAACTTTAGGATTTGTGGACTTCAGCTCCCAGAATTCTCCAGCCAATATCTGGAGAAACTATTTCCTTAATGCTGCTATGAAAAATGCATAAATGATGTCTTCAAGAATCATGTACATCTTTATCTTTGCACACTTGGTGAGTGTTCATTATTAAGCGTAACAATTAATACACTTGTAAGATCTTTTTAAACAACCATAAGTTGTTGGTATAGAAGCAATAGTCAGGGGACTCCAACCTCAGCCACTTTAAGATTTGTGGATTTCAACTTCCAGAATTTCCTATGTTGGCTAGGGAATTCTGGGAGTTGAAGTCCATAGGACTTAAAGTTGTCAAAGTTGGACACCCTTGCAGTAGATCAATGTTTCTCAGTCTGGAATTTTCAGATGTGTGGACTTCAACTCCCAAAAGTCCACACATCTTAAAATTTCTGAGTTTGAAAAACACTGCAACAGATGAACCTAGCCAATAAATTTATTTTGGGCTAAGTATGTCCAAAACACCTAAACTATATAGTTATACACTTAGCAACACAATCAGTGTATTTTGTGTTTTTGTTGTTTTGTGAGGATATTCAGAAACCACACAGTCTTCTTAGAACAAGCCCTTATACAGATGTCAGATGTATAAGTTAATAGAATAGAATTCTTTATTAGCCAAGTGTGATTGGATACAGAAGGAATTTGCCTCTGCTGCATAAGCTCTCACACAAGCAACAAGTGATAAATCATGATCATCATAATAAAATACAGTCACATTATGGGGTCTCTGTAACCACTTATCTATCTATGTTTCTGGACTGATATAGAAGGAATCTGTTTTTAAATTTCCAAATGCTGAATTGCCCAACCCAAATGCAGTTTGGCTTATTTTCTGTTTCATTCCTGCCATCACCACCTCTGATTTACTGATGCCCATAAAATACTTGTGACTAGCAAAACTACCCATTGTGCCCATTTTGTGAATGCACCCTCCATGGCAATCTTTATGTTATGTTGGTGATGATCTTTTCGCACCAAGAAGACCCACTAGTGTTGTAGTAGTAGATAAATGTTATGAAACAAAGGAACAGAAATGAAGCATTACTCTGTGCAAGACTCCTTGAGTTAATTTTTGTTGAGCTGGTTTGCCCTGTGGGGCTGATCTCATTGATTCTTCTGTCTGCTTTGGAATAATGTGAATTTTATGTTTTGTGTGATGTGTGGAGACATAGCATTCTTCTGCTTTGTTGGTTTAGTCTTACAATACCAAATAAAGCTCTGAATCCATTGAAAACACTACCCTGACAAGTGATAGTCTTGTTTGACACATTGACAACAAGGGAGGCATTCATTGTGCTAGACAGGTTTATATGAAGCGGAAAAAGAAGGATGGTTAGAATGGCACAGAACTCTTTTCTGTTTTATTATATTATCACTCACTAATCATCTCTAGGCACTCCCCAGCAATATTAATCAAAGGCTCAAGCATCACTCCTTGGTGCATTAATGATTTGTTTCTAGAAGTGGAGGAACTTTGAAGGCCCTCCAATAGAGAAAGAAATAAAGAACACTTGAAATATCATTTTTCTAAGTTGAACAGTTCTTTACTTGTTTCTCGGGCATCTACTCAATAACTTGAGAGTTTGAACTGCAATATATATTTTGTGTGGGGGCAGTAGGGTATGTCTGTTTCACTGTCTACCAGGGATGAAGATACAGCCAGTTTAGTATAGCGGTTAAGACAACAGGCTAGAAAACAGGAGACTGTGAGTTCTAGTCTTGCCTTAGGCATGAAAGCTGGATGAGTGACTTTGGCCAATCACCAGGAGACTGTGAGTTCTAGTCCCATCTTAGGAATGAAAATTGGATGGGCAACTTTGTGTCAGTTACTCTCTCTCAGCCCAACCCATCTCCCAGGGTTGTTGTGGTAGGGAAAATCCGACTGTATGTTTGCCACCTTGAGTTATTTATCAAAATAATAAAGGCAGGATATAAATAAATGAAATAAATAATGATGTCATTGCTGTTGTGCCACTGAAGTTGTTACTGTACTATTCTACCTAAATGGGTTCCAGCACGCCTGCTGTGGGGCTAATGTGATAAATTGGGCATTTTTAAAAAAATTAAATCATCTGATGGAATCACTTTCAGTTCCTTTACTTATTGTTTGTGTTCCCTCTCCTATTAGATAAGGTAGCACAGCCCCAATGGTAATTTGGCAATTTGAGAAGTGAAAGCATAGCACCCGCGTGTATCATCTGTTCATTTTAAATATAGATTAAGAACATGCAGAGGGAGACTAAGTTGGTGGACTAAAGTCTCATTACTTCATTTCTGCCTCAGGCAAATAAGCCTGGCTTAGGAGATAGGAAACCTGCACAAAATGAGGGAGGAGACAGTTCTAGTGGTATTTTTCACAGCAGTCCAAGCCAGAGAATAGAAATGAGATGGCCTAAAGTGTTGATAATGGATAGAAGCATATAATTTACCTGCTTCGTTTCAGTTAAGGATTTTTTTCCTAACTTCGAGTCAGATTTTTAAGTTTGGCATTGGGTGTTAAAGTTGAGGAGTTCTTAGTGCTCTCTGAGCTTGGTTGTTTTCCTGCAGACATTTGCTATGGTGTGCAGATATTTGTTTAATCTGAGGTGTGCATATATGATCATGAGCTGTATCATTTTAAAGTTTGCACATGGAGTTAAAGATTACATATGGAACTGCCTGCATGCTTGTGCAGATTCCATTCCTGTTACAAAACTTTTTTTTTGAGGGGGAGGGAGATTAAAGTATAACAAGGACATTTTGTAAAAAGAAAACAATGATAAGAACAGCAGCAGCAGCAACAATAGATGCATTGTATTCCTAAGGACAGCAGGGACAGATCAAATCATCTGGGTATTAAGTGTCTGAATGCAAATAACACATCTGCAGGTAGACAGTCTAGAACAGGGGTGTCAAACTGCTGGCCCGCACCAAAACTGCTCCCACCCCATTGCCGACAATGGGAAAAAAGTCGCGATATGTCACAACACGTTACATGATGTCACGAGTTTGACACCCGTGGACTAGAATATTAGAGAACCCCACTCTCTAAAACATTACAGGGAATGATTTGCTAGGATTTCTTTTTTTAAAAAAAATTGCCACTATCTTTGTCCTTCAAGTTTTCTTTTCAACTAAGCACATAGAAAAGTCATTTCATTCCATTCCACCTCAGTGGGTGGCCATGAGATATTTACAGTCACACCAAATATATATTAGCATATGTAAATAAAAAGATGAGGTGTCACAAGTTTGGCTTCAGGCAAGCATGAAAAACTCCTGTGCTTACTTACTTTGTAGTTCACTCTTTTTGAAGTCTCATTTTGGTAGAATTAAAGGCATTGGACCCTTGCAACTTTCCTATATTTGCAGGCAGAAGAAGAGAAAAGTGGGGGACCAATACATTGATTTCCTTCAGCTGAGGAGAACATTCTCAACCGCTTCTCCTGGGGTAGGGTAATCCGCCATTAGCGCAACTTTTCCCCCTATTAGAATGATTGACAACCTGAAATACATTGGCAGCTCAGCTGCAGTTTTGTTTCAGCAAGGACCGGAATTGTGAAGAAAAAAAAAAAAGCTGAGACATCAATACATTGGGTAGAGGATTGATTAAATTAAGAAATTCTTGAAAAACTCTGTGTGTGTGTGTGTGTGTGTGTGTGTGTGTGTATTTTATGAGTAGAATAATGTGGTTAAGAGAAGTGGTGTCATACTTTTCATTCCTGAATAATCTCTGCATGAGTATGAATAACAATAACAATAGGGACTTCGGCACTGCTGGTTTAGTTTGATATGAAAATTCACATTATATGATAGCCTCCTAAGTTCCTACAAAAAAAGAAGAAGAAGAAGAAGAAGAAAATGGTTATATTCCATTTTCTAGAAAAATACTTCTCCGGGACAGTTTTGGATTCAGGTTGCATATACAGCTCCCATGGTTTATCAGATTCCTAAATTTACACACTCTCACATATCTATTTCAACCTGAATTTGGGGTGAGAATGTAAGTGTGAATTTTGGTGGTAAGTTGAGTGATGCCACTCTATATAAAGCCTCATATAGTAAGCTATTCATTGAAGATGCCATTAAGAACTTACCACCTTTTTTGCCTTTATTTATGGGTGAGGATTGCAGGACAAAAGAAATTACTTCAGAACACTCCATCAGTTATATTTTATATCCGCAGAGTGCTAACCTCTCCATTACTTTGTTAGTGCATATTGATTATGTTTTGAAGAGTTTATTGCTGTCTTAGTAAGCCCCAGAAAGATTTGCTAGGCTAATTTTAAATTTACTACTGTCAGCTTCCTGCAGACAGAATTGGATCTAGTAAAATACATACTGAGAATGTGTAGGGGGAGCAAAGTTCATCTTGAGGAAATTATCATCCACTAATTTTGTGTCTCATTGCATAAAGTTTCCTTGATGTTGAACTCAACTCATTATAACATTCAGACTTCTAGAATGTCTTTTCGACCTACCAGTCTACAATCCTAGTATTTCCAAGTAGTTTTGCATCAAATTTATCTACTATCCAAGTCCAATCTTGCTTAAATGTTCAAGTTAACAAAATGTTGCCACCAATCTCAGTTTGAATCTCATTCAGTCAAAAGACTGGTGACCACTGGGAGCTAGTATTAGCTTTTTCAGTTAATGGGATTAGCCTTATCTGGCTGTTCCCTGGTGAAAGCTGCCAGTCTGGGGAGATTTCTGTGGAATGGACAGTGAATAAAAAAATAACTAAAATAACTACAGGTAGTCCTTGACTTACAAAGGTTCATTTAATGACCGGTGCTGAAAAAAGTGACTTACAACCATTTTTCACACAAGTGTTGCACTATCCCCATAGTCATGTAATCAAATTTTGGATGCTTGACAGTTGACTCATATTTATGAATGATAAATAATCTTTTATCATCTTCTTACAAGCAAAGTCGAGGGGGAAGCCAAACTCACTTAACAACTGTGTTACTAACTTCACAACTGCAATGATTCACTTAACAACGGTGGCACAAAAGGTTGTAAAATGGGGCAAAATTCACTTAACAAAAGTTTCAATTAGCAACAAAAATGTTGGGCTCAATTGTGGTTGTAAGTCAAGGACTACCTGTAGTGTTAACTCCACAGATGTGGGTCTGGTTGTTCACTCCTCTACATTAAGCTAAAATGGAATTGGATAGATTGTGGGTCATTGAGCACCGAGCCATTTTCTTAAAGTGTTGGGTAAAACTGGGCTAGCATACGAAGCCATAATATGTTGTGTTTGGTTAACCCAGGTTTAATGTTTGCCCCAGTTCAGGGTTTATTTCATTTGAATAAATATGCTCCAGGATCATGACTCTGTTAATGATGTTCTGCCTGTATTTTATTACAGACAAATTGGGGGTAGCATTCACAAACCAAAGATGTACCAAAGCTGTTAATGAATGCTTTTTGAATGGAGTAGAACCAGAGATAGAATTCACTGCCAGCAAATTAATACTGGCCATAGGAGTCAATGGTTCTTAAAAGGAACTTCTCTTTCACTGGCCATTTATCAGGGGTCTATGATATCTAGACCTTGATTTAATATGAGAGTATTTAACTACAGACCTTCTTATATCTTCCCATTTTATTATTTTTTTTAAAAAAATCCACTATTAATATTTTATATACCGTATATCTGTAAGGCAAAAGAATTAGCTTCATACTCCAGGACAGATTTTAATAACTTACCCACCACTTTTATCATTCCCTAATTGCTTTACTGGAAGTCTATGAATAGATACATCCTTTTCAAATATCCATGCTGTAATATTTGAGCAGGAGAAGTGTTAGTTTACCCTTTCTCTGGAAATATTATTTATTATTTATAATATTTCCCCATTGGGGAAAGACTAAAAGGAATATTGAAGGTGTGAAGAGTGAGGGAAAAGTAGCAGCCTCCTCTCCTCACCTCTGACAAAGGGGAATTGAATAGAGCCAGATTAAAAGGGGGAAAAGGGAAGAAAAAAAAAACTTGCTTTCAGTTCTTTGAATTTTCTTTTCTTTTTCTTCTGTGGCTTTAGTTGTTATCAGATAAACTAGCCAACCGGAGGTTTACAAAGTTTTTCAATGTTGTCTTGTTAAAGATTATTTATACTTCTACACATCAACACAAAGCACTACCAGACATTGTCTGACAGGGTTAAACTTAACAGCTACTTGAAGTTTCAAAACATCCCAATTGTTCAAAATACATTGCAGAGGAGTACATTTTGATTTAATTTATTTCTTTAAATTCCTCTGATGATTCCCCATATATATTTTTTCTACTTCAATATTGTTCCTCTAATATTTTCCTTACGGGGGTGTATGATGGCCGTAAGGAGGCAAAAGAATTAGCCTCTTCAGAAGGAGCTGAAAATCCAATTAAAGATACTTTCGGAGGCACAGTTTTTACTTGATCTTAATCAGGTGTGGGGCTTGTAGTTAATTGTTGCCCTGCTGAAGCATCTGAGCCAAATTTTTCCACTGCTTGATGCCACTGATGCCACTGATGTAATAGCTGTACTGAAGCCCGAGATTCAAGATGTAAAGTATGCCCTATCTTTTCCCAATCTCGTAACCTAAGCATCCAGTGCTTAGGATATCAAGGGGAATGTTTCCCTACCTCATCCACCAGCTTCCTTATGTCTGCCTAAGGCTCTTTCATGCCTGATTTGTGTACCAGGAATCTGAGTTCCTGTACATGTTTCTGCTGGTGCTGAGATAGATTGCAACCCTTACTTAGCACTGAGGGGTCCCATAGGACAAAAGTGCACTTAGGGGTCTATTCTAGACGCTGGTAAGTAAGTTGGCTGTTGCTTCCTCAAAAAGGGGGGGGCTGTCCCAGTTGCTTCATGGGGGCTGTCCCTGTTCAGGCACCAGATGTAAGACGCTAAGAAAAAGACACAGGCATGTCTTGAGCAGAGGTTTGAAGCTGCAGGACACAGTTTGACAAACTCTGAGTTTATTGCTTCTTATATACTTGTTACATACATAGGCTTTACCATTAAATGCTGACATAAAGTTTTCTAGTAACACATTACCTGATCAAAGACCAAGTAAAGAGCAAACAGGAGAAGGAACTAACAAAGGCAGGAAGAGATAGGAAGGAACTTAAGCATATTATCTACAGGAAGAGATAGGAAGTAACTTAAGCATATTTAGGTAGGTGAAGCATTAAGTCAAAAGTGGATGACCTTCTAGCTGCTTCATTAGGACAAAGGGTATCAAAAGGTTATGAGGTTTGTGTGGGGGAAACCATGGCAATTTGCTGCGCATGCATTTTTCCCCACATTACGTCTCTCATGTTACTTTCAAAAGAGTTTATAAAGGCTGAGGTCATTAAGTACAAGAGATGGGGCCTCCTCTTTGTGGAAGGTTTTTTAAAAGGAAGGCATATTTAGCTTCTTCTCTAGTGGAACCCATTCTAGACCAGTGAGGAAATCACCAGTAATGGGCTGTAAGAATAACTTCGAGGGAGAGGAAGAAGACCCACAACCTACATCAGGGATTCTCAAATGTATCAACTTTTAGATATGTGGACTTCAACTCCCAGAATTCCCCAGCCAGCAGGAGAAAGATGAAAAATGCAGGAGAAATGACAGAAGGAGAAAGCCAAGAATTGGAACAAGACAGTAAGAAGCACAAGATTATTCTTAACAAAGGAAGAACTTGTAGCCTGGGACATCCTTCTCAGCTTTAAGGAACCTTACCAATGTTTTATTATTGTAAATTGGTGCCACAATTTCTCAATATATTGAACCACACATCCTACAATAGGCTCACCAGAATTTTTTTAAAACTAAGAACATTCCCAAATCTTTCACCCAAATCCAAGAGGAAAACACCCCCACAAATATTCCATCAACTGCTAAGTGTAGTTTCTGGCTATCCAAATGCTCATTCCTGGATTAGTGAGATATACCAACTGCAGAGCTGATAGACACAATTCCAGATTGAATTGCCTGTAGTTCTTCATATGGCTGACATTTTAGACGTCCCAGAGTGCCCCATTCTGAGGAGCATTTTCTCAAAAATAGGTCCTTCTGGGAAATTAAACATTGTGCCACTAGCCTGAATTAACATTGAGTATCTTCCTTTTTTTTTTTTTTTGAAAAATCCACTTTCTTGTTGTTAAGAAATGCACTGATATGTTCCATCTCTCATTCTCCACTTTTACATCTAAGTAGTACATCCAAGAATTGCAATCTTTCAAAGTTTTTTTTCCAAGGCTAGAGTAAAAATTCAACCATAGTTCTTTTTTTTTTCTCTACTTGGAATCTAGTTATTATTATTATTATTTAATTATTTATTTAATTTCTATGCCACCCTATTCCGGAGAACTCAGGGCGGCTTACAACATGATAGAAATTACAATAAAATACATAAATATAAAAACCCTTAAGTTAAAAAAGAAACCAATCATTCCACAAGTGTCTTATAATAGCCTTCTTCAACCCAGTTTGCTTTCTACTTCAACTATCAAAGCTTTCCAACTACTGTAGCCACTGCTGAGAATTCTGGGAATTGAAGTTTACCCATTAGGAGGCTGCACTGGGTTGAGTGAAGTTGCCTTATTCAGTAATGTGCAAATCCACATTCACAAACAAGTAATATCTCCTTTTTATTTTGCATCATTCATCTCCCATTCTGCATGTCCCAACTGTCAGCAACTTCCTCTGGAGATGAGCAGGCTCGAAATTTTAATTAAAAATCAAAAAGACAAGAGTTTGATGTAGGACTGATGTTGACTTCCTCATACTTGATGCATGGTTCCTGTGCAAACCCTGCTGGGAATGTAGAGTTGCTAATTTAACAAAAGCTACTGAGCTGTTTGTATTTATAGGCCTGGCATCAGCAAAGTTATGCAGGAAGAGAGATTGAAGCTGAGACTGCTGATCACTTTTCTTAATGATGTTCCCAACACCTGCTGTTTAAAAATCATCAGGGGAATGTTTTCGGGAGCTTGACACCTATGGTGGAGCCAGAGTTCTACAATGAAGCACAGATTTTGGAAAAAGGGGTGATCATCATTAGCACTTAGCAATGTGGTGCAGCAGCTAAGAACAAAGGAACAACAAGCTTGTTTACATCTTACAAAAAACTTCCAGGATGTTTTCTATGCAAGCATAGAACTCCATGTTTTGATAGTGAAAGCATTTTGGTAGTCTAGGGGCACATTCAGTAAAGATGAAATATCCTTTCCTTCTCTCTCACATGCACAAATGCACACATGTACCTCCTGTGTACTAACGTATTATTTGCGTATCAATATTTTGTTGACTGGGTTCACACAACATGATAAGCCACAAGACATAATTTATAAACCAGAATGGCTGGATTAGCCCAACATATTGAGCTAAAACCAAATATCGTTCCAAGGGATGGTTGACCTGAATGGTTGAGGATCTCAATAGACTGAAACCAAAGTAATTCTATCTTCTCCCAGACATTGCGTTCAAAATGTGTTGTCTGATGCTCTATGTTTTGGAATTGCAGTTGTGTTTTCTGAGTTTCTGAAAGACAGAGTCCTGTTTGAACCAAGTAATAGAAAGAAATCAGTTGTCTCCTTTCTTCTGCCATCCTCTCCCCATTGTGTATGCTGTGATCCTATGGAAAATGTCCAGGTTTGCTTCTTCCAGTTAAGCAATCCAATTTCATGCAAATATATTTTTACCATTCTGGGCACTAATTGTGGGAACTCCAGCCAATGGTTTGAACCACTTCAATCCATATCTTAAGAAAGCAGAACTCTTGGAAATGGTTTCTTCCAACAGGAACTTTATTAAGAGAAATTGATAGCAGGCATGATAGACAGGATCTGAGGGATTTCCTTACAAATTGATGTTTTAAAGTGTCCCTAAGCAGCCCCCACCCTGCAGTTCTTCTGGGCAATTCAGACCAGCAGATTTCTAGGTGTTAAATCCAGGAAAGATAACATAAATCCAGCTCCGTTGTACATGATCGTTCAACAGCTCCTCACATCTTATTTTGATGATGGATAAATAAACCAGATTCCGGAGGCTGCATCTTTTCACACACACACCCGGCCGGTAAGGAGGAGAGGTTCAGAGGGGCATAGGATAAAAGGCTAATGGTTACATTGTGATGGTCAGCAGACCCAAGGTGAATAAATAAAAGGTTACTTTGTAGTGAATAGAGGAAGTGAAAGTAATAAAACCCTCATGCATACTCCCCCTCCCCCTTAGGAGTATGGCAGGATTCAGGAGACGGTAAAAATTGGTTTTTGATCAGAGGAGATAGATAGAAAGGAAATATAACTGAATCCTGATATCCTGCCCTCCTTAAAAATAAGAGAGATCCACCTGCAGAGAAAACAAAACAGGTATAAAAGTTAGTCTGGCTTGTTAGGATACACTGTATGAAACTTCTTTAACAGTTTCAGGGCTCTTACATGACGTTTATGGATCCACTCATTTTGGGAGGAGGAGAGATGTTTCCATGCTACTAGGTATTGAGTTGTCCCATGATATCTCCTAGAGTCTAGAATTTTCTTTATTTCGAAGTGTTGTTTTCCTTCCATCATGATTGGAGGTGGTGGTGGCGATTTTTGGCCATAAGGGTGACTGTTGTTCTCTTTTCAGTAAACTGCAGTGAAAGATTGGGTGTATTTCCCTGAGATTTGGGGGTAATTCTAATTTTACAGTTACTGGGTTTATGATTCTTTTAATTGGAAAAGGACCTATATATTTTGGTCCAGGTTTTTTACAAGGTTGTAGGGATTTTAGGGATTTTGTAGACAAATATACCATTTCTCCTACAATGAATGGTATGGGTTCAACTCTTTTTTTTATCTGCTTGTGCTTTGTATGCTTGCCTAGCTTCATCTAAGGCTTTTCTAACTATTGGCCAGATGTTTTGTAATTGTTCTATCCATTCTTTCAGTGATGGGATTGCTGGTTTGTTTGGGGTTAATTCTGGCATGGGGTTGAAACTTTGACTGTTGGCTATTTGAAAAGGAGTGTAGACTGTACTGGAGTGGACTGCGTTATTGTAGGCAACTTCTGTGAAGGGGAGTAGGTCTGTCCAATTTGATTGCTGGAAATTAATAAAGCATCTTAAATATTGCTCAAGTACTGAGTTCAATTTTTCAGATAGACCATTTCCTTGTGGGTGATGGCTAGATGTCAGTCCCTGAGTGATCCCTAAGAGGGATAAAAATTCCTTCCAAAATGCAGACGTAAATTGCATCCCCTTATCAGATATGATGCGTTGGGGTGCCCTGTGCAATCTGTAAATATGTTACATGAAAAGTTTCGCTAAGGCTTTTGCAGTGGGAATCTTTTGGCAAGGGATAAAGTGCAGATGACAGTATTCCCATTGCTTTCTGGTAATTCCACTATAAAATCCATGGTTATTTCCCTCCAGGGGGCTGAGAGAGACACCACTGGTTGTAACATTCCGGCAATTTCCCTTGCAACCTATTAGAAGTCGCGCACATTGGGCAGCTGGCCACGTAACTTTCTATGTCCTTTTTCATGGATGGCCACCAAAATTGCCTTTTAATTAAGTGTAATGTTTTTACAAATCCAAAATACCCTGCTGATTTTGTATCATGGCATAGCTGCATAAAAGTGACCATCTGGGTGGTTGGTATATATAACTTTTCCCCCAGCCATGGCAGTCCGTCCTTGATTGTGCATGCGTGTCTATTTTTCTGGAACCATTCGTCTGTTTCCAAAGTTTTCCGAAATTTGATTCCAGTTTGGCTACCCAGCTGTGGCTTTAATTTAGCTTGGGCTCTGGTAGTTACTGGCACTGCTAGTTGTGGTTCAGGCATGAGTGGTTTAGAATCGATGGCTCGTGTGCTGTTATATCGGGGCATGCAAGACAGTGCATCTGCCAGGAAGTTCTCCCCCCCCCCCGGCAAGTGCATGAGCATAAAACGGAATTGGTGAAAATGCTGGGACCAGCGGGCTTGCTTGGGAGTGAGCTTTCTGGGTGTTTTTAAGGCTTCCAGGTTTTTGTGGTCTGTCCAGACCTGAAAAAGGATTTTATTCCCTTCAAGGAAATGACGCCACGTAAGTAATGGCCAACGCACCATGTATGCCTCTTTTTCCCACATGGCCAGCGCTGCTCCGTTTTGGTGAGTTTCTTGGACGTGTACACGCACGGTTGCAATACCCCTTCATCGTTTTCTTGTAATAGTACAATCCCCACTGCCACATTGCTTGCGTCCACCTGTATAACAAAAAGTTTATCCGTGTCTGGGTGCCTCAGTATGGGTTCAGCAGAAAAGTCTCTTTAACCTCTCAACACCGCTTGGCATTCCATTGTTCATTTTAGTGGCTGGCTAGGTTTCACTGAGGATTCTCACTTCATTTTTAGTAAGTTTGTGAGGGGCAGGGCTATTTGGGAGAACGAAGGAATGAATTGGTGGTAAAAGTTGCGAAACCCAGGAAACTTTGCAACTGCTTCCTTGTGCGAGGTGGTGCCCATTCTAGTACTGTTCTGACCTTCTCGGGGTCTATTTCAATGCCCTGTGGGGATATGCGGTAACCCAGGTAGTCTATTCTTTCCTGGTGGAATTCGCATTTTGATAATTTGGCATATAGGTGGGCAGCTCGCAGTTTCTTTAAAACCACTCTGACTAGGTTGACATGTTCCTCTTTGGATACGGTGAAGATAAGGATGTCATCTAGATAAACCAGGACTCCCTTAAGTAGTTGCTCCCTTAGTACCTTGTTGTCCGAGGTGTCCACCACCCCTGCAGTGTAGGCTGAAGTTCACTCCCCACGCTTGGCAAGGGTTGGGGATTCCACAGCCTCTATTGCTCTCATGGTGGGTTCTTTTAGCTTGGCTGAGGACTTCCCGGATTTCCTGGCCAATGATCTTTCTGGGTTGTGCTGGGGGGCTTTTGAGTGGCATTCTACAGCCCGATGCCCCTCTCTCCTGCATTTTAAACAGCTTGTTGGCTTCTTGGCCATAGCCGGTGACTTCGTTGGTTCATGTGTTGGTTCAGGCAGTGAGCAGCCACATGGTTTTCCTCAGCAGTACCTCTTCAATAGGTTGATCTCTGCTTCCTCTGCCAGGATGTACCATTCGTCAAGTTGGTGTTGGTCTCCCTGGGGCAGGCAAGCATCATACAGTTCATAATTTAGGCCAGTGGTTCTCAACCTTCCTAATGCTGTGACCCTTTAATACAGTTCCTCATGTTGTGGTGATCCCCAACCATAAAATTATTCCAGGATCATGTGATCACCTTTTGCAACCTTGTGACAAGCAAAGTTAGTGGGGAAACCAGATTCACTGAACAACCATGTTACTAATTTAATATCTCTCCCTCTTTCTTTCTCTCTCTCCCTCTCTTTCTCTGTCTCTCCCTTTCTCTCTTTCTTTCTCTGTCTCTCCCTTTCTCTTTCCCTCTCTCCCTTTCTCTCTCCCTGTCTCTCTTTCTCTCTCCCTCTTTCTCTCCCTCTTTCTCCTTTTCTTTCTCTCTCTCTATCTCCCTTTCTCTCTCTTTCTCTCTTCCTCTCTTTCTCCCTCTCTTCTCTGTCCCTCTTTTTCTCTCTCCCTCTTTCTAGTTCTCTTTCCTTCTTTCTCTCCCTCTCTCTATTTCTCTCTCCCTCTCAAAGATCCTTAAAATCCTTAAAAGTTATGCTTGGGTGGAAGACTTTTTCTTTTACAGACGGGGTGGGTGGGCCTGACATTCGCAGGCAGGCAGGATCCCGCCTGCCAGGCCGCCGCCTCCCCATCACCCTCCACGCCAGCCAGCTCCCTTGCCAAACCTCCCAGCTGACAAGCACAAATTTGAGGGTCGCCAGCTGATGGACGCAGAGTTTGGTGCTGCGGCGGCCTCCCCTTCGCCTTCCTCACTGGCCAAAGTGTTACCTGAGGGGTAACAGCTGAGGGGCACAGGTCCGGAGGTCGCCAGCTGATGGGTGCAGGAGGTCGGCACCACGGCAGCCTCCCAGCCACCTGCTTCTTCAGCTGGAGCAGTTACCAGGGCTTGCATGGTCGCCGGCTGCGGGGAGCACGTCAGTGGTCCTTGGGGGCCATGCAAGCCCTGGCAACTGCTCCAGCCAAAGAAGCAGGTGGCTGGGAGGCTGCCGTGGTGCCAACCTCCTGTGCCTGTCAGCTGGCAACCTCCGGACCTGGGCCCATCAGCTGGAATGTCCGGCAATGCTTTGGCTGGTGCGGAGGGCGAAGGGGAGGCGGCGGAGTGCCGAACTCCTGCATCCGTCAGCTGACAAACTCCGGACCTGTGCCCGTCAGCTGGGAGGTCTGGTGATGGAGCCAGCTGGCGTGGAGGGCGATGGGGAGGCGGCGGCTCAGCGGTCAGGGGTCCTGCCTGCCCGCGAATGTCGGGCCCACCCGCCCCATCTGTAAAAGAAAAAATCTTCTGCCCAAGCATAAAGCCAGCAGTTCTGTGCCATGGAGGCTTGAGACACGGAGGCGTGGTGCCGTGGGAGGTGGCAGGACAGGGGGAGGGGTTACCTGCATCCTGCCAGCCGAATTCTGCAAGCCTGCCTGAGTGAAGAATTTTAGGGCGTGTTGAAAAGAGACAGACTGAGGGCTGTATTAAGACCATAGATTGCTGCATAAGGAGAGTGGAAGGGAGGTGAATTCGGGGTGGAGCAGAAAACACAGGGGGGAGGAAGGTGTTAGGAAATAAACACCAAGGTACATGGCACCTTGCAAGGGATTCCTGAGTGTTCTGCAATTGTTTTTCCTCTCTCCTCTGTGCGAGAAAAACTTTTGCGGTGTAAATCTGAAACCAGGTGTTCCTGTGAGGTGACGCAGGAGGTTCTTGGGAAAGGCGAGGACAAGCTTGGCATTTCCTCTTTCCCAATCCCCTTCCTCTTCTTTACCCCTTTCCCCAGCCTGCCTGCAATCTTAGCTCACGGCTCCATGGCTTTTCTTTGCCTAGCCTAGCCAAGCTTTCTTCCGCCCACCCCGTTCCTGGGAGCGCTGAGGAGGTGTGGCAGAAACACATGAATTGGGATTGCCCTTGGGAAGCTGATCCTGCTTTGAACCTTAGGAGAGGAGGAGGAGTCCCTTCCTCCTTCCCTCCCTCTCTCCCTGTCAAGCCCCCGTGGGCTCGACATGAACGGGCAGGAGAGGGGTCTAGGACAATGTGCGGGTCGGCTCCGCGGGCATCCTGACCAACAGCTGAGCAGCTCCAACTTCCACTGCTGAACAGCTGAGTCCTCCGGGAGGCAACATGAGGCCCTGAGGGGTATTGCAAGCTCGCAGGGGGGTGGGAAGGAAAAGAAGATGGAAGAGAGTGAGGCTGCAACAGAGAGAGTGGTGTCTCGGTTCCTAAGACCATCGGAAATATGTGTTTTCCGATGGTCTTAGGCGACCCCTGTGAAAGAGTCATTCGACCCCCAAAAGGGTCGCGACCCACAGGTTGAGAACCGCTGATTTAGGCCATCTTTGAAATGGGTAAGGAGGATGTCTTCTGGCCAGTTCAGCTTGCTGGCAATGGTCCAGAATTCTTGCGTATATTCGGCTATCAGGCATCTGTTTTGCCTCACCATTTTAATTCTTTCATGGGCTTTGTGATCAGCCAGGGGGTCTTCAAATCGCCTTCTCAGAGAGGACATGAAACGGTTGAAATGGTTGAGCTCTGGGGCATCGGAATCATGCAAATTCACCACCCAATCTGTGGCCGGTCCATCCAGAGCAGGTTGCATGATACGGATACAAGCTTTGTCGCTAGGGATGTGCTGCCCGTATTCCTCCATGTAGCTGAGGACTTGTGTTAGGAAAAACCCAAGTGTGTCAGCTCCCCCTTGAATTTTGCGTCTGGCAGGAGTCTTTGAATGGATCAGTGCCTTCGCCATCAGTGGTACTGTCTTCCATCCTGGTCGCCATCTGCGGGTCGGTGGGGAGTGGGGGTTGTTGAAGTGGTCGCTACTGGATCAGCGAATGTCCCCGGGGCTACAGGTTCTATTTCCCCCTTAGTGTCTCTCCAGCTGCAGCTCCAGTTGCTGGTGTGGCCGCGGGGCTCAGAGTTCTCCTACCCTAGAGAGCCAAGGGTTCTTTTCATCAGGTCGATAGCTTTCTCTAGGATCCAGTTTGAGTGCTGTGCCCAGCTTCCTTCCTCTTCACTAACTTGCAAGGATTTTTCCATCTCCTGCTTCCATCTGGTTGTTGGGCCTCCTGTCTCAGGGTCACCTTTCTCGATCTCTTTTCCCACTCACCTTTCTTTCCAACGCCCATTGACTACCGAGGTTTGTGGTTATGCATCTCCACCACCTCTTTTCCTGAGGAGTATGACATTTCAGATCCCGGCAGCTGGCAGGTTTTTGATCGGGGGAAAGGCTCCTTCTCTGTGGGAGTTTCCCCCTTCCTTGCCTCGCCATCTGACATTGTATTTTTTGCAAAGTCCCCCGGCAAGGTTCTTCCTTCCATGTTGACTATTACTGCAGATCCTTTCTAATGTAAGGAACCACTTTAATCCACATCTTAAGAAAGCAGAACTCTTGGAAACGGTTTCTTCCAACAGGAACTTTTATTAAGAGAAATTTGTAAGGGATTTCCTTACAAATCGATGTTTTAAAGTGTCCCTAAGCAGCCCCCACCCCGCAGTTCTTCTGGGAGATTCAGACCGGCAGATTTCTAGGTGTTAAATCCAGGAAAGATAACATCAATCCAGCTCCATTGTATATGATCATTCAACAGCCCCTCACACCTTATTTTGATGATGGATAGATAAACCAGATTCCGGAGACTGCATATTTTCAACCCCCCTTCCTAGCTGGCTGGTAAGGAGGAGAAGTTCAGAGGGGCATAGGATAAAAGGCTAATGGTTACATTGTGATGGTTAGCAGACCTGAGGCAAGTAAACAAAAGGATAGAATCAAGATCATGTGAACTATTAATACCACTTTACAATGCCTTGGTAAGGCCACACTTAAAATACTGCATCCAGTTTTGGTCACCACGATGTAAAAAAGATGCTGAGACTCTAGAAAGAGTACCGAGAAGAGCAACAAAGATGATTAGGGGAGGCTAAAACATATAAGGAACGGTTGCTGGAATTGGGTATGTCTAGTTTAACGAAGAGAAGGATGAGGGGAGACATGACAGCAGTGTTCCAATATCTCTGCTACAAAGGTTGCCACAAAGAAGAGAGAGTTAAGCTATTCTCCAAAGTGCCTGAAGGCAGGACAAGAAGCAATGGATAGAAACTAATCAAGGAGAGAAGCAACCTAGAACTAAGGAGAAACTTCCTGACAGTTAGAACAATTAATCAATGGAACAACCTGCCACCAGAAGCGGTGAATGCTCCAACACTGGAAGTTTTTAAGAAGAGACTGGACAGCCATTTGTCTGAAATGGTGTAGGGTTTCCTGTCTGAGCAGGGGTTGGACTTGATGACCTCCAAGGTCCCTTCCAACATTATTATTATTATTATTATTGTTGTTGTTGTTGTTGTTATTACTACTACTACCGGTACTACTTTGCAGTGAATGGAGGAAGTGAAAGTAATGACCATCATGCATACTCCCCCGCCCCCTTAGGTGTATGGCAGGATTCAGGAGAGGGTAAGAATTGGTTTTTGATCAGAGGAGATAGATAGAAAGGAAATATAACTGGATCCTGACAGTCCATGTGATACTCAAGATAAGTCAATGAATCTATCCTTGGCAATGCCAAAATAATTCATTACTGAAGTTTTTAAGAAGAGATTGGACAGCCATTTGTCCAGAACGGTATAAGGTCTCCTACTTGAGCAGGTAACTTGACCAGAAGATCTCCATGGTCTCTTCCAACCCTATTATTTTATGTTCTGTGTTCTATGTTGTCTCCCAGACTAATGAAACAAAATTGCAGTGCCCACACATCATATCTTCTACCCAAATAACCATCTGGTATTTTATATAGGCATCAGCATGGCTAGCAAGCCTTCACATGCATCAATCCTTTTATGTCCTTTTGATGGAGGGGAAAAAATGGAATTTGAAGAAACTCTTCTGGTTGAAGTTTTGCATTTCTTCACCTATTTTGAGATAGCTGGTGAGGATGTGTAGGTGACGAGTATCACCTGCTTTTAGCAATTCTTCTCTTTGACATATTACTTGCTTACTTGTTCCTCCTCTGAATGAGACTCTCCAAGTTCATCATTAATTATTCCTTCTTATTGATTCATGTTTCTGGAGGGAGGGAGACAAATAAACTTTCTAGAAGAGATCCCTTCCAGGTCTCCAGAGACTACAAGGCCACAGGAAGAAAGATGAAAGAACTGGGAGTGTAAGATATTTTCATCAAGCCTTTCAGTGTAGAGTCATGGTGTCAGAAGGGAGAACTAGGCACCAGAGGTAAATTGTTGGCTAATTGTTACAAAATGAAAGGACTGCATTGGTAACAAGTGATTAGAAGGTGGAACTTTTTAGGTTTGTGTTCAGAAGAGAAAAAAAAATCTTAGCTGGCTATCATTGTGCCACTAGTGGAAGGAAGGAGCTGTAGCTCAGAATAAGCAAGGAGAAAAAAACTATTTAAACAATGAAATGTATTCAAGTCTTCAAAACCAGATCCATTACACCTTGGGATCCTGAAGGGAGTAACAGAAGTAGTCACAGAACTACTAATTATAGTCTTGGAGAACATCTAGAGATCTTGCAAGGTTCTAAAAGACTGGAAGAGACTCAATCATCTAAAAAGGAAAGAGAAAGCTCTTGGACATGTAATCCTGGACAACACTGTTGTGTAGATTATTCAGAAACATCTTTTGAGTATATGGATAAGAATGCAACAATTAAGATGGCAAAGGTTTGTCACATACAAATCAAAGCAAACTAACTCCATCCTCTTTTTTGACAGAGTTACTGGCTTAATAGATTGGGGAAATGCCATGGAAGTAATGAATGTTGAACTCAGCAAAGTATCAGACAAAGCCTGCCACAATAACCTCATTTATAAAACATGGACAAGATGATACAACTGTTAATAGTTAGATGGAGTCATAGTTGGCCCATTGACCACATGTAAAGTGTACTCATAAATAGCTTGAATTAGAGAGATAGGTCTGAGCCTTGTACTGATCACCCTGGTTGTTGATCTGGACAAGGAGGTTGAGAGGAGATGACCATATTTGCCTAAAGACAGAAATCTAGCAGAAGTGGATAATATTTTAGAAGAGAAATAGAAGTTTAGAAAGACCTAGATATGTTTGGATAGTATAGGAAAAAACACATGGGGTGAAATTTAATAGGAAATGTCAAGTTCTGCTATCTCGGAGTGGAAAAAATAAATCACAGGTTGAAACATGAATTGATAGTAGCACATGTGAAAAAAAAATTGGTTACCCTTCTGATCACAAATCAAACATAACCCAACACTCATCTGCTATTCAGATGTGGCAACAAGATCATAGAATTGGAGTTTCCGGGTGACGTCATTGGTCCTAGACCCTCCATGCCCAGGGTCCGAATTTCTGTTGCTGGCGGGCCCATTAGGGTGAATGCCACCCTGGAGGGGTGGCCACTGAGAGGTGAATTCTTTGAGGAAAGGGAGCTGGCAGTAGCCAGCTCCCTGAACTCAAAATAGCCTCTGGAACCAGCGAGAGAAAGGCAGAGAGCTTTGCGTCTGCCACCATCTTCAGATTGGAGACAGGAGTCAGCTGTTTAAGGAAACAAGCAACTGATCCGGGTGAGATGATATCAGTTTTTGATGCAAAGTGGACCCTTAAGAAAATTGCCTGCCTTTAACGATAAGCTGGAAGCCTATGGGGAGGAGGAGGAGGGGATTTTTTGCTTCTCCCCCCTCCCAAAAAGCAGCGGTTTCAGCGTTTTAAAAACTTTTGAAAAGTTTTTGAACTAAAACTGTATTGAAGGAACCAGCTTGTTTTACCATAGAGGTAAAGATTTATTATTATCCTATTTGGGGAAAGCCACCTTAATTGCTCTTTTTTAAAAAAAAATTTGAAGTACTTTTCCGTATTTATTGCTGGAACTTTCTCTTTTTCTTTTACTTTCTCCCTAAGTAAACCGTGTACACTATCTTTTTTGCTACACTATCTTTGTTGTTGTTTCAGCTGTGGTGTTTGGCTCAATGCCCAAGCACTTGGCTGAGTGCCCAGACATTCCTACCTTGTTTGGAGATTACTAAGAGAGACTGCTCTCTATTTTTTTGTTGTTTTTTTTTTGTCCTTGCTTGGTGTTTGATTCTCTTTTTGGATTGATTTTATTCTTTTTAAAATAAGTGAACCATAGAAGAAGTCTTTTATGTTCACATTTGGATTATAAATCAAATATTCATTTTTTTCTTATTTTTTTCTTATTTTTTATTTGTTACTCTTTTTTTGTCAGCCTGGTTGTGAGGATATAAACATACTTTTTATCTTTCTTCTTTTTTCTATTTGCTTTTTTTTTTGCCCAAAGATCTGCTATCCCTTTTTATATTTTTCCTACTTTTTGATATTACTATTGCTGGATATTTTTATTTTTACTTTAATTTTTTTTTTCTGAAGGTTTTGGATTACATATATTTTTTTTGTTTTTTATCTCCTCTCCTTTGAGCTTTTTGGTGGAATACAACTGGCCATTGGGCCCTACTCTTGGATTACAATTAATTGGGCCATCAGGCTTGATGTTGGATTATAAATAAATACAATAAGCAAGATGAGTGTTTCAAATTTGGCGAAAGAGGCGAGGAAGGGATCCTATGCCCCTGCATCAGCCTCAGTCAGTCCAGCGCTTCAAAAATCGATTACAACCTTTTTACAGCCAGACACACAGCAGAAGGATATGCAAGCCATTCTCCAGGCCATTATGGATTCTAAAATGGAAATGAAAAAGGATTTTGAAGACTCTAAAATGGAAATGAAAAAGGATCTTGAAGATTTGAAAAATGATTTGCTTAAGATGGATCAAAAAATGGAATCCTTTCAACAGGCAATGTCAAATACTCAACAACAAATTCAAAATATTGAAGACAAGTCAGTAGTAGTGGACCAGAAATTAGAGGCTCTCCAAGATGAAAACCAGAGATTGATGCAATCTAATGCGAAGCTGGAAGAAAGTATGGCAATGATGGAGTTAGAACATGCATCTTATTTTTTAAGATTCCAAAATGTGATAGAAGAGAGTGATGAGAACTTGTTACTATTGATGACTGAATTATTGGCGGACTTGCTTGGAATGGAAATGGACCAAATCAAAAGAGAAGTTGATCAAGTCTATAGAGTGAATTCAAATTATGCAAGAAGAAATAGAGTGCCCAGGGAAGTTCATGTTAGATTCAGCAAAAGAGCAGTATGGGATGAGATCCTGAGACTAGTGAGGGACCAACCTCTGAAATACAAAGATAAAGATTTGGTAGTTCTCAAACAGATCCCAAGAAGAATTAGAGAAGCTCGAAGAGAATACCAATTCTTAATGAGGAAATTGATCAGTAAAGGAGTGAACTTCAGATGGTTGGTCCCAGAAGGACTATTAATTTTTTGGGACACAAAAAGATATAGATTGAACACCCCACAATAAGCAGAGGATTTCTTTAATAATCATAGAGACTTCTTGGAGAGAAGTGAGGCGGAACCTAAGAAACCAGAGGAAATGACTGCAGGAAAATCGAAACAAACGGAGGAAGAAGTGCCTAAAAAGGCTCAATCAGAGGAAGATGTGAGGCCTAAAGATCAGAGACAGATAGGCTCTCCTAGAAAATTGAGATCTCGCCACAACTGAAACTATGGAGGAAATTGGAATTCTTTCAATAAATATAAATGGTCTTAACTCCCCATCAAAAAGGAGTAAAATATTTCATAGACTACAAAAGCTAAAAATGGATATAATTTGTCTCCAGGAGACACACATCAAGTTACAACATTCTAGAATACTTGAACAGTTAAAACTTGGTAAACTTTATTTTTCCTTGATATCACAAAAGAAAAGAGGGATAGCTCTCTATATAAAAGAAAAGATGAATCCAAAACAAATTTTTGCTGATGAAGAGGAAAGAATATTGATGGTTGAGATTACATGGAATCAAAACAAATATTGATTGTGGCGATATATGCTCCCAATTAGAAGCAAGATCAATTTTTTCAGCAATTATATGATAAACTTGTGGATTTAAATTACCATAGCTTGTGTATACTTGGAGACTTTAACGCAATTGTTGATCCAGTACAGGACTATAAAAGTTATAAACAGGGGGGGGAAAGGAAGTAATATCCTACCTAAATCCTTTCTAAGAATGAAATATGAACTTTGTATATAGGACATTTGGAGAGAGACATACCCGGAAAAAGCACAATACACCTTTTATTCTAATAGACATAAATCATGGTCAAGAATTGACATGATATGGACTTCTTTGGACTTAAAGGCCATGATACAAGAAATTGAAATAGAATCTAACATTTGGGCAGACCATAACGCAATGAAAATGACTTGGAAAGGACTTAAGAAAAGACCAAGATGGTCCTTGAATAAATCAATATTGAAAGAAAAGGAGTTTTTACAATTCGCAACAAAAGAAATGGAATTCTTTTTTAAAGTTAATAAAAAAGAAGAAACCTCTATTCAAAGTGTATGGGACACAGCAAAAGCATATTTTAGAGGTTTGGCCATAACTTATCTTGCTAAAAGGAATAAGTAAAAGAAACTTGCTCAACATGGATTGAAAGAACAACTTAGTATGTTGGAAGCTGAATTACAATCAGATCCTCAAAAGAAAAAGTTGAAAATACAAATGGAACTATTAAAGCATAAGTTAAACTTACTTGAGACAAATACAATGGCACAACAGATTAAAAGGTCCAAACAGAATTTTTTTGAAAATGCCAATAAACCTGGGAGATGGCTGGCATATAGATTAAAAAAAGAAAGAGAAAAAAGATTAATAAGTAAGCTAAGGGACATGGACGGTGACCTACATTGTCACAACGACTTAATGAAAAAAATTACGAAGGAGTATTATGAGACACTTTATAAAGCGGAGACGGTTTCTAAAGATGCAATTCAGGCTTATTTAAAAGAAGCAAATCTCCCAAAGGTTCCTGAGAATATGTGTCAGAGGTTACACGAGAATGTTTCAGTGATGGAGATTACAGAGGCAATAAAAAAGCAAAAGAAAGATAAAACATCAGGACCTGATGGTCTTCCTACTGAATTCCTAGCGTTACAAGATACTATAACTCCAACTTTGAAAGACTTATGTAATGAAGTTTTTACATAGACAAAAATACCGGACTCATGGACTGAAGCTAATATTACTTTGATACCTAAAGAAGATACTGATCATACACTAATCAAAAATTACAGACCAATATCGCTATTAAATGTGGATTACAAAATCTTTGCTGCAATAATGGCAGAAAGAATGAAAAACTTTTTGAATGAATTTATACACCCAGACCAAAATGGTTTCCTACAAAAAAAGACAGATAAAGAACAACTTGAGGATTATTTTAAACATCTTGGAATACTACGAAATCCATCCAGGGAATCAGATGGCACTGATATTCCTTGATGCACAAAGAGCCTTTGATAACTTAAATTGGCAATTTATGTTTCAACAACTTCAAGAAATGGACTTTGGTGAAAATTTTAACAAAGCAATTCAAGCAATTTATAAGAAACAAACAGAAAGAATACTTTTAAATGGAGATTATACAGATGGATTTGAGATTTAAAAAGGCACTAGACAGGGATGCCCGCTGTCTCCTCTGTTGTTTATTCTTACAATAGAGGTTCTGGCAAGAAATATCAGACAAGATACGGAAATTAAAGGTCTGGAGATTAAAGACCAGAAATATAAACTACAGGCTTTTGCTGATGACTTGGTTTTCATTTTAGAGGAGCCATTGCAAACAGCTGATAAACTCTTGCAGAAAATTGAGAAATTTGGAGAAGTGGCTGGTCTGAAAATAAACAGGGAAAAGACTAAAGTAATAACAAAAAAAATTTTTTTAAACAATTTTTATTAGTTTTCCATTTTACACCAATACAGCTTAAGAACCCACGTGGAAACATGGTGATCCATTTTTTAAAAAAACAAGCAATAACATAGTACATATATACCCAGTATTTCTTAAAAATTTCCCTCTATCTATATAGAATATTATAATCAAATTAATACATTTTCAAATCTATCTATCTATCTATCTATCTATCTATCTATCTATCTATCTATCTATCTATCTATCTATCTATCTATCTATCTATCTGTTGTGAGTGTCTCTAGACAGGCTGGGTACATATCAGAGGATGACGAAGCACAACCAGGCCCCTCTGGGTATTTTCCCCTCCCGGCAGCCGAGCTAGACAATGAGGAGATTTGTATGCAGGATGAGTCAGACTCTCAAAGTGATGAGTCAGATTCGGATCAGGAAGACAGATGGCTTGATCTGAGATTCCGAAGGTTTGATAGGCGGAGGAGTCAGTTAAGTGGAAAAAGGAAGCGACGTATTGAAAACTATATTAGAAGAGGAAGAAGGAACTAATTCTTTGTCACGAGCAACGTTAATATCAAGAGGCAGTCTGATGCATCACCGAGTTCGTTCGAACTCAGTTTTCTGGTGTTTTTGAAATCTACGGAAGATTAATGAAGTCTGGGACAATGTAAGAGATAAAGAGTGAGTTAATTGGAAGGTGGGAGAATGTTTAATCTAAATGTAAATAAATCAGACTTGGCCGTTCTGGCCAACAAACTGCCAGCAGCTTGCTTTGAAGTGAATCTTTTGAAATGTGTTAAATAAAACTCTTAAAGAAATATTTATGTGGATTTCACTCAGCTGAGAAGGGCCAGATACAACACTATCTATCTATCTATCTATCTATCTATCTATCTATCTATCTATCTATCTATCTATCTATCTATCTATCTATCTACAAAATCCAAGTCCAACTCAATCCACATCGCTGTAAGGCCTTTACCACATTACTATAATCAGATTTAATATTTGTATCTTATTCTGGGTTTCTTTCTAGTCCAAACAGGTTTCCATAATCGGGCCTCCACCTGCCACACTATACACTCCAAAAAGAAAGCTCCCCTTATACATTTTGTTAAACTACTATAGAAGTTGTAATTAATCTGAATGACTCATAGCAGAACATCATTTCCCCTTTCTTTTAACATTAAGTAACTTTAATTTAAAATCCTTTCTTTTATATTGTCCTCTTTAATCACATGTTTCTCTTCTTCCCATGTTTTTTTCTCTATCTCAAATTCAAATGGTGTCTGCAAACCAACATTGTCCTTCTGAAACAAGATCATCCAGTTCCTTATCATAAGTCCTTTGTCCATTGATATAAAAAAAAATTTCCAAAACCAATTGATTGTCCAACTGTGGATTTACTTCTTCCACCTGGATAAGCAGGGCACAAGCCTCTTGTGTATAAACTGATGTTTCACTTAGTTCTTGTCTTTTGCCTTGTCAAAACAAAGAAATCTCCTTTGAACAGGCAATTATCTTCTCTGTATTTTCCAAAATTTTGTCCAAAATATATTTATAAGTAATATCTACACCAGTTTCCTCCATTTTTATTATCTTTCAAATCCTTATCATTTTAAAGGAGACTATATGTAAAAAATGATCACAATATCGATCTCCTCCCAGTTTCCTCGCCCTTTTCCTTTGTACAAAATAAAAGCTTTTCCAGTGAAGAAAAGGTAGCAAGTTCAATGAATAAATTTGTCAGAGTGTCTCTCAAAAAGTAATAAGATGTTCAATCCTTCCAGACACCATAAAGGTAAAAGCAGACAGTATTCTCCAAATATTATAAAAAATTTCTTGAGGCTCCCAATCTCCAAAGATAAAATCAACAATAAAACAAAAATAAATTTAATCCTTTGTGCTTCTCTTTCCCCATTATAAAGCCGCTTCACCAGAAAAAGGAGTAATTCCAAAGGGAAAAAAACTGTTTCACAGGCTTAAAGAAAATAGAGGTAAAAGGAAAGTCTCACCAAGTTCTCCAGGGTGGATCTGTTTGCTTAGCTGATCTTGTGGCTTGCGGCTGGCGCAGCTAAATGATCAGCCATTTTACTGGCTGATCTTTACCCTGTTGGCCCAAAGGAGCTACTCGCTGCACAGAGGACGCCACCGCTCCTCTGCAACTATCTGAGAGCCTCCTCATGGAAGACGCTCCTCCAGAGCATCTTTTCGACCCTCTAAGGAGTCTACTGGCAGGGGAAACTTGATCGGCGAAGGGACGACTCCCTTCGCTCGACCGCACCACCGTGAACCGGAACTGGAAGCCAAGTAATTAAAAAAAAAATTAACAGACAAACATGACAAATCTTCAAATAGTTAAGAAAGTTAAATATTTGGGTATTTATTTAACTGCGAAATATACTACACTAAAAGAAGATAATTATGAGAGATTAATGAAACAAATAAAAATAGACTTGGAAAGATGGGGAAATCTTCAATTATCACTTCTAGGAAGAATAGCAATGGTTAAGATGAACATTTTACCAAAGCTAATTTTCCTATTTCAAACAATGCCCATTAAACTTACTAAGAATTTTTTTGATGATTTAAATCAATGATTTTAAGATTTATATGGCAAAAAAAGAAAGTGAAAATCAAATGTAAATTGTTACAAGAATCTAAGGATAGAGGGGGCTTTGGACTTCCAGATTGGAGACTTTACTATCAAGCAGCTATTTTGCTTTGGCTTAAAGAATGGATTGTATTGAGAAATAAAATATTGCTTTATTTAGAGGGACACGACCTTCAGTTAGGTTGGCATGCTTTTATATAGTACAAGAAATCTAAAGCACATAAGTACTTTCAAAATCATGCGATAAGGAATGTACTACTCTCAGAATGGGAGAAAATTAAACATAAAATATATATTAAAATACCTGAGTGGCTTTCAACAATGGAAGCATTTGCTTATCCAAATCTGATCAACTATGACAAACTGGTTAGTTATAAAGACATTTTGGACAAAGAGGGAAAACTTAAGGACAGGCAAACTTTACAACTACAAGGTATTGACTTGACATGGTGGTCCTATTTGCAAATTCAAACAAGATATGAAAAAGATATAAAATCAACAGGTTTTTACAGACCCCATTAGATAGAATTTTGTTAAAAACAGATGAGAATTTGATTAGAAAACTCTATAAATTTATTTTAAACTGGAAGATGGAAGAAGAACAAGTGAAAGAAACAATGATAGTATGGGCAAAGAACTTTGGACATTCTATAGATTTGGAAGACTGGCAAAAACTTAGGGATAAAAATATTAAGCTTACAAAAGCGGTAGCATATAAAGAAAACTTATATAAGATGTTTTATAGATGGTATATGACACCAGTTTGCTTAGCGAAAATGTTTCGGATATTTTCTGGAAATGTAAACAACAGCCAGGCACTTACTACCATGCCTGGTGGATATGCCCTATAGCTAAGAAATATTGGTCTAAGATCCATAGATGGTTGTAAAAGATGATGAAACTACAGATAGAATTTAAACCGGAATTGTTTTTGTTAGGAATATTAAGACCTAATTATGGTAAAGAAAATGACTATTTGATATTGCATGTTTTAATAGCTGCAAGGATAGTATTTGCCCAATTTTGGAAAAATGAGAACTTACCATCTGACCAGATTATAATTACTAAAATTTTAGAGTGTGCAGAAATGGATAGATTAACATTAGAAATGAAAGAAAAAGATGATTCAATTTATTTTAGAACTTGGGAAAAATTTTATCAATGGTTAGACATGTTAGAACTTGAAGGATTCAATATTTTAGAATAAATGACTGATTTTTAACCAAGTTCTAACTAACATTTTGATGATATGATTATTTTTCCTGACTTACTGATTTTCATTTGTTACTTTTGATTGTTAGGATTTTTTGAGATTTTATTAGTAGTGTTTAATTAATAGATTAATGTATTTGTTTACTAATCGTTCTTAATATGTTATAGTCTAAGCTTCATAAAAATGGTTGAATATGATATTTACTTATTATTATGATCCGGACGGTAGCTTGTTTATTGAAATACGTGATTGTACCTATCCTTATTTTACCCTAAACCCTTTATTCCATTTCCCTTCCCCTCTCCTCTCACCCCCTCCCTTTACCATACCTGTATTGCTCCTATTTTTCCTCATCTATATAAACTTAATAAAATTTTGTTTAAAAAAAAGATCATAGAATACAGAGTGTGGGAATTGTCCCACTGTACCATATTTGGAATGCTATATTCAGTTCTGGATACTGCAGTGTAAAAAAATAAAACTGGAGCAAGTCATGGCAGACTGGGTGGGTACGGCCAAGGTGGGTGTGGTCACCTCGATGTTGCTCGTGGGAGGGATGCCTTTGGGGGCAGGGCAGGGTTGGGGGAGATCCAGGGGTCTCTGGCAGGTGGGCGGTGGGCAAGAGGATCATCCTGAGGGGTGAGGCGAGGCAGGGCCAGATACCATTATTGCAGGGCAAGGCGAGGCAGGGGCTGGGGCTGTTGCTGCCTGACACCATCGGCCCCTGCACACAGAGGCCAGTGAGCACATGGGGGCTGACAGTGTCCATCAGCAGCCAAAGCCTGCTGGCCTATCGACCGGTGCACTCTGGGGCTCTGCAGCCCGCCCCCAGCAATTCAGAGAAGCCACCTTTGAGCTGGACAGCCAGCCGACAGCTGAGGAGGTGATGCAATGGGTCATGCCCAGGAAAAGGAGAGCATGTGAGGCCAGGAGGGATGGGGGGGAGAGAAACCAGCCATACTGGGATGCATCCGGCCACATGGGACCTCGGTGAGTTAGCAGGCAGCTGGTTGAAGAGGGACAGTTGCCATCTCCAGGGCATGGTGCGCGTGCCCACAGAGAGGGCTCTGAGTGCCGTCTCTGGCACACGTGCCATAGGTTCGCCACCACTGAGATATGATGTCTTTGGGATGTGCTACATTGGAGAATCAAAGTTGGCATATAAAGAACCATGATTGCAGGTGGTCCTTGACTTACAAGCACAATTGGGGCCAGATTTTCCATTGCTAAGGTGGTTCTTAAGTGAGGTGTGCCTGATTTTGTGACCTTCTATGCCAGGGGTCCTCAAACCTGGCCAGCATGGGAAATTCTGGGAGTTGAAGTCCACAAGTCTTAAAGTGGCCAATTTTGAGGACCCCTGTTCTATGCCATGGTTCTTAAGTGCATCACTGCAGTTGCTAAACAAATCATGTGGCTATTAAGTGAATCCAATTTTCGCCACCGACTTTGCTGGTTGGAAGCTGACTAGGAATTTTGCAAGTGATGATCACGTGACCCCAGGACACTGTAACCATTGTAAATACGTGCTGGTTGCCAAACGTCTGAATTTTGATCACGTGACTTGGAGATGCTACAATGGTCGAAAGTGTGAGGACCAGTTCTAAGTCCCTATTTTTTCCCCAGTGTTGTTAACTTTAGTCACTAAACAAACAGTTGTAAGTCAAGGACTATCAGTAGTCAGTTCATGTTGTTTCTTCTATATTGAAGTCTTGATTGACTTCTATAATGATATTTATGGAGTTTGCTAGTCTTTTCCAAGAAAAACTGAACTGAGCAAATTTTTTGCCAAGAGAGGAATATATCCCCAGACTGGATGAATACACAAGCACACAAGGACAATTTGTTATTATATTCTATTTATTTTTCACTTTATCTCTAAACTCTGTGTATGCGAATGGGGGAGAAATAAGGAGAGGGGTTTTTTTCTATGTGGAATTAAAAATGCTGTTCGGTTTGTTATTAAAATGTTAATAACAAAAGAAAAATACAAAGGCAAAAGGTAACACCTTTAATTAGTGAAAGATTTTGGTATATATCTTTTTTTTAAAAGTATTTTTATTAGTTTTTACAATATTTTTAACAAAAAATAAAAAAAAATAATAACTCAACTGTAAACAATCATGTACATTTACCAAACAATCAAACAAAATAACTGCTCGGTACCCCCTTCCCACCACATCCTTCTAAAACAAAACTAACCCCCTCTTCTTCCCATCTAACAACCTACTTTCTCCTTTCTCTACTTTCTCCAACCCCTCCACCCACCTCTATCCCCTATCTTCTCCCTCTTACCCTCTTCCTACTTGCCTAACCTTCACTCCTCCTTCTTCTTTCCATCCAATGTGGTGCCCAGAGGCCACCAGAGCAACCCCTTGCTACCTAAAAAAAAAAGAAAAAGAAAATATCGATCCCCAAAACAGTTGAGAGAACATAAAATAACAATTATTAAAACCCTCCCACCTCCCCCCCAGGCTTCCCAGAATGAATACAGGGTAAAAACGCAATAAACCCCCGCTAAACTACTTATACATAATTATTTAACTATAAACCAAATATAATTCCTTCAATTGATATTTCTTTTGTATATAATCTATCCATTTTTTCCAATCCATCAAAAATTGTTCATTTGAGTGGTTCTTCAAATATGCAGATATCTTAGCCATTTCCGCCAAGTTCACAACTTTTAACGTCCATTCTTCAATAGATGGTGTTTCAGATGTCTTCCAATATTGTCCCACCAGCAATCTTGCTGCCGTAGTCAAATTCAAAATCAACTTAGTCTCTATGGTGGTACAGTCTTTTATAATACCTAACAAAAATAACTGTGGTGAAAATTCAATACGCTTTTTCAATATGTTTTGAAGAATCCACCATATTTTTATCCAAAAAGCCTTAATTTTTTTACAAGTCCACCAAATGTGAAAGTAAGTAGCGTCCATGGAATCACATCTCCAACATTTGGGTTGTATATCTGGATACATAAGTGATAATTTTTTTGGGTCTAAATGCCATCTATAAAACATTTTATAAAAATTTTCTCTTAAATGCTGAGCTTGTGTAAATTTTACATTTTTCACCCATATCCTTTTCCAAGTTTCCATCATAATTGGATGTCCAAAGTTACATTCCCACTTAATCATACAATCTTTAACTAATTAAGTTCCAGAATCAATTTCAATTAAAACATCATATAATCTTTTAATATGCATAATTCTTTGTTTGATTAATTTTTCATCCTCTAAAGAAAAACCCGTCTTAACATCTTTTTGCCATCTAGCCTGAAGTTGTATATGTGAATACCAATTATGGGCTATTCCTTCTTCCCTTAACCTATCTAATGGTTTCAGTTCTAAACTATTCCCTTCTTTAATTAAAAGCTTCTCATAGGGCACCACATCTTGAATTTGTTGTCTATTCATACTCTCTATTGCATGCCTGGGGACTGTCCATAAAGGAATTTTGCCATTTAACTTATAATAATACTTTTTCCAGACACGCAACAATGAATTTCTCAATAAATGTTCTTTAAAGCTCCTATCCAACTTTTTATCATAGACTAAATATGCATGAAACCCATACAATAATCCGTACCCTTCTATATTCAATATTCTTTCATTAGTTAAATTAATCCAATCACTTATTGCTACTAGAACTGCTGCATAATAATATAGCTTAAAATTGGGCACTTTCAAACCACCTCTCTCTCTTATATCTTGAATAATTTTTAATTTAACCCTTGGTTTCTTGCCATTCCAAATAAATCTATTAATACCTTTCTGCCACTCCTCCTGATTCCCATCCTTTTTAAGTATTGGTAACATTTGAAATAAAAATAAAAATTTCGGCAATACATTCATTTTGACTGCAGCTATCCTTCCCAACATTGATAATTGTAATTTTTTCCAATTCTCCAACTCTATTTGTACCTTGTTCCATAAAAGTTCATAATTATTCTTATACAATTTCCCATTTGAAGCTTCTATATAAATTCCTAAATATTTGACTTTCTTAACTATCTCGCACCCTGTTATTCTTTCCAAATCTTGTTTTAATTTATCACCTAAATTTTTAACCAACATCTTTGTCTTGGATATATTCAATTTAAAACCTGATACTCTTCCATAATTTTGAATAATCTCCATCAAACTCCGAGCCGACTGTATTGGTTGCGTTAATGTCACAAGTAAATCATCCGCAAAAGCGCATAATCTATAATCATGTTGTCTAATCTGAACTCCTTTTAATTCATCTGAGGCTCTGATCTTGTTCAATAGAACCTCTAAAGTTAAAACAAACAATAAAGGGGATAAAGGACAACCCTGCCTGGTACCTTTCTCTATATTAAATGAATCTGTTAATTGACCATTCGCAATAATCTGCCCTGTTTGTTTCTGATACACTGCTGATATAGAGTTGTTAAACTGTTCCCCCATTCCCATCTTGACTACAAATCTTTTCAAAAGTAACCAGTTCAGTCTATCAAAGGCTTTTTCAGCGTCCAAAAACATAAGAACTGCCGGCACTTGAATGTGTTTATCCAGATGTTCCAATATATTAACAAGTTGTCTAACATTGGTTTTCATCTGTCTTCCTTGTAAAAAACCAGTTTGGTCTGGATGAATTATTTGAATTAAAACTGTCATTAATCTATTAGCCAAAATTTTTGCAAAAATCTTGTAGTCGGTATTTAACAGCGAAATAGGTCTAAAGTTTTCCACTTGAATGTTGTCTTTTCCCTCTTTAGGGATCAAGGAGACATAAGCCATTTTCCATGAAGGTGGTACCCGACCCCCCTCTTGGATATTTACAAATAACTCTCTCAGAGGTTTAACCATTTCTTCCTGTAGACACTTATAATAAATCGCTGTAAAACCGTCAGTTCCAGGAGATTTTCCCATTTTCAATTGCTTAATTGCAGCAATAATTTCTTCTGATGTAATCAGTGCATTTAATCTATCTCTTTGTTCCAATGTAACTTTCAAAACATTTTGATTTTCTAAAAAGGCATCTATCTCTTTCTCTTGAACCTTCTCTTCAGAGTATAATTTGGTGTAGAACTCTAGGAAAGCTTTTTTGATAATTTCTTGTTGAAATACTTCTTGCCCCTTATATTCTACCTTCTCAATTATACGGGATTTTTGTTTTTTCCTTAATGTGTAAGCCAGCCATCTGCCAGGTTTATTAGCATTAAAAATGTATTGTGTTTAGCATATTGTAGATTCCTGGCAACTTGGTCAGCCATCAGCATATCAAATTGTTTCCGTAAAATCTTTAACCCTTCTTTAATATTACTATCATCTGGTTTCTTTATTAATAATAACTCCTTTCTCCTTATTTCCGCTTCTAACACTCTCCTTTTTTCCTCTTGTTTACGTCTATGCCTTATATTCATTTCAATTAAAATTCCACGCATATGAGCTTTACTAGAGTCCCACACCGTTTCTATTGCCGTTTCCCTGTTCATATTTAACATAAAAAATTCCTTCATGGCCTTTTTACATTCTTCCACATTTGCCTCATATTTAAACAAATTTTCATTAATTCTCCAAGATCTTCTAGTAAACTGACCAGTCATTAATTCCATCATAACCGGGTTATGATCTGACAATACATTAGGTAAAATTTTTACTTTCTTTAAACTTAATATAAAATCACTAGTAGTTAAAATAAAATCAATTCTAGAAAATGATTGGTGTCTATCAGAAAAAAAAGTAAACTCTTGATCCCTACCATGTCTTTCTCTCCATATATCTGACAGATTAAAATCATCCTTAATATCAAAAAAAGATTTAGGCAAGATAGAACGCGACTGAGGAACAGATGAGATCTTTTTCTTATCCAAACCAACATCAAGAATACCATTCCAATCTCCCATTAAAATACAAAATCTATAATCCAATTGTATTAATTTTTATGTAATAACTTATAAAATATACCTTGTTGCTGGTTTGGAGCATATATACCCATCAAAAGAACTTTCTTCCCATCCAGTAAAATTTCAATAGCTAAAAATCTACCTTCATTATCTGCTTCTATTAATTTAGCTTTTATATGATTTTTAACATAAATAACAATTCCATTTTTTTTCTCTAGAGATGCTGCCACAAAATGTGTACCCAACCTATTATTTATCAAGTATTTCTGATCAGAAATTCTAATATGAGTTTCTTGTAAGCAAATTACATCATTTTTACATTGCTTCAAATAGTGAAATATCTTCTTCCTTTTCTGTGGAGAATTTAAACCATTCACATTCCATGTCAAGTATTTATTTGACATGACCTTTTTGTGAAAGCTTCTGCAAAGCCAAGACCACTTCCTCCTTCCTCTTAGGCCTTGCTCCCATGGCTTCCGAAGATATCGATGCAGCTTGTTTTATATAAGTTGGCTGTACTATTTCTCTTTGTTACGTAGTCTTGATAGCCTCACGTGTATGCCTTTGTTCTTTGGGCCTCTCAGCAACCAAAGGTTGAAAAATATCGATGCTCTGCACTGGCTGATCCACCACTACTCCTTTATCCATATCTGATGTTGAAATTAATTGAAATTCCATAAGTTGAGATGATTCTATATCTTTTTCAAGAGCTGCCCTCTTAAGTCTTGGAGAGGTAGATTTACCACCTATCAATATATTCTCAAAAAAATCCTTCGTTTTAGCAACTGAGGTCAGGCGATATCTATTATTCTGGAAAAATAAAGAAAGTCCAGTTGGCACCTCCCATCTATATTGTATTTGTCTTTTTTTAAGCTCCTCTGTCAGAAAAGCATAATCTTTCCTTGATCTCAACATTTTGGGAGGTATCTCTTTCAAAACCTGTACTTCTTGACCAGCAACACTTAATTGTTTATTATATGCTTTAGTAAGAACCCAGTTTCTAAATTTTCTTGTACTAAAATATATCACAATGTCTCTGGGCAGATTTCTTTGCGCTGCTATACGTGAATTCATCCTAAATATCCGCTCAACCTGCCAAGCTATTTCTTTTAACTAAAATATTTAAAATGACGACGAGACAGAAGGCAGCTATAGCGAAGGTGGCTATACCCTCCCCAGGGCAGCTTGCAAAATCACAATCTGCCCCTTTAGCCTCTGTATCGCTGATTCCGACAGAACCTCAAGCTTCTATACAACCCCCTCCAGAAATGCTTACAATGAAAGACTTGCAGGCTGCATTAGCCACTGCATTATCCACCGCATTATCTACAGTAAATGATAAGTTGGATAAGCTGGAGGAAAAGATGGAAGAACAGAAAAAAGATTTTAAAGCCATGAAAGAAGCTTATAACTCAGAGATAAGAGAAGATATTGTTGAAGCTATTAAAGGAGTATGGGACTATACTGTGGGAGTTGAAGAAAAGCTGGAAGGTGTGGAGCAACAGATGGAGGAAAAACTAGAAGAAATCAGAAGTGATTTACAGGATCAGGCTGTCATGACACAATTTAACCAGATGCAGATGGCTGTTAGAATCAGAGGTTTCAGAGAAATGTCAAAGGAGAGTCAAGAGGATTTAAGAAAAATTTTTGTTGAAGCTTTAGCAACTTTTTTGGAGGATACAGTTGAAGATTTTGGTATATATCTTGTTTATGAGCTTCTCGCAGTTTGATGGGTGACATAAACTGGAGAAAAGTTTATGAGCCCAAGAGGTGCTTGTATAGGGGTTATGGAATCTGCCAAGAAGACATTAATTATGATCATGATAAAGGGACAGATTGTTAACTATGAGACTAGTTAACTGCTTCTTTAATTTACTTAAGCTCTGATGGAATATAGTAAGGAGGAAAACATGGCTACATCAATCAAAGAGGCTTGTTTGCATTGAGAAAAGGAATTAGGTGTTTGTAACAAAGAAGCTTTTTCATGGGAAAGATCCGTCTCAAAATGAAGCTCTCCTAAAAATGAATATTTTCAGGTGGAAAGTTAAGGCGAGAATAATAAACACAGTGGTCCCAGAAGCTCAAAGAAGGGTGAAAAGGGTTATGACTCATTGGAAAATGTTATCATGTCAGTTTGCATGTCAATGTTTCGGGTTTTGGGCACCTGCACCTGCACCTGCAGGTAGATCATACCTGATGAAACCTTGTGGAGTAGTGTTCCTCTAAAAGACTTTTCCCTACATATCTTTCTACTCCTCATTCAGGGATGTGAAATGGAAATTGCCTTAGAGATTATTTGAAAGAAGAGTGGAGGGTAGCTTTTGGGCATATTTGGTGATGAGGTGGCCAGGAGATTTGGTTGCTGGCCACCTTAAGGTCAAGAATAATATGGTTCCCACTTAATTCCTCTATTATTGCTTCTTTGAACTAAACTGAGTCATATTCCACTTCTGAAAACTGGTATACGCTACTGAAGGGGATGGTTCATAGTAGGGATATAGAGATAACCCTGGGTGCAAACCCATTTCAGGTACTCATCTCTCCAATTCTCTGTTCTTCCGTGATTGCCAAGGGAAGCAATAATGCCCATCTCCTTTCAGGAACACTAGCACCAAAATGGGAAAGTCTTCCTCTTGAGCAGGGGTCTTCAAACTAGGCCCTTTTATGACTTGTGGACTTTAACTCCCAGAATTCCTCAGCATGAAGTCCGCAAGTCATAAAAGGGCCTAGTTTGAAGACCCCTGCTCTTGAGAAATGTTTTAAGAATTTCTCCTTATCTTCAACAAATGGGAAGAAATTATTCCCACTTTTCTGCTTGCACATTTGGTGAGGAATTCTTAGAAGCTTTGAGCCCATCTACTCAGGGTAAGAGGTAAACTATTGTGAGCAATCCAGAGTTATTTAAATGACATGGGTGGCCATACAAATCAATTGAATGAATGGATGGATGAATGAATGATAAGGATGCTTTTCAAATGTCATCAATGTTATGGATTGCAAAGTTACAGGACAGGGAATCACAGGCAGTATGACCAACATTTCCACAATGCATAAATTCAATAGAGAATGGCAATTCTGTGAACCAGGGTTACCAGAAAATTTTAAAGTAAACTGATCTATGCTTTGCAGCCTATAAAATGTGCAGATCTGAATTCACTTTGCAAATTAATTTTGGGGGGTTCAATCATTGCAAAGAAATTGATACATTCAAGAAATAGGTCTACACTAGACTTATAACCCACTGGGTCTTTTTAAAACAATGTTTATTTACTTAAAGAGACAAACAGAAAGACTAGCGGTGGGCAAAATGCAGCAGGAAAGGGAGTAACTTCTTGCCAGTTTCACATTAACTTTGCTTGTGGGACACTGGCAGGGAGCTTCAGAAAATATGATTTGCCACAACTTTGCAAATACAAAAAGATCCTTGACATTTCAATTCCATGGGAGTAATGGGTCCCAAACTTTGTTTTCATTCTTTAAGTTAGTGGCTTTGAGGTCCTTTGATTAAAAAAATGTTGCATTATGATGCACTGTTTGGGCTAACTGAAGGTTAAAAATGGACAAACACTGAGCGTTTTAGTGGTATATAGATTGTAGAAGAGGTGTGCATATATTCTTGTCAATTTTTGTCATTTAGCAGACAGATGCAGAAACTTAATGGAGCAGAGTACAGGGAAAGTTGCAGTGAGTTTAAAGATAGAATGATCTATATACATTCTCTAGTACTTCTCTAATGTTATGCTTGATTACAAAAAAAGTGAAATATTCAGTTTGTTACAGAGAAACAGTAATAAAGGAGTTAAGTGAAAGTAATTCTTTCATTCCCCCATTGAAATGCATAACCTATGTTAAATATAGTTCTTTGCTATAAAACTCAATGGCAACTGAAAAACCAGTAACCAATTATAACTGTATGAAGACTTTCAAAGAATTATTTTGTACCTCCATTTGGCTTGTAATGACATGTCTGATGTGAGCAGCATTTTGACATCTAGAAGGAGCTATGAATATATAACACAAGACCCAAATATTTTTATTTCTAAAGCAACTAATAAAATCTCATTTTCAGTGCAAACATCACGAGTTTCAGCAAATGCAATTGATTTCACACCCTTCCAAATTGCAAACAACTAAATTCTCCCTGCTTAAAGTGTCTGCTGTTCCTATTAATAATTACTGTTGCTAATAAATGATGTACCACCTTCTGTCTACAAAATGTTTTCCACTTCTCACCACGTTCAGCTTAACAGCCACCATGGGTGGCAAGTTAACAGGCTTAAAAGAATAGCATGAAGTTTAGTAAAAATGATATGATTTCTGTGTATGCAACTGCTGTCACCCTGGGGAAAAAAAGAGAAATATGTTCTTGATTTGGCCTCTTTAAAGCAGCTGATGATAAGAACTCCAGATCCTTCTAATAAATGTGTCCTTCTAATAAATTTATGAGATAAGCTAGATGGGAGGTTGTGGCCAACACACATTAGAGAAAAGACTACACTTGAATTCATGCAAGTCAATCTGGCAGAGGCTTCATTGAGTCTGATTAGATTCCAAATAACTATTAACTTCACCTTTTGTCCAGTAAAATTCCTCTCCAGTAGCAAAAGAAAGCTTATGTACTGATTAGAGAAGTTCAAACTGAAGGCTCTCAATTCATGCATGTACCATGGTGTATCCTATCTGCTGGTTGTTATGGAAATCCACTTCTGTAAGCTTATTAATAAGCAATCTTATTGCTTATTATAAGTCAGATCAAGGTCATTGTCTTGTTGATGAGGTGTTTCTTTCATAGTGAAGGTTGAAGAATGTAGCCTTCTGTAGTACTGCAAAGATTTGTTATGAACCCACCTAGCAATTCAAAAGCATGCAAACTGAGATAAGCCCCACGGTAGTGATTTAAAACAAAGCTTTAATTTGAACTCTATATTGTTTCACAATACGGACATACTATTTGTAAAAGTTTTGTGCAATGTGAAATTGTAAAGTAGGTAGTTTGGAACATGACTATTGTAACTGTGGGAAAAGAGGAACTGAAAATAACAGATAGATGAAGGTTTCAGATGTACACGTTCTCCGGAATAGGGCGGCATAGAAATTAATTAATTAATTAATTAATTAAATAATATTAATAATAATAATAATAATATGTGGAAACTGCTGGTCAGCACGAAAGAACAAGGAACTGATTTTGTAAAATAATGACTATCTGTGGGTGGTCATTAGAAGAAAGGTATAAAAATGTTAGTTTAAGACTAGCTTGGGGCCATTGACCTATAGCTGACCTTTTGGAATCTGCTATGCCATATGGTCCTTGTGTGCAGAATTTCGTGTTAAAGAAATCCAGATGAGACGAGCTTCGGAGTTAGAAAAATAAAGTTCTGTTTATTGTTCAAAACGGTTTGCAAAGCGTGGTGGAACCCTTACCAAGCACCTCACGGTTACAAGGAAAGAGCCACACCCTACAGAAGCGTTAGCAGAATTTATAGTTAGTTTACATCCCACCCCCCTTTTTATACATCACTAAACTACGTGTTCCAATCATATCTTGCTATTACAACTATTTCCTTATATGGCTATTTCTACTTCCTTCCTCAGAGCTACTGTGCACATTTTCTATTGGCTAAATTCTACTTCCTTATTCTATGCCTAGTCATGCACTATGCTAAGTCATGCACATTGCTAAGCATGGTCATGGGTCATGGAAAATTTTAAACCTTTTGAAAATACTCCACTCAATCCCCCATTTTTTTAATATTTTTCTGAATTTCAATCAATCTTCCTTTTTCTATTATACTTTCTTCCATTGGCCCAATTGTTTCCATACCTTCCAATAACTGAATCTGATCCTCTATTTCTTTTAATACCATCATTGATTTTATAGATGTCTGGGTTTTCATCATTCCTTCTATTGAACTTTGAACAATGCTCCGTATTACCGGATTAAACAGGGTAACATCATTAATCCAATAATTGTTATACATCCCATAAATAAGGCTTGTTTCCAATTGGCAAATATTCCTCCTAAGAAACCTTCTTTATCTAATAATCCATGCCATGTTTGTACTGGTACGTGGGCTATTTTAATCATTTCTGTGGTGATTTGTTCTACTACTGTTCCAGATCCATCTATTTGTATACAACAATTTGTTAGATTAAACTTTCCACAGACACCTCCTTCTTTAGCTAACAAATAGTCTAAAGCGAGTCGGTTCTGCATAATATATGTTCTAGACAATACACTTTCCTTAGCTAATTTAGTTAAAGCTCGAGCAGTTTGGTTAGTAATTATTTCTACTACAGCCTGTAGGCGTATTATACGATTTAGCATTTATATAGGAGTTCTGTAACCCCAACTTCCATCCTGTGCCCAAGTTGCAGGACCATATTCACAAATAATTCGTTCAGGTGGCCATTCATCATATTTCCATTTCCTCTGAAGACATGAAAAGTCATTAATCTCTCTTTTAACAATTCTTCCTACACTCTCATATACCGGAATACCCAACAATTGTTTCCTTTGTATTGGCAGAAGGAAAAATGAGGGTTGGATCACTCCTAAAATGCAAGATCCAAACCATCCAGCAGGAAGAATATTATATGCAAATGCTCCACAAATCCAATATAATCCATCGGGAGTGATCCATTGTAAAGTATCATTTTCTGGATCTTTTAGAAAAGATAATTGCTCAATTTGGGATAACGAGTTGTTTTTAGGCTGGGTTTCATTAATTTGGGATGTCCAAGTGTTATTTTCCCATTCATTCAAACACCGCATATATCCCATTGGTCTTGTTCTACCACTATTATTCGCCCTGGTATAACATACATTCCCAACCAAATTAATAGATAACCTCCAGGTCTCATTGAAATGAATTGAATATGTAAAATTCTTGTTCCATTGTTGTATTTCAGTATAGTTTGCTTCCCTAGCATGCCATGGCCATTCATCCCCCATATTTGTCCCACCGCAAACAAAACAATTCTTTAATATTAATTTGTTAGCCACTTCCTGTGCCAATTCAATAAACATATTTTTAGCTTTTGGAGGAACGGGGAGTTGATTTATTTTTGTAATTTCCTCTTCATATTCCCAGAACACTTTAACAGGTTGATTGCTTAATTTAGTAGATTTTACTTGTATAATTATATATCCATAAGGATCCTTTCCTGTTCCATCAATTCCTATACCAAAATAATAATATTGGGTAGATGAGGTTTGAGAAACTGATGTTTCTAAGCATATCGGTGTGCACTGTCCTGATGAACAATCTGTGGATACTGAACCCATGGATATGTTAAATCCTGTTGGCCCCTTACTCCATTTATTTGGCTCTTTCTCTGTATACCAATATGTGTGGCTAGGAGCAAAGGCAACGTGGCCAGTGCTTGCTTGGGGTGTTATCATTTGAAACAAATATTTCTTTTCTTTTACATAGTCCCTTTCCCACTGATAACTTCTGCAGCTTACTCCATACTCATCATTATGACCTTGTCCTATGCTTATTGCTTTACAGGTATCAAAGCAAACAGATATTTTCTGTTTTCCCCTTGTCTGATTATGGGCTATATAACCACCTTGGCTTTGGGCATGTGTAAATAATGTTTGTATTTCTTCTGTTCCCCCTTTATATCCATATATATATATATATATATATATATATATATATATATATATATATATATATATATATATATATATATATATATATATATATATATATATATATATATATATATATATATATATATATATATATATATATATATATATATATATATATATATATATATATATATATATATATATATATATATATATATATATATATATATATATATATATATATATATATATATATATATATATATATATATATATATATATATATATATATATATATATATATATATATATATATATTAAAATTGTTAACAAAGAAATAAGGGATTTCTGAGATAGCTATTTCGAGTTATTTAACTCTCTTCAGTCAGAACTCACCCTTTCTGGGATTCGAACCTGGGCAGTCTGCATGCTAGGCAGAAGCTTTTGGCTCAAGCCACAGGCTCTCTCCCGCTTTGTTAGTAGTCAGGGAGTTAATATGTGTGTCAAGTATATATATATATATATATATATATATATATATATATATATATATATATATATATATATATATATATATATATATGTTGTTTTAAAATTGTTGACAAAGAAATAAGGGATTTCTGATATAGCT
Source organism: Bothrops alternatus (assembly GCA_034064705.1). NCBI lineage: Eukaryota > Metazoa > Chordata > Lepidosauria > Squamata > Viperidae > Bothrops > Bothrops alternatus. The sequence continues at coordinate 4,583,081 of JARGCV010000230.1, read as the reverse complement.
ATTTCGAGTTTCTTAACTCTCTTCAGTCAGGAAGTGTGTGTGTGTGTGTGTGTGTGTGTCTGTGTGTGTGTGTGTAAGAGAGACAGAGACACAGAGAGAGCCAGGAGGGGAGGAGGAAGCCGAGGTTTTACAAAAAAGGAGAGCTTCCACCTTTCTCCCCCCTCCTCTTTTTTATTAAACTGTGTGTGTGTGTGTGGTGTGTGCGTGTGTGTGTGTGTGTGTGTGTGTGTGTGTGTGTGTGTGAGAGAGAGAGAGAGAGAGAGAGAGAGAGAGAGAGAGAGAGAGAGAGAGAGCCAGCAGGGAGTTGCAGAGTAAGCAAACTTACAAAAAGGGGTTCTCTTTCTCTGTCTCTCATACACATACACACATACACGGGAAGGTGGTGTGCAGGCAGCTAGAGAGCAAACTTTCAGATTAGCTTTGTGGTCTATTCTTGCCTCCTCCCCTCCCTAAAATCCAGACAATAATAAAACTCTTTGGATTGAATGGGAAGTTAGGAATTGGTGTGAGTTGAAATTAAAAGGCTGAGTCAACTCCCCACCCCCAAATTATTTTGTTGGAGACAAAAATACTTCCCTTCGTCTGCTCTTTTATAATTTAATCCAGCCTTACCCAAACTAATATATTTTGGATGTCATGAACCACAGTTCCCATCATCCTGTGGCTATGCTGGCTAGAAATGCAATGCCTTATTTTCTCTGCAGTATGCATCTAGGAGGCAGTAGATCTGTGGGATTTAGATGTATTTAAACATTTGTTTCTTCTGCCTAATTTATTAAATCAACATCTAATTTGAAATTAAAAGTTTCTGAGAAATCCAGGGTGGTTTACAAGAAAACTCTCAAAGGCATCTATTGTAAAGCATCACTAGCACTGCTTAAAACAATATTAAAGGTATGTATTTTAAGAAAGAAAAATAGTAGTAGTAATTTATTAGTACTGTTTGGCCATAAAATGTGTTGTTGTTTTACATATGCCTGGCTGAACAGTATGTTTGGAGTTGCCTCTAAATGGGTAAGGATTGCACTGTTCATATTTTCCTTGGGAGAAAGTTCTATAATGGGGGTGCTGTCTCTGAGAAAGCGCTGCTTGTGACCACTGTTCTATAAACCAAACCAGGGGGGCCATCTGGTCTAAATGGATGGTAAACATAGATGATTAGGGGGCTGGAGGCTAAAACATATGACAAATATTTGTGGGAATTGGGTATGTCTAGCTTAGTGAAAAGGACTAGGAGTGGTGACATGATAGCAGTGTTCCAATATTTGATGGGCTGCCACAGAGAAGAAGGGGTCAACCTATTTTCCAAAGTATCAGAAGGCAAATAATAGATGGAAACTAATCAAGATGAAAACCAACCTAGAACTAAGGACTTGTAAAAACAACTAACCAGTGAAAAGGCTTGCCTTCAGAAGTTTTGGATGCTCCATCACTGGAGGCTTTTAGTAGAGATTGGATATTCCATTGTCTGGAATGGTATATGTCCCCTTCTTGAGCAGGAGCTTGGACTAAAGACCTCAAAGGTCTCTTCCAACTCTTATTCTTTGAGAGAAGTGCTGCCAACCTCTCCCCTCTCCTCATCCCTTCCTGGGCACAGAGAGAAGGAGGGAAGGAAGGAGTGGAGGGAAACAGGAAAAAAGTAAGGGAGGGAAGGAAGGAGATGGGAATGAAAAGGAAGGAGGCAGGGAAGAAGGGGAGGGAGGAAGGAAGGAAAGAAGGAAAGAGAAGGAAGGAAGGAAGGAAGGAAGGAAGGAAGGAAGGAAAGGAAGGAAGGAAGAAAGAAAGAGAAATGAGAGAAGGGAGAGAGGGAAGGAGGGAGGGAGGGAGGGAGGGAGGAAGGAAGGAAGGAAGGAAGGAAGGAAGGAAGGAAGGAAGGAAGGAGATTGGAATAAGAGGGAGGGAGGGAGGGTCTGAGGGAAGTCCTGCTTTAGCACTTGGCCACCAGCAGCCCTGTTGCCCTTTTGCCTTCCCCTGATGATCTCCCATCCTATTGCTGAGGATGCTTTGGTTTACAAAGCCAGGTTTCCTCACATGGAGAGGGAGTGGGCCTCCCTCTGACTCACGCACTTTGTCGTCCTGCACCCACCATGAGCAACCTGGCCAAGGAGAGTGAGCACAGCAGCAGCAGCATTGAGGAGGAGGTAAGTGCAGTTGGGCACCCCCTCGGGGAAGTGCACCTAGGCTAGGCAGAGCTGTGGGGTCCTGGTGCAGTGGGAGCTCAAGGGCTGGGCTGGGCACTTGACCTCTGCTGCCCAGGGCTCTGGGCAGTCCATGCCACTGTCCAGGGGCCCTGTGCACAGCCTGAGGCTCAGTGAGGCTCCTCCAGTGGACCATGCCCTGGCGCTTGCCCCCTGTCCCACCCACCCTTCCCCACCCTCGGATGCGCCTCATTCCTGCCCAGGCCCACACAGGTGCCCGACGTGAGTGACATGGAGCTGGCCACACCCACCCAGTAGGCCACGCCCATGCCAGGCACACCCACCCGGCCCCCCAATGGCAACCACGATGCTGATGCGGCTTTCAATGAAATTGAGTTTGACACCCCTGGTCTAGGACAGCCATGGAATCCCAACAGGAAAGAGACACTCATAAAATGTCTGTTCAAATCAAATCCTTCTTTTGTGGCATATTCACAATTTAATGAAACAGTTTAAAGCTCTTTCGTTCAAAAAAGAGATAAACCACAACTTCATTTGGGCTTGTGGGTGTGAATAGTAGAACTTCAGAAATACAAGATTTTACCATCTCCTCCTTTATATATACCCACTTCCCAAATATATATACTAATTATACAGAACCCCAAATATAATCACATGGAACTAATTTTTTAAAAAATCCAAAGAATATGGATAGAAATAAACTGATTTGCACATTTTCTAGCCGAGATCAAATTATATTTTGCTGATGTTATCTGTTGTTCTAATCATGTCTTTTGTCTTGCTTGTTTTTATTGAAACTCAGTAGCACAGTTGTCCAGCAGGTCTATCGCTTGCCAAAGCTTTGTGTTGCAAATTTTAATATTTGACAACTGGCTTTAGTCATTGCATTAGATTAGAATTTCATCAATGGATTCTTCATCAGTGTCAAACTCTCACAAAGACAATGGATATGAGGCCCCAAAAATCTTTTAATTCCAACCACTTTTATCCTCTGTTACTATCAGAGATGTCTAGTGCCTTAAGCCTTGTAGGCCCAATAAAAGTCCTGCTATAACAGGTTTTAAGACAAAAATCAGAGTGATTTCTTATTTTATAGAGCTGCTAAGTTATTTATGGGAGATATTTGTAGCTTGCTTACTTGTTTTTTCTTAAAAAGTGGCTCTAAAGTGGTCCCATAAAATATGGACTGTTCTTCTTGTTCTGTTTCAGAAGGAGAGACATCGAGATGAAGCAACGAGTTCCAACAGTTCTCCTTTATTGCAAACACCAACAGAACAGATTTCAAAATGGTGCGGCCTCCTTTTATAGCCCCTCTGCATTTACTGGCCAATCATTGCAAAGGATCTTTTCCCGCCATGTGCGTGTGCGCAAGGCTGGAAGCAGCCTTTCTTGTCCTGGGCATCCACATGGTCTGCCCGGGTCAATTGCTGCAGCCTGCACCTGCTGGCCCAGGATATAACACCCCTCCCTCTTGGCTAAAATAATAAGGCACACTTATTCTTTTAAATACTCCAACACTCCATTACATTGCTTACGTTGCATCTACAGTCTTGCTACAGCCATGCTCCCCACTCCTCTTGAGCTGCATTACTTAACCCAGACTACTAGGCCTGCTCATGAACTGACAAGGACCGTACATAGTCTTGTAAGTATTTGGGAGGACCTCTGGCCTGCCCTGATCTTCTCATGGCCGGTGTGTGTGCCTGGCCTGCCAGCTCGCCTGCCAGGCTAGGCAGACCAGGACTTTGTTGCCCCAAAGACCCAGGGGATCCACCCAGCTGCTGACTGGCTGGATCTGCTAAATCCAAGCCAGGGTTCCTTGGGGGGTGGAATTCCCCAAGTCCAATGGTGGGGTGGAATTCCCCAAGTCCACAATGGACTCCATTTTGGGAGCACTGTCCATCAAGCCCTAGACCAGCAGCAGGAGTGGTCTGAGTGGCTGATGTGCCCCAATACTCCATGGCCCCTATGTATGTGCTGGAGGTGCCAGAGGCCGGAGCTGCCTCCATGGCGAATCCCCTTCCTGCGGACTCCCTGTTTGGAGCAATAACTGAAGCCTGGGGATGTTGGAGAGACCGTGGTCCACAATCGTAATTGTGGTCCTCCTCCCCCCGAGAGCAGAGCCAGGAGCGGAAGAGTTGCTGGGAAACCTCCAGTGTAGTTGGTCAATGTGACATCGGATCACACGACCATCGTCCAAGGCCACTTCGTATGACAGCGGCCCAGACATCTCTGGGATGTCCTGGTCCATAGTTCCTTGCCCAGACTGGATTGCCCACCTGTAGTCTCCTAGGTGCCTGCAGCTGTGACACCTGTGAAGCCACCTGGTTTGGGTGCAACCTGTCTAGTTTCGTGATGAGGCGGCGTCCCCAGCGGAGTTCAGCTGGGCTCTTTCCAGTAGCTGTGCAAGGTGTGGTGCGGTGGCAAAGAAGAAAGTCCGCTAACCTGTGGTGCCAGTTCCCGTGAGTGATCCTCTTTAAGGCATCCTTGGTTGTGCACACCATCCGTTCAGCTTGGCTGTTGGAAGCTGGATGGAACAGTGTAGATGTGGCATGCCAGATCATGTTGGCCTGGAGGAACGGCTTGAACTCAAACAACGTGAATTGGGGTCCATTGTCAGAGACAAGGACATCTGGAAGTCCATGTGCGGCGAAGATCCCTCTCAGCACCTGGATGGTCCTAGCAGTGGTAGTGGAGGAGACAGGCATGACCTCTAGCCACTTGGAGTGGCTGTCCACGAGGATTAAGAAGAATTGCCCCTGAAAAGGGCCAGCGTAGTCGATATGGACCCTCGACCATGGGGTGTGAATCTCCTCCCACCTATGAACTGGGGCCTGGGGCATCTCCAGCCTTGACTGTTGACAAACAGTTCACCCATGGACCTGGGCCTTGATGTCTTTGTCGAGCCCAGGCCACCAAAGATGGCTGCACGCTAACGCCTTCATCTCAACTATTCCCGGATGTCCCTCATGCAAAGACTGCAGAACTCTAGTCCTCAATGAGGTTGGGATTACTACCTGGCTACCCCATAGGACACACCCCTTGAAGATGGAAATCTCGTGCTTCCTCTGCCAGAAGCTCTGGAATTCTAAGCCTGGACATGTGTCAGGCCATCCAGACAATGCCCAGGTCAGCACACATGTTAGCGTGTGATCGGTGGCTGTTTCTGCAGCCATGTCCCTAGCACTGAGGGGAGATTCAGGCAAGTCCTGAATAGACAGGATGCGATTGGCAGGTGCTGGATCTGCCTCTATCTGCTGTAATGGCAACCTGCTGAGGCCATCTGCATGGCCCATTTCTTTGCCTGGCTTGTGAACCAGTGTATGGTCATATGCAGACAGGAAGATAGACCACCTCAGCATTTGTGGGGATATTATGTGTGGGGTTTGTTTGTTCGTTGTGAACAACCCCAGCAGTAGCTTATGGTCTGTAAAGACCGTGAAATAGCAGCCATATATGAAGTCATGGAACTTCTTTATGCCAGCCACTATGGCTAAGGCTTCCCTATCTATCTGTGCATAATTGCGTTCAGCCGATGATAGGGTTCTAGAGTAGTATGCTATTGGGACTTGCGTTCCATCAGTCTTCAAGTGACTTAACACAGCCCCAATCCCATAAGGGGACGCATCACAGGTGATGCACACCGGCAAGTTCTCATTGAAGTGCACTAGGACCGCATTTGAAGAGAGCAAGGCCTTGACCTCTTTGAAGCTCTTTTCATGTGCTTGCGTTCACTGCCAAGGGGCCTGTTTGTCCAAGAGCTGGTGTAAGGGCTCAGCCACTGCAGCCTTGTAAGGAAGGAATGTGTGGTAAAAATTTAGCAGTCCCAGAAAGGCCTGAAGTTTGCCCTTGGATTTGGGACTTGGGGCCTGCTGAATTGCTTGCAGCTTGGATTCAGCAGGGTGGATGCCCTGAGCATCAATGCGGAATCCTAGAAACTCAGTGGAGCTAACCCCAATCTTGCACTTGTGTTGCTTAAGTTTCAGCCCTGCTTGGCAGAAATGTAGCAAAACGGCTCTCAGCCTTTCGGCTAAATTGTCAGCTGAATTCCCCGCGATGAGGACATCATCAAAGTACAGCCAGGGATATTTCAGAGTGTTCGCTCCATTACATTCTAGAAGATGCCAGGGGTCATGTTTACTCCAAATTGCAATCTTTTTACCTTGAATGCCCCCCCTGTGAGTCACTATAGTTTGGGCCTCAGCTGTTGCCAGGTCAAGCTTAGCAAAGATCTGCCCCCCCCCTTGAGGGAGGCTAGAATGTGGCTGACCATCGGTACCGGGGACGAATGCTGCTGCAGCTCTTTGTTAAGCGTGCACTTGTAGTCCGCACAGATTCGGATTTCACCATTGGCCTTCAGTGGTGTAACTAGGGGGTTTCCACAGGCTCTAAGATACCCTGCTGAATCAGTTTATCCAGCTCTGCATCTATTTTACCCTTTAAGGCAAAGGGCACCCTGCGTGGTTTGATTCTAATGGGGGCTATGTCTGGGTCTAGCCCCAGAGAAATAGGAGGGCCTTTGTAGGAGCCAAGTTCTGGACTCAACATATCTGCAAGCTCCTTGCAGACCCCAGTCAGGCCTGTTGTTTGCATGCTGTTTATTCCAGTTACCTGAATTCCCAGGGCCTTAAACCAGTCGAGTCCAATGAGACTCATGCCGTCTCCCCCAACCACAACTACATCTAGTAGCCCCTCAAAATTCCTACGCTGCACCTTGAGCGTGGCCTCCCCCCTCACATTGACTCTGGAATTTTGGAAATCTGTGAGGATGAGTTTAACCCATAGGCCGCTTCTACTGCAAACTTTGTTAAAGGTGTCTAGGGAGATGATCGATAGAGCAGTCCCTGTGTTCAGCTCCATTGACAAAGGGACCCCTTGCAACTTCACATTGATGTGAAGCTTCTTCCTAAGTGGCCTGTGGACCTCCATTCTAAAAACACTCCTACGTGATGCGCAGAAGCCCACCCTGTTCTGGCTGGGGACCCTGGTACCTTTCTGAGGCAATTCTTCTGGGTAACGTTCCTTCTGGTGACCCAAACAGAGTGAGGGAATGTGGCCTTGCCTCCCACAGGCCCTGCAGATGGTGGAGTGGAAACAGCAGTCTGCACAGCGATGGTGGCATATCTTTGCCATTGTTACAGCTCAGGACTTTGTCCATGCCTCCTGCTGCAAGGATTGAGAAGGGGCCCCCTTTGCTGAGCTCACCTCCAGTGTTTCTGTGCTGGCAGGTTGAGCCACGACCTCCAGGTGCCACACTTCTCCAAGCTGCAAGTCCCCCCCCCCATGGTGAGTCAGCTTGGCTTCTTACTTTGTTTGCCTTGCAGGCATCCCACCTTCATCACCAATGTTCTGTTTCAGAAGCAGAGGCATCGAGATGAAGCAATGAGGTCCAACAGTTCTCCTTTATTGCAAACACCAACAGAACAGATTTTAAAATGGTGCGGCCCCCTTGTATAGGCCCCCTGCACAATACCTTGCTGGCCAATCATTGCAAAGGATATTTTTCCGCCGTGTGCATGTGCGCAAGGCTGGGACCAGCCTTTCTTGTCCCGGACATCCACATGGCCTACCCGGGCCAATTGCTGCAGCCTGCACCTGCTGGCCCAGGACATAACACCAAATAGTCAACTGAGCCCAGCTGACAGATGGAACAATTCAAGGCTGGGATAGGTAAGCAGTGTTTATTTAAATGCAGATTACTATGAATTGCAGGGTATTCCTGCCAAAAAGGCACCATCCCGAGAAGGGTTGCCCTGTCGACGAAATCACACTGTGGGGGCTGAATCAGTCACCCCCACAGCACAGGCTGAGGAATCCAATTAGCAATAAATTAATAGCCAGAGTGAAAACAATTGAGGAATCCAAGTAGCAATAAATTAATAGCCAGAGAGAAAACAACGAGAAAAGAATAAAGGAAACTGAAACTAAGATGGCCATGGACCACGTGGCAGTCCAAAATGGTGGCCGCGCCGGCCGACGAAGGAAAACTGAAAGCAGTAATTGAAAACAAAGGGAACAACCTTCTGGGTAAACAGTAAGAGAGAAGGACAAATTGCAAGAGAAGGAGGCAGGATGAATCCGGAGGAAAAAAAGCCCCGTTGCATCACGTTTAAAACGGCAATCACGACAATCAGCTAACAATGCAGGGAGAAGACTGCCTCAGGGAAGCTAAAAAAACCTTTTGGAAACACTTGCCGAACTGGGGCAGCGCTGATCTCAGCGCTGACCAGATGGCAAGAGAATGAAAAATCCACGAATGGGAATCAAACAAAAGGAAATACGACCTGTCCTCTTAAAATTTTCGCTTTGGGAGCCAAGTTTCCACGTCCGTCCTGGGCTAAGACCAAATCGAAATTGGGGCAAGGCTGGGAGCAGCCTTTCGTGTCCCGGGCATCCACATGGTCTGCCCAGGCCAATTGCTGCAGCCTGAGCCTGCTGGCCCAGGACATACTTCTCCCCTCCCAAAATGCATAAATGTATCTTCAGAATTAGGTATCAGGTATCACACTTGACTTCACAGTAAAACACTTACTTCACACTGACGCATGAAGTAAAAAATGCTATAGGATGGTTGTGTGATACTGTATGTGAAAAAGTCCTTCCTTGTTTCCTAAGTCTTCTGTCATCTGTTGTCTGACTCATAGTTCATATATGATAACATTACTGTTATTGATGTCAGAAGTGATGATATTACCTAGTTTGGGTAATGAAATATCTTGCAAGAAAACAGACAAGCTCAGAGAGCACCAAGAACCCCACAGTCGTCATCCTCCTCTCCACAAATCCTATCCCCTTCTAGCATTGATGATGTTACCTAGTTGGGTGATGAAACGTCTGCAAGAAAACAACCAAGCTCAGAGAGCACCAAGGAGTCCTCGCTTTAGGTGTTATTAGAAAAGGAGGAAATATTGTCCTAGCCAAAAACCAGACCACAATTTTGAGGATAAGGCTCCATAATTTTTATTTATTTTTCCAATTGGGGAGCACAGATCTGGAGAATGGGACAGGCAGTGCTGTAATGTTATCACTCGAGAAATGATATTGAGATTCAGCATTTTCTCTTCCACCAAGATATTGAAGTTTTGGGAAGGACAACTCCAACCAATATCAGGTTGCACAAAGACTAGATTCAGCTGCATTTGAAAGATATAATCATTCCAAATCAGATTATCAATTTGGATTGAACTGTTTGCCTCTAAACTGATCTGATTCTAGGACCTTTTGCACATTTTCCACCCTAAATTGTATTAATTTTCTGAGCTGGAAGGAGAAAAGACTTTCATTAAAACATTCATGGATGGAGCTGGATGTTCTGACATTTATTTTATTTCAAGAGGGCTAAGAAATGGGTATGAATATCTTTTCTTTCCTTGCTTTATCATCATCTCTTGAGTGGTCTTCAGCCTCCATGACTTCAATCAAGTCAGGAGGAAACTTCTTGTGGGACTTTTTGAGGAGTGGGTGCTAATGTCCCTGTTAAAGGCAAGTTCCACCCTTGAGAATTTCTTTTGCAATTTCTGGAAAAAAATTCAGAAAGACCACCCATGCAATTATAGTGTGCTTGCAAATTTGGTATAAAAAATTGAAAGGTCGTGGGTGTACCTGACTTTACTGGATAGCCTTCTCCTGGTTATTGAAAAAAGGATATCATAGGTAGCTTGATTCATAAAGAAAGACTACAGCAACTGGGTTTTCTTACCTTTGAATGAAGGTAAGGGAGACATATCAGGCACACCAAGGAAATCGACCCTGACTATTCTTTGGAAGGATAAATAGTGAAGCTGAAGCTCAAATAATTTGGCCACCTAAAGAGAAAAGAGGTCTCACTGGAGAAGACCCTGATGTTTGGAAAGATGGAAGGCAAAGGAGAAGGGGACAGCAGAGATTGAGATGGTTAGATAGTGTCATTGATGTAATGAACATGAATTTGGGCAAACACCAGGAGACAGTGGAAGATTGGAGTGGGGGGGAGCCTGGCATTCTATGGTCCATGGGATCATGAAAACTCAGACGTGATTTAATGACTGAACCACAAACTGAAATGTGCTTGAATATTAGTAGCTTGGGATGGTAATTGGGCTGTTGGTTTGATCTCCGAGCTTGGCAATTTGGCTACAAACATTTCATCTCCATTCGTGGGGGGCATCTTCAGTGCTCTTTGAATTGTGTGACCCATCTCCACTTGCTGAGACAGTCTGTCTCTTTGCAACTGCCCCAGCTGATCCTGGTGTGTTGTGGTCCATGGGATTGCAAAGAGTTGTTATCAACTATGGAAAACCCCATTTCTGCCCTCTCTGGATTCTGTCATAGATGATGGGGAAGGGGGGTGAACAAAGGGGTTTTATGGCCCTCACTTCCTTCAGTACAACTTCAGAGGGATTGAATGTGGATACCACCAAAAGGATTAAATCATAACAATGGGGCCATCAGCTTTCATCTACTCCTCTCTGAAGTTTCCCTTCCACCAGCAGTGAGGAAAAAGGGGGTGGAAATGTAATGCCTGGGATTGTCACTGGAAAGATGGTGGGGTGGGATGGGGCTGCTGGGGACCCCTTAAAACCTTGAACCATAGGGCTTGGACCCCAGGTCCTGTCTAGAATGCCTGCAACCATTTTCTCTTAATAAAGGATTGAGGAATGGTACGTCTTGGCAGAGGAAGCAGAGATTGACATATTGAAGAGGCACCACTGAGGAAAACAATGGAGCCGCTCATTGCCTGAGTTGACACGCAAACCAGTGAAACCATCGGCTACAGCCAAGAAGCAAGTGGGGTGTTTCAAGTGCAGGAGAGAAGGGCATCGAGCTGTAGAATGCCACTCAAAACCCCCCCAGCACAACCCAGACAGATCACCAGCCAGCAAATCCGGAAAGTCTCCAGGTAAGCCAAAAGAACCTGCCATGAGAATGATGGAGGCTATGGAATCCCCCACCTCTGCTCATCAGGGGGAAAAAACTTCAGCCTACACCGCAGGGCCGGTGGACGCCTCAGACGACAGCTCGGAGGGCGAACCCCTGGTAAGTGGACGCATCGCACCCATCCTCAAGACAGTGACTATATTAATTCCCCCCATGCCCGAAGCCGTGAAGGTGAAAGCCTTAATAGACTCTGGCTGCACCCGCTGCCTCATTAGCCCAACGCTAGTGGGGAATCTGGGCATTCCGTCGAGGAGACTGGAACAACCAATCTCATTTGGCCAGTTAGATGGGTCCATAGCAGGGGGGTGCCAGCTACCCTACCCACTTTACCAATACACCTCTCCCTGGGCAAACATGAGGAAGACATAACGTTTGTGGTGACCCCAGGCATGGAATGCCCAATGATCCTAGGGATGGAATGGTTAAAAAAATGGAACCCCTGGGTGAATTGGAGGATGTTAGAAATCAAATTCCTGAAGGGGGACCCTATGGACTTAAAATCCCAGAATCAAGAACAGAAAAAGCATCCATGGGAGAGGAAAAGGGACTACCAGAAATACCAGACGAATACAGAGATCTTGCTGAGGTTTTCAGTGAGGAGAGGGTGGATGAGCTCCCCCCCCCCACTGACCCATGGACTGTGCCATTGAATTCAAACCTGGGCCAAAACTCCCGAAGCCCAGATTATACTCCATGAGCCCAAAGGAGAAGGAGGAAATGGAGAGATTCATAAAGAAAAACCTAGAAAGGGGGTTCATTGAGCCAGCCAAGCCTAAAGTGGCTGCCCCAGTCCTCTTTAGAGAGAAGAAGAACAGCTCTTTACACTTATATATGGATTATAGGACCCTGAATACAATCAGTGAAAGCAATCTATACCCTCTGCCCCTCATGAAGGACATGTTCTCACACTTCTCGAAAGGGAACTTTTTTTCTAAACTAGACCTAAGGGAAGCTTACTATCACATGAGAATTAAGGAAGGGGATGAATGGAAGACCACATTTAACTGCCCCATGGGGTGCTACCAATTCAAAGTCTTGCCATTTGGATTATAAGGGGCCCCCGCAGTATTTATGCAATTAATCAATGACGTTCTAAAGGAGCATTTGGTTTACTTAGACGACATTCTTATCTCCACCGAATCAAAAGAGAAACATGTCAACCTAGTCAGAGCAGTCTTAAAGAAACTGCGAGCCGCCCACCTATATGCCAAACTCTCGAAATGCAAATTCCACCAGGAAAGGATAGACTACCTAGGTTATCGCATATCCCCACAGGGCATTGAAATGGACCCAGAGAAGGTCAGAGCAGTATTAGAATGGGCACCACCCCGCACAAGAAATCAACTGCAAAGTTTCCTGGGCTTCGCAAACTTTTACCACCAATTCATCCCCTCATTTGCCCAGATAGCCCTGCCCCTCACGAACTTACTAAAAATGAAGGGAGCATCCACAGTAAAACCTAGCCAGCCACTAACATGGGCAATGGAGTGCCAAGCAGCGTTTGAGAGATTAAAGAGACTTTTTTCTGCTGAACCAGTACTGAGGCACCCAAACATGGATAAGCCCTTTGTAATACAGGTGGATGCAAGTGATGTGGCAGTGGGAGCTGTACTATTACAAGAAAACGATGAAGGGGTATTGCAACCCTGTGCATATACATCCAAGAAACTCAAGGAAACGGAACAGCGCTGGCCCGTATGGGAGAACGAGGCATACGGGATACGTTGATCATTACTCACATGGTGCCAGTTCCTTGAAGGCAACAAAATCCCCTTCCAGGTGTGGACTGACCACAAAAATTTGGAAACCCTGAAAACACCCAGTAAGCTCAACCCCAAGCAAGCCCGCTGGTTCCAGCATTTTCACCAGTTCCAATTTACGCTCAAGCATTTGGCAGGGGGGAAAGAACTTCCTGGCAGATGCACTATCTTGCATACCCCAATATAACAGCACGCAAGCCACCGACTCTAAACTGATGATGGTAGAATCACAACTGGCAGCACCAGTAACCACCAGAGCCCAAGCTAAATTAAAACCACAGCTGGGCAGCCAAACCAGAATTGAATTCTGGAAAAGTTTGGAAACAGATGAATAGTTCCAGAAAAATAAAAATGTGGGCACAACAGATGGGCTGCCTTGGATGGGGGAGAAGTTATACATACCAACAATCCAAAGAGTCACATTCATCCAGCTTTGCCATGACACAAAATCAGCAGGGCATTTTGGATTTGTAAAAACATTACACTTAATTAAACGGCAATTTTGGTGGCCATCCATAAAAAAGGACATAGAAAGTTACGTGGCCAGCTGGCCAAAGTGTGCAACTGCAAAGAAGTTGCAAGGGAAATTGCCCGGACTGTTACAAACAGTGGCAAATCCCTCCGCCCCCTGGAGGGAAATAGCCATGGATTTTATAGTGGAATTAGCAGAAAGCAATGGGACTTGTTTTCCAAACAGGTGCACTTTATCCCTTGCCAAAATATTCCCATCGCAACAGCCTTAGTGAAACTTTTCGTCCAGCATATTTACAGATTGCATGGGGCACCCCAATGCATCATCTCTGATCGGGGAGTGCAATTTATGTCTGCATTTTGGAAGGAATTTTTATCCCTCTTAGGGATCACTCAGGGACTGACATCTAGCCATCATCCACAAGGGGATGGACAAACAGAACGGTGTCACTCAGTACTTGAGCAATATTTAAGATGCTTTCTTAATTTCCAACAGTCCAATTGGACGGACTTACTCCCTTTCACAGAAGTTGCCTACAATAATGCAATCCACTCCAGCACAGGTTACACTCCTTTTCAAATAGCCACTGGTCAAAGTTTCAACCCCATGCCAGAATTAACCCCAAACGAACCGGTGATCCCATCACTGAAAGAATGGGTGGAACAATTACAAAACACCTGGCCAATAGTTAGAAAAGCACTAGATGAAGCTAGGCAGGCATACAAAGCACAAGCTGATAAAAAAAGTGTTGAGCCTACACTATTCATTATAGGAGAAATGGTGTACTTATCTACAAAATACCTAAAGTCCCTACAACCCTGTAAAAAACTTGGACCAAAATATATAGGGCCTTTTCCAATTAAAAGAATCATAAGCCCAGTAACAGTAGAATTAGAATTACCCAAAAACTCAGGCAAATACTCCCCAATATTTCATTGCAGCTTGCTGAAAAGAGAGCATCAGTCATCGTTACGGCCAAAAATCCCCCCCTCAAAAATCCAATCATGGTGGAGGGCGAACAACACTTTGAAATAAAGGAAATCCTAGACTCTAGGAGATATCATGGAGCTACTCAGTACCTAGTTGCATGGAAACACCTCCCTGCCTCACAAAGCGAGTGAGTCCATAAACGTCATGTCAGAGCCCCGAAGCTATTAAAGAAGTTTCACACAGAGTATCCTAACAAGCCTGACTAACTTGTATACCTGTTTTGTTTTCTTTCAGGTGGATGTATCTTATTTTTAAGGGGGCAGGATGTCAGAATCCAATTATATTTCATCTCTAGTTATCGACTATGGAAAACCCCATTTCTGCCCTCTCTGGATTCTGTCATACAATGAAGGGGAAGGGGGGGGTGAACAAAGGGGTTTTATGGCCCTTACTTCCTTTGGTACAACTTCAAAGGAATTGAATGTGGATACCACCAAAAGGACTAAATCATAACTGTTAAGTCCTCCCAAAATGGTGAATGATGAAGATGCAAGTTTCACTCAGTAACAGTCTTTATTTGTTCTCAGCTAAAACACAACAACGAGCAGAGGCATGCAAGCCTCCTTTTATATGTCCGAATCCCCAGACCAATGGCAGCAGACAGGTGCTCTTTTCCCGCTTTGCGCATGTGCGCAAGGCCAGCGCCACTCAGTCTGGTCTGGGCATCTTTTACAATTGCCTGGGACTAATGCAACATCCCGAGTCTGCATTTGCAGGCTCCGGACACAACACCCCTCCCCCCTGGATGGAACACCCATACTGGCTTACAATTCCTTGGAAGGAGTGTACTATGTCCCTGCACTCAGCATGGACTGCATACCTGTCTGCCTTTACTCAGGCTATAATACCCTGCCCTGGTGTAAAATATTAGCACAGATCATAATATAACAAAATTATGTTGTTAGCTACTTGACTGTAGGGTAACTCCCCTTAGTACTTGACAGCAACGTCACAAAATCTGAAAGATATTTGGGCGGGCATTTAACCCTTTTCAACCTCCTTGGACCGGGATAGTTCGCTTGGTCCCCTTGCTCGCTCACCAAGCTGGGTGAGCTAAAATGGGGCTGCCCTATTGCCCCAGGTGACCCAGGCACTACAGCCTGACCCCCCACAGTTTGCCTGCCAGGCTCGGGTAGCCCAGACTCTGTTGCCCCTCGTACCCAGTTGACCAGCCCCTTTCCTGTCTGGCTGGACCCTCTGAGCCCAAACCAGCATTCTTTGGAGTGGTAGGAATCCCCAGCTCCACAATGGACCTGTTTTGGGAATACCATTCTTCACTACCAAGGCCATCACATGGGGATTCTGAGGTAGTTTCTGGATCCCAGCATCCCAGGGACCCCCCCCACCATATCAGAGGTTTCCCTCTCAGGAGTTACCCCTTGGTTAGCCCTTGAGTTTAATGACTTCCTTCTGGGAGCAATTGCAGAATGAGGCCAGTTACCCTGCTGGGTTGCCAGTTCTCTTGTGAGGGGTGAGTTATGTGGATGCCCCCGGTCAGTCTCCCTGTTTGGAGTACTGTCTGCAGTGTGTGAATAGTTTGGATACCCCCGGAGTGACTCCCTGGCTGGAGTAGATGAAGGTGTTTGGGATAACTCCCTGCCCTCTGAATTCCTGTTCCAAGCACTATCGGAATCTTGGGATGTGAAACTTCTGGCCTCTTCAGTGGCCAGTAATGACTGCCGAAATTGATCCTCAGAATGCATGTTATAACCATCCTCCCCCCCCGGAATGAAACCAGGAGTGGACAGGCGGAAGTCCCTCCTTGTGAGCAGCTGATCTATGTGTCACCGAAGAACGCAGCCATCCTCCAGGGTCACTTCAAACGACAAAGGTCCGGAGACCTTGCATACCGCAGCTGGTACCCAGAGATGACCAGGCCCATAGTTTCGAGTCCAAATCGGATCACCCACTTGAAGTCTTCTTGTGGAACCTGAGACGCCACCCTGTCCGGATGCAGTCTGTCTAACTTAGTTATAAGCCTGCAGCCCCAGCGTAATTCAGCTGGGCTCTTCCCTGTAGCAGTGCAAGGTGTAGTGCGATGTGCAAGAAGAAAGTCTGCTAACCTGTGATGCCAGTTACCGTAAGTCAGTCTTTTGAGGGCCTCCTTGGTTGTGCGCACCATTCGTTCTGCCATTCTGTTGATGGAAGGGTGGAAGGGAGCTGAAGTCATGTGACAGATCAGATTTGCCTGGAGAAAAACCTGGAACTCAGAAGAGGTAAATTGAGGACCGTTGTCTGAAACCAGGACATCTGGAAGGCCATGAGCTGCAAAAATTCCTCTCAACACCTGGATAGTCTTGGAGGTAGAAGTGGAGGAAACAGGAACAACCTCTAGCCACTTGGAGTGGCTATCAACAACAACCAGGAAGAATTGCCCCTGAAAGGGCCCAGCATAATCTATATGTACACTAGACCACGGGGTTTGAGTTTCCTCCCACCTATGAACCGGTGCCTGAGGCATCTCAGGCCTGGACTGTTGGCACACATGGCACCCATGAACCTGGGCCTCGATGGCTTTGTCGAGGCCAGGCCACCACAAATGGCTGCATGCAAGTGCTTTCATCCTGACTATGCCTGGGTGTCCCTCATGCAGAGAGGTTAAGGTCCTAGACCTCAATGATTCAGGGATTACTACCCTACTGCCCCAGAGCAGGCATCCCTTGAACGTGGACAAGTCATGTCTTTTGTGCCAGAAACTTTGGAACTCAGTATCTGGGCATCTATCTGGCCACCCAGATAACACCCATGACAACACTCGTGAAAGTATGTGATCTGTGGCAGTTTCAGCAGCCACATCCTTAGCATCGAGAGGAGACTCAGGCAGCTCTTAAATGGACAGAATGTTTACAGCAGGGGCTGGATCAGGCTCCAGGTTGGGCAGGGGTAATCTACTCAGGCCATCAGCATGACCCATTTCCTTTCCAGGCTTATGGATTAGCGTATAGTTATATGCTGACAAAAAAATGGACCATCTCAGCATACGAAGAGACCGAATGTGGAGTTTGTTTGGTTGTTGTGAACAACCCTAACAAGGGCTTATGGTCAGTGAAGACCGTGAAGTGGCGGCCATAAATGAAATCATGAAACTTCTTAATGCCTGCTACAACAGCCAATTCTTCCCTGTCAATTTGAGCGTAGTTGCACTCAGCAGAAGACAGTGTCCTGGAATAATAAGCCACAGGAACCTGTGTTCCATCAGCCTTCAGGTGGCTAAGTACTGCTCCCACTCCATACGGAGATGCATCACAGGCAATGCAAACAGGTAGTTGCTCATTGAAGTGAGCTAACACTGCATTTGAAGTAAGTAAGGCTTTGACCTCATTGAAACTTTTCTCATGGGCTTTAGCCCGCTGCCAACAGGCCTGTTTGTCTAAATGTCTGTGCAAAGGTCCAGCTATTGCAGCTTTGTGAGGTAGAAATGCATGGTAAAAATTCAATAGCCCCAAAAAGGCTTGCAGCTCCGTCTTAGACTTGGGTCTAGGGGCCTGCTGAATAGCTTTAAGCTTAGCATCAGAAGAGTGAATGCCTTGAGCATCTATCCTGAATCCCAAAAAATCAGCAGAATTGACTCCAATCTTACACTTGTCTTTTTTAAATTTAAGGCCTGCTTTTCTAAAACGAAGCAAGACAGCCCTCAATCTCTCAGCCAAATTTTGACTTGATTCTCTGGCAAAAGAACATCATCAAAATAAGGACAGACCCCAGGAATACCCCGAAGTGTTTTCTCCATGACAGTCTGAAATATGCCAGGGGCTACGTTTACCCCAAATTGCAAACTCTTTACCTTGAAAGCTCCTCTATGAGTTACAATGGTTTGAGCTTCAGCAGCTGCCTCATCCACAGGCAACTGTTGATATGCCTGTGCCAGGTCAAGCTTTGCAAAAACTCGGCCCCCCTTGAGGGAAGCCAGAATGTGGCTCACTACAGGTACTGGATAAGCATGCTGCTGTAGAGCCTTGTTTAGTGTGCATTTGTAATCTGCACATATACGTATGTCCCCATTAGTCTTAAGAGGCGTTACTATGGGGGTTTCCCAAGGGCTAGAGTCTACAGGCTCTAAAATGCCTTGTTGAAGCAGTTTGTCCAGTTCAGCATCCATTTTACTCTTGAGAGAGAATGGAACCCTCCTAGCCTTAACCCTGATGGGTGTTATGTTTGTATCTAACCGTAGAGAAACTGGAGGTCCCTTGTAGGACCCAAGGTCAGGACTAAACACATCTGCAAACTCCTTGCAGACCTCTGCCAGGCTATATGTTTGCAAATGTTGCAGGCCAGTAACTTGGATTCCCAGGGCTTCGAACCAATCAAGTCCAATAAGACTTGCACGTTCACCCCCAACAACCAACACATCTATGGGACCTTCAAAATTCTTGTACCATACCCTAAGGGTGGCCTCCCCCTTAACACACACCTTAGAATTCTGAAAGTCTGTAAGAATGACATTGGATGGCCTGAGCTTAACTCGGAGGCCACTGCCTGCAGACACACAACAGGGTTGCAACCTTCAGACGATCCTCTCTGATCTGATTCACCCTGAAATAATTCTCCACCCTAGCAATGTATGATTCCCATTTTTCAGGGTGGGAGACGTTGAATTCAGATAAGCAGCCGATCTTCGCCATCTTCAAGCACACGTCACCATTCACTCTCTTTGGGAAGGGGTCTTTCAGCCAAACTCACCCTCCAGCGACGCTGTACTGGCAGGCTGGATGCTGATTTTAATGCCGTCTTCCCTCGTCGAGGACTTCTTGGTGAGTCTTACAGCTTCTTCTTAAAACTTGTAAGAAATCCCACCTTTGTCGCCAATGTTAAGTCCTCCCAAAATAGCGAATGATGAAGACGCATGTTTCACTCAGTAACAGTCTTTATTTGTTTTCAGCCAAAACACCAACAACAAGCAGAGGCATGCAAGCCTCCTTTTATATGTCCGGATCCCTGGACCAATGGCGGCAGACAGGTGCTCTTTTCCTGCCTTGCACATGCGCGCAAGGCCGGTGCCACTCAGTCTGGTCCCGGGCATCTTTTGCAATTGCCCAGGACTAATGCAACATCCCGAGCCTGCATTTGCAGGCTCAGGACACAACAATAACAATGGGTCCATCAGCTTTCATCTACTCCTCTCTGAAGTCTCCCTTCCACCGGCAGTGAGGAAAAAGGGGATGGAAATATAATGCTTGGGATTGTCGCTGGAAAGATGGTGGGGTGGGGTGGGCTGCTGGGGACCCCTTAAAACCTTGAACCGTAGGGCTTGGGCCCTAGGTCCTGTCTAGAACGCCTGCAACCATTTTCTCTTAAAAAAGGATGCCTGTTGGAAGAAATATTCCAAGAGTTCTGTCTTCTTAAGATGCAAAGTGGGGTGGGTCCTTACAGCTAATACATGTTCAATTCCTAATCCTTCATTCTTTCCTCTAGCCAAGAATAAAATAGGTTCCAAATTTGATAGTAGTCTGTATCTTCTTTATCTTTCAACCTCATAGTTAATCTGTCCATCTCTGCACATTCCAATATTTTCCTGATTATTTCTTCTTCTGATGGCAATCCTTCATTCTTCAAGTATTGTGCAAAAATTATTCTCACTGCTGTAGTGATCTGTAAGATTAAATATAATTTCTGCTTATTAGTCTTTTCAGGCATAATACCTAGTAAAAAAAAAGTTCAGGTTTAAAATCCACTTGTTCACCCAATAGTTTTTCTAACCAAATATGTATCTTTCTCCAGTACGCCTTTGTCTTACCACATGTACACCAAATGTGATAATACGTGCCTATGTTATGTTTACATTTCCAACATCTATCTGACGTAGTTTTAAACATTTTTGCTAATCTTGCTGGTGGCAGGTGCCATCTATAAAACATTTTATATAGATTTTATTTGTATGAAGTTGACATTGTTAATTTATACTTTCTCTCCCATAACAGTTGCCATTTTTCTAATTCTATATTATAGCCAAAAAAATTTGCCCATCTTGTCATTTTTCTTTCATTTGTTCACTTTCCATATTCAAAATTAACAAAAAGTTATACATTTTCTTAATTAATTTCTCATCTGAGGTTAACAAAATCTTACCAAACACAGTTTGATCCTTATAAAATCCATACATTTTTACATCTTTTTCATATCTACTTTGTATCTGTAAATGTGCCCACCAAGACAAGTTAATTCCCTGATTTTCCAATTCTTGTTTAGATTTTAATTTCCCATCAATATCTAGAATATCTTTATATGTCCATATTTTTTCAAAGTCTACCAAGTTCGGATGTATAAATGCCTCCATCATTGATAACCACCCTGGAATTTTTAAATATATTTTAGCTTTAATTTTTCCCCATAATGTTGACAAAGGCATTTCTTATAAAATGATTTTGAAAGTACTTATGGACTCTGTTTTTCCTGTACCATAAGAAAGTGTGCCACCCCAGTTGTAAATCATGTCCCTCTAGATACAATAACCTTTTATTTCTAAGTGTTATCCACTCTTTCACCCATGTTAACACAGATGCTTGGTAATACAACATCCATTCCAGCAACCCAAAACCTCCATTTTCCTTAGCATCTTGTAATGTTGAAAATAAACTTCTGTGCTGTGCATGATTCTGTCACTCTCCATTAATCGCTGGGAATGAAGCTGTAATGGTTCTTTTGGTGTAATGGTTCATTGTTTTCTTTGTTTTATACTGTATATGGGGAGTTTATATGCAAAGCAGTTCTGAAAGCCATTGGAAAAAGTTTCTTTTCAGGCTATTGAGAGGCAGGAAAGTAGAAATAGTTGCTGCTTTGTGTTATTTCTTCTTTTTTTCTTTTCTTAACTTTCAGCTTTTTGATAGTTTATTATCATCAGGGGCATTGGTGCTATTGTTTAGAAATGCATAGTGTGGAATTGCACATTCGTTTTTTGTTCTTAAGTCTTTCAGGTTCTTTTCATCTGAGGTTCCTGACTAAACAAGTCTGTTTAGATTCTGGTTTTCTATTTGTCTGGTTTCAGTTTGCTATACTGCCTAAATGGCTACTGTTTTAATTTTTTTTTAATTCATTCACTCAATGTACAGGTAACCCTTGACTTACAACTGCACTTGGGATCAGAATTTCCATTGCTAAACAAGGAAGTTGTTAAGTGAGATTATACAACCTTTTATGCCATGGTGGAGCATGATGGCTTGTGTTGTTAGGACACTGAGGTGACAAGCAGCAAGCATGTGTCTGAGACCTGAGTTCTGCCATGGGAGGGGTTGAGCTCCCGTCCTTCACTCCAGCTCCTGCTGGGGACATGAAAAAAAACCCCAACTGGGCACCCCCAGGGCAACAGTGATGTCACCAGCTAATCATTTCAATCCAGAAGCACCTGGTGTTTCTGACACAAGTGCAGCAACACAGGAAGAAATCAGCCCATCAGTTAATAACTGCTGGTCCAGGATCTACAAATGGGTAGAATTTGGGAGTGAAATCATTGGTAAAACTGGGGTTAATCTCAGACCTTGAATTTAATGACCTTTACTTGATAATAGTGTTTCAAAATATGCCAAGCTTCCACATTCCTTCTGCTGAATGGATTCTGGGAGGATGTCTTGAAATCTTGCCCTGATGACACTCCAGTTGGTATCATGCCAGGCTTGTCTTGTTGTAACCTGGCCTGGAACAGCTCATCCCAGGAACAAGCTCTAATTAGTAAGTTTTGTTATGCAGGATATAGTTAGAGTGCAGGCAGAGAACACAGTGACTCGAATGATTGGACACTGGGCAGAAGGTTAGCAAGCCCATGTTTAAGACCCGGGTGCTGCCCTGGGGTAGGTTGAGCTCTTGTCCTTTATTCCAGCTCTTGCTGGGAACATAAAAAGAACCCCCAAGTGGGCATCCTCAGGGCAATGGTGATGTCACCAGCTAATCCTTTCAACCCAGAAACACCTTAGTGCTTCTGACACGAGTGCAATGAATGCCATGGTTGTCACACAAATCACAGCAGTTCTTCATGAATCATGTGGTTGTTAAGTGAATCTGGATAAGTCTCTCAATTTCCTAATTTGAGTACTGTTAAGGTGACCAACTTTTTTACAATGAAAAGGAGAACACAAATAAATTGAAGAAAAAATATCGTAAATAAAAGAAACATTTTATTCATTGCAACAATAATACAGACAACTTGCATGTGCAAAGTTTGCCAGCCGGGTGTTTTGGCACGCTCAGCAGCAATTCCTATTGGCTTTCGAAAGCCAATAGTGGTGAGTAGCACAGCTCATGCAAAAGTTGGAAAAAAAACATCAAAAAAAGGTGCCAGAACGCTGTTCTGAGCGTTCTGTGAGGGGAAAAAAAGCCATGCAGATTAGTCCTCAAATATCGAAAAGGAGGACATAAAGGAGGACACTTTTTGAGGGAGGACAGAACTTACAAAAGGAGGACTGTCTTCCCTAAAGGAGGACGGTTGGTCACCTTAGTACTGTCAAAGTCTTACGGAATATAGTAGCTCCCCGTAGCTCCTTCAAGGTTATGGGAGTTCTCACAGCACCACCAACCCATGTTTGTTACCCAGTGAACAGTACAAACACGAGCAATCCAACATTCATTTCCAAGTGAAAAGAACTTTGATTTGGCCACTCTGCCTGTGAAATGGGGACTTCTGGTTTCTGGCTGATAAGCTTGTTTTAAAATGGCAAACAGAATCAGTGTTATACTGACTGTTTTCTCCAGGTTGTCCATATCAATAGAAAAGCTCCCCACACTCTGGGTTTATGGCTTGAGAAGTGTCAGGTGCATCATTGGCAAAGAGAATGAATGTGTATTCATTTGTATGGCTTATCCAGCATGAGCATTGTGCCTTGGGCAAACAACCACAACTTGAAATATTCCTAAGAAAGACAGAGAAAAAGAAGCCAGCCTTTGATAAATCTGCAAGGTTTACACAGCTTTATTACACTCACAAAGAACCCCTAGATGTGGCTTTTGTTTCAATGCAGAGATGACTTGGGCTGTTGTTATACTCATTCATCTCTAAAGCTGGTTTCCAAATTCGAAATGAATATCCAACAGGTGATCTGTTCACTCTTTCCATCCCTGGACAATATTTTTCTTTTTCCTAATAGGTGAAACCATTAGCATTCAAATGTTCTCATTCACATACTATGGTTGATTTTGAAATATTGTCGTTTTTCCTTCATGATATCAACACAAAGCAGTTCACGCTCTATTTAAAAGAAAATTGGCAACCTTCATGCTACAAACATTGTATCAGGCACAATATTATGCATTAGTTATGCAAAGCACCATTAGCTGTCATTTTCCAAAAAAAAGGCGAGAACATGAGCAAATAGCAATTAAAAAAAAGGTTGGTTCAAATTATTGAGCAGGAATTTGTGTCATGTGCAAGATACTTATGTGCTGATGTTTACCTTCACTGGTAACTATTAGCTAACTATTTCAGTACTCCTGGGATTTTATTGATGATATAAAACCTTTATTAACATAACAAGATTCGTAAGACCCAAAAGGAAGAATTTCCAGAGTTGAATTGGCAATAAAAATGGTAATACCTGCTAAAATTTTAAATTTGTCATTAAATGGCATGTGTGACTGAGACCTGGCTGGGCCCGGAGGGAGGAGTTCATCTCTCTGAGATGTGTCCAGCCGGGTTTCAGGTATGGCATCAGCCATGACCCCAGGGAAGGGGGAGAGGAGTGGCTATTATAGCCAAGAAGACCTTTAGCCTACGCAGGCTCGCTGCTTCTGAGATTGCGGATTGTGAGTCGCTCCTTGTGAAGTTGGACCTAGGGGTTCAGGTGGGCTTGTTGCTCACGTACCTGCCTCCCAGCTGTGTGTCAACAGCCCTGCCTGCGCTACTTGAGGAGGTTGCTTGGCTGGAGGTTGAGTTCCCCAGGCTTATTGTCTTGGGGGACTTAAATGTACCATCGCTCGGCAAATCCTCTGGGTTGGCGCAGGAGTTCATGGCCACCATGGCAACCATGAACCTGACTCAAGTAGTTCAGGGTCCGACTCACGAGGGGGGACACACTCCCGACATGGTATTCCTCTCAGAACAGTTGAGCAATGATCTGAATTTAAGGGACTTAGATATTTTGCCTGTGTCATGGTCAGATCATTTTCTGCTACGGCTTGTTTTCAAGGCTCCAATCCTCCCCTGCAGGGAGGCGGAACCGATTAGGTGGTTCCGCCCCAGGCGTCTGATGCACCCAGAGAGTTTTCAGAGGACACTTGGGGTAATACCGGATTCCCTCATTCACAGTTCGGCAGAGTCCTTGGTTACGGCCTGGAATATGGCTGCGAAGGGGGCTCTTGACCGGATTGGGCCACTGCAACCTCTCTGTGGTAGCAGACCCAGGAGATCTCCTTGGTTTACTGAGGAACTCAGGGGGATGAAGCGCCAGAAGAGACGCCTAGAGATGCGATGGAGGAAAAGTAAATCTGAATCTGACCGAACACTATTAAGATCTTATATCAAGACTTATCAGGTGGCGCTCAAGGCGGCAAGATGCGCGTATCATTCCGCCTTGATTGCATCTGCGGAATCCCGCCCAGCCGCCCTGTTTAGGGTGACTCACTCCCTCCTTAATCAGGGGGGGGTTGATGAACCCTTGCAGGGTAGTGCTGAGGACTTTAATAAGTTTTTCGCGGATAAAATCGCTCAGATTCGGATGGACCTTGACTCCAATTGCAATGCAGTGTCGGCTGACAATGAGTCAGTCGAGATGACAGGGACTCATCTTGATCCTGTTGTGTGGGAGGAGTTTGACCTGGTAGCACTCGATGAAGTGGACAAGGCCATGGGAGCTGTGAGTTCCGCCACCTGTTTATTGGACCCGTGCCCCTCCTGGCTGGTTTCGGCCAGCAGGGAGGTGACACGGGGCTGGGTTCAGGAGATTGTCAACGCTTCTTTGAGGGAGGGGTCCTTCCTGGCTCCCTGCAAGGAGGCAATTGTGCGCCCCCTCCTCAAGAAGCCTTCCCTGGACCCAGCTGTGTTAAACAACTATCGTCCTGTCTCCAATCTTCCCTTTATAGGGAAGGTTGTTGAGAAGGTGGTGTCACTCCAGCTCCAATGGTCCTTGGATGAGGCCGATTATCTGGGCCCTCAGCAGTCAGGATTCAGGCCCGGCTACTGCACGGAAACTGCTTTGGTCGCACTGACAGATGATCTCTGGCGGGCCCGGGATAGGGGATATTCCACTATCCTGGTGCTACTTGACCTCTCAGCGGCTTTCAGTACCATCGACCATGGAGGGGTTGGGAGTTGGGGGCACTGTTTTGCAGTGGTTCACCTCCTACCTCACTGGTTGGTCGCAGTCGGTGTGGGCAGGGGGTCAGAGGTCGACCCCTAGGTTCCTCCCTTGTGGGGTCCCTCAGGGATCGGTCCTCTCCCCTCTGCTGTTTAATATTTACATGAAACCGCTGGGTGAGATCATCCGACGACACGGGGTGAGTTATCATCAGTACGCTGATGAATACCCAGCTTTACATCTCTACCCCGTGTCACTTCAGTGAAGCAGCGGAAGTGATGTGCCGATGTCTGGAGGCTGTTAGGGTTTGGATGGGTGCTAACAGGCTCAAACTCAACCCCGACAAGACGGAGTGGCTGTGGGTTTTGCTTCCCAAAGACAATTCAATCTGTCCGTCCATCACCCTGGGGGGGAGTTTTTGACACCCTCGGAGAGGGTCCGCAACTTGGGTGTCCTCCTCAATCCACAGCTAAATCTGGAACATCATCTTTTGGCTGTGGCGAGGAGGACATTTGCCCAGGTTCGCCTGGTGCACCAGCTGCGGCCCTATTTGGACCGGGAGTCTCTTCTCACAGTCACTCATGCCCTTATCACCTCAAGGTTCGACTACTGCAATGCTCTCTACATGGGGCTACCTTTGAAAAATGTTCGGAGACTTCAGGTAATGCAGAATGCAGCCGCGCGAGCAGTATTGGGTCTACCTAGAAATGCCCACATTTCAACATCACTCCGCAAGCTGCATTGGCTGTCAATTGGTTACCGAATGCAATTCAAAGTGTTGGTTATGACCTATAAAGCCCTACATGGCATCAGACCAGGTTACTTACGGGACCGTCTGCTGCCCCATGAAACCCAGCGACCGGTTAGGGCCCACAGAGTCGGCCTTCTCCAGGTCCCGTCAGCCAGACAGTGTCGCCTGGCGGGGCCTAGGGGAAGAGCCTTCTCTGTTGTGGCCCCGGCCCTCTGGAATCAACTTCCCCCGGAGATCCGTATTGCCCCCACCCTTTCCACCTTTCGCAAATTATTGAAGACCCATCTTTGCCAGCAGGCCTGGGGCAGTTAACACCTTGCCCCAGCCAGTGTATGTATGTTTGTATGTCTGTTTCTGGTTGATTGGTTTTTTTTTAATTAATGGGTTTTATAATGTATTTTAATATTGGATTTCTTTATGTTAGTATTCATGCTGTGAGCCGCCCTGAGTTCTTGGAATAGGGCGGCATAGAAATCTAATAAATAATAATAATAATAATAATAAATAACTTTAAACTTTTAGTGACCACATCGAGAGACCTTGTCTAGGATGATCTAACTACAAGCAGGCCTTTCAAGACTTCCAATCATTCAAAGCACTGTTATCAAGTCCACATCTTCTTCTGCTCTTGACGGGTCCTTGGTGCTCTCTAAGCTTGGTTGTTTTCATTGCAGACGTTTCATTGCCCAAACTAGGAAACATCATCGGTGCTGTTACCTAGTTTGGATAATGAAACGTCTGCAAGAAAACAGCCAAGCTCAGAGAGCACCAAGCACCTCTCATTTCAACCCTGAGCTACAAATATTCTGCTTTATTGGTTCTTCTGTTCTTTCTTTCCACCTTCCACAGAATTATAGACCTCTCAAGAGAATAAATTTGTGGACTAAATTGTTCTGATAATACAGCATGTGCATTCTCATACAGATGGGATCTGCATAGCTTTTATTCCATTTTAAGATATTTTCTGCTATGTTTCATTCATCAAAACAGAAAGGGACATCAATCATGCTTAGTATGGATAGGCTTTGTCTGTTTATTTTATTGTATTATTTTTACAGTTTTTGTAATTGATCGATTATGTGCCATCAAGTTGGTGTCAACTCTTTGACTATACAGATTTTCTCTATGATGATCTAACTTGGCCCTTTAGGTCTTCTAACAATGTACCCATTATCCTTGTGATTGACTTAATACCTTGCTGCTTTTTCCTTCCACCTTTCCCAGCATTAGAGTCTTCTCCAGAGAGCTAAGTCTTTGCCTAATGTGTCTAAAATAGAACAATTTGAGCTTAGTCATTTTTGCCTCAAAAATGGGTTGGGTTGATTTCTTTGATGATCCATTTATTCTGCAATCTTTGTAGACCATCCTAATGCTAAACCTCTGTATGATGTACAATGAGGCAAGCAAAACAAAAAAGGCATACAAGAATAACAAAACAGAACAAAGCATGCACACAAGATGAACTGCCCAAATAAATCAAAGTTCAATTGAACATGGAACAAAAATATTTTCCATATATGGAACCATTTTCTCCCATGAAATTTCATACAATTTCTCATGGTAGTCTTTAATTATCTTTTTTATTTCTTCATTTTTAAATTGTAAAGGACTTTCCCCTGTATTAGATGGTTTATCAGTTTTTTCTCCTTCTGTTTTTTAAGTTTATAGGATAGCCATCTTCCTGGTTTATTTACATTTTCAAAAAAGGTGTAGCTATAAAATATATGGTGAAAAAAAAAACAAAGAAAAAAGACAGCAACACATACTGTTAAGGGAAGAATTTTAAAAAATAGAATTAGAACTACAAATAAATCCACAAAAGAAAATACTGAAAATACAAATGGAAATAATAAAACATAAATTAAATTTAATGGAATCAGAAAAATATTTTCATTGCTTTGTGAAAAGCAAGTAGGGAAAAGGCTTCATGTGTTTTATTGCCTCATCCAAACCCCATGGATTTTTCTACAGAAATCTCTTGAACCATTTGGATCAAATGAGCAGAATGGACCTTGGCTTGTCTTTTGCAATTCCCAATAACCCTGAATAAGACACTGCTGAAATTCAGTAGCCCACCAACAAATTGCAGAAAGCTTGCTTTCCTGCTGATACATGTAGTCTTCGATTTACAACAGTTCACTTAGTGACTGTTCAAAGTTACAATTGCACTGAAAAAAGTGACTTAAGGCCATTTTTCACACTTATGACCATTGCAGCATTCTCATGATCATTAGCGTGATCAAAATTCAAATGCCTGGCAACTGACTCATATTTATGATAGCTGCAGTGTCCTGGGGTCACGTGCTTACCTTTGGCAACCTTCTGACAAGCAAAATCAAGGGGGGGAAGCCAGAGTCATTTACTATGATAAGAACTGCAGTGATTCACTTAACAATGGTGGCAGAAAAAGTCATAAAATGGGCCAAAACTCACTTAACAAATGCCTAGCTTAGCAACAAAAATTCTAGGCTCAGTTGTGGTCGTAAGTCAAGAACTACTTATACTTCAGATTAAATCTTTTGTTGTTCAAAAATTCAGTGAGTCTTGAGATAGGCTAAACAAGTCTAAAGAAGTGAGAGTACAAAGTCTTCTTCCCCCCCTTTCCCCCCTTCCTCCATCCAAAGACAATTCCAAGTTATAAAAGTGGGCATTACTAATGTGACTAAAGTCCCATTAAAATGTTCAGCTATTGAGGCTTTTTAAGTTTCTCTCTCTCCCTCTCCCTCTCCCTCTCTCCCTCTCCCTCTCCCCCCCTCTCTCTCTGTCTCGTGGTTGATATTTCAATTCCCAGAATTCCCTGGGAATTCATGGCTGGCTGGGAATTGAAGTGCATACATCCTAAAGTTGGGAGCCAAGATGGTGGACAGGCAGCAAAGGCTGCAAAGAGCTCCTGCAAAAGTAAAAGCTTTCTTTTATTTTATTTTATTTTTATTTTAACTTTTTAACTCTTTTTAACACTGCATTTTAACCTACTTTTAACCCATTTTAACCTATTTTTAACCCATTTTGACCTATTTTTAAATCTGTTTTAACCATTGTTTGACTTTTTATAATAGTCAAAGACTTTTTATAAAGGGTATATAGTGGAAAGGCTACCATTGTTTTACCTACATTTTAGGTAAAGTCAGTTTTTACCAAGAATGGGAAAAAGGAGAAAGAGACAGCATGTTCACTCGGCAGCACAAAGTTCTTCCAAGCCACTGAAGCAGCAGAAAATGGAAGATTTCTCTGCAAATAGACAATTTGCTCCAGTAAGTAACTCATCTGTATGTGACTCATTGGAATGTGATGTACAAACTGAACTTGAAAGCAAACAGCACATAGAACTTTCTGTTTCTCTCCCAGAAAATAGCTCCCCTCCCTGGAATTCAGCACCTGCTTTTCCTGCACAGGATGAAATAGTAACAAACTTAGTAAGGGAGAATGAAATAGATCTCCTTTCCAGACAAAGTTTGCTCACAGCAAAAAATGTAAATTCAATCTATGAACTTTTATCAATTGTCACAAATAAGGTTGATTGCTTGAAAGAGTCTTTTGCAAAGTTTATCAGCAGTCAGACAAACATTGCAGAAGGATCCAGAAGGACACATAATGATAGACATGGGATGGCTAATGCAAAAATGGAAACTAGAATAGACCCCTCTCCCACTTCTATAAAAGAGAGAGGAAAGAATATCCACAAAGAAAACAACACTCAGTCAGATAGTTCTAGAGGTGACCATTGTAACTTCATTGTAACCAGACCAACCTGGTTACCTTGCAAATCTATGACAGCAGAAGGAATAGAGGATGTTGGAGTGATAGAAAAGCTGTTAGGCAATCTCTAAGCCAGCTGCTCTGCTGTGAGTATAGGCAGATTGATTTATTACATGCAGAGTGGTTGCCAGCAAGAAGGCAATGTATAGGAATTTTGTTATCCTTCAAGTAGTCCATAATTCCCTCAATTCTTTTTAGAATGAAGCACTTTCTGAGCAGTTCTTCCAATATTTCCAATACATGTCTTCTGCTCAGGGAACCTGCGCCCACTCCTGGTTCAGTCTCTCCATGAGGGAACTATTGCTTTAAATCCAAGCAGCAACAGACCTCATGCTGATAAGTTTGAAGCAGGGGCAGCTGAATTGACCTTGAGAAAACAGAGAAGTGACCCACAAACAGATTTTCTCACAGTCACTGATTCTAATAATACACAGAGACTGGATGGTTTAAAAGAAGCATTGACAACAACTACTCAATCTTAGGATACAGGAGGATCTGGACAGATTTGAACACTGGGAGCTATCTAACAAAATGAAATTCAATGGTGAAAAAAGTAAGGTTCTACATTTAGGCAAGAAAAACCAAATGTACAGGTATAGTATAGGGGGTACCTTGCTCAATAGTAGTAACTGTGAGAGGGATCTCGTAGTCCTAGTGGACAATCATTTAAATATGAGCCAGCAGTGTGCTGCAGCTGCCAAAAAAGCCAACACAGTGTTAGGCTGCATTAACAGAGGGATAGAATCAAGATCACATGAGGTATTAATACCACTTTAAAATGCCTTGGTAAGGCCACACTTGGAATACTGCATCCAGTTTTGGTCACCATGATGTAAAAAAAAATGTTGAGTCTCTAGAAAGAGTACAGAGAAGAGCAACAAAGATGATTAGGGGACTGGGGGCTAAAACATATAAGGAACGGTTGTTGGAATTGGGTATGTCTAGTTTAACAAAGAGAAGGACGAGGGGGGACATGATAGCAGTGTTCCAATATCTCAGGGGCTGCCACAAAGAAGAGGGAGTCAAGCTATTTTCCAAAGCGCCTGAAGGCAGGACAAGAAGCAATGGGTGGAAACTAACCAAAGAGAGAAGCAACCTAGAACTAAGGAGAAACTTCCTGACAGTTAGAACAATTAACCAGTGAAAGAACCTGCCTCCAGAAGTGGTGAATACTCCAACACTGGAAGGTTTTAAGAAGAAACTGGACAGCCATTTGTCCAAAATGGTATAGGGTTTCCTGCCCGAGCAGGGGGTTGGACTAGATTACCTCCAAGGTCCCTTCCAACTTTATCATCATCATCATCATCATTATTATTATTATTATTAATGCATCAAATAATAATTATTATAATTGTCCTCCAACAAGTGCCCCTATGGAGAACTTGAACTGACTATATGAAGGCCATTGCAAGAAAAACACTTTAAACATCATGTCATGGAATGTAGCTGGGCGGTATCGATTTAGAGGCCTTAATCACTCTGATCTTCTGAAAGGCAAGGATATTATATTGGTGTAAGAGACTTGGACTGTTGATGATCTCCTGCTTAATGGCTATTATTCATATAAGCTGGAAGGAGAGACCCAGGGAGACTGAAAGGAGGGCTGGGTATATTTATTTCTACCAACTTGAGATCAGAGTCCATACTTATTACCCATTTAAACTATTTAGCTATGGCCTTTCTCCTCAAGTTGGACTCAGTCCTGCTTTTGATAATTAATGTTTGTCTCCCTCCTTCACTAAGAAAAGCTGAAACCACTGCTGTATGGCTGGAGTTGGAACACTACGTTAATAAACAACTCATGGAATACCCAAATGCCAGGGTCCTACTAGGGGGAGACTTTAATGCCAGATTGGGACCACATGATTATACACTATTCATGAAACATCAATACCTACCATAGGAGGTCCCTATACAAACCAACGCCCCCCTCATATGACTCTCTAAAGCAGCAGTTCTCAGCCTGTGGTTCGCAACCCCTTTGGGGGTCAAACAATCCTTTTACAGGGGTCGCCTAAGACCATCGGAAAACACATATTTCCGATAGTCTTAAGAACTGATTGGTGCGACTTGAGCCCGATTTTTGAAATGCACTCAAATCAAAGGCGGCAACGTCACGAAAGCAAAGGTGGTGTTTGATTTGATTCAATGTAAAAATGACGTAATTTGTTTACAAGAAACACATATTAGAATTACTGATCAGAAATATTTGATAAATAATAAATTAGGTTCACATTTTGTTGCAACGGCCGCTGAGAAGAAGAATGGAATTGTTATCTATGTTAAAAATCATATAAGAGCTAAATTAATAGAATCCGACATACAAGGTAGATATTTAGCAATTGAAATTTTAAAACATGGGAAGAAAGTTCTTTTGATGGGTATATATGCACCAAATCAACAACAAGGAAAATTTTACAAGTTAATACATAAAAGTCTTCTCCTATATCAGTGGTTCTCAACCTTTCTCAGGTTGAGACCCCACTTGGCCCGCCCATGTGCGCCGCGACCCCGACCCGGGCCGGAAAAAAAAATAAAAAAAATTAAAAAACAAAACAAAATGGCGGCCGCGACGGGCGGATCCACGCATGCGCAGATTGGCCCGTCGCACGCGCCGTGCATGCGCGGATCCGCCCGTCGCCGTCCGCCATTTTGTTTTTTTTATTTTTTTTATTTTTTTTATTTTTTTAATTTTTTTTTATTTCTTTTTCGGTGTGATGGGCGGATCTGCGCGTGCGCGGCGCACACGCGCCAAAAGAAATAAAAAAAATTTAAAAAAAACTAAATTTTTTTTTAAAAAAATAAAAATTAAAAAAAACAAAATGGCGGCCGGCGGTGTCCGGCGACCCCCACGAAATGGTCGTGCGACCCCAAATGGGGTTGCGACCCCAAGGTTGAGAACCGCTGTCCTATATTCTTCCTTCAGTCAGATGAAAGAGATTGCACTTTTGAAATGTATTTCAAAAGAAAAAAATACCAGTGATATCCTAATGAATGAAGCGTGAAATCCCTTAAAGTTTTTCATTACAAGATGGTTTGTAAAGAAAACAAAGACAATTAATATTATGTCTTTTACGGTACAATTTTCCCTTCATTGTTGGGCAAACTCTCTAGCACCCCATCTTCCCAGTCAGTCTGAAGGGAAAACATTAGGGTCAAACATCTTCCAAAGGTCTCTCTTTTTTTTTTTTTTAAGAAAAAAAAGGAAGTAAGAGAAGCCAGAGAAAGTTTAACATAATGGAAGAATTTATAATGGGAAACAACAGCACTAACACACTAACATCTTATTCCAATGTCACAATAAATGTAACTGTCCACTAAAAAAAAAAACCTTAGAGAAATGTTAATCATAACATAACATAACATAACATAACATAACATAACATAACATAACATAACATAACATAACATAACATAACATAACATAACATAACATAACATAACATAACATAACATAACATAACATAACATAACATAACATAACATAACATAACATAACATAACATAACATAACATAACATAACATAACATAACATAACATAACATAACATAACATAACATAACATAACATAACATAACATAACATAACATAACATAACATAACATAACATAACATAACATAACATAACATAACATAACATAACATAACATAACATAACATAACATAAAACATAATATCACAACACAGGTGGGAGATAGAGATGGTAGAGGTAGAGGAAAAAAACCAAAGCTCATTTCACTGGATTGGCTGTAGATATCTCAGGAATGGCAGTCTTCAGCAAAGAATTATTTTCATGAGTGTCAGGTTGGTTAATCCTGATCCACACTGAGTGACAGTAAAAGGCTGGATGAATATCTCCCCCCCCCCATGCAAAGCAGATGCTTGATCATGTTTGTACTTTGCTCCTATCTTGGAACTTAGGGACTGTCATGCAAATAAATAAAAGGGTAGGAATAAATCTCACAAGCTTAGCTTCCAATTGCTGGAAGGCTAATTTTTGCAAAAATGAGAAAAGGAAAGCAAAGCATTCTTCCACATTTGCCTAAAGGAAGACTTGCTAAATATTGAAAGCAAATAATCTTTGGCTAGGAGAATGTGTGGGAAGGAAAGGCAGCAGAAGAGCCCTCAGGAGTAGGCACAGCTGTAACTGCCTGCCAGTTCTGAAATAAACAGCGATGACAAATGGAGGAAAAATATCAACCAGCAACTCTGACTGACACTGAATAAATGAGTGGATGAATAAATAAATGGTAATGCTAAGATGAATTGCTGCTTAGAGAGAAATAAAAAAAAAATTATGAAGTTTTAGGTTGTGGTGCTTTTTTATTGTTTTGGATTTTGCATAAAAATCTATACCAGTAAATAAAAGAGAGAAGGGGGGTAGGGGTAAATGTTTGTGATCCCTGAGGAGGAAAAAAATGATTGGTGGGAACATTGATGAAGTGAAAATTCATCAGAAATAAAAAGAATGAACAGGCAAATCATACATGGTTGTAACTTGCATTACTGTGGACAAGAATCTGGTTATGCTTTGACAACGGCAACTGCAAACAGGGGCCTCATAAACTTGAACAGACAGCAATGGGGCAAAGGGTTAAAGGAGGGTTTCTCAACCTTGGTCCCTTTAAGAGGCATGAACTTCAATTCCCAGAATTCCCGAATTCTAGAATTTGCTTTGCTGGCTGGGAATTGAAATCCATGCCTCTTGAAGGGACCAAGAATGAGAAACACTAGGTTAAAGCCTCTTTATCCTTCCAAGTCCCAATCTTCTAAGCTTACTTTAGAAAAAGAACAAAAAAACAAAAAGTCAGGAAGATGACAACTATGATGAGGATATTGGAAAGGATGATGAAGATGAGAATGAGATTGATGATTTATTCAATTTATATAACTTCCTATTTCATGTATGTGACTCTGGGCAGCTCACACAGTTTAAAACCCAAACCAGAATAAAAATAAAACAATAATGTACAACCCTATTAAAACTACTAACATTCAAATAAACATAAAACATAGTCACAGTCAGCAGGCAAACTTGAACAATATAATCCAGGGGTCCCAATCCCTGGTCCGTGAACCCGTACCAGGCTGTAGCATGCCAGCAACTGGTCCGCAGAAACAAGCAGGCAGCACACAAAACCATGCACTCTCTGGTCTGTAGAAAAGCCTTTCTCCATGGAACCGGTCCCTAGTACCCAAAAGGTTGGGGACCTCTGATAACCATTACAAAAGCTCACCACTACAGCCAGACCCTCAAACATAATGGCCCATGTAGAATCATTGGTGCTCTCTCAGCTTGGTTGTTTTCTTGCAGATGTTTCATCACCCAATTAGGTAACATTATCAATGCACTGACAATTAACATCAACAGATGATGTTACTTAGTTGGGTATGAAGCATCTACAAGAAAACAACCAAGCTCAGGGAGCACCATAGATCACACAGTTCAACCCTGAGCTTCAAATACTCTCTTCTATTGATACAATGGCCCATCCTAAAGACCAGAAGAATCAGGGCAAACCTAAGTTCTGAGAGAATGATGTTCACAAGGGTAGGCATCACGGCAGAAAAGGGTCTCTTCCTAGGTGCTGTCAGATGACATTTCTTAGCAGACGGGACCCATAAAATTCCTGTCCTGCCAGATCTGATGGGATGGGTAGATGCAACCAGGGAGAAGCAGCTCCTTACATTTCTTGATTGCATGCCAGGTGGGTTTTTAGAAGTCATTATCATCACCCTGAATTGCACCCGGTAATACACTGGTAGCCAATGAAACTTATGGAGTATGATGTACTTGAGGAGCACATGAGTGCACATTTTGCACTGGCTGAAGCTTCTGAATGCTCCTCAAGGGCAATCTCTTGTAAAGCAAGTTGCAGTAATCTATTTGGGAGTAAACAGGGGATGACTGACTGAGAACAGAGCCTTCTAATACAGAAAAGGGTGCAAGTGATGCACAACATGATAATGTGTACACTAGGTTACATTCCAGTGCTTTGATCATGTGATGAAATTAAAAGTGACTAAGAAAGAGTGGCCTAGAGGTGGAGCTCTCGCCTCACAATCAGTATGCTGTGAGTTCAGTCCTAGGAAGCAGCAGGTAAATAATAATAATAATAATAATAATAATAGTAATAGTAATAATAATAATAGTAATAGTAATAAAGTTGGAAGGTACCTTGGAGGTCATCGAATCCAACCCCCTGCTCAGTCTCTTCTTAAAAACTTCCAGTGTTGGAGCATTCACCGCTTCTGGAGGCAGGTTGTTCCATTGGTTAATTGTTCTAACTGTCAGGAAGTTTCTCCTTAGTTCTAGGTTGCTTCTCTCCTTGATTAGTTTCCATCCGTTGCTTCTTGTCCTGCTTTCAGGCACTTTGGAGAATAACTTGATTCCCTCTTCTTTGTGGCAGCCCCTGAGATATTGGAACACTGCTATCATGTCCCCCCTCATCCTTCTCTTCATTAAACTAGACATACCCAATTCCAGCAACCGTTCCTTATATGTTTTAGCCTCTCTCTCTGTGCAAAGAGAAAATATCTGCTGTGAACTCCGCATAGGCTTCAAGGTGGGCATCCAGCCAGTAAATGCTCAGCTCCATTCAAGTGCCCCGACTTGACTCCACTCTGATGCAAGGGATTACAAAGACGTTAAAAGAAAGAAAAAAAGTGACTAAGAAGAAATTTGGGGGAGGAGCCATTATTTTTATATTTTGCTATGTTATTCTTGCCCTAAATCAACAAGTAAAGTTTTAGATGGGATTAATTACTCTTTGGAATCTTTGGTGCTCTTTGAACTTGGTGGTTTTCTTTCAGAAGTTT
The DNA here is from genome assembly GCA_034064705.1 of Bothrops alternatus. NCBI lineage: Eukaryota > Metazoa > Chordata > Lepidosauria > Squamata > Viperidae > Bothrops > Bothrops alternatus. The sequence continues at coordinate 4,546,241 of JARGCV010000230.1, read as the reverse complement.
CATTACCAAACTAAGGTAACCTGATCGGTGTTAGAAGATAACTTTTTCCTGATGTGAGTGCACACATGCCAACAATTGGACTAAGTTAAGTCCTCTAAAACTCTAAGGCCAAGTATGACCTTAGGTTGAAAAGGTTACTGCATCTAGACTAAATGGCCTGCAATGGAGATTTGAGATTCTGGTAAGCCACAATTAGTCTTTTAGACACATGCAAGACTGAATGGTTAAAAAAAAGAAGTGGTTAGTGTTTTGATTTCATGTAATTGAAAAATAAGCTTAATTAAAAGCACAGTAAATTAAGTACACCCCTCTAATAGAACTACTCATGTATTTAATAATTCTCCTCTTCACATTAAAGTTTATAGTTCAGTGATAACTTTTGGAAGCATTCAAGGGACAGGTTCAAAGCATTTTTAGGGACCTACGTGGCCTTGGGACCTCAAGTTGCACAACTCAAGATTGCATTAGCTTTACGTTTCTTAAACTTTTGGAAAACTCATCCTTGTTATTTAGGGTTCACCATGATGACAGGACATTTCACAGCAGACACAGATTTTTCCATGAATAATAAGCATGTGAATAAGTTTGTTTTCCCATTAATTTTCGAACCATTTGTCAGTTAATCCAACATATAAAAAGGAAGCTTCTGATTACGACTGCAGCTAAGAATAAATCTCATCCCTCCCATCATTTCCATTGGACTTTATATATTGTTCTCAGCAAGGTTTGTTTTCAGGTGAGGAACTATTTTATGACAGCCTATTAATCTAACCTCCTCCCCCCCTCATTGGACTTGATCAAAGAATGTCAAGAATGCATCAACTTTAAAAATGAAATGCTTCAGAATATTTGCATTTTGCTTTATTTTTTAAGGAAGTTACATTTTAGTTCTGTATTAGAATATAAGCTCTCTTTTTTTCAACTCAACTCAATTCAACTGTGAACTGAGAATGCAAATTTTGGAATACTGAGTTCTCCTTGATAAATATGTAACAAATCATTCTCTTCTCCTTATAGTCAACAAACCTTTCTAGGGCTTAACTATGACTAGAAAAAGGTTGATACATGGAAGCCCTTTGGTACTTTGCTTGTTCCCTCTCAGTTAAGTAGGGGCCGTAGGAAAAAATAATAACTTTTATTTGAACATACTCTATTACACTTTCCAAATGGAGTTGTGCAGTTGTGATTGAAGTATGCCAGAATCTGAATTCCTCTTCCCTTTGCACACAACATTCCAGGCATTTCCCCTCCCCTATTTTGGGGTCATGACTCACATCTTCCAATTAATTTGGAGGACAAAGATTTACTTCCTTTCTGTTTCCCAGGCTTTCCCCCCTCCCTCCTCTGCTCTGCATTAACTCTCAAAATACCAGACAGTTTTGCATATTTTGTCAAAGCAAGAATATACAGTATTTGCAGCATTGACATCCGGCCCCCCTTACAAGAAGGACAGATCCTGTAATGTAAACAAAAGCATAGGTTAATGACTAGTTTTCAATTTGTTGGGATGTTTCACATGAAACCTTTTGACCAATCTGTCAGCTTTCACTTCACTGGATTTCACCCAGGTGGCTTCAGACAACGGGTATCCCTTCCATTGTACTAGGTACTGCAATTTCCCTTTAAAGATTCTAGAGTCAAGAATATGTTTCACTTCATAGTGGGTCTGTCCCGCAACTATGAGGGACCCAGGTGCCTTCTTTGGGGGAAGTCTTAAAGTGGAGCCCCGATAAGGTTTCAACAAGCTGCAATGGAAGACTGGGTGAATTCTCCCTAAAAGTCTAGGGAATTTTAGTTCTATGGTGACTGGATTGATGATCCTTACTATGGGGAAAGGCCCCAAGAATTTTGGTCCCAATTTCTTGCTGGGCAATTTGAGGTGTAGATATTTAGTTGACAAATAAACCTTTTCCCCAAGTTGGAATGTTCCTTGGGGAGCCCTCTTTTTATCAGCCTGCTTTTTATAGGTTTCAAAAGTCTTTTTAAAGCAGTTTTTGTGTTTCTCCAAACTTCTTCCCACCCCCTCACCCACTGGTCAAGTGTCTGGGAAGCGGGGGGGGCACCTGAGGATATTCAGGTATTGGGCTGAACTCTTTTCCTGTGGCCACTCTGAAAGTCATGTAGCCGGTACTGCTGTGCACAGAATTATTGTATGCCACCTCCGCAAAAGGGAGGAGATCAGTCCAGTTCATCTGTTGGTAAGAAACATAGCACCTTAAGAGACGCTGGATGAAGTGAAACCAGACTGGGAGGCTGGAGCCCCAGCCTCCTGCGTCTGTCCCGTTCACTCGCCGTTCGCTCGCCGGAGGGGCAACAAAGGAAGAGGGATCTTTCAGGAGCGTGGATTTGGTGGTGACCAATCTAGGTGTGCTGAATGCCCCCTCTAAAGGGGTGATTGAAAGATTGCCGGGGAAGCCTGAAGCAATCCGAGTTGCCTGCTTCCGGGAGAAAAAACATGAAGCAATAGCTGATTTCCAACAACAAGTGACGTCTGGGTGAGCTGAATTCTTTTCCTCCTCCTTGTGCTTTAAAATATTGAGACCCTAAAAAGGAGAAACTGAAAGAGTAAAGAACCCCAGAGACTTTTGAGCGGCGAATTTAACATAAAGGGGAAAGTTATTTAAATGAATAACAACTAGCAGACTAAAGAGTTGTAAATAAGCCAACGAGGACATCTGCTGGCAGAAAATAAGAACTAAAGGAATTAAAAAACCAGTGACCTTGGAAAAGCCCTGTTTTGAGATAATAAAAGAAAAACTGTTTATAGTTACACTTGTTGATCCTGGCAAAAGACTAAACAAGACTGGAGGAGGCAATTTTGTCTCACAATAGCGGATTCTTGATTACGCTTGGGACATAAGTCTAAGACTGTGAGCATCAAAAATGAGTACATCTAACATCTCCAGACTTGCAAAGAAAACTTCTTCAGCGCCCTCTGTCGGACAAGCCAGCCCAACAACTCAGAGTTCTGTTAGCATACTGTTACAACGTGAAAAAGCAAATACACCACAAGAAGAACAAACATCTTTAAAATTAATTCATCAATTACTACAGCAAAATCATATTGAGACACAAAGCAAATTGGACAAAGTAAGCGAAGAAATTTTGGATATAAAGGCACAATTTGAAGCTCAGAATCAAAAAATTATAAGAAATGAACAGAAAATCCAGGAAGTGGAACTTAAAACGCAAGACATTGATAAAAAGGTGGAGATGTTACTGCAAAAGAATGAAAGATTGGAGCAATCAAATCACAAGCTAGAATGTGCCATGGCAATAGTAGAAATGAGAGAAGCGGAATATTACCTGAGATTTCAAAATATTCCTGAAAATACTGAAGAAAATATAGAAACGGTAATTATTGAGTTGTTGGCAGAACTTCTAAATGCAGATCAAACTGATATCCAGAATGACAGAACTTATCGCATGAGTACAGCGTATGTAAGAAAAAATAGATTACCAAGAGAAGTGCATGTGAGGTTTACAAAAAAATCAACAAGAGATGAAATATTGAGGAAAGTCAGAGAGGAACCCTTACAATATAAAAATAAAGAAATTGTGATTTTAAAACGGATACCCAGAAGAGTGAGAGATACTCGGAGACACTATCATTTCTTAACTACAAAACTGATTGCCAAAGGCATAAATTTTAGATGGCTAATGCCGGAAGGCATTTTAATAAATTGGAACAATACAAGATATCGATTGGATTCAATTTGGAAAGCAGAGGATTTTGAAGAAAGAAATAGAGTAATTTTGGATGAAGGTCTGCAACAACAAGAGGAAAAACAGACAGAAGAAACACCCCAAGGAGCAACGGCACAACCAGAACAGCAGCAGGAGAAAAGTGAACAAACAGGTGAAGGAGAAGGAACTGCTAAAGAACAAAGGATTACAAGATCGACTAGACCTAAATATAAGTAATGAAAGAGAAAATGGAGGAAAAAAACGAGATTTTTTCGGTAAATGTAAATGGATTAAACTCCCCAACAAAAAGAAATAAATTTTTTAGGAAACTTCAGAAATTAAATATAGATATAATTTGTTTACAAGAGACACATATAAAAAACCAACATTATAAATTTTTGGAACACCCCAAAATGGGGAAGCTTTATTATACATCAGCACAACAAAAGAAACGAGGGGTGGCGATATACGTTAAAGAGACAATAGACTCCAAATTAATATACTCAGATGAAGAAGGAAGAATTGTTATGGTTGAAATATACCTGCACCAAAAACAAATATTGTTAGTGGCAATTTATGCCCCAAATGACAGTCAAGGACAATTTTATCAAAGACTACACAGGAAATTAATAGAAATGGAATATCAGAATATTTGTTTAATAGGAGACTTTAATGCAATAGTAGATGAAATAATGGACTATAAGAGCAGTAAAACAGGAAAACTTGGAAGGAGAAAATTACCCAAGGCATTTTTTGATATGGCAGAAGAAATTGGAATTCAAGACATCTGGAGAGAAATTAATCCCCAAAATCAACAGTATACTTTTTATTCAAATAGCCATAAGTCCTGGTCAAGAATTGATATGATTTGGATGACTTCTGAATTAAAGATAGATATACAGGAAATTGAGATAGAAATAGGTACATGGGCAGATCACAACCCTTTAAAAGTGACATGGAAAGGAATAAAAAAAAAACCAAGATGGATTTTAAATCAATCGATATTAAAAGACAAAAAATTTGTAGATTTGGCTAAAAAAGAAATGGAATTTTTCTTTAAAGAAAAAAAAGAAGATATATCATTACAAAATGTATGGGATACAGCTAAAGCATATTTAGCTGTAATGTACATGTATAGCTATGATGTACATGGCAAAGAAAAACAAACAGAGAAGACAGTAATATTTAATATTAAAAGAAGAATTTAGAAAATTAGAAATAGAATTACAAAAAAATCCACAGGAAAAGACGGTGAAGAGAGAAATGGAAATAATAAAACATAAGCTCAACCTGCTGGATTCAGAGAAATTGGCCGAACAAATAAAAAGAGCAAAACAAATTTTTTTTGAAAATGCTAATAAGCCAGGAAGATGGCTAGCTTATAAGCTTAAAAAGCAGAAAGAGAAGAAAATAATACATAACTTAATAGATGGGAAAGGTTGTTTACAATTTAAAAAAGAAGAAATAAAAAAGATAATTAAGAACTATTATATGGAATTGTATGGTAAAGAGGAGGCTACAAAAGAGATAATTGCTCAATAGTTAGAAGAAAGTAAACTACCAAAGATACCAGAGACATTTAAAGTCATGTTAGAAGAAAGAATAACAACGATGGAGATATTAGAGGCTATAAAGCGACAAAAGAACGGAAAAACACCTGGTCCAGATGGGCTACCGGTGGAACTGTATATAAATTTACAAGACATATTAAGCGAGCCACTGAAAAAGGTTTGCAATGGACTATTGTTACAGGCCAAACTTCCAAATACATGGATAGAAGCAAATATTACTTTGATACCAAAAGAAGATACAGATTTGACATATATCAAGAACTACAGACCGATTTCACTACTGAATGTGGATTACAAAATTTTTATTTCAATAATGGCAGAGAGACTGAAAAGATATTTAGTTGAGTTTATACATCCAGATCAAAACGGCTTTTTACCAAAGAGACAGATTAAAAATAATTTAAGGGTGATAATGGACGTATTAGAATATTATGAATTACACCCAGGGAAACAATTAGCATTAGTGTTTTTGGACGCCCAAAAAGCGTTTGATAATGTTTCTTGGCAATTTATGGTTCAACAATTACAAATAATGGATTTTGGAAAAAACGTTATAAACATGATAAAAACAATATATAGTAATCAGACAGCAAAAGTGATAGTAAATGGAGATTACACTGAGAACTTTGAGATAAGAAAAGGCACCAGACAAGGATGCCCACTATCTCCTTTATTATTTATCTTTACTTTGGAAGTATTAAATAGAAGGATAAGGCAAGATATAAAAATTAAAGGATTGAAAGTAAAAGATGAAACATATAAATTACAAGCATTTGCTGATGATTTAGTATTTATTTTGGAAGAACCTTTAGAGATGATTCCTAAACTATGGGGAAAGATAGAAGAATATGGAGAAGTGGCAGGATTAAAAATAAATAAAGATAAGACCAAAGTAATAGTAAAGAACTTTACAGATAAACAAAAAAGACAAATATTAGAGAAAACAGAGGTACAAATAGTGAAAAAAGTTAAGTATTTAGGTATTTACCTTTCAGCTAGATGTTCGTCAATAAAACAAGATAATTACATAAAATTATTGAAGCAAATAAAATTAGATTTAGAAAGATGGAAAAATCTCCAATTATCAATATTAGGAAGAATTGCTACAGTAAAGATGAATGTCTTGCCAAAGGTTTTATTTTTATTTCAAAAAATTCCGATAAAACTTGAGAATTTTTTTTTCAAAATTTAAATTCATTGGTTTTGAATTTTATTTGGCAAGGGAAAAAAGCTAGAATCAAAATGAAAACATTACAAGATGCTAAGGAAAATGGAGGTTTTGGGCTGCCACTCTTTCACCCAGTGTTAACTTGGGTGAAAGAGTGGATAACACTTAGAAATAAAAGGTTATTGTATTTAGAAGGTCATGATTTACAATTGGGGTGGCATGCTTTTTTATGGTATGGGAAAAACAGAGTTCATAAATACTTTCAAAATCATGTTGTAAGAAATGCATTATTAACAGTTTGGGAAAAAATTAAAGCTAAACTATATCTTAAAATTCCAGGGTGGTTGTCAACGTTGGAGGCATTTACTCATCCGAATTTAGTGGACTTTGAGAAAGTATGGATATTCTAGATATTCATGGGAAATTAAAATCCAAACAAGAATTGGAAAATTTAGGAATTAATTTATCTTGGTGGGCACATTTACAGATATTAAATAGATACGAAAAAGATGTAAAAATGTATGGATTTTATAAGGATCAAAATGTGTTTGATAAGATTTTGTTGACCACAGATGAGAAATTGATTAAGAAAATGTATAATTTTTTTGTTAATTTTAGATATGGAAAGTGAACAAGTGAAAGAAACAATGATAAGATGGGCAAAAAATTTTTGTTATAACATAGAATTAGAAAAATGGCAAATGTTATGGGAGAGAAACTATAAATTGACAATGTCAACTTCATATAAAGAAAATCTGTATAAAATGTTTTATAGATGGCACCTTCCACCAGCAAGATTAGCAAAAATGTTTAAAAATATGTCAGATAGATGTTGGAAATGTAAACATAATATAGGCACGTATTATCATATTTGGTGGACATGCGGGAAGGCAAAGGTTTATTGGAAAAATATACATATGTGGTTAGAAAAAATATTGGATGAACAGGTGGATTTTAAACTAATAAGCAGAAATTATACTTAATTCTACATATTACTACAGCAGCAAGAATAATTTTTGCACAATATTGGAAGAATGAAGCTTTGCCATCAGAAGAAGAAATAATCAGGAAGATTTTGGAATGTGCAGAGATGGATAGATTAACCATGATGCTGAAAGACAAAGAAGACACAGACTATTATCAAATTTGGAACTTAATTTACACTTGGTTAGAGAAAAGAAGCAAGGATTAGGAATTGAACATGTATTAGTTTAGCAAATTTCAGACAACTTGTTGATTGGAAAACTTAACATATATTGGGGAAAAAATTAATAAAAAAGATTGGAAAAAAAAAGAAAGAAACGTAGCACCTAAGATATTGCTCCACCATTTTGTTAGCGGCTTCTGCGGCCCCATTGGTGGCCGGATGAAAAGCAGATGATAAACCTTGAGATGATCCAATTAATGTAAGGATACGTTTCCAAAATTTCTCCGTGAACTGCACCCCTTGTCCAAAATTATTTGCTTAGGGGCACCATGCAGCCGGTAGTTTTGTTTCAGGAACAATTTGGTCAGTCGTTGGGCAGATGGGAATCCTTTGCAGGTGATGAAATGACCCTGCTTCGAGAACAGGTCTATTACAGTCCAGATGACAGTATTTCCACTACTTTCAGGTAGGTCTACTATAAAGTCCATAGCTATTTCTTCCCATGGTTGAGAAGGGTCTGCCATGGGCTGCAGTAACCCAGGGGTTTTCCCTGGGATTCTTTTCATTGTGGCACATACAGTACAGCTTTTTACATAGTTTTCCACATTCCTTTTCAGCCCCCGCCATCAAAATTGCTGGTGGGTGAGGTGTAGGGTTTTCAAATATCCAAAGTGTCCAGCCTGTTTTACATCATGGCTGTGTTTCAGAGCATTAAGACAGAGGGATTCTGGCAAATATAGCTTATCCCCTTTGTAAGCCAAACCATCCCTGCACGTTAGGGAGGATTGATTATATTTGAACCATTGGTTGGTGAGGAGCTTTCGTTTTATTTTCTTTACTCCAGGGTCATAGGATTGGGGACCCTGTGAGGTGCAAGTTGAGCAGCAGTTTGTGGATTGGGGATAATTGCCTCGTTCACCTCCCCCCGTTCGCTCTTGTATTGGGGTAACCTGAATAGCGCATCAGCTAGGAAGTTCTTTCCTCCTGGTATGTACTTTAGAGTGAAGTTGAAGCAGTTAAAGTACTGTGCCCACCACACTTGCTTTGGGGACAATTTGTGAGGAGTTTTCAGTGCTTCTAGATTTTTGTGATCTGTCCATACCTCAAATGGTACCTTGCTCCCTTCTAGATAGTGTCACCAGTTAATAGCACCCAGGCCTCTTTCTCCCAGATTGCCCATCTCCGCTCGCTCTCAGTAAATTTCTTAGAGGTGTAGGTGCAGGGTTGCAGGACCCCACTTTTGTTCTTTTGCAGTAACACAGCTCCAACTGCCACATCGCTGGCATCAGCTTGAATCACAAAGGGTTCCTCTGGGCATGGGTGCTTTAGGGCCAGTTCAGCCGCAAATAGTCTCTTTAAATTCTCAAAAGCTGTTTGACAGTCCATTGTCCATGCTAGTGGTTGGCCCGGTCATGGCTTCCCTCCTCCTTTCCCTGTTTTGAGTAGTTCTGTAAGAGGTAGGCCAATTTCAGCGAAAGAGGGGATGAATTGACAATAAAAGTTGGCAAAACCCAGAAAACTCTGGAGCTGTTTGCGAGTCTTCAGGGGCTGCCATTCGATTATAGCTTTCACCTTGGCTGGATCCATTTCAATACCCTCGTTGGAAATTCTGTAGCCAAGATAGTCTAATTGAATTGGTGAAATTGACATTTTGACAATTTGACATAGAGTTTGGCATTCAATAGTTTCTTTAATACTTCTCTTACCAGCTTCATGTGATCAGTTCTGGTCACCCCAGTTCAAGGAAGACACTGACAAACTGGAGCAGGTTCAAAGGAGAGCTACCAAGATGGTGAACGGTCTACAAACCATGTCCTATGAGGAACGGTTAAAGGAATTAGGAATGTTTAGTCTACAGAAAAGAAGACTGAGAGGAGACATGATAGCTGTCTACAAATACCTGAAGGGCTGTCACAGTGCAGAGGGATCAGCCCTGTTCTCACTTGCCCAAGGAAGGACTAGAAACAATGGGATGAAACTGCAGGGGAAAAGATTCTTTTGCCTGTTTTGAGTACTTCTGTAATCTCGGTAAAAGAGGGGATGAATTGACGATAAAAGTTGGCAAAACCCAGAAAGCTCTGGAGCTGTTTGCGAGTCTTTGGGGGCTGCCATTCGATTATAGCTTTCACCTTGGCTGGATCCATTTCGATATCCTCATTAGAAATTCTGTAGCCAAGATAGTCTAATCGGGTTTGGTGAAATTCACATTTCGACAATTTGGCATAAAGCTTGGCATTCAATAGTTTCTTTAACACTTCTCTCACCAGCTTTATGTGATCAGTCATATTTGTGCTGTATATCAGGATATCATCAAGATACACCAAAACCCCTTTGTACAAGTGATTGTGTAGGACCTCATTAATCAACTGCATGAATACAGCTGGGGCCCCCTGTAGTCCAAATGGCATGACTTTGAACTGATAGCTCCCGATAGGACAGTTGAAGGCAGTTTTCCACTCGTCTCCCTCTTTTATTCTCACCTGGTAATATGCCTCTCTCTTCAGGGTTAGGGTCCCTGGCAGAGGGAGACAGGTTCTGATAGGTTTTCTGCTGGGCCATAGGAGGGGTATAGGCTCCTCTCTCCAGGAATTAATTTCTGCTTTTCACCTCTGGGTTTTGAAATCTTTCCAGCGACTCACCCAAAACTTCATTATCTCTGCATTCTGCTTTTGAAGTCTTTGCTCTCGACTGGGAGATCTGCCAGAATTCTCCCTTTGCTGGCTGGCTGCCGCTCCACTGATTTGTATTTGTCTGCCAAAATTAATCTTCCCACAGCATGCTGTCTTCAGGCAAATTCCCTTTTCTCATGATAGATTTTCTTCCCCTGAATCTTTACCAGCTCCTCTCAAGCTTAGAGGCAGTGGACGGAGTTCAGCACCCCAGGTCGTTTGAAAAGGATGGAGATTCTGGCATGATGTCAAGGTTCCGACTAATGAAACACTTCAAAGAACTTCCAGGCATGTTTATCTTAAAGCCTTTATTAACAGTCTTACAAATTGACGGCACATCATGGAGGTATGCCAGAATCTGAATTCCTCTTCCCTTTGCACACAACATTGCAGGCATTTCCCCTCCCCTATTTTGGGGTCATGACTCACATCCTCCAATTAACTTGGAGGACAAAGATTTACTTCCTTTCTGTTTCCCAGGCTTTTCCCCCCTCCCTCTTCTGCTCTGCATTAACTCTCAAAATACCAGACAGTTTTTCATATTTTGTCAAAGCAAGAATATACAGTATTTGCAGCATTGACATCGGGTTTCTGCGCGTTGCATAGAAGTATCTTGCGAACAGGAACACACAAGCCCCTTAAAAAGAAACTTTGCATTGATGTACAGTTACAAGGAGTCCCCTTATTGATGGAGCTGGACACCGGGTCCACTCTATCGATCATTTCACACAATACCTTTAAAAGGATTTGCTGCAGTCATGGCCTTCGAGTCAAACTCAGGACATCAAACTTAATTCTTACTGACTTTCAAAATTCAAAGTACATTCTCCAAATGTACTTGGAGAAGCCATGCTCAAAGTGCAGTGTAAGGCTTTCCAAGGCTTAGATGTGGTGGTTGTTGGGGGTGATCATACGAGTCTAATCGGACTCGATTGGTTTGCGGCCCTGGGAATCCAGGTGACTGGCCTGAATAGTCTGCAAACTCCAGGAATTGCAGAAGTCTGCAGAGAGTTTGTGGATGTGTTTAGTTTGGAGCTTGATTCATACAAGGGGCCTCCCATTGCCCTGCGGTTAAAACATCACACCGGTTAGGATTAAGCCTAGGAGGGTGCCCTTCGCCCTCAAGGGCAAGATTGATGCTGAGCTGGACAAGCTGCTCCAGCAAGGCATCTTAGAACCTGTGGACTCAAGTCCATGGGAAACCCCCATTGTAACGCCTTTAAAAGCTAATGGGGAAGTCCGAATTTGCATGGACTATAAGTGTACTTTGAACACAGCTTTGTAACAGCATGCATATCCTGTACCAGTAGTGAGTCATATTCTGGCCTCCCTCAAAGGGGAAAAACTGTTTGCAAAGCTTGATTTAGCACAGGCCTATCAACAGCTACCTGTTGATGAGGCAACTGCTGAGTCCCAAACAATAGTGACCCATAGGGGTGCTTTTAAGGTAAAAAGGTTACAATTTGGGGTGAATGTTGCTCCTGGCATATTCCAGAGTGTCATGGAGTGCATGCTCAGGGGTATTCTGGGGGTTTGCCCCTATTTCAATGACGTCCTCATCACAGGGGAGTCATCACAGAATTTGGCTGAAAGATTAAGGGCTGTGTTGCTGGGGTTCCACCAAGTGGGCCTCAAATTAAAAAAGGACAAATGCAAAATTGGAGTTACTTCCACAGAATTTTTAAGGTTTAAAATAGATGCTCAAGGCATCCATCCTGCAGAATCCAAACTGAAGGCCACTCAGGAGGCCCCAAGTCCCAAATCGAAAAGTGAGCTTCAGGCTTTCTTGGGATTTCTTAACTTCTATCATGCTTTTCTTCCCCATAAGGCTGCAGTGGCTGAGCCATTACACCAGCTCTTAGACAAGCAAGCTCCATGGCAGGGGACTAAAGTCCATGACAGGAGTTTTCAGGAGGTCAAGGCCTTGCTCTTATCAAATGTGGTATTAGCCCATTTTAATGAGCAACTGTCTGAATGCATCGCTTGTGATGCATCCCCTTATGGGGTGGGTGCAGTACTCAGTCACCTGAAGGCTGATGGGACACAAGTACCTGTGGCTTACTACTCTAGGACTCTGTCATCTGCAGAGTGGAATTACACTCAGATTGACAGAGAAGCCTTGGCCATAGTGGCTGGCATAAAGAAATTCCATGATTTCTTATATGGCCGCCACTTTATGGTCTATACAGACCACAAGCCTTTGCTGGGGTTGTTTACATCAACCAAACAAACCCCACACATCATTTCCCCATGTATGCTGAAGTGGTCCATTTTCCTGTCAGCTTATGACTACATGCTCATTCACAAACCTGGAAAAGAAATGGGCCATGCAGATGGCCTCAGTAGGCTACCTCTCACACAAATAGAGGCAGATCCTGCCCCTGGTGTTAATATTCTCTCTATTCAGGAACTACCTGAATCTCCCCTCAATGCTAGGGACGTGGCTGCAGAAACTGCCACTGATCACACGCTTACACGTGTGCTGACATGGGTGTTGTCAGGATGGCCTGACATGTGTCCAGATGCTACATTTCAAAGCTTCTGGCAAAGGAGGCACGAACTGTCTACATTTATTGGCTGCCTCTTATGGGGGAGTACAGTAGTTATCCCAGCCTCACTGAGGTCTAGAGTCTTGTTCTCTCTGCATGAGGGACATCCGGGCATTGTGCGCATGAAAGCGCTTGCACGCAGCTATCTTTGGTGGCCTGGGCTCGATAAAGCTATCAAGGCCCAAGTGCACGGGTGCCAGGTGTGCCAACAGTCATGGCCTGAAATGCCTCAGGCCCCTGTACATAGATGGGAGGAGACACAAACCCTTTGGTCAATGGTACATTTAGATTATGCTGGGCCCTTTCAGGGGCAATTCTTCGTTATCCTGATGGATAGCCATTCTAAGTGGCTAGAGGTTGTACCTGTCTCCTCCACTACTACTGCTAGGACCATCCAGCTGTTGAGAGGAATCTTCGCAGCCCATGGACTTCCTGATGTCCTCGTTTCTGACAATGGTCCTCAATTTACTTCTTATGAGTTCCAGGCTTTCCTTCAGACCAACTTGATCCAGCACGCCACATCAGCTACCTTCCACCCTTCCACCAATGGCCAAGCTGAACGGATGGTGCGCACCACCAAAGACGTGCTCAAAAGACTCACGCACGGCAGCTGGCATCACATGTTAGCAGATTTTCTTCTTGCATACCACACCACACCATGCACTGCCACTGGAAAGAGCCCAGCTGAACTCCGCTGGGGTTGCCACCTCATCACGAAGTTGGACAGACAACACCCAGACCAGGTGGCTTCACAGGTGTCACAGCCACGGGCACCTAGGAGACTTCAAGTGGGCAATCTGGTCTGGGCAAGGAACTATGGTCCTGGACATCTCTGGGTCCCTGCTTTCATCTCTAAGATCTCAGGACTGCTATCATACGAAGTGACCTTGGGAGACGGCCGCGTCCTTCGGCATCACATTGACCAACTGCGCTGGTGGTTGGCCTCCAACCTTTCCACCCCAGATTCTGCTCTCTGGGGGAGGGAGCCCAGGAACATGGTCACACTTCAGGTCAAGATCCTGGGAACCAGTCTTACTGTTCCTGGGGATTGCCGCAGGTTGCTACTAATTCCCCAGTGGAGGAGCAAGGGCATCCTCACGATTCAGCTATTGCTCCGAACAGGGAGTCATGTGTATCTGCAAGTGCTCCAAACAAGAATTCATCCCGGGGGGTGGCCTGCACCTGCAAGTGGCCTGCAAGAGCACCAAACAGGAATTCTCCCAAGAGGGGGTTTGCCATAGAGGCAGCTCCTGATTCTGGCACCTTGGCCTCTTATATGGGGGACTGGAATTATTGGGGCACACCTGAGACTGGTTGTGGGCTCGAGGGACTTAGTTCCCAGGAGCAATCCATGGTAGTTGGAAAGACCTCCGCTCCACCAGCGGGTTGGGGAATTTCCTCTTCTCCAAGGGGACCTGGAGAGAGCCCAGACAACTCAGCCAGCACACCTCAACAGGGGTCACCTGCAAATTATGAGTATCAAAGTCCTGGTCTAGCAAGTCTACTAGACGGGCCGGTAGGCCAGGAACCCTTAAGTAAAAGTCCTGGTCTGCCTAGCCGGGCAGGTGAGCTGACAGGCCAGGCACCCTCCCTGATCTTGCGTAGGTCTCAACGGGCTAAGGCCCCTCCTAAGCATCTGGGAGACTATGTGAGGTTTCTGTCATCACAAAGGAACCTTGCTGGTCTATAACAGAGTAATGGGACCTACGCTTGGTAAAAGATAAACACACTAAGTCTAAATTTAGAGAGCAGGCTGTTCAGCTAAACTTTATTATTTTATAAAAATGTGTTACCTGTGTGCGAGCAGGAAATTTCTTTCTTTTTTAAATAGGAACAATTGTAATTGTGTGTTCCATCTAGGGGGAAGGGGTGTTGTGTCCTGGGCCTGATGAGGCAAATCAGCAGGCCCAGAAATGTTGCAAACGGTCCCGGGCAACCTAAAAGCTGCCCGGGACCAGACTGGCTGGTGCCGGACTTATGCGCATGCACAAGGTGCAAAGAAAGGGTTTTCCTTATTGGCTGGACTGCCTGGGGGTTGGAAGACTATAAAAGGCCTGCGTGCCTGTTTGCAGAGTTGAGTGAAGTTAAGGAGCAAATAAAGAAGTTTGGTTACAACATGTGTCATGCTTCAATGCCTCGAACCCCGAAATATAAAAGATTCCATAATGCATAAACAGAAATTTGGGGGAGGGAGAGGGAGAAGAAAAAGATGTCCCCCAGACATCTTTGGCATGCAGTCCCGAAGATATTATCAAGAAGGGATTGGATCTGTTGATGGCAAAACATTTCTCATTACTGGTAGAGATTTTGCTCCAATCCATTACATATCTTTTACATTAATGCATTTTTAGAATTCATTCCAGGTGATTTCTGACAATCAAAGAAATGGAATATGTGCAGTAACACATGAACAGAGAGAGAGAGAGGGAGAGAGGGTAATATAAATTTGCTTGCAACTAAATTGACAAAAAGTATTATCTTTAAAAAAATAAAGATTATAACCTTGTCTGTTGGGTATGGCTAGTCCAGAGAAAATTGGGTACAACTAGCCTAGAGAAAAGAAGGACTAGGGGTGATATGATAGCAGTGTTCCAGTATTTGAGGGACTGTTATAAAAAAGAGGGGAATCAACTTATTTTCCTGAAGGCAAGACAAGAAACAATGGATGAACACTATCAAGGAGAGAAGTAATAATAATAATAAGAGACTTTTTAACCACTTCTAGAATGGTATAATGTCTCCTGCTTGAACAGGGGGTTGGACTAGACCTTCAAGATTCCTTCCAGCTCTATTCTTATTCTGTAATATGGGTAGTGGTCTCTAGTGGAAGATGACCCCACCCTGTTTGATGATTTCAAATTGTAGAGGTGGAAATGGATATGTAAGCTTGTGAATTTATGGCTACCTTGTAGACTAATTGCCTAGAGGAGGGAACCCCAAACTCTTGAGTTCATCGACCTCCTTCATGAAATTTCAAATTGTTCATCAAACACCCCAACCAAAAATTATTATATGAACATAATTTAACAGATACTACTTTAACTAATGGTACTATGAATAATAACAACACCACCAATCCCTTGGCTAGTCCCATTGACCCTTAGCAGCCAATACTGCCCAAAAGTTAACTTGGTCATTTCTTTTACTTAGTTAATAGGGTGCTAATTCACTTGCGATTGCCTGAAACTTAATGCACTACAGTTCTGAATCCTGTTTATCTGGTGGTTTTCAGAATTGCGCTCAGTAGTTAGACGATGACCAGTTTATGGCAGATAGCAACAAAAATCTTCAAGCAAAACTATTACTTTGCAAGGTGTGGGAGAGATAATCAAATCAATATTAGAACTTCCCAACATCTACATTAAAAAAAATGCTGCAGGCACCAAATCAACAAGGAAAATTTTACAAGTTAATACATAAAAAGTTAACACAATTTGATTATAGGTCTTGTATTTTAATGGGGGATTGGAATGGTGTTATAGATATTGGTTTAGACAAGAAGAAGACATCACCAATTCCTCAAACACATTCTATGTTGCCTAAATCTTTTTTTGATATAAAGGATGATTTTGATTTAATAGATATATGGAGAGAAAGACATGGTAAAGAGCAAGAATTTACTTTTTTTTCTGATAGACATGTCATTTCCTAGAATTGACTTTATATTAACTTCAAGTGATGTTCTTTTTAGTTTAAAGAAGGTGAAAATCCTACCCAAAGTTTTAACAGATCATAATCCGGTCTGGATGGAATTAATGGAAAGACAGAGACCCAAAAGATCTTGGAGACTTAATGCAAATTTGTTTAAATATGATACAAATGTGAATGAATGTAAAAATGTCACGAAGGAATTTTTATGTTAAATTTGCATAAGGATACAACAATAGAAATGGTTTGGGATGCTAGTAAAGCATATATGCGTGGAATTTTAATTGATATGAATAAAAGGTATAGACGTAAACAAGAGGAAAAAAGGAAGGAGTTAGAAGAGGAAATAAGAAAGAAAGAAAGAGCAATTATTAATAAAGAGACCAGATGATAAAAATATTAAAGAGGGGATTAAGGTTTTACGGATCAAGTTGCTAGGAATATACAATATGCAAAACATAATACATTTTTTAATTCTAATAAGCCTGGCAGATGGTTAGCTTATACATTAAGGAAAAAACAAAACTCCCGTATAATTGAAAAAATAGAATATAAAGGGAAGGAAATGTTTCAACAAGAAATTATTAAGAAAGCTTTTTTAGAATATTATTCCAAGTTATATGCTGAAGAGAAGATACAAGAGAATGAGATAGATACTTTCTTGCAAGATGAAAATGTATTGGTAATCAGCAATGAACAAAGAGATAGATTAAATGCATTGATTACATCAGAAGAAATAATTTCAGCGATTAAACAAATGAAATTGGGAAAATCTCCTGGGACTGATAGGTTAACGGCAATTTATTATAAGCACCTTCAAATGGAAATGGTGGAACCTCTTAGAGAGCTATTTGTTAATATACAAGAGGGTGGTCAGGTTCCACCTTCATGGAAAACAGCCTATGTTTCTTTAATTCCCAAAGAGGGGAGAGATAATGTTCAACCAGAAAATTTTAGACCTATTTCATTGCTGAATATGGATTATAAGATTTTTGCAAAAGTGATGGCTAATAGATTAATGACAGTTTTACAACAAATAATTCATTCAGACCAAACCAGTTTTTTACAAGGGAGACAGATGAAAGCTAATGTTAGACAACTCATTAATATATTAGAATATTTGGAGACGCACATTCAGGTGCCCGCAGTTCTTATGTTTTTGGATGCGGAAAAAGCATTTGATAGATTGAATTGGTTGTTTTTGAAAAAATTGATTGCTCATATGGAAATGGGGGATCAGTTTATTAATTCCATATTGGCGATTTATCAGAAACAAACAGGGGTACTAGACAGGGATGTCCATTATCCCCTTTGTTGTTTGCTTTAACTTTAGAAGTTTTACTGAATAGGATAAGAAGAGCAGATGATTTAAAAGGTATAAAGATTAGACAACAAGATTATAGATTACGTGCTTTTGCTGATGATTTGGTTGTGACATTGACTCAACCAATACAATCAGCCAAGAGATTGATGGAGATAATTAAAAATTATGGTAGGGTATCAGGGTTTAAATTAAATATATCTAAGACAAAGATGTTAGTTAAAAATTTAAATACTGATTTAAAACAGGAATTGGAAAAAATAACAGGATGTGAGATAGTTAAGAAAATTAAATATTTAGGAATTGACATATAAGCTTCTAATGGGAAGTTGTATAAAATAATTATGAAGTTTTCTGGAATAAGATACAAATAGAGATGGAGAAATGGAAGAAATTACAATTATCTATGTTGGGTAGGATAGCAGCAGTTAAAATGAATGTATTGCCTAAATTTTTATTTCTTTTTCAAATGTTACCTATACTTAAAAAGGATGCGAATTTGGAGGAGTGGCAGAAGGGTATTAATAGATTTATTTGGAACGGCAAGAAACCGAGGGTTAAATTGAAAATTATTCAGGATATAAGGGAAAGAGGTTGTTTGAAAATGCCTAATTTTAAGTTATATTATCACGCTGCTGTTTTAGTAGCGATAAGTGATTGAGTTAATTTAACTAATGATAGAATATTGAATATTGAAGGGTACGGTTTATTATATGGTTGGCATGCATATTTAGTTTATGATAAAAAGGTGGATAGGAGTTTCAAAGAGAACCTATTGAGAAATGCTCTGCTGCGTGTTTGGAAAAAATATCAGTATAAATTAAATGATAAGATTCCTGTTTGGACGGTTCCCAGACACGCAATAGAGAATATAAATAGAGTACAATTATAAGATGTGGTGTCTTATGAGAAACTCCTGATTAAAGAAGGGAATCTTTTATTATTGAAGTCTTTGAATAATTTAAGAGAGGAAGGAATAACCCTTACCTGGTTTCAATACTTACAATTGCAGACTAGATGGAAAAAAAATTTGAACATGGGCTTATCTCAAACAGATGAAAATTTAATTAAACAAATTAGAGACCAAAGGCCAATGCATATTAAAAGATTGTATAATGTATTGATAGAAATTGATTCTGAGACTGAATTAGTTAAGGACTGTATGATAAAGTGGGGACAAAATTTCGGACAACCAATTATGATGGAAATTTGGGAGAGGATCTGGGTGAAAAATGTAAAATTTACACAAGCGCAACATTTAAGAGAAAATTTTTATAAAATGTTTTATAGATGGCATTTGGATCCGAAGAAATTATCATGTATGTACCCCAATTTTAAACCTAATTGCTGGAGATGTGATTGTACGGAGGCTACTTATTTTCATGTATGGTGGACCTGTAGAAAAATCAAGGCTTTTTGGATAAAAATATGGTGGATAATGCAAAATATTTTGAAAAAACGTATTGAATTTTCACCACAGTTGTTCTTATTAGGTATTATAAAGGACTGCACCACCATAGAGATGAACTTAATTTTGAATTTGATTACAGCAGCAAGACTGTTGGTTGGACAATATTGGAAGAAGGCAGAATTACCATCCATCGAGGAATGGACTTTGAAAATCATAAATTTGGCGGAAATGGCCAAAGTATCTGCATATTTGAAAGATCACTCAAATGAAAAATATATGTTGGACTGAAAAAAATGGATAGATTATATTCAAGGGAAATATCAATCTAAGATATTGTATTTATCATATAGTTAAATGTTTATTAGGATTTATATAATAACTTAGTTTAACTTAGGGGGTTTTCTTTTGTTTTACCCTGTATTCACTTTGGGAAGTCGGGGGGTGGGTGGGTGGGCTGGGGGGGTTTATTATTGTATTATAATGCACTCAACTGTAATACTTGCAATATATAAGGATGATGTACTTATTGATATAAGAGGCGTTGCTCGGGCAGTACCTCTGGACCACATCTGGAGGGGGTGGAGAGTGAGGAGTGAAGGTGTGGAGGGAAGTAGGGAGGTTGCTGGAGAGGAGGGTGGAGAGTGAGGGAGGGAGAAAGGGAGGAGGTGGGAAGTAGGAAATAGGGAGGTAGGAAGAGGGGGATGTGGTGGAGGGGGTGTTGCCGAGCAACATCTATAGTTATTCTATTTTATATAAGTTTTTATGTTTTGTTTTGTGGGAGATATAGTTGAAAATGATTGTATTAAGTTGGGTTGTATTTTATTTAATTGGACTATTTGTTAATAATTATAAAAAACTAATAAAATATTTTCAAAAAAAATGCTGCAGAAAAATACACATGAAGAATTTAAACACAAACGCCTCCTGGTAATACACACTGACAAAGAAAAAAAATTGGGACAGTTCCATCTTTCTTAGGCTGTGTGACAATGCAGGAATGGAGACCAATGGCAGCACCCAGATTTTCTATGCAGAAGGGTCTGCAGATAAAACTTGGCATTTCCAATTTAAAAACCCAAAGTATCTGTCCAATGAAAAAAATGATGCTAGTTCCAGTCTTGGAACTTATATTCAGATGTTTTGACTTTATATAGAGAGCTTCGTATCTCTTTGATATTGTTCTGTGAGGATTAAAAAGAACCTTTTGGAAATCTGTTGCTAAACATTATGGATTTTAAGGATTGATGTTTTGGTTCGACATAAGTTCTTTTTCTCTTTTCAGTGTTCTGGAGCAGGGGTCTTCAAACTTGGCCCTTTTCTGAATTGTGGACTTCAATTCCCAGAATTCCTCAGCCACCCATGCTGGTTGAGGAATTCTGGGAGTTGAAGTCCACAACTCAGAAAAGGGCCAAGTTTGAAGACCCCTACTCTGGAGTATCTTCCAAAGATTAAGGAAAAACAGAGAGAAATTAATCACCCAGAGGGTGAGGGGTGAACCATCCTGTTGAGAACGTGTCTTGCCATGGAAATAGTCATAAAGGTGACTTGGTGGTGTGGGGTAAGAAAAGGAGCCCTCACATCAATCTGAGTGTCAATACTTGAGAACTTCATAGAACATGTCATGCTTTTCTGGTTGATTGGTGCCCCTCCTCTGTCATTTGGTATATACGATCACATCAGATGCATTCTCAAAGAGCATATGACTTTTTAAAACTTTCCTCTTGGGGGGGGCAAACTCCAAGTAATAGTTGCAGGTAGAAAGCTGTGCATTCCTAGAACCTGCCCATCAAGAGATCATTCATATTTTAACATGCTGAAAAATCTAACAATAAGAGCTCT
Source organism: Bothrops alternatus (assembly GCA_034064705.1). NCBI lineage: Eukaryota > Metazoa > Chordata > Lepidosauria > Squamata > Viperidae > Bothrops > Bothrops alternatus. The sequence continues at coordinate 4,525,231 of JARGCV010000230.1, read as the reverse complement.
AAAATAACATTGTTTTGAAACTAATATTACTTCTGCAGCCTAACCGACAGCAACATATTTTCTTTTTTGGTTTGGGTTTTATTTTGTTTTTATTTCGTTTTCCAGCCAAAAGACAGAACTTACTTTCAGGTGCCATGAACCTTATCTCAATGTTTGTACCACCCACTTAATCAAACTCGCTCTTTGAAAAGAAAATGGTTCAGCAACATGTACACTGTCCAGTTCCACATTTAGTCTAGGATGGACAGTAATTATTTGAGTTTAAGCCGTACACAATTCAAATGCAGGGGCCTCCTGAAATATTACTGGCTTTAGGTTAGTGTAAAGTCAGTGGGAGAAAGAAAATGGTTGAGCAACATGTACACTGTCCAATTCCATATTTTGCCTAGGATGGACAGTAATTATTTGAGTTTAACCTGTACACAATTCAAATGCAGGGGCCTCCTGAAATATTACTGGCTTTAGGTTAGTGTAAAGCCAGCGGGAAAGCCAGATTCACTTAACAACCATGTTACTAACTTAACAACTGCAGGGATTAACAACTGTGGCAAGAAAGTCATGAAATGGGGCAAAACTCCCTTAACTGTCTCACTTAGCAGCAACAGAATTTTTGGGCTCAGTTGTGGTTGTAAATCAAGGGCTATCTGTATTATTTTTACAAATTAACTTAAGGCAGTGAATGCACCTTCCTCCACTTCTATTTTCTCCAGAGCAATAACCCTATGAAGTGGGTTGGGGTGAGAGAAAGAGACTGGCCCAAAGTCACTCAGCTGACTTTCATGGCTAAGACAGGATTTGAACTCACGGTGTGCTGCCTTCTAGCTTGGTGCCTTAACCGCTAGACCAAACAGCCTCTATCAAGCAGAAAGAGATGCAATCCTAGGGTACAGGTCAAATGAGATAATGGACATCCTTGCCTTGTTCCTTTCCTTATCTCAAAGCTCTCAGTGTAATCTTCATTCACAATCACTTTCGCTGTTTGTTTATTGTATAAACATGTCCAGCTGGCGGAGCAGGCAAGGAGAGGCAGGGCAGCAAGGTTGAGGCAGATGTCGGCCAATGTAATTAGGAGTGATACAGCCAATCATAGACAAGTGGTATGTGCTGGTCACAATCCAGGATTACACATTGACAGACATACAGGCACAGGATGTGGAGGAATGGATCAGACTGACTGCAGGGCTAGGGAGGAGACAGCGGATTGGTGTGGTCGGCACAGCGGGCGCAGCTGGGGGATTGCCAACCAGGACAGCTGCATGACGTACTGATGGCACGCCAAGCCATAACAACAGGGGGAGTGATCGGGCAGCAATATAAGATAGCCAGTTGTTGCATGACAAGCATGTCCAGCTGGCGGGGCAGGCGAGGGGAGTCAGGGCAGTGAGGTTGAGGTGGATGTCGGCCAATGTAACTGAATTGGAAGTGATACAGCCAATCATAGGCAGGCTGCGGGTAGACGGACCGGTAACACGCTCAATGGCAAAATTACAGACATCTGAAGAGCTATAAAGACAAGGGCTTCCCAACATCAGCTTACACTTTGATAATGTTAGCAGTTGCTAACAAAAGCTTAGTATTTTAATAAAACTTTTTTGTCCTGGAGATCAGTGTTTTAGTACACCTTTTTTACAAATAGATAAAGATATATATAGATATATAGATATATAGAATATATATATAGATATAGGATATATATAGGATATAGCATCTGTATATGTGTGGTCAGGGCTTTTTTTCTCATAGAACGCCCAGAACAGAGTTCTGGCACCTTTTTTGGATGGAACCTTATAGGGTAGGCAAGGCGGGTTGTATGATGTGTGTGAGTTCCGGCACCTTTTTTTTTTTAAGAAAAAAAGCACTGTGTGTGGTACATATGTGTATGGGTAGATATATATTTTCAAGAGCAGGCATCACAATTTCATTTTTAATGTTTGCCAGTGTGCCCATAGTAAAAAATGACAATAAAGTTTACCTTATCTAAATGTGGTTCACACATTTCCACTGCAGGCAAGTACATAATGATTCCCACTGGGGCCAATCTGTATTCTTTATGAAACACTGGGATTGTGCACATGCAAGGCCCATGGATTTCACTCAGTGGCTGGAGGATCAAATAAGGTCTGCAGCATACCATGCATATTGTCAAGGTTCTGACTAAGGAAACACTTCAAAGACCTTCCAGGCATTGTTTATCCTAAAAAGCCTTTATTACAGTGTAACAGTGTCAGCACAGCATGGATGGATGCCAAGATCTGAATTTCCCTTCCTTTGCACATAACATTCCAAGATATTCCCCTCCCCTATTTTGCTGTAATGATTCCCATTTTCCAGTCAACCTGGAGGGCAAAGATTCACTTCCGTTCCCTTCCCGCTTGCAGTCCTTATCTTTCTTCTCCCCCCCACCATCATCTGAATTAACTCTAAAAATACCAGACAGTTCTGCATATCTTGTCAAAGCAATAATATCCAATATTAGCAGCATTGACATATACATTGCGGGGGGGGGGGAATACCAAACTTGCTGGTGACTAAACAAACTAGTTACAGATAGTCCTTGACTTACAATAGTTCATTTAGTGACCATTTGAAATTGCAATGGCACTGAAAAAAGTGACTTATGGCCATTTTTCACACTTATGACTGTTGTAGCACTCCCATTGCCAGGTGATTTACATTCAGATGCTTGACAACTGACTCACATTTATGATGGTTGCAGTGTCCCAGAGTCATGTGATCCCTTTTTGCAATTTTCTGACAAGCAAAGTCAATGGGGGAAAACAGATTCACTTAACAACCTGTGTTACTAATTTAACAATTGCAGTGATTCACTTAACAAATGTGGCATGAAAAGTCGTAAAATGGGGCAAAACTCATTTAACAAATTTCTCAATTAACAACATACATTTTGGGCTCAACTGTGCTTGTAAGTTGAGGATTACTTGTATTGTGAATTTAGGAATGTAAACATAAACACTATATTTGCTAGATGCTTCCAAGAAACTTATCAATATAGCATGGACAGGAAGCTAATACACGCAGCTCTTTTTCTTCATTGCTCCTTTTCAACTGGTAGATGGCATATTATCTGTCTCTGAAAGTTAAATCTTAAGCCTGGCAAGCATTAACAGCCCCATGTAGCAGGAATGACATAATCCCTCTTAAGTTTCTCTAAAATGGTGGCCATCCCCAAGCTGGCTGTTGACAAGTTCTATAGTTTAACTATGCATTCTATAAACTAGTGCTTCTTTGTATCAGTCCTGAATTTTTGGATGGGATTGAAGCATTCTATAGTCTAAGAAAGAGAGTGGGGGGGGGGCTCAATCCATGCAACTTTTCCACTGTGTACCATTTTAGATAACTGTTACACCAGTTTGGTGTAGAAGCATCAGGCTAGAAGCCAGCCAATTGTGAGTTCTAGCCCCATCATAGGCAAGAAACAAGTTGAGTAATCTTAGACCAAGGCTTCAGGCTAGAAATCAAGTTATTGTGAGTTCTAGCCCCATCATAGGTATGAAGCCAATTGGATGACTTTAGACTAGCCTCTCTCTTTCAGCCCTAAGAAGAAGACAATGTCAAATCACTTCTGAAAGTGCTACCAGAAAACTGCAGGATCTAGTTCAGGCATTCATCAGGAATCAACATTGAGTCAAGGGCATGCACACACATACAAAGATCATATGAGTGTTTCCTCTAAGCTAATTTGTGCTAAACTCTGTAGATTTTTCTCCCAAAGGAACCTTAATTTGGGGGAGGGAGGGTGTTATCCTTTCTGTACTAATACACTCAATCTAGAAGACCAGATTCCTAACTGTGTCTTTGCATTGTTATTTTTGGGTTTCTGAAATTCCTATTTAGCAATGATTTAAACCACTGCTGATAAATAATTAGCATTTCTCTTTCTTTGTAAAAAGAAAAGATGCATCAACTCTTCAGGGAAAATGATTTTCAAAAGAGGCGTCCTTCTTGAGTGAGCCATAATATATTTCTAAGCTTTTGTTTAAAGGGTAAAATGATGGATTTTGATTGGAAGCATTAAAACAGTTCCTAAGGCTGTGAAAGAGTAATTCATTTCCTTTATTGACTAGAAAAAAGAACATCGGAAGTGTTAGAATGCAAACTCTGGTGTAGTTCTCAGAATCCAGTGCAGAACAATAGTCCCGTATCAGTGCAAAGATTTTGCAGGGAACCTGACTTTAAGTATTTCATATTGATGGCCAATGGTTGTCATTTTATCTCCACTTTGCCATGCATGCAAAAGACACAATAAATCTCAGACTGATTCCAGGATCCCTAATGAATTCCCATAATGCCTCATGCCTGCAGCAAAAGAACAGAGAAATCAATAGAAGGAAGGAAGTGCATAGTCCAGGGGTCTTCAAACAAACAGTTGTAAGTTGAGGACCACCTTACTTTAGTACTTTAGGAAAGAGAACAAAAGCAAGACAGATCCTTGAGGTTTTTTCCCTTGTAATCTCAGTCCTTATTGTTTAACTTAGCTTTTTTATAAAATTAGCCTATTATTAAGAGATTTTTCTTCCTCCAGATTTTTTAAAAACTATTATTACTTTTTTAAAAAAAGTTTTTTTATTTATAATACAATTTTAAAAAGAGAAAACATTGGACATGACGTAACATTCCAATTTGAACATTTCTATCAAATTATTTCTCCTCTTAAATTCAGTTCTTTATCTCTATAAATATATATAAACTTTTTATACAATACTAAATACATTTTCTCTATTTGCTAACCTCAGAATATATATATTTCCATCTTATTGCTAATCTATAACCCCAAAAGTCCTCCTTGATTCCCACCACTGGTACAATTTATCCCAGATTTCAAAATATTCTGATCCACTTTTATCTTTCAATTCCATCGTAAGCCTGTCCATTTCAGCACAAGATAGTATTTTATGCAGTATCTCTTCATCTGTGGGAGTTTCTTTGTTCTTCCATTTTTGTGCAAAAGCCAGTCTAGCAGCAGTCAAGATGTGCAACATCAAATAGACTATTCCCTTATCATATTTATCTGTGGTTATACCCAATAAAAAGAGTTCAGATTTTAACTCTATCTCTGTTGTGAGTGTCTCTAGACCGGCTGGGGACATATCAGAGGATGACGAAGCACAACCAGGCCCCTCTGGGTATTTTCCCCTCCTGGCAGCCGAGCTAGACAATGAGGAGATTTGTATGCAATCTGAGTCAGACTCTCAAAGTGATGAGTCAGATTTGGAACAGGAAGATAGATGGCTTGATCCGAGATTCCGAAGGTTTGATAGGCGGAGGTGTCAGTTAAGTGGAAAAAGGAAGTGACGTATTGAAAACTATATTAGAAGAGGAAGAAGAGACTAATTCTTTGTCACGAGCAACGTTAATATCAAAAGGCAGTCTGATGCATCACCGAGTTCGTTTGAACTCAGTTTTCTGGTGTTCTTGAAATCTACGGAAGATTAATGAAGTCTTGGACAATGTGAGATAAACAGTGAGTTAATTGGAAGGTGGGAGAATGTTTAAACTAAATGTACATATATCATACTTGGCCGTTCCGGCCAACAAACTGCCAGCAGCTTGCTTTGAAGTGAATCTTTTGAAATGTGTTAAATAAAACTCTTAAAGAAATATTTATGTGGATTTTACTAAGCTGAGAAGGGCCAGATACAACAGATTGCTCGTGACCAAGAAAAGACGAAAATTAGTCCGAGCTTTCAGTACTGCGCCAGTTCAGTGACGTCATGGAGCAGCTTCTCACTGATAATCCTGCTCTGTATCAACTAATTCAAACTCTCCAGCAACAAATTGGACAGGTTTGTGCAGCCCAGCTACCATCCCACCCTGACATCACCTTGCCGGCCGACCTAGCGGACTTTGCAGATATATTCAGTGAGAAAGAGGCAGACCACTTGCCTCCGCATAGACCATATGACTGTGCCATTGATTTGCTGCCAAATGCCAAACTTCCAGGGGGATGCCTTTACTCCATGTCAGAACCCGAGTTGGCCGCATTAAAAGACTTTGTGGACAAAAACCTGGCCAGGGGTTTCATTCATCCCTCTTCCTCGCCTTTGTCAGCTCCTGTGTTATTCGTGAAGAAGAAAACCGGAGATTTACGCCTATGCTGTGACTATCGCAAGCTCAATGCCATCACGGTGCGCAACCGGTACCCTCTGCCTTTGATTCCTGATCTCATGGACCATCTCCGATCAGCGACCATCTTCACCAAGATAGATCTACGGGGTGCTTACAACCTGGTTCGCATCCGAGAGGGGGACGAGTGGAAAACCGCGTTTGTGACCAGGTATGGTCATTTTGAATATACCGTCATGCCCTTTGGACTCACCAATGCTCCGGCCGTCTTTCAACATTTCATGAATGACATCTTCCGGGATTTGTTAGATCAATTTGTGGTGGTTTACCTCGATGACATCCTGATTTACTCCCCGTCACGAGCAACTCATCTCCAGCATCTCCGGCAAGTTCTGCAACGCTTGAGAGAGCATCACCTTTACGCCAAGTTAGAGAAATGTCAATTCTATCAAACCACCATTGAGTTTCTGGGACATGTGATTTCTCCACAAGGCATCGCCATGGATCCTGGCAAGGTTGAGGCCTTGCAAACCTGGCAACCACCATGTAAAGCAAAAGATGTCCAAAGACTTTTGGGATTTGCGAACTATTACAGGATATTCATTCCGAGATTTTCTGCCTTGACTGCGCCCCTTACTCGACTGTTACGGAAAGGCATTAAGTTCCAGTGGGGCGATGCTGAGCAACAGGCGTTTCAGACCCTCAAAAAGGCTTTTGTTCAGGAACCCATTCTCAAGTATCCAGATCCTTGTCGTCCCTTTGTAGTGGAGGCCGACGCCTCAGATGTTGCGGTAGGGGCCGTGCTACTTCAAACACGCCAAGATGGCGGCCCCCTGTTCCCGTGTGCTTATTACTCCAGGAAACTGAGTCCCTCCGAACGCCATTATACCATTTGGGAAAAGGAACTATTGGCCATCAAGACTGCTTTTGAGACCTGGAGACACCACCTGGAAGGAGCCCGCTATCAAGTTGAAGTTCGGACTGACCATAAAAACTTGGAATTTTTGCAATCTGCGAGGAAATTGAATCAACGTCAGATCCGTTGGTCTTTGTTCTTCGCTCGATTCAACTTCAAAGTCACCTACATTCCGAAAGGGTACAACAAAAGAGCAGATGCCTTGTCCCGTAAACCTGAGTATCTACAGATCAAGGACCCCTTGCCGCTTCGAACCGTTCTGCCTATCGAATCGATCGCAGCCGTGCACGATCCGGTAGATCTACGACGACAGATTCGGAAAGCGCAACAACTAGATAACTTTGCGGCACAGAAGAGGCAAGAGGTGGGTCCCGACTCACCTTGGACCTTGTCCGAGGGTCTATTACGCTTCCGCAACCTGTTATATGTTCCAGCAGGCCCACTCCGTGGTCTCATCCTGAATCAATGCCATGATAACCCTGAGGCAGGTCATTTTGGTTTCTTTAAGACTCTCCACTTAGTGTCTCGGACTTTTTGGTGGCCCAGACTTCTCCATGATGTTCAGTCTTATGTGAATTCCTGTGTACGGTGCCGTCAGGCAAAACATGCCACAGGAGCCCCTCCGGGATTGTTACAGCCATTGCCCACGCCGGAGAGACCCTGGGGGGCTATTTCCATGGACTTCTTGACTTGTCTACCTGTTTCTGCCGGCTACACCATTGTCTTTGAAGTGGTGGACATGTTGACCAAGATGGCACATTTCATTCCTTGCCGAAGAATACCGACAGCCAAGGTCACTGCTCAGCTGTTCATTCAACATATCTTCCGGCTACACGGTTTGCCTGACAAAATAGTGTCCGACCGAGGAACCCAGTTCACCTCGGAGTTCTGGAGAGAACTCATGTCTGTGCTTCAAGTCCAAGTTAATCTAGCCTCCACGCATCACCCAGAGACTGATGGGGGTACAGAGAAAGTGATTGGCATCCTGGAGCAGTATTTGCGTTGTTTCATCAACGACCAACAGAACGATTGGTCCAAATATCTCTCCGTGGCCGAATTTGCTTTCAACAACTCTCAGCACACTTCCACTCAGACCACTCCGTTTTTTGCCAACTACGGCTATCATCCCAGATTTTTCCCGCTCACGCTCCTCAATTCTCCAGTTCCAGTTGCAGAGGACTATTTAACCGAACTCCAGTCAGTCCAAGAGATGGTTAAGCAGCACTTGATTAAGGCCAAGGAAGACTACAAGAGGGTTGCAGACCGCTCTCGTCGCGACACGCCGCCGTTAGCTGTTGGAGATCGGGTTTGGCTCTCCACCAAGTACTTGTTTCCAGGGAGAATTCACCGCAAGCTTGACCAACGTTTCCTGGATCCTTTTCCTGTGGAGACGGTCATCAATCCGGTGACCTATCGTTTGACTTTGCCTAGGTCTCTTCGTGTACATCCCGTGTTTCATCGCTCCTTGCTTGTTCCTGTCAACCCTGATTCTCCGCTTCGACCTCCTGATCCGGGCCCGACAGCTCGCCGTGCTCACGTTCCTGTTTCCCGGTTGGAGGTGTCCAGCATCCGAGATTCCCGATGGCTCAACGACCGCTTCCAATATTTGGTTGATTGGACGGGGGTGGGCCAGCCGCTGGCTGTTGGGTAGATGCTCATGATATTGAGGCTCCTGAGTTAATGTGGGATTTTCATACTGCGTTTCCCTCCAAACCACATCCCCTACAACGGACCCAGTGGGAGGGGCCTGCGGGGGGGGAAAGTGTTGTGAGTGTCTCTAGACCGGCTGGGGACATATCAGAGGATGACGAAGCACAACCAGGCCCCTCTGGGTATTTTCCCCTCCCAGCAGCCGAGCTAGACAATGAGGAAATTTGTATGCAATCTGAGTCAGACTCTCAAAGTGATGAGTCAGATTTGGAACAGGAAGATAGATGGCTTGATCCGAGATTCCGAAGGTTTGATAGGCGGAGGTGTCAGTTAAGTGGAAAAAGGAAGTGACGTATTGAAAACTATATTAGAAGAGGAAGAAGAGACTAATTCTTTGTCACGAGCAACGTTAATATCAAGAGGCAGTCTGATGCATCACCGAGTTCGTTTGAACTCAGTTTTCTGGTGTTCTTGAAATCTACGGAAGATTAATGAAGTCTTGGACAATGTGAGATAAAGAGTGAGTTAATTGGAAGGTGGGAGAATGTTTAAACTAAATGTACATATATCAGACTTGGCCATTCTGGCCAACAAACTGCCAGCAGCTTGCTTTGAAGTGAATCTTTTGAAATGTGTTAAATAAAACTCTTAAAGAAATATTTATGTGGATTTTACTAAGCTGAGAAGGGCCAGATACAACAATCTCCAACATTAATATTTCTTTCAACCATTTTCTTATCCTATTCCAATAATCACAGGCTTTAGGACATTCCCACCACATGTGATAATAGGTTCCTATTGCTATTTTACATTTCCAACATATAGGTGAAAGATTTGGGCCCATTTTGGTTAACCTCGTGGGTGGGAAATGCCATCTATAAAACATAATGCCATCTATAAATGCCATCTATAAAACATCTTATAAAGATTTTCCTTATAAGAAGTGGCTAAAGTGAGTTTCCTGTGTCTTTCCCACAATTCTTGCCAAATATGTAAATCAATATTAAAGCCGAAATCCCTACTCCGCATTAACATAGTTTCCTTGACCTGCTCTTCAAACATTGACTGGTCTAGAAGGTAGTGATATATATTTTTAATCATTTTATCTTCGGTTCCTAATAATATTTTATCTAACTCTGTCGACTCTGTTTTTATACCCCAATCTTTTTTATCTTTCCTATATCTTGATTGCAATTGGAGATATGCCCACCATTCTAGTTCTATCCCTTCTTCCTGAAGATTTTTCCTTGATTTCAATTCTCCTCTCTCATCTAATATATTTTTATACGTTATTACTTTCCCTAGTTGTATGAACATTGGATGTATGTGCATTTCCAATGTTGAAATCCAATTAGGAATTTGCATATAATTTTGTTGCCTAATTTTAACCCACACATCTATTAACGCTTGTCTAATATAATGCCTCCAGAAGTACTGGTGGACTTGTATTTCTCATCCCATAATATGGTGTGCCACCCAATCTGCATATCATAGCCTTCCAATCTTAATAATCTCCTATTTTTAAATTGTATCCAGTCCCGCACCCATATTAATATTGTAGCTTGATAATATTTTTCCAAATCCGGGAGACCGAATCCTCCCCTCTCCTTAGAATCTTGCAATAATTTTAACTTAATCCTTGCTTTTTTTCCCTTGCCAAATAAATTTGAGTATGATTTGGTTAAAAATTTGAAAAAAATCCTTATCTAATTTGATCGGTTTGCATTGAAACAAAAACAATATTTTGGGTAGCACGTTCATTTTAATTACAGCAATTCTTCCCATAAAAGAAAGCTGTAAGTTCGTCCACCTATCCAGGTCAATTTTAATCTGCTCCATTAATTTGTTGTAATTGTCTCCTTTAAGTGTGGCACATCTAGCTGTTAATTGTATCCCTAAATATCTTATTTTCTTTGTAGTCTGGATGCCTAATCTATCAACTAATTCATTTTTTCTGTGCTCTAGTCATATTCTTAACAAGCATTTTAGTTTTTTCTTTGTTTATCTTTAGGCTTGCTATTTCACCATATTCACCCAGTACTTCCATGAGCCTTGTCCCTGATTGTAGGGGCTCTTCAATTATAAAGACAAGGTCATCTGCAAAGGCTTGCATTTTAAATATTTCTCTCTTAATCTCCAATCCTTTGATTTGCTCATCTTTCCGAATTGTTCTAGTTAATACCTCCAGGGACAGTACAAACAGTAACGGGGATAGTGGACAACCTTGCCTTGTATCTTTTTGAATTTGGAAACTTTCAGTTCTTTCTCCATTGATTATTACTTTGGCTACCTGTTTGGAATAGATTGTTTTAAACATATTTATAAAATTCTCCCCAAAGCCCATATACACCAGTTGGTTAAGCATAAAGTTCCATTTAACATTATCGAATGCTTTTTGCGCATCGAGAAAAATTAGTCCCATTTGTTTTTTTATTATGAACCTCATAGTATTCCAATACATCTAATAAAATCCTAACATTATTTCTTATATATCTTTTGGGCAAGAAGCCATTTTGGTCTGTATGTATAAATTCTACTAAGAATCTTTTGAGTCTCTCAGCCATTATAGCCATAAAAATTTTGTAATCCAAATTTAGTAATGAGATAGGTCTATAATTTTTTCCTTGGGCATCAATGTAATGATTGCTTCTTCCCATGAGGCCGGTATTTTTGCATTTTTTAGGACTTCATTGAATTAATATTGGACCTAAAGATTCTTGTAGAATTTTATATATTTCTGCTGGTAAACCATCAGGAGCTGGAGCTTTGTTCTTTTTTTGTTTCTTAATTGCATCTGATAATTCTAGAGGTGTTATCATTTTATTCAACATGTTTTTGATCTCTTCTGGGACTTTCAGTAATTCAGCTATTTGCAAATATTTTAGTATATTATCTTTGTTTTTCCATTCTTCATCTTCGTATAATTTCTTTTATATTGAAGAGAGTTAAGAAACTCGAAATGGCTATATCAGAAATCCCTTATTTCTTTGTCAACAATTTTAAACTATATATATATATATATATATATATATATATATATATATATATATATATATATATATATATATATATATATATATATATATATATATATATATATATATATATAGTTTAAAATTGTTGACAAAGAAATAAGGGATTTCTGATATAGCCATTTCGAGTTTCTTAACTCTCTTCAGTCAGAACTCACCCTTCCGGGATTTGAACCTGGGCAGTCTGCATGCTAAGCAGATGCTTTAACCTATTGAGCCACAAGTTCTCTCCCGCTTTGTCAGTAGTCAGGGAGTAAGGATATGTGTCAAGTGTTTATTTTTTAGATTGCACCCTGTAAACCCAAATATGGGAGGAAGGAATCATTCTTTCCTTTTGCTTGTTTCAGCTCAACCCAGAGCCATCTTGCAAGCACAAATATATATGTGTTGTTTAAAATTGTTGACAAAGAAATAAGGGATTTCTGATATAGCCATTTCGAGTTTCTTAACTCTCTTCAGTCAGAACTCACCCTTCCGGGATTCGAACCTGGGCAGTCTGCATGCTAAGCAGATGCTTTAACCTATTGAGCCACAAGTTCTCTCCCGCTTTGTCAGTAGTCAGGGAGTAAGGATATGTGTCAAGTGTTTATTTTTTAGATTGCACCCTGTAAACCCAAATATGGGAGGAAGGAATCATTCTTTCCTTTTGCTTGTTTCAGCTCAACCCAGAGCCATCTTGCAAGCACAAATATATACCGTATATGTTGTTTAAAATTGTTGACAAAGAAATAAGGGATTTCTGATATAGCCATTTCGAGTTTCTTAACTCTCTTCAGTCAGAACTCACCCTTCCGGGATTCGAACCTGGGCAGTCTGCATGCTAAGCAGATGCTTTAACCTATTGAGCCACAAGTTCTCTCCCGCTTTGTCAGTAGTCAGGGAGTAAGGATATGTGTCAAGTGTTTATTTTTTAGATTGCACCCTGTAAACCCAAATATGGGAGGAAGGAATCATTCTTTCCTTTTGCTTGTTTCAGCTCAACCCAGAGCCATCTTGCAAGCACAAATATATATATGTTGTTTAAAATTGTTGACAAAGAAATAAGGGATTTCTGATATAGCCATTTCGAGTTTCTTAACTCTCTTCAGTCAGAACTCACCCTTCCGGGATTCGAACCTGGGCAGTCTGCATGCTAAGCAGATGCTTTAACCTATTGAGCCACAAGTTCTCTCCCGCTTTGTCATAATCCATAATGTTTAGCAACAGATTTCCAAAAGGTTCTTTTTAATCCTCACAGAACAATATCAAAGAGATACGAAGCTCTCTATATAAAGTCAAAACATCTGAATATAAGTTCCAAGACTGGAACTAGCATCATTTTTTTCATTGGACAGATACTTTGGGTTTTTAAATTGGAAATGCCAAGTTTTATCTGCAGACCCTTCTGCATAGAAAATCTGGGTGCTGCCATTGGTCTCCATTCCTGCATTGTCACACAGCCTAAGAAAGATGGAACTGTCCCAATTTTTTTTCTTTGTCAGTGTGTATTACCAGGAGGCGTTTGTGTTTAAATTCTTCATGTGTATTTTTCTGCAGCATTTTTTTTGAAAATATTTTATTAGTTTTTTATAATTATTAACAAATAGTCCAATTAAATAAAATACAACCCAACTTAATACAATCATTTTCAACTATATCTCCCACAAAACAAAACATAAAAACTTATATAAAATAGAATAACTATAGATGTTGCTCGGCAACACCCCCTCCACCACATCCCCCTCTTCCTACCTCCCTATTTCCTACTTCCCACCCCCTCCCTATTTCCTACTTCCCACCCTCCTCTCCTACAACCTCCCTACTTCCCTCCACACCTTCACTCCTCACTCTCCACCCCCTCCAGATGTGGTCCAGAGGTACTGCCCGAGCAACGCCTCTTATATCAATAAGTACATCATCCTTATATATTGCAAGTATTACAGTTGAGTGCATTATAATACAATAATAAACCCCCCCAGCCCACCCACCCACCCCCCGACTTCCCAAAGTGAATACAGGGTAAAACAAAAGAAAACCCCCTAAGTTAAACTAAGTTATTATATAAATCCTAATAAACATTTAACTATATGCTAAATACAATTTCTTAAGTTGATATTTCCCTTGAATATAATCTATCCATTTTTTCCAGTCCAACATATATTTTTCACTTGAATGATCTTTCAAATATGCAGATACTTTAGCCATTTCCGCCAAATTTATGACTTTCAAATTCCAATCCTCGATGGAGGGTAGTTCTGCCTTCTTCCAGTATTGTCCAACCAACAGTCTCGCTGCTGTAATCAAGTTCAAAATTAAGTTCGTCTCTATGGTGGTGCAATCTTTTATAATACCTAATAAAAACAACTGTGGTGAAAATTCGATACGTTTTTTCAAAATATTTTGAAGTATCCACCATATTTTTATCCAAAAAGCCTTGATTTTTCTACAAGTCCACCATACATGAAAATAAGTAGCATCCATACATTCACATCTCCAGCAATTAGGTTTTAAATTAGGGTACATACATGATAATTTCTTCGGATCCAAATGCCATCTATAAAACATTTTATAAAAATTTTCTCTTAAATGTTGTGCTTGTGTAAATTTTACATTTTTCACCCAAATCCTCTCCCAAGTTTCCATCATAATTGGTTGTCCGAAATTTTGTCCCCACTTTATCATACAATCCTTAACTAATTCAGTTTCTGAATCAATTTCTATCAATACGTTATACAATCTTTTAATATGCATTGACCTTTGGTCTCTAATTTGTTTAATTAAATTTTCATCTATTTGAGATAAACCCATCTTCAAATCTTTTTTCCATCTAGTCTGCAATTGTAAATATTGAAACCAAGTAAGGGTTATTCCTTCCTCTCTTAAGGTATTCAAAGACTTCAATAATAAAAGATTCCCTTCTTTAATTAGGAGTTTCTCATAAGGCACCACATCTTGTAATTGTACTCTATTTATATTCTCTATTGCGTGACTGGGAACCGTCCAAACAGGAATCTTATCATTTAATTTATACTGATATTTTTTCCAAACACGCAGCAGAGCATTTCTCAATAGGTGCTCTTTGAAACTCCTATCCACCTTTTTATCATAAACTAGATATGCATGCCAACCATATAATAAACCATACCCTTCAATATTCAATACTCTATCATTAGTTAAATTAACCCAATCACTTATCGCTACTAAAACAGCAGCGTGATAATATAACTTAAAATTAGGCATTTTCAAACAACCTCTTTCCCTTGTATCCTGAATAATTTTTAATTTGACCCTTGGTTTCTTGCCATTCCAAATAAATCTATTAATACCCTTCTGCCACTCTTCCAGGTTCGCATCCTTTTTAAGTATAGGTAACATTTGAAAAAGAAATAGAAATTTAGGCAATACATTCATTTTAACTGCTGCTATCCTACCCAACATAGATAATTGTAATTTCTTCCATTTCTCAAACTCTATTTGTGTCTTATTCCACAAAACTTCATAATTATTTTTATATAACTTCCCATTAGAGGCTTCAATGTCAATTCCTAAATATTTAATTTTCTTAACTATCTCACATCCCGTTATTCTTTCCAATTCCTGTTTTAAGTTAATATTTAAATTTTTAACTAACATCTTTGCCTTAGATATATTTAATTTAAAACCTGATACCCTACCATAATTTTTAATTAACTCCATCAATCTCTTGGCTGACTCTATTGGTTGAGTCAATGTCACAACCAAATCATCAGCAAAAGCACGTAATCTATAATCTTGTTGTCTACTCTTTATACCTTTTAAATCATCTGCTCTTCTTATCCTATTCAATAAAACTTCTAAAGTTAAAACAAACAATAAAGGGGATAATGGACATCCCTGTCTAGTACCTTTCTCTATATTAAATGAATCTGTTAAATCCCCATTCACAATAATCTGTCCTGTTTGTTTCTGATAAATCGCCAATATAGAATTAATAAACTGATCCCCCATTTCCATCCGAGCAATCAATTTTTTCAAAAACAACCAATTCAATCTATCAAATGCTTTTTCCGCATCCAAAAACATAAGAACTGCGGGCACCTGAATATGCTTCTCCAAATATTCTAATATATTAATAAGTTGTCTAACATTAGTTTTCATCTGCCTCCCTTGTAAAAAACCGGTTTGATCAGAATGAATTGTTTGTTGTAAAACTGTCATTAATCTGTTAGCCATTACTTTTGCAAAAATCTTGTAGACCGTATTCAACAATAAAATAGGTCTAAAATTTTCTGGTTTAACATTATCTCTCCCCTCTTTGGGAATTAAAGAAATATAGGCTGTTTTCCATGAAGGTGGAACCTGACCACCCTCTTGTATATTAACAAATAGCTCTCTAAGAGGTTCCACCATTTCCATTTGAAGATGCTTATAATAAGTTGCCGTTAACCTGTCAGTCCCGGGAGATTTTCCCATTTTCAATTGTTTAATCACTGAAATTATTTCTTCTGATGTAATCAATGCATTTAATCTATCTCTTTGTTCATTGCTAATTACTGGTACATTTTCATTTTGCAAAAAAGTATCTATCTCATTCTCTTGTATCTTCTCTTCAGCGTATAACCTAGAATAAAATTCTAAGAAGGCTTTCTTAATAATTTCTTGTTGGAACACCTCTTTCCCTTTATACTCTATTTTTTCAATTATTCGGGATTTTTGTTTTTTCCTTAATATATAGGCCAACCATCTACCAGGCTTGTTAGAATTAAAAAAATGTATTATGTTTTGCATATTGTATATTCCTAGCAACTTGGTCTGCCATCAACAACTCAAATTGTTTCTGTAAAACCTTAATCCCCTCTTTAATATTTTTATCATCCGGTCTCTTTATTAATAACTGTTCCTTCTTTCTTATTTCCCCTTCTAACTCCTTCCATTTTTTCTCTTGTTTACATCTATGCCTTTTATTCAAATCAATTAAAATCCCACGCATATACGCTTTACTTGCATCCCATACCATTTCTATAGATGTATCCTTATGCAAATTTAACGTAAAAATTCATTCATTACATTTTTACATTCATTCACATTTATATCATAATTTGATATAATTTATATCATAATTTATATCATTTGCCCAGGTTCGCCTGGTGCACCAGTTGCGGCCCTATTTGGACCGGGAGTCTCTTCTCACAGTCACTCATGCCCTTATCACCTCGAGGCTCGACTACTGCAATGCTCTCTACATGGGGCTACCTTTGAAAAATGTTCGGAGACTTCAGGTAATGCAGAATGCAGCCGCGTGAGCAGTGTTGGGCTTGCCCAGAAATGCCCACATTTCGGGATCACTCCGCGAGCTGCATTGGCTGCCAATTGGTCTCCGAACCCAATTCAAAGTGTTGGTTATGACCTATAAAGCCGTACATGGCATTGGACCAGGTTACTTACAGGACCATCTGCTGCCCCATGAATCCCAGCGGCCGGTTAGGGCCCACAGAGTCAGCCTTCTCCAGGTCCCGTCAGCCAGACAGTGTCACCTGGCGGAGCCTAGGGGAAGAGCCTTCTCTGTTGCAGCCCCGGCCCTCTGGAACCAACTTCCCCCGGAGATCCATGTCGCCCCCACCCTCTCCGCCTTTCATAAATTACTTAAAACACACCTCTGCCGGCAGGCCTGGGGCAGTTAACATCTTGCCCCAAGCCAGTGTATGTCTGTGTGTATGTTGAATGATTGGTTTTTTTTAATTAAGGGGTTTTATATACATGTATTTTTATATGTTGATTTCTATTATGTTGTGAGCCGCCCTGAGTTCTCCAGAATAGGGTGACATAGAAGTCAAATAAATAATAATAATAATAATAATAATAATAATAATAATAATAATAATAATAATAATAATAAACAAGCTTTCATTTAATCTCCAAGATCTTTTAGGTCTCTGTCCTTCTGTTAATTCCATCCAAACCGGATTATGATATGTTAAAACTTTAGGTAGGATCTTGACCTTCTTTAAACTAAGAAGAAAATCACTTGACGTTAATATAAAATCAATTCTAGAAAATGACTGATACCTATCAGAAAAAAAGTAAATTCTTGCTCTTTACCATTTCTATCTCTCCATATAACTATCAAATCAAAATCATCCTTTATATCAAAAAAAAGATTTAGGCAGCTTAGAACGTGTTTGAGAAATTGGTAATATCTTCTTTTTGTCTAAACCAATATCTATCACACCGTTCCAATCTCCCATTATAATACAAGACCTATAATCAAATTGTATTAACGTTTTATGTATTAACTTGTAAAATTTTCCTTGTTGTTGATTTGGTGCATATATGCCTATCAAAAGTACTTTCTTCCCATTTTTAAAAATTTCAATTGCTAAATATATACCTTGTATATCTGATTCTATTAGTTTAGCTCTTATATGATTTTTAACATAGATAACAATTCCATTCTTCTTCTCAGCAGCCGCTGCAACAAAATGTGTACCTAATTTATTATTTATCAAATATTTCTGGTCAGTAATTCTAATATGTGTTTCTTGTAAGCAAGTTACGTCATTTTTACATTGAATCAAATAATGAAATATCTTCTTCCTTTTCTGTGGAGAATTTAAACCATTGACATTCCATGTCAAATATTTATTTGACATGACCAATTTCAGAAAGCCTTTGCATGACCAAATCAAAATTTTCATCCATTTTTTTCTTTGGTCGAGCTCCCATGGCTTCCACACTTGTAGATACTACTGCTTGAGTTGCACGATCTTATTGAGCCTTTTTTTTCTTGTTGTTCCTTGCGTTTAGTAATTGCCCGAGTTTGTCTTTGATCTCTAGGCATCTCTACCTCCAAAGGTTGAAAAATATCAATGCTCCGCGCAGGCAGCTCCAATAGATCTCCTTTATCAACTCCTGATGCTGCAAGAGATTGTAGCTCTGGAAACTGAACTTGTTGTTTTAACTCCTTGTCTCTTTCTTTTGGTGGTTCTGTACTTTTTGGTGTTGAAGATGGGGGTTTGCCAGCCTTCATCACATTCTCAAAGAAATCTTTTGCTTTACAAATAGAATTCAAGCGGTATCTATTACCCTGATAAGATAATGATAATCCAGCTGGGGCCTCCCACCTAAATTGTAAACCACGTTTTTTAAGTTCAGCCACCAAAAATGCATAATATTTTCTTGCTTTTAACATCTTCGGAGGAATCTCCTTCAAAATGACAACCTCCTGACCAGCCACAGTTAATTTCTTGTTATAGGATATTGTAAGCACATGATTTCTAAATCTCCTTGTAACAAAATAAATCACAATGTCTCTAGGTAAATTTCTTTGTCTTGCAATCCATGAATTAACTCTGTAGATCCTGTCTATCTGCCAAAAAACATTTTGTACCCCCTCATCTAAAAATTGTGCCAAAGCTTCTCCAAAATTCTTCTCAAGTCCTCCTGATTCTGATTTGCTTCCTCTTTCAGTCCTCTGATTCTGACAGCCCACATCATTTGATTATATTGTACCATAACAGCTTGGTCTTGTATATCACTTTTAATTTCATCCAACTTTTCCTCAATTTGTTGCTCCACCCCTTCCACGTTTTCTTCCAGTCTCAGAGTATAGTCCCAAACCCCCTTGAAAGCTTCCACAATATCTTCTCTTATCGCTATATTATGAGTCTCAATTATTCCTTTAATTTTCTCCAATTCATCAGTTACTCCTTTAATTTGTTCCTCAGCATGAGTTGCAATCTTTTTCTCCATAGTTTCCATACTTTTCTCTAAATTGTCAGTCATTATTGATAATGCAGCCTGCAGTTCTTTCATAGTCAGCATTTCTGGAGGAGATTGAGTAGACAAGGGGGCTTGAGGCTGTATAGATGTTGAAGAAGCTGGGGGAGCAGAAAAGCTGCTTGTTTGTGATTTAGAGGGCTGAGCCAGTGAAGATACTGCCACCTTCGCAGCTGGTATTTTAGTTTGTCTTGCAGCCATTCTATAATCAGTCCACTTTTTATAAAAACTCTCAAAAAGTTACTTTAAATAAAAAGTTTTATACACATGTATTGCCAAAATTTTCTCCTCTTCTTTTCCTTCTTATCTTCTTTCCAATCCTAGATTTAGTTAAAATTTGTAGGATTTTAAACTTTAAATCTGAGCGATCGCTATGGCTTTGTTCTAGAAAGTCACTTTCACTTTACAGTCACTTTCACTCTACAGTGAAAGCGATCGCCATCTTGAAGTCATTTTGTTGATTATAAAAATAGTTGTGGTCAGAAGTAGAATATAAAAAGTTACTTGCAATGTAGAACTCCTGCATTCACTCTGCCTGTATGTAGATCTCTCTTAGATACTTATCTTTCGCAGGGGTGGTCGCGGCGTCTTTTTCTGTCTGCTGACAGAAGCGTCCCGGGCTGGAGCATCTTCGAGCGCCTGGGGAGCTCTCACTCTTTCCCCCTGAAAGCTTTTTCAGGGGGTTTTTAGAGGAGCTCAACCCACGCTCGATGCTCTTCACCCCTTCTTCGCCCAAAGGGGGGATTTTTCACTGCAAAATACAGCTGATGATCGCTGTTTTGCGGCTTGACAGATCCCGGGATAACGGAGCCTCCAAAGGAGGCTATAGTGATGCCGACGGAGCCACTGGAAGTCCCTTCATATAATTTCTTATAGAACTCATAGGCCACAATTTTCTTCCCTTCAACTATGATTATTACTTGAAGGCACTGTTCAAAGAATTAGAAACAGAATGTTTTATGCCAGTTCAAAAAGAGCTAGAAATCTGATAAGAACCAAATTGACAACCAAGATTTCTTGTTGTCTAAATGCAGGGTTGAGTCATACTTATTCAGCAGCTGAGATTCATTAATTAGGGGAAAATGACAAAAATAACTATAGGTGATTTTTTTTGTGTTTGGCAAATTATTGTAGGCTTCAGTTATTAGCTTTTGCAATAGTAGCACTGAATAACAAGTTTCATTAACAGGGAGATTAATCTATTTGAGTAGAACATTTTGAGTACTTCATAGGACTGGTAGATCTCTGAACGAGTACTTGATTTGGTCAGATGTTTGAGTGAAGAGCTCTTTCAAAGCAGTGCTGTAAAGTGGTACCCCGTTTCTAAGTTACAAAACAGAAGATTTGCTTGGCAATAATAACATATGTAGAAAAGTTGCTGTCAGTAAGGTGGATCAGCTAATAAAGAAAGATTGGTTTTGACACAATACTGCAAAGATGGAGTCATGCGCTTCTGCAAGACACTTTCACCACCATTGTTACACCTCTTGCCAATATTCTGCATTGTTTTGTTCTAAATTATTGCCTTCGGACTCCTGTATGTTCAACCATGTTTGTGATATTGATTTAGGCTTGCCATCATTTTAATAAATTCCTCATGTTTAACAGCTACATAGATAGAAGTTGGTCTTCTCCATGCTGGATTTAGCTTTTAGAAGAAGTCGGGTTTACTAGGAAGATCTAATTTACAATCATTCATGGCTTTGTTGCTTCCTATTTAGATTATTATAATTCATTCTGAATGGGTCTGCTCTGGAAGTCCACCCAGAAATTCCAACCAGTCCAGAAAGTTGCTCTTTGAGTTGTCATGGATCATTAAATTTCCCCAATGGAATACCTACTCTCAGTGGTGTGATTCAGCCAGTTCGCACCACTTCAGCAGAACCAGTAGTTAATTTTTTTGTTTCTCAGGCCCAGAATGGACTTCCGGAAGCAGCATCCACATAGAGAACCAGTTGTTCACATATTTGAATCCCACCACTGCCCATACTACTTTGAGAGCTACACAGTTATTGTTATGTCTGGTCTCTCTCAGCTCATTAAAATCCACGTAAATATGTCTTTAAGAGGTTTATTTAACACATTTCAAAAGGATTCATTTCAAAGCAAGCTGCTGGCATTTTTTTGTTGGCCGGAACGACCAAATCAGATCTATTTACATTTAGATAAACATGCTCTCCTCCTCCTACTTCCCAATTAACTTACTCTTTCTTTATCACACTGTCCAAGACCTCATTATTCTTCGGTAGGTTTTCAAAACACCAGAATTCCAACGCACTGCAAAAGTTTTCAAGCCTCTCCTTGATTAACGTTGCTTGTGACAAAGGCGTAGTCTTTCTTTCCCCTTCTAATATAGTGTCCGATACGTCACTTCCCCCCATTACTTCCTTTTTCCAGTTAACTGACACCTGCGCTTATCAAACCTTCGGAACCTCGGATCAATCCATTTATCTTCTTGTTCTAAATCTGACTCATCATTTTGAGAGTCTGATTCAGAATGCATACAGAGCTCCTCATTATCTAGCTCAGCTGCCGGGAGGGGCAAATACCCAGAGGGACCTGGCTGCTCCTCCTCGGCTGCCGGGAGGGGAAAACACCCAGAGGGGCCTGGCTGCTGATCCTCATATTCTGACACTTCCCAAGCTGGTCTAGGGACACTCACAACACTATCCCCCACCTCAGGCCCCTCCCCTTGGGGCCGGCGCAGGGGATGTGGTTTGTAGGGAAACGCAGAATGAAAATCCCAAATTAACCGAGGAGCCTCAATATCCTGAGCATCTACCCAAGAGCCAGCGGCGGGCCCACCCCCAGTCCAATCAACCAAATATTGGAAGCGGTCGTTGAGCCATCGGGAATCTCGGATGCCAGACACCTCCAACCGGGAAACGGGAACGTGAGCACGGCGAGCTGTCGGGCCCGGATCAGGAGGTCGAAGCGGAGAATCAGGGTTGACAGGAACAAGCAAGGAGCGATGAAACACGGGATGTACACGAAGAGACCTAGGCAAAGTCAAACAATAGGTCACCGGATTGATGACCGTCTCCACAGGGAAAGGACCCAGGAAACGTTGATCAAGCTTGCGGTGAATTCTCCCTGGAAACAAGTACTTGGTGGAGAGCCAAACCCGATCTCCAACAGCTAACGGCGGCGTGTCGCGACGCGAGCGGTCTGCAACCCGCTTGTAGTCTTCCTTGGCCTTAGTCAAGTGTTGCTTAACCATGTCGTGGACTGACTGCAGTTCGGTTAAATAGTCTTCTGCAACTGGAACTGGAGAATCGAGGAGCGTGAGCGGGAAAAATCTGGGATGATAGCCGTAGTTGGCAAAAAACGGGGTGGTCTGAGTGGAAGTTTGCTGAGAGTTGTTGAAAGCGAATTCGGCCACGGAGAGATATTTGGACCAATCGTTCTGTTGGTCGTTGATGAAACAACGCAAATACTGCTCCAGAATGCCAATCACTTTCTCTGTACCCCCATCAGTCTCTGGGTGATGCGTGGAGGCTAGATTAACTTGGACTTGAAGCGCAGACATGAGTTCTCTCCAGAACTCCGAGGTGAACTGGGTTCCTCGGTCGGACACTATTTTGTCAGGCAAACCGTGTAGCCGGAAGATATGTTGAATGAACAGCTGAGCAGTGACCTTGGCTGTCGGTATTCTTCGGCAAGGAATGAAATGTGCCATTTTGGTCAGCATGTCCACCACTACAAAGACAACGGTGTAGCCGGCAGAAACAGGTAGACAAGTCAAGAAGTCCATGGAAATAGCTCCCCAGGGTCTCTCCGGCGTGGGTAAAGGCTGTAATAATCCCGGAGGGGCTCCTGTGGCATGTTTTGCCTGACGGCACCGTACACAGGAATTCACATAGGATTGCACATCATGGCGAAGTCTGGGCCACCAAAAAGTCCGAGACACTAAGTGAAGAGTCTTAAAGAAACCAAAATGACCTGCCGCAGGGTTATCATGGCATTGAGTCAGGATGAGACCCCGGAGTGGGCCTGCTGGAACATATAACAGGTTGCGGAAGCGTAATAGTCCCTCGGACAAGGTCCAAGGTGAGTCGGGACCCACCTCTTGTCTCTTCCGTATTGCAAAGTCATCTAGTTGTTGCGCTTCCCGAATCTGTCGTCGTAGATCTACCGGATCATGCATGGCTGCGATCGATTCGATAGGCAGAATGGTTCGAAGCGGTAAGGGATCCTTGATCTGTAGATACTCAGGTTTACGGGACAGGGCATCTGCTCTTTTGTTGTACCCTTTCGGAATGTAGGTGACTTTGAAGTTGAATCGAGCGAAGAACAAAGACCAACGGATTTGACGTTGATTCAATTTCCTGGCAGATTGCAAAAATTCCAAGTTTTTATGGTCAGTCCGAACTTCAACTTGGTAGCGGGCTCCTTCCAGGTGGTGTCTCCAGGTCTCAAAAGCAGTCTTGATGGCCAATAGTTCCTTTTCCCAAATGGTATAATGGCGTTCGGAGGGAGTCAGTTTCCTGGAGTAATAAGCACACGGGAACAGGGGGCCGCCATCTTGGCGTGTTTGAAGTAGCACGGCCCCTACTGCAACATCTGAGGCGTCAGCCTCCACTACAAAGGGACGACAAGGATCTGGATACTTGAGAATGGGTTCCTGAACAAAAGCCTGTTTGAGGGTCTGAAATGCCTGTTGCTCGGCATCGCCCCACTGGAACTTAACGCCTTTCCGTAACAGTCGAGTAAGGGGCGCAGTCAAGGCAGAAAATCTCGGAATAAATATCCTGTAATAGTTCGCAAATCCCAAAATTCTTTGGACATCTTTTGCTTTACATGGTGGTTGCCAGGTTTGCAAGGCCTCAACCTTGCCAGGGTCCATGGCGATGCCTTGTGGAGAAATCACATGTCCCAGAAACTCAATGGTGGTTTGATAGAATTGACATTTCTCTAACTTGGCGTAAAGGTGATGCTCTCTCAAGCGTTGCAAAACTCGCCGGAGATGCTGAAGATGAGTGGCTCGTGACGGGGAATAAATCAGGATGTCATCGAGGTAAACCACCACAAATTGATCTAATAAATCCCGGAAGATGTCATTCATGAAATGTTGAAAGACGGCCGGAGCATTGGTGAGTCCAAAGGGCATAACGGTATACTCAAAATGACCATACCTGGTTCCAAACGCGGTCTTCCACTCGTCCCCCTCTCGAATGCGAACCAGGTTGTAAGCACCCCTTAAATCTATCTTGGTGAAGATGGTCGCTGATCGGAGACGGTCCATGAGATCAGGAATCAAAGGCAGAGGGTACCGGTTGCGCACCGTGATGGCATTGAGCTTGCGATAGTCACAGCATAGGCGTAAATCTCCGGTTTTCTTCTTCACGAATAACACAGGAGCTGACAAAGGCGAGGAAGAGGGACGAATGAAACCCCTGGCCAGGTTTTTGTCCACAAAGTCTTTCAATGCGGCCAACTCGGGTTCTGACATGGAGTAAAGGCGTCCCCTTGGAAGCTTGGCATTTGGTAGCAAATCAATGGCACAGTCATATGGTCTATGCAGAGGCAATTGGTCTGCCTCTTTCTCATTGAATATATCTGCAAAGTCCGCTAGATCGGCCGGCAAGGTGATGTCAGGGTGGGATGGTAGCTGGGCTGCACAAACCTGGCGTACGTGGTCTACGCATTGCAAACTGGGAAATGAAACAAAGTTCTGGGACCACACCACACAAGGATCATGGGTTCTCAACCAGGCTAGGCCGAGAACTAAGGGGAAATGAAGTCCCTTGGTAACATAGAATTGGATGGCTTCTTCATGTTGTCCTATGACCAGGCGTATGGGCTGGGTCATAAACTTGATCGGTCCAGATAACAACTCACGACCATCGATTGTCTCAACCAACATAGGCGGCTTCACGGAGCACAAAGGTATGGCATGCTGACGAGCGAAAGCTTCATTCATGAAATTGGTGGTGGCTCCAGAATCCAACAAGGCGTGGGCCGGAATGCCCTGGGCATGATTTCCCAGAAGTATATTGGTTGCTAGGATCAGATGTCTCGGAGGACCGGGGTCGTTGTCTGCGGAACTGGAACTGGGTTTGGCGCCTGCCCGACCCAATGTTTCCATTAGGCCGGGCTCTGGCCGTTTCCCGGCAAGGTGGCTTGAAACTGCTGAGTGGGAGGCCGAGCTGGAACAGGAGTAGGACCTGCCGTACCACGTCTTTTCTGGGGGCAGGCCATGACGAAGTGACCCATCTCTCCACAGTACAGGCACAAGCCCTCAGCTCTCCGTCTTGTCTTCTCAGCCTCGGTCAAACGAGATCTGGCTGCACCAAGATCCATGGGCTCATCTCTGGTCATGGGTGCAGGGTGCCTCTCAGTGTAAGCCGGCCATGTTTGGAAAATACGTCTGGGTGCCGGGATGGGTGGGGTGATAGGTAGGGTCTGGAATCCTCTGCGTGGTGCAGGAACTGGCTTGGCACTTCTGGTGACTGGAACCATCTGTTTGACCAGGCGGGCATCCATGGCTTGCGTTTGCGCCTCCATAGCCAAACAATGTTGGTATAATGCATCCAGGGTCGCAGGTATTACAGTAGTTTTCAATCCATTCAAGATCTGGGAAGACAGGCCATCTTGAAAGATTTCCATGAGAGCCTCCTCATTCCAATTAATTTCTTGAGCTAGGCGGCGAAAATCTGATATATATTCCGCTACGCAGCGCGATCCTTGACGTAGCTCTCGTATCCGCCGGGTGGCATTTTGTCTACGAAGGGGGTCAACAAATTCTCTTTCCATCAGCTGGCAGAATCCTGCATAATTGCGCAGAACAGGATCTTGTCCGTCTATCAGAGGAGACGACCAATCAGCAGCTGGCCCAGAGAGTAAACTTAAAATGAACGCTACTTTCGTTTCATCAAGCTGGAAATCTGCTGGAGTTGAGGCAATGAATGTTTTGCATTGGTTTAAAAAAGCTGGAAATTTACTACGCTCTCCAGTAAACTTATCAGGCAAGGCTAAATAGCATCTGTTTCGTCTGGGAGGGGGGGCTGGAGATGGGGCTCCTGCGGCTTGAATCTGCTGTTGCAAATGTCCAATTTGTTGCTGGAGAGTTTGAACTAATAGATGCAGAGCCGGGTTATCAGCGAGGAGTTCCTCCATGACGTCACTGAAAGCTCGGACTAATTTTCGTCTTTTTTTTGTTTTTTAGGTCACGAGCAATCTGTTATGTCTGGTCTCTCTCAGCTCATTAAAATCCACGTAAATATGTCTTTAAGAGGTTTATTTAACACATTTCAAAAGGATTCATTTCAAAGCAAGCTGCTGGCATTTTTTTGTTGGCCGGAACGACCAAATCAGATCTATTTACATTTAGATAAACATGCTCTCCTCCTCCTACTTCCCAATTAACTTACTCTTTCTTTATCACATTGTCCAAGACCTCATTATTCTTCGGTAGGTTTTCAAAACACCAGAATTCCAACGCACTGCAAAAGTTTTCAAGCCTCTCCTTGATTAACATTGCTCGTGACAAAGGCGTAGTCTTTCTTTCCCCTTCTAATATAGTGTCCGATACGTCACTTCCCCCCATTACTTCCTTTTTCCAGTTAACTGACACCTGCGCTTATCAAACCTTCGGAACCTCGGATCAATCCATTTATCTTCTTGTTCTAAATCTGACTCATCATTTTGAGAGTCTGATTCAGAATGCATACAGAGCTCCTCATTATCTAGCTCAGCTGCCGGGAGGGGCAAATACCCAGAGGGACCTGGCTGCTCCTCCTCGGCTGCCGGGAGGGGAAAACACCCAGAGGGGCCTGGCTGCTGATCCTCATATTCTGACACTTCCCAAGCTGGTCTAGGGACACTCACAACAGTTATCAGACTACTTCAGGTGCAATTCAAGCTGATGTTTGTCACTTTTACAGATTTTCATGGCTCTTAACCTGACTACCTATGGGACAGGCTTCTCCTGATAGCTTCTGCCCATCCAGCAATGATTCTGGGCAGCTTACAATCCCATAGTAACAATATAAAACAAAAGATTAAAAACATTCAAATTCTGAAAGTTAAAACATTAAAATTAACAACAAAGTAGAAAAAAAGATCAATGCATAAATGGAATGGAGGTGGGATCTTCTCCTAATCTAGCCACCCCTAGACTGGGATGGGCCCTAAGCCAGTTGACAGGGCCAGGTTTTCAGGCCTTTTCAGAAGGCCAAGAAAGCAGAGTTTGAAATAGATGATGGTCCAGATCACAGGAGCCAAGAGAGAAAAGGATTTTCTGGACTCCAGCAGCTACAATTCCTTAGCCAATGGGATCCACAATATGCCCCTTCTGCCAGAAACTGGGGCAGATCAGGAGCAAGCATCAAGACAGGTTCCTTGTGAAGTCACAAGGAATCTTGGAGAGACTTGGAAAACCTTGCCCTATTCAGAGGTAGGAATCTATGGACCTTCAGAGGCTGATGAACTACAACTCCTGCTGCCCTTAAGTTAAGGACACCGACTGACTGAGACTGCTAAGAGTTCTTTAGCAATTTCCAGAAAACAGGTTTTCTCACCCTCTAGCTTATTATAAACAGATTGGGTGGCTTTATGTTAGCTGAGACTTCTTTAAAATGAAACAACTCTAGCCTTTCACCATCCTGGCTTACCTCACTCTGCTGACTCAGCCCATCCATGTCAGCTGAGAGTAGCAGCTGAGAAATTGCCTGGACAGATTTTTCAAACACATTCTGTTTCCCCATCTCTGTCCTGTCACTGTTAAGTTAGTGGCTTAGCACAACTGATGTGCTTCTGATCTCTCAGCTGTAAGACACTTGTATCCCAAAGTCATCTTCTGACAAAGTTGCCAGGATGGTGCTGAATTATTAACTGGAGTTTTTGCATAAAGTGTTATCTCCCTACCTGCAACTCTTTTTTTTTCAAATAAATTTTATTGGTTTTTTAATTTTTACAGAAAAAAATGCTCAAGACATTAGATAGCATAACTTATTAAAAGTAGTTCAGTCTAGCTTAAATTTAATCAACCTATACCTGTTTTTAAAACATTTAGAAATTTATACTACCATAGTCAAATTAACTTTAAATGTAAACCTTATCAATTTGGGTATCCCTTCCAAATATATTCTAGTTCCTTGATTTTTTCATAAATTTCATTTAATTCTTCCACTAATATCCCTTAATTAAAATAAAGTATTAGTCTATCCTATACGTATCTAGTCTATCAATTAATCAATTTCTTTTTACTAACAAGAGAAAATCAAACTTTAAATCCTTTTGATCCATTAAACAGAATTCAAATTACATCCAATTAATTATCATAACTAATAACATCCATCTTATCAAACAAACAAATCATTTGATTAACTCAAATTTACATAATAAATTTCTTGCAAGTAACCCTATTGTTCTAAAGAAAGAAAAAAAGAACAAACATATTCTTAATCCATTTAATGTATATTTCATTGATCGCCCCTTTTTCTCTTACTTCTAACTCGCAATCTTAATCCTAAAATCAATCCATAATTCTAAATTACCTTTAATCCATTACCTAAAATATCCTTTTTAAGTTGAAATGATAATCTATCATAACTAATAACATCCATATTATCAAACAAACAAATCATCGTATTAGATTAACTCAAAATTACATAAAAAATTTCTTGCAAGTAACCCTATTGTCCTAAAGAAAAGAAAAACAAAACATAATCTTAATCCATTTAATATATTTTCTCTTACTTCTAACTCACCATCTTAATCTTAAAATCAATCCATAATTCTAAATTACCTTTAATCAATTACCAAAAATGTCTCCTTTTTAAGTTAAAATAGTAATCTATTCTAAAGCTGTCTAATCCATCAATCAATCTCTTTAAACTGACCACATAGCATCAAACTTTAGATTATTTCAATTCATTAGTCATCAAACAAATAAATCATCAGTAATTTTCATATAGGTATGTCTTATATATCTTCCATTGATCGCACATCTGACTCGTAATCTTAATCCTTAAATCAGTCCATAATTCTAGATTGCCTCTGTGGCTGAGCAAAGCCTCCTCGACAGAGGTTGCACCCTCCAGGGCGACTTTAGACCCGCATAAGGGTCTATCGACGGAGGGAGGCTAGCCGACGAGGAAACGAGTCTCCTTGTATGACTAGAGGCACCGCTACCCGGAACCAGAAGTCCCCTACCTGCAACCCTTAGCATGCATTGGATCAAGAGGAACAGCTCTGAGATCCCCGGGGACTCTCGTGCCTCATTTCTTTCTCTTCTGAACAAAACAGGACTGTTAGACTTTCCTTTTAAAGTAAAATGCCCTAATTATGACAGGCAGCCTCCATGCTATTACTGTAAAATCCCTGCCTCTGTGTTTTACCTGGCTTCTTGTACAATGCTTTCCAAGTCACTGAGATGATATGTATGCCTGGCTGATTCTTGTACTATAGGTGGAGAACAATAAAGTAGCCAGTTTGAACTGTGTATGTATGGGTCTGGTTGTTCACCCTTACGTGGCAGATTTTTGGGGATTAACAATTCTTCCCATCCCACTAATGAAAGATGGAAAGAATCACAAAGGTGTTTAGTGTAAATTAATGGAGCCATGTTATAATGTTAATTAAAAGATTCCTTTCCCCCTTAACATCATTGCAACCTTTGGAGAAATGGGAAGGCAAATGAATAATTATGTTCCAACTGACATTGTAATGCAATTACAAATTCTGCCCCTTTGCTTAAGGATATAGACCAAAGAAAATCTTATGTCTTCCTGACTGGATCACCACTGCAATTAAAATAAATGCTGGACTAGATGGAAAAATAATCTGGTATAGACTAGGGTTTCCTGCCTAAGCAGGGGGTTGGACTAGAAGACCTCCAAGGCCTCTTCCAACTCTATTATTCTATATGCTATATTCATGTTAATTTAATTATGGTTTATGGTATTTACCAACTTTCTGAATTCACATATTTAATTAACTTTATAAGCTATTGACCTAAACAGCATGTTTCTCTAAAATATGTTGTTGCTTCTTCATGGTTTGGTGTATCATGCAAACACTGTCACTGGCATTTTTTAATTATTATTTTTCTTACACCAATACTTCAGAGTTAGAGACTGGAGGGACCCTAATCCAAATTGACTACTTAATTCTCAAGTATAATGGTAATCCTGATGGAAACAAAAAAAAAATCTAGGAACAAGGAGAGAACTATGCTAAGTCTCAGAGTCAAGCATAAATAAGGTATTTGAATACTTCCAATAAACAAGAACTGGCACCAGAAGAAGAAATGTTGATGCTAGCAATATAGGCCTTTAAAAGCAATGTCTATTCTACAAACATATGCAGGATGTTTTTAGCAAGGCATGACCCCATTTCCACCAGCCAATGGCAAAGAGGATTATAATTTTGTAAGGAAAAGGAAACAGAGAATAGAGCCGTTCCTAATAAAGAGAGATGGCCAGAGTGCAGTCTATGAAATACTTAAAAGGACTCTTGAAAAGGTGTGCAGAGTGGCATGGCATGCCAAGACATGACACATCCCAGCTAAAGGTGTCCCCAAATGAATATTACAAGGGATTTCTGGATTGGACTATTAATTTCATAGCATGATTGGTTAAAAACCACCCTTGGCCAACTGCCTTCAGAGGTCACAAGTGTCTTCCTTGTAATAAACAACAGGCATCCATTTCCTTGGTGTAATCTCTTCTTGCAATTCCAATTGTTTAAATTCCCTCCATTGGATGATAAAAGTTAGTAGCGTAACTTTGCTGCAGGTATCTCAAATTAAAGACTTTTGTCAAGAGTGGAATGGCTTGTGAATTTGTTCCCCTGTCACTGATACTTATGGTTGGAGAAAATGATGCAGGGCCAGCCAGGATATGGCAGCTGAGTATATTTAACTCCTGGCTGATGACAACCAGTTAAAAAACTGCTTTGCAGTTGACAAAGCTCTTGAACCTAACAAATAAAATAAAATAGGTGTTCTCGTAGAGGTTTAGGCTGGAGGCAGAGAGCTTATAGTTTCTACTTGGATTTTAAAGTGCCTTTTTTCCCCAAAAACATAAAAGGTCTCTGAGGATATATACAGCAAAGAATGGAGAACAAGTATAGGTTGCCAGGACAGAATTAGAAAAGTTCTGCAGATACACACACACACACACACACACACACACACACACACACACACACACACACACACACACACACACACACACACACACACACACACACACACACACACACACACACACACACACACACACATATATATATATATATATATATATATATATATATATATATATATATATATATATATATATATATATATATATATAATTTCCATGTCAGAAATCATCAAAGCCACTCTAGTTGTCCATTTGTTTGATATCGAAAACCCCAATCATGGAAGGAAATATTATTTTATTTCCTCATTGGGAAGTTATATTTATCTGAATTCATTTTCTGTAATGTCACTGGATCTATATGAGAAAATTGACCCTACAGGTATTTTCTGCTATGTAAAAATCTGTCTTAGTCCCTTTAGATCAGCTTCGCAACTCTAGCACACAATCATGTTAAGGCCAGATCTTTCACATACCTTTTGGTGTGCTGGAAAGTTGCATTTCAAAAAGTTGAGAAGGGTCACCTTAGATGAAGAAAGACAAAAAAATCAATTTGATTGAACTGAATCATAGTCAACATTTGGTGTAGTTCATTGATTTGAGTTATGGGTAATCTTTTGGGAGGACTTTTAAGAACCAATACATGGGAACCGCGTGAATTTTAGAATCTTGGATTGGACTTTTAGAATTTCTGATGCAGCCAGATAGGTTGAAAATAGGATTTAAAATGAACCATAGCATTATAACATTTACTTTTGACACTATGGTAAAGCCAGTTTGGTCTAGGGGTTAAGGCACCAGACTAGGAAACAAGAGACTGTGAGTTCAAGTCCCGTTTTAGCCATGAAAGCCAGATGGGTGATTTTGGGCCAATCTCTCTCTCTCTCTCTCTCTCTCTCTCTCTCTCTCTCTCTCTCTCTCTCTCTCTCTCTCTCTCTCTCTCTCTCTCTCTCTCTCTCTCTCTCTCTCTCTCCCACTTCACAGAGTTGTTATTGTGGGGAAAATAGGAGGAGGAAGGTTTGTTGGATATATTCATCTTGATTTATTTATAAAAATGTTGATCACATTAATATTGAAACAGATAGGAGAAACACCAATCAAAATAAAATGTAACAGGAGTATAGTTGAGGCTAGACACGAGGGGGGGGAAAGGCCTACTAATTCAGACGTTTTCAAAGACTAATACTTAGTATTGTATACCAGGTGTCATGATGATTGCTGCATAAGATGTTTTTATGTCCAATGCTGATTGTTTTAATAATAATAAAATAATAATAATAAAGGCAGGAAATAAATAAGAGTCAGCATTTTTAGTGGCCATAATATAGGGAGAGGAGGAATGAAATTTACAGTTAAGCAGCTGCAGTAGCTGAGAATCAGAAGGGAGAGCTTTCTATGTCATTTGTATCATATCACAATAATGAAAGTATGCAGTTTATGGTAGGTGCTTGAAGAATTAATGTTAGATCTTCGTAAGGCAGGCAGAAATGCATGGGATTTTGTGTGGGAAATGGGATGAAGTGCAAAGTGTTCAGGACTGATGACATTTTCACTGGCCCTCCAGAATCTGGTGCAGGAGTTTTCATATTCCTACCAAGAGAGACCAGGTATTAAATTGGGGACTTTCTGCACAGGTATATATATTCTGTTCTGGAATTCTAGTCCCCATCCCTCACCCAAGTACATCCATTTTTGCTGATTTTCTCTTGCAAAATCAGCTAAAATAAAGCTAAACATTACATTTTCTAACATAAAGGGGACATAAAAACCCCTACAATTAGATACACATATGTATGTTTACATGGGAATAATAGTGGAGACACTACTAATGCCACAGAATTGAGTTGCCTGCAGTAGAAAAATTCACATTTAATTGCAAATGAGAAGACCATCATGTGCTGAACTAGAAGATGAGAATGTTAATGAATGCTGTTTCAGGCATTAAGGAAAAGATGTTGCCCAATGCTGTGGAAAATTAAAATTTGCTCCTAATATGCATGGTAAATTTAATGCTAAAGACTAGAGACAAGTCAGAACAGAGCACAATCTGAGCTAGCCCCATTTGACTAAGATGGCATTTGTGTATCTATCACCTCACCATAGAAAGCAAAAATGGGGGATTAATTAGTTTGAGCATTCAGAAGGTAAATTACTGCTTCCGTTAATTACTGTAAAAATAAATAAAAATGCCAACAATTCTGTTTAGAAAGATCGAGAAAGATCTAGAAAGTTTTGGTTTGGTGCTCCTGGATATTGTGGCAGCCTATAGAATTTTTTAAAAATGATAAAGGACTTGTCCCAAATGTGCTTTTTCTAAAAAGCAACTGGACTTTCTTGTTTTTGTTTTTTTGAAACTTCAGAATGAAGAAGCTTCTTGGATAAGAAGCAAAATGTTTTCAAGGAAAAAAAACAAAGTCTAGTTGCTTTTAGAAAAGCACCTTTGGAACAACCCATGACTTGGATGATTGAGAATCTCCACAGACAAAAAAGAGACTTTACTATCAAGGGAGAAAAATATGAAATTAAATAACTAATTATTCAGAAGTCTTCAATGGTTTCCAGACCAAAGCTGCTGGCCTATCTTAATTTACTTAGTGATACATCCAGTCCTTTATTAGAATGAGATTTTGCTTTGGTATTGACAATCTTGTGATTTTTGTCAAGGCATCTGGTTGGATAAACATTGCAATGATGCCATTCCTTCTTCCTAATCTTCAGAGGAAAAGGACAGTGCCAAAATGGAACACTTTGGTAAAAAACAAAACTCCAAGAACAAAAATACCACCTTATTTGATGAAATGTACCTCTGATCTGAAGTGTGAAGAATCTGGAAGTTTCCAAAATCTTAAACATGAATATTGATTGTTGATACAAAGCCTAAGCATTGCAAGGCAAGTCCTCTCCCTCTTTTTTATAAACACAGAACAAAAGGTTCATAAAGGAAGTTGAGTGCTGAAGAATGGATGCTTTAGAATTGTGGTGCTGGAGAAGACTCAAGAGTTCCTTGGACTTCAAGGAGATCAAATCAGTCAATCCTAAAGGAGATCAATCCTGACTGTTCTTTGGAAGGACAGATACTGAAGCTGAAACACAAATATCTAATGAGAAGAGAGGATTCATTGGGAAAGACCCTGATGTTGGGAAAGATTGAAGGCAAAAGGATAAGGGGACAGCAGAAGATGAGATGGTTAAATAATGTCATCAATGCAATGAACATGAATTCGGCAAACTCCAGGAAGAAGAAGACAGGTAGGACTGGTGTCCTGTGGTTCATGAAGTCCCAAAGAGTCAGACACGACTTAGTAACTGAACAACAACAAAAGGAGCAAGCCTTGAATTGCAATCAGCACCATCTTGCTGATTTTGAGTCCTCTGTCCCCATGGACCCACTGTGTTTGTGTATCCAGGATTCAGTTCTTACTTGCAGTCAATGCGACATAGCTGACTTCTAAATGATAGATAGTTACCAATTATGACCAATAGTGATCAGGGAATTTAGGGATTCATATATTCTGTCCAGGATGAAGAAAACTATCTGACTTGAAAAAAGGACTTCTACATTGCCACATGATTCCCCACCAGTTCTGCTGAAATTCCCCATAAGTCATATATTCCCAGAGGATAGGTTGAAGAACTTTGTTGGACTGATATGTTTTAAATGCAGATGTGAAAAAAATCACGGTAGGAAATAGAGAAATGTTTCTTCTCTGATGTGTGATATCACAGTCATTCCATCCTGATGGAACCATAAACTCTGAATAGATTTTGACAATCCCACAATTCACTTCCTAATCTATCTGGTCTGCAGGGGAGAGGAAGCCTTCAGGAATGGAAATAAGCTTTGCTTTAACTTGGCAGGGACTCAAGAAAAACTCATCAACAGATTATCAAAGTGGGAGTTCAGAGGAAAGGCCTTAAAACATTTCTCAGGGAAATGTTGGTCTGTCATGCCCTCTTGATGAAATTTCATTAGCTTGTAAATGTGACAGGTTATAATCAACCTGTCCTGATCTAATCGCTACTGCAGAACTGTTTTTTAAGTGTGTGTTCCCTCTCTCTCTCTCTCTCTCTCTCTCTCTCTCTCTCTCTCTCTCTCTCTCTCTCTCTCTCTCTCTCTCTCTCTCTCTCTCTCATTATAAATGTTAACATGCCTTTCTTAAATGGAACATTAAAAAGAGTGGCTATTGTCAGGTGCAAGAGACCAAATCCATGTGTGTAGAATGCAAACAAACTATATTATTATATTCTGCCCATAAGACAGGAATCTCCCAGATTGCTTGCTTGGGAACAGGTAGATAAAATTCTATGGAGCTTAGGTGAGGGGTGTCAGTCTTGAATATCTCTGCCCAACAATTCAAGGTTAATTCCCTGCTTGATTCCTCCTCTCTGCCTGAGTGGGCATTTCCCAATAGATATGGATGTAATACATACAAATACATATATGAATCTCTCTGTGCATGGATATAAACACACAAACATATGCAATCTTTATCTATCTGGCCAACGTGGACCCAGTGATGGTTGAAGTACTTTGGGCTATGACTCCTTTATTGAGTGAGTAGCTCCAACAGATCTCAGGAACAACATCAGAGCTCTCTGTCCAGAAATGTGCACACACACACTTGTACCCCATACCGAATGCCTTATAAAAATCACTCTCTTGTCATTTAACACATCAGGAAGACCCTAATTTGGCAAAGTCTAATCTAAATGAGACCATTTTATTACCCTGAAATTAATCAAAACCAAACAAACCAGTCCTTTCATTTGAAAAGAAAAAATTTGTGGTTTTCAATCCAATGAAAAAGGGCGAATCATGGTGGCAACTGAGGCATGAGACTTGCCCTTCTCCTGGCTAGGCCAAAGAGAAGGGGAAAAAATGTGCAAGGAACACAATGCAAGTCACATTGTAAATAAAGATGTCTGCTTTTTTTCCTGGATTGACTTCTCCTCATTGTCTGTAAATGATTCCCTGCATTCAAATGTTTTTCATATATTTTTTTAAGGAGGTAGTGGGGGGAGGGGGAGGAAAGAGAAGAAAGAGAAATATTCCCTGAAGATAAAAAAAACATAATAGTCTATTTTATTTTCCACTTTTCACATCAATAATGAAAAGTTATCCTCCAGGGACAACTACAGACATTTTCAGCTCTTACCTCCCCAATAGAAATGTCTGTTCTGTTATGTACCCAGAAAGAAGAAGTATTTCAAACTGATTAAAGTTTGTTTTAAAAACGCCATATCTGAGCTTGAGCTAGTTTCATTCTTGAAATATCCCTCCTGCTCTTTCCAGGTGTCTCAATGAAAGTTGTTCCTCCAAGTACTATCCTTTGGGGCAAAATATAATAAAACCAATTTGTGAAGTTATTTCCATTAGAGATAGGCCATGGAATACAAACCATGGTGCTAAAGCAAATGTCAACTGCAGTCTTTCAGAAAGGTCAAAAAGATTACTTTGGGGAGGAGAGATATTCTTTAAAAGGAGGAGCTCAACGCAAGCATTGTGGTTCAAGGGATATTGTGCTGAAAGTTCAAACACATTTGTGTGAAACTGCAATCTCCCTTTCCTTTCATTGCACCCATCAGCAATAGGAAAGGGCAGTTCAAAAACATAGCATTTTTTCAGAAAAAAAAAACATATATTCTTCCTAGTCTAATGTTTCCAAGCAGAGGTCTCATGCATTACCTGTTTATCTTTTTAAGCAACAATAAAGTAGAGAGATTCAGTAGTATTTGGGGTGGTGATGGATTAAAATCAGCAAGGTGGTGGATAATGTTTTGTGATGTAAGCCCCACCTCATTCAACTGTGCCTGCAATATATCTACACAAGAGATGTGACATACATCACAACATGGCATAGAGTTATGAGTCCAGAAGGTGGTGTGATGGAGGACAAATTGTAAATCAGCCCTAGGAAGCAGGCAATGGCAAACCACTTCCAAAATCTTGCCAAGAAAACTGCAGGGACTAGTTGCAAGGAGTTAACAATGACTTGAGGGAATCCATTTTTTTTCTTTTATAGATCCTGAAATCCCTTGCACTGGGGTGGAGTCAGGGCAACTGAATGGAGCTGAGCATTTACTGGCTGGATGCCGTTCCTGACACCTACATGGAACTCACAGCAGATATTTTCTCTGGGAGAGAGAAATATCTGCTGCTACCTAGTATTGAACTTAAAGCTTCCTGATTGTGAGGTGAGAGCTACACCTCTAGACCACCATGCCGCTCGCATGAGGGGACCCAATAAATAAATAAACTTAAGTCATCCTTTATCATAACTATTTAATAAAGAAAAGAACAAGTAAAATATGTAAGTGATAATTTCCCAAATTGCACAGACGCTGCTCTTAATCTTCATCTGGAGAACCATCTGTGTCCCACTATCTGAGTTTTTCCCTAATCCTTGAGCATCCTCTAGATCAGGCATGTCAAACTCTCGACGTCACATGACATCACGCGATATATCGGAGCTTTTTCGCCATTGCTGGCAATGAGGTGGGTGCGGCTCCAGTATGATGAAACTGGCCCGCGGGCCAGCAGTTTGACACCTCTGCTCTAGATGCATGGATCAACAACACAAATTCTCCAGACAACCTAACCACGTATAAGAATTCTGAGGAGATGCATAGATGAATGGACAAATCACTAGATGAATGGGTTAAGTGGAGAATGGTTGGCTGAATGAATGAATGATTGATTGGATAGCTAACTAGGCAGTGTCTGGGAAGAGAGGAAATG
Organism: Bothrops alternatus; assembly: GCA_034064705.1. Taxonomy (NCBI): domain Eukaryota; kingdom Metazoa; phylum Chordata; class Lepidosauria; order Squamata; family Viperidae; genus Bothrops; species Bothrops alternatus. Next base: position 4,486,984 of record JARGCV010000230.1, on the reverse strand, counting down.
AACCTATATGTTAAAAAGGGTAGGAGAAAAATGATTGTCCATTATCAGATTTTTTTTGTCAATTATCTTCACTATAGTTTAACAATTACTATTAATACCAAGATATGACATGGAAACCTGCAGCAGATACCATTTCATTCTGCATTTGAGCAAATTCTCCAGTGCTCAAGTCATAGTGGTTCCCTCATCCCCAGAGAACAATTTGAAGTCTAATGCAATTTCTTCAGCATCAATGGCTATCTAACAGAAGACACATTGTCATACAAGGCGTAGTGTTTCTGAAACAGCAACCTTGTATACTCTCCACAGCAACTACTCCTGGGAGAAGAAAGATCTGCAAAGTCAGTGAGGTTTTGTCTCAAGGGGACTGTAGAACATAAAATGCAACAGCTCAACATTTTTCAGTGCTGTGATTTTCCATTGTTCTCCTCTCCTCCATTTCTTCCCCAATAGTGTGGATATTTTCTAGCACATTATGAACCAATTACAATGTAGATAAATATTTGAAAGTAACCTTTGTGAAGAGTATTTCTATTTGGCATTTTTGTTCTTGGTGATAGAACTATCCATAGGTTTTCTTCCATTATCAAGATCAACAAGAGTTTGTAAAACTAGCCTGCAGGATTAAACAAAGAAACCTACTGCAAAAATGTGAGAACTGGATTCTACAGTCATATTTGAGAAAGCCTGCCTATATAAATTCAACAGAATATATGCACAGTTGGTGTCTAATCTCACCAAAAAAATCACTGACCAGTATGGGGTTCATCGTACAAATTTTGCTTTGAATATGGTTATAAGATGTTTCTGTACCGTAGCTAGGCAGAAGGATGTTTCCAGTGAGTTTGGTGAAAAGGACAGCCTATGCATTTTAGAAATGGCCAAAGAGTCCTATGCTCAGGCTGGAAGAGAATCCTATGAAGCCAAAGACTTTCCTTTTAGGAACATGGGACTAGGAACTTGAAAATAAATCTGGAATTATAAAAAGGATGTTGAGACTCTGGAAAGAGTGCAGAGAAGAGCAACAAAGACTGGAGGCTAAAACATATGAAGAACAGTTCAACTGGGGTGAACATGGCAAGGGGGTCCCCTGAGGCCACTCAGGGATAGGGACGAAGTCTACCCCATGCACCACCTGAAAGTGAGCAAACCCAGTGCTGCTGTGCTCTGCGTTGTTATAAGCTACTTCCGCAAATGGTAACAGGTCAACCCAGTCCATTTGCTGATAGGACATGTAGCTTCGCAGGTAGCACTCCACCATGGCGTTTGTACATTCAGCCGCTCCGTTGGTGCTGGGGTGATCCGCCGAGCTGAGGCCCTGGGATGACCCTATGTACTGGATGAATTCACACCAGAATCGTGCCATGAACTGCACCCCCAGTCTGAAATAATCAGTCAGGGCACTCCGTGAAGACAATACACTTGGTTGATGAACAGTCTAGCCAACCGCTGGGGGGACGGTAGCCCCTTACATGGGATGAAATGGGCCTGCTTGGAGAAAAGGTCAGTAACAGTCCAGATGATGGTGTGGCCACGGCTCTCTGGCAACTCAACCACAAAGTCCATGGCAATATCCTCCCATGGCCGAGTTGGGTCCACCACCTTTTGCAGTAACCCTAAAGGCTTTCCCGTTTGGGGCTTCATGGTGGCACATACGTGGCAGCTCTTAACATGGGCTTCCACATCCACCTTCACCTGGGGCCACCAGAATTGGTGCCTTACCAAATGCAGGGTTTTCAGGAAGCTGAAATGCCCCACCTGTTTTGTATCATGGCACTGTCGGAGGACTGTCTGCCTCAGGACCTCTAGGACATACAACTTGTCTGCTTTCCAGGCCAGCCCCTCCTGCCTTGTCAATAGGCCTGGATGGTCCCTCACCCATGGGTCATCTTGGATTGCCGTTCGTAGCTCCTGGACCAGATCAACCACAGTACGAGGAATCGCCCGAGCTGCGCCTTGTTGGTATAGAGGCATGATTGCTTGCACCACCTCCTCCCGCTTACTATTGTAATGGGGCATGCACGATAAAGCATCAGCCAAGAAGTTCTTTCTTCCCGGTACATACTTCAATGTGAAGCAGAAGCGGTGGAAATACTGTGCCCACCAGACGTGTTTTGGTGACAGGCACCTTGGTGTTTGCAGTACTTCAAGGTTCTTGCGAATACCTCCTTCTCCCATATGGCCCATGCCTGCTCGGTGGCCATGAACTTCCTCGATGTATAGGCACATGGTGTAGCATCCCCTGGCCATTTCGTTGGAGTAGAACCACCCCCATGGCAACATCACTGGCGTCGGCTTGCACTACTAATGGGTTTTCGAGGTCTGGGTGGAGCAAAACCGGCTCTCTTGCAAATAAGGCTTTTAGATCCTCGAAAGTTTTCTGACAGGACAGGGTCCACAACAGTGGCTGCCCGGGGCATGGCTTGATTGCTGTATGCCTCATGCGTAGCAGGTCCATCAGCGGTAGGGCCACCACCGCAAACAAGGGGATAAATTGACGATAGAAATTGGCAAACCCCAGGAAGCTTTGTAGCTGCCAATGGGTTCAGGGCACCTGCCATTCCAGCACTGCTTTCACCTTGTGGGGGTCCATTTCTATGCCATCCCCCGATATCCTGTAGCCCAGATAGTCAAGGTGGATCCGGTGGAATTCACACTTGAAGAGCTTCATGAACAGGTGGGCATTGAGCAGCTTCCTTAGCACCTGCCGGACAAGGTGGACGTGTTTCTCCAAGGTGGTGGTATAAATCAGGATATTGCCCAGATACACTAAAACCCTGTGGTATAGGTGTTCATGCAATACCTGGTTAATCAATTGCATGAATACCACGGGGGTCTCCTGCAGACCAAATGGCATTACCCAGAATTGATAACTACCAAGCGAGCAGTTAAACACTGTCTTCCATTCAACCCCTGCCTAATGCGGACCCTGTAGTATGCCTCCCACAGATCTAGTTCCGTGAACACACGTCCCTTGCCCAAATGGGCCAGTAGATCTTTCATCAGAGGAAGGGGGTACATCTGTTCCACACAAACCCCGTTAATCCCCTGGATGTCCACACAGAGGCGGAGCAAGTCATCTTTTTTTCCTTGAACAGGACCAGAGCGGCTATCCGTGAACGGGCTGGTTGGATGAATCCCAGGGCCAGATTCTGGTCGATGTAGCGATGCAGCTCTTCCATCTCCCTGGGCATCATTGCATACATCCGGGGCTTAGGCAGCTTGACACCTGGCATGATGTCAATTGCACAGTTGGTTGTGCAATCTTTCACAGCAGTCTACTGAAACTGGTCGGGGATTCTCCAAATACGCCCGTGGGCAAAGCACCAGGGCCGGTCTCCAGGGAGTACTATGAACTACAGGAGATCTTGGACTCCCGGACCCATCGTGAATGGGTGCAATATCTGGTTAGGTGGAAGGGGTACCCACTCTCAGAGGTATTGTGGGTGAGGAGGGAGGACGTCCATGCACCGCGACTGGTGCGGGCATTCCACCGCCAACACCCTGGGAAGCTGGGAGGTGGGTCCACAGAACCGTCTGCCAGAGTGAATGTGTATTCATCCACCTCTTCTTACCTTCCAGGTGGTGCCCTGAAGAGAAGGACTAGGGGTGACATGATAGCAGTGTTCCAATATCTCAGGGGTTGCCACAAAGAAGAGAGAGTCAAGCTATTCTCCAAAGCACCTGAAGGCAGGATAAGAAGCATTGGATGGAAACTAAGCAAGGAGAGAACCAACCTAGAACTGAGGAGAAATTTGCTGACAGTAAGAATAAGTAATCAGTGGAACAACTTGCCTCCAGAAGTTGTGAGTCTTTAAGAAGAGATTGGACAACATTTATCTGAAATGGTATTGGGTTTCCTAGTCAGGAACAGGGGGCTGGACTAGAAGACCTCCAAGGTCCTTTCCTACTCTGTTATTCTGTTATATACTGACTTCAGCAAGAATGCTACATGGAAACATGCTAATTTCCACAGAAAACTCATGGAGCTAGCAAAGGTGATCAAATTAGTTGCTTTAATCAAAGAAAAGAACCTGGTCTCATGCCATACAGGACTTTAAAGGTAATAGCCAACACCTTGAACTGGACCAGAAATGAACTGACAACTCACACAACAGCAACATTACATGCACCAGGTTTTACTTCCCCATCTTTGCAAGAAGGTTTATTGAGGAAAAGGTTTAAAAGGAAAAACTTAGCTCTACCTCTTATTACCTTCCCATAGTCACCAACTGAGAAATCAGTCTTCCATTAACTATAAGGACCCACCCCACTTTGCTTCTTAAGAAGACAGAACTCTTGGAATATTTCTTCAAACAGGCATCCTTTATTAAGAGAAAATGGTTGCAGGCATTCTAGACAGGACCTGGGGCCCAAGCCCTACGGTTCAGGGTTTTAAGGGGTACCCAGCAGCCCCACCCCACCCCACCATCTTTCCAGCGACAATCCCAAGTGTTACATTTCCACCCCTTTTTTCCTCATTGCCGGTGGAAGGGAGACTTCAGAGAGGAGCAGATGAAAGCTAATGGCCCCATTGTTATGATTTAGTCCTTTTGGTGGTATCCACATTCAATTCCTTTGACGTTGTACCAAAGGAAGTGAGGGCCATAAAATCCCTTTGTTCACCCCCCTTCCCCTTCATTGTATGACAGAATCCAGAGAGGGCAGAAATGGGGTTTTCCACAGTTGATAACTAAAGATGAAACATAATTGGATTCTGACATCCTGCCCCCATAAAAATAAGATAGATCCACCTGAAAGAAAACAAAACAGGTATACAAATTAGTCAGTCTTGTTAGGATACTCTGTGTGAAACTTCAAAGTGTTGTTCGCCCTCCACCAAGATTGGAGGTGGGGGGGATTTTTGGCCGTAACGATGACTGATGCTCGCTTTTCAGCCAGCTGCAATGAAATATTGGGTGTATTTGCCTGAGATTTTTGGGTAATTCTAATTCTACTGTTACTGGGTTTATTATTCTTTTAATTGGAAAAGGCCCTATATTATTATTATTATTATTATTATTATTATTATTATTATTATTATTATTATTATTATTATTATTATTATTATTATTATTATTATTATTATTATTATTATTATTAATTAAATTTCTATGCCGCCCTATTCCGAGAACTCAGGGCGGCTCACAGCATAAATAGAAATCCAATATTAAAATACTACATAATAAATATATTAAAAATACATATATAAAAAAGAAAACCCCTAAATTTAAGAAACCATTCATTCAACAAACGTACACACAAATATACACTGGCTAGGGGCAAGATGTCAACCGCCCCAGGCCTGTCGGCAAAGATGTGTCTTAAGGAGTTTACGAAAGGCGGAGAGGGTGAGGGCGATACGGATCTCCGGGGGGAGTTGATTCCAGAGGGCCGGGGCCGCAACAGAGAAGGCTCTCCCCCTACGCCCCGCCAGGCGACACTGTCTGGCTGACGGGACCTGGAGAAGGCCGACTCTGTGGGCCTTAACCGGTCGCTGGGTTTCATGAGGCAGCAGACGGTCCCGTAAGTAACCTGGTCCGATGCCATGTAGGGCTTTATAGGTCATAACCAACACTTTGAATTGCGTTCAGAGATCAATAGGCAGCCAAAGCAGCTCGCGGAGTGATGCCGAAATGTGGGCATTTCTGGGCAGGCCCAACAATGCTCGCGCGGCTGCATTCTGCATTATCTGAAGTCTCCAACGTTTTTCAAAGGTAGCCCCATGTAGAGAGCATTGCAGTAGTCGAGCCTCAAGGTGATAAGGGCATGAGTGACTGTGAGAAGAGACTCCCAGTCCAAATAGGGCCGCAACTGGTGCACCAGGCGGACCTGGGCAAATGTCCTCCTCGCCACAGCCAAGAAATGGTGTTCCAGATTTAGCTGTGGATCGAGGAGGACACCCAAGTTGCGGACCTTCTCTGAGGGGGTCAAAAGCTCTCCCCCCAGGCTGATGGATGGATAGATTGAGTTATCTTTGGGAGGCAGAACCCATAGCCACTCCGTCTTGTCGGGGTTGAGTTTGAGCCTGTTGGCACCCATCCAAACCCTAACAGCCTCCAGACATCGGCACATCACTTCCGCTGCTTCACTGAAATGACACGGGGTGGAGATGTAAAGCTGGGTATCATCAGCATACTGATGATATCTCACCCCGTGTTGTCGGATGATCTCACCCAGCGGTTTCATGTAGATATTAAACAGCAGAGGGGAGAGGACCGATCCCTGAGGGACCCCACAAGGGAGGAACCTAGGGGTCGACCTCTGACCCCCCGCCAACACCGACTGCGACCGACCAGTGAGGTAGGAGGTGAACCACTGCAAAACAGTGCCCCTAACCCCCAACCCCTCCAGTCGGTGCAGAAGGATACCATGGTCAATGGTATCGAAAGCTGCTAAGAGGTCAAGTAGCACCAGGATAGTGGAAAATCCCCTATCCGGGGCCTGCCAGAGATCATCCGTCACCGCGACCAAAGCAGTTTCCATGGAGTAGCCGAGCCTGAATCCTGACTGTTGAGGGCCCAGATAATCGGCCTCATCCAAGGACCGTTGGAGCTGGAGTGACACCACCTTCTCAACAACCTTCCCTATAAAGGGAAGATTGGAGACAGGACGGTAGTTGTTAATACAACTGGGTCCAGGGAAGGCTTCTTGAGGAGGGGGCGCACAATTGCCTCCTTGCAGGGAGCCGGAAAGGACCTCTCCCTCAAAGAGGCATTAACAATCTCCTGAACCCAGCCCCGCATCACCTCCCTGCTGGCCAAAACCAGCCCGGAGGGGCACGGGTCCAATAAACAGGTGGGGGAACTCACAGCTCCAATGGCCTTGTCCAATTCATCGGGTGCTACAGGGTCAAACTCCGTCCACACAACAGGATCAAGACGAGTCCCTGTCATCTCGACTGACTCATTGTCAGCCGACACTGCATTCCAATTGGAGTCAAGGTCCATCCGAATCTGGGCGATTTTATCCGCGAAAAACTTATTAAAATCCTCAGCACTACCCTGCAAGGGTGCATCATCCCCCCCTGATTAAGGAGGGAGCGAGTCACCCTAAACAGGGCGGCTGGGCGGGATTCCGCAGATGCTATCAAGGCGGAATGATACACGCATCTTGCCACCTTGAGCGCCACCTGATAAGTCTTAATATAAGATCTTAATAGTGTTCGGTCAGATACAGATTTACTTTTCCTCCATCGCTTCTCTAGACGTCTCTTCTGGCGCTTCATCCCCCTGAGTTCCTCAGTAAACTAAGGAGATCTCCTGGGTCTGCTACCACAGAGAGGTCGCAGCGGCGCGATCCGGTCAAGAGCCCCCTTCGCAGCCATATTCCAGGCCGTAACCAGGGACTCTGCCGAACCGAGAATGAGAGAATCCGGTATTTCCCCAAGCGTCCTCTGAAAGCTCTCTGGGTCCATCAGACGTCTGGGGCGGAACCACCTAATCGGTTCTGCCTCCCTGCAGGGGAGGGTTGGAGCCTTGAATACAAGCCGTAACAGAAAATGGTCTGACCATGACATAGGCAAGATATCTAAGCCCCTTAAATTCAGATCATTGCTCAACTGTTCTGAGAGGAATACCATGTCGGGAGTGTGTCCCCTCTCGTTAGTCGGTCCCTGAACTACTTGAGTCAGGTTCATGGTTGCCATGGTGGCCATGAACTCCTGCGTCAACCCAGAGGATTCGCCGAGCGATGGAAGATTTAAGTCCCCCAAGAAAATAAGCCTGGGGAATTCAACCGCCAGCCCAGCAACCCCCTCAAGTAGCGCAGGCAGGGCTGTTGACATGCAGTTGGGAGGCAGGTACGCGAGCCCACCTGAACCCCTAGGTCCAACTTCACAAGGAGCAACTCACAACCCGCAATCTCAGAAACAGCGAGCCTGCGTAGGCTAAAAGTCTTCTTGGCTATAATAGCCACTCCTCCCCCCCTTCCCTGGGGTCGTGGCTGGTGCCATACCTGAAACCCGGCTGGACACATCTCATAGAGAGGAACTCCTCCCTCCGGGCCCAGCCAGGTCTCGGTCACACATGCGAGGTCAGCCTCCTCATCCAGGAGAAGATCATGGATGAGGGGAGCTTTATTTACAACCGACCTGGCATTGAGCAGCAACAGCCTGAGCCCAGGGTCCGGATTTCGCCCATTACCAGTACTTCAGGTTGAACTCACAGGGTCGGAGCAAGGGATCGCTTTTAGACAGCGAGCTCTTGTTCCCCGGGAATGGCCTACCCTATGGCTCCCGCCATATCTGCCTCTCCCCAGCAAGACCGATATACTTTGGCCCTCTATCACCCCAGAGCCAGCGTCCCCCCTCCCCTCCGCCTCTGCCGCGCCAGGCAGGCTAGCCAGTTCATCGCATTCATTCCACTCAACCACAACTTCATCCATAGCATCAATTTATCCCTCCCACTCTTTAAACTAAACACATTAAAACAATAAACTAACCATCCATTCAACCCGATTCATTCCACTAACAATCAGCCCCCCCACATCATTCATAGCATCTAACAATCAATTAAAATGATATTAAACAAATTTAAATATTAAAAATTTAGTTGTAAAAGCAGGAGTAGTTATAAAAGCAGGAGTAATTGTAGAAGCAGAAGTAGTCCCTCCTAAGATAGAACGAGTAGTAGGCTTTGAGCTAAAAGGTCCAAAACCAAAGCCCTCGGTAGGAGTAGTTATAAAAGCAGTAGTTGTAAAAACAGTAGCTGTAGCTGTAGCTGTTAATCCTGCCGCAATAGTTGTAGCTGTTCCTGTATTAGTCCCTCCTAGGATAGAACCTGTGGTAGGCTTTGAGCTAAAAAGTCCAGAGCCAAAACCCACAGAAGGAGTAGTTGTAAAAACAGTAGCTGTTGAACCCAACGTCTCAAAGTTGGCTTGATTGAAATCACCTACAACCACCAACACTCCACCCGAGTAGGCCTGCTGCTGTTTGTAAATAGTAGTTAATAGATAATTCATGGCCACGGTTATGTTAGCATCAGAGGGTGTATATACTACAGTTATTATCACAATATTAAACTCATGAGGCAGATAAAAGGGGCCGCACTTCACTGCAAAAAATTCCAAATCAGGAGAACAGTGAGTGTCAATTATTTTAACATTTGTGCTCCAGTTATTATTTATGTAAACACAAGGTCCCCCTCCTCCTGTTCTTCCCAGAGACCATAGTTCTATCTGCTCAATACACTGAGCATCCTGATAATTCAGTAGCCTCTCCTGGAGTAGTAGTAGGGTCAAGCCACATCTCTGTAAAGACCATGACACAGCAGTCCCGAATATTTTTCTGCAAGAAGATAACAAGTCCCAACTCCACAATCTTATTAGGAAGAGATCTAGCATTAGAAACAAGAAGACCCGGCAATGTAGGCTTGTAAGGATTTCTTCCCAACCTTACACGCAGTCCGGCCCTACAGCCTCGTCTCTGCCTGCGTTTCCTTCGTCTCCTTCGTCTCCTACGCTTCCTTCATTTCCTTTACTCTCTAGCAAGAAAGATAATCCACGGCGTCATTCCAGCCAGTTCAGTTGGAGTGTTGTAACTTGAGACTCCTGGTTCAAAAATGTCCTGGCTGTTGCTGCTGTTACTGCTGCTGCTGCTGCTGCTACTCTGCTGCTGCTACTCCTCGATGTATTTTACATCGATACAGAAAGGCAAGGAAGATAGTGAGGCAAACAGGAGCATCGTGAGGTAAATCACAGAGCACACAGTATATATTTTGGTCCAAATTTTTTACAGGGTTGTAGGGACTTTAGGTATTTTGTAGATAAGTACACCATTTCTCCTACAATGAATGGTGTAGGCTCAACCCTTTTTTTATCGGCTTGTGCTTTGTATGCCTGCCTAGCTTCATCTAGTGCTTTTCTAACTATTGGCCAGGAGTTTTGTAATTGTTCCATCCATTCTTTCAGTGATGGGATCGCCGGTTCATTTGGGGTTAATTCTGGCATGGGGTTGAAACTTTGACTGGTGGCTATTTGAAAAGGAGTGTAACCTGTGCTGGAGTGGACTGCATTATTGTAGGCAACTTCTACGAAAGGGAGTAAGTCCGTCCAATCAGACTGTTGAAAATTTAAAAAGCATCTCAAATATTGCTCAAGTACTGAGTGACACCATTCTGTTTGTCCATCCCCTTATGGATGATGGCTAGATGTCAGTCCCTGAGTGGTCCCTAAAAGGGATAAAAATTCCTTCCAAAATGCAGATGTAAATTGCACTCCCCTATCAGAGATGATGCGTTGGGGTGCCCCATGAAATCTGTAAAAATGCTGGATGAAAAGTTTCGCTAAGGCTTTTGCGGTGGGAATCTTTTGGCAAGGGATAAAGTGCACCTGTTTGGAAAACAAGTCTGTGACCGTCCAGACAACAGTATTCCCATTGTTTTCTGGTAATTCCACTATAAAACCCATGGATATTTCCCTCCAGGGGGCTGAGGGATTTGCCACTGTTTGTAACAGTCCAGGCGATTTCCCATGCAACCTCTTTGCAGTTGCACTTTGGGCAGCTGGCCACGTAACTTTCTATGTCCTTTTTTATGGATGGCTACCAAAATTGCCATTTAATTAAGTGTAATGTTTTTACAAATCCAAAATGCCCTGCTGATTTTGTGTCGTGACAAAGCTGCATGAATGTGACTCTTTGGGTTGTTGGTATATATAACTTCTCCCCCACCCAAGGCAGCCTGTCTCTCATTGTGCACACATGTTTATTTTTCTGGAACTATTCATCTGTTTCCAAACTTTTCCGGAATTCAATTCCGGTTTGGCTGCCCAGCTGTGGTTTCAATTTAGCTTGGGCTCTGGTGGTTACTGGCGCTGCCAGTTGTGATTCTACCATCATTGATTTAGAGTCAGTGGCTCGCGTGCTGTTCTTTCCCCCTGGCAAATGCTTGAGCGTAAATTGGAACTGGTGAAAATGCTGGGACCAGTGGGCTTGCTTGGGGTTGAGCTTCCTGGGTGTTTTCAGGGTTTCCAAATTTTTGTGGTCAGTCCACACCTGGAAGGGGATTTTGTTGCCTTCAAAGAACTGGCGCCACGTGAGTAATGACCAACGTATCCCGTATGCCTCTTTCTCCCATACGGGCCAGCGCTGTTCCGTTTCCGTGACTTGCATATTTGTATATGCATAGGGTTGCAATACCCGTTCAACGTTTTCTTGTAATAGTAAAGCCCCTACTGCCACATCACTTGCATCCGCCTGTATTACGAAGGGCTTATCCATGTCTGGGTGCCTCAGTACTGGTTCGGCAGAAAGAAGTCTCTTTAATCTCTCAAACGCTGCTTCGCACTCTATTGTCCATGTTAGTGGCTCGCTAGGTTTTACTGAGGATGCTCCCTTCATTTTTAGTAAGTTCATGAGGGGCAGGGCTATCTAGGCAAATGAGGGGATGAATTGGCGGTAAAAGTTTGCGAAGCCCAGGAAACTTTGTAGTTGCTTTCTTGTGCGGGGTGGTGCCCATTCTAATACTGCTCTTGTCAAGGTTCCGACTAATGAAACACTTCAAAGAACTTTCAGGCATGTTTATCCTAAAGCCTTTATTACAATGTTACAAATTGATGGCACATCATGGACATTTTATGCCAGAATCTGACTTCCTCTTGCTGGCATCTAACTTTTGTTGCTAAACCCCTCCCTTATCTTGCAGTCACAAGTCACATTATCCAATTAGTGTGAAGGTCAAAGGTTTACCTCCTCTTTCTTTCCTAGGCTTTTTACCTCCCCCCCACTCTAAGCTATGTATTAACCCAATAAATACCAGACAGTTTTGCATATTGTCAAAGCAAGAATATACAGTATTTGCAGCATTGACATCCAGCCCCCCTTACAAGAAGGACAGATCCTGTAAAGTAAACAAAAGCATATGTTAAGGGCTATCTTTTGGTTTGTTGGTGTTTTTCACATGAAACCTTTTGACCAATCTGTCAGCTTGAAGTGACCAATCTGTCACTTCACTAGATTTCACCCAGGTGGCTTCAGACAATGGGTATCCCTTCCATTGTACTAGGTACTGCAATTTCCCTCTAAAGATTCTGGAGTCAAGAATATGTTTCATTTCATAGTGGGTCTGCCTTGCAACTACGAGGGGCCCAGGCGCCTTCTTTGGAGGAGGTCTTAAAGTGGAGCCCCGACAAGGCTTCAACAAACTACAATGGAAAACTGGGTGAATTTTCCCTAAAAGTCTAGGCAGTTTTAGTTGTACTGTGACCGGATTGATGATCCTTACTATGGGGAAAGGCCCCAAGAATTTAGGCCCCTATTTCTTACTAGGCAATTTGAGGCATAGATATTTAGTTGACAGATAGACCTTCTCCCCAACTTGGAATGTTCTTTGGAGAGCTCTCTTTTTATCAGCCTGCTTTTTATAGATTTCAAAAATCTTTTTTAAAGCAATTTTTGTGTTTCTCCAAACTTCTGCCCACCCCCTTAACCACTGATCAAGTGTCTGGGAAGCGGAAGGCAACTGAGGATATTCAGGTATTGGGCTAAACTCTTTCCCTGTTGCCACACTGAAAGGCATGTAGCCAGTGCTGCTGTGCACAGAATTATTGTACGCCACCTCCGCAAAAGGGAGGAGATCAGTCCAGTTTGTCTGTTGGTAAGAAATGTAGCATCTGAGATACTGCTCCACCATTTTGTTGGTGGCTTCTGCAGCCCCATTGGTGGCCGGATGAAAAGCAGATGATAACCCTTGAGATGATCCAATTAATGTAAGGAAATTTCTCCAAAATTTTGCTGTGAATTGCACCCCCCTGTCCGAAATTATTCGCTTAGGGGCACCATGCAGCCTGTAGATATGTTTCAGGAACAATTTGGCCAGTCGTTGGGCAGATGGAAGTCCTTTGCAGGCGATGAAATGAGCCTGCTTTGAAAACAGGTCTATTACCGTCCAGATGACAGTATTTCCCCTACTTTCAGGTAAGTCCACTATAAAGTCCATAGCTATTTCTTCCCATGGTTGAGAAGGGTCTGCCACGGGTTGCAGTAACCCATGGGTTTTCCCCGGGATTCTTTTCATTGTGGCACATACAGTACAACTTTTTACATAGTTCTCTACATCCCTTTTCAGCCCTGGCCACCAAAATTGCCGGTGGATGAGGTGTAGGGTTTTTAAATATCCAAAGTGTCCAGCCTGTTTTACATCGTGGCTCTGTTTGAGGGCATTAAAACGGAGCAATTCTGGTAAATATAGCTTCCCTCCTTTGTAAGCCAAGCCATCCCTGCATGTTAGGGAGGCTCAATTATCTTTGAACCATTGGTCAGTGAGGAGTTCTCATTTTAATTTCTTTGCTCCAGGGTCATCAGGATTGGGGACCCTGCAAGGTGTAAGTTGAGCAGCAATTTGTGGATTGGGAATAATCGCCTCGTTAACCTGCTCTCATTTGCTCTTGTGTTGGGGTAACCGGGATAGCGCATCAGCTAGGAAGTTCTTTCCGCCTGGTATGTACTTTAGAGTGAAGTTGAAACGGTTAAAGTACTGTGCCCACCGTACTTGCTTTGGGGACAATTTGCGGGGAGTTTTCAGTGCTTCTAGATTTTTGTGATCTGTCCATACCTCAATTGGCACCTTGCTCCCTTCTAGATACAATTGCGCACCTCCGCTCACTCTCAGTAAATTTCTTAGAGGTGTAGGCACAGGGTTGCAGGATCCCATTTTTGTTCTTTTGCAGTAACACAGCTCCAACTGCCACATCGCTGGCATCGGCTTGAATCACAAAGGGTTCCTCTGGGCATGGGTGCTTTAGGGCCAGTTCAGCCGCAAATAGTCTCTTTAAATTCTCAAAAGCTGTTTGACAGTCCATTGTCCATGCTAGTGGTTGGCCCGGTCATGGCTTCCCTCCTCCTTTCCCTGTTTTGAGTAGTTCTGTAAGAGGTAGGCCAATTTCAGCGAAAGAGGGGATGAATTGACAATAAAAGTTGGCAAAACCCAGAAAACTCTGGAGCTGTTTGCGAGTCTTCAGGGGCTGCCATTCGATTATAGCTTTCACCTTGGCTGGATCCATTTCAATACCCTCGTTGGAAATTCTGTAGCCAAGATAGTCTAATTGAATTGGTGAAATTGACATTTTGACAATTTGACATAGAGTTTGGCATTCAATAGTTTCTTTAATACTTCTCTTACCAGCTTCATGTGATCAGTTCTGGTCACCCCAGTTCAAGGAAGACACTGACAAACTGGAGCAGGTTCAAAGGAGAGCTACCAAGATGGTGAACGGTCTACAAACCATGTCCTATGAGGAACGGTTAAAGGAATTAGGAATGTTTAGTCTACAGAAAAGAAGACTGAGAGGAGACATGATAGCTGTCTACAAATACCTGAAGGGCTGTCACAGTGCAGAGGGATCAGCCCTGTTCTCACTTGCCCAAGGAAGGACTAGAAACAATGGGATGAAACTGCAGGGGAAAAGATTCAGATTAGATGTTAGAAAAAAATTTCTAACAGTAAGGGTGGTGCCACAGGAGGTGGTGAGCTCCCCTTCGATGGAGGTCTTCAAGCAGAGACTGGACGGCCATCTATCTGGGATGGTTTAGGGAATCCTGCCTCGGGCAGGGGGTTGGACTCGATGACCCGGGAGGTCCCCTCCAACTCTACGATTCTATGATCAGTTATATTTGTGCTGTATATCAGAATATCATCAAGATACACCAAAACCCCTTTGTACAAGTGATCATGTAGAACTTCATTAATCAACTGCATAAATACAGCTGGGGCCCCCTGTAGGCCAAATGGCATGACTTTGAACTGATAGCTCCCGATAGGACAGTTGAAGGCAGTTTTCCACTCGTCTCCCTCTTTTATTCTTACCCAGTAGTATGCGTCTCTTAGGTCTAACTTAGTGAAGACACTCCCCTTAGCCAGATGGGTTAATAAATCCTTTAGGAGGGGGAGGGGGTATTTATTTTCCACACTCACCACGTTGAGACCCTTATAGTCTACGCAGAGATGAAGAGACCCATTTTTTTTCTCTTTGAACAACACAGGGGCTCCTACGGTAGATCTGGCCCATTCGATGAACCCTCTCGCTAGGTTTTTGTTTATGTATCGCTGCATCTCCTCCATTTCGAGGGGGGACATAGCATACATCCTTGGTCGTGGGAGTTTGGCTCTGGGCACCAGTTCGATGGAGCAGTCATTGGGCCTGTGAGGGGGTAGGGCATCACATTCTTTTTCACTAAATGCCTCGCCAGGTCCAAGTATTCCTTGGGGATGACTGGTTTGTCTGGAGGCAGTGAGGCAGCCATGTGCGCTCGCTCATAGGGTGGCCTAAGATGCCCAACAACATCTGTTGAATCGATGGGGGGATCAGGCCCTATAGGTAGTCTTACAGTTCTCATTCCTTTCTCCCACCAGATAAACGGCTTCCATTTGTCTAACCATGCTAGCCCTAGGACCACAGTCATTTTTGGAGCCACCATGAAGTGAATAAACTCCCAGTGTGCACCTATTTCTAGGCGTAAGGGCTCAGTTACTTGCGTGACCAGAGTTCCCCACATGAGGGAGCCATCGGCTTGCTCAAACCTCATGGGTTTGGAGAGCAATTTTGCTCGTATGCCCATTTTCATGGCAAACACCAGACTAATAATGCAACGGGTGCATCCCAAATCAATTAGTATGTTCAAGTCCATTTGTGCCCCAGACTTAGGGATTATAAGTTTGGCGGCCAGTGAAAAAGGTGGAATTTGTCGACTCACCATCGGGTCATTCTCTCCTTCATCGTCACTGTCAAAGGAGGGTAGAGCAGGAGCGGGTCCACCCGGAGTCCCGGCATCCTCCTGTGTGGGGAATGTAATTTGGGCGACCAGTTCTTGCGTGAGTCGATTGGACTTTTCTCTCTTTAGCCGCTGAGCAGGTTTCTTTCGCATTGCTGGTTCTGGTCTGCTTTGCAGTTGGGGGTAGGGGACTGGACAGGTGGCCGCTCGGTGTCCTGTTTGTCCACACCGGAAACACTTGAAGGAAGGGCGTGTAGGTGGCCTGGGTTTCTCAGCCATTGCAGTAGTTGAAGGCTTTCGTGGGGGTGATTGCTGTCTGGGTAGCTCTGGTTGCTGCTTGGGTTCATGGGGGGGAGGCTTCTTATAGCGAGAGAGCTTAACATCTAGCTTCACAGCTGTCTGGTACCAGTCCTGTATCCGATCAGGTACTTCTCGATAGATGCAGGCCTGAGAGAGGTGATTGTCTAATCACTCGATGAAGTAATGGATGAGGGACTGCTCAGGCCACCCCTCTATTCGACCTGCTATCCTGTGGAACTCTCACACGTATTCCTGGGCAGGTCTCCCAGCTTGTTTTATTTTGTGAATTTGTCCTGCTGCTTTGAGGCCAATGGATGGGTCCTCAAATCGTTCTCTCAGACTTAAGAGAAAGAGGTGGGGATCTTCCAATTCAGGGCTTTGCTTGCCATATAGATTGTTCAACCATTCAGATGCTTCTCCCTCTAGGTTGGATGCAATGACATCAACCATGGCCCCTGGTTCTGGGTAAAGATAGGCCCAGCGATTCAAGTGAGAACGCACTTGGTTGATGAAAAAATCAGCTTCTCTGGGTCCCCATCGAAGGTTGCTTTGAAGGGTGGTGCCAATACAGGCTGCTGCGGGGCCCACCCTGGTTGTTGGTCTAGTCTCTGCGCTTGTGGTGCTCCCAGTCACTGTTGGCCCCATCAGACCTGCTGATCCAACTGTTGCTGGGCTCTCTGCTGCTGGCCAGCGGGGGCTGGTGGTGCCCCCTGCTGCTGCAGGCTTCTCAGTGGTGGCTGCGCAAGTGGGGGTTGTAGTGGTCTCCTCTGCTGTAGGACTGCAGGGGGTGGTGATGCCCTCTGCTACTGTAGGCCCCTCAATGGCTGCTGGACATGTTGGGCCTCCCTTATCTGCAAGCTCACCGGCTGCAGCCCCCCTGGCTTTGGCACCACCCCAAGCTGTTGCAAGGCCTTTATTAGTTGATGTCAGCTTAGAGATGGCTGACCACTCATCTGTGGGGCTTGCTCAGTTTCACCTTGCTGTGGCTGTTCTCCCACCAGCTGCTGATCTCCTGGCTCCTGTACCACCCCAAGGCATTGCAAAGCCTCTATTAGCTGTGGTAAATTCAGAGGACATGGATCAGCCACCTGCTGGAGAATCCAATCTCCCCATTGTTGCAGAGGACTCAGACTGGGATTCCCCCTCTCTTGGGCTGGAGTCCCTGGCAGAAACATCTGCAATGGAAGGGCTGTAGGCTTCCCTCTGTAAGAATCTATTTCTGGTTTTCATCTCTGAACTTTGAAATCTTCCCAATGACTCACCATCAACTCTGCTATCGGTCCATTCTGCTTTTGAAGATTTTGCTCTCAGCTGGGAAATCTGCCAGACTCCTCGCTCCCCTGGCTTGCTGGCTGTCGTTTCCCCCCCTGGGGATACAGTTACAGCCAGGGAACTGGCACCTGACAATCTTTCTCCATAACGAGATCTTCCCTGAATCTTTACCAGCTCCTCTCAAGCATAGAGGCAGTGGATGGAGTTCGGGACCCCAAGTCGTTTGAAAGGAAATTTAGATTCTGGCATGATGTCAAGGTTCCGACTAATGAAACACTTCAAAGAACTTTCAGGCATGTTTATCCTAAAGCCTTTATTACAATGTTACAAATTGTAACACGGCACATCATGGACGTTTTATGCCAGAATTTGACTTCCTCTTGCTGGCATCTAACTTTTGTTGCTAAACCCCTCCCTTATCTTGCAGTCACAAGTCACATTATCCAATTAGTGTGAAGGTCAAAGGTTTACTTCCACTTTCTTTCCCGGGCTTTTTACCCCCCCCCCCAGCTATGTATTAACCCAATAAATACCAGACAGTTTTGCATATTGACAAAGCAAGAATATACAGTATTTGCAGCATTGACATCTCTGACCTTCTCTGGGTCCATTTCAATGCCCTGTGGGGATATGCGATATCCTAGGTAGTCTATCCTTTCCTGGTGGAATTCGCATTTCGAGAGTTTGGCATATAGGTGGGCGGCTCACAGTTTCTTTAAAACTGCTCTGACTAGGTTGACATATTCCTCTTTTGATTTGGTGAAGATAAGAATGTCATCTAAGTAAACCAGGACCCCCTTAAATAGGTGCTCCCTTAGAACATCATTGATTAATTGCATAAATACTGCGGGGGGCCCTTGTAATCCAAATGGCAAGACTTTGAATTGGTAGCACCCCATGGGGCAGTTAAATGCGGTCTTCCATTCATCCCCTTCCTTAATTCTCATGTGATAGTAAGCTTCCCTTAGGTCTAGTTTAGAAAAAAAAATTCCCTTTCGAGAGGTGTGACAACATGTCCTTCATGAGGGGCAGAGGGTATAGGTTGCTTTCACTGATTGTATTCAGGGCCCTATAGTCCATGCATAAGTGCAAAGAGCCGTCCTTCTTCTCTCTAAAGAGGACCGGGGCAGCCACTTTAGGCTTGGCTGGCTCAATGAATCCCCTTTCTAGGTTTTTCTTTATGAATCTCTCCATTTCCTCCTTTTCCTTTGGGCTCATGAAGTATAATCTGGACTTCGGGAGTTTTGCCCCAGGTTTGAATTTAATGGCACAGTCTGTGGGTCGGTGGTGGGGAAGCTCATCCACCCTCTCCTCACTGAACACGTCAGCAAGGTCTCTGTATTCCTCTGGTATTTCTGGTAGTCCCTTTTCCTCTCCCATGGATGCTTTTTCTGTTCTTGATTCTGGTAGCCCCCCTTGGGATTTTAAGTCCATAGGGTCCCCCTTCCGGAATTTGATTTCTGCTGTCCTCCAATTCACCCAGGGGTTCCATTTTTTTAACTATTCCATCCCTAGGATCATTGGGCATTCCATGCCTGGGGTCACCACAAACATTATGTCTTCCTCATGTTTGCCTAGGGAGAGGTGTATTGGTAAAGTGGCTAGGGTAGCTGGCACCCCCCCCGCTATGGACCCATCTAACTGGCCAAATGAGATTGGTTGTTCCAGTTTCCTCGACAGAATGCCAAGATTTCCCACTAGCGTCGGGCTAATGAGGCAGTGGGTACAGCCAGAGTCTATTAAGGCTTTCACCTTCATGGCTTCGGGCATGTGGGGAATTAATATAGTCACTGTCTTGAGGATGGGTGTGATGCATCCACTTACCAGGGGTTTGCCCTCCGAGCTGTCATCTGAGGCGTCCACCGGCCCTGCGGTGTAGGCTGAAGTTCTTTCCCCCTGATGAGCAGAGGTGGGGGATTCCACAGCCTCCATCATTCTCATGGCAGGTTCTTTTGGCTTACCTGGAGACTTTCTGGATTTACTGGCTGGTGATCTGTCTGGGTTGTGCTGGGGGGCTTTTGAGTGGCATTCTACAGCCCGATGCCCTTCTCTCCCGCACTTGAAACTCCCCATTTGCTTCTTGGCCATAGCCGATGGTTTCACTGCTTTGCGTGTCAACTCAGGTGATGAGCAGCTCCATTGTTTTCCTTGGCGGTGCCTCTTCAATATGTGGATCTCTGCTTCCTCTGCCAAGACATACCATTCCTCAAGTTGGTGTGGGTCCCCTCAGGGCAGGCAAGAGTCATATAGGTCATAATTTAGTCCGTCTCTGAAATGGCTAAGGAGGATGTCTTGCGGCCAGTTCAGTTTGCTGGCAATGGCCCGGAATTCTTGCGTATATTCGGCTACTGGGCGTTTCCCTTGCCTCATCATTTTTATCCTTTTGTGGGCTTTGCGATCAGCCAGGGGGTCCTCAAATTGCCTTCTCAGAGAGGACATGAAACGGTTGAAGTTGTTGAGCTCTGGGTCATTGGAGTCGTGCAAGTTCACCACCCAATCTGCGGCCGGCCTGTCCAGGGAAGATTGTATGATCTGGATATGGGCTTTGTCCCACCCATATTCCTCCATGTAGCTGAGGATGTTGGCTCCCCCTTGAATTTCACATCCAGCGGCGGGAGTCTTTGAATGGACCGGGGCCTTCATTGTCCGTGGTAGTGTCTTCCATCCAGATTGCCATCTGTGGGTCGGCGGGGAGTGGGGACTACTGGATGAGCAGATGTCCCCGGGGCTGCAGGTTCCACTTCCCCCTCAGTGTCTCTCCCTTTACGGCTCCAGGAGTTGGGGCAGACGTAGGGCTCAGAATTCTCCTCTCCTAGGGAGCTGAGAGTTCTCTTCATCAGGTCGATAGCTTTCTCTAGGATCTAACCCGAGTACGGTGCCCAGCTCCCTTCCTCTTCACTTGCGTGCAGGGATATCTCCATTTCCTGCTTCCATTCTGATTGGTTGGCCCCTTGTCTCAGGGTCACCTTTCTTGATTTCTCTTCCCACTCACCTTTCTTTCCAACGCCCATTGACCGCCGAGGTTTGTGGTCCTGTGTCTCCACCACCTCTTCTCCTGAGGAATCTGACCATTCAGATCCCGACATCTGGCAGAGTTTCAGTTGGGGAAGTGGGGCCCTTTCTGGGGAGTTTCCTCCCTTCCTTGCTCCGACATGGTAATTTTTGCAAAGTCCCCCAGCAAGGTTCTCCCTTCCAGGTGGACTAATTCTGCAGGTCTTGTCTAATGTAAGGACCCACCCCACTTTGCATCTTAAGAAAACAGAACTCTTGGAATATTTCTTCCAATGGGCATCCTTTATTAAGAGAAAATGGTTGCAAGCGTTCTAGACAGGACCTGGGGCCCAAGCCCTACGGTTCAAGGTTTTAAGGGGTCCCCAGCAGCCCCACCCCACCATCTTTCCAGTGACAATCCCAGGCGTTACATTTCCACCCCCTTTTTCCTCACTGCCGGTGGAAGGGAGACTTCAGAGAGGAGTAGATGAAAGCTAATGGCCCCATTGTTATGATTTAGTCCTTTTGGTGGTATCCACATTCAATTCCTTTGAAGCTGTACCAAAGGAAGTGAGGGCCATAAAACCCCTTTGTTCACCCCCTTCCCCTTCATCGTATGACAGAATCCAGAGAGGGCAGAAATGGGGTTTTCCATAGTCAATAACTAAAGATGAAATATAATTGGATTCTGACAGCTCTACCTCTTATTACCTTTCCATAGTCACCAACTGAGCAAGCAGTCTTCCATTAACTTTTGAATAAAATAACAATCTTTTAAGTAATATTTCATATACAGCCTGTATGTTAGAAACCTCCAAATTACTTCCAAGTAAAATTCTGTACACTGAATTACTGTATTATTATTAGGAGGATCTTGCTTGTTAAAAATCCCATTTCTTTAAACATATAATTTCCATGAAATCAGAATCTATTAATACAATCTTAACTGCTGTGACAAAATAAGAGAACTCTCAGATAAAACAAAGCTTTTTTTTCTTATGTATTGTCTCCACTCTACATAAACAACAGAAATGGCTCTGTTAAATAAGATAACATCTGAAATTTTATCCCACTGAAGCTAGAATTATTTCAGATTGGTTAAGGTCCCCAGAATTTTGAATGCAAGCAAAATTAGAAAATAATTTGAAAGAGGAAAGAAAACAAAACAAGAATGGAAGAATGAAAGTAAGATTTGAGAGGAATAAAGGAAAACTTGATATATATTTTTCTTGTTCTAAACCAAAGCTAGCCAACTTTTCCAAACAGTTTTGTGGGAGTATGCTGAAGAACTCAGCCAAAATCTTTTTTTAAAAAACAAAACAAAACCAAGTTCTCAATTTCCTCTAATTGTGGAAGTAAATAGCATCTGAAAAAAGGAATTCTTGAGCCAAAAATGTAAGAGGCAAGTAATTATTTTTAATTCAAAGCACCAGTTCTCTCCTTCTCTCTCCCCCTCTCATACTCAGACATGTTAGTGTGGTCTTGTGTCTCCAAAACCAAAGTCAGTGCATTGGGAATCTTCTATTATGTGACTCCAATTACTGTTTGTTAAGAATAACATTCACTTAACAGGCAGAATAGTAATCTTAATAGTTGTGGTGAAACCACTAGCTAACACAATAACAGAGATAGAAGGGACTTTGGGTGTCTTCTAGTCCAATCCCCTGCTCAAGCAGGAGGTTCTATACCATTTCAGACAAATGGCTGTCCAATCTCTTCTTAAAAACATCTAATGATGGAGCAACCACAACTTCTTAAGGCAAGCCATTCCATGGATTAATTGTTCTCACTGTCTCCTTAGTTCTAGGTTGGTTCTCTCCTTGATTAGTTTCTTGTTTCTTGTTTTACTGTTTCTTGTTCTGCCTTCAGTTGAAGGAGAGGAGGTTCCAGTTGGGGAGGGGAAAGTTATAAGACATTCCAACTTAGAAGAAACATTTGAAGTCAAGCCCTTAGGTAATATATCTATTTTCCCAAGAGAAGACTTGTGAGATTCTTGTAAACTGGTGATCAACAATAAAGAAACCTATCTGATCCATTCTCAGAGCTGTTCTGGTTGCTCCTGATGGGGGGTGTTGCTCAGGAGCAACACAGATCTACAGCTTCAGCCCAAAAATTTGGGCCATCTGCAAGCAAAATTCATGGTCTCTCACCCTGTCCTTGTTTTTCCAGCTGCCTCCTTTTTTTCTCACTGTGAAAATCATATACACTCATTTGCGCCATGGTGAAAGGGAGGGCTCAGTGAGTCTTTGCATAATATCAATCTATCCTAACAAAGAGCTAAATGTGCAATGACATCTCCTGTACAAAGAGCCGTCATAAAGTGTGCCTAGCAACCCCAGTGCTATAAATGTTCCTTCGATTAAGTGCCTCATTGAGAATAAGTTGATGATGCTCCATTAAGCTGATGTGATAGACTTGACACAGTCAGAGGGGAAAAGGATTCATTGTTCAAAGAAGGATATGGTGATGTGCTAAATTAGCATGCCTCTGTGAAGTAAACCATATTTCAGACTGATACATTGCCAAATATGCACTGCTACAACTGATTGACAGCTCCCCTCAATTGATTGCTTTGATGATGTAAGAGTATATTTCTACATAAGTCACAAGACATGGAACGGTCTTGTGATTCCCACAATCCATAGCAAAAAAATAATTGATATCATATTCTCAAGAGCAGTGGTTCTCAACCTGTGGGTCATGACCCCATTTGGGGCCGAACGACCATTTCATGGAGGTCGCCAAACAATGCAGTCCGCCATTTTTCCCCCTTTTCCTTAGCTGTGCTACTCCCTCTTATTCTATTGGCTTTTGAAAGCCAATAGAATAGACTCTCTTGAATAGAGTCTAATTCTATTGGCTTTCAAAAGCCAATAGGAATTATCCAGGCTGTCTCTGCCCTACTGAACCCGCCAAAAGTCCCAATCTGCAAACGGTGCTGCAAGTTGTCTGCAGCGAAGGTGAGCTGTCTGGAAGTTTCCACCCCTCCCTGCTGAGCAACTACTAAAAATGTAAGTAAAAGAGGGCCAGGGGTGGGATGTGGGAGGCCGGCAGGCACAGGGAGGATTGCTGGCACGCGTGGGGCCCGGCTGGTGCCTTACCTCCTTTGGGCTGGGCCAGCTGGTGGCCCAGCCAGTGGTCGGCCTGCGCCATCACCGTCACTGCTGCAGCCGCCCAGGAACACCTGGGCCTGCCTGCTGCCGCCCCGAATGGGCGGTGGCCAAGGTAAGGATAGAGGGGAAGCGGCGGGTGCAGGGAGGGTTGCTGGTGTGTGTGGGGCCCGGCTGGTGCCTTACCTCCCTTGGGCTTGGCCAGCTGGTGGCCCAGGCAGTGGTCACCCTGCGCCGTTGCCGTTGCTGCCGCCCAGGAGCACCTGGGCTTGCCTGCCGCCGCCCTGAATGGGCGGTGGCCAAGGTAAGGCTAGCGGGGCAGTGGCAGGCGCAGGGAGGGTTGCTGGTGCGTGTGGGGCCCGGCGGGTGCCTTACCTCCCTTGGGCTGGGCCAGCTGGTGGCCCAGCCAGTGGTTGCCCTGCGCCATCGCTGCCCCTTGCCAGCTACACCTCAGCCGGCTCAGGGTGCGGCACCACGCATGTGCGGTGCTCCCGGGCAGGGAAATACAGGTAGTCCTCAACTTATGACCGGTTGGGGGTCGCGGCATTAAAAAGGTTGAGAACCACTGCTCTAGAGGTTCTGAACTTCAGCATATATCCAAGTCAGTTAAGGAATATATTAGGGGTAGAATCAGTCTCCTACTTACATTATCCAAGGACAATAAGCTTGGTTCTGCTATAACTGATAGGAAATCAGGGTGTTACCTTTCAAGCTATATCCATATCTGATTTCTACAAATCAACTAAGTAGACTGAAATCAAGTAGGATGTGAAATTCAGTACTGCTTATTTGCTTATAAGGGAAAAAAAACAACCTAGTCTCATCTATATTCTTTAGATAAATATGCAGATCAGAACATAGTTATCGCTTGGATTACAAGATTTTCCAAATTCTGCATGGTAGATATCAAGATTAAGAATATGTGGATTGGCTCTGATGCAATCTGAATTAGCCATTTGATTCATATCATTGATTCAATCAGATTGCATCATTAAAACTGATTCTAAAGCAAATTTGATTTGGAGATTAAAAGTGCCTTTGAATCAAAGCTTCAATTTTTGCATGCATAATATAAAAATGCATAAAAATATATCCAATCCAATCAAAAATTTATTATGCTCATCAAACCAACATAAGCGGAGTACAGACAATTAAAAAAACCACAAAAGATACACCAGAGTCTAAAATAATAATTTCTAAAAGCTAAAAAATGTATCTATATACTACTAAAACTCTCATTGTCATGGCCTTTAACTAGTGTGTCCTCGAGCAACAGTTTTTGAACCGAGGTAACTCAAATGGGATAATTTACAGAATATGCTCAAATTCCAGGACACATGATTCCCAAGGGAATGAAATTTGGGGAAGTTGTGGCTGCTTCAGTGTTACTGGCTGCTGCTGCAGTCATGTGGTCTTTATTTTCAATGTTCTGGGACAATTTCCCAGTCAGTCTTGCAATCCCTTGCTCCCTCACCCACCTAGCAACCACCACTTACTTGACTTCAGGAAAGATGAGGAGAGGGGAGGGAAGAGAAGGGGTGGGGAGGGGAGGGGAGATTTCTCATGCTCCCTGCCAGCTTCCCAGAAGGAAACTCAGTGGAGAAGCCGGCAGAAAGTTGGAAGTCGCCTCCAATCCCACTTCCTTTTTGCCCACCATGGTCATTCTGTTTCTCTGTTTAGGTAAGGAAATATCTCTGAAACAATGACCAAGTAGGACACAGGTTGTTATGTGTGTGTGCATGTGTAACTACATATAAAAACAAGTGTTTAAACAAAATAAAGTAGGAGGTGCAGGAGCATTACATGAATGTAAGATAGCAGAAAGATTAGTATGTGGCAGACTATATCAGGTTGCAGAGTACTCTAGTATGATGAACTAGATGCTCATTAGAACTAGTTTTTTCTCTAGTCTAGAAAAATCTGTGCAGTATGTGTGTTCAGACATTTGTAAAACATTGCAGATTAATGTAGAAACAGAATGGAGCAAATCTATGCATGAACATTTGAGAAATTGACATGGACATGATATGCACATCCATCCATCACATTTTTTTTTCACATCAAGCAGCAGCCTCTTAGAAACAGTAAGATTTTCTGAATGGGTACAAACAGAAATATTTTCCTCTTCTTCAGAATCCCTGATGTAATGAGTGTGTTTAGCCCAATAGAAGAAATGACTCTTGCTGATTCTTGATGTTTTCAGTTTCATCTGTTTCTTCCATCTGTTGGCTTTTCTCCCACCCCACATATTTCCCGTGGCTCCTGACCCACACCTGCTCCTCTACCATTCATCTGTCTCTTATATTCCATCATCACTCAGTATTTGCCTAATGAGTTTCTGCCTCCTCCAGTCAGCACATTTCTTCTGTAATTTAGTGAGATATTTATTCAAAGGTCATTTCTTTGCTTCTCTGTGTCAATGGGAAAACCGAGTGAAATGCGGTTAGTTACAAAGAAGCTTCTGAAGAACCAAAGATGGGATCATTGCCACCCATTTAATTAGACCATGTTTTTGGCAAGATGTAGTCTCAAATCAAAATATAGCAATTAGAAGTGGGGAAAGTATTCAACATTAGAATGACAAACTGACGTATGTTGCTTAAGAACACGGGTTGAAAACTGGAATGTCTTGTTCAAACCAAAGCTAATAAATGGAAAAGGGGAAATACAATTTGCTATTATTGGTGTTCTTTGAGGTGGACCTTATTAGCTATCAGAAGTTTTCAAGGTTGGCACTGGGCAGTTTTGATCTTGGGATAAGTTATTAAAGGAGCAATTTTCTGCATATAATAATTAGCCATTTCAGGGTTCACCCATTCAGCCTTCCTGAACAGGAAGATAAAAAAGACTTTGTCAGGTGCAAAGAATTAGGATAATCCATTAGACTACAGCATAGATTTATTCAAATCTACACACAAGAATCTAGTCAACTAAAGTTCAACACTAAATTGTTGCCAGATAATGGTCAACAGAATTCAGGACTTGTTTGTGGCAATGTAACAACTCTAAGCTGCTAAAGCACATAACTCTGCCCTTCAGCTCTGCCTGCTCTTTACAGATTTGCTTGGTGGGTTGAGAACTTGCAAGATCTTTTGCTTCTCACTTCTCACTCCAAAACCTTGAATCTAAGTCTTCAAGCATTCATTTTGAACTTCATACCCTATTTTTACTAAGGATACACCAATAGTTTATGGTAAAAGAAAGGAGGGATGAGTGAACTGGTGAACTTATGCTGATGTTCATTTTCTGTTGACAATTGGTGAGCAAGGGAAAATTTCATCTATGATATAGCAGATTATACCGTGTTTCCCCGAAAGCAAGACACCCCCGATTGTCAGACGTATCGGGGTGTCAGGGGGGGTCCGCTAACGTAAGCCATGCCCCGACCGTAAGACGTGTATCTTGCTTTCGGGGAAACACGGGGGCGGAGGGGGAGGGAAGATGGATGCGCTGCGAGCGGAGCGTGGCGGGGGGGAGCGGAATCCAGAGCTTTGCGTCGCTCCCCTCCCCTCCCTTCCCCGCCCCGCCTGGAACCCAGCGCTGCACCTTGGCAAGTCACATCACGTGCGGCGGTGGCGGCGCCTTTAGCCCTTAAACCGGAGCGGCGTCGGTACCAGCGGTGGGCAGGGGCGGTCTCTCTCTGCTGGAGTCCCCCCCCTCCCTCCCCGCCTCTCTCTCTCCCCCTCCCGCGGCCGCAGAGGCGGGCAGCGCAGCCCGGCTTTCTTCCCTTCCCTTCCCTTCTCTCTCCCTCCTCTCTCTCTTTCACCCTTCCTCCTCTTCCTTCTTCCCCTTCACCGCAATTCGGAGCGCAGGCCAATTGCTCCCCCCGCCGCCGCCCCCGGAGCCCTTTCCTGCCCCTGCCGAAGGAGGCGGCCAGCCGGAGCCGGGAAGGGACGGAGCTCTCTCTCTCTCTCTTCTCTCTACCGTAGTTTCTCTCTCTCTCTCTTTCCCCCCCACTCCCGTCTTCTTTCTCCGCCCCCCCACCTCGCTCCTGGACGCCCTTCCTCCCTCACAACTTACGGTAGGATCGCCGCGGGGGAGGCGCGCCAACTCCGGCTCCCTCGCGGGCTCCTCTATTGTGCCGCGATGCGGTGGGCGAAGGGCTTCCCCGGATCGACCCCCGCCTCCTGCCGCCGCCTCCTCTTCTCCGCCTCTCGCTGCTGCTGCTGCTGCTGCTGCTGCTGCTGCTGCTGCTGCTGGCCTCGTGGCCGGCCCATTGCAACCGAAGCTGCAGCAGCGAGAGGCGGAGAAGAGGAGGCGGCGGCAGGAGGCGGGGGTCGATCCGGGGAAGCCCTTCGCCCGAAATCTGACTGCACGGAGCGAAAGGCAGTTTACTTCAAAAAGCGAGGTGGCTGAGGAGAGACAAACATGAATGAGCGATCCTCCCAATTTTGACTACCGGTAAATGGAGCCATTTCCCGCCAGCCGCTTATCTCAAAGGGCGCCGTCAGAGTTCGAATGATGCACGAAGAGAAGAATCGTTTCGTTTCTGCCTCAGATGTCGGTGGCTGCCCGGGGAGCCGGACCGGGACAGGCTCCCCGCGCACGGGCCGGGGAAAGACCCGTTCAAGGCCTACCTGGCCGCGCCCGCCCGCTGTGAGCCGCCCGCCCGCCCGCGCACCTTGTCGGCGGCTGCCCGGGGAGCCGGACCGGGACAGGCTTCCCGCGCACGGGCCGGGGAAAGACCCGTTCGAGGCCCACCTGGCCGCGCCCGCCCGCTGTGAGCCGCCCGCCCGTCCGCCCGCGCACCTTGTCGGCGGCTGCCCGGGGAGCCGGACCGGGACAGGCTCCCCGCGCACGGGCCGGGGAAAGACCCGTTCAAGGCCTACCTGGCCGCGCCCGCCCGCTGTGAGCCGCCCGCCCGTCCGCCCGCCCGCCCGCGCACCTTGTCGGCGGCTGCCCGGGGAGCCGGACCGGGACAGGCTCCCCGCGCACGGGCTGGGGAAAGACCCGTTCAAGGCCTACCTGGCTGCGCCCGCCCGCTGTGAGCTGCCCGCCCGCCCGCCCGCCCGCCCGCGCACCTCATCGGCGGCTGCCCGGGGAGCCGGACCGGGACAGGCTCCCCGCGCACGGGCCGGGGAAAGAGCCGTTCAAGGCCTACCTGGCCGCGCCCGCCCGCTGTGAGCCGCCCGCCCGCCCGCCCGCCCGCCCGCGCACCTCGTCGGCGGCTGCCCGGGGAGCCGGACCGGGACAGGCTCCCCGCGCACGGGCCGGGGAAAGACCCGTTCAAGGCCTACCTGGCCGCGCCCGCCCGCTGTGAGCCGCCCGCCCGCCCGCGCACCTTGTCGGCGGCTGCCCGGGGAGCCGGACCGGGACAGGCTTCCCGCGCACGGGCCGGGGAAAGACCCGTTCGAGGCCCACCTGGCCGCGCCCGCCCGCTGTGAGCCGCCCGCTTGTCCGCCCGCCCGCCCGCGCACCTTGTCGGCGGCTGCCCGGGGAGCCGGACCGGGACAGGCTCCCCACGCACGGGCCGGGGAAAGACCCGTTCAAGGCCTACCTGGCCGCGCCCGCCCGCTGTGAGCCGCCCGCCCGCCCGCCCGCGCACTTTGTCGGCGGCTGCCCGGGGAGCCGGACCGGGACAGGCTCCCCGCGCACGGGCCGGGGAAAGACCCGTTCAAGGCCTACCTGGCCGCGCCCGCCCGCTGTGAGCCGCCCGCCCATCCGCGCGCCCGCCTGCGCACCTTGTCGGCGGCTGCCCGGGGAGCCGGACCGGGACAGGCTTCCCGCGCACGGGCCGGGGAAAGACCCGTTCGAGGCCCACCTGGCCGCGCCCGCCCGCTGTGAGCCGCCCGCCCGTCCGCCCGCGCACCTTGTCGGCGGCTGCCCGGGGAGCCGGACCGGGACAGGCTCCCCGCGCACGGGCCGGGGAAAGACCCGTTCAAGGCCTACCTGGCCGCGCCCGCCCGCTGTGAGCCGCCCGCCCGTCCGCCCGCCCGCCCGCGCACCTTGTCGGCGGCTGCCCGGGGAGCCGGACCGGGACAGGCTCCCCGCGCACGGGCCGGGGAAAGACCCGTTCAAGGCCTACCTGGCCGCGCCCGCCCGCTGTGAGCCGCCCGCCCGCCCGCCCGCGCACCTCGTCGGCGGCTGCCCGGGGAGCCGGACCGGGACAGGCTCCCCGCGCACGGGCCGGGGAAAGACCCGTTCAAGGCCTACCTGGCCGCGCCCGCCCGCTGTGAGCCGCCCGCCCGCCCGCGCACCTTGTCGGCGGCTGCCCGGGGAGCCGGACCGGGACAGGCTTCCCGCGCACGGGCCGGGGAAAGACCCGTTCGAGGCCCACCTGGCCGCGCCCGCCCGCTGTGAGCCGCCCGCTTGTCCGCCCGCCCGCCCGCGCACCTTGTCGGCGGCTGCCCGGGGAGCCGGACCGGGACAGGCTCCCCACGCACGGGCCGGGGAAAGACCCGTTCAAGGCCTACCTGGCCGCGCCCGCCCGCTGTGAGCCGCCCGCCCGTCCGCTCGCCCGCGCACCTTGTCGGCGGCTGCCCGGGGAGCCGGACCGGGACAGGCTCCCCGCGCACGGGCCGGGGAAAGACCCGTTCAAGGCCTACCTGGCCTCGCCCGCCCGCTGTGAGCCGCCCGCCCGCCCGCCCACGCACTTTGTCGGCGGCTGCCCGGGGAGCCGGACCGGGACAGGCTCCCCGCGCACGGGCCGGGGAAAGACCCGTTCAAGGCCTACCTGGCCGCGCCCGCCCGCTGTGAGCCGCCCGCCCGTCCGCCCGCCCGCCCGCGCACCTTGTCGGCGGCTGCCCGGGGAGCCGGACCGGGACAGGCTCCCCGCGCACGGGCCGGGGAAAGACCCGTTCAAGGCCTACCTGGCCGCGCCCGCCCGCTGTGAGCCGCCCGCCCGCCCGCCCGCAGGCTGCGCAGGGAGAGAGAGCCGGCTGCCCCCCTCGGCGTCTCTTCCCCAGCCCCGCCAGCCTACTGCCGAGGGAGCAGGGAAGGAGGTGGGGAAGAGACGCCGAGGGGGGCAGCCGGACCTCCCCGCGCAAGCCGAGCCCCGAGCCTCTCCAGCTGCGCGCCGGGCCAGCAGGCTGCGCAGGGAGGGAGAGCCGGCTGCCCCCCTCAGCGTCTCTTCCCCAGCCCCGCCGTTTCCACCGGGTGTGCGTGTGGGGCGGCGGCGGCGGCGGCTCTCCCTGCACAGCCTACTGCCGAGGGAGCAGGGAAGGGAGGGAGAGCCGGCTGCCCCCCTCGGCGTCTCTTCCCCAGCCCCGCCAGCCTACCGTACTGCCGAGGGAGCAGGGAAGGAGGTGGGGAAGAGACGCCGAGGGGGGCAGCCGGACCTCCCCGCGCAAGCCGAGCCCCGAGCCTCTCCAGCTGCGCGCCGGGCCAGCAGGCTGCGCAGGGAGGGAGAGCCGGCTGCCCCCCTCAGCGTCTCTTCCCCAGCCCCGCCGTTTCCACCGGGTGTGCGTGTGCGCGTCCATCGGCTGGGGCGGCGGCGGCGGCGGCTCTCCCTGCACAGCCTACTGCCGAGGGAGCAGGGAATGGAGGGAGAGCCGGCTGCCCCCCTCGGCGTCTCTTCCCCAGCCCCGCCAGCCTACTGCCGAGGGAGCAGGGAAGGAGGTGGGGAAGAGACGCCGAGGGGGGCAGCCGGACCTCCCCGCCGCCTGCCGCCGCCTCCTCTTCTCCGCCTCTCGCTGCTGCAGCTTCGGTTGCAATGGGCCGGCCACGAGGCCAGCAGCAGCAGCAGCAGCAGCAGCAGCAGCAGCGAGAGGCGGAGAAGAGGAGGCGGCGGCAGGAGGCGGGGGTCGATCCGGGGAAGCAGCCGGACCTACCCGCGCAAGCCGCCAAGCGGGTGAGCGGCGGCGGGGCGGGGAGCGGAGCGGAGCCGCTCCCCCCGCCACGCCAGCCCCATCGCCTCACCCGCTTGGCGGCTTGCGCGGGGAGGTCCGGCTGCCCCCCTCGGCTCCGCGTCAGAGTTCGAATGATGCACGAAGAGAAGAATCGTTTCGTTTCTGCCTCAGATTCCGCCTCTCGCTGCCTCTCGCTGCTGCTGCTGCTGCTGCTGCTGCTGCTGGCCTGGTGGCTGGCCCGTTGCAACCGAAGCTGCAGCAGCGAGAGGCGGAGAAGAGGAGGCGGCGGCAGGCGGCGGGGAGGTCCGGCTGCCCCCCTCGGCGTCTCTTCCCCACCTCCTTCCCTGCTCCCTCGGCAGTAGGCTGGCGGGGCTGGGGAAGAGACGCCGAGGGGGGCAGCCGGCTCTCCCTCCCTTCCCTGCTCCCTCGGCAGTAGGCTGTGCAGGGAGAGCCGCCGCCGCCGCCGCCCCAGCCGATGGACACGCACACGCACACCCGGTGGAAACGGCGGGGCTGGGGAAGAGACGCTGAGGGGGGCAGCCGGCTCTCCCTCCCTGCGCAGCCTGCTGGCCCGGCACGCAGCTGGAGAGGCTCGGGGCTCGGCTTGCGCGGGGAGGTCCGGCTGCCCCCCTCGGCGTCTCTTCCCCACCTCCTTCCCTGCTCCCTCGGCAGTAGGCTGGCGGGGCTGGGGAAGAGACGCCGAGGGGGGCAGCCGGCTCTCCCTCCCTGCGCAGCCTGCGGGCGGGCGGGCGGGCGGCTCACAGCGGGCGGGCGCGGCCAGGTAGGCCTTGAACGGGTCTTTCCCCGGCCCGTGCGCGGGGAGCCTGTCCCGGTCCGGCTCCCCGGGTAGCCGCCGACAAGGTGCGCGGGCGGGCGGACGGGCGGGCGGCTCACAGCGGGCGGGCGCGGCCAGGTAGGCCTTGAACGGGTCTTTCCCCGGCCCGTGCGCGGGGAGCCTGTCCCGGTCCGGCTCCCCTTGCAGCCGCCGACGAGGTGCGCGGGCGGGCGGGCGGGCGGGCGGGCGGCTCACAGCGGGCGGGCGCGGCCAGGTAGGCCTTGAACGGGTCTTTCCCCGGCCCGTGCGCGGGGAGCCTGTCCCGGTCCGGCTCCCCGGGCAGCCGCCGACGAGGTGCGCGGGCGGGCGGCTCACAGCGGGCGGGCGCGGCCAGGTGGGCCTCGAACGGGTCTTTCCCCGGCCCGTGCACGGGGAGCCTGTCCCGGTCCGGCTCCCCGGGCAGCCGCCGACGAGGTGCGCGGGCGGGCGGGCGGGCCCCCCTCGACGCGAGGGCAGTCAAGGCGAGGCGGCGAGCGCGCCCAAGAGCTGCTCGGAAGGCGGCAGAAGCGGCGGTGGCTCTTGCTGCTGCTGCTGCTGCTGCTGCAAAGGCGGCTCCCGGAATCTCCGGGCGGCGTGGAGCAAAGAAGACGGCGAGGCGAGTAGTGGAGCGGGCTGGGCTGGTGGAGGCGGGATGGATCCCCAGTCAGTGTCCGCATCCATCCTGCTGCAGTGGGGAGCCAAACAGCAGGGCCGACATGGAGCAGCAGCGAAGGTGGGGTGGGGGAGACAGAGGAGGAGGAGGAAAGAGGCCGGGAAGGAGTCTTCGGCAGGCCCCGGACCAGCGGGGTGGGGTGCGCGGCAAGGGCAGGCCCGTGGCAGTCGCGGCCGTACGCGTTCCGTCTCGCCCAGTCCTTGCCTCCGTTGAGGTCCGGCTCAGCCGCTCGCTTAGGGGACCGAAGGTCAGCCGAGGGAGCAGGGAAGGAGGCGGGGAAGAGACGGGGGCAGCCGGACCAGTCCGGGCAGCAGAGCACAGGCAAAGCTTTGTGGCGCCCGCCGCCCCCCCCCCCCCGCCTTCGGCTGTGCTACCCTAATTGCTGGCTGATTTATGGTACAAGCCTTCAGGCAAGACAATTGTTCAGATCAAAAGATCAAACAAAGCTTTCTCAGGCTGTTTGAGATAACTGAAGTTACGGTAGTTAAGCAGCACAAACAGACACCAAATTAGCCTAGGACAGTTAAAAGAGTTTATACCGGTAGGAAACATATTATCTTGTAATTACCGGTATCTTGTAATCTCCTGACCTCCTGACCTCCTGACTACCGTAAGCAGGAGATATATAACGTATGACATGCCCCGAAGGCAACACGTAGTGGGGGTATTGGGGATAAAAAGAAAGTAAGACACTGTCTTGCTTTCGGGGAAACACGGTAGCTGTTTTTCAGCACCGGGCATAGAAGAAGAATGAAACACTAGATTCATCTGTACCATTTTATATAGTAACCTGAAATTGGAAAATCCTGCCTGAAAGTAATTCCTTCAACACTTTGGTATGCTCTCTTCATCTCTTTCTCCCTCCTTCTCCCCTCCTCTCTCTCTGTCTCTGTCTCTCTCACACACAGAGAGCTGCACTGAAATATTACTGCTATGCCGAAGTGGTTTAGGTGTGCTTAATATGGTGGTCTATATGAGCAGTGAGGTGGCCTAGAGGTGAAAATGCTCACCTCTCACTCGGAAGGTGAAGAGTTCAATCTAGGTAGTGACAGATGTTTCTGTATCAGGAAGACAAGTGAAAATATGTGCTGCAAACTTCACATAGGCATCAGGAAGGGCCTCCAGCCAGTAAATGCTCAGCTGCCCCAACTCCACCTTGATAAAAGGGATTACAGGTTCGTAAAAAGAAATATATATATATAAATTGGTCTATATAGGAATATCACTTTGTAGAACTCAAACAGACTTTTCCACAATCTCTTCTGCAGTCTTTCTTCAACCATCAAAGCTAACTTTCTTATTAAACCAGGAGATACATTGTTTCTGGCACCATGAGGCTGACCTAATCTTCAGTTGCTTTTCAATCTCATGTCAAATCTGTCACAGCAAAGAAGAAAATAGGAGAAACCACTCTACCATTTCCCAATGCCGTAATTCATCTATATATGTTAGTTGTCAAGATATTTGTTTATGGCACCCTTCCTAAATGCTAGAGGGAAAGGATGATGATAGCTAAGATTAGGATAACCATAAAAACATAACTTTATTGAAACTGAGGATTTGCAATGTATTTGACAGGCCTATTTATTAATCTATTGATACATACACAATAATCTAGCAAAGGAAACTAGGCTGCCTTAGGGAAAGAACACTGAATCTGCTTGTTATTTCTTCCTTCAGGATCACCCCATTCTGTCTCAGAGCCCCAGGGCACTTATTGAGTCTCTGCTCTTCAGATATGTGGAGGGCAAACATTAAGTGCCACTACTCCAAGCAGTGAACTAGTAAGATAGAATAGCTACAAAAGGTTCCCAGGCTTCCCCCCCAAAAAGATGACAACTTTGAATAGGTACCCTGAGGCATCAGCAAAGTAATATTTCAAGGAGTTTAGCAGCAATATCTTGCTTGTAGTATGATGCAAAACACAGGGATTATAAACACACCATTGGCTCAATTCATCGGGCAATTCCTGTTATCTTACAGTTTAGTTTATCTAAACAACCTGAATTCTTGGAGTTTTTACACTTTTCTTTTGTGGAAGAAATTTTATTGGTTTTTTAGTTTTTTAAAACAAAATGCTCAAGACACACCATGGTGTTAGGGTAGTCAAACATCCAAAGACAAAACATATATACATAATTCAGTCAATACATCTAGTATTCCCTCTCTTTTTCCCTTAGATAAAATAATTTATTTAAAATAGTTCAATTCTAGCTTAAATTTATTCAACCTATACCTCATTTTAAAGCTTTAGAAATTTACACTACCATAATCAAATTAGCTTTAGGTACAAACATTATCAATTTGGGTATCCCTTCCAAATATATTCTAGTTCCTTGATTTTATCATAAATCTTATTTAATTCTTCTTCCACTAATATCCCTTAATTAAAATAAAATATTAATCTATCCTATATGTATCTAGTCCATCAATCAATCTCTCTAAGCTGACAGAAAAAAATCAAACCTTAAGTCATTTCAATCCATTAAACAGAATTCAAAATACATCCAGTTAATTGTCATAACTAATAACATCCATGTTATCAAACAATCAAATCCTTTTATTAGATTAATTCAACATTACATAATAGTTTTCTTACAAGTAACCCTATCGTCCTAAAAAAAGAACACACTCTTAATCAATTTAATATATATTTCCATTAATCACCCCTTTTTCTCTTACTTCTAACTCACAATCTTAATCCTAAAATCAACCCATAATTCTAGATTACCTTTAATCCATTACCTAAAAATATCTCCTTTTTAAGCTAAAATATTGATCTATCCTAGACCTATCTAATCCATCAATCAATCTCTTTAAACTGACAGGATAGCATCAAACCTTAAATTATTTCAATTCATTGAGCATCAAATAGATCATTTTGTTAGCGATAGTAATTTTCATATAGATAAACTTTATATATCTTCCATTAGTCGCCTGTTACTCTTAGATCTAACTCATAATCATAGTCCTTAAATCAATCCATAATTCTAAGTTGTCTTTAGTCCATTACATAAAACTTTAACTTTCACTTTTTTCAGTCTTATTCTGGGTTTCTTCTTATGCCAGGTAGGTTTCCATAACCGAGCTTCCCTTCCTGCTGATAAGTCTCTTTTTATTGCTTGTAGTATCATTTGAATCAGGAGTTTTCACACTTTTCTTATAGCTTCAGAATGACCATTTCAAGCAACCTTGTGCCACATAGTTCAGGTGACTTTCTGCTGATACTTCTTGCAAAGAAACTGCATCAATACAAACTCTACATGCACATACATTTTACACTTTGAGTAGAACATCAAGAAGGAAGAACACAAGAACATGCTATCTTGATTGAAGGAAAAGATTAGCTAGTCTAGCATCCTATCCTCTATTTTGCAGGGGTAAACTAAATCCTTCTGAAAGGACCACAGGAACAGCAGTGTTGCAACTGTTGTGTCTCTTACAGTTGTTCTCCAGAAACTGGATTTCCATACTGCATTGTTTGTAGATATTAAGCTCTGATAAAACATCCTATTGATAATTGCTAATAATCAGTTTTAGAGGGATTAGTCTAAATGCAGGGATGGGCACCCATGACAACTTTGTGACCTGTGAACTTCAACTCTCAAAATTCCTGAACCAGCATTGCTGACTTAGGAATTCTGGGAATTGAAGGCCACAGGTCGTAAAGTTACCATAGTTGCCATCCCTGGTCTAATGGGTTAGATTCCATTCTTCATGCATTTTTAGTCCTCTGCACAGCCCTGAACTCTTTTAATAAAAGGCTCCTTGCCAGGTCTGTAGAAACAGTGAATCTAAATATCCATTTTATTTCAGCAGATTTCCCTACAGATCCGTTATAAAAGGAAGTGCAGGGTTAAATCTTCCTTGTTTATTTCAACAGTGATGAGAAAGGCTGGATGAGATTTCATTATGCAACACCAGTGCTGCATGTCACAGTGTTCCCTTAAGTAATAAGTTTCCTTCCCCAATCAGCATCCTTGTCAGGGATGTAGACTGTTGGAATGAGTTACCCCACCACAAGCCAGGATAGGAGATGACAGACTAAGTTAACGGAGTCCCTTCTAATGACTTGGAAGTTGACAGGATTGCCATTGCTCTGGATTTGCTTGGAAATGACATCTAAGAGAGGACAGCCCTGGGGAGTTTGGTTTGTCTGCAAACCAGTTGTGCAAAAAAAAGGAATTGATTGTAAATTTGATAAAGGCAGCTAGATTAGTGATGGCTAAATATTGGAGATGGAATTGGGTTATTCAAAGAAATTAGTGGTATAATGGAATATGGCAATAAATGATAAATTAACAACAGAAATTAAATTTTAAAAAGGAATGATTAAAGTAAATGATTACAATGAAATATGGGAGGATTTTATAAAAACAGTGTTGGTGGAAGGCAAAGGGAATAAACCTACCCAGGAATACATGCTGTTTTGGAGGGGATAAGGGCACAATTGAAATATATTGTATATTGTTAGTTGTTATATAAGAAGGAATATAGGTAACAAAAATGATCTTTGGATGGGGGGGTGCACTGTAATATTTGTATTTTCATATTGTTTTTATTTAGATTTATGTGTATTATGTTTGTATTATTTGTATTTGAATAAAAAAAATTAAAAACAAAAACAAACAAACCAGTAAAACCTAAAGCAGGTTTTACTCAACTATCATTAGCTTTCATATCTTCAATAGTTTCCTTCTTTCTTCCTACCAGCAAAGCTGGGAGGTGCAACTGGAAACCAAAGAGACTTCCAGACATTTGGAGAACAACACTTATGAACAGGTGAACTCTTCAGGTTTCTTCTGTTTTCTCTTCCACTGCTTTGCATGCACCATCTGGACGTTCACATATTTTTCTAACCCACTTCAGTGATAAGCATGTGGAGAAGCATGGGGTGAATAAACTCACTGGGTATTTGGGAAAATTAGAAATCTAATTTAGGGAATGAAAGATGTGCAGTTTTCCCAGTATGCAAGCCATTGGCACTTTAGCAACTGCATCTCCAATGCACATATATCACACTGCATGCCAAAGCATCAGTGAAATTTGGTAATTTTGTTGACAGTCCCATATTAGGGTAATCCAATTTTAAAACACTTCTTAGCCAATGGTGCTTTGAGTCAATTTAATCTACTTTTCAGGGATGTTATAAGGATACAATGTGAAGAGAGAGAAATGTTGTATGCTACCCCACTCTCTTATATTTTGTATGTATATTCTAGAGTTTTCTTTACAACAATAGAAGGAAAAAAATCCTCCATCTTCCACACAACAGCTTTCCAGATATTTGAAGGCAGCTATTATTTCTCCCCTGAGCTTCTCTTTTCCTAGTGAATGTTACATGGTTAGAGTCTATGCTTTCCATTCTGTAGAAGAATACCACCCCACCCCCACCCCAGATATATCTCATTCCAAGCCAGAGCCGGGAATCCCTTTTCCTGAAAAAAAAAAACTTGGAGATAGTTTTCTTAGATATTTTCCTATCCTTGTAATAGAAGGCTAACTGGCAGAATTCTCTTTGAATATTCTCCAATCGGTATGTGTGAGAGAGAGGAGAGGGGAGAAATCGATAACACTTGCTATGCCCTGGAACAAAACTAGATATGGTATACTGTGGAGAATGCAAACTGTAATCTGTCTACCAGCATGGTTGCAATGTGTATTTTTATTTACTATTTTATTTATTTATTTATTTGTTTGTTTGTTTGTTTAAACTTATATGCCGCCCTTCTCCCAAGACCCAGGGCGGCTCACAATGAGAATACAAGTGAAAACAACATAAAATCAATTAAAATTACCAATTACTATATAAAAACTAGATAATTCACCACACTCATAAAACACACAATCACAGTCAAAGGCCCAGGGGCAGAGTGCAGCTCACATGCCTCAAACCTGTCTGCATAAATGTGTCTTCAACAGTTTTCAGAAAGCTAGGAGGGAGGAAGCAGTACGAACCTCTGAGGGAAGCTGATTCCAGAGGGCTGGGGCAGCAACGGAGAAGGCCCTAGCCCTAGGCCCCGCCAGATGACATTGTCTAACAGACGGGACCCATAGAAGGCCAACCCTATGTGCCCTAACAGGTCGCTGGGATTCATGAGGCAGAAGACGGTCCCGCAAGTATCCTGGCCCATTGCCATAAAGGGCTTTATAGGTCATAACCAACACTTTGAATTGTGTTCGGAGACCAATTGGTAGCCAGTGCAGCTCACGGAGGGCTGGAGTGATATAAGCATGTCTTGGGAGACCCAAGACGGCTTGCGCGGCTGCATTCTGGACTACTTGCGCTCTCCGGACATTCTTCAAAGGTTGCCCCATGTAGAGAGCATTACAGTAGTCGAATTTCGAGATGACAAGGGCATGGGTGACTGTGAGAAGTGACTCCCGGTCCAAATAGGGCCGCAACTGACGTACCAGGTGAACCTGGGCGAATGCCCCCCTCGCCACAGCCGAAAGATGGTGTTCTAAACTTAGCTGTGGATCGAGGAGGAAACCCAAGTTGCGAACCCTCTCCGAGGGGGACAAAACTTCTCCGCCCAGGGTGATGGACGGACAGTTGGAATTGTCCTTGGGAGGCAGAACCCATAGCCACTCCGTCTTGTCGGGATTGAGTCTGAGCCTGTTGGCACCCATCCAGACCTCAACAGCCTCCAGGCACCGGTTCATCACTTCCACTGCTTCGCTGTAATGACGCGGGATAGAGATATAAAGTTGAGTATCATCAGCATATTGATGATAACTCACCCCGTGTTGACGGATAATCTCACCCAACGGCTTCATGTAGATGTTAAAAAGCAGAGGTAAGAGAACAGACCCCTGAGGGACTCCACATGGAAGAGGCCTCGGAGCCGATCTCTGACCTCCTGCGAACACCGACTGCGACCGGCCAGAGAGGTAGGAGGTGAACCACCGTAAAACAGTGCCCCGCACTCCAAGCCCTTCCAACCGGCGCAGAAGGATACCATGGTTGATGGTATCGAATGCCGCTGAGAGGTCAAGAAGCACCAGGATAGTGGAGTAGCCTCTATCCTGGGCCCGCAAGAGATCATCGGTCAGCACGACCAAAGCAGTTTCCGTGCTGTAACCGGACCTGAACCCAGACTGCTGAGGGCCCAGATAATCAGTTTCATTCAAGGACCATTGGAGTTGGAGTGCCACCACCTTCTCAACAACCTTCCCTAAAAAGGGAAGGTTGGAGACTGGACGATAATTATTAAAACTGCCGGGTCCAGGGAAGGCTTCTTGAGGAGGGGGCGCACGAGTGCCTCCTTTAAGGGAGCTGGAAAGGACCCCTCCCTCAGTGAAGCATTATCAACAGCCTGGACCCAGCTCCATGTCACCACCCTACTAGCCGAGACCAGCCAGGAGGGGCACGGGTCCAGTAAACAGGTGGCAGAACTCACAGCTCCAATGGCCTTGTCCACGTCATCGGGAGTTACCAGGTCAAACTCCTCCCATTCAACAGGACAAGACAGGGCTCTGTCATCTCAACTGACTCATTGTCAGCCGACACTGTATTCCAATTGGAGTCCAAGTCGGCCCGGATCTGAGCGACTTTGTCTGCGAAAAAGATGTTAAATTCTTTGGCATTGCCCTGCAAAGGTTCCTCCCTCCTCCCCGTATCAAGGAGAGAGCGAGTCACCCTAAACAGGGAAGACGCGATCAATGCGGAAAGATACTGAGATCTTGCCGTAGTGATCACTTCCAAATAGGTCTTAAATATAAGCTCTCAATTTGGTTCGATCAGATTCGGATCTGCTTTCCCTCCATTGCTTCTGTAAACGTCTCTTCTGGCGCTTCATCCCCCTGAGTTCCTCGGTAAATCAAGGAGATCTCCTGGGTCTGCTACCACAGAGAGGTCGCAACGGCGCAATCTGGTCTAGAGCCCCCGTAGTGGCCGTATTCCAGGCCATCACTAGGGACTCCGCCGAACTGTGTACGAGCGAATCTGGCAATTCCCCAAGCGCCCTTTGAAAGCCAATAGGGTCCATCAGGCATCTGGGGCGGAACCATTTAATCGGTTCCGGCTCCCTGCGAGAGAGGATTGGTGTCATAAACTCAAGCCGCAACAGAAAATGGTCTTTCCATGACATGGGCAACACTTCTAAGCCCCTTAATTTCAGATCATACCTCAACTGTTCCGAGAGAAAAACCAGGTCAGGTGTGTGTCCTCCCTCATGGGTTGTGCCCTCGATTACTTGTGTCAGGTCCATGGTTGCCATGGAGGCCATGAACTCCCGCGCCAACCCAGAGGACTCACCGAGTGACAGCACATTGAAGTCCCCCAAGACAATAAGTCTGGGGAACTCAACCGCCAACCCGGCTACCTCCTTGAGTAGCGTGGGCAGGGCTGTAGAAACGCAGCTGGGAGGCAGGAACGTAAGCAACAGATCCACCTGTACACCTAGGTCCAACCTCATAAGGAGGGACTCACAACCTGGTATCTCAGTAGCAGCGAGTCTGCGCAGCCCGAGTGTCTCCTTAGCTATAATCGCCACATTTCCCCCCCTTCCCTGTGGTCACGGCTGATGCCATACCTGAAACCCAGCTGGGCACATCTCAGAGAGGGGAACTCCTCCCTCTGGGGTCAGCCAGGTCTCAGTCACACATGCCAGGTCGGCCTCCTCCTCTAAAGTCAAGTCCCGGATGAGGAGAGCTTATTTACCACCGATCTGGCATTGAGCAGCAGCAGCCTGAGTCCAGGGTCCGGATTTCGCTCATTACCAGTACCCCGGGAGAGGTTCAAGGGGCCGGAACAAGAGATTGCTTTCAGGCAGCGAGGCCCTGTTCCCCGAGAGCGGCCTACCCCAGGCCTCCCGTCATATCTGCCTCTTCCCCATAAGACCGGTATAGACTGGCCCTCTGATCCCTCAGAGCAAGGCTCCTCCACTTCTCTAGCTTCTGCAAATGCAGACAGGTCGGTCCTTCCATTTATCATAAATCTACAATCCCTCCAATCCACACAAACACCCATCCATTCAACCCGATTCACTCCACAATCAATCAATCCCCCCACATCATTCATAACATCAAAAAAATAAAATTAAAGCAGTATTAAACACATTGAATTATTTAAAATTTAAACTGATAAAAAATTAAAAAGCATTTTTTTGTCCAAGCCCTGTTGTAATTGTGCTTGCATTTGGGAATGGTGTTCCTCCTAAACCAGTCAGGGCTCCCCTCAGGGAAAGTCCTATGAATACAGTTATAGTTGGAGCCGTAGTACCTCCCAAAT
This sequence comes from Bothrops alternatus, assembly GCA_034064705.1. Lineage (NCBI taxonomy): Eukaryota > Metazoa > Chordata > Lepidosauria > Squamata > Viperidae > Bothrops > Bothrops alternatus. Next base: position 4,445,096 of record JARGCV010000230.1, on the reverse strand, counting down.
TTAATATAAAACCAGAAGAGCCAACTTCTGAAGCAGAAGTGAGGGCAGAAGATAATTGAAGTCCAGAAGAAGTATAAATAAAAGCTGGAATAAAAGCTGGAGCAAATGAGGTAGCTAATCCAGCAAGTTTACCAAAACCCAAACTAAGGCCCGTGGTGGGAATAGTAGTAAAAACAGGCGTGCCTGATGTTAATCCTGCTGCAATAATTATAGCTGTTCCTGTATTAGTCCCTCTTAAGGTAAAACCTGTGGTAGGTTTTGAGCTAAAAGGTCCAGAACCAAAACCCACAGGAGGAGTAGTTGTACTAACAGTAGTTGTGGAACCCAACGTCCCAAAGTTAAGGCCTTCAAATAAGTTCAACATAATGGCGGCAGCGACGGAAAGGCCTCACCCGCGGGGTCTTACAGTTTAGCGGGAGGCACCCAGCCGACGGAGCAGGCCCGGAGGGCTCTTCTTCCCCCAACCCTTTAGCCACGATAACTGGGGCTTCCTCCCGTTAGCCACGATAACTAGGGCTTCTGACAGGCGTCTTTCTTCCTTTTCTTTCTTCCTTTCTCCGTTACTTCTTGGTCCGGGCGGGGGGGTCTCTCGGGCGGCGGCGAGGGTCCTGCGTTCTTCCAGTCACTCCCCACTCTATCAGGCAGCAAACCTTACAAGCCTGCGACGGCGACCGAAGCTTCACCGCTGCTCCTCCCACGTTCCAGTAATCTGGGGTTGGTGTCGGCGGAGGCTTCCTCCAAGCTTCCCTCAGCTCTGGTCGCCGGGAGGAGGAAGAGAGGAGCGCCATCAGCATCGAAGCTGGCTTGTTCCAAATTTCTGGCAGCTTGCTTCGCTCCCCAAACTGCCGGCGGTGGTGCCCAGGGAAAATGAAACCTGCTTTGCAATCTTGCTGAATTCCGGGGAGATGTTCGCGCCGAGAGCCATTTGCCTGCTTGTCCGGCGGCATGAATAACTTCTGCCTGTGGAATGGATCCTTGCTCCTATGCTCCCCGTCAACGCCTCTGCTGCAATTTTACTGATTTTCTTTTTCTTTTCAAATAAATAGAATAAACGCTAAGAACCAGTTTGGTGTGATGATTAAGGCATCAGAGCTGTGGTGGCACAGTGGTTAGAATGCAGTATTTCAGGCTAATTCTGCTGACTGCTAGCAGTTTGATTCTCACTGGTTCAAGGTTGACTCAGCCTTCCATTCTTCCAAAGTCAGTAAAATAAGGATTCAGATTGTTGGGGGCAATAGGCTGACTTTGTAAATTGCTTAGGGAGGGCTGTGAAGCACTGTGAAGCACATCAAGGAACCAGTCTAAGTCTAAGTTCTATTGCTGCTGCTATTGCTATCAGGCTAGAAATCAGGATACTGTGAATTCTAGTATCATCTCAGGCCCAAATCCAACTGGGTGACTTTGGGCCAGTCACCAGGTGATGGCGAATTCTATGCTGCCTTAGGCATGAAAGCTGCCTGGGTGACTTTGGGCCAATCATCAGGAGACTCTGTTCTAATCCTATATTAGACACAAAAATCCAGCTGGGTGAAATTGGCCATTCACCCTTTCTCTTAGCCCTAGGGAAAGAAGAAATGGTCAGCCACTTCTGTAAAATGTTACCAAGAAAAGTAGAAGAACTAATCCAAACAATCACTGGGAGTCACCAATGACTTGAAGGCATATGGATGGATGGATGGATGGATGGATGGATGGATGGATGGATGGATGGATGGATGAACAGAAAGAAAGGCTAATTTTATTGCCAGAGGTAATGCTCACCTTCGAAAACCCTTCTGATAATTTTATCTACCCTGAAAATAGTTGCCCCAGATCCTATGATCTAGAACCAGAAAGAGAATGTAAGCTAGAGTGCTCTGAGCTGTCCAGGGTCCTGAAATTCCACCTCGTTGACACTTGTGCTTTACTCGCTTAAGTATTTTGTTGTGGCTGAACAGGTCATTTTAATAGGAGAGGAAGAAAAATAATCTCCTAGTGTTCTTCTTCCGTTCATTGCCCCACCCAACTTCAATTCCTTTAATGGCAGTGATTTGCAATATGGTCCTGTCATGCTATATCAGGCATGTCAAACACAAGGCCAGGGGACCGGATGCGGCCTGCGAACTGGTTTTATGTGGCCCGCGAAGCCATCCTGGAAACAGTGAGGAAATGTCCCCCGCTGCCTTGGCCCTGGCCCAGGCTGGCCAGGAGCCAATGTACAATTTTCTAGTGGCCATCTATGCTCAAACACATTCAGTCTTAGCTCCACAAGGCCGTCTGGAAACATCAAGGAACCAGCCCCTGCTGCACTGGCCCCACCCCCTGGGTGCATGCTAGGGAGGTGTCACCCTTTGTGAGGAATGAAGAAATGCACCATCGCCTGGAAATGGCCAGCAAATGGCCCCCGCCTACTTCACATATCCAGCTTGATGGGCTTTGGAGGAGGGGGTTCGGCAGGCAGCGGGGCACTCTCCTCACAGCGTCGAGAGGCTGAGCTGGGCTGAGCAAATCCAAAAAGAAACATGAGGCTGCCCAGCTCCCAGCCTGCAAGGTTTCAGCAGGCAGTGGAGCACTCTCCTCACAGTGCCAAGAGCAAGCCGGGTGGCGTGAATCTGATGAGAAGTTGTCAAGAAAGTGTGTCCGTGGAGTCCTGGCAACCATGATTAATGACAGAGGCCTGAGTTTCTGTTGGGGTGGAAGCCTCGGCCGAAGCCAGGCACCTCCTTTTATTACACATCAAAGGTTTCTACCCACAAATTGTCACCCTACTGATTTACAGCCAATTACATTACACAGATAGTTAAAACATACACTTTGAAAGCATGACGTATTTTTCAAGAAACGAAACTTTTCCCTGCTTTCTCCTCCACCCCCTTAGTACAGCTATCAGCTGACAGCCTGTAAGGGGGGGGGGGGGAAAGGGAAGCCCATCCAGGCAGAGAAGGAGAAAGGATTTCTTAAAGGAGAAATGGACATTTATCACAACATCTCATCCTTTTTTGTTCTTGTTTAGAAGCAAAGGCTTTCAGTCCATGTATTTGATTTCATCCAACTGAGGTGGCTGTTTATCCATTGGCATCTGCTCGAATCCTTGTTGACTAATGTTCACTTGTGGAGACAATTTTTTCTTTGGTATAAAAGATTTCATCATAGCAAAAATATCAGGCAAACATTGTATATAAAAGCATCCACAATGGAATAATATAACAATACACAATAATACTTATCAAATTTCTTAACCATTGAAAATTTTTGGTAACCAAAACCAGAATGCATTCCAAATATCCCCAATGCTTATGATCTCCGGATATTGGTGGAGGGATTTGTCCTTGTTCTTCATTAAGCATTTCAATGGCCGTCACTGTCATTGGCTGCAGTCCAATTCCGTGCGCCATTAAAATAGCTACAAACCCAATACACTTGCATTGTACTCTCCATCCTCACATTTTGCATACACTTTGTTATTACTTTGATCACAATGATCAGGCATATTAAAGGTGATATTACAAGAGAGATATATACTTAAAAGAATAATTCCCTTAGAAAAATTAAAACACACTAATGCAAAATCTACATAATAAAACCTAAGTCGCAGCGTATAATGTCCTGCCTCATTAATATTTACAAAACTTTCGCTGGCTCCAGTGTTGTTCAAAGGAAGTACAACTAAAGAAAGTCCTTGACTGGCATCCGATGCTGACATCATACACATCCAGCAGTCAGTATGGTTTGTTAAGGCACTAACTTTTTATTGTCCTTCCAAAATTATTGTCCATCCACTTTGGGCTCACCAGAGTCTTTGCAATCTTTTGGCTGTACACTGTAAGGGCGAATATTGCGGCCAGGAACCCATATCGTATTGCCTTCATGTTGCACCGCAGCATATCCACGACCCCAGGTAATAAGTTCAGCTGGTCCTTTCCACTAGGGGTCTGGTAGTTTACGATACCAAACTAGCGGTCGAACCGTGGTTGCTGCGTCTGGAAGGGGAGAAAAATGCCTGCTCGCAGCTGTATTAGGTGTTGTGCCAGGTGGTTTAGAAAATTGAGAGTATATAAAGCCAAATTAAGATGATTTTGCACTCCAGGTAGTCCGGGGGTATTTTCCCCATTTTTTTGTTTTTAATTTGTCAAGCATGTGCTTAAGAGTGGAATTGGCCTGTTCCACTACTTTTTCCCCCTGTGAATTGTAAGGAATGCCGAATTTATGAATAATGTCCCACCGATTGCAGAACTGAGCAAAGCCATGACTACAATATGCGGATCCATTATCAGTTTTTAATTCTTTAGGAGTACCCAGAGTGCTAAAAGTTCAAATACAATGATTGATGACATGTTTAGTTGCCTCTCCATGCTGTGGAGTAGCAAGGATGAACCCAGAATATGTATCAATAGTCACATGTATATATTTCCACGGACTAAAAGATTGGGTAACGTCCATTTGCCAAATTTGACATGCCTCAAGTCCACGGGGATTCACACCCATTGGAATAGACAGTCCTTGTTGTGAGCAACTGGGGCACTGTTGGATGATAGCTGTTGCCTCCCCGGGAGTTATGCCAAATTGTTTAGCCAAAGCCTTGGCGTTTTGATGAAAATAGCTATGACTATCCCAGGGAGTAAGTTGTTGCATAGTCATAACTTGCGTTGCCATATCTGCCTGGGAATTCCCTTCACTGAGAATTCCTGGAAAATTTTGATGACTTCGGATATGTGCAATAAAATAAGGACAATATCTTGTCTCAATAAATTTTTGCAATGTCAAAAATAGTGTCAACAAAGTCTCATCCAAACTAGGAGAGATATAAGCAAAAGGTAAATTTGTATGGCCAAAAATCATGGATCTGCTGAAAAATGACATGCAATCAATAATTGCAAAACCAAATTATTTTGAATCAAAGTTTCCCACAATTTTAAGGAAAATGGGAGAAAAATAATTGCAAATTCAATTTCAAAAATCTGGCGCCATCGTGTGGCCACGATGTGTAATTTCAGCCAAAGTCATAGCTGGAGTGAAAACAATTTCTTGAAGGCATATTAGATTGAGTAATTGCCACTGTGGATGGTCGATCAAAAATCACATTCAAATGCACAGGGTGATTGTCAACACACCGATCAGTCCACTGGGTGTTGAGGGCTGTTTGGACTTTCTCAATGACCAATAGCTGGTCGGAGGTCAATGTCTGTGGGATTTTTGAGGCCTTTTAATGCCATGAACAAAGAAGAAAGGGTCGAGGTAGAAAGACCTATATATGGCCTTAACCAATTAATATTTCCTAAATATTGTTGTAGTTGAACCAATGTAGGTGCAAGTGTCTTTTGACCAGTGCCAATTAAGGGTTGCAAAACTCTTTTGCAGTCTGCATTAGCATTTTCAACAGCCAATTTCATCAAAATTTCTTTTGTAGCTAATTCATTAGCAATTTCTTTATCAATACTATCTTTTAGTCTATTTATAAGTTCATCATAGGGCTCAGTAGTTCCCTGTTTAATTTGAGTAAAACTTTTGCCAAATTTTCCACTTTCATCTACTACCTTTAAAGCAGCAAAAACAGCATGTAAAATTACACCATGTATAGCTGCATCTGGAATAGCATCTCGCTGTTGTTTAACAGCAGTGAACTGTCCAGAGCCATAAATTTGATCTGGCACTAATTGAGCAGTGCCTCTCTGAATAGCTTGAATATGATACTGGGAGTCCCAAACTGCATACTGCGCAGGTGTTAAAATCATTTGCATTAATGCCTTCCAATCTGCTGGAATCATTTTGTGAGCAAATCCATTATCAATTTCTGCATCCATGCCCACAGTTACAGGGTATAAACTTGTCATTTCCTCAACATTCAATTCACCTATTTCATAATCATTCTGTAACGTTTCCTGAATAAAATTACTTGTTTTGGTCAGAGCTGGAGGATCACACAACTCAACATTGCTAGGAAAAACCTTGCTGTGATTTTTAATTGTTACTGGAGTTTCACTGGCAGGGGGAAGAAGTTGAACTTCATTATAATTCAATGGATTCAGTAATATTTTTAGTAGGAGCTGCTCCTGTGTCTCCAAAGCTTTTAACACTACTCTGCAAGATGTTAAAATAGAAGCAGGGGCCCTAGAGTTTGCATGTAACAACTCCTCCACTCTTTTCCAGGTTTCAACTTTAAGGCAGCCTGCCTCTGGGTAGAAAGGAATGTGTTTCCAAATAAATTCAAGGAGAGATCTTAAATCTCCTTCTGTCAGCTTCTGAGCTGTAAAATGAACATAATTCTTCCTGGTTATCTCTGTGAGCTTAGTCAAATGCATTTCTTGCCTTTTTGAGAGATCCCCACCCATACTTACGAGGGATCAGTCCTCGTCCAGCGATGAACTGATGAAGCGCGCTTGGCCACGTCCGGGCGGTAAGTATGAGGGTCCAGGGACGTATAACCTCTCAGGGTTATCACGTCGAGGGTCACCACTTGTCAAGAAAGTGTGTCCGTGGAGTCCCGGCAACCATGATTAATGACAGAGACCTGAGTTTCTGTCGGGATGGAAGCCTCGGCCGAAGCCACCACAAATTGTCACCCTACTGATTTACAGCCAATTACATTACACAGATAGTTAAAACATACACTTTGAAAGCATGACGTATTTTTCAAGAAACGAAACTTTTCCCTGCTTTCTCCTCCACCCCCTTAGTACAGCTATCAGCTGACAGCCTGTAAGGGGGGGAAGGGAAGCCCATCCAGGCAGAGAAGGAGAAAGGATTTCTTAAAGGAGAAATGGACATTTATCACAACAGAAGTGCAATGCCCAATTTCAGCAGGCAGCAAGGTGCAAAGCTGGTGACCTTCGCACCACCTGGCTCAACCTCTCGGTGCTGAGGAGAGCACCCCGCTGCCTGCTGAAACCGGGCAGGCTGGGGGCTGGACAGCATCGTGCTTGGTTTTGGATTTGCGCCACCTGGTTCAGCCTCTTGGCGCTATGAGGAAAGCGCCCTGCTGCCTGCTGAAACCAGGCAGGCTGGGGGCTGGATGGCATTGCACAGGTAACGTTGACTCTCACGCTGCTCATGGCATCCCCCCCCCCCGAGTCCACCAAGTCAGATATGTGAAGTAGGTGAGGGCCATGTGTTGGCCATTTCCAGGCGATGGTGCATTTCTTCATTCCTCATGAAGGGTGACCCCTCCCTACCTGCGTTTCTTGCCTGTTTTTCTCCCTCCCTCATCTCAAATATTTTCCCATCACTCTGTACTTAGGAAGGAAGGGAGGAAAGAAGGAAGGAAAGGGAGGGTCTGACGGAAGTCCTGCCTTAGTCCTGCCCTGCTGCCCTTTCACCATACCCTTTCCCCCTCCTTCTGGCCTATCCTGGGGGTCTCCCATCCTATTGCTAAGGAAGCTTTGGATACAAAGCCAGGTCTCCTCCCACAAAGAGGGAATGAGCCTCCCTCTGATTTTGCCCTCTTACCCATCAAGAGCAATGTGGCTAAGGAGAACAAGCATAGCAGCAGCAGCCTTGAGGAAGAGGTATGTTCAGTTGGGGAAGTGAGGCTGGGCTTGGTGCCGCGGGTGCTCAAGGGCCAGGCTGGGCATTTGACTTCTGCTGTCCAGGGCTCCTGGCAGCCCGCAGCACCATCCAGCCCCCCCATGGCCTGAGAGAAACAGTGAGGCTCCTCCAGTGGACCATGCCTTGGCATTTGCCCCGGTCCCCCCCTTCTGCCAGAGACCCTCAGATCCATCCCACTCCTGCCCAGGCCCCCACAGGCACCCTTGACGTGAATGATGTAGAGCTGGCCATGCCCACCCAGCAGGCCACACCCACTCCATCAATGCCCACCCAGTAGGCTGCACCCATCCTGGCCACACCCAGCTGGCCCCCCCGAGGGCAACCACAATGCTGATGCGGCCCTCAATGAAATTGAGTTTGACACTCCTGGCCTAACATATGTTTTTTGGTATGCAACCGTCCGAAATATATGCATCTTTGCAAACAATTTCTGAGCTGAAAAATAAATTGGGAGAGCATTTGTCCCTTAATTTATTTTATTTTGCCTAATCATTATTTTTCTTTTAAAAATTATATGTTTAAGAGTTTCACCAAAATACTCACAGTAGCCCATTTCTGGACTATTTCAGGTCTATGAGTCTATGTCATGCATTCATAAATCTAGATTTTGCTCTTGACATTTTCAATTTTAAAAAACCTGAGCTGCTGCCAGTCAACGTACCAAGTTAGATAAGCAGACAATTTCAGTAATCTAAGGAAATTCCCAGTTGGGGGCTTCCGGTGGCTCCGCTGGCATCGCTTTAGTCTCCTTTGGAGGCTCCGTTCTCTAGGGTTTGTTAAGCCGCAAGAACAGCGAACATCAGCTGTTTTTTGCGGTGGAAAATCCCCCCTTTGGGTGAAGAAGGGGTGAAGAGCATTGAGTGTTGGTTGAGCTCCTCTAAAAGTCCCCTGAAAAAGTTTTCAGGGGTTTAGAGTGAGAGCTCCCTAGGCGCTTGAAACGCTCCTGCCCAGAGACGCTTCTGTCAGCTGACAGAGAAAGACGCCGCAACCACCCCTGCTTTAGAAAACATTCCAAACATTCCAAGAGAGATCTGCATGCAGGCGGAGTGAATACAGGAGTTCTTTATTGCAAGTATTTTCTTTTACTTCTGACCACGTACTTTTATAATCAACATAATGTATTCAAGATGGCGATTGTTCTCACTGTAAAGAGAAGTGTTTGAAAGTGAAAGTGAACCTTTTTTCTCTCTCTCTTTGAAGCAAAGCTAGAGTGACTATTTAGATTTGAGCTTTAAAATTTTATAAACTACAATTATTGAATTCTGATTTCAAAGAAGATAAGAACAAGGGGAAATTTTGGCAATATATTTGTAAGGATTTCATTTTTTTAATTTTATTTTAAGAACTTTTTAAAAGTGGATTGACTTTAATATGGCCACTAGGCAGACAAAAATCACTACTGCGAAGGTGGCTGTATCTTCTCCGGCTCAGCCCTCTAAATTACAATCAAGTAGTCTTTCTGCTCTTCCAGCCTCTCTAACATCTACAGAATCTCAAGCCCCCCTGCCTACTCAATCTTCTCCAGGAATGTTTACCATGAAAGATTTACAGGATGCATTATCTACAATGACTGAAAAGCTGGAGAGAAAGATTGAGGAACAAGTTAAAGGATTAACTGATGAATTGGAGACAATAAAAGACACAATTGCAACTCACAATATTGTGATAAGAGAAGATATTGTGGATGCTATTAAGGGGGTTTGGGAGTACACCTTGAGAGTTGAAGAGAAGGTGGAAGGTATTGAGCAGCAATTTGAGGAAAAACTTGATGAAGTTAAAAGTGATTTGCAAGATCAAACAGTTATGGTTCAATTTAATCAGATGCAGTTTGCTGTTACAATTAGGGGGCTGAAGGAGATTGCAAATGAGAATCAGGAAGACTTAAGAAGAATGTTTGAAGAATCTTTGGCAAAATTTCTAGAAGATGGAGTACCAAACGTATCCTGGCAGTTGGATCGGATTTTTAGAGTTAATTCATGGATTGCAAAACAAAGAAAATTGCCTAGAGATATTGTGATTTATTTTGTTACAAGGAAATTCAGAAATTATGTTCTTACTACATCTTATAATAAGCAATTAATTGTTGCTGGTCAAGAGGTTGTGGTTCTGAAGGAGATTCCTCCTAAGATGTTAAGAGCAAGGAAAGAGTATGCATTTTTAGCGGATGAACTTAAAAAAACATGCTATACAATTTAGATGGGAGGCTCCAACTGGACTTTCACTATTTTTTCAGGGTAATAGACACCGCCTGACTTCGGTTGGTAAGGCGAAAGATTTTTTTGAGAATATTTTGAAGGCTGGTAAACCTCCATCTCCAAGACTAAAAAGGGCAGATCTTCCAAAGGAGAGAGATATGGAGTTAAAACAACCAATACAATCTTTGGAATCACAATCCCTGATAGCATCAGGAATTGATAAAGGAGCATTGGTGGACCTGCCAGTGCAAGGTATCAATATTTTTCAGCCTTTGGAGGTAGAGAAGTCTAAAGAGCAAAGGCAAACACGTGCAGCTACTAAACGCATGGAACAACGAGAAAAAGAACAATCAGTTCATACAAAGCAAGTTGTATCCACATCTCTGGAAGCCATGGGAGCAAGACCAAAGAAGAAAATGGTTGAAGAAGTTAATTTGGCCTTGCAAAAGCTTTCTCAAATTGGTCATGTCAAATAAATATTTGACATGGAATGTTAATGGTTTAAATTCTCCACAGAAAAGGAAGAAGATATTTCACTATTTGAAGCAATGTAAAAATGATGTAATTTGTTTACAAGAAACACATATTAGAATTTCTGATCAGAAATATTTGATAAACAATAAATTAGGTACACATTTTGTTGCAGCGGCTGCTGAGAAGAAGAATGGAATTGTTATTTATGTTAAAAACCATATAAGAGCCAAATTAATAGAATCAGATATTCAAGGTAGATTTTTAGCTATTGAAATTTTAATAGATGGGAAGAAAGTTCTTTTGATGGGTATATATGCACCAAATCAACAACAAGGAATATTTTACAAGTTATTACATAAAAAATTAATACAATTTGATTATAGGTCTTGTATTTTAATGGGAGATTGGAATGGTGTTATAGATATTGGTTTAGATAAGAAAAAGATTTTACCTATTCCTCAAACACGTTCCATGTTGCCTAAATCCTTTTTTGATATTAAGGATGACTTTGACTTGATAGATATATGGAGAGAAAGACATGGTAAGGAGCAAGAGTTTACTTTTTTTTCTGATAGACATCAATCATTTTCTAGAATTGACTTTATATTAACTACAAGTGATTTTATTTTTAGACTAAAGAAGGTGAAAATCCTACCCAATGTTTTGTCAGATCATAATCCAGTCTGGATGGAACTAATGGTTGGTCAGACTCCTAGAAGATCTTGGAGAATTAATGAAAATTTGTTTAAATATGATACAAATGTGAATGAATGTAAAAATGTTATGAAGGAATTTTTTATGTTAAATTTGCATAAGGGTACGACAATAGAAATGGTCTGGGATGCTAGTAAAGCTTATATGCGGGGGATTTTAATTGATATGAATAAAAGGTATAGATGTAAAGAAGAGGTAAAAAGGAAGGAATTAGAAGAGGAAATAAGGAACAAAGAGTTATTACTAATAAAGAGACCAGATGATAGAAAAATTAAAGAGGGGATTAAGATTTTACAGAAACAATTTGATTTGTTGATGACGGACCAAGTCGCCAGGAATATACAATATGCAAAACATAATACATTTTTTAACTCCAATAAACCTGGCAGATGGTTGGCTTATATATTAAGGAAAAAAAAGTCCCGTATAATTGAGAAAATAGAATATAAGGGGAAGGAAGTGTTTCAGCAAGAAATTATTAAAAAAAGCTTTTTTAAAATTTTACTCCAAGTTGTATTCTGAAGAGAAGGTACAAGAGAACGAGATAGATACTTTTTTACAAGATGAAAAAGTATTGATAATTACTGAGGAACAAAGAGATAGATTAAATGCATTGATTACATCAGAAGAAATCACTTCAGTGATTAAACAATTGAAAGTGGGAAAATCTCCTGGGACTGATGGGTTAACAGCGACCTACTACAAGTATCTTCAAGAGGAGATGGTGGAACCTCTTAGAGAGTTATTTGTAAATATACAAGAGGGTGGTCAGGTTCCACCTTCATGGAAAACAGCCTATGTTTCTTTAATTCCCAAAGAGGGAAGAGATAATGTCCAGGTAGAAAATTTTAGACCTATCTCATTGTTAAATACGGATTATAAGATTTTTGCAAAAAATTTGGCTAATAGATTAATGACAGTTTTAAGACAAATAATTCATACTGACCAAACTGGTTTTTTACAAGGGAGACAGATGAAAACTAATGTTAGACAACTCATTAATATAATGGAATATTTGGATAAGCATATTCAGGTGCCTGCAGTTCTTATGTTTTTGGATGCGGAGAAAGCTTTTGATAGACTGAATTGGTTGTTTTTAAAAAAATTAATTGTTAGGATGGGAATGGGTGATCAATTTATTAATTCCATATTAGCAGTTTATCAGAAACAAAAAGGTCAGCTTATTGTGAATGGGCATTTAACAGATTTATTCAATATAGAGAAAGGTACTAGACAGGGATGTCCTTTATCCCCCTTGTTATTTGTTTTAACCTTAGAAGTTTTATTGAATAGGATTAGAGCTTCAGATGATTTAAAAGGTATACAGATTAGACAACATGATTATAGATTATCTGCTTTTTTTGATGATTTGCTGGTGACTTTGACTCAACCAATACAGTCGGCCCAGAGTTTGATGGAGATAATTCAAAATTATGGTAGGGTATCAGGTTTTAAATTAAATATATCTAAGACAAAGATGTTAGTTAAAAGTTTAGATTATAATTCAAAACAAGATTTGGAAAGAATAACGGGTTGTGAGATAGTTAAGAAAGTTAAATACTTAGGAATTTATATTGAAGCTTCTAATGGGAAGCTATACAAGAATAATTATGAAGTTTTGTGGAACAAGACACAAATAGAATTAGATAAATGGAAAAAATTACAATTATCTTTGTTGGGTAGGATAGCTGCAGTTAAAATGAATGTATTGCCAAAATTTTTATTTCTGTTTCAAATGTTACCTATACTTAAAAAGGATGCGAATTTGGAGGAGTGGCAGAAAGGTATTAATAGATTTGTTTGGAACGGCAAGAAACCGAGGGTTAAACTGAAAATTATTCAGGATACAAGGGAAAGAGGTGGTTTGAAAATGCCCAATTTTAAGTTATACTACTATGCTGCTGTTTTAGTAGCGATAAGTGACTGGGTTAATTTAACTAAGGATAGAATATTGAATATAGAAGGGTACGGTTTACTATATGGTTTCCATGCTTATTTAGTTTATGACAAAAAAGTGGATAGGAGTTTCAAAGAGCACCTACTGAGAAGTGCTCTGCTGCGTGTCTGGAAAAACTTTTACTATAAGTTAAACGAAAAGATTCCTCTCTGGACAGTTCCCAGGCACGCAATAGAGAGTATAAATAGACAACAAATTCAAGATGTGGTGTCTTATGAGAAACTCCTAATTAAAGAAGGGAATTTGTTTTTATTGAAATCATCGAATACGTTAAAGGAAGAAGGAATAGTTCACACTTGGTTTTCATATGCACAACTGCAGACTAGATGGCAAAAAGATTTTAAGATAGGCTTTTCTTTAACAGATGAAAATTTAATTAAACAAGTTAGAGATCAAAGGCCTATGCATATTAAAAGACTATATAATGCATTAATTGAAATTGATTCTGAAACTGAATTAGTTAAGGACTGTATGATTGAGTGGGAACATAATTTTGGACAACCAATTATGATGGAAACATGGGAGAGGATTTGGGTTAAAAATGTAAGATTTACACAAGCGCAACATTTAAGAGAAAATTTTTATAAAATGTTTTATAGATGGCATTTAGACCCGAAAAAATTATCATCTATGTTCCCGGATATACAACCTAAGTGTTGGAGATGTGAATCTATGGATGCTACTTATTTTCATGTATGGTGGACTTGTAGAAAAATTAAGGCTTTCTGGATACTTCAAAATATATTGAAAAAGCGTATCGAATTTTCACCACAGTTGTTTTTGTTAGGTATTATAAAAGACTGTACCACCATAGAGATGAATTTAATTTTGAACTTGATTACAGCAGCAACATTGTTGGTGGGACAATATTGGAAGATGCCAGAATTACCATCTATTGAAGAATGGACTTTAAAAGTTATTAACTTGGCAGAAATGGCTAAAATATCCGCATATTTGAAGGATCACTCAAATGAAAAATATATGTTGGACTGGAAAAAATGGATAGTTTATATACAAAGGAAATATCAATTTAAGAAATTGTACTTAGTATACAGTTAAATATTTATATGTTGGATTGAAAAATGTAGTTCAATTTTTAATAGGATTTATATAACATTTTGGGGTAGTTTAGTGGGTTTTCTTGTGTTGTTTTTTTTTTTTACCCTGTATTCACTTTGGGAAGTCGGGGGTGGGGGGGTGGGGGTGGAGGGGTTTCTATAATCTTCTCAACTGTAACATGATATTTGATAAAGGATGGGTTGCTCTGCGGCATCTTGTACCACATCTGGAGGGGAAGAGATTGAGGAGCGAAGGTTGAGGAAGTAGGGAGGTGGTATGAGGGGGAGGAGAGAGTGGGGGTAGAGATGGTTGGTGGATAGAGGTAGAGGTAGGGAGAAAGGAGGAGGGGGATGTGGTTGGGGGGTGCCGCAGAGCAATACCTATAGTTAACTTAACTATTTTAGTTAAGTTTTTATGTTTTGTTCTTGGGATTGAAAAAGTTGTAAACGTTTTTATTCAGTTGAGTTGTTTTAATGTGATTTTTTTTCTCTTTTGTTATTTATAATTATAAAAATTAATAAAATTTTATAAAAAAAAGAAAGAAATTCCTAGTTGAGATTTTCAAGAGGGTCATACCTAGACCTCCAATGTTGCATGAAGTTCAGTCCAAGCTTCTTCTGATAGTCATTTTTTCCAAAATCCAAGGGTGCCACAGAGCAGCAAAAATAGGAAGAGGGGCTTTTAAAAATAGTATCATAGGCAGGAGAAATGCCAAAATCAAGAGGTAGGGAGGGAGGGAGGGAGGAAGGAAGGAAGGAAGGAAGGAAGGAAGGAAGGAAGGAAGGAAGGAAAGCAAGATTCTGCAGTGCATTTTAGATTTAGATTTAGATGATTTAGATCTAGATTTAGATTTAGATGATTTAGATTTAGATTACACCGGTGGCTTTAGATTTAGATTTAGATTACACAGTACTGGGCCATGGCATGCCAGCAGCTGGCCACACAAACAAGCAAAGCTCCATCCTCAAGATGCAGGCAGTACACAAAACTATGCCCCCTCTGGTCCATGGAAAAACCATGGAACCAGTCCTTGGTACCCAAAAGGATGGGGACCTCTGATCTAGAACTAAGGAAGAATGTCCTGATGGTTAGAACAATCAGTGGAACAGCTCACCTCCAGAATTGTGGGTGCTCCAACACTGGTGGTTTTTAAGAAGAGATTGGACAACCATTTGTCTGAAATGGTATAAAGTCTCCTGCTTGAGTAGGGGATTGGAGTAGAAGACCTCCAAGATCCATTCCAGCTCTGTTATTCTATTATTCTGAAAGGGCTGTCTTCCTGGGTGCTATCAGAAGACATTCCTTAATAGACAAGACCGATAATATATCTCTCCTACTGGACCTGATGTGACAGGGGGTGGGGGTTGGTTGGGAGAGAGGGGGGGCAGGGGGCAGCCCTTCAAATAATCCAGCCCCATGCCATGAAGGGCTTCATCAGTTATCACCCATAATTTGAATTAAGCCTGAGGTCTACTGGTAACTAGTGCAGTTCATGGAGTGTCACTTGTGCAGATCAATTTATCAACAGCCTGCTCAACTAAGTCCCAAAAGAGAAAGCACCAGGATAAGCAAGGGATAAACCTGCAATTTGAAACATTTTGGCATTCAGCTCCCATGTATTTTCATCAATACATTTTCACACCATTGTTCTTGTTTTCATCCTTTTCCTGGTGCCAGACATTATAAAGAGCTTTGTTAAGAGCCAATAAGTTTCTTTCTAAAGGAAGATTTGTTAGTATTAGTAGTCTTAGTATTATTTTGCCAATCCAGCTTTCTTCAGTTTCAAAATGAAAGCTGATGTCTCCCTGTATCTTCACCTCCTAGGGTTATTTTTAAAAAATAAAAAAGGATTAGAAAGTATGGAAAGTATAGAGGGTTTTTTTTGTCTCACCCTGCCCCCTCAAGAGGGAGTGCAGAGGAGAGCAACATTTAATTCTGTCCAGATAAGGCAGCAGTGCTAAATCACTTACAATAAGGGAGGAAAGGTTAAGATAAGACTCCTTTCTGTATTTTCAAAGTATCTCAATAATTCCATTAGCAGGACAGAATGAGAAACAGAGAAAAGTTAGTGGCTGAGCATAAGATAGCACCAAATATATTTCCCCAGAGTTTAACATAAATTTTGTCTCAGTGGAATTAGAAAGAATATTTGCAATAAACGAGCTTTCAAGGCTCCCCCCTTCTTTTTAATGAAAACATGTGAACAGTCAAAAACAAAGACTTACAACTTGCAGGAAAACCTCTTAAAAGGTTTGCCCATAAACACGTTTGTGGTCAACTCTGCCACTTATCTTTTCAACCAACAACAAGGTTTTGACACAGACTCCCAGTTTTATTTTTTATTTCCATTTTTTTTCCTGGAGGGAAACACTTTTAGCCCAGATGGAGAAATGAGGAGACTGGAAGCTTCATCTGCTTGCGAATGGGGTGCTTTAAACTCACTCTCTTCCATTTTCTTTTACTCTTCCCCCCCCCCTCCCGTGAGCTTGCAATACCCCTCACAGCGCTCACATTGCCTCCCGGGGCTCGAGTCTTTCCCCCCTCTCCTCTTCCTGAGGTGCCCAGCTTTACGGAGAGGAAAGCAAAACGGCCAGATGGCGTGCGCGCCCTCCCCGAGGACTCATCCCGCGACAGCAGGTGGGAATCGAGGCCCACATTTGTTTTGCTGATGGTGATCAGAACGGTGACGCGGGGGCCGGCTGTGGGTGGGGGGGCTGCTCCCTTGCTCCAGGCTCCTGAACTCAGCTCTCTGTACCCCACTCACGATACCGACTGAAGTGGCCACAATGGTGCCGCATACTCAGTAGCCACCCCTCAAGTGCCATCCCCCCGCTCTTTGGCCATTGCGCACTGCCTGTCGGGCACAGTGCGGTTTCATCGGGCTGCAGCGGCTTGAGGCAATCGCCGGCGCTTCGTTGGCTCAGGCCGGCCGCCCATGATAGGATCTGATGGTGACTCGGGGGACAGCTGTGGGCAGGGGAGGCTGCTCCCTTGCTCCAGGCTCACTGAGTTCCACTCCCAATACCGATCGAACATTCCAACGCCCGCACGCTGGGAAACCAATCCGAGCACCGCAGCAGAAGCCGTAAGTTGTGGGGGATTCCTGCCACCGGAGCCAGAGCCAGCTACAACAGAGCGCCAGCCAGCTGCTTCAACCAAGTGCTGGCAGCCTCCTCGGGATGCCCCGCCCACCGGTGACATTGCCACACCACGTTCCATGACACCAGGGAATCTCTGCCGCCGCCAGAGCAGGCCACAACGGACTGCCGGCCAGCTACTCTAACCAGGCGCCGGCGGGCAATCCTGGGGTGCGCCGGAGTCCCGCATGCCACCCGGTAGACTGCCGTCAGCTGTTCCTCCTGCGTGGTGTTTCTGGCGGCCGGCCGCATGCTTCGGTGGCCGGCTGCATGGGTCCTCATAGGAATGTGGAGCCCATGGGGCTTGACAGCCACAATGGTGCATACTCAGTAGCCACCCCTCAAGCACCACCCCCTGCCCGGCACTCATTGACCACTACGCACTGCTTGTCAGGCACAGTGCAGTCTCATCGGGCCGTGGCGGTGGCAGCTCAAGGCGATCACCGGTGCTTCCGCTCAGGCTGGCCACCCATCAGAATCTATGTCCCGCGATTGGTTGGCTCCCTCAACATGTCCTTTCCCCACAGAAAGGGCATGGCTCTTCATGCAGGCTTGCCCCCTCGCGGGGCTCCTGATTGGCCCTGCACCCGGGCGCCCCGCCCCCTGAGAAGTGCAGCCAGGAAGTCCCTTTCCCAGGGAGCCCCACGATCACGGCGCTACTGTAGGCCCCGCTGGCCGGGAAGGCGCGCCAAAGTCCGGGCTGCCAGTAAGGCGATTGGCCCTCTCCTCATCCATGGCCAGGTCGAGCCTGGCTGGAGCAGCGTTGGTACTCCAAAGGTGGCTGCTTCAAGGTCACACAGTAGCCCTCGGGCGGTCCCCTCCCCTCCGCACCTCCAAATTGATCCCCGATTGTGGAGAGAGAGGGGGGGGGAGGAGAAGGGGAGAAAGGGAGAAAAAGAGAGAGAGAAAGAGAAAGGGGGAGAGACGAAGGAAGAGGGGGAAAGAGAAAGAGGGAGGGAGAGAGAAATAGAGAGGGAGAGAAAGAAAGAGAAGGATCGAGAGAGGAAGGGAGAGAGAGAGGAAGAGAGAAATAGAGGAAGAGAGATAAAGAGTGAGAGGGAGAGAGAAATAGAGAGAGGGAGAGAGAGGAAGGGAGAGAGAGATAAAGGGAGAGGGAGAAAGAAATAGAGAGGGAGAGAGGGAAAGAGGGAGAGAGAAAGGGAGAGGGAGAGAAAGGGAGAGGAAGAGAGGGAAAGAGGGAGAGAGGAAGAAAGGGAGGGAGAAATAGGGAGAGAGGAAGAGAGAAAGGGAGAGAAAATAGAGAGAGGGGGAGAGAGAAAGAGAGGGGGAGAGGGAGACAGAGAGAAAAGAGGGGGAGAGAAAGAAAGAGGGAGAGAGATTAAATTAGTAACATGGTTGCTAAGTGAATCTGGTTTCCTCACTAACTTTGCTTGTCAGAAGGTTGCAAAAGGCGATCACATGACCCTGGAAAAATGTGACCATCATAAATATGAATCAGTTGCCAAGCATCAAAATGTAAATCACATGACCCTGGGGATGCTGCAATGGTCATAAGTGTGAAAAATGGTCATAAGTCACTTTTTTCATTCCCGTTGTAACTTTGAACAGTCACTAAGCAAACTGTTGTAAGTCAAGGACTACCTGTACTTTATCACTTTTTTCCATTTCTTTTTTGGTCAAGTTTTTGACACCTCGCTAGGTGACTGGTCGTACTCGAATGTTTCCATATTCTGAAAGTGGTACAATCGGTGAAAAGGTTGAAAAGCCCTGCTCTAGAGTTTTTCCTCAGCTGCATGTGGAAGGCTATAAAATGAGTCCAGGATAGCATGAAGAAGCTTGTAAGAACTCACTTTCCTCCCAACCGTATCTAAATTGCATTCTCAAAAGTCAAACCCTCTTGCTCAGAGTTGACTAGTTTGTAGAACATTGTCAGCTTGCTTGGTTTGATCTGGGCTGAATGTACTATGTGAGGCCATCTCTTAGGACTCATAAAACATGGCTGAGGTTTCTGCATGCTGTGTGAACTTAGTCAACAGTAGTTTGTGCAATAAAGTGGGGTTAAGCAAACCACAGCCTGGTTGTGTAAACACCATCTGTATGACTGTTCTATCTCTGTAGGATTCTTGACAAACTGAAGATGTCAGGAATTTAACTGGGACTTTTTGCACACATTGATATAGATTGCAGCTATAAACCATGTAAGAGAGATCTGTGAATGTATTTACTAGATGGTTTTCATCCTTTCAAAATGCAATAAAGAGTGGGATAGTAGAAGAAAGATATGATCCATATATCCTCCAGGGCATTAAGCAGTGGGCAGATTACTTTGTGTGTAAACCTTTCTTTCTCTGCCAAGGCATTTTGATCCTTGATGCTTTTTGAAGCACCAGAAATGGTGTTCTGTAGAAATATTAACCATAAAGTATTGCCTTCTTCATTTTGCTTAATAGTGCATTGCTTTTTTGATCCTCTAAAAAAAAATCACACACCCACTCCCCTACTATTTGGATTCAATTGTGACAGCTTGGCCTGGCAGAAATATATTGTCAGTACTCATTATTCATGTCAGGATCAACATGTACATCTTGGCTTGCAAATGCAATGCACAAAAGCTTTGGAAAAAGCAGGAAAAATGTGTACATGGGAGCTGCCTCTTAATTGTTTGGATTTTTCTAATTCATGTCTAAAAAGTCACTAATGATTTCTGATGGTGGGGTGCATTTTTGGAGAGGTGGGATGGAGTTATGTTGAGAATCAGAATTCCAAAAGCTGCTAACAGCTGTATATAATACCTTTAATGTTATAAAAAGCTTCCTTTGCTTTTGAAAGAAACCCTACCCATTTGTATTTTAATCTAGGGAACAGCTCAACCCAACTTGTCCAAATTTTGGAATATGAATCAGAAAGAAAAAAAACCAGAGCTCTCTCTCCCGTTATAAAGCAAGAAAAATGTAAATACATAACTTTAAAAAAAAATAGAACATGAAGTTTGCAAAAAAGAAAAAAGAATGCTATAAATGGAGGAAGCATATCAAATTTCATAGAATTCAATGCAGATTAGCCACCTATAAATTCTAATATTATAAAAAAAGTGGCCATAATGTTTAGAAATAGATTGCAACTAGAAATAAATTTGCAGCAGACTCTATAGAAAGGAATATTTATAGCAAAATCTCAAGTAGGTAATGTTTATGCTTCTTCCTTGATGCCATGGAACAGGGCCTTCCTATGTGGGCATCTCAAAAAGGTCAAGAAGGAAACTTGGAATGTTCCTAACAGAGCATCATTCCAGAGGTCCAGAGGCTTATGGGGAATCAATATCATGATTTTTAGGCTAAATCAATAATTTTTCTATGATGCCCGAAGATGTACTCTTATTGCCTCAATGATTTCCAAATTCAAGGGCCACACAGATACCTTTTATGTTTATTATTTTTTAAGGAATGCTAACTCCATACTCACGTATCAGGCAGCTAAATATTTTCACTAAGTTATGCAACTGCCCAAAACTTTTAATTAGATGCTGTTTTCTTGTCCTATTGCTTTCCGTTCCCTTCCCCAATAACAAATTGTTATGTTAAACTATTTTCTCTTTTTATTGTAAAGGTCAAATTCTGTAATGAAGAGATTTGATTTGATTTCCCTAAGCAATAGCTATCAGCCCATTTCTAGTAATCCTCAAAGTTGTACCACTAAACTACAAAGTCCTACACAACTTTGGACCATGCTGATTGAAATATTGCCTATTTCTGGAAATTTAATTTCCCAAGAGAGATGTGTCTCTCTGTTCCGACATTGTTTTAGGCATAACTGATAGAATTCAGACATGGGCTTCTTTTTTATATAATATATAAATTTTATTAATATTTTATTAATTTTGGGTTAATCAATAGCTCAATAACAAAATCTTAGTACAAATCTCAGGCTATAACATCAAATATTTCTTCTCTTTTTCCCTTAACAATTACTGTCTCATGTTCAGGTTGGTACATTTTGAATTATATCAATTCAGTAAGGACATCTGTAAGGACCCACTTCAATCCACATCTTAAGAAAGCAGAACTCTTGGAAACGGTTTCCTCCAACAGGAACTTTTATTAAGAGAAATTGATAGCAGGCATGATAGACAGGATCCGATGGATTCCCTTACAATTCAATGTTTTAAAAGTGTCCCTAAGCAGCCCCCCACTCCGCAGTTCTTCCGGGCGATTCAAACTGGCAGATTCCTATGTGTTAACTCCAGGAAAGATAACATCAATCCGGCTCCGTTGGCACCATCATTCAACATCTCACACAGATCCCAGATGCTGCATTTCCTCCCCCCCTTTCTCTCACTGGCCAATAAGGAAGAGAAGTTCAGAGGGGCATAGGATGAAAGGCAAATGGCTACATTGTTATGGTTAGTAGACCCGAACTGAACAACAAAAGGTTACTTTGTAGTGAATAAAGGAAGTGAAAGTAATAAAACCCCAATGCATACCCCTCCCCCTTAGTAGTATGACAGGATCCAGGAGAGAGTAAGAATTGGTTTTATATCAGAGAAGATAGATAGAAATGAAATATAATTGGATTCTGACATCCTGCCCCCCTTAAAAATAAGAGAAGTCCACCTGTAGAGAAAACAAAACAGGTATAAAAGTTAGTCTGGCTTGTTAGGATACTCTGTATGAAACTTCTTTAACAGCTTTGGGGCTCTGACATGACGTTTATGGACCCACTTGTTTTGTGAGGAGGAGAGGTATTTCCATGCTACTAGGTATTGAGTTGTCCCATGATATCTCCTAGAGTCTAGGATGTCTTTTATCTCAAAGTGTTGTTCTCCTTCCACCATGATTGGGGGTGGTATGGGGGGGATTTTTGGTCGTAAGGTTGACTGTTGTTCTCTTTTCAGCAAACTGCAGTGAAAATTGTGTGTATTTCCCTGAGATTTGTGGGTAATTCTAACTCTACTGTTACTAGGTTTATGATTCTTTTAATTGGAAAAGGTCCTATATATTTTGGTCCAAGTTTTTTACAAGGTTGTAGGGATTTTAGATTTTGTAGACAAATATACCATTTCTCCTATAATGAATGGTGTGGGTTCAACTCTTTTTTTATCTGCTTGTGCTTTGTGTGCTTGCCTAGCTTCGTCTACGGCTTTTCTAACTATGGTCAGGTGTTTTGTAATTGTTCTGTCCATTCTTTCAGTGATGGGATTTCCGGTTTGTTTGGGATTAGTTCTGGAATGGGGTTGAAACTTTGACTGGTAGCTATTTGAAAAGGAGTGTAACCTGTGCTGGAGTGGACTGCATTATTGTAGGCAACTTCTACGAAAGGGAATAGGTCCATCCAATTCATTTGCTGGAAATTAATAAAGCATCTTAAGTATTGCTCAAGTACTGAGTTAGCTTTCTCTGCTTGACCATTCCCTTGAGGAGGATAACATCAACCCGGCTCCATTGGCACGATCATTCAACATCTCCTCACATAGATCCCGGATGATGCATCTTTCCCCCACTTTCTCTCACTGGCCGGTAAGGAGGAGAAGTTCAGAGGGGCATAGGATGAAAGGCAAATGGTTACAATTGTGATGGTTAGCAGACCCAAAGCGAATCAACAAAAGGTTACTTTATAATAAATAGAGGAAGTGAAAGTAATAAAACCCACAAGCATACCCCCTCCCCCTTAGTAGTATGTCAGGATCCAGGAGAGAGTAAGAATTGGTTTTATATCAGAGAAGATAGATAGAAATGAAATATAACTGGATTCTGCCAACATCACTGTTACATTTATCAATAATTTTTGCTACTTATCTTGATTGCATTCAATCTTCATAAACAATCCATATTCTGTTATTAATTTTACTCAATTTTAAATTTCTTATCAATATTCCAATTTAACCTTTAATATTTATAGTTTTCAGACTTTGGGTAACCAAAATTTCCCTTATCTCACTTCATACCAAATTATAATATCCAAAATACATATTTTATCTATTTAAATATAATCTTGTTCTATTTCCTAAGAGTTTTCTATTTCCCATCATATTTAATCATCAATATCCCATTCTATATATTGCCTAGGTTAATCAATAAATCAAACATATTCATAGTATTTAACTTTCTTTTCCCTTTTAAGTCCAATTTTTAAATATTGAGCCGATAAAATCCTTATTTTCAACTAGTTTCCAAATATTATAAATCTAAAAACCAAAATTCCCCTTATCTCAACATTTCCCTTTAACCCTCTTATTGGCAATATAAAATCCCCTCTAATGAGTCAAAGTCCCCGTTTTTTCAACCTTATTCTAGCTTTCTTCCTTTGCCAATTAGGCTTCCCTATCAATGCCTTTAAATCATCAAATAGATCTCCCTCTATTACACGTGTTGTTTGAATTACATGTGTTGTTTGCCATTTTTCTGGGCGAACTAGCCCATTTGTACCCATTAAATTGTCTCCCTGTTATTCTAGTTCCCCCTATTTGCTCTAATGTATTTATTTTCAATTCAATCTGTTCCATTTTTTTCTCAAACTTCTTCTGATTTATAAAGAAAGTCATTTCCTTTTTCCATGTTGTCACTTCCTTTTCTGGATTTTCTGTCAGGTGTACTTGATGATCAATTGAGTCCTCTGTCATCATCTTTGGTTGTCCCGCTTCTTCTGTTTTCTTCTGCATTGTTGGTTCTTTAGTTATGGTCAAAATTTGGCTTTGTGCATCTAAGCTGACATCTTGGTCTTTTGTTTTCAGTCTTATTTTATCACAAGCTGCAAGGATGCTTTCATGTATTGCTTTCATCACAGCAAGCGTTTCTTTCTCGTCTTCATCCATCTTTCACTTGTTTGTAAATAGTCTTTCTAGTAGAAGTTATTTGTTAAACAAAGGTCAGTAAAAGTTTACAGTCACAGTTCAAGTGAGCCAATTTTGCATCCAAGCTGTTCTCTTACAGCTGAATCTTCTCACAAGTGGCTCCAAGGTCAGGAAAATCTTATCTGAGTCTGGGCTTTGAGCCAAGTCTCTTTTTAGGAAATAACAAATTGCAATACCAAGCTTCACCACCAGATGCAGTTTAGAGTTTTTAAAGTCCCAATTATTTCTTTCTTGTGAGTAAAAACAAAGGTCTCCAATAGAAATAGGAAAATTTTTAGTCCCCAAGTTTCAAAAACATATAAATCCAATTAGATTAAAGTTATTCTTTTTAATGCTTTGATTCCCCTGCGTAGTCAGACACTGCTATTCTTTTTTTTTTTTTTTTTTTAAATTATTTTATTAAAACCATTAACATTGAACATAAAAACATATTATGCAGTAATCAACATGACTCCTGGTATACAATACTAAGTATTAGTCCTTGAAAAAGTCTGGGTTAGTAAGCCTTTTTCCCCCCACTCCCCGTGTCTAGCCTCAACTATACTCCTGTTACATTTTATTTTGATTGGTGTTTCCCCTATCCGTTTCAATATTAATGTGGTCAACATTAAACATAAGATCCTATTGCTAAGCAATCATCCTAGAACATAGCATACAATATTAGGTATTAATCTTTGTAAACATCTGTTTTAGTAAACGTTCTTCCCTCCTCCCTTACATCTTCCAGTATACTCCGAATACCTTTTGTTTGTTTGGTATTTCTCCTATATATGATCTATCTACTGTATCTAGTCTATCGCATACTGTGTGTTTGCGCCTCTGAGTTGACTTCATCCCATTACTAGTGCAATCCTCCACGGTCCCCAACCCGAGATCCTAAAGTAAAAGTTTCATATCCTGAGGTAGAGAGTCAGTCTACTTTAACAATATTAAGGCAAACAACGTTAGTCATAAGGTTATGTTAAGAGGCATTAGTTATAGAACATATACATTCAACGTTGGGTGTTAGTTTTTGTAAACATCTGATTTGTTAGCCCTTCATCCCTCCTCCCGTCGATCCTTAGCTGAACGCCAGCTGCATTCTGTTTGATTGGTGTCTCTCTTGGATATAGTCTATCCACTGTTTCCAATCAGTCACAAATTGTTCATTGGAGCGGTTTTTCAAGTATGCTGATATTTTTGCCATTTCCGCCAAATTTGTTACTTTCACAGTCCATTCTTCAATAGGCGGTATTTCCGGATTCTTCCAGTACTGTCCCACCAACAATCTTGCTGCTGTAATTAAGTTCAAAAATAAATTTGTCTCTGAGGTAGTGATATCCTTTGTGATCCCTAACAGAAAGGCCTGAGGTAGAAATTCTATACGCTTTTTGAAAATAGTTTGGAGTGTCCACCATATCTTCCTCCAGAATGCTTTGATTTTTCTGCATGTCCACCATATATGAAAGTAAGTAGCCTCTCCGTCCCCGCACCTCCAGCATTTGGGCTGGGAGCCCGGGTAGATGAGTGATATTTTTTTCGGGTCTAGGTGCCATCTATAGAACATCTTGTAGAAGTTTTCCCTTAAGTGTTGCGATTTCGTGAATTCTACATTCCTCACCCAGATTTTCTCCCACGTGTCCATGGTGATAGGGTGTCTGAAGTCTTGTGCCCACCTTATCATACAGTTCTTGACTAGCTCGGTTTCAGAGTCCATTTCTATCAGAATGCTGTACACTCGTTTGATGTGCTTAATCCCCTGTTCTCTAATCTGTTTAATTAGATTCTCGTCTGTCTGGGAGAAGCCCTTCTTCTTGTCTTTACGCCACCTTGATTGTAGTTGTATATATGATAGCCAGTTACTTCCTATTCCTTTGTTTGCTAGCGTTGCTTGAGATTTCAAGAGGAACCCGTTTTCTTCTCCCAGTACAAGTTCACTGTAGGGCACCACTTCTTGCCCTTGGGATGTGTTCATATCCCCTGATGCGTGTCCAGGGATCGTCCAGATGGGAATCTTGTCGTGTAGGAGGTGCTTATATTTCTTCCAGACCCATAGCAATGGGATTCGTAATGGGTTCTCCTTGAAGTTCCTATCTGCCTTTTTGTCGTATACTAGGTATGCGTGCCAGCCGAATCGTAGACCATGCCCCTCAACATTCAGAATTCTATCATTTGTCATGTTGATCCAGTCACTAACCGCCACCAACGTTGCTGCATAGTAATATAGCTTTAGATTAGGCATTTTGAGTCCCCCTCTCTCCCTTGCGTCTTGGATGATTTTTAGTTTCACCCTCGGTCTCTTGTCGTCCCAAATAAATCTGTTGATGCCTTTCTGCCAATTGTCTAAGTCCGCTTCCTTCTTGAGTATGGGTAGCATTTGGAAGAGAAATAAAAATCTGGGTAATACATTCATCTTTACTGTCGCTATCCTGCCGAGCAGGGACAGACGTAGTGATTTCCACCTTTCCAGGTCTGTTTGTATCTTTTTCCACAGGACCTCGTAATTATTCTTGTATAATTTCGCATTTGTTGATTCTATCTCTACTCCTAAGTATTTGACTTTCTTGACTATTTCACACCCCGTTATTCTTTCCAGGTTCCGTTTTGCTTTGTTGTCGAGGTTTTTGACTAGCATCTTTGTTTTCGATATATTTATTTTGAAGCCTGACACCCTACCATAGTCCTCCATTATCTCCATCAATTTCCTTGCTGATTGTGCTGGTTGCGACATTGTCACCAGCAGGTCATCCGCAAAGGCACATAGTTTGTATTCTTGCTGTTTAATCTGTATGCCCTGTACCTCCTCTGCCGCTCTTATTCTGTTCAGTAAAATTTCCAGTGTTAGGACAAAAAGCAGGGGGGACAGCGGGCAGCCCTGTCTCGTGCCTCTCTCTATATTAAATGAGTCCGTTAAGTCTCCATTGACAATGATCTGTCCTGTTTGTTTCTGGTAAATTGCCGTTATGGAGTTGAGAAACTGTACTCCCATTTTCATCTTCCGGACCAAGTTCGTCAGGAACGGCCAGTGCAATCTGTCAAAAGCTTTTTCTGCATCCACAAACATAAGAGCGGCGGGTATCTGGTTGTGCTTTTGCAGGTATTCTATTATGTTCAGCAGCTGTCTGACGTTGGTTTTCATCTGGCGTCCTTGTATAAATCCCCTTTGGTCCGGGTGTATTGTTTTTTGTAGTACAGTCATTAGTCTATTGGCCAAAATTTTTGTGAAGATTTTGTAGTCTGTGTTTAGTAGTGAGATGGGCCTGTAGTTTGCGGGCTGTGTGTTGTCTTTCCCCTCCTTTGGGATTAATGAGATGTAGGCTGTTCTCCAGGATGGTGGGACCTGACCTCCTTCTTGAATGTTGGCAAATAGTTTTCTGAGGGGTTCTAGCATCTCCTCTTGGAGGTGTTTGTAGTAGGTCGCTGTTATCCCATCTGTCCCGGGCGATTTTCCTGCTTTCAGCTGTGTGATCGCTGAGTGTATTTCCTCCTTTGTGATTAAGGCATTCAGGGCTTCTCTTTGTGTGTCGGTAATCGCCTGTATCTTTTCGTTTTGTAGGAACTCATCTATCTCTTTGTCTTGTATCTTATCCTCGGTATATAGTTTCGAGTAGAACTCCGTGAAGGCTTTCTTGATGGTTTTTTGCCGGAATTCTTCCTTGCCTTTGTATTCTATCTTTTCAATTATGCGGGACTTCTGTTTCTTTCTTATAGTGTAGGCTAGCCAGCGGCCCGGTTTGTTGGCCTTGCAGAATGTCTTATGTTTTGCATATTGTATATTCCTTGCAACTTGGTCCGCCATCAACATGTCGAATTGCTTTCTTAAGATCTTGAGTCCTTCTTTGGTGGCTTTGTCCTCTGGTCTTTTTATTAGTAGCCGCTCCATTTTGCTTATCTCATTTTCTAACTCTTTTCTTTTTTGTTCTTGTTGGCGACGGTGCCAGCTGTTCATGGATATGAGGATCCCTCGCATGTACACCTTGCTGCCTTCCCAGATCTGTTCTATCGGTGTTCCGTTGTTCATATGTGTGTCGAAGTATTCCTTCATAGCTTTTTTGCATTCCGCCACATTGTTTTCATGTCTAAACAAGTTTTCATTGATTCTCCAGGACCTCCTCTGTTTCGGGCCATGTCTTAATTCCATCCTCACAGGGTTGTGGTCTGTCAGTGTCTTGGGTAGGATTTTCACCGCGTTTAGACACGTTAGCAAGTCACTAGAGGTTAGTATAAAGTCGATTCTGGAGAATGATTGGTGTCTGCCGGAGAAGAAGGTGAATTCTAGTTCTTTGCCGTGCCTTTTCCGCCATACGTCTGTCAGTTCGAGGTCTTCCTTCATGTCGAAGAAGGATTTAGGCAACTTGGAGTGTTTTTGCGGGTTCGGTGCAGTTCTTTTTTTGTCTAGAGCAGTCTCTATGACCCCGTTCCAGTCGCCCATGATGATGTGAGATCTGTAGTTAAGTTGTGTTATTTTCTTGTGTAGCTTTTTGTAGAATTTGCCTTGTTGCTGATGTGGTGCATATATGCCCAGTACTAGAATCTTCTTGTCTTCTTGTGTTATTTCAATTGCCAGGTATCTACCTTGGGGGTCGGACTCTATTAGCTTAGCCGTTACATGTTTCTTTACGTATATAACAATCCCATTCTTTTTTCTTGGCGCTGCTGCCACAAAGTGCGCGCCTAGTTTGTAGTTGATCAGATATTTCTGGTCTGCTGCTCTGATGTGTGTTTCTTGTAGGCAGATTATATCGCTTTTACTTTGGTTTAGGTAGTGGAGAATTTTTCTTCTTTTCTGGGGGGAGTTCAGTCCGTTCACATTCCAAGTCAAATAATTAGTAGCCATCATATGTTGCAGGATATTTTTGCGAGACCATTTCTGTTGTTTCTCCTGTTGTCTCCTTTGGTCTCGTTCCCACGATATCCGGATTGGTGCTCATTTTGGTTTGTGAGGTCTTGCCTTGCTGGTCTGTACGTTTGGTAGTAAAGCCTGGTAGCCTGCCCTCTGTAGACTGTCCTGTCTCCTTGTTTTTGTTGCTCTCTGCTCTCTGCGCCTTCGCCCCTAGAGGTGGTCCATTCATTTCCTCTGCCTCTGCCCCGATCTGTGCTTCTGCGCGGCTTGCTCATTGGCCTCTATCCCTCCCGCTTTCCAGTGGTCTATCTGTTTCTTCTCTCGCGGTGGGTTGGGGGCCTCCCGACTTCAGTTCCTTTTCGAGGAAGTCTTTGGCTTTCTGGACCGAGGTCAAGTAATGTCTCTTGTTTTTATAATAAAGTGACAGTCCTGTTGGGGTTTCCCACCGGTATTGCAGTGCCCGCGATCTCAGTTCTGTGGTCAGGAATTTGTAGTTCCTTCTGTCTCTCAGCATCGCCTGGGGGATCTCTTTCAGAACCTTCACCTCCTGCTCCTCTATGTAGAATGCCTTGTTATAGGAAGTGGCAGAGATGTGGTTCCGGAACTTCTGTGTTGTGAATTGGATAACCACATCCCTTGGTTGGTGTTTGTTCACTTCCCTCCAGGCGCCCACTCTGTTGATTTTTTCGACATGCCACTCAATCTCATTAGCGCTCGTGCCCAGGAATGTTGCCAGGGCCTCTACAAAGGTCCTGCGCAGTCTTCCCTGGGGTTCGTATGTTGTCTCGTTCCACCCTCTGATCCTGATGGCAAATGCCATTTGCCAGAATTGTATCATGGTGGACTGGTCTTGAACCTCTCTTTTCACCTCTGCAGTCTGTCCCTCTACGCGGTTTTCCACTTCCTTCCTCATCTTTTCCGTATTCTCCCTTGTTTCTTGGAGGTTTTTGTAATGTGTTTGCAATGCCTCCTTCATCCGTTCCAAATCAGTGGCCATCGCTTTGCGCTGTTCTTCCCACTTTTTCTCCAGGTCTCCACCTTGGTCCGCCAGCATCCTCTTCATGTCTTTGTATCTTTCCTCCGTCTTCCGTTCTGTTTCTAGGCGTCCTTTCTCCGTCTTCGCCCCCATTTCTGCCAGTTTTCTATCCATGCCATCCATCCGTACCACCATCGTCGCTATCGTCTCCTTTAGTGTCTCAATCGTCTCTTTTAGTTCTTGGATCATGCGTGCTGTTGCGGAGTCGTGGGTTGGCGTGTGGGTCTGAGGGCATGCAGTTGGGTGGGGGTGTGTGTGGTTGGGTGGGGTGTTCCCTAGCAGATTGGAGGGCTGGGCCGGGGAGGATGCAGCTCTCTTCAGGTCTCGCAGTTTGATTTGTTTTGTCCGTCTGGCAGCCATTTTGAGCTTCTCCTCCTGTTGGCCTGTCCACCCTTAAAGCCACCCCTTGATGCAAAGAATTGTGGGGGAGTTGTTCCTGTGCAAGATTGTCAAGTTGCTAGGATGGGTTGGATCAAATTTTTTTTGTGTTACAAGTTAGCAAGTGTTCATGTCTCACAGTTAGTATTTTAACAGCAATGTGGTAGATCACTAGGGGGTGTAGCTTGTTTTCAATTAAGCTTTTCTGTATTGGCAGGGGTGATACAAAGATGGGAGGATCTGAGGCTTGGGATTTTTGATGATGGCCTTTTTCTCAAGATGCGGTACAACACTAGGTTGTGGTCTGGTGAAGATCCAGAAATCTGGTCCTTCCAAAAGGGGAGGGGGTGCCTTCAGGGTTTAGGCAGTGTAGGGGTAGGAGCCTGTATTCTGGCAGCTCTATGTTCAGGGAGCCAGTTCAGTACCTTTGCCTTGGGTTTCTCTTCACTCCCCTCTGCCAGCCTGTTACTTCTCTTTGCTCTTTTCTGGCTCCTTCTTGCCCCTCTTTCTCTGCCTTCTTGCCCAGGTCACCTCCTCCTGTCTTCTGTCCCCCTGTGTTTATAGGTCCCCTCTGCTTTTCCCTTATTGCGTTCCAGGGTGCTTTCCAGCTTTCTTCCTCCTCCCACCTTCTTCCCTGGTAGATCCTGCCCTCTGTTGAGTCTCTGGGGCTCCCTTTCTGGTGGGTCTGGGGTGCAGCGCGTGGGGTAACACTCACCAGTCCCTCTGCCTGGGTCTTCCCCCGCCGTCTGTTCCTTTGCCGCCTCCCTTTCAATACTGCTCTCCGTAAGCTTTACTTGCCTCCTCCTTTGTTCTCCGGACCTGGCTCCCTTCTTCCGCTCTTCCGGCTTTTTTTTTCCCTTTCCTTCTGCTCGCCCGGGGGTCGTTGCTGGGTCTGCAGACCCTCCCGGCAGCCCTTGTTGCTCTCACCGGCTTTTTTTCTCCTTCTTCTCCTCCCTGCTCACTCCGGTTTTCTCCAGCAGCGCGGCTGCGCGGCGTCTTCTGGCCTGCCGGCCTGCCGGCCGCCGCCGGCTTCCTCGGCCCCGTCTGTGGCTTCTCCGGCTTCTTTGTCGGCGATTTCGGCCTCGCTGGCTCCGGCCAGGGATCCTCTTCAGCTGCGCCCTGTTTTCCGGCGGTTTGCGCTCCTGGCGGTCCGGTATTTATCAGTGAAACGAAAGCCCCGTCTCGGAGCTTTCGTCGGTTGCCTCCGGTCCGTGTGACCGGAACCGGAAGTCAGACACTGCTATTCTTAAAGGGTGGGACAGACATTCCCTTGCCTCTCTCCTCACAGGGGGAAGATACTTCAAACAGCCTTTACAGGAAAAGAAGGTACTTTGGGTAAAGAGAAGATCAAATCTCACCCAGTTTCATCCGTGTTGCTTTCAGAGTGTTTGATAGTAGATTTGACTTCGGCTGTCTGCAGTCTAATGACGAGCCATATTGCTATGGCCGGTCTTTTCTCTGCCAATTTGGAGGGCTGCCCCAAATCAAGCGGGAGGGCTGCCATCCTCCCGCAATCAGGTAGGGGTCCCCTCCTTGCTTGTTGCCCCTACAGGGCGACTTTCAATCCTTTCCAGGGTCCCCCAGCGAAAGAAAATCAGACGTGGAAGATGGAGTCACCTTCCAAGTGTCCGCAGCTGCCGCATCGGCAAACTGGAAGCCAGACATGGGCTTCTTAGTGGCTGTTTTCAGCCTATGGAACTCCTTGCTAAGAGAAGACAGGCCAGCACCATGTTCTTCACTCTAAGACAGGGGTCTTCAAACTTGGCCTTTTTATGACTTGTGGACTTCAGCTCCCAGAATTCCTCAGCCAGGCATGCTGGCTGAAGAATTCTGGGAATTGAAGTCCACAAGTCATAAAAGGGCCAAGTTTGAAGACTCCTGCTCTAAGATGTTCAGAGAAGTTCTTAAGCAGCTTGTTAGTTGTTAAAATGAGTTCTGAGTGATGGTGAGTCTTCTTTGTATCTTCATTTTGTATTTTTAATTGCTTTGTCTGGGCACTTTGAGTGCAATTTTATAGTTTATATGCCCTAAAAAAGCTGAGCAAATGTTTGATAAACAGATGAATTAATATTTCTACTCAGGACATAATTTTCTTAAAGTACTTCAAGGTTTGTCTCATAGTGAAATCATTTGGAATGGAACAGGGACACAATGTTGACAATACATTTTTACCATGACCTGCAAAGAATCATGTAATTAACTCAATACTTTTATACAAAGAAAAAAAAGCTTTATAAAAGCAACTGAACTTGGTAAGGAACTAGTAAAGAATGTTGGTTACTTCTAATCTTTGTGTGTTTCCTATGAAGCATGAAATTAATGGAATGAAGAAATACACATATTCACCCTCCAGCTCATCAAAAGTGAATGACCCTAGCCCTGTTGTAAGCAAGGCCTCTAGAACTACAAAGATACTAAAGGCACTGACAAATCTCAATTTTTTCTGCTATTTTCCAATTGCTCTTTGTAAAAGGAGTACCAGCTGTCCTTGTTTCTTGTCCTCATATCGTACACAAATGAGGTTATTTGTCAATACAGAATCATCTTCCCCAAACTGTGTTTTATATGCAGGCAAAATAATATTACAGAGCTTGCAAGGTGGGGCAGCTTTACCAAGGGATAAAAAAGCTGATTATCTTTTGTTAAAGATGTTAAAGAATCAGGAAATGGGAAGCGTTTAGATCCTAGCTTTCTTAGTCTCTCCCATTTTGCTTTAATTATGTTTCTGAGAAAAACAACAACAACATACAGATAGTCCTTGACTTATAGCCATTTATTTAATGATCATTTCAAAGTTACAATGGCACTGGAAAAAAGTGACTTACGACCTGTTTTCATACTATTTTACTGGGTAAATTTTGTGGGGGGAAAATAAGGAGGTGGGAATGCCACCTTGAGTTCCTGTGCAAAAAGCCAGAAATACATCTAACAATTATGATCCTTTTATGACCCTGTAATCCCTTAATTTGGGGTAGAGTCCAGGCAACTGGATGAAGCTCAGTATTTACATGCTGGATGCCCTTCCTGACACCATACGGAGTTCACAACAGATATTTTTTTTCTGTGCACCCTAGGAGAGAAATATGTACCACTACCTAGGATTGAACTCTCAGCCTTCTAAGTGGGAAGTAAGCATCCTCACCACTAGGCTACCACGCACTCAAAAATAAATAAATAAAATCCCACAATTAAATAAATAGAATTCATCACAGCAAATGATCAGAACAGCCAGAATTAGGTGCACGTTTGGTATTTATGACTTCTGAGACCTGTATTAAGATTTCTTTGTGTACTTTCATATAGGTGGGTCTCAAGGGAGACCTGTCAAGATTTCAATTGTAGCAAGAATCAATTACTGCAACTGTAACTGCCTCTGTTTTACTGCAGCTTTATCACCCATGCCTGCAGTAGTTCCACCCTGCCCCCTTTAAATCTAGTATGGGCACACTCTGGCCTTTTAGGTGTTTAGGTTCAGACACTTTGGCCAATGGTGAAAAATCTAGAAGGTCATAGATTGTCACTGCTAGGTTTCTCTGCAGCTTCTAGAGAAAACATAGAAACCTCCAGTGGCACAGTGGTAAAAGTATAGTATTGCAGGCTAACTCTGCCCACACACCAGGAGTTCGATCTTGATCAGCTCAAGGATTACTCAGCCTTCAATCTTCTGAGCTTGGTAAAAAGAGGACCCAGTTTGTTGGAGGTAAGATGCTAACTTTGTAAACCACTCAGAGAGTGCTATAAAGCACTATAAAGTGGTATATAAATCTCAGTTCTATTGCTATCAAGAGGTGACTTACTTATTCTGTATCAGTATACTTTTGGTAAGGACAGTCATCAATGATACTTACAAGAACTGTGTAGCCATTTAATTTATATGCATAATTTATATGCATGTCATTTCTGAGGTTCTTGGCTCTAATCTCAACTTGTAGAGAGCTACAAAGATGAGCAAAGAAGGAATATGGTAGTTAGCAAAACCTCAGTTAAGCCTATGAAAGGAGAAGGAATTAGAAAGAAATGTTAAGTGGCCCCCACCTTGATTCTCTTTGTTATAAGAGAGAGGGAAAGGAAAACCCTATCAAGTTTTCAAGATTATTATACTGTAGCCTATATCAATAAGGTAGAGTTCCAATATTAATTGTGGAATCAGTTTTCTGACTTGGCCTACTTCAAAGAACCAACAGAACTTCTGCAAGCACAATTATGGGCCATTTCTGTCCCCTAGAGTCACTTTTTTACAGTTTTTCAAGGAACCTGGAAGATACTGAACACAATTCCTCTATATCAAATAGGATGTTTGCTTTCTTAATGGGCAGAAGATGTATACAGCAAGCACCATCAGCCGGTTCCTTTGTCCTTTGCTTGTTTTTTAGTGTAATAAGGTACTATACAGACATGAATCACCAATCTGATACTACAGCAAATGTACTCATAGCATACATTTTTATAAAGAAGATTTGCTATGATTTATAATGCACGGAGCTTTGAATTCGCCTAGCCGGGAAATGGAATCAGATCTTTCCATCAGATCTTTCTTTTCTGACTTCCCCCCATTTTGCCTTGTGAATGGTTGAATACCATCGTAATGGAATGCCAATCAGCCATCACTCACATCTATAGAAGATTGGCTTGGAACACAAACTCTTGGATTAACTGAAATGAACTATAAAACTATATTTTGTTTAATCTATTTGTACTCTATTTGTTGAACCTCAACTTGATGCTATGTGCTGCTTCATAGAGTCTGCATAAACCAAAGTTGTAAATGAAATTTACAAATTCATTTTGCATGGAAAGTACTATATCTGAGTTGTTGCTACCTTTTCTTGACTGAATCCATGCACCATTACAAATGCCAAAACTTGGATCTGTCCAAAAGTTTCATTTTAGCTTCACAAGCACTTGGAGTTAAGTTAGTTTCACTTTAGCAGGGATTAACACAACTTTATATATATTCAATACATAACAAGAACTATGTTAAACAATCCCTCTCATACGTTTAGCAGGGCTGGGTGTTCCCATTTCCCTTTTGATAACCAGAATTGGCTCACTCCTGACATCCCAAAAAAACCTGACCAGGATAGTCTTCTCCCGAATCCAACACAATATATTGCAGCCCACTGGCTCTTTGCTAAGGAGATTAGCTGTAGCCATCTGTGATTGTCAGTAACAGACCATTATAAATTAGTCTAATCCTATTCTATAATAAGCTAATGGCCATCACCACATCTTCAGGCAGTGAATGTCACAGTTCCATTACAAAACTCTGTGTAATGGACTTTTTTCCCTTTTACTTGTTCTTAAATCTGTTACCACCAATCAATTTGCACAGTATTCTAAGAGTGAGAGGAAGGATAGAGGGGGGGGGAGCCTTGCCTATCCATTTTCTTGACACCATGACTAATTTGAGAAATCTCTTTTATTACTCATTCCCTAGTGCCAGCTGCCTTTTTCTCTTTAAACTTAGGAAAAAGACAAGAAAAATTGGCAAAAGCTTTAAATTTGTCTTGCAGGAAAAGGGATTCTCCAATAATGCAATCTTATTGATTACCCCCCTTTTTGCACTTCTACAACTCCACCTTTTCATTAAAAGAAAAGGCATTATCCAGATCAGACGTTCCAGCAAAGGAAATGCTACTATTCTATAAATTATGAAAAGAACTGATATGCTATTTCTCTCTACAAATGTTAAAAAAAATACTGAAGCAAAAATAATTAAAATGGTTCAACCAATGCTCCCCTACCATCCTTGCTTAAAAACCGTAGGAACAATGTCATATTGGTTTTAAGTTAAATTGCCTTTAGTTATTAATTTATAGATTACTGTCCACTCCAAAGCATTTTATAAACTAAAGCAATGCAGAACTGGATAACTGCTAATTTGAAAAGTAATAGGAAACCTAACTTCTTCTAGCAAACTTTTCTCAAGTCGTTCTCAACCACAAGGAGGATCTCAATATCTGACAAATCGCTCTTTTCAACATGGAAATCTTCAATAAATGTCCTAGTCCCTCCATCTTCATGTAAATGACATTTATGAAGGTCTGTTCATACTTAAATTGCCTAGAATTAAAACAGTATTTTCCTTTCCCATTTATCCTGCCTGTTATGTTTCGGGATCGGTGAGGCATTGACGAGGCAATTGGTGCAAACAACAACCCATTTATTAAGTTAACACAGAAGCAGCACTAACTGCCGCTTAACCTCTATTTATACAGATCACTGCTAGGCGGTGGCCAATAAAATTAAAGCAGTATTTCCTGCTTAAACACAAGCTAACAAGTATGTAGACAGACAGTCTGGAGTTTAAACAGACACAGCCATTTGACCGTTTCCAACAGTTTCCAAGTAATTCACATCAATACATAACAACACTTCCTTCTAGATAGTTCATAATGACAAGTATTGAACATAGTCCTGTAAATACTTTGGTGGCCTTCTCAACCATTCCAAACATCTCAACATTGCCCCGGTCTACTAGCTCGTCTGCCAGGCTGGGTAGACCGGGACTTTGGGATCTGTTCGCTATGGGTAGACCTGAATCTCTGTGGCTGGTCTGTCCGGGTAGACCCGAGCAAGTGTCCATTGGTGGAATAGTTTCCACCGGGTTGGAAATTGGAGCTGTCTGCCGGATTCACTCAGTGGGTGCAGTCTCTGCATTCAGGGCCAACTTGCCTTCCGCTAGTGCTCCATCCCCTCTTCTGGGATTCTCGCTAGTGCTCAAAGATTCTGATGCATGACTGCTGTCATGCTACCCCTAAATTTGAGTTTCGCGAGAGTCATGAGCCAGTGGCTGGTTTGCTAACCTTCTGCGCAGTTAGTTGATGTGCCGACGTAGTACGCAACCATCTTCCAAGACTTCATAAGAAAGTGGCCCTGACACCTTAACAACCACAGCTACCACCCACAGTGCCCACAGAAATAGGGTAGTCATAATGGGGGACTTCAACTATCCCCAAATAGATTGGGTAAATTCTTGTTCTACACATGAAAGAGAGACAAGGTTCCTCGGCATGTTAGCTGATTATTCCCTTGAGCAGATGGTTATGGAACCAACCAGGGGAAAGGGGATCCTGGACTTGGTTCTAACTAACGCACAGGATTTGGTTCATGATGTCCTTATAACCGAGCCCATAGGAACCAGCGATGTCAACACAATAACCTTCAACTTAACCATGGATAGCAAATTGTCAGTGAAAACTAACACAGAGACCTTAAACTTTCACAGAGGGAATTTTGACAAAATGAGGAAAATAGTAAAGAAGAAACTAAAAGGAACAGTAAAAAAAGTCAAATCCCTCCAAAATGCTTGGAAACTGTTTAAAAATACGTTACAGCAGGTTCAAATAAAATGCATTCCTAAAAGAAGAAAGAGGACTGGAAAGTCCAAGAGGATACCAGTATGGCTTACGAATGAGGTAAAGGAGGTTATTGGAAAGAAGAAAAACTCATTTAAGAAATGGAAGGCTCTTCCTACCGAGGAGAACAGGAGGGATCACAAACTCTGGCAGACCAAATGCAAGGCGATAGTCATGAAAGCCAAGAGAGACTTTGAGGAGCATATAGCCAAGAATATTAAAAATAATAACAAAACCTTTTTTAAGTACATCAGAAGCAGGAACCCAACCAGAAAATCAGTTGGGCCACTTGATGACAATGGTCAGAAGGGGATAATCAGAGAAGACAAGGAGATTGCTGAGAGGCTAAATGACTTCTTTGCCTCCGTTTTCACTGAGGAGGATAGAGAACATTTGCCTGCCATTGAATTAGTTTTCCCAGGGAGGGAAATAGAAGAATTAAACCTGATAGAGATAAACAAGGAAGATGTTCTTGCATGCCTTTCTAAACTAAACGTCAACAAATTGCCGGGTCCAGATGGCATCCACCCTAGAATTCTCAAGGAACTCAAGTGTGAAATTGCTGAACTTCTAGCTAAAATATATAGTCTTTCTCTAAGATCAGGCACTGTACCGGAGGATTGGAGGGAAGCAAATATAACCCCGATCTTCAAGAAAGGATCCAGAGGTGATCCAGGAAACTATAGACCAGTCAGTCTAACCTCAGTTCCAGGCAAACTGATGGAAACCATTATTAAAGATAAAATTACAGGGCACATAGAAAAACAGGCATTGCTGAAAGAAAATCAACATGGTTTCTGCAAAGGCAAATCATGTCTTACTAACTTGTTAGAATTCTTTGAGGGTGTAAATAAATACATAGATAAAGGGGCCCCAGTTGATATTGTATATCTTGACTTTCAAAAGGCTTTTGACAAAGTCCCTCACCAAAGGCTCCTAAAAAAGCTCTCCACGGATTTAGAGGACAGGTTTTGTCCTGGATTGGTAACTGGCTAAATTGTAGGAAGCAAAGGGTGGCAATAAATGGACAATTCTCTGGATGGAAAGAAGTGAGAAGTGGTGTACCCCAAGGTTCAGTTTTGGGACCTTTACTTTTTAATTTATTCATCAATGATCTGGATGTAGAAGTTAATAGTGAGGTAGCAAAGTTTGCTGATGACACTAAATTGTTCCAGGTTGTGAAAAGTGAAACTGATTGTCGAGAGGTCCAGAAGAATATCTCGAAATTGTGTGAGTGGGCAACAAAGTGGCAAATGCATTTTAACCTAAACAAGTGCAAAGTTATGCACATCGGGGCAAAGAACCCCAATTATACTTACCAACTGATGGGGACCAAACTTTCTGAGACAACCCAAGAAAGGGATCTTGGGGTTTTGGTGGACAGCTCGATGAAGATGTCAACCCAATGTGCAGCAGCAGTAAAAAAAAAAAGCAAATTCCATGCTTGGCATGATTAGGAAGGGAATCGAAAATAAGTCAGCAAGTGTTGTATTGCCTCTGTACAAATCGATGGTGAGACCACACTTAGAGTACTGTGTACAGTTCTGGTCACCGCACCTCAAGAAGGATATAATGGGAGGCTTCCGGTGGCTCCGCCGGCGCCGCTAGAGTCTCCACTGTGAGGCTCCGTTCTCTGGATCAGTAAAAGCCGCTAAAACAGCGCTCATCAGCTGTTTGTCGCGGCGGGAAAACCCCTCTTCGGGCGAAGAAGAGGAGTAGAGCAGCAAGAGTAAGGTTGAGCCCTTCTAAGATCTCTGGAATTAATTTTCAGAGACGGAGAAGGTGTGCTCCCTAGGCTCTTGGAACGCTCCTGCCCAGAGACGCTTCTGTCAGCTGACAGAAACAGACGCCGCGACCGCCTCTGCTTTTAAGAAATACATAATAAGGACTTTATACAGACAGAGTGAATACAGGAGTTTTCTGAGTAACGCAAGTATTTTGGTACTTTGTTTCTGCCTATGTAACTATTATTCTTTTAATCAACATAATCCTTTCAAGATGGCGATAGTTCTTTGTTCTAAGTGAAAGTGCTTGAAAGTGAAACTGAACTTTCTCTTCTTTTGCGGAAGTGATTTGAGAAACCATTTTGACTTGAATTTTTTACTGAATTACAACGTAACTGGACTTTTAAAATAATTTAAAATAAATTAAGAAGGGAGGAAAATTTGGTAACTTAAGGGAAAAAAAATGACGACGAGATTAAAGACAGCTGCAGCAAAGGCAAATACCATCCCCTGGGCAGCTAGCAAAATCACAATCTGCCCCTTTAGCCCCTGTAGCGCAGACATCGACAGAACCTCAAGTTTCTACACAACCCCCTCCAGAAATGCTTACAATGAAAGATTTGCAGACTGCACTGGCTTCTGCATTATCAACAGCTTTATCTACAGTAAATGATAAGTTGGATAAATTGGAGGAAAAGATAGAAGAACAGAAAAAAGATTTTAAAGTTATGATAGAAGCTCATAACTCAGAGATAAGAGAAGATATTGTTGAAGCTATTAAAGGAGTATGGGACTATGCTGTGGGAGTTGAAGGAAAGTTGGAAGGTGTAGAGCAACAGTGGAAGAAAAATTAGAGGAAATTAGAAGTGATTTACAGGATCAAAATGTCTTGACACAATATCACCAGACCCAAGAGGGCAACTCCTGAAAAAGATATGGAATCATCTCAACTTATGGATCTTCAACTAACTTCAACACCAGATAAGGATAAAGAATTAGCAGAGGCTCAACCAGTGCAGAGTATTGACATTTTTCAACCTTTGGTTGCTGAGAGGCCCAAGGAACAAAGATATATATGTGAGGCTATCAAGATTATGGATCAAAGAGAAATAGCAAAGCCAATTTATTCAAAACAAGTTGCATCGACATCTTCGGAAGCCATGGGAGCAAGGCCTAAGAGGAGGGAGGAAGTGGCTTTGGCTTTGCAGAAGCTTTCACAAAAAGGTCATGTCAAATAAATATTTGACATGGAATGTGAATGGTTTAAATTCTCCACAGAACAGGAAGAAGATATTTCATTATTTGAAGCAATGTAAAAATGATGTAATCTGTCTACAAGAAACTCATATTAGAATTTCTGATCAGAAATATCTGATAAATAATAGGTTGGGTACACATTTTGTGGCAGCATCTTTAGAGAAGAAAAATGGAATTGTTATTTATGTTAAAAATCATATAAAAGCTAAATTAATAGAAGCAGATATTAAAGGTAGATTTCTAGCTATTGAAATTTTACAAGATGGGAAGAAAGTTCTCTTGATGGGTGTATATGCTCCAAACCAGCAACAAGGTACATTTTATAAGTTATTACATAAAAATTAATACAATTGGATTATAGATCTTGTATTTTGATGGGAGATTGGAATGGTATTCTTGATGTTGGTTTGGATAAGAAAAAGATCTCATCCGTTCCCCAATCGTGTTCTATTTTGCCTAAATCTTTTTTTGATATTAAAGATGACTTTAATCTGTCAGATATATGGAGAGAAAGACATGGTAGGGATCAAGAGTTTACTTTCTTTTCTGATAGACACCAATCATTTTCTAGAATTGATTTTATTTTAACTACTAGTGATTTTATATTAAGTTTAAAGAAGGTAAAAATTTTACCTAATGTGTTGTCAGATCATAACCCGGTTATGATGGAATTAAAGACTGGTCAGTTTACTAGAAGATCTTGGAGAATTAATGAAAATTTGTTTAAATATGAGGCAAATGTGGAAGAATGTAAAAAGGCTATGAAGGAATTTTTTATGTTAAATATGAATAGGGAAATGGCAATAGAAACTGTGTGGGACTCTAGTAAGGCTCATATGCGCGGAATTTTAATTGAATTAAATACAAGGCATAGACGTAAACAAGAGGAAAAAAGGAGAGTGTTAGAAGCGGAAATAAAGAAAAAGGAGTTATTATTAATAAAGAAACCAGATGATAGTAATATCAAAGAAGGGTTAAAGATTTTACGGAAACAATTTGATATGTTGATGGCTGACCAAGTTGCCAGGAATTTGCAATATGTTAAACACAATACATTTTTAACGCTAATAAACCTGGCAGATGGTTGGCTTACACATTAAGGAAAAAACAAAAATCCCGTATAATTGAGAAGGTAGAATATAAGGGGCAAGAAGTATTTCAACAAGAAATTATTAAAAAAGCTTTCCTAGAGTTCTACACTAAATTATATTCTGAAGAGAAGGTTCAAGAGAAAGAGATAGATGCCTTTTTAGAAAATCAAAATGTTTTGAAAGTTACACTGGATCAAAGAGACAGATTAAATGCATTGATCACATCAGAAGAAATTATTACTGCAATTAAGCAACTGAAAATGGGAAAATCTCCTGGAACTGATGGTTTTACAGCGATTTATTATAAGTCTTTACAGGAAGAAATGGTTATACCTATGAGAGAGTTATTTGTAAACATTCAAGAGGGGGGTCGGGTACCACCTTCATGGAAAACGGCTTACGTCTCCTTGATTCCTAAAGAGGGTAAAGACAATGTTTTTTTTTAAATATTTTTATTGGTTTTTTAATTTTAACAGAAAAGAAAAAAGATACTCAAATCTAATCATAATGTTAAAATAAACAATCATCCATAAACACAACACAACATAGATACATATTTCAATACAACTCAACTGAAAATAATCATAAACCAGCTTTACCAAACAGTTGACATTGCTCAGAATCCCCACCACCACATCCCCCTAACCCTAACCTCCCCTCACTTACCAACTATCTACCTACTTCTCCCCCCTTCTCTATCTCCATCCTACTAATCCACCAATCTATCCCTACCTTTCCCCCTTCTTATCTACTTACATCAGCCCTCACTCCTCCTTCCTCTTTCCATCAGATGTGGTGCCCAGAGGCCACCCAAGCAACCCCTTAATAGCAATAATTAACTATTCCACCCCAATTACAGTTGAGAAAGCATAAAATATAAAATATAAACTTATAAATCCTCCCT
The DNA here is from genome assembly GCA_034064705.1 of Bothrops alternatus. Classification (NCBI taxonomy): domain Eukaryota; kingdom Metazoa; phylum Chordata; class Lepidosauria; order Squamata; family Viperidae; genus Bothrops; species Bothrops alternatus. Next base: position 4,402,661 of record JARGCV010000230.1, on the reverse strand, counting down.
AACCCCTCCCCCGGACTTCCCAGAGTGAATATAGGGTATAATAAAGGAAAACCCGCTACATCAAACAAAATTATAATATAATCCTAACAAGAATTTAAAAATATACTACATACAATCTCTACCTTACATTTCTCAATTCTAATACATATCTAATCCCAAACAGATCACCTTGTTAAGAATAACAATTTTCATTTACATATCTAATCCATCAATCTAAGTCAAACTTTAAAACACTTCAATTCATTGAGAGGTTACATAGAATCACCAACAATTAAATTTAATATATATCTTCCAATAATCAACCTCTTTTAACATAAAGAATCATTTCAGACCCTTGATAATATATATCTTCCAATAATCAACCTCTTTTAACATAAACAATCATTTCAGACCCTTAATTATCAAATAAGAGGGGAAAAAATCCATCCTTTTAGAAAAATAAACACGTAATATCAGTAAACCCCTCAATTCAAAAAGTATATTCTTAATCAATTTAGTATAGCATCCATTAAACATCCTCTCTTCGTTTAAATCTTCCCTTCAACCTCCTTTCATACCTCTTACTCATAAACTTAGTATTATAATCAACCCATAAACTTAGATTGCCCTTAGTATCTTACATATAATTTAAGTTTCAATTTTCAAGCGGTTTCTGGGCTTTCCCATCTATCAAATAAACCCCATAACAAATATACTAATTACACCATTTCTAGCTTGCATTCCTTCAACCATCAAATCACATAATACATATCCACCCATCTGTAATATCAACCCTTAAATCATTTCAGTCCATATACATTCTTCCATTACTCATCTTCTCTTACACTTTGTTCATAATCTTGAACCTTGAATCAATCCATACTTTTAACTTGTCCTTCAGTCGAATTCGGGGTTTTTTCCTTTGCCAGACAGATCTCGAAAACAGAGCCTCCCTTCCAAGTAATAAGTCTCTCTTTTTTCCTTGCAGTATTTTTTGAATCCATAGAAACCATCTTGACCTAGGCATTATTCCTCTATTTCTCTTAACCATAAAATTTCGTTGCAATAACATTTCAAATCTCTGTCTTTGTTTATCCTGATCTTCAAAACCATAATTAAGTTGCTTCTTAAACTTGATCAGTCTCTCATTTTTCCCAGTTAAATCCTCTTCTTGCTGCTTCCTATCTTGAAACAAATCCTCTTCCTCCCCAATACAATCAATCCATTTCCCTTTGTCCTCTTTATTCTGAATACTGTCCTCTTCTTGTATGGGTTGTTTTATAAAATACTCAACAGTCGATTGCAAATCACTTTCATTTGGAGGAGAGAATCTGGTTAATATTCCTGTAGCAAATTCTTTCAGTACTGCATGCAATTCCCCTTTAAATCCTCTAATTCTGACAGCAAACTGCATCTGGTGGAATTGTGTCATAATAGCCTGGTCCTGTACATCCTCAATCTGTGGCTCAACATTTTCCAATTTTTCTTCAACTCCAATAGTATAGTTCCATAATCCTTTAATGGCTTCAACAATATCTTCTCTCATCTCTAAATTACGAGCTTCTGACATAGCTTTAAAATCTTTTTTCTGTTCTGCCATCTTTTCTTCCAGCTTATCCTCCAGTTTATCCAACCTGGCATTAACTGAGGATAATGTAACATTCACTGAAGATAATGCAACAGTTAATGCAGTCTGTAAATCTTTCATTGTAAACATTTCTGGAGGAGGCTGTATAGGCTCTTGAGATTCTAAAGGAGCAGATTGTAATTGTATAGTCATAGTTTAAAAAAGGGAAAAAGAAAAAAGAAAAAAAAGAAAGATTTTTAAAGTTGCCAATTCCTCCCTTCTCAATTTCTTTTAAAATCCAATTTGCGTTATAGTTTAGTAAATAATTCAAGTCTAAATAATCTCTCAGGCATCACTTCAGAAAGAGAAGAGAAAATTCAGTTTCACTTTCCCGTAGATTAATCACTTTCACTTTCTTCACTTTCACTGAGTACAAAGAACAATCGCCATTTTGAAAGGATTATGTTGATTCAAAAAATTTTTATAAGTACAAAAGCAGAAACAAAGTAGCAAAATACTTGCGATACTCAAAGGACTCCTGTATTCACTCCGTCTGTAAAAAATCCTTATTATTCTCTCTTAAAAGCAGAGGCGGTCGCGACGTCTATTTCTGTCAACCGACAGAAGCATCTCTGGGCAGGAGCATTTCAAGTGCCTAGGGAGCACACCTTCTCTGCCCCTGAAAATTTTTTCAGGGACCTTAGAAGGGCAATGTTAAAGTGGAGAACTTTAGACCTATTTCTCTGTTGAATACTGACTACAAGATTTTTGCAAAAATTTTGGCTAATAGATTAATGACAGTTTTAACACAAATAATTCATCCGGATCAAACTGGTTTTTTACAAGGGCGACAGATGAAAACTAATGTTAGACAACTTGTTAATATACTAGAACATCTGGATAAACATATTCAGGTGCCGGCAGTTCTTATGTTTCTGGATGCGGAAAAAGCCTTCGATAGATTGAACTGGTTGTTTTTGAAAAGACTTGTAGTCAAGATGGGAATGGGGGACCAGTTTATCAACTCTATATTAGCAGTATATCAGAAACAAACAGGGCAGATTATTGTGAATGGTCAATTAACAGATTCATTTAATATAGAGAAAGGCACCAGGCAGGGCTGTCCCCTATCCCCTTTACTGTTTGTGTTAACTTTAGAGGTTCTATTGAGTAAGATCAGAGCTTCAGATGACTTAAAAGGAGTTCAGATAAGGCAACATGATTATAGATTATGCGCTTTTGCAGATGATTTACTTGTGACATTAACGCAACCAATACAGTCAGCTCAGAGGTTGATGGAAATTATACAAAGCTATGGAAGAGTATCAGGTTTTAAACTAAATATATCCAAGACAAAAATGCTGGTTAAAAATTTAGGTGATGAATTAAAACAGGATTTGGAAAGAATAACGGGGTGTGAGATAGTTAAGAAAGTTAAATATTTAGGAATTTATATTGAAGCGTCAAATGGGAAATTATATAAGAATAATTATGAATCTTTATGGAATAAAGTACAATTAGAGTTGGAGAACTGGAAAAAATTACAATTATCAATGTTGGGAAGGATAGCTGCAGTTAAAATGAATGTATTGCCGAAATTTTTATTTCTATTTCAAATGTTACCAATACTTAAAAAGGATGGGAATTTGGAGGAGTGGCAGAAAGGTATTAATAGATTTATTTGGAATGGCAAGAAACCAAGGGTTAAACTAAAAATTATTCAAGATATAAGAGAAAGAGGTGGTTTGAAAGTGCCTAATTTTAAGCTATATTACTATGCAGCAGTTTTAGTAGCAATAAGTGATTGGATTAATGTAACTAATGAAAGAATATTGAATATAGAAGGGTACGGACTATTGTATGGGTTTCATGCATATTTAGTTTATGAAAAAAAGTTGGATAGGGGTTTTAAAGAACATTTATTGAGAAATTCACTGTTGCGTGTCTGGAAAAAGTATTCTTATAAGTTAAATGGTAAAATTCCTTTATGGACAGTTCCCAGGCATGCAATAGAGAGTATAAATAGACAACAAATCCAGGATGTGGTACCCTATGAGAAGCTTTTAATTAAAGAAGGGAATAGCTTAGAACTGAAATCATTAGATAGATTAAGGGAAGAAGGAATAGTTCATAACTGGTATTCACACATGCAACTTCAGGCTAAATGGCAAAAAGATATTAAAATGGGTTTTTCTTTAAAGGATGGAAAATTAATTCAACAAGTTAGAGATCAAAGAAGTATGCATATTAAAAGAATATATGATGTTTTAATTGAAATTGATTCTGGAAATGAACTAGTTAAAGATTGTATGATTAAATGGGAAGGTAACTTTGGACATCCAATTACGATGGAAATCTGGAAAAGGATATGGGTGAAAAATGTAAAATTTACACAAGCTCAGCATTTAAGAGAAAATTTTTATAAAATCTTTTATAGATGGCACTTAGACCCCAAAAAATTATCACTTATGTATCCAAATATGCAACCTAAATGTTGGAGATGTGATTTTATGGACGCTACTTATTTTCACATTTGGTGGACTTGTAAAAAAATTAAGGCTTTTTGGATAAAAATATGGTAGATTCTCCAAAATATATTGAAAAAGCGTATTGAATTTTCACCACAGTTATTTTTATTAGGTATTATAAAAGACTGTACCACCACAGAGACTAAATTGATCTTGAATTTGATTACGGCGGCAAGACTGTTGGTGGGTCAATATTGGAAGACATCAGAAATACCATCTATTGAAGAATGTACATTAAAAGTCATGAATTTGGCTGAAATGGCAAAGATATCTGCATATTTGAAAAACCACTCAAATGAACAATTTTTGATGGATTGGGAAAAATGGATAGATTATATACAGAAGAAATATCAATTGAAGGAATTATATTTGTTTTATAGTTAAATAATTACGTATAAGTAGTTTAATGGGGTTTCTTGCGTTTTTACCCTGTATTCACTTTGGGAAGCCTGGGGGGGAGGGGGGAGGGTTTTAATAATAGTTAATTTATATTTTTTCAACTGTTTTGGGGAGTTTTTTTTTCTCTTTTTAGGTGGCAAGGGGTTGCTCGGGTGGCCTCTGGGCACCACATTGGTTGGAAGAAGAAGGAGGAGTGAAAGTCAGGCAGGTAGGAAGAAGGTATGATGTAGGTGGGAGGAGAGGATGGAATTGGAGAAAGGTTTAAGTAGGTTGTTAGAGGGAAGAAGAGGGGGTTAGTTTTGTCTTAGAAGGATGTGGTGGGGAGGGGGTACCGAGCAGTTTTGTTTGATTGTTTGCGAATTGTATATGTATATAATTGTTTACAGTTGAATTGTTATTTTATTTTTTGTTAAAAACCTTATAAAAACCAATAAAAATATTTATAAAAAAAAAAAGAAGGATATAATGGAACTGGAAAAGGTGCAAAAAAGGGCAACCAGAATGATCAAGGAAATGGAGCGCCTCCCTTATGAAACCAGATTGCAACGCCTTGGTCTCTTCAGCCTTAAAAGACGGCGTTTAAGGGGTGACTTGATCGAAGTGTATAAAATCATGCATGGGATAGAAAAGGTGGATAGAGAAAAATTCTTTTCTCTATCACACAATACCAGGACAAGGGGGCAGTCCCTAAAGCTCATAGCTAAGAAAGTGAGGACAAATAAAGGGAAATTTTTCTTCACCCAGTGGGTCGTTGATTTATGGAATTCACTTCCAGAAGGGGTCATGACAGCTGTCAGCCTTGACAGCTTCAAGGCAGGGCTAGATAGATTCATGGATGCCAAGTGTATCGGTGGTTATTAAAACGGATGTCCATGTGCCGCCTCTATGTTGGTTGAGGCAGGCAGGATTCCCTTGAGTACCATTTGTTGGGGGTCAAGGGAAAGGGAGGGTTTTGCCTTCTCTTTCTGCTCAAGATCCCCATGTACAATTGGTGGGCCACTGTGTGACACAGAATGCTGGACTCGATGGACTTTGGCCTGATTCAGCATGGCTCTTCTTATGTTCTTATGTTCTTATGCTCCTTGACCATAGTTTTGTGCCCAAACTGGGTCGCCAACTTGCAAGCTCTGCAGTGGCTTTGGCTGTGCTGATTCTGAGGCAACTTGGTCTGGATGCAAACGATCCAGGTTAGTGATTAAACGATGGCCCCATCTCAGTTCTGCTGGGCTTCTTCTTGCGGAAGTGCAGGGAATCATGCGTTGGCAGAGTAAAAAGTCTGCCAGCCTATGCTGCCAGTTGCCAGTTATGATCCTTTTTAAAGATTCTTTGGTTGTCTGGACCATGCGTTTCACTTGGCCGCTTGAGGCCGGGTGAAAAGGGGCCGAAGTGGCATGCCTGATCATGTTAGCCCTCAAAAAAGACTGGAATTCTGTGGTGGTAAATTGAGCCCCATTGTCTGAGACTATCACGTCAGGTAACCCACGCATGGCAAAGATCCTGCACAGTTCCTGGATGGTCCTGGCAGTAGTCATAGTTGGGAAAGGTTCGACCTCTAACCACTTAGAGTGACTGTCCACCACAATGAGGAACAGCTGTCCCTGAAAGGGTCCTGCAAAATCAATGTGGATTCTTGACCATGGGGCTTGTGTGGTTTCCCATCGGTGGACTGGAGCTTGAGGCATTTCTGGCCTGGATTCCTGGCAAATGTAGCAACTGTGTACTTGGGCCTCAACATCTTTATTCAACCCTGGCCACCACAGGTAGCTTCTCGTGAGTGCCTTCATCAGGACTATTCCTGGATGTCCCTCATGCAGAGACTCTAACACTCTGGACCTCAAGGAGTTCGGGACTATGACCCGATTCCCCCACAAAATGCAGCCTTTGTGAGCTGACAGCTCTGAAAGTTAGGCCCTGGACTAATGTCTGGCCATCCTGTGAGCACCCAGTTCAACACATGACTCAGCTTCTTGTCCGAAGCTGGCATAACTATGGGGGTTTCCCACCAACTGCTATCTACTGGCTGCAACATGCCTTGTTGCACCAGCTTGTCCAGCTCTGCATCAATTTTTTGTTTGAGGGCAAAAGGCACTCTGTGAGGCTTGATCCTTATTGGGGTTATGGTAGGATCAAGGTGGAGGGCAATTGGAGGTCCCTTGTACTTCCCTAAGTTAGGGCTGAAAACATCAGCAAACTACTGGCAAACTGCCAACAGGTCTGCTGCTTGCATTTTATTATTTATTATTTATTTATTTATTTATTAAATTTTTTATGCCACTCCTCTCTGAAGACTCGGAGCGGCTAACAGCATAAATAAAACAACATTTCAACATTTCAAAACTAAAACCAAAGCTAAAAAGCGTTTAAAAAAGACCCCAAACACATTCATCATTCACACACAATCACAGTCATCCCCAGGCCTGCCGGCATATATAGGTTTTTAGATTCTTCCGGAAGGCCGGGAGAGTGGGGGAAATGTGGACTTCAGGGGGCAGTTGGTTCCAGAGGGTGGGTGCCACAACAGAGAAGGCCCTCCCCCTAGGACCTGCCAGACGGCATTGTTTCGCTGATGGGACCCGGAGGAGGCCGACCCTGTGTGCTCTCACCGGTCGAAGGGAAGTATGTGGCAGAAGACGGTCCCATAAGTATCCTGTTCCAGTGCCATGAAGGGCTTTATAGGTAATAACCAACACTTTGAATTGCGCTCGGAGACCAATAGGCAACCAATGCAGCATGCGGAGAGTTGACGAAATGTGGGCACAATGTGGAAGGCCCACAATTGCTCGCGCAGCTGCATTTTGCACTAATTGTAGTCTCCGAACACTCTTCAAGGGTAGCCCCATGTAGAGAGCATTGCAGTAATCGATCCTCGAGGTGACAAGGGCATGTGTGACTGTGAGTAGAGACTCCCGATCCAAATAAGGGTGCAACTGGTGAACCAGGCGAACCTGGGCAAATGCCCCCCTCGCCACAGCCGACAGCAGCGTTGAAGCCTTTAAGCCATCTTCACTAACTTGGTTAGCCCTCAGATAGTTCTAAATTCAATAAATGTATGAATTCCACCTCTCGGGATGCGACACATCGAACTCCGACAGTTTTCCAAGCTTGGCCATGGTGAGTTGTCACCGACCTCTCAATGCCTTGTGCTGCTAAGGCTTCTGTATTGGTCCTAGGGACGGGTCCCTCAGGACGTGGGCCTCCAGTGTTGTTGGCAGGCAGAGGGGGGAACGTGGTTCCTACCAGGATGCTGAGGCATGGTCTCACTCCTAGTGACTTCTGGCTCTTTCTCCCTTAGCAGCACATCCCACCTTCATTGCACTGTTATGTTTCGGGATCGGTGAGGCATTGATGAGGCAATTGGTGCAAACAACAACCCATTTATTAAGTTAACACAGAAGCAGCACTAACTGCCGCTTAACCTCTATTTATACAGATCACCGCTAGGCGGCAGCCAATAGAATTAAAGCAGTATTTCCTGCTTAAACACAAGCTAACAAGTATGTAGACAGACAGTCTGGAGTTTAAACAGACGCAGCCATTTGACCATTTCCAATAGTTTCCAAGTAATTCACATCAATACATAACACTACATCTGTCCATTTAGAAGCTGAGATAGCGACTCGTACATATGTCAGCAAACCCACAATGTTAGCCTGGAGCCATCCATTACATCTGAGAATTCTACAACACAGAGTGTGAATCTGAATTGTGTAGCCAATGGAAGATTGCCTCTTCTAACGATCTCCTTGGAGATACTACTGGAAGCAACATTGTGGTCAGTGGGGCCAACCTTGATCTGCTGGTCCTAAGAAAGATTTTTGGAAGACTTTGCTAAATTGCAGGCATCCAACAGGAAATTTTTTTAAGCTTTTAGCATAATGAGGTAATTTATTTTTGTATATATGTGTATATGTATGTATGCATGCATGCATGCATTTAGTTAGTTAGTTAGTTAGTTAGTTAGTTAGTTAGTTAGTTAGTTAGTTAGTTAGTTAGTTAGTTAGTATGACCCCCCCATCTCTCTACCAAGTCACTCTGGGTGGCTTATAATACCAATAACCAAGGACCTGTCCGTTTTCCAGCAGTAAGAAATGGATTGGTTTCCATATTCTTCTCCTTTCCCCCCATCTGTTCAAGTTGCCAGATACAATCACCTAACTGGAAGCCTCAGAAACTTCTCCAAGGGCCAGTTTATGCAAAGATACAGGTAACTAATGAAGTTTAATTAGCAGTAGAAGTCATTCAATGAGAGAACAGACCAACCAGGTCCACATTTTACTCAAAAGCATCATTTTGTCAACCATAGTTTGTCACTGCAAGTTTGTTACTCATGGGTTATTAAGACACAATTGGCTGGGTTCACACAACATGCTAGACTAGAGGCCCCTTTTGGGCACCAGGATTGGTTCCATGGAGAGAAGTTTTTTCACGAACCGGAAGGTCCTGTGTGCTTCTTGCATTTTGCGGATGTGGCTTTGCTTGTTTTGCAGACCAGTTGCTAGCCTGGTACTGGTCCATGGACCAGGGGTAGGAGACCCCTGTACTAGACAAAAGCTGAACAAGCTAGCTTAGCTAGCTCATAGCTTAGCTAGAAGGGGAGATATTCTTGTTTGAAAGAAGAATGGCACAGTGTTCCTTCATTAGATCTTACAGCAGTTGGACAGTCTAAAGAGTAAAAAAACAGGTGTCAATGCTGCTGACATTGGATGTTCTTGCTTTGACAACAGATGGAAATGCAGCCATTTTACTCTTTTGCTTTTAGAGTTAATTGATGCTGGGAGGGGGAATGTGGATGAGAGTCCAGTTAGTCATAACAATAATAACTCAGCCATGGGAATCCAAGGTTGTTGTGCCCCGAGTTGATAAAGATTTGGTGGGCTGGAGAGCTGAGGAGAAAGCCTGCACTTCAAGCTAATTGGGAAATATGATTTATAACAGTTAATTGGAGGAGGGAATTGTGCTTTGTTACTTTGTGCTCAAGGGAGGGGAATTCAGTTTTTGGCTTTAACTATGTAGTGCCAATACTTTGTTTCTTGAATAAAAGATTCTTTAAGGTAAACAAAGTTCTCAAAGTTCTTTTGAAGAGTTTCATCGGTCGGAACCATAACAACAGGTTAATAGGGATCATAATTTATCTCTTCTTTAGCATCTGTAGCCTTGAATCCTCTGTCTTGCTCCACTCTTTGTTAAGCTAGCTTTGCTCACCTTAGACCAGGATTGTAAAATCTTTATACTCAAACCTTGTTGCAGCCCTCCCTCCAAATTGTTTGAAGCCTCTCCAGAAGTTGCAGCTAAGTTGTAATACTTAATAGAACAGTGGGAAACAAATGATTAAATACACAGACAGGAATTAATTTAATTAATTTACTTGTTGAATTAATTTAATATCATTTGAATCCAAATTATGTTGCTCTACTTTCTGGAAACAAGCTTGAATTTATCTGTCATTTTTATTATGTCTTGCTGCTCTCTCTCTATTACTCCCTCCCCCCTCTCTCTCTTTCCTTGCCACTCATTCAAAGGCCAAATTCAGCCCTGAGCTGGAAAAATATTATACAACACTATCTCCTTCACTAAAATATTTCCTGTCCTAGACCTTGAATCAAAGGGTTACAAACTTGGACGTATTAGGGCAGAGGTTCTCAACCTGTGGGTCGCAACCCCATTTGGGGTCGAACGACCATTTCACAGGGGTCGCCAATCAATGCTGTCCGCCATTTTTTTTCCTCAACGCTGTCCACCTTTTTTTTCCTTTTCCTTAGTTACGCTACTTTCTATTGTCTTTTGAATGCGAATAGACTCTATTCAAGAGACTATTCTATTGGCGTTCGAAAGCCAATATAAACTAAGGAAGTTTCGGTTTCGGAGCACATGGCAGAAAGCGAGACAGAGAACAAACGGCAGAAAGCGAGAGAGAACAAGCAAAAACAGTAAGTTTTGCCTGCTGCTGAGCTTCCTCTGCTTGGCTGCCTGCCGTCCGTCCTGCTCCCCTACCCATCTGCCCGTTCTCTGCTCGTTCTCCTCGCCCGTCGTCCTCTTCCGATTCTCCGCCTCCCTTTCTCGCCCGTCGCCCTCCGCCGATTTTCCGCCTCCCTTTCTCGCCCGTCGCCCTCCGCCGATTCTCCGCCTCCCTTTCTCGCCAGTCGCCCTCCGCCGATTCTCCGTCTCCCTTTCTCGCCCGTCGCCCTCCGCCGATTCTCCGCCTCCCTTTCTCGCCCGTCGCCCTCTGCCGATTCTCCGCCTCCCTTTCTCGCCCGTCGCCCTCCGCCGATTCTCCGCCTCCCTTTCTCGCACGTCGCCCTCCGCCGATTCTCCGCCTCCCTTTCTCGCCCGTCGCCCTCCGCCGATTCTCCGCCTCCCTTTCTCGCCCGTCGCCCTCCGCTGATTCTCCGCCTCCCTTTCTCGCCCGTCGCCCTCTGCCGATTCTCCGCCTCCCTTTCTCACCCGTCGGCCTCCGCCGATTCTCCGCCTCCCTTTCTCGCCCGTCGCCCTCCGCCGATTCTCCGCCTCCCTTTCTCGCCCGTCGCCCTCCGCCGATTCTCCGCCTCCCTTTCTCGCCCGTCGCCCTCCGCCGATTCTCCGCCTCCCTTTCTCGCCCGTCGCCCTCCGCCGATTCTCCGTCTCCCTTTCTCGCCCGTCGCCCTCCGCCGATTCTCCGCCTCCCTTTCTCGCCCGTCGCCCTCCGCCGATTCTCCGCCTCCCTTTCTCACCCGTCGCCCTCTGCCGATTCTCCGCCTCCCTTTCTCGCCCGTCGCCCTCCGCCGATTCTCCGCTTCCCTTTCTCGCCCGTCGCCCTCCGCCGATTCTCCACCTCCCTTTCTCGCCCGTCACCCTCCGCCGATTCTCCGCTTCCGTTTCTCGCCCATCGCCCTCTGCCGATTCTCCGCCTCCCTTTCTCGCCCGTTGCCCTCCGCCGATTCTCCGCCTCCCTTTCTCGCCCGTTGCCCTCCGCCGATTCTCTGCCTCCCTTTCTCGCCCGTTGCCCTCCGCCGATTCTCCGCCTCCCTTTCTCGCCCGTTGCCCTCCGCCGATTCTCTGCCAATTCTCGGCTGAAGATGGGGGGCGGTTGGGAGCAGCTCGCCCTCCCTGTCCATTTGGCACCGTCTGCCTTTCGCTTTCTCTCTCTCTTCACCTGGACTGGAGGGAGAGGGAGAGAGAGAGAAAGAGGAAAGAGAAAGAGGAAAGAGAAGAGAGAGAAAAGAGGGAGAGAGAGAAAGAAAAAAGAGAAAAAGGGGGAGAGGAAAGAGAAAAAAGATTGAGAAAAGAGAGAAAGAGAAAGAGAAAGAAGAGAAAGTGGAAAGAAAGAAGAGAGAGGAAAGAAAGAGAGGAAAGAGGATAAAAGAGACAGAAAAAGAAAGAGGAAAGAGGGAAAGAGGAAAGAATGGAAAGAAAGAGAGAGGAAAGTGACAGAGAAAGACCCTTTTGACATCTAAAATGAAGATAACACTGCAGATATCCTTTTTAACCTTTATATATATATACACACACACACACATTAAAGGTAAAAAAGGATATCTGCAGTGTTATCTTCATTTTAGATATCAAAAGGGTTTTTCAGCTCCAGTGATTTGTTTTCGGTGGGAAATGGGTCCAAGTGGCTCTTTGAGTGTTTTTGAAAAACACTACCCCTGGGGTGGGTGGACTCCCATGTGCTATTAACTTTGTTAGCAAATGGGAGGGGAGGTTGAACAAAGTGGCTTCATTTATTCATTCATTTATTGCACAATAAAATTATTTGAAACCAACATTTTGTGCTATTCTAATACACAACTGCACAAATATACATGTAATCTCTGAGGCTATCACATCTGGGCTACAAAAATTTGGTTAAAGCATTCTTGTTTGCTGATATTTATTTCCTTTTATAAACTGCTTTGATTCTTCCATTTATTGTGGTTTAATACTTCAATTTATTTCCTTTTATTCCCTTAAAACTAGTTTGAATCTTCCATTTGTTGCCATTTATTCTCTTAAAATGGATTTAATTGTTTTGTTTATTTCTGATCCACGAAACCTATAACCTCCATGCCATTTCTCACTCTTCTTATTTCTTTCTGCTTTGCTTTTTATTCCCTCTCTTTCATATATTTTCTTTCATCTTCGCTGAAAGAAAATCCCTCCAGGTCCCCACTATAATCTATGGTTCAAATGAAAGCAGCCTGTTCTTAAATATCATTTACTAACTTTCTGTAAATTTTGGTCCCACATTTAAAGGCAGGGTAAACATGCATTAAAATACATGCATTAAAATACATGCAGCATTAATGGTGGCCGGGGCTGTCTTTCTTGCCACGCCCACTTGGCCACGCCCACTTGGCAGCCACGCCCACTTGGCGGCCACGCCCACTTGGCGGCCACGCCCACTATGGTTGGGGGTCACCACAACATGAGGAACTGTATTATGGGGTCACGGCATTAGAAAGGTTGAGAACCACTGTATTAGGGAATACTAATAACAATAATAATAATAATAATAATAATAATAATAATAATAATAATAATAATAATAATAATAATAATAATAATGTTGGAAGGGACCTTGGAGGTCATCAAGTCCAACCCCTGCTCAGGCAGGTAATCCTATACCATTTTGGACAAATGGCTGTCCAGTTTCTTCTTAAAAACTTCCAGTGTTGGAGCATTCACCTCTTCTGGAGGCAGGTTGTTCCACTGGTTAATTGTTCTAACTGTCAGGAAGTTTCTCCTTAGTTCTAGGTTGCTTCTCTCCTTGATTAGTTTCCATCCATTGTTTCTTGTCCTGCCTTCAGGTGCTTTAGAAAATAGCTTGACTCCCTCTTCTATGTGGCAGCCTCTGAGATATTGGAACACTGCTATCATGTCCCCCCTCGTCCTTCTCCTCATTAAACTAGACATACCCAATTCCATCAACCTTTCCTTATATGTTTTAACCTCCAGTCCCCTAATCATCTTTGTTGCTCTTCTCTGTACTCTTTCTAGAGTCTCAACATCTTTTTTACATCGTGGTGACCAAAACTGGATGCAGTATTCCAAATGTGGCCTTACCAAGGCATCATATGACAGAATCCAGAGAGGGCAGAAATGGGGTTTTCCATAGTCGATAACTAGAGATGAAATATAATTGGATTCTGACATCCTGCCCCCTTAAAAATAAGATAGATCCACCTGAAAGAAAACAAAACAGGTATAAAAGTTAGTCAGGCTTGTTAGGATACTCTGTGTGAAACTTTTTTAATAGCTTCAGGGCTCTGACATGACATTTATGGACCCACTCGTTTTGTGAGGCAGGGAGGTGTTTCCATGCAACGAGGTACTGAGTCGCTCCATGATATCTCCTAGAGTCTAGGATTTCCTTTATTCCAAAGTGTTGTTCGCCCTCCACCATGATTGGAGGTGGTGGTGGTGGGATTTTTGGCGTAACGATGACTGATGCTTTCTTTTCAGCAAGCTGCAATGAAAAATTGGGTGTATTTCCCTGAGATTTTTTGATAATTCTAATTCTATTGTTACTGGGTTTATGATTCTTTTAATTGGAAAAGGCCCTATATATTTTGGTCCAAGTTTTTTTACAGGGTTGTAGGGACTTTAGGTATTTTGTAGATAAGTACACCATTTCTCCTATAATGAATGGTGTAGGCTCAACCCTTTTTTTATCGGCTTGTGCTTTGTATGCCTGCCTAGCTTCATCTAGTGCTTTTCTAACTATTGGTCAGGTGTTTTGTAATTGTTCCATCCATTCTTTCAGTGATGGGATCGCTGGTTCATTTGGGGTTAATTCTGGCATGGGGTTGAAACTTTGACCAGTGGCTATTTAAAAAGGAATGTAACCTGTGCTTGAGTGGACTGCATTATTGTAGGCAACTTCTATGAAAGGGAGTAAGTCCGTCCAATCGGACTGTTGAAAATTAAGAAAGCATCTTAAATATTGCTCAAGTACTGAGTGACACCGTTCTGTTTGTCCATCTCCTTGTGGGTGGTGGCTAGATATCAGTCCCTGAGTGGTCCCTAAGAGGGATAAAAATTTCTTCCAAAATGCATATGTAAATTGCACTCCCCTATCAAAGATGATGCGTTGGGGTGCCCCGTGCAATCTGTAAATGTGCTGGATGAAAAGTTTCGCTAAGGCTTTTGCAGTGGGAATCTTTTGGCAAGGGATAAAGTGCACCTGTTTGTTAAACAAGTCCGTGACCGTCCAGACAACAGTAGTCCCATTTCTTTCTGGTAATTCCACTATAAAATCCATAGCGATTTCCCTCCAGGGGGCTGAGGAATTTGCCACTGTTTGTAACAGTCTGGGCGATTTCCCTTGGAACCTCTTTGCAGTTGCACACTTTGGGCAGCTGGCCACGTAACTTTCTATGTCCTTTTTTATGGATGGCTACCAAAATTGCCATTTAATTAAGTGTAATGTTTTTACAAATCCAAAATGCCCTGCTGATTTTGTGTCATGGCAAAGCTGCATGAATGTGACTCTTTGGGTTGTTGGTATATATAACTTTTCCCCCACCCAAGGCAGCCTGTCTCTCATTGTGCACACATTTTTGTTTTTCTGGAACCATTCATCTGTTTCCAAACTTTTCTGGAATTCAATTCCGGTTTTGCTGCCCAGCTGTGGTTTTAATTTAGCTTGGGCTCTGTGGTTACTGGCACTGCCAGTTGTGATTCTACCATCATTGGTTTAAAGTCAGTGGCTTGCATGCTGTTATATTGGGGCATGCGAGATAGTGCATCTGCCAGGAAGTTCTTTCCCCCCGGTAAATGCTTGAGTGTAAATTGGAACTGGTGAAAATGCTGGGACCAGCGGGCTTGCTTGGGGTTGAGTTTTCTGGGTGTTTTCAGGGCTTCCAAATTTTTGTGGTCAGTCCTCTTTCTCCCATATGGGCCAGCGCTGTTCCATTTCCGTGAGTTTCTTGGAACTATACGCAATACCCCTTCATTGTTTTCTTGTAATAGTACAGCCCCCACTGCCACATCACTTGCATCCGCCTCTATTACGAAGGGCTTATCCATGTCTGGGTGCCTCAGTACTGGTTCAGCAGAGAAAAGTCTCTTTACTCTCTCAAACGCTGCTTCGCACTCCATTGTCCATGTTAGTGGCTGGCTAGGTTTTACTGAGGATGCTCCCTTCATTTTTAGTAAGTTTGTGAGGGGCAGGGCTATCTGGGCAAATGAGGGGATGAATTGGCGGTAAATGTTTGCGAAGCCCAGGAAACTTTGCAGTTGCTTTCTTGTGCAGGGTGGTTCTAAAACTGCTCTGACCTTCTCTGGGTCCATTTCAATGCCCTGTGGGGATATGCGATAACCTAGGTAGTCTATTCTTTCCTGGTGGAATTCGCATTTCGAGAGTTTGGAATATAGGTGGGTGGCTCGCAGTTTCTTTAAAACCGCTCTGACTAGGTTGACATGTTCCTCTTTTGATTTGGTGAAGATAAGAATGTCGTCTAAATAAACCAGGGCCTCCTTAAATAGGTGCTCCCTTAGAACATCATTGATTAATTGCATAAATACTGCCGGGCCCCCTTGTAATCTAAATGGCAAGACTTTGAATTGGTAGTACCCCATGGGGCAGTTAAATGCAGTCTTCCATTCACCCCCTTCCTTAATTCTCACGCAATAGTAAGCTTCCCTTAGGTCTAGTTTAGAAAAAAATTTCCCTTTCGAGAGGTGTGACAACATGTCCTTCATGAGGGGCAGAGGGTATAGGTTGCTTTCACTGATTGTATTCAGGGCCCTATAATACACGCATAAGCATAAAGACCAGTCCTTCTTCTCTCTAAAGATGACTGGGGTAGCCACTTTAGGCTTGGCTGGCTCAATGAATCCCCTTTCTAGGTTTTTCTTTATGAATCTTTCCATTTCCTCCTTCTCCTTTGGGCTCATGGAGTATAATCTGGGCTTCGGGAGTTTTGTCCCAGGCTTAAGAACATAAGAACATAAGAATTCATGCTGAATCAGGCCAAAGCCCATCGAGTCCAGCATTGTGTGTCACACAGTGGCCCACCAATTGTACATGGGGATCTTGAGCAGAAGAGAAGGCAAAACCCTCCCTTTCCCTTGACGCCCAACAAATGGTACTCAAGGGAATCCTGCCTGCCTCAACCAACATAGAGGCGGCACATGGACATCCGTTTTAATAACCACCGATACACTTGGCATCCATGAATCTATCTAGCCCTGCCTTGAAGCTGTCAAGGCTGACAGCTGTCACGACCCCTTCTGGAAGTGAATTCCATAAATCAACGACCCGTGAAGAAATATTTCCCTTTATTTGTCCTCACTTTCTTAGCTATGAGCTTTAGGGAGTGCCCCCTTGTCCTGGTATTGTGTGATAGAGAAAAGAATTTTTCTCTATCCACCTTTTCTATCCCATGCATGATTTTATACACTTCGATCAAGTCACCCCTTAAACGCCGTCTTTCAAGGCTGAAGAGACCAAGGCATTGCAATCTGGTTTCATAAGGGAGGCGCTCCATTTCCTTGATCATTCTTGTTGCCCTTTTTTGCACCTTTTCCAGTTCCATTATATCCTTCTTGAGGTGCGGTGACCAGAACTGTACACAGTACTCCAAGTGTGGTCTCACCATCGATTTGTACAGAGGCAATACAACACTTGCTGACTTATTTTCGATTCCCTTCCTAATCATGCCAAGCATGGAATTTGCTTTTTTTTTTTTACTGCTGCTGCACATTGGGTTGACATCTTCATCGAGCTGTCCACCAAAACCCCAAGATCCCTTTCTTGGGTTGTCTCAGAAAGTTTGGTCCCCATCAGTTGGTAAGTATAATTGGGGTTCTTTGCCCCGATGTGCATAACTTTGCACTTGTTTAGGTTAAAATGCATTTGCCACTTTGTTGCCCACTCACACAATTTCGAGATATTCTTCTGGACCTCTCGACAATCAGTTTCACTTTTCACAACCCGGAACAATTTAGTGTCATCAGCAAACTTGGCTACCTCACTATTAACTTCTACATCCAGATCATTGATGAATAAATTGAAAAGTAAAGGTCCCAAAACTGAACCTTGGGGTACACCACTTCTCACTTCTTTCCATCCGGAGAATTGTCCATTTATTGCCACCCTTTGCTTCCTACAATTTAGCCAGTTACCAATCCAGGACAAGACCTGTCCTCTAATTCCGTGGCTGGAGAGCTTTTTTAGGAGCCTTTGGTGAGGAACTTTGTCAAAAGCCTTTTGAAAGTCAAGATATACAATATCAACTGGGGCCCCTTTATCTATGTATTTATTTACACCCTCAAAGAATTCTAACAAGTTAATAAGTTAGTAAGGCTTGAATTCAATGGCACAGTCTGTGGGTCGGTGGGGGGGGCTCATCCGCCCTCTCCTCACTGAAAACCTCAGCAAGGTCTCTGTATTCCTCTGGTATTTCTGGTAGTCCCTTTTCCTCTCCCATGGATGCTTCTTCTATTCTTGATTCTGGTAGCCCCCCTTGGGATTTTAAGTCCATAGGGTCCCCCTTTGGGAATTTGATTTGAATTTGAATTTGATTTCTGCCATCCTCCAATTCACCCAGGGGTTCCATTTTTTTAACTATTCCATCCCTAGGATCATTGGGCATTCCATGCCTGGGGTCACCACAAACGTTATGTCTTCCTCGTGTTTGCCCAGGGAGAGGTGTATTGGTAAAGTGGCTAGGGTAGCTGGCACCCCCCCTGCTATGGACCCATCTAACTGGCCAAATGAGATTGGTTGTTCCAGTCTCCTCAACGGAATGCCCAGATTCCCCACTAGCATTGGGCTATGAGGCAGCAGGTGCAGCCAGAGTCTATTAAGGCTTTCACCTTCACGGCTTCGGGCATGGGGGGAATTAATATAGTCACTGTCTTGAGGATGGTTGTGATGCGTCCACTTACCAGGGGTTCGCCCTCCGAGCTGTCGTCTGAGGCGTCCACTGGTCCTGCGGTGTAGGCTGGAGTTCTTTCCCCCTGATGAGCAGAGGTGGGGGATTCCACAGCCTCCATTATTCTCATGGCAGGTCCTTTTGGCTTACCTGGAGACTTTCTGGATTTACTGACTGGTGATCTGTCTGGGTTGTGCTGGGGGGCTTTTGAGCAACATTCTATAGCCCGATGCCCTTCTCTCCCGCACTTGAAACACCCCATTTGCTTCTTGGCTGTAGCCGATGGTTTCACTGGTTCACGTGTCAACTCAGGCGGTGAGCGGCTCCATTGTTTTCCTCAGTGGTGCCTCTTCAATATGTCGATCTCTGTTTCCTCTGCCAAGACATATCATTCCTCAAGTTGGTGTGGGTCCCCTCGGGGCAGGCAAGCATCATATATGTCATAAGTTAGTCTGTCTTTGAAATGGCTAAGGATGATGTCTTCCGGCCAGTTCAGTTTGCTGGCAATGGCCCGGAATTCTTGCGTATATTCAGCTACCGGGTGTTTGCCTTGCCTCATCATTTTTATCCTTTTGCGGGCTTTGCGATCAGCCAGGGGGTCCTCAAATCGCCTTCTCAGAGAGGACATGCAATGGTTGAAGTCATTGAGCTCTGGGGCATTGGAGTTATGCAAGTTCACCACCCAATGTGCGGCCGGCCTATCCAGGGCAGATTGCACGATCTGGATACAGGCTTTGTCACCACTGGGGATGTGCCGCCCGTATTCCTCCATGTAGCTGAGGACTTGGGTTAGGAAAAACCCCAAGCATGTTGGCTCCCCCTTGAATTTCAAATCCAGCAGCAGGAGTCTTTGAATGGACCAGTGCCATCGTTGTCGGTGGTAGTGTCTTCCATCCAGATCGCCATCTGTGGGTTGGCAGGGAGTGGGGACTACTGGATCAGCAGATGTTCCCGGGGCTGCAGGTTCCACTTCCCCCTCGGTGTCTCTCCCTTTGCGGCTCCTGGAGTTGGGGCAGCCATAGGGCTCAGAATTCTCCTCTCCTAGGGAGCTGAGAGTTCTCTTCATCAGGTCGATAGCTTTCTCTAGGATCCAGCCCAAGTACAGTGCCAAGCTCTCTTCCTCTTCACTTGCGTGCAGGGATTTCTCCATCTCCTGCTTCCATTCTGATTGGCTGGCCCCCCATCTCAGGGTCACCTTTCTTGATTTCTTTTCCCACTCGCCTTTCTTTCCAACGCCCATTGACCACCAAGGTTTGTGGTCCCGTGTCTCCACCACCTCTTCTCCTGAGGGATCTGACCTCTCAGATCCCAACATCTGGCAGAGTTTCAGTTGGGGCAGTGGCTCCCTTTCCTGGGAGTTTCCTCCCTTCCTAGCTCCGCCATCTGACATGGTTATTTTTGCAAAGTCCCCTGGCAAGTTTCTCCCTTCCAGGTGGACTAATTCTGCAGGTCCTGTCTAATGTAAGGATCCACCCCACTTTGCATCTTAAGAAGACAGAACTCTTGGAATATTTCTTCCAACAGGCATCCTTTATTAAGAGAAAATGGTTGCAGGCATTCTAGACAGGACCTGGGGCCCAAGCCCTACGGTTCAAGGTTTTAAGGGGTCCCAAGCAGCCCCACCCCACCATCTTTCCAACGACAATCCCAGGCATTACATTTCCACCCCCTTTTTCCTCACTGCCAATGGAAGGGAGACTTCAGAGGAACAGATGAAAGCTAATGGCCCCATTGTTATGATTTAGTCCTTTTGGTGGTATCCACATTCAATTCCTTTGAAGTTGTACCGAAGGAAGTGAGGGCCATAAAACCCCTTTGTTCACCCCCCTTCCCCTTAATCGTATGACAGAATCCAGAGAGGGCAGAAATGGGGTTTTCCATAGTCGATAACTAGAGATGAAATATAATTGGATTCTGACATTAGCATAGCAAATTCCAGACAACTTATTGATTGGAAAAATTAACATATGTTGATGAAAAAAACCCAATAAAATCTTTATTAAAAAAAGAAGTTTATTTTCATCCTTCCTATTCTTTTTTGATGGCTCCCCAAAAATATTCACTTCGCCATACCTTCAGGACTGCCTGCTGTGCAGCAAATGCTTCTCTATTCAATGGCAGGGGCAGCAATTGCCAGGGGAGGGGGCATTCAGGGCATGAGGCCATTGTGTGACATTCACTCCGGTTATTTATACATTTACATGGTAACTTCATGCATTCTAGGTGGCTGATCCATAGTCACAAAAACATTCTTCTGGGCACCAGGGACAAGTTCCATGGAGAAAGGTTTTTCCACAGACCAGAGAGGGCATGGTTTTGTGTGCTGCCTGCATCCCACAGATGGGGCTTTGCTTGTTTGTGCAGACTGATTGTTGGCATGCCTCGGCCCAGTACCGGTCCACAGATTGGGGGTTGGGGACCCCTGATCTAAATGCTGATCCTGGATCAAAGTCTCTCAGTTATGTGTGACTTCCCTATATGAAGGTTTGCAAGAAAAGTATGATTGCCACAACTCTCCCTAAGGGTAACAAGGAAAAGGCTAGCCTGATTTTGGTGTGCAAGCTGTACCAAAGTAGGATGCAGTGACTGATAAGATCATCTGTGAGGCCCTTGCCCTGCTAACTTTCTAGAGAGAGAAATGTGTGAAAACTTGAGTTTGTAACCATCATGTGGATCGATTGTAACTGGGTTAGATGCTCCCACAGATAAAGAGGCTCTGAGCCTCATGGTTGTATAGATCGCCAGAAACTTAAACTGAGCCAAGAAGATCCTGCATCATTCTAGAATAGAATAGAATAGAATAGAATAGAATAGAATAGAATAGAATAGAATAGAATAGAATAGAATAGAATAGAATAGAATAGAATAGAATAGAATAGAATAGAATAGAATAGAATAGAATAGAATAGAATAGAATAGAATAGAATAGAATAGGAAGGGACCTTGGAGGTCTTCTAGTCCAGCCCTCTGCTCGAGCCAAAGAACCTATACTATTTCAGACAAATGACCATCTAGTCTCTTCATAAAAACCTCTAGTGATGGAAAGTCCATGATTTCTGGAGGCAAGCTTTTCCACTGGTTAATTGTCTTCACTGTTAGGAACTTTCTCAATTCCAAATTGCTTCTCTCTTTGGTCAGTTTCCAACCATTGTTTCTTGTCTTGCCCTCTGGTGCTTTGGAGAATAGTTTCATGCCCTCTTCTTTGCTGCAGCCCCTCAAATACTGGAATACTGCTATCATAAAGCCCCTGTTTCTTCTTTTCTTTAGACTAGCCAAACCCAAGTCCTGCAGCCGTTCTTCATATGTTTTAGTCTCCAAGCCTTTGATCATTTTAGTTGCTCTTCTCTGAACTTTTTCCAAGGTGTCAACATCTTGTTTGTAGTATGGTGACCAAAATTGGTTGCAGTATTCCAGGTGTGATCTTACTAGGATTTTATAAAGCAGTACTACCGGTAATACTTTGTGTAATCTTGATTCTTTTTTTAAAATAATATTTAATTAGTTTTCCAGTTTTACATTTAAGTATTTGGTAAGCAATGTGGTGATTGGGTTGGTCAATAATTCAATAACAAAATCTTTAGTTCATATCTCAGGTTACATCATCAAATATTTCTTCTCTATTTCCCTTAACATTTGCTATATCATATTTAAGCTAATACATTTCTAATTGCATCAAACTCAGTTAAAACTTCATTATCACATTTATCAATACATTTTTGCTTATACATATCCATATTCTGTTTTTAAGTTTTACCTAATTTTTAGTTTTTAATTACAGTACTCCAATTTAACCTTTAATATCCATAGTATTTAAGTTTCGGGTAACCCAAATTTCCTTTATCTCACTACATAAAAGTTATAATATCTAAAATACACATATTACTTACTTAAATATATTCTTATTTTAATTCACAAACATTTTCTATTTCTCATCCTAGTACATCACCACTTAATAATGGAGTATCCTTTGTTATCTCAAGTCCATCATCTATATTGTCTGGGCTAAACAATAATTCAAAGTTATTTCCTAATGGTTAATTTTCATTTCCCTTGTAAGTCTAAGTCCTCAATATTACACCAATTAATACCTTATTTTTTTATTATTTTCCAACAATTTTTAAATCTAATAATCAAATTTCCCCTCATTTAAAATCTCCCTTTAGCCCATTAGTTAAGACTTTAGGATCCTCTCTAATAAATCAAACGACCCCATTTTTTAAACCCAACTCTAGCTTTCTTATTATGCCAACCAGGCTTCCATACCAATGCTTTTAGATCATCAAATAGATATCACTTCATTCTTGTACAAGTTACTTGAATTAAAGGAGACCATCTAGTTGTCAGTTTTCTGGAGGGACTGGCCCATTTATAATCATTAAGTTGTCGCCCTAGTGCAGGAGTCTGCAACCTTAAACACTCAAAGAGCCACTTGAACCTATTTCCCAGAGAAAAGAAAACACTGGGAGCCGCAAAGGGGTGGGCAGCTTCATTGAAGAGTTTAATTAAAAAGAAATAGAGGCTGCTGTGCATGAATTCTCTCTCTCTCTCTCTCTCTCTCTCTCTCTCTCTCTCTCTCTCTCTCTCTCTCTCTCTCTCTCTCTCTCTCTCTCTCTCTCTCTCTCTCTCTCCCTCTCTTTCCTCTCTCTCTCCCTCTCACTTTCCTCTCTCTCTCTCTTTCTCTTTCTCTCTTTCCTCTCCTTCTCCCTCTCTTTCTCTTTCTCTCTTTCTCTCTCTCTTTCTCTCTCTTTCCTCTCCCTATCCCTCCTCTCTCCCTCTCTCTGATCTTCTGCTCACCTGGCAAGCTGGCTTCAGGCTCTTTTCCAACAAGCTGACACACATTATTGGGCTGGCTCTCTCCTGCCCTTCCTGCTTCCTGCTTCCTGCAGAGATGCAGCAAAGGAGAAGCTTGTCCACTCGTCAGAACAGCGTGAGGCTACTCTTTTTTTACATGCACACAGAGACAGAGAGAGAGAGAGAGAAGGGAAATGCAAGTGCCTCTCTCTCTCTCTCTCTCTCTCTCTCTCTCTCTCTCTCTCTCTCTCTCTCTCTCTCTCTCTCTCTCTCTCTCTCTCTCTCTCTCTCTCTCTCTCTCTGCAAAAGGCAGAGGAGGCTAGGAGCCACAGGAGAAGACTCAAAGAGCCATATGCGTCTCCAGAGCCGCAGGTTGCCAACCCGTGTTTCTTCTGGTTTAGGTAGAAAGTCATGTCCAATTTTGTAGTAGTTATTTGATTGTCTAAGTTTTCAGTAAGCTGTACTTGTTGATCTTCAAAGCCCTCCGTCTTGATATTTATTTATTTATTTGTTTGTTTGTTTGTTTGTTTATTTATTTATTTAAACTTATATGCCGCCCTTCTCCTAGGACCCAGGGTGGCTTACAATAACAATACAATAAAATTAATTACATTCATACAGCATACAATCACAGTCAACACACAGTCGCTGATGGAGGGACATTCCTAGGCCCAGGGGCAGAGTGCACTTCATACGCCCCAAGTCTGTCGGCATAAATGTGTCTTCAACAATTTCCGGAAAACTAGGAGGGAGGAAGCAGTACAACCCTCTGTGGGAAGCTGGTTCCAGAGGGCTGGGGCAGCAACGGAGAAGTCCCTTGCCCTAGGCCCCGCCAGATGACATTCCCTAACAGACGGGACTCATAAGGAGGCCAACCCTATGTGCCCTAACCAATCGCTGGGATTCATGAGGCAGAAGACGGTCCCGCAAGTATCCTGGTCCATTGCCATAAAGGGCTTTATAGGTCATAACCAACACTTTGAATTGTGTTCAGAGACCAATTGGTAGCCAGTGCAGCTCACGGAGAGCTGGAGTGATATGAGCATGTCTTGGGAGACCCAAGACGATTTGCGCGGCCGCATTCTGGACTACTTGCAGTCTCCGGACATTCTTCAAAGGTTGCCCCATGTAGAGAGCATTACAGTAGTTGAATCTCGAGGTGACAAGGGCATGGGTGACTGTGAGGAGTGACTCCTGGTCCAAATAGGGCCGCAACTGGTGCACCAGGTGAACCTGGGCGAATGCCCCCCTCGCCACAGCCGAAAAATGATGTTCTAGACTTAGCTGTGGATCAAGGAGGACACCCAAGTTGCGAACCCTCTCCGAGGGGGACAAAATTTCTCCCCCCAGGGTAATGGATGGACAGTTGGAATTGTCCTTGGGAGGCAGAGCCCATAGCCACTCCGTCTTGTCGGGATTGAGTCTGAGCCTGTTGGCACTCATCCAGACCTCAACAGCCTCCAGGCACCGGTTCATCACTTCCACTGCTTCGCTGTAATGACACGGGGTAGAGATATAAAGCTGAGTATCATCAGCATATTGATGATAACTCACCCCGTGTCGACGGATGATCTCACCCAACGGCTTCATGTAGATGTTAAAAAGCAGAGGTGAGAGAACAGACCCCTGAGGGACTCCACATGGAAGAGGCCTCGGAGCCGATCTCTGACCTCCTGCGAACACTGACTGCGACTGGCCAGAGAGGTAGGAGGTGAACCACCATAAAACGGTGCCCCGCACTCCAAGCCCCTCCAACCGGCGCAGAAGGATACCATGGTCGATGGTATCGAATGCCGCTGAGAGGTCAAGAAGCACCAGGATAGTGGAGTAGCCTCTATCCCGGGCCCACCAGAGATCATCGGTCAGTGCGACCAAAGCAGTTTCTGTGCTGTAACTGGACCTGAACCCGGACTGCTGAGGGCCCAGATAATCAGCTTCATTCAAGGACCATTGGAGTTGGAGTGCCACCACCTTCTCGACAACCTTCCCTAAAAAGGGAAGGTTGGAGACTGGGCGATAATTATTTAAGACTGCCGGGTCCAGGGAAGGCTTCTTGAGGAGGGGGCACACAAGTGCCTCCTTTAAGGGAGCCAGAAAGGACCCCTCCCTCAATGAAGCGTTAGCAACAGCCTGGACCCAGCTCCGTGTCACCTCCCTGCTAGCCGAAACCAGCCAGGAGGGGCACGGGTCCAGTAAACAGGTGGCAGAATTCACGGCTCCAATGGCCTTGTCCACATCATCAGGAGTTACCAGGTCAAACTCATCCCATTCAACAGGACTAAGACGGACCTCTGTCATCTCGACTGACTCATTGTCAGCCGACACTGCATTCCAATTGGAGTCCACGTCAGCCCGGATCTGAGCGACCTTGTCTGTGAAAAAGATGTTAAATTCTTCAGCATTGCCCTGCAAAGGTTCCTCCCTCCTCCCCGTATCAAGGAGAGAGCGAGTCACCTTAAACAGGCAGCCGGATGAGATTCCACAGACGCGATCAATGCGGAAAGATACTGAGATCTTGCCGTAGTGATCGCTTCCAAATAGGTCTTAATATAAGCTATCAATTTGGTTCGATCAGATTCGGATCTGCTTTCCCTCCATTGCTTCTCTAAACGTCTCTTCTGGCGCTTCATCCCCCTGAGTTCCTCGGTAAACCAAGGAGATCTCCTGGGTCTGCTACCACAGAGAGGTCGCAATGGCGCAATCCGGTCTAGAGCCCCTGTAGTGGCCATATTCCAGGCCATCACTAGGGACTCCGCCGAACTGTGTACGAGCAAATCCGGCAGATTACTTTCTTCTGCTTCTGTTGTCTTTTGGGTTGTAAGTTCTTTAGTCACAATCAGGGTTTCACTTTGTGGATTTAAGCTGGCACTTTGGTCTTTCAGTCTGAGTTTGATTATCTCGGTGGCTTCAAGAATTTTTTCAAGTATAAGTTTGTAGTCAAGCGACATCTGTTGCTGGTCTTCCTCCATTTCTGACATAGTTATAGATCAGCGGTTCTCAACTTGTGGGTCGCGACCCCATTTGGGGTCGAACGACCATTTCACAAGGGTCGCCAATCAATCAATCCCTTTCTCGCCCGTCGCCCTCCGCCAATCTCTGCCTCTCTTTCTCGCCCGTCGCCCTCTTCCGATTCTCCGCCTCCCTTTCTCGCCCGTCGCCCTCCGCCGATTCTCCGCCTCCCTTTCTCGCCCGTCGCCCTCCGCCGATTCTCCGCCTCCCTTTCTCGCCCGTCGCCCTCCGCCGATTCTCCCCCTCCCTTTCTCGCCCATCGCCCTCTGCCGATTCTCCGCCTCCCTTTCTCGCCCGTCGCCCTCTGCCGATTCTCTGCTTCCCTTTCTCGCCCGTCGCCCTCCGCCGATTCTCCGCCTCCCTTTCTCGCCCGTCGCCCTCTGCCGATTCTCCGCCTCCCTTTCTCGCCCGTCGCCCTCTGCCGATTCTCCGCTTCCCTTTCTCGCCCGTCGCCCTCCGCCGATTCTCCGCCTCCCTTTCTCGCCCGTCGCCCTCCACCGATTCTCCGCCTCCCTTTCTCGCCCGTCGCCCTCCGCCGATTCTCCGCCTCCCTTTCTCGCCCGTCGCCCTCCGCCGATTCTCCGCCTCCCTTTCTCGCCCGTCGCCCTCCGCCGATTCTCCGCCTCCCTTTCTCGCCCGTCGCCCTCCGCCGATTCTTCGCCTCCCTTTCTCGCCCATCGCCCATTAAAGGTAAAAAAGGATATCTGCAGTGTTATCTTCATTTTAGATATCAAAAGGGTTTTTCAGCTCCAGTGATTTGTTTTCGGTGGGAAATGGGTCCAAGTGGCTCTTTGAGTGTTTTTGAAAAACACTACCCCTGGGGTGGGTGGACTCCCATGTGCTATTAACTTTGTTAGCAAATGGGAGGGGAGGTTGAACAAAGTGGCTTCATTTATTCATTCATTTATTGCACAATAAAATTATTTGAAACCAACATTTCTAATGCACAACTGCACAAATATACATGTAATCTCTGAGGCTATCACATCTGGGCTACAAAAATTTGGTTAAAGCATTCTTGTTTGCTGATATTTATTTCCTTTTATAAACTGCTTTGATTCTTCCATTTATTGTGGTTTAATACTTCCATTTATTTCCTTTTATTCCCTTAAAAGTAGTTTGAATCTTCCATTTGTTGCCATTTATTCTCTTAAAACGGATTTAATTGTTTTGTTTATTTCTGATCCACGAAACCTATAACCTCCATGCCATTTCTCACTCTTCTTATTTCTTTCTGCTTTGCTTTTTATTCCCTCTCTTTCATATATTTTCTTTCATCTTCGCTGAAAGAAAATCCCTCCTGGTCCCCACTATAATCTATGGTTTAAATGAAAGCAGCCTGTTCTTAAATATCATTTACTAACTTTCTGTAAATTTAGGTCCCACATTTAAAGGCAGGGTAAACATGCATTAAAATACATGCATTAAAATACATGCAGCATTAATGGTGGCCGGGGCTGTCTTTCTTGCCATGCCCACTTGGCCATGCCCACTTGGCAGCCATGCCCACTTGGCAGCCACGCCCACTATGGTTGGGGGTCACCACAACATGAGGAACTGTATTATGGGGTCACGGCATTAGAAAGGTTGAGAACCACTGTTATAGATGGTCCTTTAGTGAAGGCTATTTATTAAACAAGAGTCAGTAGGTGTTCACCCCCACAATTCCTAAAAACCAATTTCACTGTCCAGCTGTTCTTTCAGTTTATAATCTCTCTTAGATAGTGCCAAGGTCAGATCTGGGCTGTGAGCAAGTCACTTGTCAAGAATAATAAAAAATAATAGATTGCTGTACCAAGCTTCACCACCAGATGTCCTCAATAGCATTTAAAGTCTTTTCCCCCATCGGGAGAAAATTGGCTAGGTTTTTATCCAATTTAAGTTCTTCTTTTTCTTTCTTCTTTTTTACAAGTAAAAACATAGCAGGTCCCAGTAAGAGTAGGAACTTTTTGGGTCCCCAGATTTCCCCCAAAAATGTAAATCCAATTATATTAAGTTATTATTTTCAATGCTTTGTTTTCCCAGGTAGTCAAATGCCACCATTTTAGAGGGTGTGTGTGGAGGGACAGTTCCTTTTCCTCTCTCCTCAGAAGGGGAAGAATTTCAAAAAAAAATTAACAGGAGAGTTACTTGGTGTATAGAGAAGGTAGAGTCTCACCCAATTCCTCCGTATTGCTTTTGAAGTGCTTGTTTGTAATTTTGGCTTCGGCTGGTAGCAGCTTAGTGTATGGGCCATGTTGATGGCTAGTCTTTTCCCCATCAGTTAGAAGAGCTGCCCCAGATCAAATGGGAGGGCTTCTGCCCTTCCGTGATCACTCGGGGATTCTCTTCACACTCGTCATCCCTCCAGGGAGACTTCCGACCCTTTTCAGGGTCCCCCGGCAAGAGAAAACTGAACGGCGGGGAGAACGATCACCCTGCACATCCGCCTGCACCACAATCGCAAACTGGAAGCCACGTGATCTTGATTCTATGCCTCGGTTTATACAACCCAGGATTGTATTAGCTTTTTTGGCTGCTGCTGCATGCTGTTGGCTCATAGTCAAGTGATCGTCCACTGTTCAAACTGTACCTTCCAAATAGTCTTCAAGGGTGACCCCACGAAGAGTAAATTGCAGGAATCTAAACAGTAGTTGTCATGTAGTCAGCCTCTTCTGACTACAACCCAGGAATTATTGCAACTGGTAGACAGACAGAGTTGGCCAATGACTCTTCTGACTAGGACCTTTAGCTGATGCTCTGGAAAATATTATGAGTTAAGGAAACTCCCAGTTTACAAACCTGGCCCTTAAAGCAGAATTAAAGAGCTAAAGATGGAACTAACCTTATTCCTAAAACCCTTTTAGCAAATAACAGCTCTACCTTGTTGGGAATTTAGATGTGATATTTTTAGCATTCTGATAATACAAAGTTGTAGATTACCTCTCCCAAAGCTTTACATAGTTATATAGATAAATGTATATGGCCATCCAACTCACATACAGGTGACTTTGGACAGCTTACAACATTAAAAATCCATAACATAAAACCCATAAACCCCATCCCTTCATCCCTGCCCCCATGATAGCAGCAACACTCAAATCAATCATTGAATTGGCACCATCTCCATTCCTGGTCCCCAGGCCTGCTGGCAAACCCACAACTTTGAGGTATTTCAGAAAAGCAATGATGTGGGAGCCAATTATACCCCTGAGGGAATATTCCATAGAGAAGGACCACTTTTTTGTGGTCCCACCAAATGTACATCCCTAATAGATGGGACCTGCAGCATCCTGGTGGCCAGGTGGATATAATAGGGGAGAGGTGGTTCTTCAAATAGCCTGGCCCCAGGGCTTTTAGGACTTTGAGATAATAAAGAGACTGGGGGAACAGCACTGTGTCCCTTTCCTCCCCACCTCTCCAATAATACTTACTGGAAAAGCCCACTCAGAATAGAGCAGAATTACAGTAGTGTAAAACAGTCTGGCGTTTACAGCATCATTAATATAATTGTTTATTTTGAACACATCCACCTCATGTTGTGATACAACGTGCAAACTCTAAGTGATCCTGAGATCTTTCTGCTGAGGAAAAGTAGCTTTTAAAAAGGTAGACTAACAAAGCTTTGTGAAAGTCAACATGACTTTGCGCAACCTTCCTAGAATTACTTGTTGCCATATACCATATATTTTTGTTTAAAGCAGTAGGACTTCATTTTAATGTTCCTTTATTCCATATTATCTTTAATGGGATAGGACGCTTAATTGGAAGGGATTTCTTTTTTAAAAAAAAATAGAAAGTCTGAAGTTGTGCAGGAGTCATAGGCAATATTTTACTTTTCATCATGAACTGATTGAAATATTAGGACAAAGAAGTTCATATTATATTGTGCTTCTAGTGGAAAAGCCTTGACTTGGGCGCCCATCACATCCAGAGTGGAAAAATTAATATTTCAGAACTTTTACTTTCAAACTTTATTTGAATGAATGGGAAGATTTAGTGGCTTTTCTCCTTTTTCTTTCTTTAGGAAGAAAAGGCTTGTTTGCATTTTAGCTTCTTTTTTTGTTTGCTTTTTTGGCCCCAAGACTTGTATGAAATTGCTTTTCTGTTCAGCAATGTGCTGAATCAATGGGGCCATTTCTCTTTCATATTTTGCTAATTAGATGATTTAAACCCCTTCTCTGGCTCATTGGAAAAAATGTTGATTATATACAATATTTGGCATTTTCAATATCACTACGTTATTAACCTTTGTTGTATAGTTTTAAATATCTGCATTTTTTGATAGGCTGTTGGTCTGCTATGCTGGAGGCTGTGTGTGTGTGTGTGTGTGTGTGTGTGTGTGTGTGTGTGTGAGAGAGAGAGAGAGAGAGAGAGAGAGAGAGAGAGAGAGAGAGAGAGAGAGAGAGAGAGAGAGATGCAAATGTATGCGTGTGCACACTCACACACAAAGCAACCGGCTCTCTCTTTCCTACTTTCCTGCCAACTCCTTTGGCATTTTGATCTGAACAAAACTTGCAATCAGAGGTTAGTTGAAATCTCAGAGACTGTAGAGGTAAAACACACACACAAGAATACATTTTTGCAGGACTGTTGTGGACACCAAACTGAGATGAGAAAGAAATCAAGCTTCTCCTCCTTGGGCTATTAGTCCAGAACTTATTTGGCCTTGTTTTTTTGTATATAAGAAGTCCTCAACTTACAACTATTCATTCAGTGACTTCAAAGTTATAATGGCACTGAAAAAAAGGAACCAACAACTGTTTTTCACACATACAACTGTTGCAGCGTTCCCCCATGGTCATGTGATCAAAATTCAGGCACTTGGCAACTGGCTTGTATTTATGATGGTTGCAGTGTCCCGGAGTCATGTGACCCCCTTTTGCGACCTTCTGACAAGCAAAGTTAATGGGGAAGCCAGGTTCACTTAACAACTGGTTTACTAATTTAACAACTGCAGAGATTCACTTAACAACAGTGGCAAGAAAGTTTATAAAATGGGAAGAAAACTCACTTAACAACTGTCTCGCTTGGCAATGGAAATGTTAGGCTCAATTGTGGTCATAAGTTGAGGACTACCTGTACTTGATTACATAACTGGTACATTTTCTTCCTGCTGTTTATTTTGTATGCAGCCCTCTGCTTCTCTCTCCATCCTATCCTGCCCTGATTGAGAAGGAAGGATTAATATCTGCCAATTTGGCACAGGATTTATACAGAGAGAGAGAGAGAAAGAGAGAGAGAGAAAATTTTGATTATGTGACTCTGGGGTTGCTGCAATTGTCATAAGTGTGAAAAATGGTCATGTCACTTTTTTTCAGTGCTGTTGTAACTTCAAACAGTCATTAAACAAATGGTTGTAAATTGAGGATTACCTGTATTTGGCAGGAAAAGGAGGTAATTACAGTAAGTTTCATGAAACCATCACTGCAATGGATTTGCAAATGGAAAAATTTAACACTTTTGACAAATTAGTTGTCCTGTCCAGCCTGGGAAGACATTTTATCTTAAACCCATAATGTGATTTATTTGACTTAGCCTGATGTATAAATCCAAGTTTGTAGATTATAAACTATACTTTCTGGTTTAATATTGTGTATAAACTGGCCCACCACAGATGTGATGGCTCAGCGGTTAAGACACTGGTTTTGTTGGCTGGAAAGTCAACAGCCCAGGTTCGAGACCCAAGGCACCATGCAATGGGATGATGTCCCATTTCTCGCCCCAGCTCCTGCCCACCTAGCAGTTTGAAAGCATGCAAATGTGAATAGATAAATGGGTCCCACTTTGGTGGGAAGGTAAGAGCATTCCGTGCACTTCTGCCTAGAGTCATGCTGGCCACATGGTCATGGAAATGTCTGCAGACAACATTGGCTCCCTCGGCTAAGAAATAGAGATGAGCACCACCCCCTAGAGTGGGACACAACTGGACAGAGGAAACCTTTATCTTTATGAACTGGCTCATTATAGCATCGACCATGTTTTTTAAAAAATTCGGTGCTTAGTCCAATTTGTAAAGTAATATTGAACAAAGGGATGTCCAACAAATGTATTGCTCTGAGAAAGAGGGTACCTTTGCTGCCAAGGATATTCAATCAATCAATCAGAATAGAGCTGGAAGGGACCTTGGAGGTCTTCTAGTCCAACCCCCTGCTATCAAGCAGGAGACCCTGTACCATTTCAGACAAGTGGCATTCTATTCTCTCCTTAAAATCCTCCAGTAATGAAGCACTGTTAGGAAGTTTCTCCTTAATTTCAGTTTGGTTCTCTCCTTGATTAGTTTCCATCCATTTCTTGTCTTGCCTTCTGTTGCTTTGGAAAATAAGTTGACTTCCTCTTCTTTGTGGCAGCTTCTCAAATACTGGAATACTGCTATCATGTCTTTTCTCTAGACTGGCCATATCTGGTTCCTGCAAGTGTTCTTCATATGTTTTAGTCTCCAGGCCTTTAATCATCTTAGTTGCTCTTCTCTGCACTTTTTCCAAAGCCCCAACATCTTTTTTGTAATGTGTTGACCAAAACTGGATGTTGTATTCCAGCATATTATATGTATGTGTGTGACACTAGTAGTCCAGGGACTACAGCTTTAGCAGTAAAAACACCCATCCATAAAAGATCAGTAGACCCACTAAGCTTCTATGGTCTTGTCTAATATAGATTAGAATCCTGCTTAGAGATGCGAGGCTCAGCTGGTCCAGCTAAAATTATCTTGTTGCTGATGTTTCTTAGAGGAAAAGAAAGCAAAAGAACAAAAGCATTTCTCTTTTCCCTCCTCCCTGCAGAAAAAGAACTCTCAAACTCTTCTAGTCTTGTTTGAACTTTATGAAATTGATTTTTCATTACTGAGAGAAGCTGCCAACTGCCGTGGCATTCATCTCTGCCTGCCAATGTGTAACATGTTTGTCTCAGCTGATAGCAGAATTTTTTTATTATTGTAATTATCACTTGAAAATTGGGTTCCTGCCATAGGCAGCTTAAATTAGACTCTGTACTTTTTTATATATCTATATTAACATCTTTAATCTGAGATCCCATCTCTGAGCAGTAATAAAACACGGCTGTTTGGTTGTGACAATCTGTTTGTACACAAACATTTTTAAACATCCATATTCATGTACGCATGGTATAGTACAGGCAGAGAACATGGTGACTCATATGATCAGAAGGCTGTGCAAGCCCACGTTCGAGACCCAGGAGCTGCCTTGGGGTGAGTTTGAGCTCCTGTCCTTCCTTTCAGCTCTTGCTGGGAACATGAAAAGAGTCCCCAACTGGGTGTCCCCAGGGCAACAGTGATGTCACCAGCTAATCCTTTCAATCCAGAAACATCTTGGTGCTTCTGACACAAGTGTAACAACACAGGAAGAAATCAGCCCGTTAGTTATTAACTGCTGGTCCAGGATCTACAAATGGGTAGAATCTGGGTGTGAAATCATTGGTAACCTCAGACCTTGAATTTAATGATCTTTACTTGATAATAGTTTTCAAAATATGCCGAGCTTCCACATTCCTTCTGCTGAATGGATTCTGGAAGGATGTCTTAAAATCTTGCCCTGATGACAATCCAGTTGGTATCATGTCAGGCTTGTCCTGTTGCAACCTGGCCTGCAACACTTCATCCCAGGAACAAGCTATGATTAGTCAATTTTATTACAAAAGTTACAGATCAACACAAACATTCTAGTGAGTACTTTCAAATGAGAAACCGACCTAAGGGCAAATTAGAATGGGAAAGTTCAGGTTCTTTTTCTTATAGTCTTGGGCTTGATTTCTTTGTCACCAAGAGGCAGACTGCATCTGCTGATCATTTTGGGAAATGGGTAGTAGACCTCTTATCAATGCGACTGTAATGTATTGAGTTAAAATTAAGAAGTTGGATGCTTAAACTGTGTAGTAACGATTAGCAGACCACGTGGTCAACAAGCCAGACTTTCTTCACAAGTGCAGCAGCCTAAGGCACCGAGGCACTTGCAAATGGGTGACCCAGTGTGGGCGTGCAATTATGGGCAAGGGGCACTGTGGGTGGTAGCTGTAGTTTGCAAGGTGTCAGAGCCGCTCTCATATGAAGTGGACCTGGAAGACGGTTGTGTGCTTTGCAGGCACATTGACCAGCTGCAACGGAGGCTACCAAGCCGCTCTTCCACTCTTGACTCTGCTCTTGGGGGGCAGGAGGAACATGATTGTGATCATGCATCTGAGTCTCCCAGCGAAAGTGAGACCTTGTGATTACCGAATGGGGGTTTTGCAAATGAGGCTGCTCCTAACTCAGGCACTGCGTCCACGGGACAATGCCCTCAATTGGCTTTTCATGCTGATCCGGTGGATTCTACCCCACCGCGGAACACTGGCTCAGGCCTACCGGAACAGGCCAACCAAGACACAGGCTTGGGTCTACCGGGGCAGGCCAGCCTCAGGCCATGGGGATGCTGCAATGGTCATAAGTGTGAAAAACAGTCATAAGTCACTTTTTTCAGCGCCATTGTAACTTTGAACAGTCACTAAACAAACTGTTGTAAGTTGAGGACTACCTGTATATGTATAATAATTAGTGCAAAGAAAGGACTTTCAATAGATAGGACTTTTGTCATCTCTTTGTGACAAGTTAGAGCTTTCAAAGCAGAAAGACACACATATACACATCTGCTGTAGAGCTGTGTGTATATGTGTATGTATATAGAACCAAAGAATCATAGAATCGTAGAGTTGGAGGGGACCCTCCCGGGTCATCAAGTCCAACCCCCTGCCCGAGGCAGGATTCTCTAAACCATCCCAGACAGATGGCCGTCCAGTCTCTGCTTGAAGACCTCCATCGAAGGGGAGCTCACCACCTCCTGTGGCAACCTGTTCCACTGGTTGATCACCCTTACTGTTAGAATTTTTTTTCTAACATCTAATCTGAATTTTTCCCCCTGCAGTTTCATCCCATTGTTTCTAGTCCTTCCTTGGGCAAGTGAGAACAGGGCTGATCCCTCTGCACTGTGACAGCCCTTCAGGTATTTGTAGACAGCTATCATGTCTCCTCTCAGTCTTCTTTTCTGTAGACTAAACATTCCTAATTCCTTTAACCGTTCATCATAGGACATGGTTTGTAGACCGTTCGCCATCTTGGTAGCTCTCCTTTGAACCTGCTCCAGTTTGTCAGTGTCTTCCTTGAACTGGGGTGACCAGAACTGGACACAGTACTCCAGGTGAGGTCGGACCAAGGCAGAGTAGAGGGGAATAATAACTTCACGTGATCTGGACTCTATGCTTCTCTTGATACACCCCAGGATCGTGTTTGCCTTTTTTGCAGCTGCTTCACACTGTTGCCTCATGTTCAATCGATGATCCACTAGGACACCGAGGTCCTTTTCACATGTACTGCTGCTCAGCTGGATTCCTCCCATACTATATGTGCTTTTTTCATTTTTCTTACCCAGATGTAGTACCTTGCATTTTTCCTTGTTAAATATCATTTTATTAGTTGCAGCCCATTGTTCGAGTTTCTCTAAATCTTTTTGAATCCTTTCTCTCTCTGCTCTGGTGTTTGCAATCCCTCCTAGTTTTGTGTCATCTGCAAATTTGATCAGTTTCCCCTCAATTCCCTTATCCAAATCATTTATAAAAATATTAAACATAACTGGGCCCAGAACAGAGCCTTTTTGCCTTTCATATCATCCAGTTTTCCTGATTCAGAATTCACTACTGTAAGCTGTGAGCCTGAATGACTCTCTGAACTCATGAAGATTTTATTTATGTGTAAGTCCTTGACTTACAATCATTCATTTAATAACTTTGAAGTTACAAAGACACTGAAAAAGTGACTTATGACTCTTTTTGACACTTAGGACCATTGCAGCCTTCCCATTGTCAATAGGATCGATATTCAGACACTTGGCAACTGGCCAGTATTTATGACTGTTGAAATATACCAGGGTCTTGTCATCCCCTTTTGTAACCTTCTGATCAGCAAAGTCAATGGGAAAGACAGATTCACTTAACAACCATGTTACTAATTTAAAAACTGCAGTGATCCACTTAACAGCGGTGGCAAGAAAGGTCGTAAAATGGGGCACAACTTGCTTAACAACTGTCTTGCTTACAATGGAAATGTTGGTCATAAGTTAAAGACTACCTTAAACTATTATAATTATATCCTTCTGCAATCAAGATCATACTATATCCAGCAACATTCCAGTGACATGGTATGGATGCACAGAGAAAAGAATTTGATATACACAAGTGATCCCTACAAGACTATGAATTCTAGTCCTGCCTTAGGTGCAAAGCTAATTGGATGACCTTGGGCCAGTCACTTGCTCTCAGGCCTAGAAAGAAGGCAAAGGCAAGCCAATTCAAGAATGCTACCAAGAAAATAGCAGGAATTAGTCTAGACAGTTGCAAGGAATTGACATCAATTCAAAAGCTTACACTTTACCAGTAATAAGCAACATAGATACTATTGAGCTGCTTAAGACTTATAGAAATCATTTCTCTCTAATTTTTTTCATCATTTTGACCCTCCACAAAGCAAAGTAGCCTGAAAGACTTGCAGAAAAGCTCAGTTGCCTCTTTTCTTTTGTTTTCCATTCAGGCAGCCACGTGAGAGGGGGGGTGAGTCCAAATTCTTTTCAAATATTTAATGTATAAAAGGGAAGGATGTCTTAAAAGGAAACCCACTAATGCATTTTTAATCCACATCTAAATGTGCACAGAGATCCTGAATATTAATGCTATCATTTCCATTCCAAACAAGTTTGGCATCTTGCTCTGCTTCTATCAATCAAAATAGACGAGGTCTTTGAAATATCATGGCTTGCAATGCAAAATGGATAAATATACAGAATGAATGCATTGATGCTAATGATAGGAAGAGGCACTTTGTGCTCATTTGTACTAATGTAATTTTTGCTCACAGCTTGAAACAAAGCTCTTCTAGTCTTCTAATTAATTTCATTAATATATGCCTTATCTGTCTTTCTTTGGGAGGGTTGAGCCTCTAATCTAGACAGGTGGCATCCAAAACAGACACCTATTAAATAAGGGTGAGGAATCTATACCATTGTACTACCATCCAATCCCATTTTTGTGGCCTGTAGCACAGGGGTGTCCAGCCTTGGCAACTTTAAAACCTGTGGACTTCAACTCCTAGAATTCCCCAGCCAGCCATGTTGCCTAGGGAATTCTGGGAGTTGAAGTCCACAAATCTTAAAGTTACTAAGGTTAGACGCCCCTGCTGTAGAATCTCTTCTAATTCAAAAACAGTACTGTTGTGTCCTGGGTCTGTTGAGGCAGCTCAGCAGACTCAGAAGTGTTGCAAATGGTCCCGGGGATTCCAAAAGCTGCCCGGGACCAGACTGATTGGCGCTGGCCTTGTATACAGGCACAAGGCACAAAAAGGGAGAATTATGATAGGCTGTTTGGGAAACTATAAAAGACCTGTGAGCCTGTTGCTTGTTGAGTGGAACTAGAATTGAATAAAGAAGAACTTGGTTGAAACTGGTTGTGCATGTTGCTTCAATGCTGCGAACACCAAGGCATAATATTGGCGATGAAGGTGGGATCACTGCAAAGAAGGAAACAACGCAAGGAACCTAGTCTTTACAAAAAAAGACCTGGAAGACAGGAAGTTGGCACCCAGATCAGCACTCACCTACCAGTACGCAAACGCTGGAGGTGGGCTTGGCAAACGGGCCTCTTCCCAGCCTGAATTGCAGTGAGGCTAACAGAAGCAAGAGATGTCAAAAATCGGGTGGCTGTCCAAATTCGACGTGTTGCACCTGGAGCATTGGAACTCTTACGTGGCCCGGGTGGAAAACTACCTGCGAGTCAACCATGTTCGTGAAGATGGTTTAAAGGCAGCAACCCTGCTGTGCATCTGTGGACAGGACACTTTTGATGTGGCTGAAAATCTAGTCGCTCCTGCGATGCTTGAGTCTGTAACATTCACGGACTTAAAAAATATGCTAAAGGATCATTTTCATCCGAAGCTATCCATAATCGCATGGAGGCACGCTTTTGAACAGAGGGACCAGAAGCCTGGTGAGTCTGCTGCTGAATTCATTGCTGTCTTGAGACAAGCCGCTAGGCCTTGTGAGTTCAAGGACCTGGAAGAGCGCTTACGAGACCGTTTTGTCTGTGGTCTGAGAAGCAGAAAGCTGCAACAAAAAATATTTTCTAAAGCTGAAGTCACTTTCCAAGATGTCTTGCAAAAAGTTGCAGCTGAAGAGGCCGCAGGAGGCACTATGAAAGCCTTGCGACTCGCCAAAAGCACTACAGCAGCTGCGTCCGTCCATCAAGAGGATGCTCAAGAAGGGTCAGAAGCGGATCCTGAAGAGGAGGTGAACAGACTTCACCAGCCAGCAGAAAGAAGGCTCAAAGGGCATCCCATCAAGGCCCCAGCATCTCCTCAGTGTCTCAGTTGTGGAGGTCGTCACAAGCAAGCTGGTTGCAGGTTCCGTTCTGCCATTTGCAGTGCATGTGGTAGGCAAGGCCTCATTGCCTCCGTCTGTTTGGGTCGTGAGAAGGTCCAACCTTGGGAAGAATTGTTTCAGAAAGGTACCAGGGTCCCCAGCCAACACAGGGTGGGTTTCTGCATGTCACGCAGGAGTATTCTGAGGAGAGGGACGCACAAGCCCCTTAAGAAAAAACTTCGCATTGATCTGAAGTTGCAGGGGGTTCCCTTATCAATGAAGTTGGACACTGGGTCCGCTCTATCCATCATTTCACTTGACACATTCAAGAAGATTTGTAGTAGAATTTAATCCTCACTGACTTCCAGAATTCCAAAGTCAGTGTGAAGGGGGAGGCTACACTCAGAGTGCAGTGTAAAGCTTTTGAAGGTTTTCTTGATGTGGTGGTAGTTGGGGGTGAACGCACAAGTCTTATTGGGCTCGATTGATTTGAGGTCCTTGGAATCCAGGTGACTGGGTTTCACAGTGTGCAAACATTGGGCCCTGCAAGGAGTTTGCTGATGTGTTTAGCTCAGAGCTTGGCTCCTACAAGGGGCCTCCCATTGCATTACGTTTAGAACCCACTATCATGCCCATCAGGATCAAGCCTAGAAGGGTGCCTTTTGCCCTCAAAAGCAAAATAGATGCAGAGCTGGACAAGCTGCTCCAGCAGGGTATTTTAGAACCTGTGGACTCTAGTCCATGGGAAACCCCCATAGTAATGCCTTTAAAGGCTAATGGAGAAGTCCGCATATGTGCAGACTATAAGTGTACACTGAATAAAGCATTGCAACAGCACACTTATCCAGTGCCAGTGGTGAGCCACATTTTGGCCTCCCTGAGGGGGGGCGCCTTTTTGCAAAACTTGATTTGGCACAGGCTTATCAACAGCTACCTGTTGATGAGGCAACTGCAGAGGCCCAAACTATTGTAATACATAGAGGGGCCTTTAAAGTTAAAAGACTGCAGTTTGGGGTCAATGTAGCCCCTGGCATATTTCAAAGTGTCATGGAATGCACACTTCGTGGTATTCCTGGGGTCTGTCCCTACTCCTGCTATTCATATTCTCTCCATTCAGGAGTTACCTGAATCTCCCCTCAATGCTAGGGACGTGGCTGCAGAAACTGCCACTGATCACATGCTCACACGCGTGCTGACGTGGGTTTTGTCAAGATGGCCTGACACATGTCCAGATGCTGTATTTCAAAGCTTCTGGCAAAGAAGACACAAACTGTCTACCTTTCATGGGTGCC
Organism: Bothrops alternatus; assembly: GCA_034064705.1. Taxonomy (NCBI): domain Eukaryota; kingdom Metazoa; phylum Chordata; class Lepidosauria; order Squamata; family Viperidae; genus Bothrops; species Bothrops alternatus. Next base: position 4,362,890 of record JARGCV010000230.1, on the reverse strand, counting down.
TGTTATGGGGTAGTAGAGTAGTTATTCCAGCCTTACTGAGGTCTAGAGTCTTGCCCTCTCTGCATGAGGGACATCCAGGCATTGTGCGCATGAAACCGCTCACAAGAAGTCATCTGTGGTGGCCTGGCCTTGATAAAGCTATCGAGGCCCAGGTACACAGATGCCAGGTGTGCTATCAGTCATGGCCTGTAATGCCTCACGCCCCTGTTCACAGGTGGGAGGAGATGCAAACCCCTTGGTCAAGGGTACATTTAGATTACGCTGGCCCCTTTCAGGGGCAATTATTCCTTATCCTGGTGGATAGCTATTCCAAGTGGCTAGAGGTTGTACTTGTCTCCTCCACTACTACTGCCAGGACTATTCAGGTGTTGAGAGGAATCTTTGCTACCAATGGCCTTCCAGATGTCCTCGTTTCTGACAACAGTCCTCAATTTACTTCTTTTGAGTTCCAGGCTCCCTTCAGGCCAACTTGATCCAGCACTCCACGTCAGCTCCTTTCCACCCTTCCTCCAACGGGCAAGCTGAAAGGATGGTGTGCCCACCAAAGACGTGCTCAAACGCATCACGCACAGCAGCTGGCATCACAGGTTAGCAGATTTTCTTCTTGCACACCACACCACACCATGCACTGCCACTGGGAAGAGCCCAGCTGAACTCTGCTGGGGTCACCGCCTCATCACGAAGTTGGACAGATTGCTCCCAGACCGAGTGGCTTCACAGGTGTCACAGCCGTGGGCACCTACGACACTTCAGGTGGGCGATCCAGTTTGGACACAGAACTATGGTCCTGGACATCTCTGGGTCCCTGCTGTCATCTGCAAGATCTCAGGGCCGCTATCATATGAAGTGACCTTGGGAGATGGCCACGTCCTTCAGTGTCACATCGACCAACTGTGCTGGCGGTTGTCCCCCATCAATTCCACCCCTGCCTCTGCTCTTGGGGGGGAGGGAGCCCAGGAACTTGGTCACACTTCAGGTCAAAATTTTGGGGCCCAGGAACATGGTAACACTTCAGGTCAAAATCCTGAGAACCAGCCTTATTGTTCCTGGGAATTATCACAGGTTGCTAGGAATTCCCCAGCAGTGGAGGAAGGGCATCCTCACAATTCAGTTATTGCTCCGAACAGGAAGTCCTGTGCATCAGCAATTGCTCCCAACAGGAAGTCATTCCGGGGGGTGGCTGGTGCATCCGCAAGAGCGCCAAACAGGAATTCCCCTGTGAAGGAGTTTGCCATAGAGGCGGCTCCTGACTCTGGCACCTCAGCCACCTACACAGGGGACTGGATCTACTGGGGCACTGCTGAAGCGCAGGTCACGTCCCAGACAGGTCGCGGGCTTGAGGGACAAAGTTCCCAGGAGCAGTCCATGGTGGATGGAGGAACCTCCACTCAACCACCGGGGTTGGGAATTTCCTCCTCTCCAAGGGAACCTGAATGGAGCCCAGAAGACTCCACCAGCCCATCACAATGGGGGTCACCTGTAACCTATGAGCATCAAAGTCCTGGTCTATCAAGTCTAACAGATGGGCCAGTAGGCCAGGCACCCTTAAGCACAAGTCCTGGTCTGCCTAGTGGGACAGGTGAGCTGACAGGCCAGGCACCCTCCCTGACCTTACGTGGGTCTCAAAAGGCAAAAGCCCTTCCCAAGCATCTGGGAGACTATGTGAGGTTTCTGTCATCACAAAGGAACCTTGCTGGTCCAGAATGAGATGTTGGGAACTTACACTTGGTAAAATACACAAACACTAATTTTATTTTGAAGAGCGGATTGTTTGAGTTAATTTTATTATTTTGTAAAAATAATTGTCTGCCTATGTGTGTTAGGCAGGGGAACAAGTGTACTTGTGTGTTTTATCCAAGGGGGAGGGGTGTTGTGTCCTGGGTCTGTTGAGGCAGCTCAGCAAACCCAGAAGTGTTGCAAATGGTCCAGGGGATTACAAAAGCTGCCCGGGACCAGACTGGTTGGCACCGGCCTTGTGCGCAGGCGCAAGGCACGAAAAGGGAGAATTATGATAGGCTGTTTGGGAAACTATAAAAGGCCTGCGAGCCTGTTGCTTGTTGAGTGGAACTGGAATTGAATAAAGAAGAACTTGGTTGAAACTGGTTGTGCGTGTCGCTTCAATGCTGTGAACCCCAAGACATAATAAGTACTGTATTTTCCCAGTATTTTGAGGTAGAAGCATATCAGAGCTTCCACGTGAAGTCTAAAACAGGGTTAATATAGTGAAAACGTCTTTTTCAGTTATTCTCTGCTAATAAGTATTCAAAGGTATATCCGTTTATGAATTGAGCCACTAGAGAAAAATACTTCCTCCTTTTTTTTTTACTGGTTCTCACTCAAAGAAAATTTGCTTCTGAAATTTCTTTCAGAGGAGGATTTAGATGATGTTCTCATGGAAGGCATGTGATGTTATTGTTCTTATCTAGTGACATGTTTGTTGGGTAGTAGAGAGGCTTAATACAGCAGAAAGTAGGAGTGGAGAGAAAACTGTTAAAGTTAAGAGTGCAACTTTTTAAAGAAAGTGTGATGCTTGCTGAAAAGAAGATAAGCTGTATTCAGGAAACAACATAATGATAGGAAAACTAAAGTTATTTACTACTCAACAGTTAAAAGCCTCTTACTGAAACTATCTGTCTGATGAGAACTCTACCAGTCTCAAGTGAGAGAGAGAAAGGAGAGAAAGAGGAAGAAAGAAAGTAATAACAACTCTGAGAAATGGTTTCATGAAATAAGCCATCCTGTTTAGTGGCAGAGAAACTGAAATTTTGCTGAATTTCTTCAGGATAAATTCTCCATCTGTTTATCAGAATATGGCTTACCATTAATGGTTCCTCCTTCCCCTTCCCCTCCCCCTCCTCCTCCTCTAGAGTTGATCCAAAAAATAATGGAGAATATTTAAAGAAAAAAATAATTCCCTGAGAGTAAGAAAGAAAACCACCCTCACTTTATGAGTCCAGCTCCCACGATTAAAAAAAACCTACCCCTTTAACTATAAACCACCAATGTTTTTGTGTTCTTAATATAATTGACACCATCATATCCTCACAGTGCAAACCCTGTTTATTTGAGAACTGGGATTTTAACTCCTGGAGCAGTTGGAGAGGGCAAGTAGAAGAAGCCCCTTTTAGAGTGATTGATTTTCAGCCTCTTGCAAGATCCAATTATTCTTTGTCTTTTGTTTTCCTGTAGAAGACACCGTGTTGCACAATCTGTGAAGAATCATTTATCAATTGAGCAAGACCTTGGCCATGCACATTTAACTACTAATCAGATACACACAGGCCACATGGGTAGACTTGACAGGAGTCAATATTTAAAGTACCACAGAAATATTTTCCACTCTAGTGGGAGAAGAGGGATTTTTACTGTTTGTTGCATTTTCAGAAAAAGATCATGTTTTTTTTAAAAAGGTTATTATAAACCTATGCAAAATTAATCTTTATTTAAAGTAGCCATGTCAAACCCACGGCCCAGCAATAATAATATGTGTGTAAGTGTATATATATACACACACACAACACTTCTATTTATATACATTAACTATATTAAGGAAGACAAAAAAGTCTGGATAGTAGACATGGCAGTACCTGGACAGAGCAGAAGAGAAGAGAAGGAACTGGAAAAGATAACAAAATACAAAGAACTGCAAATACAAGTAGAATGACTGTGGCAAAAGAAAGCAAAGGCAATACTGCCAGTAAATGTCTATGGAGATTCTCAGTCATCCAGGTCATAGTTATCCCAAAGGTACTTTTTCATGAGGCAACTAGACTTTCTTGTTTTTCTTTGAAGCCATTTTGCTTCTCATTCATTCCACATCTGCCTATCCAGGTCCTTGGGAAGGACTTGATAGGTGGACAAAAATGCCAAATCCAGTCGGAACATCTGTCCAGCTGTGCAACAAATCATGATATGCTTTATATATGCAGCCCAAGACAATTCCTCTTCACTCAGTGCAATCCAGGAAAACCAAAATTGATTGAACAACCATGATTTAGAGGACTGCCCAGTTTGGGTTAAAACTAAAGAACAATTAAGGGAGAAATCCATCTGCTGTTAGCTTGGGGGGTGGGGTGGGATGGGGTGGGGGTGTCACATGAGGACTGAGCATCAGTCTCCCTTTTTTCCCTATAAAGATTTAAACTAACCAAGCTAAGTCATGTTGAGCAAATGTGTAAGAATGCAGCTAATATCTAAGTCAGAGAAAATGGCAATAAAAATGAATTGTCTTGGTTTTTAAATATAAAATGTCAGACCTACAAGGAAATGAGATAGTACTGATGTATAACTGAATACATAAGGGACTGACATGAAATAAACCGATCATCTGTTTCTTAACTGTAATGGCTGCTCCAAACATCAAGTATAAAGGATCCTACCTTTGTGACTGGTCCCTAAATGGCTTTTAAGTTAGGAAGAAAAAAAAACACTTATGGAAATAGAGCTATTGTCTCTTTTCAAAAGAGATGATTATGGAGATTGAAGGACTGAGAAAAGAGAAAGCTTCTGGAGACAATTAAGTTGAAAAAATTCAGGTAGCCATATTGCATCCATAGCATTTCATGATTAGCAGTTTATTTGGCAAGCTTTTGTTATAATAGAAGATATCTGTTTAGAAACATGATTGTGTGAACAATTCCTTACCAAAAAACAATAAAGTTGCCAAATATGGAGACTTTTAAGCTATTCTTTGACATGCCTCCAATCAAAAGTAATGAGACATCTATGAATTGATGTCCAGTTGTAAATCTTTCCTGACTCAAACTGTGATAAATCTATGGTATGCCAGAAAACCTGCTCTAAAAATAAAAATAAAATGACATTTCACAGACAAAAAGGAAGACATGATTTGCTTTTTCCTAAAGCCCAGTTATGAAAGCCATGCTAGTCTCACCATCAATAGAGGCATCAGGACATCACATTTCATATGATTGTGTTTGGAAGGCCAGGTTACTAGTCAATGGTTGACAAATTCACCATCAGTCAATTTTAAAAGGCAGCTTTCCTGGGAACAGCTTACATCTTATGATGATACCTCTAATATTATCAAACACTCCTATCTGCCTATCTCAGGTCCCTGGGAAGGACTTGATAAGTGGAAAAAAATTGCCAAATCTAGTTGGAACATCTGGCTGGGGCTGTGTTGAACCATAATAATACTACTTTGAACACCATTGGAATTGACAAAATTATCAATCAAGTGCAAAAGGCAGCTTTCCTGGCAACAGCTTGCATCCTGTGATAATACTTGTAACAACATCAAACATCCACATCTGCCTATCCCAGATCCTTGGGAAGGACTTGATAGGTGGATAAAATTGCCAAATCCAGTCTGAACATCTATATGTGTGATGAACCATAACAAATATAATAATTTAGAGTTCAAACAGACAAGCACCTGCCATATAATACTTCAAACTTAACAACTGTTAATAAGAAAGACAAATATTCTGGATGTTAAGTTTGGTGCTTGGTGAGGCATCGACGAGGCAGCAGGTGAACAAACAACTCTTTATTTAAGGTTTAAACAGAAGCCTGGATAACTGCCGCTCCACCCCTATTTATACACTCAGCAACTAGGTGGCAGCCAATAGGATTCAAGTATTCATTCCGACTTTTAACACAAGTAATTAGCATGTGGACAAAAAGTCTGGCTCTTAACTGAGAGAGTCTTATGACCATTTTTTCAACATTTCCAAGTAATTCACCTCAATACATTACACCCCTTCCCCCTAGATAGTTCATAAGGACATTTGTTGAACATATTCCCTTAAATACGTTGGTGGCTTTTTTACCAGTTCCAAACGCCTTGGAACTGCTGGAGGTCCCCGGTCTGTCAGCTTGCCTGCCAGGCTTGGAAGACCGGGGCTATGGGACCCATCCATCACGAGTAAACTCGAGTGTCTGTGGCTGGGCTGTCCTGGAAGGCCCGAGCCAATGTCCACAAGTGGAACAGAGTCCACCAGTCCTGAAAATGGAACCATCTGCTGGCATTCCCCATTGGTTTTGGTATCAGTGGTTGGGACTGACTCACCAGACTCTTGAGTCTCGTCCCTTAGTCGGAGAGCTCCGCCATCGCTGGCAGCATCTGATGCACTACTGCCATCGTGCTGCTCCTGAGTTTGACTGTCACAAGAGTCATGAGTTATTGGATGGGTTGCTAACCTCCGCTGTAGTTGGTCGATGTGCCTGCATAGCACGTGACCATCTTCTAGGATCACTTCATACAAAAGTGGCCCAGTCACCTTACAAACCACAGCTACCACCCACAATGCCCCTTGCCCATAGTTCCTCTCCCAGATCGGGTCACCAACTTGCAAGTGCCGTGGTGCCGTTGACTGTGTTGCTTGTGAGGCAACTCTATCTGGATGTAAGCAATCCAGCTTTGTGATCAAACACCGGCCCCATCTTAATTCTGCTGGGCTCCTGCCCATGGACGTCCATGGGGTGGTGCAATGGCAGAGTAGGAAATCTGCCAGTCTATGTTGCCAGTTACCAGTTACTATCCTCTTTAAGGATTCTTTAGTTGTTCGAACCATGCGCTCCACTTGGCCGTTTGAGGCCGGGTGAAAGGGGGCTGATGTGGTGTGCCTGATCATATTAGTCCTTAAAAAGGACTGAAATTCTGAGGCAGTAAATTGAACCCCATTGTCTGAGACAACCACATCGGGTAACCTGTGTGTGACAAAGATTCTGTGCAGCTCTTGGATGGTCCTGGCAGTAGTCATACTGGGGACAGGTGCGACCTCTAACCACTTGGAGTGACTGTCCACCACAATGAGGAAGAGTTGTCCCTGGAAAGGCCCTGCATAATCAATGTGGATCCTGGACCGGGGGCATGTGTGGTTTCCCATCGGTGGACTGGGGCATGGGGCATCTCTGGCCTAGATTGCTGGCAAATGTGGCAGCTGTGTACCTGAGCCTCAATATCTTTGTCCAGCCCAGGCCACCAAAGATAGCTTTGCGTGAGTGCCTTCATCCGGACTATTCCCGGATGTCCCTCATGCAGAGACTCTAGTCCTCAGTGAGACTCTAGTCCTCAGTGAGTTTGGGACTACAGCCCAACTACCCCACAAGACGCACCCCCTGTGAGCTGACAACTCGTCCTTCCTCCTACTGAAACTCTGGAAGTTAGGCCCCGGACTAGTTTCTGGCCACCCTGTGAGCACCCAGTTCAACACGCGGCTTAGCGTCATGTCTGAAGTTGTCTCCACAGCCACGTCCCCTGCGTTAAGGGGAGATTCAGGCAGATTCTGGATAGCCAGGATGCACGTGGCTGGAGCGGGGTCGGGCTCTAAATGTGGCAATGGCAGTCTGCTAAGGCCATCTGCGTGGCCCATTTCCCTACCTGGTTTATGAGTCAAACTGAGATTATATGCTGACAGGAATATTGACTATCTCAACATCCTAGGACATGTGATCTGGGTTGTTTGCTTGTTCGTTGTGAACAACTCCAGAAGTGGCTTGTGGTCTGTTGTTGTTTTTTTTAATAAATTTTTTATTTTTCCAAACTCTTTCCGATACATATACCGTGATATTTATGAGATGTTAACATACATTCTTTTTAACATATATATATATATATAAGATACTTTTAATAAAATGAAATAAATACATACACATGACTTTTGGTGTTGCTCGCCCATTTCCCCTTTCACTGAATCCACACTCCTTCTTCTCTATCTTCTTTCCCCTTTCTTCTCTTCCCTACTTCCCTCTTCTCCTCTTCTCTTTCCTTCACCACTCTCCTCCCCTTTCTCCCCACTTCTCCTCTTCTCCTCCAACCTTTTATTTTATTTTATTTATTAAATTTTTATACCGCCCCTCTCCCGTAGGACTCGGGGCGGTTCACAACAGAATAAAAACATAAAAACAATAAATATTTAAAAATAAATTAAATTAATATTAATATTAATATTAATACAAGGCTGTTGCTAAAAACCTGTTAAAAACCCAATTCTAAAACCCAAACAGCCTTGTTTAAAAATTTTAAAACCCGAGGAGATCTAGGCCAGGCCGGCTTGATTGAAGAGATGAGTCTTCAGTTCTCTTCTGAAGGTGCGGAGATCATGACATGTCCGGAGTTCTGGGGGGAGCTCGTTCCACATCGTCGGTGCCCCCACAGAAAAGGCTCTCCCCCTGGGCGCCACCAGCCGACACTGCTTAGCCGATGGCACCCTGAGGAGGCCCTCTCTGTGGGAGTGAACTGGTCGATGGGAGGTATTTACTGGCAGAAGGCGGTCTTGTAAATAACTGGGTCCTATGCCATGGAGCGCTTTAAAAGTGGTAACCAGTACCTTGAAGCGCACCCGGAAAGCCACTGGCAACCAGTGCAGCTCGCGCAGGATAGGGGCCATTCGCACCCGCCAGGGTGCCCCCACTACCACCCGCGCGGTCGCATTCTGCGCCAGTTGAAGCCTCTGCGTGCACTTCAAGGGGAGCCCCATGTAGAGAGCATTACAATAGTCCAGTCTGGAAGTGACGAAGGCATGGGTGACCGTGCGTAGCGCGTCCTTATCTAGGAAGGGGCGCAACTGGCGTACCAGACGAATCTGGTAAAACATCCTCCCGGCCACGGCCGTCAGATGGTCCTCAAGGGACAGCCGTGAATCTAGGAGGATTCCCAAGTTGCGAGCCCTTCCCGTGAACCTTCCTACTTCCTTCTCCCCTCCTTTACTCTTTTCTCTCTCCTCTCCTTTCTTCCCTCTCATCCCTCTTCAGGTACAATTCAGGGGTAATGTCCGAGCAACTCCTCTCTCCAAATTTCCCTATCTGTATTATATACAATAAGATTAATTTTCTCTTACATTAATACTTCTATTTATCTAACCTTCTCGGTATATACTTCTATAAATATTTATACAACCTCCAGTTATTCAATACTGTGTCGCCTGGGTCTCCCTCTTATCTGCTCCTTCTTTTTCCATCTAAATTGATGTTAACTATCTTTTAACCATATTCTCTTTTCAGCCAATCATAAAAAGTTCCCCAGATTTCATAGTAATGTGACTCTGTCTTATCTTTAATTGTCATTGTTAGTCTATTCATTTCTGCACATTCCAGTATTTTCCCAATCACCTCTCCCTCTGGGGGGGCTTTCAGTGCTTTCCAATTTTGTGCAAACACAATCCTAGCTGCCGTGATTATATGAATAATTGAATATGTTTTCTCTTTATTGTATTTCCCTGGTAGAATACCCAACAGGAATATTTCTGGTCTTAATTCTATACGTTGTTGTATCATCTTTTCTATCCATGTTCTAATTTTATTCCAATATGTTTTAGCTTCTACACACGTCCACCACATATGGTAGAAGGAACCTGGTATCTGATGACATTTCCAACATTTAATAGACCTGTCCTTAAACATTTTAGCTAATCTTTCTGGAGACGTGCCATCTGTAAAACATTTTGTACATATTTTCTTTTTACGCAGTCGCCATTGTCAATTTACAGTTTCCTTCCCATAGTTGCTGCCATCTATCTAATTCAATTGTGTATCCAAAATTCCTTGTCCATTTTATCATTGTCTCTTTCACTTGTTCCTCACTTGTTTCAACTCCATATGTAATAGATAACTGTACATTTTTAATCCATTTTTCTTCCGTTTCTATGTGTATTTCATCTAATTCTGTTGTCCCCAAATTAACACCATCTATTTTAACATCTTTTTCATATCTAGATTGTATTTGCATTCTCATGTACCAATCTATCTTTATTCCTTGTTCCTCTAATTGTTGTTTGGTTTTCAACTCCCCCATATCTGTTAGTAAGTCTTTATATCTTATAATGTTTCCCATGTTAAACATATTGGGGTGTATTAGCGCCTTCATAGTTGAGAGCCAATTTGGAATCTTCAAATAATGCTTTCTCTTTACTTTCTCCCAGACCACAAGTAAAGAATTCCTTATATGGTGTCTCTGGGAATAGCTATGTATTCTGTTTTTTCCATACCATATGAAAGCATGCTATCCCAACTGTAAATCATGTCCCTCTAATGTCAATAAACTTGTATTCCTCAGTAAGATCCATTCTCTCATCCATGATAATGCTGCAGCCTGATAGTACAATTCCCAATTAGGTAGACCAAACCCACCTCTCAATCTTGTATCTTGTAACATTTTTAGATTAATCCTTGTCTTTTTTCCCTGCCAAATATATTTCAAGATTATTTTATTAAGCCCCTCAAAATATTTCTTATCTAATCTTATTGGTATTATTGAAAACAAAAACAATAATCGTGGTAATGTATTCATTTTGATTATCGCAATCTTTCCCATTAATGACAGTTGTACATTTTTCCATTTTTCCAAATCTACTTCAATTTGTCTTTTCAATTTATGATAACTATCCTCTTTAATTGTTGTGCATCTTGCTGTCAGGTGGATCCCTAAATATTTTACCTTCTTTACAATCTGTATATCTAATTTTCCAACGTTCTTTTTTTTGTTTTTCAGTAATATTTTTCACTAACATTTTGGTTTTATCTTTATTAATTTTCAACCCAGCTACCTCACCATATTTTTCTATTTGTTCTATTAATACAGGTCCTGTCTCTAATGGTTCCTCCAAAATAAATACTAAATCGTCTGTGAATGCTTGTAGCTTATATTCTTCCCTCTTCATTTTCATCCCTTTTATGTCATTATTCTGTCTTATACGTCTATTTAATACTTCTAATGTCAGAACAAACAACAGTGGGGATAGGGGACAGCCCTGTCTTGTTCCCTTCATAATGTTGATCTTCTCAGTCATATCTCCATTTATCGTTACTTTGGCTGATTGCTTATTATAAATTGTTCTGATTACATTTATAAATTTCTCCCCACAATCCATAGTCTGTAATTGGCTTATCATGAATTGCCAGTTCACATTGTCGAATGCCTTCTGTGAGTCCAGGAACACCAATGCCATCTGTTTCTCGGGGTATGTTTCATAATATTCTATTGTGTTTAATATAATTCGCATATTGTCTCTAATCTGTCTTTTGGGTAAGAAGCCATTTTGATCCGATTGTATAAATTCATTTAAAAACTTTTAAAGTCTTTCTGCCATTATTGATGCAAATATTTTATAGTCCACATTCAGTAGGGAAATTGGCCTGTAGTTCTTTATTTTCAGTGTTTCCGTTTCTTCCTTCGGTATGAGAGTAATAAGAGCTTTGGACCACAAATTTGGTATCTTAGCTTCAGAAAGAAGTTCATTATAAAGTTCCAACATTACATTACCTAGTACTTCCTGCAATGTCTTATATAACTCTGCTGGTAGTCCATCCGGTCCTGGTGTTTTACCATTTTTTTGTCTATTGATTGCTTCTATTTTTTTTTCTTTTTTTTCTTCATCGACGCACAAGCCGAGTGATCCACCGCTAAGAGTTGTTTCTATTAATTCCATCATTGTTATTTCCTCTTCTAATAGTTTTTTAAATTTCTCCAGCATTTTAGGTATCTCTGTTTCTTCCAAAAAATGTTTTATCCTATCATCTGAAACTGTTTGTTGCTTGTATAAGTTCTCATAATATTCCCAGATTATTTTTTTTCTTTTCTTCATTTCGTTGTTGTAAAGTCCCCTCAGCATCTTCCAATTGTTTAATCCATCTCTTCTCTTTCTCCTTTTTAATTTTATATGTCAACCATCTCCCTGGTTTGTTTGCAAGCTCAAAAAAGGTTTGCTTAGCTGCCTTTATTTTCATTGCCACTTCTTCATTTCCTAGTAAGTTCATTTTATGTTTGTTCAGTTCCATTAATTTTTTAATCTTTTTGTTTTGTGTATCTTTCTCAAGTGTCTTATATTCTTCCTCCAGTTTTCCCTTATTTTGTCTTTTCTGTTTGTTCTTTTTCCCCAAATAAGTCATAGCAAGTCCTCTCATGTATGCTTTTGTCATATCCCAAACATTTTGAACTGAGGAATCTTCTTTTTTGTTTTCCTTAAAGAAGAAAAGTACTTTTTTCATATATTGCTGAAAATCCTTTTCATTCAATATAGTTTGGTTTAATGTCCATCTTGTTCTCTTTTTTTGTCCTTTCCATATGATTGTTGTGATCCGCCCCTGTGCTTGTTTCTATGGCTATACTTTGTATATTTGTAAATAAATCTGTTGACATCCATGTCATATCAATTCTTGACCAGGACAGGTGTCTGTTAGAATAGAACGTATATTGCTTCTTTTCTAGATATTTCTCTCTCCATGCATCAAGTATATTTAATTCATCTACCATATTATAGAAGGATTTAGGAAGTGTTCTTCTTAGAGTCTTATTTTTTGTTGTTGTATTATAATCCAGCTCAGGCTTTACAATAGCATTAAAATCTCCAATCATACATATGCTTTCATATTCCAGTTCTATTATTTTCTTATGTAATTTTAGATAAAAATTCTCTTGATTTTCATTTGGAGCATAAATCGCTACCAATAATGATTTTTTACAGTTCATAATTATTTCCACCATTAAGATTCGTTCTTCTTCATCTGAATAAATCAATTTAGTTTGTATTGCTTTCTGAATATATAATGCCATACCTCTTTTACTCTGGTCCGCAAGTGAGGTGTATAATTCTCCCAATTTTGGATATTCTAGTAAGTTTTTATGTTGTTTCCTAATATGAACTTCTTGTAAACAAATTATGTCCATTTTTAGTTTCCCCAGTTTATTTAGTGTTCTTTTCCTTTTTATGGTCGAGTTTAATCCATTTATATTTATCGAGATTACTTTTATCTCTTCTTCCATGATTATTTATTTAAGGTTTTAGCTGATCTCGTCATTCTCATCTCTCTTTGTTCTTTTGCCTCTTTTGCCCTTACTCCTTCTACCAACACCCTTTCCTCCTGTTCTTTGCTATACTCACCCCGTTGTTTCTCTATCTGATCTCCTTGATGTCTAATTCCTCTTTCCCTTCTCAGCCTTTCTTCTTGCTGTCCAAAATAGTGATCATAAAAATGCTCTGCTTTCTCTAATGTATCTAGTCTGTGTCTCTGTTCTTGCCAGTTTACCATTACTCCTTCTGGTATTAACCATCTAAATTTATCCCTTTTTCAATTAAGACTTTTGTCAAAAATTGATACTCCTTTCTCAAATCTCTCACTCTTCTTGGAATCTGCTTTAATATCACTATCTCTCTTCCTTTATATTTTATTGTGACATTTCTCAGTTTCTGTAGTATATCTGCCCTTAATGCTTTTTTAGTAAACCTTATATGGACCTCTCTAGGAAGCTTATTTCTTGTTGCATATCTAGTATGTATTCTAAATACCTCATCTATATCATTAATTATCTTTTTCTTGCTTTCCTCCAGTGGTTCTGCTAATATTTCGGCCATCATGTCTGCTAAATTCTCTCCCTTTTCTTCTTCAACATTTGGAATCTTAAGTAATAATCAGCTCTATCCATCTCTAGAGAGATAATCGTTTTTTCCTGGTTCCCATCTGTTAATGTCAGTCGATTGTCCATCTCCTCTACTCTCTTATCCATTAATTCAATTTTCCCTTCCACTTGTTGCAATCTTTGTTCATTTTTTCCCCATCAATTCTTTGACCTCTTTTAATTCCTCTTCTAATTTACCTAACCCTTCCTTGAAGTCTGTATGTAATGCCTATATCATATTTTTCAGTTCCATATTAAATTTATCTTGTATTGTAGAGTCCAGTGTTTTCTGCACCACTGGACTCTGTAGTGTTGAGGGGGCTGTTGTTAGGTGTGTTGTGATCTTCTTCATCTTATCCAATGATTTATAATCCAAATGTCAGTGTGCTATTATAATCCCAATATGTTCCAAGAAGAGGAGAAAAGAAACAAAAATAGGAGAAAAATCCTACCTCAAAAGTCCAAGGACAGGAAAAAGTACAATTTACACTTCTTTATTTCAGGCTCTTTGTGCTTTAATCCGAAAAAAAGAAGGAAGTCGAAAATAAAACCTCCATAAGGCAGTCCACCGTTCTCCAAAACAAGAAACAGTTTCTGTGTTAAATGCAATTAATGTCTCACTTCTTATCAGTGAGCCCAGCAGATGTTGTTCAAGGTCACTTAGTCTTCTGCTTTAGAAGAAGAAAGCTGAAGAAAAAAAAGCAACTCACTTAAAGGAAAAAGCAAACAATCTGAACTTCCAAGAGTTATTAACCTCAAATCAGTTCTATTAATCCAATTGTTTTCAGTAGGCTTTTTAAATTCCACAATCTTTACATTGATTTATTGATTTATTGCCTTCCACTTTTTTCGCGGCTGAAATTCCAGAGCAACAGGAGCAGCTTAAGGGTCCGCTCCCCCCACTTTTCTCCACGGCTTCAAATTCTTCTTATTCCACCCCTCAGCATTTCCAGCATTTAAGAGAGAAAGTTTTCCTCCTTTTAACAATCTCTTGATCAGCTCACCCAGGCGATCCTCCAATTTTCTTTCTGATTCTTGGAAGCAGACGCCCGGCTTGTGACAGCTCGCAATGGCTGTCTGACAGCTGCTGGTCTGGGAAGCTTCCGTTCAGCTCTCCAGGAGTTTGTGATCCCTCCTGTGCTGCCAAACTATCCTTCCCTTCTTCACTGTCCCTACAGGACAACTCTGGTCTGTCTAGGACTAGGCAGACCTCCCCAAACAGCTGGAAAGCGACGATTCCTAGGGAGCCCCCAAGGAATACGTCGTGCTGCCGAGACGTTCACTCCTCCTCCTAGTGGCTTATAGACCCTGAAAGGCCTACCATATAGTCATGAAACTTCTTGATCCCTGCCACTATGGCCAAAGCCTCTATCTATTTGAGTGTAATTACGCTCTGCAGAGGACAAGGTCCTGGAGTAATAGGCTATTGGAATTTGCCTTCCATCAGCCATTAAATGACTCAGCACAACCCCAACCCCATACGGTGATGCATCACAAATGATGCAGACAGGCAGCTTTTCGTTAAAATGCATCAAAACAGAGTTTGAAGACAGCAGTGATTTGACTGCTGAGAAGCTCCTATCGTGGACGCTGGTCCACTTCCACTGTGCATGTTTGTCCAAGAGCTGGTGTAACAGCTCTGCCATTGTGGCCTTGTGAGGTAGGAAGGCATGATAAAAATTGAGCGGCCCTAGAAACGCTTGGAGCTACCCCTTTGATTTTGGACTGGAGGCCTGCTGAATTGCTTTGAGCTTGGATTCAACAGGATGAATGCCTTGGGCATCTATATGGAAAAAAAGGGAACTCAGTTGAAGCTACCCAAATCTTACATTTCTCCCACTTCAGCTTCAGCCCTGCTTTGAGCCATTCTGCCAATTTTTCGACTGATTCCCCAGCTATGAGGACATCATCGAAATATGGGCACATGTCTGGAATACCCTTGAGCACTCCATCACTCCCTGGAAGAGACCTAGGGCAGCATTGACCCCAAATTGTAGGCGCTTAACCTTGAAAGCTCCCCTGTGAGTAACTATGCTTTGAGCTTCTGCCGTGGCATCATCCACCGGCAGTTGCTGATAGGCTTGAGCCAAATCTAACTTGGCAAAGATGCAACCTCCCTATAGTGATGCCAAAATGTGGCTGACTACAGGCACCAGATATGCATGTTGTTGGAGTGCTCTATTGATAGTGCACTTGTAATCTGCACATATTTGCACCTCTCCGTTGGCCTTAAGTGACGTAACTATGGGGGTTTCCAATTGACTGCTATCAACTGGCTGCAGGATGCCTTGCTGCACCAGCTTGTCCAGCTCTGCATTGATCTTGATCCTTATTGGAGTTATGGCAGGATCAAGCCGAAGAGCTATGGGAGGACCTTTATATTTCCCCAAGTGAGGGCTAAAAACGTCAGCAAACTCCTGGCAAACTGCTGCTAAGTCCACTGCTTGTGTGCTGTTTATTCCAGTTACATTGATTCCCAATGCATCAAACCAATCAAGCCCAATGAGGCTTGTGCGGTTGCCCTTAATTACTACGACTTCCAGGGGCCCTCAAATCCCTTGAATTGCACCCTGAGTGTAGCTTGACTGTTACTCGGGAGTTTTGGAAATCCATTAAGATGAGGTTCGATGGCTTGAGCTTTGCTGCTGCAACTGCAAATGAGTTTGAAAATCCCCTGGAAAATTATGGATAATGCGGACCACGTCTCTAGTTCTATGTTGCATGGAACCCCCTGCAGCTTGACTTTGAGCCACAGTTTTTCCTTAAGAGGGCGATGGCACCTGTTCTAAGTACACTCCTCCTAGTGACACAATAGCCCACCCTGGTGGATGGCCTCTAGGCAGGGAGTGCCGTAAGGCCTTGACAGCCCCCCTCCCCGGCAGCTTCTTCGGCTGTGATCTCTCTTAGGGCATCTTGAACTGAAATAGTCTCTTTAGCGAACAATTTCGGTTGGAGATCCCTGCTTCTTAACCTGCACACTAAACGGTCTCACAGCCTCTCTTCAAGACCTTTGAACTCACAGGGTTGGGCCTCTTGACAATGGGCAGCTATGGATTTCGCAGCTGATTCGCCCGGTCGTTGGTCTCTTCATTCAAAGGCGTGCCTCCCAGCGATGACCGATAGCTTCAGCTCAAAGTGTTCTTTGAGCATTTTCTTAAGTTTAGAATAAGCAACAGATTCAAGCGGAGCTGGAGTGATTAAGTTTCTGGCGATTTTGAACGTCGTCTGGTCACAAACGCACAACAGCATTGTGGCCTTCAAGCCATCCTCATGAACTTGGTTGACTCTTAAGTAGTTCTCAACTCTCGCGATATATGAGCTCTACCTCTCTGAATGTGCAATGTCGAATTCTGAGAGTTTCCCGAGTTTGGCCATGGTGAGTTGCTTTCGTTGTCTTCGGCCTCGCAATGCCTTGTGCTGCCAAGGCTTCTTTTAATCTCCCTGGAATGGTTCCTTGGGAGAGCTCTTCCTCCAGCATTTTCGTACTGGCAGGAATGGGGGAGATGTGGCCCCAACCAAGGCGTCATCACTTGGCTTACCCCCTTAGTACCTCAGCTCTTCGAGTTTGGCAGCACATTCCACCTTTGTCGCCACTGTTAAGTTTGGTGCTCGGTGAGGCATCGACAAGGCAGCAGGTGAACAAACAACTCTTTATTTAAGGTCTAAACAGAAGCTTGGATAACTGCCGCTCCACTCCTATTTATACACTCAGCAACTAGGCAGCAGCCAATAGGATTCAAGTATTCGTTCCCGCTTTTAACACAAGTAATTAGCATGTAGACAGAAAGTCTGGCTCTTAACTAACAGAGTCTTATGACCATTTTTTCAACATCTCCAAGTAATTCACCTAAGTACATTACACTGGACATGGCAGAACCTGGAGACAGTGAATAGAATAGAAAGAACTGGGGGGAAAAGATGACAAAATATAAAGACCTGCAAGCAGAAATAGAACATCAGAATAATGGAATAATAGAATAGCAGAGTTGGAAGGGACCTTGGAAGGTCTTCTAGTACAACCCCCTACTCAGGCAGGAGACCCTATACCAGTGGTCTCAACCTTCCTAATGCCGCGACCCTTTAATACAGTTTCTCATGTTGTGGTGACCCCCATCCCCCCCATCCAGCTGGCTGGGGATGGGGGGCAGGAAGGCCGCTCCGCCAGCTCCACCCAGCCTGGTTGGAGAAGTGCCATTTCTCTCTCTCTTTTCTCTCTCTCTTTCTCTCTTTCCTCTCTTTCTCTTTCTCTTTCCTTTCTCTCTTCTCTCTTTTTCCTCTTTCTCTTTCTCTCTCTTTTCTCCCTCTTTCTCTTTCTCTCTTTCCTCTTTTCCTGTTTCTCTCTTTCCTCTCTCTTTCTCTTTCCTCTCTCTTCTCTTTCTCTCTTTCCTCTCTCTCTTCTCTCTATCCCTCTTTCCTCTCTCTTTCCCTCTTTCCTCTTTTTCTCTTTCCTCTCCCCATTTCTCTTTCCTCTCTCCCTTTCTCTCTCTCTCTTTCCTCTTTTCCTGTTTCTCTTTCCTCTCTCTTTTTTCCTCTTTCTCTCTTTCCTCTCTTTCTCTCTTTCCTCTCTTTCTCTCTTTCCTCTCTTTCTCTTTCTCTCTCTCTCTTCTCTTTCTCTATCCCTCTTTCCTTTCCCTCTTTACTCTTTTTCTCTTTTCTCTCCCCATTTCTTTCTTTCCTCTCTCTCTTTCTCTCTCTCTTTCTCTTTCCTCTCTCTTTCTGTTTCCTCCCTTTCTCTTTCTCTCTTTCCTCTCTCTTTTCCTCTGTTTCTCTCTCTTTCTTCTCTCTCTTATGGCAGCATCGTCAGGGATCCCCGCTGCCCCCGACCCGGCCTCTGTTGCGTCTTCAGCTGAACAGATGGGGAGGGGGAGCAGGATGGGAGGCAGCAGCTCCGGTGGCAGCAACCACTGTTGTATCATTGGGGGTCCCTGCCGCCCCTGGACCAGCTGCCACCCCCATTGGGACTCTGCACTGCCCGGCCTCGTCTTCCATCCATCGATGGAGCCGTGGTGGGGGCTGGTGCCACATGGCCCGCCAGCCCCTCCACCAGCCCGGCTGCTCCCCCCAGGCACCCCTCTTCCTCCTGGCGCCCGCCCGAGCTGCTTTGGTGGCAGCAGGAGGAACAAGAGGAGAAGGGAGGGAAAACCGCTGCCGCCATCCCAGCCAGGACTCTGCACTGCCCGGTCTCACCCTCCGCCCATCCAATGGAGCCACGGTGGGGGCTGGTGCTGCACGGCCCGGAAGCCCCTCCACCAGCCCGGCTGCTCCCCCCAGGCACCCCTCTTGCCCCGGCACCTGCCCGAGCTGCCTTGGGAGCAGCAGGAGGAAGGAGAGGAGAAGGGCAAGAAAACTGCTGCCGCCATCCTACCCAGGACTCCACACTGCCCGGTCTCACCCTCCGCCCATCTGATGGAGCTGCAGTGGGGGCTGGTGCCACGTGGCCCCTGCCAGCTCAGTTGCTCCCCCCAGGCACCCCTTTTGCCCCAGCGCCTGCCTGAGCCGCCTTGGGGGCAGTAGAAGGAAGAAGGGGAGGAGGAAGAGGATGGCAAGGAAGCCGCCGCCAGCACTGGGCCCCACGAGGCAGCTCTTCTCTCCTACCTTTGCTGTATCTGCTTCTTCCTTCCTGGCAGCCTGGACTCCGGCGTGCCTTTCTGGCCAGGCTGGCTGGGGATCGCAGGGGCTGGTCTCCCTTGGGCCACGGCTTGTGGGAGGGCTGGCCCACTTAGCGGGGCCTCCAGTGGGCCACTCCCAGCAGGGATCCCAGGGCTTCCCCGGGCGGCTCCAAGGCCACGAGGCCCTGGCTGTGCTTCTCCCAGGGGATGGGGCACCCGGGCGCAGGGCCAATCAGGAGGCCTGCAGGAGGTGAGTCCATCTGAGAGAGAGAGAGAAGGGAAGTGAAAGTGCCTCTCTCTCTCTCTCTCTCTCTCTCTCTCTCTCTCTCTCTCTCTCTCTCTCTCTCTCTCTCTCTGCAAATAGCGGAGGAGGCCGTGCGGAGATGGATGCAAAGCGGTGTCTCGGTTCCTAAAATCATCGGAAATATGTGTTTTCCAATGGTCTTAGGCGACCCCTGTGAAAGGATCGTTCGACCCCCAAAAGGGTCATGACCCACAGGTTGAGAACCGCTGCCCTATACCATTTGGGACAAATGGCTGTCCAATCTCTTCTTTAAACTCTCCAGTGATGGAGCACCCAGAACTTATGGAGCCAAGCCATTCCACTAATTAATTGTTCTCACTGATAGGAAATTTCTCCTTAATTCTAGGTTGGATCTCAGCTTGTAAGTTTTCATCTGTTACTTTTTGTCCTGCCTTCAGGTGCTTTGAAGAATAAGTTGTGACAGCCTGTCAAATATTGAAAGACTGCTATCATGTCACCCCCTACCCTTTCTGTTCATTATTCATTGTGAATAACAATGAATATTCATTGATAACTCTTGAATCATTAATATTATGAGTTAAGAGAATAATAATAATGAATATTCATTGTGAATTCATTGCTTCCATTGCAGACAATGGGTTCACTTGTCAAGGTAATGATTTAGAAGCTAACCAGCTTGTATAATGTGAGATGAATGATGCAATGACTCAGCAGGAGTCTGTATCCCTTTAAGAGCTTGAGTATAAAAGGGAAGGCCTTGCTGGAGTCTTTCTCTCTTGTCTGTTTCCTGCTGTAATTGCTGTATATTGGAGTTTGCTGAATTATCACCAGGTGTATGTATTTTGTTTCTAGTATATTTGTAGATATTGTAATATAAACTACCATTTAATACAAACCACTGTTTACTGTATTTTCTCCTGGGTTACCTTAGCGCAATAAGACTGTGCATACTCTGATATCACTTAACTGCTGCAATAAAGGTCCTAAAGTTGGCTTGGACTTACTGTACAACTGTCACGACATACAACAGTTCCATTATAAGTTGAGGACTATTGGTCTATATACAAAAATGGTAGCAAACAGACTAATGAATGAAAACATGTAGATTTAACATGCTGAATAAATGACTTATGCTATTTAATATTTGGAAATGGAAGACTCTTTCCCTCATTTCTTAAAAATGCAAAACAAAAAAACCCAAATAGGAAAATATTAAGGGCTTAAGAGGAAGCTAGAGCTGAAAGTGGATTATGAGTTATCTGAAAAGAAGTGAGTTTCAAAGTGCCGAGTGATAAGAAAGTCACAATCTTTCTGACAAGAATGACAGAAAAAAGGTGGCAGGAGAAACCGATGGTTCAAGAAATTCAAAAGAAAAGTTGGATGAAATTAAAAGTGATATACAAGATCAAGCTGTTATGGTACAATATAATCAAATGATGTGGGCTGTCAGAATAAGAGGACTGAAAGAGGAAGCAAATCAGAATCAGGAGGATTTGAGAAGAATTTTTGGAGAAGCTTTGGCTCAATTTTTAGATGAGGGGGTACAAAATGTCTCTTGGCAGATAGATAGGACCTACAGAGTTAATTCATGGATTGCAAGACAAAGAAATTTACCTAGAGACATTGTGATTTATTTTGTTACAAGGAGATTTAGAAATCACGTGCTTACAATATCCTATAACAAGAAATTAAATGTGGCTGGTCAAGAGGTTGTGATTTTGAAGGAGATTCCTCCGAAGATGTTAAAAGCAAGAAAAGATTATGCATTTTTGGTGGCTGAACTTAAAAAATGTAGTTTACAAATTAGGTGGGAGGCTCCAGCTGAATTATCATTATCTTATCAGGGTAACAGATACCGCTTGAATTCTATTTGGAAAGCAAAAGATTTCTTTGAGAATGTGATGAAGGCTGGCAAACCCCCATCTCCAACACCAAAAAGTACAGAACCACCAAAAGAAGGAGATAAGGAGCAAAAACAACAAGTACAGTTTGCAGAGTTACAACCTCTTGCAGCAACAGGAGTTGATAAAGGAGATCTGCGGAGCATTGATATCTTTCAGCCCTTGGAGGTAGAGATGTCTAAAGATCAAAGGCAAACTCGGGCAACTACTAAACGCAAGGAACAACAAGAAAAAAAGGAACAACAAGAACGTATAACTCAAGCAGTAGTATCCACAAGTCTGGAAGCCATGGGAGCTCGACCAAAGAAGAAAATGGATGAAAATATTGATTTGGTCTTGCAAAGGCTTTCTGAAATTGGTCATGTCAAATAAATATTTGACATGGAATGTCAATCGTTTAAATTCTCCACAGAAAAGGAAGAAGATATTTCATTATTTGATTCAATGTAAAAATGATGTAATTTGCTTACAAGAAACACATATTAGAATCACTGATCAGAAATATTTGATAAATAATAAATTAGGCACACACTTTGTTGCAGCGGCCACTGAGAAGAAGAATGGAATTGTTATCTATGTTAAAAATCATATAAGACCTAAATTAATAGAATCTGATATACAAGGTAGATATTTTATATGCACCAAATCAACAACAAGGAAAATTTTACAAGTTAATACATAAAAAGTTAACACAATTTGATTATAGGTCTTGTATTATAATGGAAGATTGGAATGGTGTCATAGATATTGGCTTAGATAAAAAGAAGATATTATCAATTCCTCAATCACATTCTAAGCTGCCTAAATCTTTTTTTATATAAAGGATGATTTTGATTTGATACATATATGGAGAGAAAGAAATGGTAAAGAGCAAGAATTTACCTTCTTTTCTGATAGACATCAGTCATTTTCTAGAATTGATTTTATATTAACTTCAAGTGACTTTCTTCTTAGTTTAAAGAAGGTGAAGAGCCTACCTAAAGTTTTAACAGATCATAATCCGGTTTGGATGGAATTAATGGAAGGACAGAGACCCAAAAGATCTTGGAGACTTAATGAAAACTTGTTTAAATATGATATAAATGTGAATGAATGTAAAAATGTTATGAAGGAATTTTTTACGCTAAATTTGCATAAGGACACAGCTGTAGAAATGGTATGGGATGCAAGTAAAGCGTATATGCGTGGGATTTTAATTGATTTGAATAAAAGGCACAGATGTAAACAAGAGAAAAAAAGGAAGGAGTTAGAAGAGGAAATAAGAAAGAAGGAACAGTTATTAATAAAGAGACCAGATGACAAAAATATTAAAGAGGGGATTAAGATTTTACGGAAACAATTTGATTTGTTGATGGCAGACCAAGTTGCTAGGAATATACAATACGCAAAACATAATACATTTTTTAATTCTAACAAGCCTGGTAGATGGTTGGCCTATACATTAAGAAAAAAACAAAAATCCCGAATAATTGAAAAAATAGAGTATAAAGGGAAAGAGGTGTTCCAACAAGAAATTATTAAGAAAGCCTTTTTAGAATTTTATTCTAGGTTATACGCTGAAGAGAAGATACAAGAGAATGAGATAGATACTTTTTTGCAAAATGAAAATGTGCCAGTAATTAGCAATGAACAAAGAGATAGATTAAATGCATTGATTACATCAGAAGAAATAATTTCAGTGATTAAACAATTGTAAATGGGAAAATCTCCTGGGACGGATGTGTTAACGGCAATTTATTATAAGCAGCTTCAAATGGAAATGGTGGAACCTCTTAGAGAGCTATTTGTTAATATACAAGAGGGTGGTCAGGTTCCACCTTCATGGAAAACAGCCTATGTTTCTTTAATTCCCAAAGAGGGAAGAGATAATGTTCAACCAGAAAATTTTAGACCTATTTCATTGTTGAATACGGACTACAAATTTTTTCGAAAAAGTGATGGCTAATAGATTAATGACAGTTTTACAACAAACAATTCATTCTGATCAAACCGGTTTTTTACAAGGGAGGCAGATGAAAACTAATGTTAGACAACTTATTAATATAATAGAATATTTGGAGAAGCATATTCAGGTGCCCGCAGTTCTTATGTTTTTGGATGCGGAAAAAGCATTTGATAGATTGAATTGGTTGTTTTTGAAAAAATTGATGGTTCGGATGGAAATGGGGGATCAGTTTATTAATTCTATATTGGCGATTTATCAGAAACAAACAGGACAGATTATTGTGAATGGGGATTTAACAGATTCATTTAATATAGAGAAAGGTACCAGACAGGGATGTCCATTATCCCCTTTGTTGTTTGTTTTAACTTTAGAAGTTTTATTGAATAGGATAACAAGAGCAGATGATTTAAAAGGTATAAAGATTAGACAACAAGATTATAGATTACGTGCTTTTGCTGTTGATTTGGTTGTGACATTGACTCAACCAATACAGTCAGCCAAGAGATTGATGGAGATAATTAAACTTTATGGTAAGGTAAGATGTTAGTTAAAAATTTAAATATTAATTTAAAACAGGAATTGGAAAGAATAACGGGATGTGAGATAGTTAAGAAAATTAAATATTTAGGAATTGATATTGAAGCCTCTAATGGGAAGTTGTATAAAAATAATTATGAAGTTTTGTGGAATAAGACACAAATAGAGTTGGAGAAATGGAAGAAATTACAATTATCTATGTTGGGTAGAATAGCAGCAGTTAAAATGAATGTATTGCCTAAATTTTTATTTCTTTTTCAAATGTTACCTATACTTAAAAAGGATGCGAACGTGGAGGAGTGACAAAGGGTATTAATAGATTTATTTGGAATGGCAAGAAACAGAGGGTCAAATTAAAAACTATTCAGGATACAAGGGAAAGAGGTGGTTTGAAAATACCTAATTTTAAGTTATATTATCACGCTGCTGTTTTAGTAGCGATAAGTGATTGGGTCAATTTAACTAATAATAGAATATTGAATATTGAAGGGTACGGTTTATTATATGGTTGGCATGCATATCTAGTTTATGATAAAAAGGTGGATAGGAGTTTCAAAGAGTACCTATTGAGAAATGCTCTGCTGCGGGTTTGGAAAAAATATCAGTATAAATTAAATGATAAGATTCCTGTTTGGACGGTTCCCAGACACGCAATAGAGAATATAAGTAGAGTACAATTACAAGATGTGGTGCCCTATGAGAAACTCCTAATTAAAGAAGGGAATCTTTTATTATTGAAGTCCTTGGATATTTTAAGAGAGGAAGGAATAACCCTTACTTGGTTTCAATATTTACAATTGCTGACTAGATGGAAAAAAGATTTGAAGATGGGTTTATCCCAAATAAATGAAAATTTAATTAAACAAATTAGAGACCAAAAGCCAATGCATATTAAAAGATTGTATAACGTATTGATAGAAATTGATTCGGAAACTGAATTAGTTAAGGACTCTATGATAAAGTGGGGACAAAATTTCGGACAACCAATTATGATGGAAACTTGGGAGAGGATCTGGGTGAAAAATGTAAAATTTACACAAGCGCAACATTTAAGAGAAAAATTTTATAAAATGTTTTATAGATGGCATTTGGATCTGAAGAAATTATCATGTATGTACCCTAATTTAAAACCTAACTGTTGGAGATGTGAATGTATGGATGCTACTTATTTTCATGTATGGTGGACTTGTAGAAAAATCAAGGCTTTTTGGATAAAAATATGGTGGATACTTCAAAATATTTTGAAAAAACGTATTGAATTTTCACCACAGTTGTTTTTATTAGGTATTATAAAAGATTGCACCACCATAGAGACGAATTTAATTCTGAACTTGATTACAGCAGCGAGACTGTTGGTTGGACAATATTTGAAGAAGGCAGAATTACCATCCATCGAGGAATGGACTTTGAAAGTCATAAATTTGGCGGAAATGGCCAAAGTATCTGCATATTTGAAAGATAATTCAAATGAAAAATATATGTTGGACTGGAAAAAATGGATAGACTATATTCAAGGGAAATATCAATCTAAGAAACTGTATTTAGCATATAGTTAAATTTTTATTAGGATTTATATAATAATTTTGTTTAATCTAGTGGGTTTTCTTTTGTTTCACCCTGTATTCACTTTGGGAAGTCGGGGGGTGGGTGGGCTGGGGGGGTGTAATAATGTACTCAACTGTAATACTTGCATTATATAAGAATGATATATTTATTGATATAAGAGGTGTCGCTCAGGCAGTACCTCTGGACCACATCTGGAGGGGGTGAGAGTGAGGAGTGAAGGAGTGGAGGGAAGTAGGAAGGTTGTAGGAGAGGAGGGTGGAGAGGGAGGGAGGGAGAGAGGGGAGGGGGAGGGAAGTAGGAGATAGGGAGGAAGGAAGAGGGGGATGTGGTGGAGGGGGTGCTGCCAAGCAACACTCATAGTTATTCTATTTTACGTAAGTTTTTAAAAGAATGTATGTTTTGTTTTGTGTGGGAAAAAGTTGAAAAAGATTGTATTAAGTTGAGTTGTATTTAATTTGATTCTTTGTTTATAATTATAAAACTAATAAAATATTTACAAAAAAAAAGAAATTCAAAAGAGCAAGGTAGACTGGATCGGGTTACAATTTCAATGCATAAAAATCCTTTGCCATTGTCCTTCCTTCCTCCTTCATTGATTCTGAAGGAAGATATGTTATATTACATGTTAAATTTAAGAGGCTGGAGCTTATTCTCACCAGTATATGCAGCTGACTATGATAAAACTAGAATTAAAAACTAAAGTTTGTGTCACTATCATAGGTATTGATCAGCTTCCTCTTTTTTTTCAGGGAGTGAATTTTAATAAGGCTTGCTATTCAGTAGATGAAAAGTAGGGGCGTTGTCTTACCTGAACGCCTTTTCTCAGTAAGGAGATGGAGAATCCACCAATGGGTTTTCTCTGTCTGCCTGCTCTTGAGACCAAGTAGCCAAATTTGATACGCCCCCTCTTGCTAGGAGATCCAGTCTTAATGAGGGCAAAGTGGCTGAAGGTGGATGAGGTGTTGGCTCTCAAACCCTTAAATAAGGCCTAACTGACCTAAAGGGTGGGTGTGGATTCTCCATCTCCATACTGAGAAAAGGCGTTCAGGTAAGACAATGCCCCTTCTCCAGTATAGGAGATGGAGAATCCACCAATGGGACATACCAAAGTCTCACTGTCCCGTTGGGTGGGAAATGGATAAGGCCGGAATAGTGTCCCCGGAGACCACCTGCTGAAGGTCCCTCCGACCAAAAGAGGCGTCCGCTGAAGCAAAGCAGTCAATTCTGTAATGGCGAACAAATGGGGAGGGCGAGGACCATGTCGCAGCCCTGCAAATCTCCTCGATGGATGCCTGAGTGGCCCATGCCGCAGAAGTCACAGCACTGCGAGTGGAATGGGCAGTAAGATGACGTGGAGCCGGCAGGGAAGATGATTGATATGCCTCCGCAATACAGACTCTGATCCACCTGCCAATAGTACCAGGAAGCCCTCTGGCCCAGCGAAGCCGGGTGGAAGGAAACAAACAGAGCCTCAGACTTACGAAAAGGCTCTGTGCGCTTCATATAACACCGCAGTGCCCTGCGGACTTCCAACATGTGCCACTGCTGCTCCAGGTCATGGGAAGGATTGGGACATAAATTTGGTAAAATAACTTCCTGTGCTCTATGAAAGAGCAAGTTCACCTTGGGTACAAAGGTGGGATCTAGGCGAAGAACCACCCTATCACTGTGGAAAATGCAAAGGTCATTTCTGACCGATAAGGTGGCTAGGTCAGAAATCTGTCTGGCCGACGTAATGGCAATTAAAAACGCCACCTTAAGGGACAGATTCTGCAATGGAATAGTTGCTATGGGTTCAAAGGGTGGTTTAGTTAGAGCGCAAAGGACGCGGGGCAATTCCCATGAGGGGTACCTGTGTACCATGGGAGGCCTGGTGTTGCACGCACCTTTGATAAAGGAGCGAATCCTGGGATGGTGAGCTAAGGGAACTGAATCAGCACAAGTAAGTATTGTAGACAGGGCCACCACCTGTCGGCGAATGGTCGCCAGGGCAAGGCCCTTGTCCAGACCGTCCAAAAGGTAATCTACTATTTGAGGAATGGTCAATTTGGAAATATTCAGATGTCTCCCACAACACCAATGGCAAAAATTCTTCCAAGTGTAATTATAAATATGATTGGTCGCTGGCCGACGAGAGGCCTGAATCATGTCAATGGCTCGAGGGGGAAACAGTTCTTGAGTCATTATACTGCACTCAAGTGCCAGATGGTCAACTGTAACCATTGAGGGTCCGGGTGTTGGATGGTCCCTTGGTGTAATGACATGCGATGAGGAGGGATTCACCAAGGGGGAGACTGGAAAAGGTTCACCAGGTCAGCAAACCATGGCCTCTGTGGCCAATAAGGGGCCACGAGGATTACTTCCGCCTGCTCCTGGAGCAGCTTGTGGATGGTCGCCAGTATGAGTGGGAGGGGAGGGAAGGTGTAAAGGAGGCCTGGTGGCCACTGAGTCCGCAAGGCATCCGTCCCCTCCGCCCCTGGCAGGAAGTAACGGGAGTAGTACCTGGGAAGTTGGGCATTGGTTGACCACACAAACAGGTCTAATAATGGCTGGCTGAACCTGTGGGAGATCTCGGAGAAGAGATCCGGATGCAACTCCCACTCCGAGGGATCGACCGTGGAGCAACTTAAAAAGTCCACTTGCCGGTTCATGACCCCCGAGATGTGTTCAGCCCTGATCTAGGCTAGGTTGGATTCCGCCCAGGAACCCAGGAGCCATGCCTCGAACATGAGGGCCCTGGATCTGGTGCCCCCGTGACGATTGACGTGCGCCTTGGAGGCCACATTGTCTGTGAGTATCAGAACGTGGCGATCCCTGATCCAGTGTCTGAATTGGCGTAGAGCTAGGTGAATGGCCCTGAGCTCCAGCCAATTGATATTGTGTCTCAGATCTGCATGGGACCAATGGCCCTGAGTGTACTGAGACTATAGATGGGCTCCCCAGCCAAACAGACTGGCGTCTGTTGTGATCGTGATGCAATCCGGTTCCTTGAAGGGTGAGCCTTTGGTCACCGCTTGCAAGAACCACCAGCGCAGTGCCCTGCGAATGTGGATCGGTACCCTGACCTGGCAGTTGGATGTGCTGGCATTCGCCCGCTGGAATGGAAGCAGGAACCATTGGAGGTCCCGCAAGTGAAGTCTGGCCCAGGGAACAATGGCTATGCAGGAGACCATCTTTCCCAACAATTGTGATAGTAGGACCAGTGTTTCCTGTGCACCTGACGGGCCAGGTCTCTGATGCTGGTTATTCGCTCCTGGGATAGATAAACCAAGCATTTTGTGGTGTCTATGACGGCTCCCAGGTGCAGAAGCCTGGACAAGGGGACTGTCTGACTTTTTTGAAAATTTACCGAGAAGCCATGTTGTTGAAAGACCTGAATGGTGCTTTTTACATCCGCCTGAGCTGCCTAGAATGTGGATGCTTGAATCAGGATGTCGTCCAGGTAACACTGGATGCATATTGGTATTTTCCTCAACTGGGCGGTTAACACAGCCAGGACCTTTGTGAACACCCTGGATGCCGAGGACAGGCTGAAAGGAAGGGCCTTGTACTGGAAATACCTGCCTCTTAGCAGAACCTTAGGAACTGTCGGTGTGCTGGATGAATGGGAATGTGAAGGTATGCTTCCATGAGGTCTATTGACGCTAGGAAGTCTCCCTGTCTGATGCCCCCCAGGGTGGACTGGAGAGAGTGCATCTTGAACTTTTTGTAAGTGATGTAATGGTTGAGATGTTCAAGGTCCAAGATCGCTCTCCACCCTCCTGAGGCTTTGGGGACCACAAAGAGGATGGAGTAGAACCCCCCACCCTTGTAGTTTGACGGTACCGGTTCTATGGCCTGAATTTTATTATTATTATTATTATTATTATTATTATTATTATTATTATTATTATTATTATTATTATTATTATTATTATTATTATTATTATTATTATTATTATTATTATTATTATTTATTTATTCGATTTCTATGCCGCCCTATTCCGGAGAACTCAGGGCGGCTCACAACACAGTAGAAATCAACATAAAAATACATATAAATATAAAACCTCTTAATTTAAAAAAAAAAACCCAATCATTCAGCATACACACAGACATACACTGGCTTGGGGCAAGATGTTAACTACCCCAGGCCTGCCGGCAGAGGTGTGTTTTGAGTAATTTACGAAAGGCGGAGAGGGTGGGGGCGACACGGATCTCCGTGGGAAGTTGGTTCCAGAGGGCTGGGGCCGCAACAGAGAAGGCTCTTCCCCTAGGCCCTGCCAGGCGACACTGTCTGGCTGACGGGACCTGGAGAAGGCCGACTCTGTGGGCCCTAACTGGCCGCTGGGATTCATGGGGCAGCAGACGGTCCTGTAAGTAACCTGGTCCGATGCCATGTAGGGCTTTATAGGTGATAACCAACACTTTGAATTGGGTTCGGAGACCAATTGGCAGCCAATGCAGCTCGCGGAGTGATGCCGAAATGTGGGCATTTCTGGGCAAGCCCAACACTGCTCACGCGGCTGCATTCTGCATTACCTGAAGTCTCCGAACATTTTTCAAAGGTAGCCCCATGTAGAGAGCATTGCAGTAGTCGAGCCTCGAGGTGATAAGGGCATGAGTGACTGTGAGAAGAGACTCCCGGTCCAAATAGGGCCGCAACTGGTGCACCAGGCGAACCTGGGCAAATGTCCTCCTCGCCACAGCCGAAAAATGATGTTCCAAATTTAGCTGTGGATCGAGGAGGACGCCCAAGTTGCGGACCTTCTCCGAGGGGGTCAAAAGCTCCCCCCCCAGGCTGATGGACGGATAGATTGAATTATCCTTGGGAGGCAGAACCCATAGCCACTCTGTCTTGTCGGGGTTGAGCTTGAGCCTGTTGGCACCCATCCAAACACTAACAGCCTCCAGACATCGGCACATCACTTCTGCTGCTTCACTGAAATGACACGGGGTGGAGATGTAAAGCTGGGTATCATCAGCATACTGATGATATCTCACCCCGTGTTGTCGGATGATCTCACCCAGCGGTTTCATGTAGATATTAAACAGCAGAGGGGAGAGGACCGATCCCTGAGGGACCCCACAAGGGAGGAACCTAGGTGTCGACCTCTGACCCCCCGCCAACACCGACTGCGACCGACCAGTGAGGTAGGAGGTGAGCCACTGCAAAACAGTGCCTCCAACCCCCAACCCCTCCAGTCGATGCAGAAGGATACCATGGTCAATGGTATCGAAAGCCGCTGAGAGGTCAAGTAGCACCAGGATAGTGGATAATCCCTTATCCCGGGCCCGCCAGAGATCATCTGTCAGCGCGACCAAAGCAGTTTCCGTGGAGTAGCCGAGCCTGAATCCTGACTGTTGAGGGCCCAGATAATCAGCCTCATCCAAGGACCGTTGGAGCTGGAGTGACACCACCTTCTCAACAACCTTCCCTATAAAGGGAAGATTGGAGACAGGACGGTAGTTGTTTAATACAGCTGGGTCCAGGGAAGGCTTCTTGAGGAGGGGGCGCACAATTGCCTCCTTGCAGGGAGCCGGAAAGGACCCCTCCCTCAAAGAAGCGTTGACAATCTCCTGAACCCAGCCCCGCGTCACCTCCCTGCTGGCTGAAACCAGCCAGGAGGGGCACGGGTCCAATAAACAGGTGGCGGAACTCACAGCTCCAATGGCCTTGTCCACTTCATCGGGTGCCACAGGGTCAAAGTCCTCCCACACAACAGGATCAAGACGAGTCCCTGTCATCTCGACTGAATCAATATCAGCCGACACTGCATTCCAATTGGAGTCAAGGTCCATCCGAATCTGGGCGATTTTATCCGCGAAAAACTTATTAAAGTCCTCAGCACTACCTTGCAAGGGTGCATCAAACCCCCCCCCTGATTAAGGAGGGAGCGAGTTACCCTAAACAGGGCGGCTGGGCGGGATTCCGCAGATGCAATCAAGGCGGAATGATACGCGCATCTTGCCACCTTGAGCGCCACCTGATAATGAATCGGTCTGGGGGTGTGGCTAGAAACTCTAGAGAGAGACCGAACTGGATGGTTTG
This sequence comes from Bothrops alternatus, assembly GCA_034064705.1. Taxonomy (NCBI): domain Eukaryota; kingdom Metazoa; phylum Chordata; class Lepidosauria; order Squamata; family Viperidae; genus Bothrops; species Bothrops alternatus. The sequence goes on along the minus strand of JARGCV010000230.1, from coordinate 4,331,676 downwards.
TAAAACCCAGCTGTCCGTGGAAGTGAGTTCCCACTGGTGGAAAAAGTGGGTTAGCCTTCCCCCGATTGGAAGACTTGTGCAGGAGTCACTTGGACTTCCTGTAGGGGCATCCTGCCCCTCGAAATGGCCGCTTAGTCTGGCCCTGTTGTCTGGGTCAAAACCTGGGCCTGTCATAGGGATGGTCATATGACCTCTCCTGTCTGGGAGTGTATGAGCGGGAGGGTTGAGTGATTGTTGTACCTGTTGCTGGCCGAAAGGACTGCCTGCGAAAGTATGGAGTGGGGTGCTTATTGGGCTTTTAACGTCATTTAACCCTGGCATCAGCCTGCCAGTGTTTGAGCCACAGCATCCGCCTGGCGATGATATTGAATGCTATGGACCTGGAGGCAAAATTGGCTGACTGAAGAGTGGCATCCGCCATGTACTCTGTGGCCGCCACCATTTTACTTAGGTCCTGGTGGGTCCGAATGTCCTCAGCGGGAACTCTGGCCTGTAACTGGTGCAGCCATAAAAGAGTAGGCCTAACAAAAAAGGACGCGCAAGTGGCCGTTTTAATTGCCCATGCTGCAGACTGATGGGTCCTCCGGAAGGTTTGCTCCCATTTTTTATCGTCCGCCTTTAGCGCCTCCAACAGGTCCCCAGCTATCGCAGCCTGAGAAACCAGAGGGGTCCAGGCCTCATCAACCTTTGGGACCTCCAATGTATCAGTGAGGTCTGTGGAGGTGCTAAAGAGCTTTTTATCGGTCCTGCTTACAGAAGGGAATGAGGAAGGGGAAGCCCATTGTTTCTTGATTCCTTTAAGGAAAATGGAGGGGCACAGGACATGGTGTTCTGTTGCCACTGTTTCAAAAAAGATAGGATTGGGGCTGGAATCTGATGTGGCCTGCAGTTGCAGGAACTGATCGGATCCAATGTTGACCGTTGATGTGGCCTTGTGCAACAGTGTGAGAAACAGGGCTGGATTAAATAGGCCCCCCAAAGGAGCGGGTTCAGGAGGAAGTTCCTCCTCCTCTGACAAATTAAAGTCCGGCTGTTCCTCACCTTGAGGGGAAGAATAACCGCTCATGGAGGAGTGCACTGGAGAAGTGGGCTCCTGAATCATGGGGGTCTCCGCAGGGGGACCATAAGATGGCATGGCTGACGTAGAGGCCCCCTGATCTGGTGTATGAAAGGAACGCTGCGCTAGCGCTCGGTCCACGACCTTGGAAAGCAAGGCTTCAAGGCAGCTGTCGGAGAAAATATCCCCAATGTCCGGCCCCCTGAGTCCTGCAGTTGTGGGGGTAAATGTGGCCTCGGGGCTGGGCCTGGAGCCATAGTGGCGTGCTGAGCCAGTGCAGATGGAGAACCCAACGTGACTGGCGTCTCTGAGAAGGACCACATGCCTTGAGCTGAAGTTGAGGGACCTAAGGGAAGGTCAACTTCAGGGGCCGCCAATTGATCAGGATCCAGTCCGGCCTACCTCTGTGCCCTGGAGAACTCCTTCTCCAGGGCCTGCTTTGTCTTGGATTTGGACTTGCCTGCCGCCCCCTGTTCAGAGGATGTTTGGCAAAAGATCCTGACAAGGGAAGGATCAATCTCAATTGGCGGTTACTCAGATTATGTATGTAGTAGCAGTGAAGCATAGTCCAGATGTGGCTTAAGCTGGGCCATGTATTGTAAATAAGTATACTTGGGCCTAAGGAGTTTGCACGTGGAGTACAAGATGTCTGTTAACTACAGAGAGTAGGCTTCGTAGGCCTAGCTAGGCCCCACCCACGTGGATTTGAACTGATGGTCATTGAGGGGCGATCCGGTAACTTAGGCCCCCCAAAGGAACAATTGAGGTGGAGGTAAGGCTTTAAAGGAGCCATGGGAGAGCCGCCGATTGAATTAGGGCTGCAGGGAATACAGCAATATAAGCCGAAACAGTCTCCTCGTCCCTTTCCATAATTCAAAATGGCGGCCACGACTCGTTCTCTTGAGAACGATCTCCTCAGCCTCAACTTCCAGTCCCGGGGCTGTGCTCAGTCTCCTTGTAGGTCGCGGAGGCAGCACAGCGTGTTGCGCCAAAATTAATCGTCCTAGAGCTGCCTGCAAAGTCAGCAGATGAAGAAGGGGCTTGATTAGACTTTGTTGCCTTTTTTCGGCAACCAAAATGGCGCCCGCGACTATTCCCGGCTGCCTGGGAAGCTGTGAAAACGATCCGAAGTCAGAAATTGACTTTCGGACCTGCAGCCAGGGCAAAGGAGAAGGGAGAGAGGGAATCTGGAAAAAGTTCCAAGCAGACCCTGCTTGGAAGCTTTTCCCCAGAGCCCTGGGGAAAGGAACGCAGGGAAGCTGCAAGACCTCCCCACCACTTCCACCCCACACACCTGAACACTGAGCCCAGTGTTTGTGGGGAAATTTGTTAAAGGGAAAGCCAATTAATTTTAAGTAAAATATAGGGAGGAGAATTCACCAATGGAGTTTTTCTAACCTGCTATCTGCTGAGAGCCAAACCTGATACGTCTTCAAGAGCTGAGACCAAGTTAAGACTGGGTCTCCTAGCAAGAGGGGGCATGTCAAGTTTGGCTACTTGGTCTCAAGAGCAGGCAGACAGAGAAAACTCATTGGTGGATTCTCCATCTCCTGTACTGGAGAATACTAAATTTTCACCCACCATCTTATGAATCCAAGTGTGAAGGTTTTTTGGACAGTTTGAAAATAATGAAAGAATATGTTGGACATTTCTTAGTGCACTTAGGAGAGACTGCACTTCTATTAGCTCAAAAAAATAAAGACAAATATTATATTGTCCTGTCCTGTTTTGATAGCTTTCACATATTTGACTTTATTCCTTATTTGGTTTTATATATGGCTATGTAGCTCAGGATGGACAAATATCTCAGCTTTGGATCAATGTCAATTTATGCATTCTTAATATTTGATTTATTCATATTCTTCTAGCTTTAGAAATATATTATTTACTGCCAACACAAGAGTGAGAATCCTGATCTTGAAAAATGGGTAAGAATCTAGAGCAGGGATCTTCAAACCTGACCCTTTTATGACTTGTGGACTTCCAACTCCCAGAATTCCTCAGCCAGGCACGCTGGCTGAGGAATTCTGGGAGTTGAAGTCCACAAGTCATAAAAGGGCCAAGTTTGAAGACCCCTGGTGTAGAGGCATTCAGAGAAATCATCCTAAATCAGAGAACCTTTGATCTACATGGGATATATGGATGTGGGGGTGATCTAGAGGGGATCTATTGGATCTAAAGTGAATGTATAACTTTGGAACTAGAGGGGAATCTTAAATCTAGCTGTACTCAGATATATATATATATATAAAATAAACTTTATTAAATATATACAAACTTTAAAAGTACAAATGTACAATACATAAGACAAAGACATAAAGTATAGATTAATTATAGTTGTATCTTAAGTTGATATCTATAGTTATGTACAAACAACATTTAACAGTAATATCAACTATTTAGTTGATTCTTATTTATGTGCAGTCTATACAAGGTATAGAATAATTGTGTCTTATAAACTGAATAGATATACATAGTTAATGTATATATATATATATATATATATATATATATATATATATATATATATATATATATATATATATATATATATATATACAATTTAACAGATATACACATCATATATTTATTCTGTCTTTAATTATCTAAGGGAGATTATCACATATTTCGGTTTAGGTGATATGTCATAATTTTCGGAATTCTTATCAAAATATGTCGATAGGGATTTTAAAATATATTTAGGTCAGAGGATGAATAAGATTGTCATCTATATGCTATTTATTAGTATTGCATTTTATTTATATTTTTAGGGTTCCAAATATTTTTTTGCTTCTAGCCATTCGTACCATTTATCCCAGGTCTTATAAAATAATGTGTCTTCTTTGTTCTGTATTTTGAGAGTTAGTTTATTCATCTCGGCTACTTCGTTTATTTTATTGATGAAATTCAGAGTTGATGGGGTTTTTTCAAGTTTCCAATTTTGGGCATAGACTAATCTGGCAGCTGTAATTATGTGTATTGTTAAATATCTATCTTCTTTAGTTGTCTTATATTTTATTATTCCTAATAAAAATAGTTCGGGATTCATTGGAATTGTTTGGGTAGTAATTTGTTTGAGGTATTTTTTAATTTTTTTCCAAAAATTTTTGGCCGATGTGCAAGTCCACCAAAGGTGGTAGTATGTCCCAATTTTGACTTTACACTTCCAGCACTTGGGGGATGTATTGGGAAACATTTTTGCCAGTCGGTCTGGGGGGAGATGCCAGCGATAAAACATTTTAAGTATATTCTCTTTGTAGGCAGATGAGATGGTAAGTTTAAAGTTAATGTTCCAGATTTTTTCCCATTCTGCCAAATAAATTGTGTTTCCTATATTTTTTGCCCATGCAATCATATTACCCTTAACTTCTTCTTCACACATTTCATCGTATAATAAAACTTTATATAGTTTAGAAATAAGTTTTTGGTCCGCTCCTAATAATATTTTATCTAAATTGTTCATTTTTTGAAATCCATACTTTTGGTCTTCCATATATTTTGAATTAATTTGAAAATATTGCATCCAGTCTAAAATGATTCCTTTTTCTTTTAAAATTTGAGTTGAAATTAATTGATTATCTTCTGTTAGGATTTGGTGATATGTCATTATTGTGTTGGGGTTTAATAAATTAGGATATGTTATTGATTCATTTGGCGAGAGCCATCTTGGTAATTTAATATAAAATTGTCTTTTAATTTGGAACCAAATTTCTAATAAATTTTTCCTTATGTAGTGTTGTTTAAATTGTATATATGATTTATTTTTTGTCCCAAATAAAAAAGAGTGCCAGCCGAATTCAAGATTAAAACCTTCTAAAATTAGTATTCTCCTGTTTTTAAGTTGTATCCAATCTTTGATCCAGACAAGTGCAGCTGCTGTATAATATAATTTCCAATTTGGAAGCCCCATTCCACCTCTTGATTTGTGGTCTTGTAGGTGTTTGAGCTTAATTCTTGCTTTCTTTTTAGCCCATATAAATTTATGTATTGTTTTGTTTAATTTAACAAAAAATTCTTTATTTAGTTTAATTGGAGCTGTTTGAAATAAATACAGTATCTTTGGAAGGACATTCATTTTTATTATTGCAATTTTCCCTAATAATGATATCTGGAGTTTGGACCATTTGTCTAAATCTGCACTTATCTTTTGTATTACTACGTCGTGGTTATCTTTTTTAATCTTACTACATTTGGCCGAAAGTATTAGTCCCAGATATTTGGCTTTCTTTACTGTTTTTATTTCTAAAATATTTTCTAATTCTTGATTTAGATTAGAGTTCATATTTTTAGTTATTATTTTAGTTTTGTTTTTATTAATTTTTAAACCCGCCACTTGACCAAATTTTTCAATTTTCTCTATTAAAATTAAAGCTGATTCTAAGGGGTCCTCAATTATAAAAGCCATATCATCCGCATATGCTTGTAGTTTATATTCTTCTTTTCTTATCTTTAGTCCTTTAATTTCTTCCTTTCTCCTTATATTTATTAGCAAAACTTCTAAAGCGAGGATAAATATCAATGGAGCTAGGGGACAACCTTGTCGGACTCCTTTTTCTATTTTAATTTTATTTGTTAATTCTGAATTTATAATAATTTTGGCAAATTGTTGATTATATATTTCTTTAATTAGATTTATAAATTTATTTCGAAATTCCATTTTATTTAGTTGTGTGGTAAAAAAGGGCCAGTTTATCTTGTCGAAGGCTTTTTCTGCGTCCACCAGAATGAATGCGACCTGTTTTTCAATATGTATATCATAATATTCTATTGCATTTAGTATTGTTCTTATATTGCTTCTAATATGTCTATTGGGTAGAAAACCATTCTGATCAGGGTGGATAAATGTATTCAGTATTCTTTTGAATCTCGCTGCCATAATTGCTGCAAATATTTTATAATCTGTATTTAAAAGTGAAATTGGGCAGTAATTTTGAATTTGGTGTTTGTTAATTAAGTCTTTAGGTATTAAGCTAATGTATGCATCTTTCCATGATTCTGGTATTTTACTTTTGTCTAAAATATGATTAAATAGTTCCAGAATCAATGGTGCTAAAAGGTCTATTAAAGTTTTATATAATTCTGATGGGATACCGTCTGGACCTGGGGATTTATTGTTTTTTTGAGCCTGTATCACGTTTTTTAGCTCTTCCAGAGTTATTTTTTTATTTAGCATTGCTCTTTCTTTTTCTGTAACTTTTGGTAGGACAGTTTGTTCTAAATATTCGTCAATTTTTCTTTGTTCAGTTTCTTCTTTTTTATATAAGTTTGAATAAAAATCTATTACTATATCTTTCTTTTTTTGAGCATTATTTTGTCTTTCACCTTTATGGTCTGTTAAAGTTTCTATATTTCTTTCTATTTTTTGTTTTGCTATTTTATGTGCCAACCATCTGCCCGGTTAATTTGCATGTTCAAAAAAATTTTGTTTTGTGGCTTTTAAATTTTTTATCATTTCATTTTGTGTAATAAGATTTATTTTATGTTTGTTAGTATTTAATTCTTCTAACATTTTGACATTTGAGGGGTCTCTGTGTAGTTGTTTTTCTAAACTATTTATTTTCTCTGTTAGTTCTTCTATATTTTTCCGTTTTGTTTTGTTTAGAAAGGATGAGTATGAAATTGAGAGCCCTCGTATATAGGCTTTCATGGTATCCCATAAATTTAGTATTGTTGTATTTCCATTATTATTTATCTCTAAAAAGGATTTAAGTTCTTTTTGTATCATTGTGATATAGTCTTTTTCTTTAATTATCGTCTGATTGAGTGTCCATCTTTTGTTAATATTTTTTGTTTGTTGTTTCCATTTTATCAATAATGGATTGTGATCAGCCCATATGTTTGGTAATATTTCTGACTCCGTTATTGTTTTCATGAGTTCTGGATTGGCCCAAGCCATGTCTATTCTTGACCACGATTTAAATGGATGTGAAAAATAGGTGTAGTATATATTGTCTAAATGTAGGGCTCTCCAAGTATCTTTTAATTGAAATTCTTCTACCATCTGCATAAAGGGAGGAGGTAATGTTCTTCTTATTTTTTTTTGCCCTATTCACACTTTTATAGTCTTTTTTCCTATCTACTATTGCATTATAATCACCAATAATTATTAATTTTAAAATTTCTATTTCTTGAAGTTGTTTATAAAGCTTTGTATAAAATTTAGTTTGTTGTGTACTTGGAGCATAAATTGCAGCTATTGTTATGGGACTGTTTCCCTGATCAATTTGAACGATTAGAATTCTGCCTTCTTCATCTGCATAGATCAATTTTGGATTTAACCATGGTTTGATGTATAGCACAATTCCACATTTTTTGACCTGGGCTAAAGATACGAATGATTCTCCTAATTTTAAACATTCCAATAATTGTTGTTGATTCTTTTTAACGTGTGTTTCCTGTAGGCATATAATTTCTAAGTTTTGTTTAATCAAATTATAAAATATTTTATTTCTTTTCTTGGATGCATTTAATCCATTAATATTTATAGATAGAAATCTTATTTCATCCTCTGCCTTTTGTGATTGTTTAAATTGTCTATCTTCTTCCCTTTGCACCTGCTTGCGATCTTGTAGTTGCCCCTTCTCTTTCCTCGTTACCATGTTTATTTTTCAGTTTTAAATCAAGTAGGTTATCCTCAGAGCTTAATTCTTCTTTATTGTTTCATTCTCTCTCCTTATTTTCTTTACGTTCTAATTCCTCTATTTCCTTAATATTTTGATCATAGAAATCCCTAGCTTCTTCTACATTATTTATTTTATGTTTCTTATCGAATAGGGTAATTAATAGACCCTCTGGTATCAACCATCTAAATGGAATCCTGTGATTATTTAATTTGGAAGATAGAAATTGAAAGGGTCTTCTTCTTTCTCTAATGCATCTTGGAATTTGTTTAAGGATTGTAATATCTCTTCCTTTGTATGTATAGGTGTTTTTCCTAGCTATATTATATATTTCTTCTCTTGTGGTTTTCTTAGTGAAACGTACATGAACCTCTTTTGGAAAATTATTTCGGCGGGCGTAACTGGTGTATACCCGATATATTTCATCCAATTCCTTAATTGCTTTTTGTGGTGTGATATCCAAGATGCCTGCTATGATCTCTGCTATCATCTGAGGGAGATTTTCATCTTTAGTTTCTTGTACATTTTGGAATCTCAGAAAAAAGGCAGCTTTTTCTAATTCAAGGTTTAATAAGGCATCCTGCATATCTTTAGTAGTTGTTGTCATGTAAGTCTCTGTTTCATCAATTCTTGCCTCAATTTTTTCATTTTTTTCTTCTATGTTTTTTATTCTTTGATCATTTTTTATTAAATTCTCTTGAAATTGCTCTATCTTTCCATCAATCTTGCTCACTCTGTCGTCTACTTTTTTAATATCTTCCCTCATCGTTTCCATATTTCCAGTCATTTTTTCATAATTTCGATCTATCGATTCCTGAAGTTTAATCATCATTTCTTGCAGGGATATTAATGTTATTGGAGAAGTCTGAGAGTCTATCTGTTTTTCAGGTAGCATACTTTCTATATTTTTGGTAGTTTGTGGAGTTGTTGATTGTGGTGTTACTGTAGTTTTTTTTGTAATTTTAGATTGATACATAGTTATTGTCTTAATAATCTTTTGAATAGTTTCCCAATTGACCATATATATCTCTAATACAATAATTAATTTATTTAGATTTCCATTAAATCAATAATTCAATAATATAGTAATCAATAAAGTGATACGTAGGTAATATAGTAAATCAATATTTTACTGTATAAATATCTCAATTGGTTAATTGATTTCAGAAAAAAGAAAGGATATATATATATATATATATATATATATATATATATATATATATATATATATATATATATATATATATATATATATATATATATATATATATATATATATATATATATATATATAAAGTAAAAGGAAAAAAAAGAAAGAGAACAATATATCAATATATCTCCCACCACACAGGCTTTGAATTAATTTATCCTCATTATATTATATTATATTATTCTTAAACTCACTCAAATTTATATATGTTGTTGGTTGTTGATTCAATTTTCAGTTTTCCAGATCAATGAAAATAATAATAAAAAAAAGAAGTCAATGTTCAAATGTTGATTCAATATTCAGATATTTCAAATATTAAAGTCCAATAGGGTCAAGGAAGGTCGATACAAAATCAAGTCTTTTTATAGTACAAGTCTATTATAAGAAAAGATTCAAAGGAATGATTCAATATGTCTGCTCCTTAGCTCTTCCGTTTGTCCTTCTTCCGGTTGAATTTAACTTATCGTTCTCCAGTCTATAATTTTTCAAATTTCCAGTCCTTATTCCGCTTTTTCCCTTTTTGTCCGGGAACCAAATTTAGATCCACGCCGATACGGTTAAATTAGGAGAGTATCTGAGGCCAATTTCAAATCTGTAATCACTCTTCCGATATTCTCCTTTCTTCCCTCTACCTGTTTTTACTCCTTCAAAGATTTTGGCCGCTATATTGTTTTCTTTTTGGAGTTACTAATTCAAACAGAACGAGGAAAGAATACGAAGGGCTTCACTCACTCACCAGGTTTTCTTTTACCGATTAAAGAGTCTCTCTTTCAAAGTTCTCACCATAAATTCTTCTCCTTCTATAACTAGATGACTGCGCTTTTTTCTTCCATCAGCTGTGTTAACCTGTTGTGTCTTCGGGCCGGCCGGGGCCGGCTTCTTCGGCTCCGGCTCGAGTCATTTTTCGGCTTTCCCAGGGTTTGCCAGGCTCCTCGGGTGCACGAGAAACTCCTCTCTTTGATCGCTGTTCCCTCCAGGCAGCGATCGCAAAAAAAAAAGCAGCCAAACAGAGCCAAAATGCGAAGATCGATCCCGGAGCTCCCCAGGAAGGCTCCGCGACGGCACAACCGGAAACCGGAAGTCCTCAGATATATATTTTTTTTAAAAAAATCAGATATATATTTTTTAAATGTCTCTAAATATTATATTGCCTGCAGAATTTGCATGGAGGTGACTGTTTAGTAGTAATATTTCTTGCTCATTGTTCTCATTTTGTGTATGTATATTTTGGGTCCTTGATTGAAATAATAAAAAACTAGAACTTAAGAGATATTGATTACTCCCCCCCCCCGTGCCCCCATCTCTATGCCCATGTACAGAATGGAGAAAATTGAAAAGCTATTTATGATCACTTCCACTTTTGTATTTTAGGTACACCTTCCAATTATGTGGATTTTAAGAAACAATACAAGGCATTAACATTTAGAACAGGGATGTCCAACCTTGGCAACTTTAAGACCTATGAATTTCAACTCCCAGAATTCTGGGAGTTGAAGTCCACCGAACGTAAAGTTGCCAAGATTGGACATGCCTGATTTTAAAAAATCAACGACCTTCTCCCATATTGCACATCCATTTAAAGTTTGCTGGCTGCTACTTGTTTCATCGCCTGTCCCTGCTCTTTGATCTTCAAGGGCCTGTAATCCCAACTAACCCCACCCCCCAAAAAAAGTATATTTGCTGACTAGCATATTAAGATAATTAATCAAGCCACATTAGAGTTTCCACAAAACTAACTAATTAAACACTGTTTTTTGTTACAGTAGGATTATTATTAGGGGAGACGCTGGCTCTGGGGTGATAGAGGGCCAAAGTATACCGGTCTTGCTGGGGAGAGGCAGATATGGTGGGAGCCATAGGGTAGGCCATTCCCGGGGAACAAGAGCTCGCTGTCTAAAAGCGATCCCTTGCTCCGACCCTGTGAGTTCAACCCGAAGTACTGGTAATGGGCGAAATCCGGACCCTGGGCTCAGGCTGCTGCTGCTCAATGCCAGGTCGGTTGTAAATAAAGCTCCCCTCATCCATGATCTTCTCCTGGATGAGGAGGCCGACCTCGCATGTGTGACCGAGACCTGGCTGGGCCCGGAGGGAGGAGTTCCTCTCTCTGAGATGTGTCCAGCCGGGTTTCAGGTATGGCACCAGCCACGACCCCAGGGAAGGGGGGGAGGAGTGGCTATTATAGCCAAGAAGACTTTTAGCCTACGCAGGCTCGCTGTTTCTGAGATTGCGGGTTGTGAGTTGCTCCTTGTGAAGTTGGACCTAGGGGTTCAGGTGGGCTTGTTGCTCACGTACCTGCCTCCCAGCTGCGTGTCAACAGCCCTGCCTGCGCTACTTGAGGGGGTTGCTGGGCTGGCGGTTGAGTTCCCCAGGCTTATTGTCTTGGGGGACTTAAATCTTCCATCGCTCAGCGAATCCTCTGGGTTGGCGCAGGAGTTCATGGCCACCATGGCAACCATGAACCTGACTCAGGTAGTTCAGGGTCCGACTCACGAGAGGGGACACACTCCCGACATGGTATTCCTCTCAGAACAGTTGAGCAATGATCTGAATTTAAGGGGCTTAGATATTTTGCCTATGTCATGGTCAGACCATTTTCTGTTGCGGCTTGTTTTCAAGGCTCCAATCCTCCCCCGCAGGGAGGCGGAACCGATTAGGTGGTTCCGCCCCAGACGTCTGATGGATCCAGAGAGTTTTCAGAGGACGCTTGGGGAAATACCGGATTCTCTCATTCACAGTTCGGCAGAGTCCCTGGTTACGGCCTGGAATATGGCTGCGAAGGGGGCTCTTGACCGGATTGCGCCGCTGCGACCTCTCTGTGGTAGCAGACCCAGGAGATCTCCTTGGTTTACTGAGGAACTCAGGGGGATGAAGCGCCAGAAGAGACGCCTAGAGAAGCGATGGAGGAAAAGCAAATCCGTATCTGACCGAACACTTGTAAGATCTTATATCAAGACTTATCAGGTGGCGCTCAAGGCGGCAAGATGCGCGTATCATTCCGCCTTGATTGCATCTGCGGAATCCCGCCCAGCCGCCCTGTTCAGGGTAACTCGCTCCCTCCTTAATCAGGGGGGGGTTGATGCACCCTTGCAGGGTAGTGCTGAGGACTTTAATAAGTTTTTCGCGGATAAAATCGCCCAGATTCGGATGGACCTTGACTCCAATTGGAATGCAGTATCGGCTGATAATGATTCAGTCGAGATGACAGGGACTCGTCTTGATCCTGTTGTGTGGGAGGAGTTTGACCCGGTGGCACCTGATGAAGTCGACAAGGCCATTGGAGCTGTGAGCTCCGCCACCTGTTTATTGGACCCGTGCCCCTCCTGGCTGGTTTCGGCCAGCAGGGAGGTGACGCGGGGCTGGGTTCAGGAGATTGTCAACGCTTCTTTGAGGGAGGGGTCCTTTCCGGCTCCCTGCAAGGAGGCAATTGTGCGCCCCCTCCTCAAGAAGCCTTCCCTGGACCCAGCTGTTTTAAACAACTACCGTCCTGTCTCCAATCTTCCCTTTATAGGGAAGGTTGTTGAGAAGGTGGTGTCACTCCAGCTCCAACGGTCCTTGGATGAGGCCGATTATCTGGGCCCTCAACAGTCAGGATTCAGGCTCGGCTACTCCACGGAAACTGCTTTGGTCGCGCTGACGGATGATCTCTGGCGGGCCCGGGATAGGGGATTATCCACTATCCTGGTGCTACTTGACCTCTCAGCGGCTTTCGATACCATTGACCATGGTATCCTTCTGCATCGACTGGAGGGGTTGGGGGTTGGAGGCACTGTTTTGCGGTGGTTCACCTCCTACCTCACTGGTCGGTCGCAGTCGGTGTTGGCAGGGGGTCAGAGGTCAACCCCTAGGTTCCTCCCTTGTGGGGTCCCTCAGGGATCGGTCCTCTCCCCTCTGCTGTTTAATATCTACATGAAACCACTGGGCGAGATCATCCGACAACACGGGGTGAGATATCATCAGTATGCTGATGATACCCAGCTTTACATCTCCACCCCGTGTCATTTCAGTGAAGCAGCGGAAGTGATGTGCCGATGTCTGGAGGCTGTTAGGGTTTGGATGGGTGCCAACAGGCTCAAACTCAACCCCGACAAGACGGAGTGGCTATGGGTTCTGCCTCCCAAGGATATTTCAATCTATCCATCCATTAGCCTGGGGGGGGAGCTTTTGACCCCCTCAGAGAAGGTCCGCAACTTGGGCGTCCTCCTCGATCCACAGCTAAATTTGGAACATCATCTTTCGGCTGTGGCGAGGAGGACATTTGCCCAGGTTCGCCTGGTGCACCAGTTGCGGCCCTATTTGGACCGGGAGTCTCTTCTCACAGTCACTCATGCCCTTATCACCTCGAGGTTCGACTACTGCAATGCTCTCTACATGGGGCTACCTTTGAAAAATGTTCGGAGACTTCAGGTAATGCAGAATGCAGCCGCGCGAGCAGTGTTGGGCTTGCCTAGAAATGCCCACATTTCGGCATCACTCCGCGAGCTGCATTGGCTGCCAATTGGTCTCCGAACCCAATTCAAAGTGTTGGTTATGACCTATAAAGCCCTACATGGCATCGGACCAGGTTATTTACGGGACCGTCTGCTGCCCCATGAATCCCAGCGGCCGGTTAGGGCCCACAGAGTGGGCCTTCTCCAGGTCCCGTCAGCCAGACAGTGTTGCCTGGCGGGGCCTAGGGGAAGGGCCTTCTCTGTTGCGGCCCCGGCCCTCTGGAACCAACTTCCCCCGGAGATCCGTGTCGCCCCCACCCTCTTCGCCTTTCGTATATTGCTTAAAACATACTTTTGCCGGCAGGCCTGGGGCAGCTAACACCTTGCCCCTAGCCAGTGTATGTTTCTGTGTATGTTTGTGGAGTGATTGGTTTCTTTTAGCTCAAGGGTTTTTTATAGATATGTGTTTATTGTAATTTCTATCATGCTGTGAGCCGCCCTGAGTTCTTTGGAATAGGGCGGCATAGAAATTAAATAAATAATAATAATAATAATAATAATATCAAGTTAAAAGTTCATTTCAGTTGTAGATGTGAAGCATTTTAAGATGGATCAGAAAAAAAGATATTAAAAATATTAACAAGTGCAATTTTAGCATGAATTCAGGCTTGTGATAATTGCATTCTATAAATAATTATCAAAAAACATAAGTACACTGGGGAGAAGAAAACATGATACGATGAGAGAAAATATTTCCCTGAAGTATCCCTTAAAAGAATGTAGTTCTTTCTTCAACCCACCCATCGCAGGATATTTGCTGAATGTCTTTTATCTACTTCCAATTGTTTATTGCCTATGTTTGATATAAAAAAAAGTAGCGAAGGATAAGCACATCTTGGAATTGTCTTTGTACTGGTTGACCCTGAGAAAATATACAAGCAGCCAATGTGAAAAATCTGTACATATTTTTCCTTTATGGTTTGATTATCCTGTTTAGGGAGCTGATTTGCCTGGAAGCAGAAGCCTCATGTTCACACTTTGAAAAGTTGTGATGTAATTCTTGTTTTCTATCACCAGGGCTATGTTTACACAACATCCCTAACCTGATAATTGAATTAACCCATTTTTCTGGAATTGCAGAAGCCTCAGAATCGCCCATATACTAGAACCCACACCCTCAGAATGAATGAAGTTTAAAATTAAGCATTATCATGTGTGAATTAAGGTTTTGCATTTTTTAAAAACTTGTCTGATGAAGCATGTTGCATGAACGTTGACTAGGTGTCTTGGTAATATTATTAACATAGCTAACAGCAGTAGAATTTGTTGACAAAAAGACAAACTTGTAGATCAAAGGCAATCCAGCTGTGATACTCCAGATGCTGCTGACTTAGGAGTCCCAGCTTCATTTCCCACTAGTAAGACTTTCTAGGAATCTATAGAGTTGTAATTCAGTGACATGTACAACACCATAAGGTTGCCAAAAATCAGATCTTCAGCTGGGATGTGCTGAACAGGTGGCCTCAGGTTTTGTCTGCCTTTCTTAAAATTGTCTTTAAAAGATCAAGTAAGCTGTCCCTTACATTTGTCCATGACTCCTTTTAGACTAATTTACAAACACATGACTGGTCCCATCCTTGAATAAAATGGATGTGTCCTGAGAAGAACAAGTGTTTCATCTATTTTCTTTGCCAGAAAGTAGGGGAAAATATCTAGGGGCTTCTTTCAATCCATATTTTTAAGTGAACTAACTTGATTTTACTTCCCTGTGTTTACTTAAGACCCTTGAGGTTTTATACTCCAAATATTGTTCTGCAGATCTCAGCTCTCAAACAACGATTGGAGGTACCCAAAACATATTTTAGATTACTCTATTTAAGGTAAAAACTTACAGATTGGTAAAATACATTTAGCTTTTTTAAAAATAATTTGATGCATTTTTAAAATTGACAGCTTGATACCAATGGATAAAACAGACTTATAAATGGTTGCATGCAAAACTGGTGCCAACAGAACAAAACAAAACAAAACAAAATCCATTATTCTGATGTATCTACTTTTAAAATTGATTCTTAAAAGCAGGTTCTGTAGATTGATAGGAAAAGCCCCTTATATACTATCAAATTATCCTTGGGAAACCAAAATAGAATTTGTAGAAATTTTACATCAGAGAATAGACTGGCTCTGAAAAACAATTGGAGAGTTTTTCTCTGCATGATTTGAAGTCAGTCAAGCATACAGAGAAGACAGATAGCTTAATCCAGTCTACCAATGAACATGGGAATTCACTGATAATGGTTTTTCCTATTTCAGTGATGTTATTGTGATGTGCAACACTTCTGACAGCTTTGGAATTTTGGAGAAAGAACATAAATAGCTTGTTGGATCAAATGAAGCTTCCACATTTTCCTAGCATGCCCATCCAAGAAACATCCTGGGAAACCATGGTTAGAATATGGGCAGAATAACAGAGTAACAGAGTTGGAAAGCACCTTGGAGGTCTTCTAGTCCAACCCCCTGCTCAAACAGAAAACCCTATACCATTTCAGACAAATGGTTGTCTAATCTCTTCTTTAAAAGCCTCCAGTGTGGAAGCACCACAACTTCTGGAGGCAACTCATTCCACTGATTAATTGTTCTCACTGTCAAGAAATCTCTCCTTAGTTCTAGGTTGCTTCTCTCCTTGATTAATTTCTATCCATTGCTTCTTGTCCTGCCTTCAGGTGCTCTAGAGAATAGGTTGACATAGCTTTTGAGATTCTCCTGTCTATCATTCCCATAAAGATTCTTGTAATCTTTTCCAGGTGCAAATGGGTGAAAGCAATGAAAGTCACATATGATAACAAAATCTATTTTGGTAGATCATGGCATTTCACATAAAAGATGTCCTTGATGAAATTGGCTAATGTCCCTTTTGGCTGCAGGTTGTCTGAACACAGTGGAATGAGGTGGTTTATGGTTCAATGTCCTGAGTGATCAGATATAACTGCTTATATTCCTTAAGTAACGGTTTTGAACCTGAGATAAGTGCACTAGTTTAGCCCTTAACGGGGGAAAAGGAAACTTTTGATGAAGACTAGCAAAAATTGGGGGGGGATTGTGAAGGAATTATCAATTCTTGAAGGTAGACCAGGTCAGAAAACAAACCCCATAAGAAATAATAAAACTGTACTTTACAGTTAGGCTTTAATTACAGATTCTTGAAATCCTGATACAATATTTCTTCCTTCCCTCTAATATCCACAAAAATCAAGATGGCATGATCTTGAGTTTCTTTCTCACCTCTTCTGGTCTTTTGGGACTAAGCTGATATTTTTGTAATGACTATTTTATACAGTATTTTCTTTGAGTTCCTCTCCATAGTCCTCTTCAGAAATGTACTAATATGATGACCATCTTTTGTATCAGAATATCTCTACTATTCCAAATCCAGGGATGCTTTCATTTGAATTCCAGGATGGAATAAGCATTGTAGTATATGGTCACTCCAAATCTACGCTTTTCTAAATACATAGAGGCCCTCACAATGGCTCAAATCAACAAAACAGGGAAAAAATGTCTCTCTCCCAAATAATAATATATACTGTAGCACCATGTTCAGCTGATTTTTCTACTACCAGACCAAAGATATGTGCTGCTTCTTTCTCCTTCTGCAACCCCCCCTCAAGAATTTAAATCGATTGTATTAAGTTGGATAGCAGTTAACTTGAATTTCCCCCTGGTTTACATGTAAAAATATATATTTATCGATTAATGAAAGATATATATTAAATAGACTAAGAATGTATTTGTTGAAGGGATGGGTATATTGACATGAAAATTATTAATTTTAATAAGATGACTTGTTTGTTTGATGTCCAATGGACTGATCTGAAAAGAAGTGAAATTTAAAATTTGTAAAATGTAGTTGGCTTATAGTTAAACTTGGACATACGGAGTGAAGAAGGTCTACAAATTTAAAATGATTGTATTAAGTTGAATGGCTTTAACTTGAGCTTTTTCTTTGTTTACATGTACAAACAGATATCTAATAATAAAAAAATTATTAAAAAAAAAAGAATAGCCCCACTTAAAGCCAAGCACTGAGGAGAAATGCAACATTTTAAATGTCAAAACACATTCTGCCAGCGATATATGAAATAGACTGAAGCAGAATCTTACTGACAGCCAGCCATGTAATCTCATCAGTTCCCTTCATTTTGCTGCCTGGACAATATCAGCAGAGGAGACTCTGATCTTAAGGCAGCCACCAACTTTAATTAGAATAGGACTGCTCTTAGAAGAAATTTTTAACCCTTTTCACTCAGACAAATAAGCCATGAACAGGCACATAGAGATAAACAACATCTACATACTGCTCAAAAGAGACAATCCAAAATCTGAAGGGGAAACAAAACAACCAAAACACTTCCTTGCCAGCAATCAACATCCAGATAGCAAGGATTGAAATCAGGATCAACAATCAAGCAGTAAACAGTATCCCAATCTAGTAACTGCCAACTCAGACAAGCAATCAAATAGTAAACAACAGCCTAATCAAGGAACAACCAAGAAGAAAATGACATACCTGCCAAGATTGACATGGCAAGCCACTGTATATAAATAGAGAGCAAACCACAAAACCCTCTAGCACTGATGATGTTACCTAGCTGGGTAATGAAACATCTTCAAGAAAAGAACCAAGCACAGAGAGCACCAAGGACTCCACAATTCTGTTATTGTACTCACTATCAAAAAAAAAGTAAAGTTCTAGTAATTCTTGTGATATCTATTTTCTGAATTGGTTTATCTCAAAAGGTTGATAATAACATGCAGGAAGAAATGGACCAGTGACAAGGTGAACAATGAAGTATGGTATCTGTTATGTCCTGGGCCTGCTGAGTCATTCAGCAGGTGCAGGAGGCCGCAGAGAGGCCCAGGCAGACATGTGAATGCCCGGGACCAGACAGGCTGTCTCCCGCCTTGTGCGCATGAGCAAGGCGGGAAAAGTACCTTGCATTGATTGGCTGATGCTGTCCCTGCAAAGGGGTATAAGAGCAATCTGTGCCATTTTGTTTTTTTGGTTCTGTTGTGAATGGAATAAAGACAAAGACTGTTTGTTACTCCTGCTCATCTCAATGCCTTTACTTGGAAACAGAACATTGGCGATGAAGGTGGGATATGCTGCAAGGGAAACAATGAAAGAAGATAGGCTGACTCACCAAGAGAGGCCTGAAGTGCTGGGAAGTTCGGCATCCGAAGATCGCGACTCTACCTGCCAGTACGAGAATGCTGGAGGAGAGATCGGCAAAAGGGACCCCTTCTCAAACCTTGCAGTACAAGATGATGAGGTTACCGGGCAGTAACAATGTCCAAACTAGGCCGTCTCTCTGAATTTGACACAGCTCATCTGGAACACTGGAGCTCTTACATGGCCCAGGTGGAGAACTACTTTAGGGTAAACCAAATCCGAGAAGATGATCTTAAAGCTGCTACGCTACTGTGTGTCTGTGGGCAAGAGACTTTCGATATTGCAGAGAATCTGGTCGCCCCAGCACCACTGGAATCAATTACTTATGCTGAGCTGAAAGGAATGCTTAGAGAACATTTTGAACTGAAGCTTTCAGTGGTTGCATGGTGACATGTATTCAAGCAGACGGACCAGAGGCCTGGTGCGTCTGCTGCGAATTTTATTGCTGCGTTACGACAAGCAGCTAGGCCATGCGAATTCAAGGACCTGGAAGAGAGACTTTGGGGTCGTTTAGTTGTGGACTGAAGTTGTGAGTTGCAGCAGAAGATCTTCACAAAGGAAGACATCTCATTCCAAGACGCATTGAGAGAAATTTCAACAGAAGAAGCAGCGGGAGGAGCTGTGAAGGCCTTGCGGCTCACCAAGAACCCTCCAACTTCAATCTCTGTCCATCAAGAGGTCACTTGAGAAGAATCCGAACAGGATCCAGAGATGGAGGTGGACTGACTACAGCAGCCAGTGGAGAGAAGGCCTCAAGAGTGCAGAGACAAGACAACCTCATTCCCTCGGTGTTTGGGATGTAGAGGACGCCACAAGCGCTCTGATTGCCGGTTCTGCTCCGCCATTTGCTGGGCATGTGGTAGGCAAGGCCACACTGTCTCCATCTGTTTGGGTCGCCAGAAGGACCAGTCTTCGGAAGAATTGCTTCAGAAAGGTACCAGGGTCCCCAGCCAGAACAGGGTGGGTTTTGGCACATCCCGTAGAAGCATTTTTAAAACCGGGGCCCATAGGCTGCTCAGGAAGAAGCTTCACATTGACGTGAAGTTGCAAGGGGTTCCATTATCGATAGAGTTGGACACAGGGTCCACTTTATCGATCATTTCCCAAGACACTGGATGGTTGGGAGATCTGCTCTTCCTCCCCCGTTCAGTTTTGCATCGCTAGGGGGCCCTGAAAAGGGCCGAAAATTGCCCCGGAGAGGCGACCAGCAAGGAGGGGCTTTTGCTGGATCGAAGGAGAGCAGCAACTTTCCTAAAGACCTGGCATTTCTCCTCCAAACCGGTGGACAAAAGGACCAGCCATAGAAATATGGCTCGTCCCTAGGCTGCTAACAGCCGAAGTCACATTAACATCTGGTAACTTCAAAGCAGTGTGGAAAGGATTGGGTGAGATCTGCCTCTCTTACATCCTAATTACTTAATTACCTGCATAAGCTGCTAAAGTACTTTCCCCCCTGTGGTGAGGGAAGGGGGATTTTAGCCCTCCCTCCAGAAACAGCAGCGATCAAACCACTTGGGAGTTTAAAACATTGAGAAAAATACTGGGATCCTAATTGGAATTCTATTTTTTTAAAACTGGTGGATTATAAGACTTGTAATTTTATGTTCTCTATTTTTTCTTCTTCTCTGATTTTTACTCTAACTATTATTGAAGATTTGGGTTCTTTTTCTCCCTCTTACAATAGAGGGGGAAAAGAAAACTGAAAAGATTCAACTAACTCTGAATGACATTTGCTGGCTAAATTTGAGACTGTAACCTGCTATTCTTAAAGAAAGTTTTGTGATTACCTTAAAAACAGATAAGATTCAAAGTAACCTTGAAGCACCAGCTGCAAGAAACTCAGCTCAGCTTTTTACTTGGTGGACTTTCTGATTGTAAGTTCTTTGTTTAGTCTAATATATGACAATGGAAGAAGAACAGGAATGGATTTCTCACATAGAGGAGGTACAGGAACAAACTCTTTATATGTTAAAAGCAATTATCCAAACTCTCCGTATGCAAGCTCAAACTATGACTTCAACTAAAGAATCATCTATACAGAATTCTATAGAAAAGGGGAAACAACCAAATGTTGTGACAGAAGACTTAGATACTCAACAAATACAAACTGTGGAAAACATGGGAAGGAAACTGATAATAGAGAACAAGGAAAAGACTTTTCTTATAAACCAGAAGGAATTTGAAGACAAAAAAGAAAAACAGATGAAAGATAAGATGAATACTTCGGGACAACTGCATCGAACTGGAAAAATAAAGAGACGACCTGTCAAACCAGCCAGCCCTCTTAAGAAAACAGTAACTGAACGCCTTTATCAATATCAAACAATAGTTACAATAATACAAGGAGATCTTTTTGGACAACTGCATCGAACTGGAAAAATAAAGAGACGACCTCTCAAACCAGCTAGTCCTCTTAAGAAAACAGCAACTGAACGCCTTTATCAATATCAAACAATAGTTACAACAATACAAGGAGATCTTTTTGATGATTTAAAAGCGAAGATATGAAAGATGATTTGGCAGAGGAAAAAAGCTAGAATTAGACTGAAAGGAATTGAGGTTTTAATCTATATATGAGATTCAAAATAGAATATACTTAAATGGATAGAATATGTATTTTGAATATAAGATAGTGTAATGATTTGAGATAAAAAATTGGTTTCATAAACTTTAGAAATATAAATATTGAAACAAGAATATTATATTGTCTTATTAGTTTGTTAAGATATATGATAGATTTTACATATAAGGTCTGTATTTTAAATATTAGATCATATGTGGAATTTGACAAAGGAATTGTGTTTAATTAAAATGTGGAAAAAAGATAAATATTAAATGTTAAATTAAAATATTAAGGGAAAATCAATTACCAGGTTACTGAACTGCTAAACGTTTGAATGTTTATAGATAATTAGGATTTGAATTTAAGATATTGTCATGAGTTGAGATACAGGTTAAATAAAACTTAGAAGTATAAATACTAATAATTTAACATCTGTTGTCATGCAATGTTTTGAGAGGCTGGTGTTGAATTATATTAAGGCTAGCCTTCCATCTACCTTGGATCCATATCAATTCACATATAGGGGTAATAGATCAATGGATGATGCTATGTCTCTTGTTGTACATACTGTATTGAATCATTTGGAACAACGGGGGACATATGCAAGGTTGTTGTTTGTGGATTATAGCTGTCTGTTAACACCATTTTACCCAATAGGTTGTTTTTTAAAATGTCCAATTTGGGTATAAATCAGAGGATTTGTTTGTGGATAAGGGATTTTCTGATAGGTAGGTCACAGTCAGTAAGGATGGGATCTCACCATTTCTCTACTCTGGTATTAAACACAGGAGCCCCCCAGGGTTGTGTGTTAAGCCCTTTCCTTTATTCCTTGTATACGCATGACTGCACCCCACTGTATAACACCAATGTAATTATTAAATTTGTGGATGACACAACAGTGGTGGGGCTCATTAATAAGAACAATGAGTCTGCTTACAGGAAGGAGGTACAAGGGCTGACATTATGGTGTAATGAAAATAATCTTACACTTAACACCACAAAAACTAAAGAACTTATAATCGACTTTAGCAGGAAGAGAGATGTGCATCTACCATTGTACATAAATGGTGTGGAGGTAAAAAAGGTGGGTAGTTTTAAATTTTTGGGCACTTATATCTCGGAGGACCTCTCATGGTCTATGAATGTTAACATGCTTGTGAAGAAGGTACAGAAGAGGCTGTACTTCTTGAGAATGCTCAGGAAGATAAATCTATCTCAACATCTACTTCTATCCTACTATCACAGCACCATTGAGAGTGTCCTGACATACGACATTCTTGCATGGTATGGGAGCAGTTCTGTAGTGGACAAAAAAGCTCTACAGAGAATTATTAAAATTGCCCAGAATATTATTGGACTCCAGCTACCAGCCCTGGACAACATCTTTGAATCTCGTTGTTTGAGGAAATTGCGTAACATTCTTAGAGATTCTTCCCATCCTGCTTACAATCTTTTTGGACTGTTGCCTTCTGGTAGAAGATACAGAACATTTAAAACTCAGACCACCCGTTTTCTGAATAGTTTTTATCCCAGAGCTATAATTGCACTTAATAATGAACTAAAGGGCCATCATCAGTGAACTGTTGGATAGTACTACTTGGTCTGTTGGGTGGATGCTGGGTGGTTTTGGGATGGGGAATTGTGGTGGATGGGAGTGTGTTTGGGGATTATGTGTGTGGGACCTGGTCTTTGGGTGTCATGTAAATTTCATTGTATGTGTATACTGTGTATACACACACAATGACAATAAAATTATTATTATAAGAAGAAGGCAGAATTAGCAGAATGGCTGCAATGGAATTTAAGGAAAGCTCTGTGCCTCGTTTGGGCCAGAAGAATTACATTGTGTGGGCTGCTAAAATGAAATGTTTGCTCAAAGCTAAAGAGCTGTGGTATATCGTAGAAAATCCACCACAAGTGTTTGCAGCTGCTGATCAGAAAAATCATGATCAAGCAATGGCTTATCTCATCTTGAATTTAGATGATGAACAATTTCTAAATGTTGCAAATTTAAAGACTGCAAACAAGATTTGGTTGAAGTTGAGAGCTGTGCATGTGAATGTTTCTGCATGCAATATAGTGCAATTGTCAAGAAAACTTTACAGGGCCTGTTTGCAACCAGGTGAATCTGTGGAACAGCACTTAAATAAAATGCAAAGTTTATTTTTGGACTTAGAACAACGTGGGATTAAATTCCCTGAGTCCCAGAAGGTTTTATTGGTGTTGAACAGTTTAGATAAAACCTGGGAAAAGAGCAAGACTTAAATTTTGAGGCTTTAAAGGCATGTTTGCTTAATGAAGAAGAAAAGCACCATTTTAGGAACAGCCATGAGGAGGTTAAATTCCTGAGGAGGGGGTCCAGACTGCAAGTCTCCGGAGAAGAAACAAGCAGATGGGACCAAGTTGCATCAAAAGAGAGATTTTGCAAGCAGAGGGCTCAGCAAGAAAAGAATTGCTACATTTGTGGAGCAAACACACATCTGAAAAGGAAGTGTTTGCAGAGGAACAATTTACAGCGAAGGACATTTGTGCAAGCAAAAAAGACTGATTTGCAAAAGGAACATTTTGGTGTTGCAAAAGTTTGCTATAGGAACAACAGAGACAAGTGGCTAACAATTGTTAATGACTCTGAATTATTTTGCAGGTTTGTTCCAGTAGCACAAGAATCTGTGGCTGTGGCAAATGGCCAGAAAGCAAAAGTCATCAGAAAAGGCGATGTAAAAATTCAATATTTGGAATCAAAGTTTACCAATGTGCTTTGTGTAAATCAGATGGAACATAATTTGTTAAGTGTGTCTAATTTAGACAAACAAGGTTTTGAGACCATTTTTGTAAATGGGAAGTGTCTCATCAAAAGGAATGGGAATATTTGTGCAGAAACCATAAAAGAAGATAATCTATATGTATTGCAGGGACAAAAGGTTTAATGTTCCCATATATTTAAGAATGTTGCAGAGCCCCAGTCACGCGGACCGGAGCCACCTAAAGAGAGCTCCGAGACGGGGCTCGATTAATTTCAAAAAAAAATAAATAGACAGCCGGGAGAGCGAGGATTAAGAAGCGGGACGAGTGAAGAAGAGCTCCAGACCTACCCGGACGAGTAGAAATCGCCACTGGAGGACCTGAGGAGGCTGCAGACGAAGCCGCGGAAGCCGGTGGCGGCCGGGCAGCCGGCAGGCCCGAAAACGCCGCAACGCCGCACCGCAAGCAAAGGAGAGCTGGAGAGGAGGCGAGAGACTAGCGGCGGAGCAGAAGGAAGACAACGGATCGCCACCGAGGGGGCCTGCCGGCCTGCGGAGGACCTCCGGAAGAGTTGGAGAGCGGAAGAAACGGCGAGAGAATAGCGGAGGAGGACTGGAGCAGCGAACAGAGGCGGAGGCGGCCAGAGCCAGAAAGTAAGAAGCCGACAAGAGTGGAGAAGCGAGAGGCGGAAGCAAACGAAGCCGACAGGATGCCGACAAGAGAGGAGGAGAGCAGAGAGAGCAACAAAGAAGAAGAATACCTGCGGGAGGTGAGCTCTTAAAGGCAAAGAGGGTGGCTGAAAGACCAGAGGGGGAAGAGGAGGTGGAAGGCCTGGGAGAACTGGGAGAGGAAAGTGAGGAGAGAAGCCCACCAGCTGAGCCCCCTAAACCAAGGGAACCAAGGGACCCAGAAGACAAAGAAACACCAAGGAAGGAAGAGGAGGTGGAAGGCCTGGGAGAACTGGGAGAGAGAAGGGAGGAAAGAAGCCCATCAGCTGAGCCCCCTGAACCAAGGGAACCAAGGGACCCAGAAGCAGGGCATACAACAGGCAGAAGCCAGGATGGCCTCCAAGCAGACCAAACAGATGCTCACAAAGGGACCTGCACCCTCCCCATCCCAGCCTCCTGAAACATCCCAGCCTCCTGAAACACCAGGGAGCACCCTACCCACCCCCCACCCTCCCATCCAACCACAGGCCCGCAGACCCATCTGTCAACTCAGGCCTGCCCAGCAGAGCACACGTTACAAGAAGTAAAAGAGATGTTGGGGACGCTGGTAAAAAGGATGGATGAAATGGAGAAAAAATTAGAGGAAGTGGGGACACGGATGGAGAGAAGGTGCATGGACGCAGAACAGAGGATGGAGAAAAGGGACGAAGATATGAAACAGATGCTGTTGGACCAGGGCAGAGATCTAGAGAGAAAGCTGGAAGAACAACGCAGAGCGATGGCTGCAGACCTGGACCAATTTAAGGAGGCGATGCAAGCACACTACAAGAAGCTGGGGGATGAAATGGAGAAAAACCTCCAGGAGACCAGGGAGAGTGTGACAAAGAAGATAGAAGGAGTGGAAAACTACATGGAGGGACAGATAACAGAGATGAAAAGAATGGTCCAAGACCAATCCACCATGATACAATACTGGCAACTGGAGTCCGCCATCAGATTTAGGGGATGGAAAGAGACAACAAACGAAACCCAAGAAGACCTGCGCAGAATCTTTGTAGGGGCCCTGGCAGCATTTCTGGGAAGGCAACCCAAAGGTATCGCGTGGCAATTCGACAGAGTATACAGAGTCAACTCAAGGGCGGCAGCAATCGGGAACCTACCAAGGGATGTGATCATCCATTTTACAACCAAGGAGTTCCGGAACCTTATCTCTGTGACATCCTACCACAAAAGCTTATACATAGAGGAGCAGGAGGTGAAGATATTGAAAGAGATCCCCCAGATGATGCTGTGAGACAGAAAGAACTACAAGTTCCTGACCGACGAACTGAGAATACGCGCTCTGCGATACCGATGGGAAGCCCCTACGGGGATGTCACTTTACTATAAAAATAAAAGATACTACCTGAACTCGGTCCAAGAAGCCAGAGAATTCCTTGCAAAGGAACTGACATCGGATGGACCTCAATACACCACGAGAGAAGGAGCAGAAGGGCCACCGGAACGACAGACGGACGCAGGAGCAAGAGAAAGGAAAGGACCAACTCGAGACACGACGACACAGAGAACAGGAAGCAACAACAGAAAGGGAACAGGACAGACTACAGAGGGCAGGATAACAAGATCCACCACCAAACGCACGGAGCAGCACGATACGACCCCTCTACGCAACTTGAGCACCAACCTGGATACCATGGGAACGAGACCAAAGAAGAATGCAAGAGATAGAACAGAAGCGGTCTTGCAAGAGTATCCTGAAACCGACGATGACAACTAAATACTTGACATGGAACGTTAACGGACTAAATTCCCCACAGAAAAGGAGAAAGATATTTCACTACCTGTACCAAGGAAGAAACGACATAATTTGCCTACAAGAAACACACATCAGAGCAGCAGACCAGAAATACTTAATCAACAACAGACTAGGCACACACTTTGTCGCAGCGGTGCCACGAAAGAAGAACGGGCTTGTTATATACGTGAAGAAACATGTAATCGCTAAGCTAATAGAGTCGGACTCCCAGGGTAGATACCTAGCAATCGAAGTGACACAGGACGACAAGAAAATTCTAGTGATGGGCATATATGCACCAAATCAACAACAAGGAAAATTCTACAAAAAGATACACAATAAGTTAATACAACTCAACTACAGATCATGTATTATCCTGGGAGACTGGAACGGGGTCATAGAGATTGCCCTAGACAAAAAGAAAACAAAACCTAACCCACAGAAGCATTCTAAGTTGCCTAAATCCTTCTTCGACATGAAGGAAGACCTTGTACTGACAGACGTCTGGAGGGAACGGCACGGCAAAGAGCAAGAATTCACCTTTTTC
The DNA here is from genome assembly GCA_034064705.1 of Bothrops alternatus. Classification (NCBI taxonomy): domain Eukaryota; kingdom Metazoa; phylum Chordata; class Lepidosauria; order Squamata; family Viperidae; genus Bothrops; species Bothrops alternatus. The sequence continues at coordinate 4,304,817 of JARGCV010000230.1, read as the reverse complement.
TCCGACAAGCACCAGTTATTTTCCAGAATTGACTTCATCCTGGCATCTAGCGACTTGCTAGTCCGCCTAAACACTGTGTCAATTCTACCCAAAGTACTGACAGACCATAACCCGGTAGGGATGGAATTGAGACAGGATCGGAAATCAAGGAGAGCCTGGAGAATTAATGAAAACCTGTTTAGACACGAGAAAGAGGTGGCGGAATGCAAAAATGCCATGAAGGAATTCTTTAGTATAAATATGGACAATGAAACACCCATTGAAATGATTTGGGATGCTAGCAAGGCATTTATGCGCGGGATCCTCATGAATATGAACGCCAGGCACCGACGCAAACAAGAACGAAAAAGAAAGGAACTAGAGGAGGAGATAAAGAAACAGGAACAATTATTAATAAAAAGACCGGAGGACAAAGCCACAAAAGAAGGAATTAAGATACTAAGAAAACAATTTGACATGCTGATAGCGGACCAAGTAGCATGGAATATACAGTATGCAAAACACAAGACATTCTGTAGCGCCAACAAACCGGGTCGGTGGCTGGCTTACACCATAAGAAAGAAACAGAAAGCCCATATAATTGAAAAGATAGAGTACAAAGGCAAGGAAGAATTCAAACAGGAAACCATTAAGAAAGCTTTCACCGAGTTCTACTCACAGCTATACGCTGAGGAGAAGATACAAGACAAAGAGATAGAAAAGTTTCTACAAAACGAAAAATTAATGGTACTCACCGATACACAACGAGATGCCCTGAACACCCCAATCACGAAGGAGGAAATACACTCAGCGATCAAACAACTGAAAAAAGGAAAATCACCCGGGACGGATGGGATAACGGCTACCTATTACAAGCATCTCCAAGAGGAAATGATAGAACCCCTCAGAAAGCTATTTGTCAACATACAAGAAGGAGGCCAAGTCCCACCCTCCTGGAAAACAGCCTACATTTCTCTAATCCCCAAAGAGGGAAAAGATAATGCACAACCGGCTAACTATAGGCCCATCTCACTATTGAACACAGACTACAAACTCTTCACAAAAGTGCTGGCCAACAGATTAATGACTGTACTACAAAAGATAATTCACCCGGATCAAACGGGGTTTATACAAGGACGTCAGATGGAAACCAACGTAAGACAGCTGCTGAACATAATAGAGTACTTGGAAAGGCACAACCAGGTACCTGCAACCCTCATGTTTGTGGACGCAGAAAAAGCCTTTGACAGACTGAATTGGCCATTCCTGACGAACCTAGCCCAGGGGATGAAAATGGGAAAGCAGTTCCTCAACTCCATAACAGCAATCTACCAGAAACAAACGGGCCAGATCATCGTGAACGGCGAACTAACAGACCCATTCAATATAGAAAGAGGCACGAGACAGGGTTGTCCGCTGTCACCACTGCTATTTGTCTTAACGATGGAGATTCTGCTGAACAAGATAAGAGCAGCAGAAGACGTAAAGGGCATACAGATTGGAAAACAGGACTACAGGCTGTGTGCCTTTGCAGACGACCTACTGGTGACAGTATCGCAACCAGTACAATCAACAAGGAGTTTGATGGAGATAATGAATGACTATGGCAAGGTATCAGGTTTTAAAGTTAATATATCAAAAACGAAGATGCTAGTTAAAAATCTAGACAGCAAAGCAAAACAGGACTTGGAAAGAATAACGGGTTGTGAAATAGTTAAGAAAGTTAAATACCTGGGAGTGGAGATAGAAACAACGAATGCGAAATTATACAAAAATAACTACGAGGTGCTGTGGAGCAAGATACAAGCAGATCTTGAAAGGTGGAAAACACTACGACTATCCTTGCTGGGCAGGATAGCAGCAGTAAAGATGAACGTCCTGCCAAGATTTCTATTTCTCTTCCAAATGCTACCCATACTCAAAAAGGATGAAGACTTGGACAATTGGCAGAGGGGCATCACCAGATTTATTTGGGATGACAAGAGACCGAGGGTGAAACTAAAAATTATCCAGGACACAAGGAAGAGAGGGGGACTAAAAATGCCTAATCTAAAGCTATACTACTATGCAGCGACGTTGGTGGCGGTGAGTGACTGGATCAATATGACGAACGATAGAATACTGAATGTTGAAGGGCATGGTCTACTATTTGGCTGGCACGCATACTTAGTATACGACAAAAAGGCAGACAGGAACTTCAAGGAGAACCCACTATGAATCCCATTGTTATGGGTCTGGAAGAAATATAAACACCTCCTACATGACAAGATTCCCATCTGGACGATCCCCGGACACACAATAGGGGATACAAACACATCCCAAGGGCAAGAAGTGGTGCCCTACAGTAAACTTGTACTGGGAGAAGAAAATGGGTTCTCCTTGAAACCCCAAGCAACGCTAGCAAACGGGAATAGGAGGTACCTGGCTATCATATATACAACTGCAATCAAGGTGGCATAAAGATAAGAAGAAGGGATTCTCCCAGACTGACGAGAACCTAATTGAACAGATTAGAGAACAGGGGATCATGCACATCAAACGAGTGTATAGCATTCTGATAGAAATGGACTCTGAAACTGAGCTAGTCAAGAACTGTATGATAAAGTAGGGACAAGACTTTGGGCATTCTATCAACATGGACACGTGGGAGAAAATCTGGGTGAGAAATGTAGAATTTACAAAATCGCAACACTTAAGGGAAAACTTCTACAAAATGTTCTATAGGTGGCACCTCGACCCGAAAAAACTATCACTCATCTATCCAGACTCCCAGCCCAAATGCTGGAGGTGTGGTGACGGGGAGGCTACCTACTGTCATGTATGGTGGACATGCAGAAAAATCAAAGCCTTCTGGAGGAAGATATGGTGGACACTCCAAACCATTTTCAAAAAGCGTATCAAATTTCTACCTCAGGTTTTTTTGTTAGGGATAACAAAGGACTACACTACCTCAGAGACGAGCTTATTTCTGAACTTGATCACAGCAGCCAGATTGTTGGTGGGACAATACTGGAAGAATCCAGAAATACCGCCTATAGAAGAATGGACTGTGAAAGTAACAAATCTGGCGGAGATGGCGAAAATATCGGCATACCTGAAACATCGCTCAAATGAACAATATTTGGCAGACTGGAAACAGTGAATAGACTATATACAAGAGAAACACCAATCAAACAAAATGCACCTGGCGTTTAGTTGAGACGTAAAGAGGGAAGAATGTTTACCAAATCAAATGTTTACAAAGACTAACACCTAATGTTGTATGCCTATGTTAGATGACGAAAGCATCTTAATATGATCTTATGCTTAATGTTGTTTGCTTTAATATTGATAAAGCGGAATGAATTTCTATCTCAGGTTATGAAACTTCTACCTCAGGATCTTTGGTTAGGGACTATAAAAGATTGCACTATTACTGAGACGAAGTTAATTCAGAAGCATGAATGAACAATATGTGATAGACTAGATATAGTAGATAAACCATATACAAGATTTACCTCAGGTTATTAAACTTTTACTTCAGGATTTTTGGTTAGGGACCATAAAAGATTGTACTAATACTGAGATGAATAATATGTGATAGACTAGAAACTGTGGATAGACTATAGAAAAGAAAAACACCAATCAAATAAATTGTAACAGGCGTCTAGTTGAGGCTTGATGTGAGGAGCGAAAAATGTTTACCAAACCAGACGTTTATAAAGATTAATACTTAGTGATGTGTATCAGGTGTTATGATGACTGATGCATACTATGATTTTATGTTCAATGCTGATTGTATGAATGTAGATAGACCATATACAAGAGATGTATCTTTGGGTCCTATGAGGACAGCTTATTAATATGAACCCAGATTTAAGGTTGATTGCTTTAATATTGGGAAAGCGTACTGAATTTCTACCTCAGGATACTGAATTTCTACCTCAGGATTATTGGTTAGGGGTCATAAAAGATTGTACTAATACTGAGATGAATAATATATGATAGACTAGGAACTGTGGATAGACTATAGAAAAGAGAAACACCGAGCAAATAAATTGTAACAGGCGTTTAGTTGAGGCTTGATGTGCGGAGTGAAAAATGATTACCAAACCAGACGATTATAAAGATTAATACTTAGTGATGTATATCAGGTGCTATGATGATTGATGCATACTATGATTTTATGTTCAATGCTGATTGTTTTAATAAAAGAATTTTTTCATTAAAAAAAAAGAATGTTGCAGAGCGTGATTCGTGTGTTCATCTTCTAAATAGAAGACTTGGCCATGCAAGCTTTAAAGTTTTGCAGCAAATGCAAGAGTTTGCAGAAGAGCTGGATTTGAAGGGATGCAAAACATATTTGGACTGTACAGTATGCAAAGCATTGAAGTCAAAGGCATTCTCAGTTAGTAAATATAGCACAAGACAAACAAAAAGAGCTCTAGAGCTGGTCCATGCAGATCTGGTGGGACCTATGCAAGCCAGTTTGGGAGGAGCAAAATATGCACTGTTAATTGTTGATGATTATAGTAGGTATAGTTTTTGCTACTTGCTTAGAGGAAAGACAGAGGTGCTACAACAATTCAAACAGTGGGTAAGTTTTGTAGAGAGAAGATACAGACAACAAGTGTGTCAATTGCAAACTGACAGAGGTACTGAATTTATGTCAACTAAATTCCAACCATGGTTGGGGCAGTTGGGGATAAGACACAGACGTACAAATCCTTACACAGCAGCAGAGAATGGTGTAGCTGAAAGAAGGAATGGTGTTTTGCAAACAATGAAAGATTCATTATTAGAGGATTCTGGTATGAGCAGGTCATATTGGGGAGAAGCCATATCGACTGCCAATTATATAGTTAACAGGCTGTGGAGTTCCTTCATTAATACTCCATATGCCATTCTATATGGGAGAAAGCCATCACTGGCACATTTGAGAATTTTTGGAAGTACTGCATGGGTACATATTCTGAAAGCAATCAGAAGAAAGGGGCAGCAAAAGGCAAGAAAGCTCAGGTTTGTGGGCTATGAACCAGGGTCAAAAGGATATCGCTTTAGCGATGGAAGTAAAAGAATTGTAATTTCAAGGTCTGCTAATTTTGCAGAACAAAATTGGGACAGAATTAATGCAAATTCTGGGTATGTCTCACTTAATGATGGTGATCTATTTAACGACAATAACTCATCTAATGATGGAAAATGGTTATTGAAGATGTCAATGTTCAGGGAGGAGAGGCTGAACAAAACATGAAGCCAGATAGACTTGAGACACAAGAGCAGTTAATACCACGTAGGTCAGAGCGATGTAGCAAAGGAATTCCACCTGACAGGTATTCTGCCAGCAAGGTAAAGGTTTGCAATGTGTGATATGAGCCAAGAAGTTATAAAGAGGTGTTGGCATTACCAAAAGCTGAACAAGAAAGATGGAAGGAGGTCATGGATAAAGAGATGAAATCCATGGGAGACCATGAAGTATTTAAATCAGTGACTTTGCCACAGGGAACCAAAGCTGTGGGTTGTAAGCGGGTATATAAAAAAAGGTATTGCCAAATAATGATATACAGTATAAGGCCAGGTTAGTGGCACAAGGTTTTTCACAATTAAAGAATGTGCACTACGATGAAGTACAGTATTTGCGCCAACTGTGAAAAGTGAGAGTATAAGATTAGCACTGGCGTTGGTAGCGGCATATAAATATAAAATCTGGCACTTTGATATCACAACTGCATTCTTCAATGCTGAGTTAGAGGAAGAAATTTATATGATCCAAGCACCAGGATATGAAATTGCAAAACCTAACCAGGTGTATAAATTAAACAATGCTATTTATAGGTTGAAGCAGTCAGCCAGAAACTGGAATATCTGTTCAGATACTGCTTTAAATCTTGGATTTAAAAGTTGCAAAGCTGATAATTGTATATATATACTGGACAGTTACAATGAGGGAATTGTCTACTGTTATCATTTGTGGATGATCGTTGCTTCATCACAAAGAATGCATCACAAGTCAAGGAATTTGCTGATAAATTAGAAAAGAAATTTGAATTAAAGAATTTGGGAGAAATAAAAAATTATCTCAGTGTAGAGATACAGAAAAATGAAAAAAGTTGTTATATTCTCAGTCAAAGGAGAAAAATTGAGCAGTTATTGGAAAAATATAATATGAAAGATTGCAATACTGCTCCCACACCCATGAGTACGGATTTTTATAATAGTTTAAGTGCGGACAAAGGTGAAACCTGTGACCAAGAGATATATCACTCAGCAATAGGGAGTTTGTTATATCTATCACAGTGGTCCAGACCAGACATAGCTTGTGCAGTAAGCATTTTGAGTCGTTTTACTGCTGCACCTACAAAGTTACATTAGATGGGTGTAAAAAGGGTTCTCAGATATTTAAAGGGAACTATAAGTTTGGGTCTTCAAATACAGATTACTGAGGAATTGAAATTAAAGTGTTATGTCGATAGTGACTATGCAAATGACATAAACACAAGGAAATCAAATTCTGGGATTATAATATTGTTTGGAGGGACTCTGATTGGATGGAAGTCCAGAAAACAAACAACTGTTGCTATTTCAACAGCGGAAGCAGAGTTTATTGCTTTATCTGAATTGTGTTCTGAAGTAACATGGTATGTACAGTTGTTGCAAGATTTAAATATTAATGAAAAAGAATCTGTAAAGATATTTGAAGACAATGCTGCCTGTATAAAAATGGCAACTGGTGACAGGGTGAAGAACAGAAGTAAACATATAGACCTTAAGTATTGTAATGTCAGGAAAGCTGTAAAAGGAAAATTGATTAGTTTACATCATTGTTTTTCTGAGGATAATTTGGCAGACATGGTGACTAAACCATTGGGTGGTGTTCACTATGGAGAATGTATTAAGTCAATAGGTCTGATGTCTCTTCCTGTCATGAAGGGAGGAGTGTTGGAATATTCATGAGCAGGAAGAGTCATGTGGTAATTCAGTCAGCCAATGTGAAGAAAGTGCTACTGAGTCTGTGCAAAAGGTATTGAGTTAGGAGCTGAATTGTCAATCTCAGTTTTGTCTCTGTATCTCTCTGTAAGAAGTCTTCATTGAGCTATGTTGCTGTAAAGAAGAATGTATGGTATTGTAAATATTTTGATATAAATATAAAGAAGTTATTTTGAATCAGCTAAATGCAGTCAACTGTGAGAGTTTCTGATTTATTTTTCACCAACCAAGAAATTAAAATTCTCTAACTATATATATATATATATATATATATATATATATATGCAGGTCTTGGTGTATTCGGGTCTTTTCCCATGTAAGATTGAGAGTATCTTGGCGACGTTTTGACAAGGTCCCACTCATCATCTTCAGGCTGGGGTCTTTGGCTTCGTGCTTGTGTGAGCAAAGTGTGATCGGAGCTGCCGTCTCTCTATATATATTGGTGGGTGGGTGTGGAGTGCTGGCTTAGTTGCTGTAGGTGGATTGGTTGGCTGTGTAGGAGCTACTGGTTTTTTTTCAATCTTTTTTATTAATTTTTTTATCAATATATGTTAATTTTTCCAATCAACAAGTTGTCTGGAGTTTGCTAAGCTAATACATGTTCAATTCCTAATCCTTCATTCTTTTCTCTAACCAAGAATAAAATAAATTCCAAATTTGATAGTAGTCTGTATCTTCCTTGTCTTTCAGCCTCATAGTGAATCTGTCCATCTCTGCACATTCCAATATCTTCCTGATTATTTCTTCCTCTGATGGCAATCCTTCATTCTTCCAGTATTGTGCAAAAATTATTCTTGCTGCTGTAGTAATATGTAGAATTAAATATAATTTCTGCTTATTAGTCTTTTCAGGTGTGATGCCTAATAGAAAAAGTTCAGGTTTAAAATCCAACTGTTCATCCAATATTTTTTCTAACCACATATGTATATTTTTCCAATAAACCTTTGCCTTCCCGTATGTCCACCAAATATGATAATACGTGCCTATGTTATGTTTACATTTCCAACATCTATCTGACATATTTTAAAACATTTTTGCTAATCTTGCTGGTGGAAGGTGCCATCAATAAAACATTTTATACAGATTTTCTTTGTATGAAGTTGACATTGTTAATTTATAGTTTCTTTCCCATAACATTTGCCATTTTTCTAATTCTATATTATAAACAAAAAATTTTGCCCATCTTATCATTGTTTCTTTCACTTGTTCACTTTCCATATCTAAAATTAACAAAAAATTATACATTTTCTTAATTAATTTCTCATCTGAGGTTAACAAAATCTTATCAAACACAGTTTGATCCTTGTAAAATCCATACATTTTTACATCTTTTTCATATCTACTTTATATCTGTAAATGTGCCCACCAGGACAGATTAATTCCTAAATTTTCCAATTCTTGTTTAGATTTTAATTTCCCATCAATATCTAAAATATTTTTATATGTCCATACTTTTTCAAAATCTACCAGATTCGGATGTATAAATGCCTCCATCGCTGATAACCACCCTGGAATTTTTAAATATATATTTAGCTTTAATTTTTTCCCATACTGTTAACAAGGCATTTCTTATAAAATGATTTTGAAAGTACTTATGGACTCTGTTTTTCCCATACCATAAAAAAAGCATGCCACCCCAATTGTAAATCATGTCCTTCTAAATACAATAACCTTTTATTTCTAAGTGTTATCCACTCTTTCACCCATGTTAACACCAATGCTTGATAATACAATGTCCATTCCGGCAACCCAAAACCTCCATTTCCCTTAGCATCTTGTAATGTTTTCATCTTAATTCTAGCTTTTTTCCCCTGCCAAATAAAATTCAAAACCAATGAATTTAAATTTTGAAAGAATTTTCTCTCAAGTTTTATCGGAATCGTTTGAAATAAAAATAAAATCTTTGGCAACACGTTCATTTTTACTGTAGCAATTCTTCCTAATATTGATAGTTGGAGATTTTTCCATCTTTCCAAGTCTAGCTTTATTTGCTTCAATAATTTTATATAATTGTCTTCTTTTTTTTTTAAGTTAAATGAAATTCTTATTTATATGCCACTCGGCTGCTCTGGGTAGTTATTTTTTTTTTAATTATAAAAATTCTTTTATTAAAACAATCAACATTGAGCATAAAAAACCTATTATGCAGCAATCATCATGACACCTGGTATACAATACTACCGTAAGTATTAGTCTTTGAAAACGTCTGAGTTAGTAAGCCTTTTTCCCCACTCCTCCCGTCTAGCCTCAACTATACTCCTGTTACATTTTATTTTGATTGGTGTTTCCCCTATCCATTTCAATATTAATGTGATCAACATTAAACATAAGATCCTATTGCTAAGCAATCATCCTAGAACATAGCATACAACATTAGGTATTAATCTTTGTAAACATCTGTTTTAGTAAACGTTCTCCCCTCCTCCCTTACATCTTCAAGTATACTCCGAATACATTTTGTTTGATTGGTGTTTCTCTTATATATGGTCTATCTACTGTATCTAGTCTATCGCATATTGTGCGTTTGCGCTTCTGAGTTGACTTCATCCCATTACTAGTGCAATCTTTTATGGTCCCCAACCCGAGATCCTGAGGTAAAAGTTTCATATCCTGAGGTAGAGATTCAGTCTACTTTAACAATATTAAAGCAAACAACGTTAGTCATAAGGTTATGTTAAGAGGCATTAGTTATAGAACATATACATTCAACGTTGGGTATTAGTTTTTGTAAACATTTGATTTGTTAGCCCTTCATCCCTCCTCCCATCGATCCTTAGCTGAACGCCAGCTGCATTCTGTTTGATTGGTGTCTCTCTTGGATATAGTCTATCCACTGTTTCCAGTCAGTCACAAATTGTTCATTGGAGCGGTTTTTCAAGTATGCTGATATTTTTGCCATTTCCGCCAAATTTGTTACTTTCACAGTCCATTCTTCAATAGGCGGTATTTCTGGATTCTTCCAGTACTGTCCCACCAACAATCTTGCTGCTGTAATTAAGTTCAAAAATAAATTTGTCTCTGAGGTAGTGATATCCTTTGTGATCCCTAACAGAAAAGCCTGAGGTAGAAATTCTATACGCTTTTTGAAAATAGTTTGGAGTGTCCACCATATCTTCCTCCAGAATGCATTGATTTTTCTGCATGTCCACCATATATGAAAGTAAGTAGCCTCCCCGTCCCTGCACCTCCAGCATTTGGGCTGGGAGTCCGGGTAGATGAGTGATATTTTTTTCGGGTCTAGGTGCCATCTATAGAACATCTTGTAGAAGTTTTCCCTTAAGTGTTGCGATTTCGTGAATTCTACATTCCTCACCCAGATTTTCTCCCACGTGTCCATGGTGATAGGGTGTCTGAAGTCTTGTGCCCACCTCACCATACAGTTCTTGACTAGCTCGGTTTCAGAGTCCATTTCTATCAGAATGTTGTACACTCGTTTGATGTGCATGATCCCCTGATCTCTAATCTGCTCAATTAGTTTCTCGTTGGTTCGGGAGAAGCCCTTCTTCTTATCTTTACGCCACCTTGATTGCAATTGTACATATGATAGCCAGGTACCTCCTATTCCTCTGTTTGCTAGTGTTGTTTGGGGTATCAAGAGGAACATATTTTCTTCTCCCAGTACAAGTTCACTGTAGGGCACCACTTCTTGCCCTTGGGATGTGTTCATATCCCCTGTTGCATGTCCAGGGATCGTCCAGATGGGAATCTTGTCGTGTAGGAGGTGCTTATATTTCTTCCAGACCCATAGCAATGGGATTCGTAGTGGGTTCTCCTTGAAGTTCCTATCTGCCTTTTTGCCGTATACTAGGTATGCGTGCCAGCCGAATTGTAGACCATGCCCCTCAACATTCAGAACTCTATCATTTGTCATGTTGATCCAGTCACTAACCGCCACCAACGTTGCTGCATAGTAATATAGCTTTAGATTAGGCATTTTGAGTCCCCCTCTCTCCCTTGCGTCTTGGATGATTTTTAGTTTCACCCTCGGTCTCTTGTTGTCCCAAATAAATCTGTTGATGCCTTTCTGCCAATTGTCTAAGTCCGCATCCTTCTTGAGTATGGGTAGCATTTGGAAGAGAAATAAAAATCTGGGTAATACATTCATCTTTACTGTCGCTATCCTGCCGAGCAGGGACAGACGTAGTGATTTCCACCTTTCCAGGTCTGCTTGTATCTTATTCCACAGGACCTCGTAGTTATTCTTGTATAATTTCGCATTTGTTGATTCTATCTCCACTCCTAAGTATTTGACTTTCTTGACTATTTCACAACCCGTTATTCTTTCCAGGTTCCGTTTTGCTTTGTTGTCTAGGTTTTTGACTAGCATCTTTGTTTTTGATATATTTACTTTGAAGCCTGACACCCTACCATAGTCCTCCATTATCTCCATCAATTTCCTTGCTGATTGTGCTGGTTGCGACATTGTCACCAGCAGGTCATCCACAAAGGCACATAGTTTGTATTCTTGCTGTTTAATCTGTATGCCCTGTACATCCTCTGCCGCTCTTATTCTGTTCAGTAAAATTTCCAGTGTTAGGACAAATAGCAGGGGGGACAGCGGGCAGCCCTGTCTCGTGCCTCTCTCTATATTAAATGAGTCCGTTAAGTCTCCATTGACAATGATCTGACCTGTTTGTTTCTGGTAAATTGCCGTTATGGAGTTGAGAAACTGTACTCCCATTTTCATCTTCCGGACCAAGTTCGTCAGGAACGGCCAGTGCAGTCTGTCAAAAGCTTTTTCTGCATCCACAAACATAAGAGCGGCGGGTATCTGGTTGTGCTTTTGCAGGTATTCTATTATGTTCAGCAGCTGTCTCACGTTGGTTTTCATCTGGCGTCCTTGTATAAATCCCCTTTGGTCCGGGTGTATTGTTTTTTGTAGTACAGTCATTAGTCTATTGGCCAAAATTTTTGTGAAGATTTTGTAGTCTGTGTTTAGTAGTGAGATGGGCCTGTAGTTTGCGGGCTGTGTATTGTCTTTCCCCTCCTTTGGGATTAATGAGATGTAGGCTGTTTTCCAGGATGGTGGGACCTGGCCTCCTTCTTGAATGTTGGCAAATAGTTTTCTGAGGGGTTCTAGCATCTCCTCTTGGAGGTGTTTGTAGTAGGTCGCTGTTATCCCATCCGTCCCGGGCGATTTTCCTGCTTTCAGTTGTGTGATCGCTGAGTGTATTTCCTCTTTTGTGATTAAGGCATTCAGGGCTTCTCTTTGTGTGTCGGTAATCGCCTGTATCTTTTCGTTTTGTAGGAACTCATCTATCTCTTTGTCTTGTATCTTATCCTCGGCATATAGTTTCAAGTAGAACTCCGTGAAGGCTTTCTTGATGGTTTTTTGTCGGAATTCTTCCTTGCCTTTGTATTCTATCTTTTCAATTATGCGGGATTTCTGTTTCTTTCTTATAGTGTAGGCTAGCCAGCGGCCCGGTTTGTTGGCCTTGCAGAATGTCTTATGTATTGCATATTGTATATTCCTTGCAACTTGGTCAGCCATCAACATGTCAAATTGCTTTCTTAAGATCTTGAGTCCTTCTTTGGTGACTTTGTCCTCTGGCCTTTTTATTAGCAGCCGCTCCCTTTTACTTATCTCATTTTCTAACTCATTTCTTTTTTGTTCTTGTTTGCGACGGTGCCTGCTACTCATGGCTATGAGGATCCCGCACATGTACACCTTGCTGCCTTCCCAGATCGTTTCTATCGGTGTTTCGTTGTTCATATTTGTGTCGAAGAATTGCTTCATAGCTTTTTTGCATTCCACCACATTGTTTTCATGTCTAAACAAGTTTTCATTGATTCTCCAGGACCTCCTCTGTTTCGGGCCATGTCTTAATTCCATCCTCACAGGGTTGTGGTCTGTCAGTGTCTTAGGTAGGATTTTCACCGCGTTTAGACAAGTTAGCAAGTCACTAGAAGTTAATATAAAGTCGATTCTGGAGAATGATTGATGTCTGCCAGAGAAGAAGGTGAATTCTTGTTCTTTGCCGTGCCTTTTCCGCCATACGTCTGTCAGTTCGAGGTCCTCCTTCATGTCGAAGAAGGATTTAGGCAACTTGGAGTGTTTTTGCGGGTTCGGTGCAGTTCTTTTTTTGTCTAGAGCAGTCTCTATGACCCCGTTCCAGTCGCCCATGATGATGTAAGATCTGTAGTTAAGTTGTGTTATTTTCTTGTGTAGCTTTTTGTAGAATTTGCCTTGTTGCTGATGTGGTGCATATACGCCCATTACTAGAATCTTCTTGTCTTCTTGTGTTATTTCAATTGCCAGGTATCTACCTTGGGGGTCAGACTCTATTAGCTTAGCCATTACATGTTTCTTTACGTATATAACAATCCCATTCTTTTTTCTTGGCGCCGCTGCCACAAAGTGCGCGCCTAGTTTGTAGTTGATCAGATATTTCTGGTCTGCTGCTCTGATGTGTGTTTCTTGTAAGCAGATTATATCGCTTTTACCTTGGTTTAGGTAGTGGAGAATTTTTCTTCTTTTCTGGGGGGAGTTCAGTCCGTTCACATTCCAAGTCAAATAATTAGTAGCCATCATCTGTTGCAGGATATTTTTGCGAGACCATTTCTGTTGTTTCTCCTGTTGTCTCCTTTGGTCTCGTTCCCACGATATCCGGATTGGTGCTCATTTTGGTTTGTGAGGTCTTGCCTTGCTGGTCTGTTCGTTTGGTAGTGAAGCCTGGTAGCCTGCCCTCTGTAGACTGTCCTGCCTCCTTGTTTTTGTTGCTCTCTGCTCTCTGCGCCCTCGCCCCTAGAGGTAGTCCATTCATTTCCTCTGCCACTGCCCCGATCTGTGCTTCTGCGCGGCTTGCTCGTTGGCCTCGATCCCTCCCGCTTTCCCTTGGTCTATCTGCATCTTCTCCCGCGGTGGGTTGAGGGCCTCCCGACTTCAGTTCCATTTCGAGGAAGTCTTTGGCTTTATGGACCGAGGTCAAGTAATGTCTCTTGTTTTTATAAGAAAGTGACACTCCTGTTGGGGTTTCCCACCGGTATTGCAGTGCACGCGATCTCAGTTCTGTGGTCAGGAATTTGTAGTTCTTTCTGTCTCTCAGCATCGCCTGGGTGATCTCTTTCAGAACCTTCACCTCCTGCTCCTCTATGTAGAATGCCTTGTTATAGGAAGTGGCAGAGATGTGGTTCCGGAACCTCTGTGTTGTGAAGTGGATGACCACATCCCTTGGTTGGTGTTTGTTCACTTCCCTCCAGGCGCCCACTCTCTGGATTTTTTCGACATGCCACTCAATCTCATTGGCGCTCGTGCCCAGGAATGTTGCCAGGGCCTCTACAAAGGTCCTGCGCAGTCTTCCCTGGGGTTCGTATGTTGTCTCGTTCCACCCTCTGATCCTGATTGCAAATGCCATTTGCCAGAATTGTATCATGGTGGACTGGTCTTGAACCTCTCTTTTCACCTCTGCAAGCTGACCCTCTACGCGGTTTTCCACTTCCTTCATCATCTTTTCTGTATTCTCCCTTGTTTCTTGGAGGTTTTTGTAATGTGTTTGCAATGCCTCCTTCATCTGTTCCAAATCAGTGGCCGTCGCTTTGCGCTGTTCTTCCCACTTTTTCTCCAGGTCTCCACCTTGGTCCGCCAGCATCCTCTTCATGTCTTTGTATCTTTCCTCCGTCTTCCGTTCTGTTTCTAGGCGTCCTTTCTCCGTCTTCGCGCCCATTTCTGCCAATTTTCTATCCATGCCATCCATCCGTACCACCATCGTCGCTATCGTCTCATTTAGTGTCTCAATCGTCTCTTTTAGTTCTTGGATCATGCGTGCTGTTGCGGAGTCGTGGGTTGGCGTGTGGGTCTGAGGGCATGCAGTTGGGTGGGGGTGTGTGTGGTTGGGTGGGGTGTTCCCTAGCAGATTAGAGGGCTGGGCCGGGGAGGGTACAGCTCCCTTCAGGTCTCGCAGTTTGATTTGTTTTGTCCGTCTGGCAGCCATTTTGAGCTTCTCCTCCTGTTGGCCTGTCCACCCTTAAAGCCACCCCTTGATGCAAAGAATTGTGGGGGAGTTGTTCCTGTGCAAGATTGTCAAGTTGCTAGGATGGGTTGGATCAAATTTTTCTGTTACAAGTTAGCAAGTGTTCATGTCTCACAGTTAGTATTTTAACAGCAAAGTGGTAGATCACTAGGGGGTGTAGCTTGTTTTCAATTAAGCTTTTCTGTACTGGCAGGGGTGATACAAAGATGGGAGGATCTGAGGCTTGGGATTTTTAATGATGGCCTTTTTCTCAAGATGCAGTACAACACTAGGTTGTGGTCTGGTGAAGATCCAGAAATCTGGTCCTTCCAAAAGGGGAGGGGGTGCCTTCAGGGTTTAGGCAGTGTAGGGGTAGGAGCCTGTATTCTGGCAGCTCTATGTTCAGGGAGCCAGTTCAGTACCTTTGCCTTGGGTTCCTCTTCACTCCCCTCTGCCAGCCTGTTTCTTCTCTTTGCTCTTTTCTGGCTTCTTCTTGCCCCTCTTTCTCTGCCTTCTTGCCCAGGTCACTTCCTCCTGTCTTCTGTCCCCCTGTGTTTACAAATCCCCTCTACCTTTCCCTTATTGCGCTCCAGGTTGCTTTCCAGCTTTCTTCTTCCTCCCACCTTCTTCCCTGGTAAGTCCTGCCCTCTTCAGGGTCCCTGGGGCTCCCTTTCTGGTGGGTCCGGGGCGCAGCGTGGGTTAACACTCACCAGTCCCTCTGCCTGAGCCTTCCCCCTCTGTCTGCTTCTTTGTTGCCTCCTCCTTTTCAATACTGCTCCCCGCCAGCTCTACTTGCCTCCTTTGTTCTCAGCTCCCGGCTCTCTCTTCTCACGTAGGTAGTCTTTGCTGCTGTTACTCGCGCCGCTCGCCTCCTCTCCTGTCGGCTTCTTTCCGGCTCCGTTCGCCTCCGCAGCTGATTGCCTCGTCCGGCCCCCTCCGCTGCTCTCTCGCCGTTTCTCCTTCTCTCTAGCCGGCAGGCCCCCTCGGCAGCGATCCGGCGTCCTCTTCCTGCTCCGCTGCTGGTCTCTCGCCAGCTTTCCAGTCCTCCTTCGCCTGCGGCGCCTCCTCCGGTTCCTTTCGGGGGCTGGGAGGGGTTTTGTGAGGGTCCTGCCGGGGGTCTTCTTTCTGCTGCTGGCCTCTGCTGTTGGATCCTCTCGGAGCGTTTTTTCCAGGCCCCCTCCGGTCCCGTCGTTGTCCGCAGTCCTGTCATCTTTTATTGACGAACACCTAGCTGAAAGATAAATAGCTACATATTTAACTTTTTTCACTATTTGTACCTCTGTTTTCTCTACTATTTGCCTTTTTTGTTTATCTGTGAGGTTCTTTACTATTACTTTAGTTTTATCTTTATTTATTTTTAGTCCTGCCACTTCTCCATATTCTTCTATCTTTTCCCATAGTTTAGGAATCATCTCTAAAGGTTCTTCCAAAATAAATACTAGATCATCGGCAAATGCTTGTAGTTTATATGTTTCATCTTTTACTTTCAATCCTTTAATTTCTGTATCTTGTCTTATCCTTGTATTTAATACTTCCAAAGTAAAGATAAATAATAATG
Source organism: Bothrops alternatus (assembly GCA_034064705.1). NCBI lineage: Eukaryota > Metazoa > Chordata > Lepidosauria > Squamata > Viperidae > Bothrops > Bothrops alternatus. Next base: position 4,288,365 of record JARGCV010000230.1, on the reverse strand, counting down.
GAGATAGTGGACACCCTTGCCTCATGCCTTTTCTTATCTCAAAGCTCTCAGTATAATCTCCATTCACTATCACTTTTGCTGTCTGGTTACTATATTTTATCATATTTGTAAAGTTCTTTCCAAAATCCATTATTTGTAATTGTTGAACCATAAATTGCCAAGAAACATTATCAAACGCTTTTTGGGCATCTAAAAACACTAATGCTAATTGTTTCCCTGGGTGTAATTCATAATATTCTAATACGTCCATTATCACCCTTAAATTATTTTTGATTTGTCTCTTCGGTAAAAAGCTGTTTTGATCTGGATGTATAAACTCAACTAAGTATCTTTTCAGTCTTTCTGCCATTAATGAAGTAAAAATTTTGTAATCCACATTGAGTAATGAAATCGGTTTATAATTCTTAATATACATCAAGTCTGAATCTTCTTTTGGTATCAAAGTAATATTTGCTTCTATCCATGTATTTGGAAGTTTGGCCTCTAACAATAATCCATTGCAAACCTCTTTCAGCGGTTCGCTTAATATATCTTGTAGCTTTTTATAAAGTTCCACCGGTAGCCCGTCTGGACCTGGTGTTTTCCCGTTCTTTTGTCGTTTTATAGCCTCTAATGTCTCCATCATTGTTATTCTTTCTTCTAACATAGTTTTGAATGTTTCTGGAATCTTTGGCAATTTACTTTCTTCTAAATATTGAACAATTCTCTCTTTTGCAGCCTCCTCTTTGCCATACAATTCCATATAATAATTCTTGATTATCTTTTTTATTTCTTCCTTTTTAAATTGTAAACAACCTTTCCCATCTACTAAGTTATGTATTATTTTCTTCTCTTTCTGTTTTTTAAGCTTATAGGCTAGCCATCTTCCTGGCTTATTGGCATTTTCGAAGAAATTTTGTTTTGTTCTCTTTATTTGTTCCACCAATTTTTCTGAGTCCAACAAATTCAGCTTATGTTTTATTATTTCCATTTCTCTTTTCAAACTCTTTTCCTGTGGGTTTTGTTGTAATTCTGTCTCTAACTTTCTAAATTCTTCTTTTAATAATAAATATTGCTGTCTTCTCTGTTTGTTTTTCTTTGCCATATACATTATAGCTATGCCTCTAAAATACGCTTTAGCCATACATTTTGTAGTGATGTGTCTTCTTCATTATTTTCTTTAAAGAAGAATTCCATTTCTCTTTTGGCCAAGTCTATGAATTCTTTACCTTTCAGTACAGATTGATTTAAAATCCATCTTGGTTTTTTTTTTTTTTTTTTTGTATTCCTTTCCATGTCGCTTTTAAAGGGTTATGATCTGCCCATGTGCCTATTTCTATCTCAATTTCCTGCATAGCCCTCTTTAATTCAGGAGTCATCCAAATCATGACAATTCTTGACCAAGATTTATGACTATTTGAATAAAAGGTGTACTGTCGATTTTGAGGGTTGATTTCTCTCCAGACATCTTGAATTCCAATTCCTTCTGCCATGTCAAAAAATGTCTTGGGTAATCTTCTTCTTCCAAGTTTTCCTGTTTTGCTACTTTTATAATCCATTATTCCATCTACTATCACATTAAAGTCTCCTATTAAACAAATATTTTGGTATTCCATTTCTATTAATTTCCTGTGTAATCTTTGATAAAATTGTTCTTGACTATCATTTGGAGCATAAATTGCCACTAACAATATTTGTTTTTGGTGCAAATATATTTCAACCATAACAATTCTTCCTTCTTCATCTGAATATATTAATTTAGAGTCTGTTGTCTCTTTAATGTATATTGCCACCCCTCGTTTCTTTTGTTGTGCTGATGTATAATAAAGCTTCCCCATTTTGGGGTATTCCAAAAATTTGTAATGTTTTTTATGTGTGTCTCTTGTAAACAAATTATATCTATATTTAATTTCTGAAGTTTCCTAAAAATTTTATTTCTTTTTATTGGGGAATTTAGTCCATTTACATTTACCGAAAAAAATCTCAATTTTTTTTCTCCATTTTCTCTTTCATTACTTATATTTAGGCCTAGTCGATCTTGTAATCCTTTGTTCTCTAGCAGTTCCTTCTCCTTCACCTGTTTGTTCACTTTTCTCCTGCTGCTGCTCTGCTTGTGCCGTTGTTCCTCGGCCGTCTCTCCTGTCTGCTTATCCTCTTTCTTACTTTAAAGTCCTCTGCTTTCCAAATTGAATCCAGTTGATATTTTGTATTGTTCCAATTTATTAAAATGCCTTCTGGCATTAGCCATCTAAAATTTATGCCTTTGGCAATCAATTTTGTAGTTAGAAAATGATAGTGTCTCCGGGTATCCCTCACTCTCCTGGGTATCTGTTTTAGGACCACAATTTCTTTATTTTTATATTGTAAGAGTTCCTCTCTCACTTTTCTCAGTATTTCATCTCTTGTTGATTTCTTCATAAACCTCACATGCACTTCTCTTGGTAATCTATTTTTTTCTTGCATAGGTTGAACTCATGTGAAAAATTTTATTTGTTCTGGGTCCAGTGTCAATTTTCGTGGCTAGAACTCATTTGTTGATTAGGGCTAGTTTCCAGATGTCTGGTAGGCGGGAGGTATCGTCATGTTTATTCATGTTGTGGGGGTGTTTTTCTATTTTGATGGCTTCCATAATTATTCTCTTGTTGTGTTCAGTTTTGGAGATTAGTTTGGTTTCTTCAAAATCAATTTAATGTCCTGTAGCTTTAAGGTGCTGGAAGAGGGAGGAAGTTTTTTCTTCTTTTCTGACTGCGTTCTTGTGTTCTGTGATGCATGCATTTATTCTCCTATTAGTTTGTCCAATGTATGTGGCTGGGCAGATTTTGCATGGTATTTCATAGACTCCTTGGTTTTCTAGCTCGATTGTCTCTTTGGGGTTTTTTAAGATGTTGGCTATTTTTTGGTCACTGCCGAAGGGTGTCTTGATATTGTGTTTGTGGAGAATTTTGCTGATTTTATCTGTGGTGCCTTTGATGTAGGGGAGGGGGGCAATCTTCTTGTACTGTTCTATGTCTCGGTCCTTGGGGGGGTGTTTCCCTTTGGATTAGGTTGGTAATCCATGAAAACTGACACCGGACGCAGAACAACACAGTACGCCACTACCAATCACCCTCACCAGACCCAAACCCAAGCCCAAACCCATCCCTCAGATGAAATGCAACCACCATCCAGATGCCAAACCCCAATGACATCACCAGCTGCTGCACCTCCCTCTGACCCCCACACAAAGCAAACGGACACACGCCATGAACACAGAGCTAGACCGCAAACTCGCAAGCCCTTTATGGTACTTCACAGCCTTCAGTCCTGGACATCACATCACAGAACTCAGGAGGCTACAATGCCAAAGCTCAGGATTAAACTCAGCAACAAGATCCACCCCACACTTTGGGACAAATCCAAACAACTCGCTGTCTGGAGAGCTGAAACACAGACCACCCTCAAGACAGACACACACACCAACAAACTCCAAAGACTACAAGAACACCAGAAACAAACCCCTCCTCCCTCACAGCCACACATAAAACAAACAGTGCATAACATCTCAGATAGGATCCTCACCAAAGCCGAAACCAATGTCCTTTCCAAAGGATTCAACTTTGCAGTCGCTCCCAAACACATCCCCACTGAAACCATTATATGCGGAGTTGAAACCAGCCTGACCAAAATCAACCCCGACGACACTAACAGAATCAGACTCGAAATCACCAACATACTCTGCACCAGCAAGCCACCCAAAAGCAACTTACCCAAAGAGGAGCAGACAGCACTACTTAACCTGAAACAAGACACCAGCATAATAATCCTACCAGCAGACAAGGGCAACGCCACAGTGGTCATGAATACATCTGACTACCAAACCAAATTAACCAACCTACTCCAAGACTCCACATACAAACCCCTAAACACAGATCCCACCACCTACCTGGAAAAAACCACTAGATCCAAAATAAAAGCCTCCCCCATTAGCGAAGAGATCCAGCAAAGAATCATTCCCAGAGAGAAATCATCCAGATGCCCTAAGCTCTATGGTCTCCCCAAGATACACAAAGAAGGAACCCCACTTAGACCCATAGTCAGCTCCATAGGCTCACCTTTACAAAACCTAGCCAAATTTCTCACCAAACAACTACAGCCCTATGCAGAATCCATCACCTCACACGTAAAAAACTCATTCCAGTTCATAGAGATCATAAAGAAACAAAACTTACAGCCCAGTGACCTACTCGTTAGCTTCGATGTCATATCTCTCTTCACCCAAGTGCCAATCAAAGAAGCCTTAACAGCTATCCAAAACAAATATAACCCCCCAAACACATCCTAGATCTGATCAACCACTGTCTATCCAACACATACGTCATCTATAACGGACAAAAATACAAACAAATAGAAGGCGCACCCATGGGATCACCCCTCTCACCTGTCATTGCAAACCTCTACATGGAACACTTTGAAACCCAAGCTCTAGAAAAATCTGACCACAAACCCAAACTCTGGCTCAGATACGTAGATGGCACCTTCGTAATCTGGCCACATGGGAAAGAAAAACTGGACAACTTCCTCACACACCTCAACAGCCTACAGCCCAAAATACAGTTCACCATGGAAACAGAAACTAATAACCAACTTCCCTTCCTGGATGTCTTAGTCTACAAGAAATCCAATGGCTCCCTAGGACACACCATCTACCAGAAGAAAACACACACAAACTGCTATCTGCACGCACTCTCACACCACCACCCAGCACAGATCAACTCCGCAGCCAAGACACTCATCTCCAGAACCAAATGCCTAGCTGATGAACAACACCTAAAAACCGAACTACACACTCTCACTAATGTACTAACATCCAACGGATTCCAAAGAAATAAGATTTCCAACTTAATCTAAAAAGAAACTCCCACTAAAATCCAAGACAGAGAACAAGAAAACGGCAAAGCCCTCCTCCCATACATAAAAGGCACCACAGACAGGATCAGCAAGATCCTCCACAAATATAACATCAAAACAGCATTCTGCACAAACAGAAAAATATCCACCATCCTAAGAAACCCTAAAGACAAAATTGAGTTAGAAAATCAAGGAGTATATGAAATCCCATGTACTGCCTGCCCCACCACATACATCGGACAAACCAACAGAAGAATAAGTGCACGCATTGAAGAACACAAAAACTCAGTCAAAAAAGAGGAACCAACTTCTTCACCAAAGCCGAAACCAATGTCCTTTCCAAAGGATTCAACTTTGCAGTCGCTCCCAAACACATCCCCACTGAAACCATTATATGCAGAGTTGAAACCAGCCTGACCAAAATCAACCCCGACGATGCTAACAGAATCAGACTCGAAATCACCAACATACTCTGCACCAGCAAGCCACCCAAAAGCAACTTACCCAAAGAGGAGCAGACAGCACTACTTAACCTGAAACAAGACACCAGCATAATAATCCTACCAGCAGACAAGGGCAACGCCACGGTGGTCATGAATACATCTGACCACCAAACCAAATTAACCAACCTACTCCAAGACTCCACATACAAACCCCTAAACACAGATCCCACCACCTACCTGGAAAAAACCACTAGATCCAAAATAAAAGCCTCCCCCATTAGCGAAGAGATCCAGCAAAGAATCATTCCCAGAGAGAAATCATCCAGATGCCCTAAGCTCTATGGTCTCCCCAAGATACACAAAGAAGGAACCCCACTTAGACCCATAGTCAGCTCCATAGGCTCACCTCTACAAAACCTAGCCAAATTTCTCGCCAAACAACTACAGCCCTATGCAGAATCCATCACCTCACACGTAAAAAACTCATTCCAGTTCATAGAGATCATAAAGAAACAAAACGTACAGCCCAGTGACCAACTCGTTAGCTTCGATGTCATATCTCTCTTCACCTGCTTATCGCCCCTAGTTGGGGGCTGCAAGGCAAAAGAAATTGTAAAAAGTAGAACTGCAGTATAGCAGTCAAAATGCCAAGGTGTAATCAATCAGACCGGTCTGTCTGAAAAAACTTCCTGTATATGTATATATGTTTGTGTGTACTTTTCTTTTCTTTTTTAAACAAAAAAAGGGAGAAATAAAAGCATTGTGTGTGTGTGTGTGTTTTAAAATGCTAAAAATGCGAGTCCTGGGCATTATGTTAACAAAATAAGAAAGAAAAACGAACACCAGGGTATAATAAACCAGACTGTTTAATATAAACAAGCCTGTGGTTAAAAAGAGTCACTAAGCTTTTGTCAGGCCAAACTACCGACGTCATCAAAGTTGGAGTAAAAGGAGATCAGGAAGGCAGCTCATATAACCTCCTGCCTATGAGCTGCCTTTTTTCCTTTTGTGGCAACCTAGAAATGAAGAACATGTATTTATTTATTTATTTTAAAATAAATCCAATTCAGAAATTAAATTTTTAAATAAAGTATAAACAAATAAAAGCTAAAACTCTAAAAATAAACACTGGAATACAATCTGTATTATGCTTGTATGATCTATTATGATGAGCATTCTCTTTGTCAGATGAGTGGATCTAGTGGTTATGGGTAAGTGAACTGTGGTGGTGCAGTCATGGGCTGTCCAGAATGAAATGAGCATCTAGGGCTAGGCTACATTGCTAGAGTTAATATTTGTGGAGAGAGTGTAAACACAATGGGAAAAAAATGCTAAATTTTGGGATGTGCATTTGTCTCAATCTAGTAAATAGTGTAAATAAAATTTATCTTGGAAATTTAGATAAGAGAGGACAATCTGAAGATGGATAGCAATAGCAAAAGAAGTTAAACTTATATACTGCTGCATAGTGCTTTGCAGCACTCTCTGAGCAGGTTATAATGTCAGCATGTTGCCCACAACAATCTGGGTCCTCATTTTACTGACCTCGGAAGGATGGAAGGTTGAGTCAACTTTGAGCCCCATCAGGACAGAATTCCAGGCTGTGGGCAGAGTTAGCCTGCAACATTGCCTTCTAAAAATTACTGATAAAGGAGGACATGGATTGTGGCATTCATTCACAAGATGACTTATGTACTTCCCCTCCAAAACTGCTGCGAGGAGCATATTGAAATGGTTAGAGCTGTCCTAAACTGCACTATTTAAAATTGATATAAATAAGAAATGGTTTTAAAATCTGAAATTTGATTATTTGTGAACATAATCCAGCAGATTCTAATTGAATGTCTGTGTCCAAGATTGTTTGCTGTAAAATTCATTTGACCTGAACTGAGCCCAGTGGCAAATAGCATTATAGGAAAAACTATAATAGTTCAATTTCTTAAGGTAACTCTTTTCTCAGAGGATTTAAATTTGTCTGCCAGAATTGGATTCGTCAATCTAACTGAATTATGGAGGAGTTTTAGCCAGTATATAAATAAATAAAAAATCAAAGTTGTTATGTTTGCTGTTCGTTGTGGCATTAAAGAGGCAGCAGGTGAAACACAACTCTCTTTATTGCAAAGGCAAAACCGAAACTGAAAAGCACATGCTCCACCCCTATTTATACATTCAGCTTAGGAGGCAGCAACCAATCAGATCACAGTATTCTCCCGCTTAAATGCATATCAAGTAGTCTGCAGACAGAAAGTCTGGCTTGTTGGCCACATGGCCTGCTAACTGTTATTACACAGTTTAAGCAACTCAATTCTCAAATTTAACTCAATACATAGCACCCCTTCCCCCTGGATCATTTACATTTACAAAATCTTTTCTGTTTGTGCCAACACATTACAGATATTCAAAAGGCATAATGGCATACAATTGTACATAAGCATGACATTACACTGTTCAAATAGCAAAAATACCTAAGCATTCCAGTTTACAAGAAAACATAAGCATTCAAGATTTCAAGGAAAATATATAAGCATTCAAGTTTGCAACGACAAAAATCTTATGTAGTCTTTTAAGTATTTCGGTGGCCCTTTTTCCTGCTCCAAACGTCTCAGAGCTGCTGCTAGCTCCTAATCTGCAAGCTCGCCAACCAGGCTCGGCAGACTGGGGCTTTGTGACCTATTCAACACAGGTAGTGTTATGTACTGAGCTTAATTGGGAACAGATGCAGGGAGCTGCACTGAAACCGTTAGCAGACCACGTGGCTAGATTTGCTGTCTGCAAGGACTGGCTGGGATGCAATTGAGCGGGAAAATATGTTGCATTCACTGGCTGGCAATGCTCCAGGGCGAATGTATAAAAAGGGGTGGGGCCATTTTGTTTTGAATTCTGTTTAGCTGCAAATAAAGAAGTACCTGTTTGTGAGTCCTGCCTCTTCAATGCCAACCAATGCAAGAAACAGAATATTGGCGACGAAGGTGGGATCGTGCTGCCGAAACTTCAAGGGCTGACTCACCACATGAAGCCTTGAAGCACTGAGAAGTATGGCATTCCTTTGCTCTGCCTGCCAGCACGAAAATGCTGGAGGAGAATGCTGCAAGGAATCATCCTGGAACCCCTTCGAAAGCCTGCGCAGCATGAGGCATTGAAAAGGCCGCCAAAGATCCATCATGACAAAGATTGGTCATCTTTCTAAATTCGATGTCAAGCATCCAGAACGATGGAGCTCCTACATTGCTAGGGTGGAGAATTGCCTAAGAGTCAACCAGGTTCGGGATGATGGACTGAAGGCTGCAACGCTGCTGTGCATTTACGGTCAAGAAACTTTTGATATTGCAGAAAACCTGGTTGCTCCGGCACCCTTGGAGTCCATTGCTTACACGGAGCTGAAAAGAATGCTCAAAGAACATTTTAAGCCGAAGCTGTCAGTCATAGCTTGGCAACATGCTTTTGAACAGTGGGACCAGTGTACTGGGCAGTCCGCTGCTGGTTTCATCACTGCTCTTCAACAAGCTGCAAGGCCGTGCAAATTTAAGGACCTGGAAGAGCGCCTACAAGACCAGCTAGTTTGTGGTCTGAGGAGCCGAGAACTTCAGCAAAAGCTTTTTGCTAAAGAAACCATCTCCTTCCAAGATGAGCTGATGGAGATAATGGCTGAAGAAGCAGCAGGTGGAGCTTTTAAGGCTAGGTATTGTAATGTTGTGTTTTGACAGACCTATAATGTGTATTATTGATTGTGAGGATGAACATTGGGGGAATGTGAGTAGTATTGTAAAATAGTACATATCTGCCCACGAACCAAGAGGGGAGGGGGATTATGTACTGAGCTTAATTGGGAACAGGTGCAGGGAGCTGCACTGAAACCGTTAGCAGACCACGTGGCCTGCTGGGCTAGACTTGCTGTCTTCGAGGACTGGCTGGGATGCAATTGAGCAGGAAAATACATTGCATTCATTGGCTGGCAACGCCCCAGGGCAAATGTATAAAAAGGGGCAGAGCCATTTTGTTTTGAGTTCTGTTTAGCTGCAAATAAAGAAGTACCTGTTTGTGAGTCCTCCCTCTTCAATGCCTACCAACACAAGAAACAGAACAGGTAGAGCCGATTCTTGAAGGCTGGTCTGTCCCGGTAGACCCAACCTTGTGTCTATGTTTCTGTTGCTGGCCTGTTCTGGTAGGCCTGAGCCAGTGTTCCGCAGTGGGGTAGAACCTACCGGATTGGCATGAAAAGCCAATTGAGGAGCTGATTGTCTGCAATGTCCCATGGATGCAGTGCCTGAGTTAGGAGCAGTCTCATTTGCAAAACCCCCATTTGGCAATCGCAAGGTCTCACTTCTGCTGGGGGACTCAGATTCACAATGGCAATCATGTTCCTCCTCCTCCCCCTGAGCAAAGTCATGAGCAGAAGGGTGGTTTGGCAGCCTCCGTTGCAGCTGGTCAATGTGTCTTCGAAGCACTTGACCGTCTTCCAGGCCACTTCATATGAGAGCGGCCCTGACACCTTGCAAACCACAGCTACCATCCACAGTGCCCCTTGCCCATAGTTCCGTGCCCACACAGGGTTACCCACTTGCAAGTGCCTCGGTGCCTTAGGCTGCTGCACTTGTGAAGCAACCCTGTCTGGATGTAAGTGATCCAGCTTCATGATCAAATGTCGCCCCCATCTTAACTCAGCTGGACTTCTGCCCATAGAAGTGCAGGGCATTGTGCATTGGCAGAGTAAGAAATCTGCCAACCTATGGTGCCAGTTGCCAGTTACAATCCTCTTCAAGGATTCCTTGGTCGTTCTGACCATGCGCTCAGCTTGGCCATTAGACGGTGGGTGAAAAGGAACTAAGTGGCATGCCTAATCATATTTGCCCTTAGAAAGGACTGAAATTCTGCAGAAGTAAATTGAGCCCCGTTGTCTGAGACTATGACATCTGGGAGCCCATGCATTGCAAAGATACTGCACAGAATCTGGATGGTCCTGGCAGTAGTCATAATGGAAACTGGAGTGATCTCTAGCCATTTGGAGTGGCTCTCCACAACTATGAGGAAGAGTTGCCCCTGAAAGGGGCCTGCAAAATCAATATGAATCCTCAACCATGGGGCTTGTGTGGTCTCCCATCTTTGGACCAGGGCATGTGACATTTCTGGCCTTGACTGCTGGCAAATGAGCCATCTGTGGATTTGGGCCTCGATATCTTTATCGAGCTCAAGCCACCAAAGGTAGGTACACACGAGTGCCTTCATCCGACTATTTCCAGATATCCCTCATACAGAGAATCAAGGATTCTAGCCCTCAGTGAGGTCGGGATTACAACCCAGCTGCCCCACAAAATACAACCCTTATGAGTGGATAACTTGTTCTTCTTTCTCCAAAAACTCTGAAAGTTAGGTCCCAGACACGTGTCAAGCCATCCTATGAGCACCCAATTCAACACGCGGCTCAGCGTGTTGTCTGAAGTTGTCTCAGCAACTACATCCCCTGCGTTAAAGGGAGACTCTGGCAAATCCTGGATAGCCAGGATGCAATTAGCTGGCGCTGGATCTGGTTCTAATAGCTGTAGAGGCAACCTACTAAGGCCGTCTGCATGGCCCATTTCTTGACCCGGTTTGTGAACCAGACAATAATTATAAACTGATAGGAATATTGCCCACCTCAACATCCTAGGAGAAATAATCTTGGGTGTTTGCTTGTTTGTAGTGAACAACCCCAGAAGTGGCTGGTGGTCTGTGAAGACCGTGAAATGGCGGCCATACAAATAGTCATGGAACTTTTGTATACCTGCCACAATGACCAATGCCTCCCTATCAATCTGCACGTAATTGCATTCCGCTGAAGAGAGAGTTCTGGAGTAATAGGAACTTGTGTTCCGTCAGCCTGAACATGGCTTAACACAGCTCCGATCCCATACAGGGACGCATCACAAGCAATGCTGATTGGAAGCTGTTCATTAAAATGAGTTAACACTGCATTTGATGACAACAGTGCTTTAACTGCTGCAAAACTCTACTCGTGGATGCTCGTCCACTTCCACTGGGCCTTCTTGTCCAAGACCCGGTGTAACAGCTCTGCCACTGCGGCCTTGTGGAGCAAGAAAGCATGATAAAAATTAAGGAGTCCCAAAAAGGCCTGAAGTTTTCCTTTTGTCTTGGGACTGGGTGCCTGCTGAATTACTTTGAGCTTGGATTCAACAGGATGAATGCCTTCAGCATCTATATGAAACCCAAGGAATTCTGTGGAAGTAACCCCAATTTTACATTTTTCCTGCTTGAGTTTCAGCCCCGCTTCGCGGAACCGCTGCAAGACTGTCCTGAGACGGTCCGTGAAGTTTTTGACTGATTCCCCTGCTATGAGGACATCATTGAAATACGGGCACACACCTAGAATGTTGTGGAGCATGCATTCCATTACACTCTGAAAAATGCCCGGGGCTACACTAACCCCAAACTGTAACCGCCGCACCTTCAAAGCTCCCCTATGGGTTACTATGGTCTGGGCCTCAGCTGTGGTATTGTCCACCGGCAGCTGCTGATAGGCCTGGACCAAATCTAATTTAGCGAAAATGCGACCTCCCTGTAGTGATGCCAAAATGTGGCTGACTACAGGCACCAGATAGGAGTGCTGCTGGAGAGCTTTATTTAGCATGCATTTATAGTCAGTGTCAATGCTGCTAATATTGAATATTCTTGCTTTGACAAAATATGCAGAACTGTCTGGTACTTTTAGAGTTAATTCAGAGGAGAATGAGGGAGTGGGGAAAAGTCCGCAAAGGAAGAGAACCTTTACCCTTCAATCTAACTGGAGAACGTAAATCATGACAGCAAAATAAGGGAGGGGAAATGCTAGCAAAAATAACTGCTCGGTGGGTGGAAATTTCAGATCTTAGCATCCCTTTTATCATGCCGTGCTGACATTTTGTCACATGAATAAAAATACTTTTTAGGATAAAATGTCTGGAAGTTCTTTGAAGTGTTTCATTAGTCGGAACCTTGACAACATGCTAAGATCTCAAATCCTTTTCAACTGACCTGGGGTCCTGAACTCCATCTGTTGTCTCTAGGCTTGAGAGGAGCTGGTAAAGATTCAGGGAAGAAAAATCTATCATGGAAAAAGTGAGTTTGCTTCAAGATCCAGCAGCTGCTGATAACCCAGAGGAGGAAACAACAGACAGCATGCTGTGGGAAGTTGAACTCTGGCAGATCTCCCAGCTGGGAGCAAAGACTTCAAAAGCAGAATGGTACAGAGCTAACAAATGGCCTGCTACTCAAGCTTTGGGTGAGTCACTGGAAAGATTTCAAACCCCAGATGTGAAAAGCAGAAATCGATTCCTGCAGAGAAAAGCCTACAGCTCCTCCCTTGCAGATCAGAACCTGATTCCCCCAGCCAGGAATTGCAGCCCTGAAGACAGGAAATCCCAGACTGAGGCCTCTGCAGCAATGGGCAGATTGGCACCCCCCACAGTTAGATAATCAGCAGCATCTGAGCATGCCACAGCTAATAGAGGCCTTTCAACAGCTTGGGGTGGTGCAGAAGCCAGGAGATCAGCAGCTAATGGGAGACCGACCACAGCAGGGAGATTGGCCACAGCCCCTGAACGTGCAACCCCTGAGCATAAACTTGCAGCCAGAGTTGGGCCAGCAGCAACAGCCACAGTGGGGGCCCCAACAACCTATAATTGCACCACTTTTCAAAGAAACCTTTGATGGGGACCCAGAGAAGCTGGTTTTTTTCTTCAACCAAGTGCGTTCTCATTTGAATTGCTGGGCCTATCTTTACCCGGATCCGGGGGCCATGGTCGATGTGATTGCATCCAGCCTAGAGGGAGAACCATCTGAATGGCTGAACTATTTATATAATGAGCAAGCCCCCAAATTGGAAGACCACCAACACTTCCTCCTAGGGCTGAGGGAAAGATTTGAGGACCCATCTATTGGTCTTAAAGCAAGAGAACAGATCCACAAAATAAAACAAGCCAGCAGGCCTGCCCTGGAGTACGTGTGGGAATTTTGCAAGATAGCAGGTCGAATAGAGGGGTGGCCTGAACAATCCCTAATCCATCACTTCATTGAGGGATTAGACAATCACCTCTCTCAGGCATGCATCTATCGAGCAGTACCTGATCAGCTGCAAGAATGGTACCAGCAGCAGTGAAGCTAGACATTCAGCTCGCCCGCTATAAGAAGCCTCCCCCACACGAATCCGAGCACCAACCAGAGCTACCCGAACAGCAATCACCCCCACGAAAGCCTTTAATTACTGCAATGGCTGAGAGACCCAGGCGACCTACAGGCCCATCAATTAAGTGTTTCCGGTGCAGACAGGAGGGACATTAAGCAGCAAACTGTCCAGTCCCCTACCCCCATTTACAGAGCAGGCTGGAACCATCGGCGAGAAGGAAACCTGCCCAGCAGCTGACAACAGAGAAATCCAATCGGGTCACGCAGGAACCTGTTGTCCAGATTACACCCCCCATGCAGGAGAATGCCGAGACTCCAGGTGGACCCGCCCCTGCTCTACCCTCCTTTGACAGCAACGATGAAGGAGAGAACGACCCGATGGTGAGTTGACAAATCCCGCCTTTTTCACTGGCTGCCAAACTTATAATCCCTAAGTCTAAGACACAAATGGACTTAAACGTGCTAATTGATTCTGGATGCACCCGCTGCATTATTAGTCTGCCATTTGCCATGAAAATGGGCATACGGGCAAAACAGCTTTCCAAACCTGTGAGGTTTGAGCAAGCCGATGGCTCCCTGATGGGAGCGACTCTTGTCACACAATTAACCGAGCCCTTACGCCTAGAAATAGATGCGCACTGGGAGTTTATTCACTTCCTAGTGGCTCCAAAAATGACTGAGACTGTGATCCTAGGGTTGGACAAATTATTATTTATTATTATTATTATTAATTTAATTTCTATGCCGCCCTATTCCGGAGAACTAAATGGACCAGATAAATGGAAGCCATTTATCTGGTTGGAGAAAGGAATGAGAACTGTGAGACTACTTATAGGGCCTAAACCTCCCGCTGATTCAACTGATGTTGCGGGACACCTTAGGCCACCCAATGAGTGAGCATACATGGCTACCTCACAGCTGCCAGGTGAACCACTCATCCCCAATGAATACCGGGACCTGGCGGAGGCATTTGAAAAAGTATGCAATGCCCTGCCCCCTCACAGACCCAATGACTGCTCTATCGAACTGGTACCAGGAGCCAAATTCCCACACCCAAGAATGTATGCTATGTCCTCCCTCAAAATGGACGAGATGCAACGATACGTGAACAAAAACTTAGTGAGGGGGTTCCTCGAACGGGCCAAATCTACCGTGGGAGCCCCTGTGTTGTTCAAAGAGAAAAAAGATGGGTCTCTTCATCTCTGCGTAGACTATAAGGGTCTCAATGCTGTGAGTGTGGAAAATAAATACCCCCTCCCCCTCCTAAAGGACTTATTAACCCATCTGGCTAAGGGGAGTGTCTTCACTAAATTAGACCTGAGAGAGGCATATTACTGTGTGAGAATAAAGGAGGGAGACAAGTGGAAAACTGCTTTCAACTGTCCCATGGGGAGCTATCAATTCAAGGTCATGCCATTTGGACTACAGGAAGCCCCAGCCATATTCATGCAGTTGATTAATGAGGTCCTACATAATCACTTGTACAAAGGGGTTTTGGTGTATCTTGATGACATCCTGATATACAGCACGTATATGACTGATCACATAAAGCTGGTGAGAGAAGTGTTAAAGGAGTTATTGAATGCCAAGCTTTATGCCAAATTGTCAAAATGTGAATTTCACCAGACTCGATTAGATTAACTTGGCTACAGAATTTCCAACGAGGGCATTGAAATGGATCCAGCCAAGGTGAAAGCTATAATCAAATGGCAGCCCCCAAAGACTCGCAAACAGCTCCAGAGCTTTTTGGGTTTTGCCAACTTTTATCATCAATTCATCCCCTCTTTTGCCGAGATTGCCCTACCCCTTACAGAACTACTCAAAACAGGCAAAGGAGGAGGGAAGCCATGACTGGGCCAACCACTAGCATGGACAATGAGCTGTCAAACAGCTTTTGAGAATTTAAAGAGACTATTTGCTGCTGAACCGGTCTTAAAGCACCCCTGCCCAGGGAAGCCCTTTGTGATTCAAGCCAATGCCAGAGATGTGGCAGTTGGAGCTGTATTACTACAAAAGAACAAAAGTGGGGTCCTGTGTTCTATCCCAGCCTATTGCCGTCCTTGTTAAAGGCACAAGGACCAAACCCCTTTTAATATGGGTTACAAACCTGTCAAATAGTCCAAAACACAAACAGCAAAACTCAAGTCCAAAGGAAGAAAATAGTCCCCAAGAAAACACGATGCAAACAGAAGAGAAGTCACCAGCAAGACAAACAGACCAGGATTCCAAGAAGCAGTTTGCAAACAGTTGCCTTCAGCAACCAGCACTGCCCACACGTCCTCACTTTATTCAGCAGTCCCAAGGCATTGCCTCTAATTGCCTTCTCCTTTTAGTCTGGAGTTGCCGTATTGACTGCTGCTGATTTACTCTCGCTAATTGACGACGTGTGTGAGCATCAATTAGCAAGTCCATCAGATGTTTGTCTTCCGAGTCTGATTCATTCTCCTCACACAGCTGAGCTTCATCAGGAACATGACTGGAGGGCCCAGGCTGTGCATCAAACAGTGAGTCCTGTAATTCATCCGAGCCTCCCTATGCCCCTGATGGCCCTTCAAAGGCCTCCTCCTCAGATTCCTCCGACTGAGCTGTTGTGAGCACAGGCTGGCATGGAATCACAACATCCTGCAACTCTGCGCCTACACCTCTAAGAAATTTACTGAAAGCAAGCAGAGATGGGCAATCTGGGAGAAAGAGGCCTTTATGATTAGGTGGGCGCTATTAAACTGGTGACACTAGAAGGGAGCAAGGTGCCATTTGAAGTATGGACAGATCACAAAAATCTAGAAGCACTGAAAACTCCCCGCAAATTGTCCCCAAAGCAAGTGCGCTGGGCACAGTACTTTAACTGCTTCAACTTCACTCTAAAGTACATACCAGGAGAAAAGAACTGCCTAGCTGATGTGCTATCCCGGTTACCCCAATACAAAAGTGAACGGGAGGAGGTTAACAAGGCAATTATCCCCAATCCACAAACTACTGCTCAACTTATGCCTCACAAGGTCCCCAATCCTGATGAACCTGGGGTAAAGTAAATAAAATGAGAGCTCCTCACCCATCAATGGTTCAAAGACAATCAAACCTCCCTAATGTGCAGGGATGGCTTGGCTTACAAAGGGGTGAAACTATATTTGCCAGAAGCCCTCCGTCTTAATGCTCTCAAACACAGCCACGATGTAAAACAGGCTGGACACTTTGGATATTTGAAAACCCTATGTCAAAGCAAGAATATACAATATTTGCAGCGTTGACATTCTTGCTATGACACCCTACACCTCACCCGCCGGCACTTTTGGTGGCCGGAGCTGAAAAGGGATGTGGAAAACTATGTAAAAACTATGTCACAATGAAAAGAATCCCAGGGAAAACCCCTGGGTTACTGCAACCCGTGGCAGACCCTTCTCAACCATGGGAAGAAATAGCTATGGACTTTATAGTAGACCTACCTGAAAGTAGAGGAAATACTGTCATCTGGACTGTAATAGACCTGTTCTCGAAGCAGGCTCATTTCATTGCCTGCAAAGGACTTCCATCTGCGCAACGACTGACCAAATTGTTCCTGAAACATATCTACCGGCTGCATGGTGCCCCTGAGCAAATAATTTCAGACAGGGGGGTGCAATTCACACCGAACTTTTGGAAGAGTTTTCTTAAATTAATTGGGTCATCTAAAGGTCTATCACAGCGGTTCTCAACCTATTTCAGGTTGCGACCCCGACCTGCACCGCACATGCGCAGTGCGATGGCCCACATTGCGCATGCGTGGCGCAACGGCCCGCATCACACATGCGTGGCACACCCGCGATGCCCCGCATCGTGCATGCACAGCACGCCCACGACGGCCCGCATTGCGCATGCGCAGCATGCCCGCGACGGCCCACATCGTGCATGCGTGGCGCGACGGCCTGCATCATGGATGCGTGGCGTGCCCGCGACGGCCTGCATCACACATGCGCGGCGCGACGGCCCGCATCGCGCATGCGCGGTGCTACCCCGTGCATGCGTGATGCTTCCCCCTACACTGGCCAAGGGGAAAAGGGGGGAAATGGCAGACTGCGGTGTTTGGCGACCCCCGTGAAATGGTCGTTCGACCCCAAATGGGATCATGACCCATAGGTTGAGAACCGCTGGTCTATCATCTGCTTTTCATCCAGCCACCAATGGGGCTGCAGAATCCGCTAACAAAATGGTGGAGCAATATCTTAGATGCTACGTTTCTTACCAACAGACAAACTGCACTTACCTCCTCCCTTTTGCGGAGGTGGCGTACAATAATTCTGTGCACAGCAGCACCGGCTACATGCCTTTCAGAGTGGCCACAGGAAAAGAGTTCAGCCCAATACCCAAATACGCTCAGGTGCCCTCTGCTTCCCAGACACTTGACCTGAAGGGATGGGAAGAAGTTTGGAAAAACACAAAAACTGCTTTAAAAAATACTTTTGAAACCTATAAAAAGCAGACTGATAGAAAGAGGGCCCCCCAATGAACATTCCAAGATGGGGAAAAGGCTAATTTGTCAACTAAATATTTACACCTCAAATTGCCCAGCAAGAAATTGGGACCAAAATTTTTGAAGGGAAATTGCAGTACGTAGTACAATGGAAGGGATACCCATTGTCTGAAGCCACCTGGGTGAAATCCAGTGAGGTGAAAGCTTGACAAGCTCATCAAAAGGTTTCATGCGAAATACCCCAACAAACCAAAAACTAGTCATTAACATATGCTTTTGTTTACATTACAGGATCTGTCCTTTTTGTAAGGGGGACCGGATGTCAATGCTGGGAGGGAGGGGGGAAAGCCCGCGAAAGGGATGGAAGAGAACTTTTGCCCTTCAAACTAATTGGAGAATGTAAATCATGACAGCAAAATAAGGGAGGGGAAATGCTAGCAAAAGTAACTGTTTGGTGGATGGAAATTTCAGATCTTAGCATCCCTTTTATCATGCCATGCCGACATTTTGTCACATGAATAAAAATACTTTTTAGGATAAAATGCCTGGAAGTTCTTTGAAGTGTTTCATTAGTCAGAACCAAGACAGTCAGCACAAATGCGGACTTCCCCATTGGCCTTAAGTGGCATAACTATGGGAGTTTCCCATGGACTGCTATCCACTGGCTCCAAAATGCCTTGTTGCAACAGCTTGTCAGCTCTGCATTGATTCTCTGCTTCAGGGCAAAAGGCACCCGACGGGGCTTTATCCTTATTGGTGCTATTGTACGATCAAGCCAGAGGGCAATTGGGGGACCCTTGTACTCCCCTAACTCAGGGCTGAAAACATCAGCAAACTCTTTACAAACTGCTGAAAAGCTCGAAGTCTGTAAGCTATTTAACCCGGTCACTTGAATTCCCAACGCATGAAACCAATCGAGTCTGATGAGGCTAGTGTGATTGCCCTCAACTACTATGACTTCCAGGGGACCCTCAAAGTTCCTGAACTGCACCCCGAGTGTGGCCTCTCCCTTGACTTTTACACGGGAGTTTTGGAAGTCGGTTAGAACAAGGTTCAATGGCCTGAGCTTAACTTGCTTGCTGCTTCGACTACAAATTTGCTGAAGAATCCTTTGGGAAATTATTGATAAGGCTGACCCCGTGTCTAACTCCATGTCAGAAGGAACCCCTTGCAACTTGACTTTGAGACGCAACTTTTCCTTGAGTGAGCGATGGGCACCTGTCCTAAACACACTCCTTCTATCAGCACAGTAGCCCACCCTATTTTGTCCGGGGACCCCGGTACCTTTCTGAGGCAACTTTTCCAACTGGTGTTCTCTTCTGCAACCCCTACAAACAGCAACCCCTACAAACAGCCTTGCTTACCACACACTCGGCAGGTTGCCATGCAGAACTGGCATTTTGCCCATTTGTGTCGGCCTCCACACCCAACACATCGAGAAAAGGGAACTGTCTTGTCAATTGGTAGTTGAGGCCTTCTTTCTGGTGGTTGCTTTAACCGATTGACTTCGTGATCTGATTTGGAGTCTTCAACCCTTTCGGCATCCTCCTGGTGGACAGCCTCCATGCAAGGAGGGTTCTTGGATAGGTGTAAGGCCTTAACAGCTCTGCCAGCTGCTTCTTTGGCCGTGATCTCCTGCAAGGCATCTTGAAATGAAATAGTCTCTTTCGCGAATATCTTTTATTGCAGCTCTCGACTCCTTAGCCCACAACCTAAACAATCCCTCAGTCTTTCTTTGGGGTCTTTAAATTCGCAAGTTTGGGCTGCTTGATGAAGAGCAGCTATGAAGTCGGCGGCAGACTCGCCAGGCGTTGGTCTCGCCGTTCAAAGGCGTGCTGCCAGGCAATGACCGATAGCTTGGGCTCAAAGTGTTCTTTGAGCATCTGAGTATGCAATGGACTCGAGCAGGGCTGGTGCAACCAAGTTCTCAGTGATATCAAAACTTGCCTGGCCACACACACACAGCAGTGTCGCGGCCTTCAAACCGTTGTCTTGAACTTGGTTAACCCGCAGGTAGTTTTCAACTCTCGCAACTTAGGAGCTCCACCTCTCTGGATGAGTGACGTCGAATTAGGAGAATTTTCCTATCTTCGCCATGGTGAGTTTCTCGTGGGCCTTTCAATGCCTCGTGCTGTGCAGGCTTTCGTGGGACTTCCAGGGCAGATCCTTGGAAGCACTCTCCTCCAGTGTTTCCATACTGGCAGGACAGAGTGAAGGGGGGGAACTGCGGTTCCGACACAGCGTCTCCTAGGCCAAACCCCCATAGTGACTCAGCTCTTCGGATCGAAGGCAGCATGATCCCGCCTTCATTGCCAATGTTATGTTTGCTGTTCATTATGGCATTAAAGAGGCAGCAGGTGAAACACAACTCTCTTTATTGCAAAGGCAAAACTGAAACTGAAAAGCACATGCTCCACCCCTATTTATACATTCAGCTTAGGAGGTGGCAACCAATCAGATCACAGTATTCTTCCACTTAAATGCATAACAAGTAGTCTGCAGACAGAAAGTCTGGCTTATTGGCCACATGGTCTGCTAACCATTATTACACAGTTTAAGCAACTCAATTCTCAAATTTAACTCAATACATTACAAAAGTCTAGATTCATTTATTAAGTTTTGTTTCCCACCAATGTGTTTGGAATATAATGGATAAGCTAGAACAGAGTTCCCCAGCGTTTCCAGTTTTATGTACCGGTGGGAGTGGGGGGGAGAGGGGATGGTTCTGTGCAAGTGGCTGGCAAACATGTGCACACAGTTCCATTTGCACAAACAGTGTGCACACGCATCTGCCATTGTCTTAAATGGATCGCGTGCAGGCTCTCGCTGGCTACTCGTGGAAATGAGGATGTGTGTGTGCCCCGCACCAGCATTTCTGCAGCCCAGTTGCAAACCCCTCACAACCCACTAGTGGGTGGCAGCCCGCAGGTTGGGGACCCCTGAGCTAGAAGACATTTCTCAAAATTTGTGTTTCATGTTATTGTTTCCTAACTGAGCCTCATATAGTAGCTGTGAGGGAAATAAGAATTTTGGATAGCTAAAGCCGATTTCTGTGTATTTTGAGATATGTAATCCAGGTGAGCATTTCAGCTTTCAGAGGTTTGAAAAACTATTTGAAAATTTCACCTGCTCAATGTTATGTCCACCTGACTGCCAGATTCACTGTCCTCGACATTTAGATAATGTAAGAATCCTGCTCTTGGCAAAATGTATTAATTCCTCCTTATTAGAGAAAGAAAGGAATAATCTCAGTGCTGTTTTAAGACAAACCAGGGTCAAAGACAAAATTACTGCATCAGCAGCAAATGTAATACATCGATATGCCTTTGGGCTAGTTTAGAAGAATAAAAGTTAGATTACTTAAATGAGGCACCCAAAAGTTCACATAATAGCTAAATAAAACTACAGCCAATAAACATCCTTGTCTAACTTCTCACCTTAAAAATACTCCTTTTATAAATATGTCTCTGATTGCTATATTTATCTTGAGTCTCATGAATTTTTAATTATCAAAAGTAGCTGATGTATGTCTATTGCAGAGTTTTTGAGTTTATATCACAGTTTAGGTCTGGATCCTGTTCCAAAATGGTTGAGACATAAATGTAATACATTACACAATTTGAAGTCATCCAATTCCAAGTGACTTATCAAAATCAATTTGATTAATTGATTCAAAGATTCATTTTGGAGGCATCCAAAGTGATTCAAAGTGTCAGTTCCAAGTTCTGCATCAATGTTCCATTTCACTGATGTGTCTTCTCGAAGTTGATTTACGGACCACTTAACCCAAAGCCTTCCTCATAGGGTCTGCCATGAAATAGAATTGTAGTATCTTTGGCCATTAAAGTTTCTGATAATGTAGATATTTCTAGTACTAGAGAATCCATTCTAAAAAGATGATGTAAAAGATGTTGAGATGTTGGAAAAACTGAAGAGAAGAACAACAAAGTCAATTAGGGCACTGGAGGCTAAAACATGTAAAGAACAGTTGCATGAATTGAGTATGTGTAGTTTAATGAAAAGAAGGGTTTGAGGTGATATGATAATAGTTTTCTAATATCTAAGGGGCTGCCACAAAGAAGAGGGGGTCAATCTATTCTCCAAAGCACCTGGAGGCAGGACTAGAAGCAATGGATGGAAACTAATCAAGGAGAGAAGCAATCTAGAACTATGAAGAAATTTCCTGACAATGAGAACAATCAACCAATGGAACAGCGTGTCTTCAGAGGTTGTGGGTGCTCCATCACTGGAAGTTTTTAAGAAAAGATTGGACAGCCACCTGTCTGAAATGGTATAGGGCAGGGGTCCCAAACCCCAGGGCTGTAGCCCACTACTGGGCTGCAGCCCATTTGAAACTGGGCCATGCAAATGGCGGGCAAATGCATATGCATGCACACAACTCCATTTGCACAAGCACGCAAGTCTTGTGAGAAAGGTTGGGGATGCTAGTATAGGGTCTCCTGTTTGAGCGGGAGGTTGGACTAGAAGACCTCCAAGGTTCCTTCCAACTCTGATATTCTGTATTCTAAATTTAATTCTACTGTCAGTGTTTAACAATGTTTTACTGATGTTTAGCTAAAATCTGTCCCTCAACACTTGCCAGTCACTGATTGAATCCCTTGTTCAGCCTGTTCACTATTTTTATTATCATTATTATTTAATATAGTGTAAAAAGTTATGGCTATTGCTGGTCTATGACTGTAATAAAGTTTATTATTATTATTGTTGTTGTTGTTGTTGTTGTTGTTGTTCGGCCTGTTCTTTAGATGGATATCCTGCATTTCTTTTAGGAGCAAAAGACCACATATATAGTTCAGATTGTCTTAGCTGAATGTGGATATTAATCTTCTCTTTTTGATCCAAAGATATTTATTTATGCTTTTAACAGCCAGGCCAGCACCTTGGTTTTTATGAACTGATGAACTCTCCGAGCATTTATTTAAGTACATTTTTTAAAAATAATATTTTATTGGTTTTCCAGTTTTACATTTGAGTATTTGGAATGCAACGTGGTGATTGAGTGAATCAATAGTTCAATAACAAAATCTTTAGTACATATCTCAGGTTACATCATCAAATATTTCTTCTCTGTTTCCCTTAACATTTGCTATAAAATAAATTTCTAATTATATCAAACTCAGTAAAAGCTTCATTATCACATTTATCAATACATTAATAAATCTTCATAAACAATCCATATCCTGTTATCAAATTTTACCTAATTTTTGGTTTTTAATTACCATACTCTAATTTAACCTTTCGTATCCACAGTATTTAAGTTTCGGGTAATCCAAATTTCCTTTATCTCACTTCATAAAAATTATAATATCTAAAATGCACATATTACTTACTTAAATATATTCTTATTCTATTGCGTAAATGTTTTCTAATTCTCACCCTAGTACATCCACCTTAATAATCGAGTATCCTTTGCTAGCTCAAGTCCATCATCTATATTATCTGGGTTAATCAATAGTTCAAACCTATTTCCTAATAGCTAGTTTCATACTATTTTCCCTTTAGCCCACTGGTTGGCAATTTAGGATACTCTCTAATAAATCAAAAGACCCCAATTTTTCAACCTGATTCTAGCTTTCTTCTTATGCCAACCAGGCTTCCATACCAATGCTTTCAAATCATCAAATAGATCTCCCTTCATTCTTGTGGATGCTACTTCAATTAAAGGAGACCATTTAGTTGCCAATTTTCTGGAAAAACTGGCCCATATATAATCATTAAGTTGTCACTCTGGTGGCCCAGACCCCCATATTTGCTCTGGTAAAGTTGTCTTCCATTCAATCTGGTCTTCTTCTTTCTCAGGTTTCTTCTGATTTGCATAGAAAGTCATTTCCATTTTTAAAGTTGTTATTTCATTGTCAGGATTTTCAGTGAACTGTACTTGTTGATCTTTAAGGCCCTCTGTCTTGTCGTTAATTTCCTCTGCTTCTGTTATTTTTTGGATTGTAAGTTCTTTAGTTGCAGTCAGGGTTTCACTTTGTAGATTTAAGCTGGCACCTTTGTCTTTCAGCCTAGATTTGATTATCTCAGTGGCTTCAAGAAGTTTTTCAAGTATAAGTTTATACATAGCCAAATTTTTTTGCTGCTCCTCTTCCATTTCTGACATGGTTATAGATGGTCTTTTAGTGAAGGCTATTTATTAAACAAGAGTCAGTAAGTGTTCACCTCCACAATTCCTAAAAAGCACTTTCACTGCCCAGCTGCTCTCTCAGCTTTTAATCTCTCTTAGATAGTACCAAGGTCAAATCTGGGCTATGAGCAAGTCTCTTTGTCAAAAGTAATAGATTTCTGTACCAAGCTTCACCAAAAGATGTTCCCGATAGCATTTAAAGTCTTTTTCAAATCCCGGGCTAGGTTTTTATCTCATTCACAGTTCGGCAGAGTCCCTGGTTACGGCCTGGAATATGGCTGCGAAGGGGGCTCTTGACCGGATTGCGCCACTGCGACCTCTCTGTGGTAGCAGACCCAGGAGATCTCCTTGGTTTACTGAGGAACTCAGGGGGATGAAGCGCCAGAAGAGACGCCTAGAGAAGCGATGGAGGAAAAGTAAATCCGTATCTGACCGAACACTTGTAAGATCTTATATCAAGACTTATCAGGTGGCGCTCAAGGCGGCAAGATGCGCGTATCATTCCGCCTTGATTGCATCTGCGGAATCCCGCCCAGCTGCCCTGTTCAGGGTAACTCGCTCCCTCCTTAATCAGGGGGGAGTTGATGCACCCTTGCAGGGTAGTGCTGAGGACTTTAATAAGTTTTTCACGGATAAAATCGCCCAGATTCAGATGGACCTTGACTCCAATTGGAATGCAGTATCGGCTGATAATGATTCAGTCGAGATGACAGGGACTCGTCTTGATCCTGTTGTGTGGGAGGAGTTTGACCCGGTAGCACCTGATGAAGTTGACAAGGCCATTGGAGCTGTGAGCTCCGCCACCTGTTTATTGGACCCGTGCCCCTCCTGGCTGGTTTCGGCCAGCAGGGAGGTGACGCGGGGCTGGGTTCAGGAGATTGTCAACGCTTCTTTGAGGGAGGGGTCCTTTCCGGCTCCCTGCAAGGAGGCAATTGTGCGCCCCCTCCTCAAGAAGCCTTCCCTGGACCCAGCTGTTTTAAACAACTACCGTCCTGTCTCCAATCTTCCCTTTATAGGGAAGGTTGTTGAGAAGGTGGTGTCACTCCAGCTCCAACGGTCCTTGGATGAGGCCGATTATCTGGGCCCTCAACAGTCAGGATTCAGGCTCGGCTACTCCACAGAAACTGCTTTGGTCGCGCTGACGGATGATCTCTGGTGGGCCCGGGATAAGAGATTATCCACTATCCTGGTACTACTTGACCTCTCAGCAGCTTTCGATACCATTGACCATGGTATCCTTCTGCACCGACTGGAGGGGTTGGGGGTTAGGGGCACTGTTTTGCGGTGGTTCACCTCCTACCTCACTGGTCGGTCGCAGTCGGTGTTGGCAGGGGGTCAGAGGTCGACCCCTAGGTTCCTCCCTTGTGGGGTCCCTCAGGGATCGGTCCTCTCCCCTCTGCTGTTTAATATTTACATGAAACCGCTGGGTGAGATCATCCGATAACACGGGGTGAGTTATCATCAGTACGCTGATGAATACCCAGCTTTACATCTCTACCCCGTGTCACTTCAGTGAAGCAGCGGAAGTGATGTGCCGATGTCTGGAGGCTGTTAGGGTTTGGATGGGTGCTAACAGGCTCAAACTCAACCCCGACAAGACGGAGTGGCTGTGGGTTTTGCTTCCCAAAGACAATTCAATCTGTCCGTCCATCACCCTGGGGGGGAGTTTTTGACACCCTCGGAGAGGGTCCGCAACTTGGGTGTCCTCCTCAATCCACAGCTAAATCTGGAACATCATCTTTCGGCTGTGGCGAGGAGGACATTTGCCCAGGTTCGCCTGGTGCACCAGCTGCGGCCCTATTTGGACCGGGAGTCTCTTCTCACAGTCACTCATGCTCTTATCACCTCGAGGTTCGATTACTGCAATGCTCTCTACATGGGGCTACCTTTGAAAAATGTTCGGAGACTTCAGGTAATGCAGAATGCAGCCGCGCAAGCAATGTTGGGCTTGCCTAGAAATGCCCACATTTCGGCATCACTCCGCGAGCTGCATTGGCTGCCAATTGGTCTCCGAACCCAATTCAAAGTGTTGGTTATGACCTATAAAGCCCTACATGGCATCGGACCAGGTTATTTACGGGACCGTCTGCTGCCTCATGAATCCCAGCGGCCGGTTAGGGCCCATAGAGTGGGCCTTCTCCAGGTCCCGTCAGCCAGACAGTGTCGCCTGGTGGGGCCTAGGGGAAAAGCCTTCCCCCAGAGATCCGTGTCGCCCCCACCCTCTCCGCCTTTCGTAAATTGCTTAAAACACACTTTTGCCGGCAGGCCTGGGGCAGCTAACATCTTGCCCCTAGCCAGTGTATGTTCGTGGAATGATTGGTTTTTTGTTTTTTGTTTTTTGTTTTTTTTTTAACTTAAGGGTTTTTTATATGTATGTAATTTCTATTATGTGTGAGCCGCCCTGAGTTCTCCGGAATAGGGCGGCATAGAAATTAAATTAATAATAATAATAATAATAATAATAATAATAATAATAATAATAATCCAATTTAAGTTCTTTTTTCTTCTTTTTTACAAGTAAATAAAATAGCCAGTCCCCATAAGAGTAGGAATTTTTTGGGTCCCCAAATTCCAAAAGAAGGTAAGTCCAATTATATTAAATTGTACTTTTCAATGCTTTGTTTCCCCAAGTAGTCAGATGCCGCCATTTTAGAGGGTGGAAAAAAAATTCTCTTCCCTCTCTCCTCGCTGGGGGAAAGGTTTTCAAGAAGCTTTTAACAGGAAAAATATTTGGGGTACAGAGAAGGTAAAATCTCACCAATTCCTCCACGTTGCTTTCAAGGTGCTTGTTAGTAAATTTGGCCTTGGCTGTCAGCAGCTTAATGATGGGCCATGTGTTAAGGTTCCGACTAATGAAATACTTCAAAAAATTTCCAGGTATTGTTTATCCTAAGAAGTCTTTAGTCATGTAGCAACGTGTCAGCATGGCATGGATGGATGCCAAGATCTAAATTCCCCTCCCTTGATCACATAATATTCTAGCCTTCTCTTTTTTACAGTCTTAAATCATGTTCTCCGACTTCCAGTTCTGGTCACGGCGTCGCTAGTTGAGCGGGGAGATTGCTCTCCTCGCCGACTAGTTTTCCCTCCGTCGGTGGACCCTTATGCGGGTCCAAAGTCGCCCTGGAGGGTGCGACTTTCCTACAAGGAGGCAGTGTTCCGGCAGCAGAGGAGCAGCGGCTCCTCCAGCTGTCCGGATGGAACTCCGAGGGCCGACGGAGAAGAAGATCGGCCAATAAAATGACCGATCGCTTTGCCGCAAGAAACCGCAAGTCCAAAGAACATCTAAGCTTCAGACCCACCATGGTGAATCCGGGTGAGACCTTTCCTTTTTTCTCTCTCTCTCTCTTTTTTTGTTTTGTTTGTTTTACCTGTAAGAGCTGTGTTGGAAAGATTTCCCTAGCTCGGAAAGGCAGCTTTTACTCATTGGGGAAGAAAGGTGAACAAAGGAACAAAGTAAAGTTTTAGAAATTACGTTGCTTTTTTTATATAAGTACTCTGGGGTATCGGTAAAACTTTTTTATGAACTTTATTATTAGCCTACGCTGTTGTTGTTGTTGTTGTTGTTGTTTTGAGTAAAGAAAGAAGAATGAAAAGTGAAATGACTTTGGGGGAAAATGGATTTATTTACTTTTTTAGCTTTCTGAGGACATCTACTGGTTAAAAAGTAATATTGCAATTGGAGAGGAGATGATCTTTTTATATGAAAGTTAACTGGATGTTTGAATTTTTTTCTAAAATGGAGCTGTACTCACATTTAAATTGCAAACTTATTCTGGAGAAAATTTATGAGACTAAAGAGGAAATATGTGCTACAATGAAAGAGCTTAGTACAGAATTAAGAGCCAGAATCTCTTCCTCAAACTTTAAAACTGACTCTCAGACTGCACCTGATTCTTCTATTAGACAGACTCTACAAAAAGAGGACCTAACTGAAAACAAAGAGAAATTGACTCTGCCTTATATGCAATTCAGTTATGGTGTTGAGAATCAGGAAAAACAAAGATTGGGACTTGGAACTCTAAAGCAACGAGACTTTATGCAAAAAAAAATCAGAAGGCCAATTCAGAGGTCAAGATGGTTCTCACTGATTCAAAAGATATTACAAGCAACAAAGAGAGACTTATCTGTTGGAAAGGAAGCTTAGCTATTGAAACCTACTTGGCATTTGAAAAAACCCAGAATAAGATTTTAAAAAAATGAAAGTTAAAGTTTTGAGTAATGGACTAAAGGCAATCTAGAACTATGGACTGACTTAAGGACCAAGATTATAAGTTAGATGTAAGAAAAATGGGATTAATGGAAGATATAAAATCTATCTACATGGAAATTACTGATGATTTACTTGTTTGATGATTAATGAATTGAAATATCTTAAAGTTTGATGTTATCTTGTTAGTTTAAAGTTGATTGATGGTTTATATAGCTTTAGAACAGATTAATACTTTAGTTTAAAAAAGAGATATAAGAGTAAAAAGGAGTGACTAATGAAATACATATTAAATCCTTTAAGAATGTATTTGTTCTTTTTTCTTTTCTTTTTTTTCTTTTTTTTGTTTAGGATAATATGGTTATTATGTAATCTTGAACTAACTTAATAAGATGATTTCTGCTTGATAAGATTGATGTCATTGGTTATGACAATTTAATTGGATACGAGCTGAATTATGTTTAATGGATTGAAAAATTTAAGATTTGATTTTATCTGTTAGCTATAAGAGATTGATTAGTTGATAGATTGATATATATAGGATAGATTAATGTTTTAGTTTAATTAAGGGATATTAGTGGAAGAAGAGTTAAATAAAATTTACAATAAAAACTAAGGTACCAGAATATATTTGGAAGGAATACCCGAACTGATAGAGTTTGTATTCAAAGTTAATTTGATTATGGTTGTATAAATTTTTTATGTTAGAAACAGGTATAGGTTGACTAAATTTAAACCAGACTGAACTATTTTAAATAAACTATGTTAGTTAACGGGAAAGAGAGGGAATACCAGAGGTATTGATTGAAGTATGTATAAATGTTTTGCTTTTGGATGATTGTTTACCCTAACACCATGGTGTGCTTTGAGCATTTTGTTGTTAAAATTAAAAAAACCAATAAATTTTTTGCAAAAAAAAAAAAATAAATCATGTTCTCCAATCAGTTTGAAGGCCAAAGGTTCTCTTCCATTTTGCAGCCCGCCCATTCCTTATCTCACTGATCCCCATAGACATTCTTTCTCCTCCCCTCCCAGCATCATTTAAGATAACTCTAAAAATACCACACAGCTCTGCATATTTTGACAGAGCAAGAACATCCAATGTTAGCAGCATTGACATCCGCCCCCCCTTACAAAAAGGATAAGTCCTGTATGTAAACAAAAACATATGTCAGGGATTATCACTTGGTTTGTTGGGGTTTTTCTCATGAAACTTTTTGATGAGTCGGTCAGCCTTCACATCGCTAGATTTCACCCAAGTAGCCTCAGACAGTGAGTATCTCTTCCATTGTACTAGGTACTGCAATTTCCCTTTAAAATTCTAAATTCAAGAATACGTTTCACTTCATAGTGAGTCTGACCCGCTACTACGAAGGGCCTAGGTGCCTTCTTAGGGAGAGGTCTTAAAGTGGAGCTCTGACAAGGTTTTAACGAGTTGCAATGGAAGACAGGGTGAATCCTCCCTAAACGCCTAGGGAGTTTCAATTTTACTATGATGGGGTTGATGATCCTTACAATGGGGAAAGGTCCCAATTTCTTGCTGGGCAATTTGAGGTGTAAATATTTAGTTGACAGATAAACCTTTTCCCCAGCTTGGAATGTTCTTTGGAGAGCTCTCTTTTTATCAGCCTGCTTTTTATAAGTCTTGGAAGACTTTTTTTAACACAGTTTTCATGTTTCTCCAAAATTCTTCCCACCCCCTCACCCATTGATCACGTGTTTGGGAGGCGGAGGGCATCTGAGGGTATTCAGGTATTGGGCTGAACTCGTTTCCTGTGGCTACTCTGAAAGGCGTGTAGCCGGTGCTACTGTGAACAGAATTATTGTAAGCCATCTCGGCGAAAGGGAGGAGGTCAGTCCAGCTTGTCTGTTGGTAGGAAACATAGCATCTGAGATATTGCTCCACCATTTTGTTAGTGGATTCTGCAGCCCCATTGGTAGCTGGATGAAAAGCATATGATAAGCCTTGAGATGATCCAATTAATTTAAAAAAACTCCTCCAAAATTTCACTGTGAACTGCACCCCTCTGTCCAAAATTATTCACTTAGGGGTGCCATGCAGTCAGTAGATGTTTCAGGAACAATTTAGTCAGTCGTTGGGCAGATGGAAGTCCTTTGCAGGTGATGAAATGAGCCTGCTTTTGAGAACAGTCCAGATGACAGTACTTTCCCTACTTGCAGGTAGGTCTACTATAAAGTCCATAGCTATTTTTTCCCATGGTTGGGAGGGGTCTGCTACTGGTTGCAGTAGCCCAGGGGGGTTCCCTGGAATTCTTTTCATTATGGCACATACAGTACAACTCCTGACATAGTTTTCCACATCTTGTTTTAGCCCTGGCCACCAGAATTGCCAATGGATGAAATGTAGAGTTTTTAAATATCCAAAGTGCCCAGACTGTTTTACGTCATGGCTGTGTTTGAGAGCATTAAGATGGAGGGCTTCAGGCAGATACAGTCCCCCCCCCTTGTAAGCCAAACCATCCCTGCATGTTAGGGAGGTTTGATTATCTTTGAACCATTGATCAGTAAGGAGCTCTTGTTTTATTTTCTTTAACCCAGGGTCATCAGGATTAAGGAGGTGTAAGTTGAGCGGCAGTCTGTGGATTGGAGATGATTGCCTCGTTAACCTCCTCACGTTTGCTTTTGTACTGGGGTAATCGGGATAGCGCATCAGCTAGGAAGTTTATTCCTCCTGGTATGTACTTTAGAGTGAAGTTGAAGCAGTTAAAGTACTGTGCCCACCATACTTGCTTTGGGGACAATTTGCGGGGAGTTTTCAGTGCTTCTAGATTTTTGTGATCTGTCCATACTTCAAATAGCACCTTGCTCCTTTGTAGATAGTGTCGCCAGTTTAACAGCCCCCACCTAATTGCAAAGGCCTCCTTCTCCCAGATTGACAATCTCCTCTTGCTTTCAGTAAATTTTTTTAGAGGTGTAGGCGCAGGGTTGTAGAACTCTTTTGTTCTTTTGCAGTAATACAGCTCTGACTGCCATGTCGCTGGTGTCAGCTTGGATTACAAATGGTTCCCCTGGGCAGGGGTGCTTTAGGACCGGTTCAGCAGCAAATAGTCTCTTTAAATTCTCAAAAGCTGTTTGACAGCACATCATCCATGCTAGTGGTTGGCCCGGTCGTGGCTTCCTTCCTCTTTTACCTGTTTTGAGTAGTTCTGTAAGGGGTAGGGCAATCTCGGCAAAGGAGGGGATGAGTTGACAATAGAAGTTGGAAAAACCTAAACAGCTTCTGTTTGCGAGTCTTTGGGGGCTGCCACTCAATTATAGTTCTCACTTTGCTGGATCCATTTCAACACCCTCGTTGGAAATTCTGTAGCCAAGATAATCTAATCAGGTCTGGTGAAATTCACATTTTGACAATTTGGCATAAAGCTTGGCATTCAATAGTTTTTTTTAACACTTCTCTCACCAGCTTTATTTGATCAGTCATATTTGTGCTGTATATCAGGATATCATCAAGATACACCAAAACCCCTTTGTACAAGTGACCATGTAGCACCTCATTAATTAACTGCATGAATACGGCTGGGGCTCCCTGTAGTCCAAATGGCATGACCTTGAATTGATAGCTCCCCATGGGACAGTTGAAGGCAGTTTTCCACTCATCTCCCTCCTTTATTCTCACCCGGTAATATGCCTCCCTCAGGTCTAATTTAGTGAAGATGTTCCCTTTAGCCAGGTGGGTTAGTAAGTCCTTCAGGAGGGGGAGGGGGTATTTATTTTCCACACTCACCAAATTCAAACCTTTATAATCCATGCAAAGATGAAAAGAACCATCTTTTTTCTTTAAATAACACAGGGGCTCCCATGGTAGATTTGGCCCATTCAATGAACCCCCTTGCTAGGTTTTTGCATCTCATCCATTTCAAGGGGGGACATAGCGTACATTCCCGGTTGTGGGAGTTTGGCTCCTGGCACCAGTTTGATAGAGCAGTCATTGGGTCTGTGAGGGGGCAGGGCATCACATTCTTTTTCACTAAATGCCTCCGCTAGGTCCCAGTATTCCCTGGGGATGAGTGATTCGCCTGGTGGTGGTGACGCAGCCATGTGCACTCACTCATTAGGTGACCTAAACTTCCCCACAATATTGGTTGAATTAGTGGGGGGTTTAGGCCCTATAGGTAGTCTCATGGTTCTCATTCCTTTCTCCCACCAGATAAACAGTTTCCATTTGTCCAATCAGGCTAGCCCTAGGATCACAGCCTCAGTCATTTTTGGAGCCATCAGGAAGCGAATAAACTCCCAGTGCTCACATATTTCTAAGCATAGGTGCTCAGTTAATTGCATGACAAGAGTCCCTCCCATCAGGGAGCCATCGGCTTGCTCAAACCTCATGGGCTTAGAGAGCAGTTTTGCTTGTATGCCCAATTTCATGGCAAATGGCAAGCTAATGATGCAATGGGAGCATCCAGAATTGATTAGCATGTTTAAGTCTGTTTGTGCCCCCAACATAGAGATTATGAGTTTGGCGAGCAGTGAAAAAGGCGGGACGTGTTGACTCACCATTGGGTCGTTCTCTCCTTTGTCATTGCTGTCAAAAGAGGGTAAAGCAGGGGCGGGTCCACCCAGAGTCCCGGCGTCCTCCAGTGTGTGTGGGGGTGTAATCTGGGCAATAGGTTCCTGCATGACCCAGTTGGATTTTTCTTTCGTTAGCCGCTGGGCAGGTTTCCTTCTCACTGCTGGTTCTGGTCTGCTCTGTAGTTGGGGGTAGGGGACTGGACAGTTTGCTGCTCAATGTCCCTCCTGACTGCACTGGAAACACTTAATTGACAGGCCTGCAGGTGGCCTGGGTCTTTCAGCCATCGCAGTAGTTGGAAGTTTTCATGGGGTTGATTGCTGTTCAGGTTGCTCTGGCTGCTGCTCGGATTCAGGTGGGGGAGGCTTCTTATAGCAGGTGAGCTGAACGTCTAGCTTAACCGCTGCCTGGTACCATTCTTGCCTCTGATCAGGTACTGCTTGATAGAAGCAGGCCTGAGAGAGGTGATCGTCTAATCCTTCAATGAAGTGATGGATTAGGGATTGCTCAGGCCACCCCTCTATTCGACCTGTTATCTTGCGAAACTCTCGCACATACTCCAGGGAAGACCTGCCGGCTTGTTTTATTTTGTGGGTTTGTTCCCTTGCCTTGAGGCCAATGGATGGGTCCTCAAATCTTTCTCTCAGCCCTAGGAGAAAGAGGTGGGGGTCCTCCAATTCTGGAGCTTGCTCATTATATAAATTGTTCAGCCATTCGGATGCTTCTCCCTCTAGGCTGGACACAATCACATCAACCATGGCACCTAGGTCAGAGTAGAGGTAGACCCAGAGGTTCAAATGAGAGCGCACTTGGTTGAGGAAAAAAATCAGCTTCTCTGCGTCCCCATCGAAGGTTGCTCTGAAAGGTGGTGCAATTATAGGCTCTTGGGGCCCCTACTGTGCCTGTTGCTGCTGGCCCCATCCTGGCTGCTGATTTATGCCCAGAGGTTGCACATTCGGGGGCTGTGGCCAATTTTCTTGCTGTGGTCGTTCTCCCACCAGCTGCTGATCTCCTGGCTTCTGCACCACCCCAAGCTGTTGCAAGGCCTCTATTAGCTGTGGCAAGCTCAGAGGTTGCTGACCATTCACCTGAGGGGGTTCCCAAACCTCCCATTGCTGCAGGGACCTCTCTCTGTGGGGCTGGAGGGCCTGGCATGGGACTCCCGGGGCTGGAGGGCTGTCTGGTCTGCAGACAGGGTTTTCCACTCACCCAAATTCTCAGTTGCAGATGATCTGGCAGCTCTCTACGGTCTGGGGGATGCAATATGCAAGAATCCCTTTGTTGTACGGTAGCTCCACCTCATCTGCTTTTGAAGCTCTTGAGGGTGGCAAGACTGTTTTGAAGCCTCTGGAGTCTCCGCTGGGCTGGGTCCAGCCTGATGACCAGATAAGCTCTCTTAGCTGCTTGGCTTTTTTTTCAGGTGGGAATTCTGCCAAAGCTCTTCCTCCCCCAGCATCTTGACTGTCGCTCCCCCCCCCGGGGGTAGCAGCTGATGCCAGGCTGTTTGCTTCAGGCAATTTCTCTTTCTCCATTTTTGAAATCTTCTCCTGAATCTTTGCCAGCTTCTCTCAAGCCTAGAGACAGTGGCTGGAGTTCAGGACTCCAGATGTTTTGAAGAGTTTGCAGATCTTGGCATGATGCCAAGGTTCCGACTAATGAAACACTTCAAAGAAGTTCCAGGCATTGTTTATCCTAAGAAGTCTTTATTCATGTAACAACATGTTGGCATGGCATGAATGGATGCCAAGATCTAATTTCCCCTCCCTTGATCACATAATATTCCAGCCTATTCCCTCCTCTTTTTTACAGTCATAAATCACGTTCTCCAATCAGTTTGAAGGCCAAAGGTTCTCTTCCGTATTGCAGCTCGCCAATTCCTTATCTCACTGATCCCCATAGACATTCTTTCTCCTCCCCTCCCAGCATCATTTAAGTTAACTCTAAAAATACCACACAGCTCTGTATATTTTGTCAGAGCAAGAAAATTCAATGTTAGCAGCGTTGACACCATGTTGATGGCCGATCTTTTCCCTGTCAGTTTGAAGAGCTGCCCTGGATCAAACGGGAGGGCTGCTGCCCTTCTGCGATCAGGAGTCCTCTTCACGCTCGTTGCCCCTACAGGGCAACTTCTGACCCTCTTCAAAGTCCCCTGGCGGGAGAAAACTGGATGGCAGAGAGACCGATCGTACCGCACATCCGCCAGTGCCACGATCGCAAACTGGAAGCCTATTTAAGTACATTTTAAGCTTGCTTCTTATCTGAAGTGTTAATATCAATCATTATCTCAGTTTAGATAAAGTTGTACAACATAATTAATAAATTAATATTTATAAATGCACAAATATAAATTCATGTACATAACAAAATCTTTGTCCATGCATGTTTAACACTAACAGAACACCTGAGCTAGATAACTTAATATCCTGTGTACACAATGCAATGAGAACACAAAACTGCCAGTGACAAACTTATGACTTCAGAAACCTCTGGAAATAAGGAATGGGGGTGGAGTGTGGCAGGGAAGCAATTAAGTGAAACGTCCTGGATTTTGTTTTTGTTTTTTAAATTACTATTTTACATCATTTGATTGTCTTACAGCTTAAATCTAAATTTGCGCTTATTATTTTTTAGCAGTGCTGCAACATTCTAATATAAATATCAGGTTTTTTCCCCTCAATGATAGAGGTAAAGTTAAGGTCAGGCTATTTGGTAAACATAAAAACAAGCTTAATAAACTTGTCAGAGAACAATGGGAGCTTGGCTTTTGTTGTTTAGCTAAATTTCCCTAGGAAATGTCACTCCCCCATCCAGGCAAAAAAAAAAAAAAGGTCTCTGCATAAATTATAGATTCCAGTTCCTGATAATTATGTGCCCTGAAGAATGTTTCATTCTTATATAAACAAAGTCTGCAGGGTGGAGGCTGGAGGAGAATTTTGAAAGATAATATCAGATTCACAAAAGAGAGTTTCTGCCATGTCTAATACAAAACAACACGCTGGCTTTAACCTCTGTCTTCATCAAGGGCAACTTGGTTTATGATGTTGCATTATTTTTATTATAGGGTACAGGAACACTCCTTGACTGAATGAACTTCAAGCATTTTGGGAAACAAAGGCAAAATCTTCCTGGTTTTCCAGATTATAATGCTAGATTATAATATATTTCTATGTACAGTGCACTGTGAATGCGTGCAGTTAGAAAGTGTTTATGCTCCTATATCTGGCACTTATAAATTATCTTTCTATCTCAGCTGACTACAATGCAGAGTTAAGTAGATTTCTCTCTCAGATACGTGGTTCACCTGTTTAGTGCATGAAACACTCCCAATCCATAAGGCTGAGCAGTGTTTTAGATTTGAAAGCAAAAGAGTACTTTGGAATGCCTATACATGCATTGTGTCCAAGCATTTGGAGCATCAGACAAACATCAGTCATGACAAAAGGAGTGTTACATTGTCATGATGTAAGTTCTGCCCCACTTCATGCATGTGTCACATGCATGTATGAAAGGGGCAGGGCTTGCACCAGGGTGATACCATGCTGCTTTGACCATTTGCCTTCCTTGACGCTCCACATCACCACAACACAAGAGGTGTGGTGGCTCACTGGCTTAATGATGCTGGAGATGGTCTTAGCTCTACCAGTTCGAGCCCTAGCATTGTGTGGCAGAATGAGCTCCTGTCACTTGCCTCAGCTTCTGTCCACCTAACAGTTTGAAAGCATGTTCTATGCAAGTAGATAGATAGGTACCACTTTGGTGGGGAGACGAGCTGGGGCTCTGTGCAGGCAGTCAAATTCCTGATGACTCTGAACCTTCCTGGTTGTGGAGC
Source organism: Bothrops alternatus (assembly GCA_034064705.1). Classification (NCBI taxonomy): domain Eukaryota; kingdom Metazoa; phylum Chordata; class Lepidosauria; order Squamata; family Viperidae; genus Bothrops; species Bothrops alternatus. Next base: position 4,251,740 of record JARGCV010000230.1, on the reverse strand, counting down.
CCACTTGTAAGGCAGCTCTGGGAAAGGAGGGGCCATGGGTAACACTGCAAGGAAGAGCTGCTGGTCTTTCTCTCTGGTATGAAGCCAGCTTGCCCTCTTGTGGTGCACCATGGGAAGCTCGTGAGTGTTTCCTACAAATAGAGCTGGTACCTTGGCTGATACTTCTCTGCAATAGCACTGTGGTCTCCTGGCTACTGTAACAACATCAGATGATGATGATGATGATGATGATGATGATGATGATGATGATGATGATGATGATGATTTATTATAATAGCTCTTAGGTCCTTGGTTAGGACATGAACTGTTAAGGTTTTACCAGTCCCAGACTGTGAATTGAATTAAAGATTAACCAATAATAATAATAATAATAACAACAATAATAACAATAATAACAATAATAACAATGACAACCACAGACACCTCTGTACCCAGTTCTACCTATCTACTGGATATTGTTGCAGAAAGAGAAAACAATTTCATCACAGAGTACGGTAGGAGAGAATATTGGCCTTTCATTCATCCTAGTCATTGTAGTGGTATGAATGCTAGCATGAAAAGATGTCTATTCAGACTTCCGGTTCCGGTTTGCGGCGACTGCGGTCGTGTGAAAAGACTTGTCTCTTCACCGGCCGATTTTCCTTTGCCGGTAGACCCCGAAGGGGGTTGAAAGTTGCCCTGGAGGGGCGACCACCAAGGAGGAAGCTTGCTGGTGACTGCGGGAAGGCAGCAGCTTCTCCTGTGGCTCCAGCTGACCCCTTAGGGCCGACGGAGCAAAGATCGTCCTGCAAGATGGCCGATCATCTAGCTGCACCAGCCAAAGTCAAAAGAACAGCTAAGCGTGAAGAAACCACCACAGAGAAATCTGGGTGAGACTTTTTTTCCCCTCTTACCCCTAACTATTTTTTTCTGCAAAGAGCCTTTGGATGACTTCCCTGCCCTGAGAAAGCGGTGTTCGTCTATTTGGGAAAAAAATACTTTGAATAAAACTATAGAACAGCATTTATTGGACTTTTAATCTTTTGGATACTTGGGACCCCTGGAAAAACTTGTATTATAGAGCATTATTCTACTTACTATATTGGAGATACTTGCTTCTTCCTGCCTCTTTCTTTGCTCTCAAAATGAGGTAAAAGCTTTTAACTTGGAAAGAAAAAAGTTTCTAAGTTCACTGAGGACCTTGTGGTGAAAAGTGTTACTGCAATTGTAATGTTTTTAGGTGTTTGAAGATGGATTTGATCTTCAAATAATAATAAAAGAAGATAATGGCTTGGAAATAGCTGTGGGTTGACTTTGTGATCTAGAAACTGTGAAGGCGGACATTTATTGACTTTTAATAAATATAGCTTTTACTAAAAGACTATTTTACTATGGAAATGGAATAATCTTACCCACAGCTTGATTATGAGTTATACTGGAAAAAATATTGGAAGCTACAGAGTATATGAAATCATGGAGAAAAATTAAAGATCATTTTGCAGAACCACAAGCTGAGCCTCAAATTTTAAAAGATCAACCTATATGCAACAGTGTACACTTTGGACCCAAAATCCCAGACTGAGACTTTAATTGATCACTCTACAAGTCAACTAATTACTACAGAAGAGGATATCTCACAAGTTTATGTACAAACTATGGAGAACTCTGAAGATCAAAGAATGACTTCAACTGAAACACTCTTACTTTTAAAACCAACAGAAACTGACTTCCAGATGCGATTTATTGAAAGTTATGACAACTTGGATAATCAAGCTGTAATTATAATATGGAACAAAATTGACTATATTACCTACATGATATTGGAAGATGGGGAGGAGAACTTTGACCAGAACAATTTGTTGATAAATACTAGTACTCAAATATGGAGATTTGATGACATAGATGCGGCATCATGGACACCAGCTTGACACAGAAAAAAAGCCAGAGTTAGATTTTAAAATGTGATTTAACTCTCACTTATTGGGTCAAAAAGGCTTTAGAGATCCGGACTGATTTGACAATTAACTCAGTATGTGAAATTAGTAAGATGATAATTTGTGTAATGATATGTTTGTCTTAGACGTGATAACTATTTTGGTTGAGATTTAAATTTTATTTAACGGGCTGAAATGTTTCTTTATTTTTTTATTCTGTTTATATAGAAAATTACTTTGTAATAGAAGAAGAACTAGAGAGATTTATAATAAGAGAAGAAAGGGTATTAACCAATGATCTATTAAATTAAGAAATGGAATATATGTGAAAATACTAGAATGTTATTGTTGGAATACTATGTATGTTGCAGAAGGGATACCCGAAGTCTTATTAATATAAGAACATAAGAACATAAGAAGAGCCATGCTGAATCAGGCCAAAGCCCATCGAGTCCAGCATTCTGTGTCACACAGTGGCCCACCAATTGTACATGGGGATCTTGAGCAGAAAGAGAAGGCAAAACCCTCCCTTTCCCTTGACCCCCAACAAATGGTACTCAAGGGAATCCTGCCTGCCTCAACCAGCATAGAGGCAGCACATGGACATCCGTTTTAATAACCACCGATATACTTGGCATCCATGAATCTATCTAGCCCTGCCTTGAAGCTGTCAAGGCTGACAGCTGTCACGACCCCTTCTGGAAGTGAATTCCATAAATCAACGACCCTCTGGGTGAAGAAATATTTCCCTTTATTTGTCCTCACTTTCTTAGCTATGAGCTTTAGGGAGTGCCCCCTTGTCCTGGTATTGTGTGATAGAGAAAAGAATTTTTCTCTATCCACATTTTCTATCCCATGCATGATTTTATACACTTCGATCAAGTCACCCCTTAAACGCCATCTTTCAAGGCTGAAGAGACCAAGGCGTTGCAATCTGGTTTCATAAGGGAGGCGCTCCATTTCCTTGATCATTCTTGTTGCCCTTTTTTGCACCTTTTCCAGTTCCATTATATCTTTCTTGAGGTGCGGTGACCAGAACTGTACACAGTACTCCAGGTGTGGTCTCACCATCGATTTGTACAGAGGCAATACAACACTTGCTGACTTATTTTCGATTCCCTTCCTAATCATGCCAAGCATGGAATTTGCTTTTTTTACTGCTGCTGCGCATTGAGTTGACATCTTCATCGAGCTGTCCACCAAAACCCCAAGATCCCTTTACTAAATTCATTATATCGTGTGAGGGAAATAGAGAGGGAAATCTTTAATGTAGTAACTTCAGTTATATATGTATGACTTTATTTTTGGATGATTGATTTCCCCTTCACCACGATGTTTTCCTGAGCACTCTGATGTAAAAATTAAAAAACCAATAAAATTTGTTTGAAAAAAAAGATGTCTATTCGTCTTTATAAACTCTGCCGAAAAATTACATCTGAAAAGAACGTACACCACTGAAAGTTGCATATAATCAGCAGTAATTACATTTTTTAAAAAAATCTTATATCAGTGGATGTTGAAGAAGGAAATGTAACTGTCAAAGAATGAGAGCAAGGTAATTTACATTAAAAAGATTTTCCAGCACTTTATGTTAACAGCAAGATAAATTGCAGGAAGGCATGTGCAAAGCATCTATATGCTGCACTCCTAAATATTTATTTTTATGCTATATATATATATACATATGGAGAGAGAGAGAGAGAGAGAGAGAGAGAGAGAGAACAAAGTATCCCAAATATTCAATTGGAATACTGAGTGGGATTTTTATTGAACCATCCCTGCTTTCTTGTATTAAGAATTGGGACATACTAATCTCAATTGACCAGTGACCAGATACTTACTGCATAGATTTATAGCAGATAATTTTTTCTACATTTTTTCCTACCTGTTTTCTATCAAATTGATAAAACAAATTGTGAAACCTGTTTCAAAAGAGAAGAGTATCCAATAGAAGAGAATATATACATCTCAGGATTGAACTGTAGAGTCCTTGGTGTTCTCTGAGTTTGGTTGTTTGCTTGCAGAAGTTTCGTTACCTGACTAGATAACATCATCAGTGTGAGTGAGTGTGGGATTTCTTCCTTTTATATATAGTAGCTTGCCCTACCAGTATTGGCAGGAATGTGGTTTCGTCCCTTTATTAGGTATTGTTTTCTGCTAGATTGTTTGTCTGGTGTTAATCCCTGCCTCTCTGGGTGTAGGCTATTGAAGATGATGGGTTCTGTGTGTTTGTTTGTTTTTTATGTGATGAAATGTCTGCAAGCAAACAACCAAACTCAAAGAGGACCAAGGATTCCAGAGAAGAGTATTTTAGTTCAATGTTCATGAGTGGATTGTAGAGTTTGTGTGCATATTGAATTACAAAGTGAGCAAGGTATGTGTAAAATTTTCTGTAATAGAAATTATAAGGTGACCAAGCAGTATATAAAGTCTTCTTTGTAATGGGAATGTCTTTTATTGGACTTCTATTCTCATTACAAAGTGCAGATCGAGTCCTATTCTTGAGAAATTTGTTGGAGGAAATTTTCTCCACTGGAGAAATTCAGAGAACCCATCTGCCCAATTTTTCTGTCCACAAATGGGCTGAAACGTTAAAAAACCAGTGGTATCTGACTCAGTTCTCTTTTAGGCATGAGTATTATGAAATAAGAAAGAACAAGACAACCCAGCAAATCCCAACATCTTTGTCATGCTGGTCTTCTTTCTCTCACACTTTCATTTAGGAAATAAAGAAGGAATTCTCCAAACAATCTGCAATCCTTTGAAACATCTGCATCTTTGCCCAGGATGGTGAAGCAGCTGTGGCAGGCATCCATGTGATTCCAGGAAAAAGCATGATTGCTTTAAAGGTATTCCAGATAGGTATCCATATTTTTGCTTCAAATCCAAATCACTGCAGGGTCCTATTTGCTTCCATTACAACTTCTCTACTCCCAGTTCTCTGCCTTTGTCTATTTTTGCCACACTGACAGCCACTTTTGTCAAAACATCTGCCTTGTTTTGAGATTATTAAAATACAAACTGGCATGTGAATGACAGTATTGAAGTGCTTGGTGTGGTCGGAAGACCTGTGGAATGAGTATAATGTACAGAAAGTAGAAGCAAAATCAGGGGCTTCCTAAATGTTAATTAATAAGCCATCCATCCCCAATTAAAGGGCTGTACTCTGTTCCCTTTAGGGCAAGGCATGATGGATCTACTGAAATTAAATAAAAATTGGATACAGTTATATTAGGGGTCCTTGGTGCTCTCTGGATCTTGCTTGTTTTCTTGCATATGTTTCATTACCCTAACTAGATAACATCATCAGTGCTAGTAAAGAGTGCTGTTTGCTGTCAGTTTATATTCTGGTGTCTTGTTTTAGGGATTCTTTGGTTGGACTGTTTACTAATGGCTCTTTGATAGTTTCTTGATTGGAGAATTGCTTACTTGATTATTGGTCTGAAGTTGACCTTGGAGCTAATCTATGCTGATCTAAGTATTGTAGCTCAATCCTGAGTTACAAATATTATCCTTCATTGATACAGTTACATTATGATTAATGTTAGTCTTTTGAACTTCAACCACATTTTGAAAGAAAAATAGGCTACTTTCTTAAAGTCTTCATTAACCCATTTGTGTTTTGAAATTTGCTCCCAAAAAATTTGGAGGATCGTTTTACAAACTTTCCCGAGTGGAAGGAGGAATCTCTTCCTTCATGCTGGTTTATTATTTACATTAAGAAGGTAGCATTCCTATAAGGAAAAGGATTACTACAGAACGAAGAGTCAATGCTACCCCAAACTTTCAAACTGACTTTCAGATCACATCTGTTTATGCTATAAACCAAAACGTACCAGAAGAGGAATTAAAGGAAATTAAAGAGGAATTTGTTACAATGAAAGAGATCACCACAGAACCAAGAACCAGAGATTATTCTTCAAACTTTAAAAGTGACTTTCAGATTACACCTGACTACTCTACAAACCAAAATACACTAAAAGATGACTTTATTGAGGATACAGAGGAACTTATTTCATCCTACAAGCATCTTATCTATATTTGTGAGGACCAGAAAAAACAAATATTGAGATTTGAACCTTTATTGCAGCGAGGTTTGAAGAATAAGAGAAATGGAGGTCCAATCCAGACAACAGGAAGCTTATTACTGCCTCAAATATCATCACAAGCAACAAAGAGAGATTTACCAGTTGAAAGGGAAGTGTTGTTGTGGAAACCTGCTTGGCAGAAAAAAAAGCCTAGAATAAGACTGAAAAGAGAAATTTAAAATTATATATATATTGGATATAAGGCATTTTAGAACTATGGACTGAGTTAAGGATTAAGTTTTTTAATAGAAATAAGAAAAAATGGGTGATTAATGTATAAAAGTTACTATATAATGGAATGAAGAAAAATGAAGAAATGTTTTAGATTGGGATTTAATTAATTGAATGTGATTTTAATAAGATGATGTGTTTTGTCTGATAATATGGATGATATTACCGTGTTTCCCCTAAAGCAAGACAGGGTCACACTTTCTTTTTACCCCCAAAAGCCCCACTATGTCTTACTTTCAGGGTACGGCTTATATTGATTGGAAAACAATTGTCAGTTTTATTTTAAGTATTTTAAGTATATTAAGTATTTTAAGTATTTTAAGTATTTAAGTATTTTAAGCAGGAGGCGGAAGTGGGCAGGAGTAATATGTCTTACTTTCGTGGTACGGCTTATATTAGCCGACCCCCTGAAAACCCCGATACGTCTTACAATCGGGGGTGTCTTACTATCGGGGAAACACGGTAGGTTTGATAATTAATTGGAGGAAAACAGAACTTTGTCTAAAGGACTCAAATGAAATCATTTATTATTTTGTTAACAAAAAAAATGATGGATTGATGGATTAGATATGTATAGGATAGATTAATATTTTATTTTTATTGGGAGATATTTGTGGAAGAAGAAATAAATAAGATTTAAGATGAAATTAAAGAATTAGGACATATTTGGAAAAGATACCTGAACTGATAATGTGTGTATTTGAAGTTAAATTAGATTATGGTCTTGTAATTGCATAAAGCTTTAAAACAGGTTTAGGATTAATAGACATTTAAGGTACAAATAGACTAGTTTAAATATATAAGCTATTTGAGGGAAATAGAGAGGGAATATTTGATGTACTGATTGAATTACTTATATATGTTTTGTTTTTGGATTTCTGGTTACCCCAGCCCCACGGTGTGTCTCGAGCACTTTGTATTAATTAAAAAACCCAATAAAATTTGATTTTTTAAAAAGATTTTTCAAAACTTTTGGGTTGGAATGGATTTTTTAAAAAGATGGATTGCCATATTCACAATTTGTCATTCGCAACTTTGTCTATGGCTTTGTCTACAACCTTTCCAAATATACATGATTTTAAATTCAAATTGTTGATGTCTCTTTTTAATATAATATTACAGAATAACAAAATTGGAGGAACCTTGGTGTCTTCTAGTCCCACCAGGATTAGGCTAGACTCAAGAAGGAGACCTTATACCATTTCAGACAAATGACTGTCCAATCTCTTCTTTAAAACTGCCGGTGCTGAAGCACCAACACCGGAAAGGACTATGGAGGTCTTCTAGTGCAACCCGCTCATTTTCAAAAATATATTATTGTTTAATATTTTTTTCTGATGAAATTTAATTTGAATTTACCCAATGCAGGTTTCCAAAATGGGACTTGCTCTTTTTTTTTTACAATTTTTCCAACTGAATTTATATATTTCAGCTCTATGTATTTGTGCATGGGTCCATGTCTTTCTTTGTACATATGTGTGTAATATACATTCACATATGTGCCTATCCATAAATTATGCATTTATTACATGTGCACAAAAATGTAGCTGTTTTGTATACAAGAGTCTGAAATAAATCCATTTACTTTTGTCTCATCATGCATTTTCCCAGGCTTCCGGTTTGCAATCGTGGTGCCGGCGGGTGTTCTGGGAGGTTGTTCTCTCTGCCGTCCAGTTTTTCTCTGCCAGAAGACCCTGCAAAAGGCTGAAAGTCACCCTGGAGGAGCGACCACGGCTGAGGAGGACCCTCGACTGACCACGGAAGAGCAGCAGCCCTTCCATTGGATCCAAGGCAGCTCCTTTGGACTGACAAAGAAAAGATTGGCCATTAACATGGCTGATCACTAAGCCATTCCTGCCGAAATCCCAAAGCACTACTAAGCACGATGAAAGAAACCTGGAGGAGTTGGGTGAGACCTTACCTTACCTTTCCTGCTTCCCAACTATTTTCCTGTAAAAGCCTTTCGAAATACCCCTTTCCCCCTGCCCAGTTCTGCGGCTCCTGCCTACTTTGGGAATATAAAGCTAAAAAAAAAGAAAAAAAAGAGAACAACTAGACTAAATGACCAAATATTTGGACTTGTAATTTTTGGATACCTGGGCTTCTTGCTGGGAATTTCTTGCTTGGAATTGCTATAAACTGTGAGTTGGAAAGAAGGGGGGAGGACCAAAGCAGCTAAGGCCCTACTGATTGGATACTTCTATCAATTTAAATGGCCCAGAGTTTGCTGGGAATTTCTTGCTGGGAATTTCTTGCTTGGAATTGCTATAAACTGTGAGTTGGTAAGAAGGGGGGAGGACCAAAGTAGCGGCCCGCACACCTAACGGCGCGCAAATCATATAACTAAAAATCATAAACAGCAGCAGTACATTCAGGGCAAGTGCGTCTGAGATTCCTTGCATCTAAGAATGCCTGGCTTAGTATAGTGCAACACTTGCTTTACAGCTGTTTTTCGCAGTACCCTCTTCAAACTCAGAAACTGTCCTATCTGTAAACAAATCACTAGTCTACAAGGACAGATTATCTATCTAGGGTCTGTAATCTGTGCTCTTCAGGCAGAAATTCAGGCAGAAATTAGAAGTTCAGCCCTTCTACTCTATTGAGCCTTCACGCTATCAGCTCCCTCTACCACAAAGATCCTGCAGGAGAAGGGCAGTGTGGGATCTGGCAGGGTGAGAGCTGTGAATCATAAACACAAAGCTTTCACTGTGTCCCTGCACAACAGATACAGTGCCCTTGCTGACCTTAATAGGGAAATTAAAGAGACAGGTAAAGGTATTTGTGATGATAACTCAAATAAGCAGGGGATCGTGGACTGAGATGAAGAACTTGTTTTTGACAGGGAGAAGTGTGAATCAGGTATTACACATAAGTTATGCAAGAATAGAAAGGCATCCAAAAAGAGAAGCCACCTTCTGGTTGGTGATTCAATTATAAGGGATATAAATTTAGGAAAGGACACAGAGGTTTCAAAAGAGGTCAGATGTCTCCCAGGTGCTATTGCCAGTAGGGACAAGAAGCGTATTTCTAAAATAATCAAGAATGCCAGCAAGGACTGTGATGTGGAGGCTATTGTACATCTTGGCACTAATGATCTGTCCCAAAAAGATGTACTCTCTGTGCAGAATAATTTCCAGAGCTTGGGGCAGGAACTTAGCAAAATAGGCTATAAGCTAACTTTTTCAGAGGTTTTACCAGTGTATAAAGAGCAAAATGGAAAAGGCCAGCATATAGCACAAGTCAATATTTGGCTAAAAGAGTGGTGTAAAGGGGAAGGCTTTGGATATATTAGTCATGATGTCAGTAGCTGGTCCAATGAAAAAATATACAAAAGAGATGGTTTGCATCCATCAAAGAAAGGGACTGAGTTACTCGGCTATAAATTCACAGATTTTCTGGAGGAATATTTAAACTAAACAGTGGGGACAGTGAGTTAATTGATACAGAACATCCCTGTCCCCTGAAATCTAAAAACTATAGGGCTATCAGTGCATGTAACATAGATGTGTGTGTGGACAAGAATACCAACCTTGCTGTGAAGCAAAATCAAGCTTTCAATAATGAGTGACACACAAAGTGCACTAACCAAATAAGTGGTAGGACAATAGGGGAACTCAGGCACCACCCAGGTTATGTAGAAACTAAACACAGGGTTGGTCATAAAGGACTCAAATGTCTATACATCAATGCACAGAGTATGAACAGCAAACAGGGTGAACTAGAAATTCAGGTTAATGATATTGTTGCCATTACGGAAACATGGTGAGATGAAACCCACGAATGGAATGCACAGCTAGAGGGATTTAAATTATTTAAAAGAAACAGACCAAATAAAAGAAGAGGTGGAGTTGCTCTCTATATAAGAAATAATGACATCTCTACAGAAATAGAGCACAACAATGATGAAAACTGTCTTGAATGAATTTGGGTCAATATAAAAGGGAGAAAAAATGACATTGCCATAGGTGTATACTATAGGCCACCCAACCAACCAGAGGAAATAGATGAACTTTTTGCTAGTCAGCTAACTAAGGTATGTAGGAAACAAATCACAATCATAATGGGGGACTTTAACTACCCTGACATCAACTGGGAGACAAATTCTGCACCAAGTGGAAGATCAAACAGATTCCTGACAAATCTAGCAGACAACTTTGTCTTCCAAAAATTAGAGAAGGGAACTAGGAGATTAGCCATTTTGGATCTAATTCTCACTAACAGAGATGAAATGATAGAAGGTGTTGAAGCCATAGGAACCTTGGGAGGTAGCGATCATGCAGTATTGGAATTCAACATTATGGAAGCACAAGCAATAGAACATAGTCAAACTAGAGTCTTGGACTTCAAGAGAGCTAATTTCAATAAACTTAGAAAGGGCTTGGGAAGGATTCCATGGATGAGAATCCTCCAGGGGAAAACAACTCAAGAAGCTTGGGAAATTTTGAAAAGCGAGATAATAGAAGCCCAGTCTAACAAAGAGGAAAAATAACAGCTCTCAAAAGAAACCAGCATGGCTGCATAAAGAACTCTCTGATAAATTGAAAGATAAAAAGGACAAGTATAGAAAGTGGAAAGAGGGGCACATAACTAAATCAGAATATCAACAAATAGCCTGAGCCTGCAAAGATGAAGTGAGGAAAACTAAGGCTCATAATGAACTAAGGCTTGCGACCAAAGTCAGAAATAACAAAAAAAGCTTCTTTCAACATATAAAAAACAATAAAAAAGTGAAGGAAATGATTGGTCCATTAGTGGGTGAAAGTGGCAAGAAGGTGACAAGCAACAGGGAAAAAGCAGAACTATTTAACCCGTTTTTTGCATCTCTCTTTACACAAAGGGAAAAAACAGACCAACCTATCAAAAATAGTGCCACAAAAAACAGTATAGAAACACAAGTTAAGATAGGCAAGAAAATGATAGGTGAGCACCTGTCCAGCCTAGACAAGTTCAAATCACCAGGACCAGATGGATTACACCCCAAGGTTCTCAAGAAACTGGCAGATGTGATCTCAGAACCACTGAACTATATTTTTCAAAGATCTTGGAGTACTGGGGAACTACCGGAGGACTGGAAAAGAGCTGATGTAGTTCCCATCTTCAAAAAAGGAAAAAAAATGGATCCAGGAAATTACAGACCTATCAGCCTGACCTCAATACCTGGGAAGATTCTGGAAAAGATAATCAAACAACGAGGCAAACAAAATCACTACTAAAAGCCAACATGGGTTTGTCAAAAACAGATCATGCCAGACAAATCTTATTGCATTCTTTGACCAAATGACAAAATTAGTGGATCAGACGAATGCTGTGGATATAATTTACTTGGACTTCAGTAAAGCATTTGATAAAGTAGATCACAACCTACTACTCGATAAGATAGAAAAATGTGGGTTAGACAGCATCACCACCAGATGATTCGTAGCTGGCTGACCAGCCGCACTCAGTGTGTGGTCCTCAATGGAACTGCATCTACATGGAAGGAAGTGTGTAGTGGGTGCCCCAGGGCTCTATTCTAGGTCCAGTGCTCTTCAACATATTCATCAATGATTTGGACAAAGGGATAGATGGGGAACATCAAATTTGCAGATGACACCAAGCTGGCAGGAATAGCCAACACTCCAGAAGACAGGCTTAAGCTACAGGAGGACTTGGACAGACTTGAACACTGGGTGCTATCTAACAAAATGAAATTCAATGGTGAAAAAAGTAGGGTTCTACATTTAGGCAAGAAAAACCAAATGTACAGGTATAGTATAGGGGGTACCTTGCTCAATAGTAGTAACTGTGAGAGGGATCTCAGAGCCCTAGTGGACAATCACTTAAATATGAGCCAGCAGTGTGCTGCAGCTGCCAAAACAGCCAACTCAGTGCTGGGCTGCATTAACAGAGGGATAGAATCAAGATCACGTGAAGTGTTAATACCACTTTACAATGCCTTGGTAAGGCCACACTTGGAATACTGCATCTGGTTTGGTCACCAGGAGGTAAAAAAGATGCTGAGACTCTAGAAAGAGTACAGTGAAGAGCAATAAAGATGATTAGGGGACTGGAGGCTAAAACATATTAGGAAAGGTTGATGGAATTGGGTATGTCTAGTTTAATGAAGAAAAGGACAAGGGGGGACATGGTAGCAGTGTTCCAATATCTCAGGGGCTGCCACAAAGAAGAGGGAGTCAAGCTATTCTATCCCAGCCTATGGCCGTCCTTGTTAAAGGCACAAGGACAAAATCCCTTTTGAGAAAATAGGCTGGAGACTCATAAGAAAACAAACCCCTTTTAATATGGGTAACAAACCTTCCAAATAGTCCATGATCCCATGAAGTACTTTGCAACGGGTGCCTTCAGCAACCAGCACCACCCATACATTCCCCTTTTGTAATTCAGTCCTCAAGGCATGGCTTCTCAGTGCCTTCTCTGGAGTCGTCCCATTGACTCTTTCTGGTTTACTCTCCTAGCTTGTCTTCATTTGCGGGCATCTCTCATTTCCGATAGCTGTGCATCCTCTGAGTCTGGCTCATCCTCCCACACAGCTGCACCTCATCTTGAACACAATTGGAGGGGCCAGGCTCCTCACTGGAATGTGAGTCTTGTAACTCATCAGAGCCTCCCTCCAGCTCCTCCTCCTCAGATTCCCCAGACTCAGCTGTTGGGAACACAGGCTGGCACGGAATCATGACACTATCCCGCACCGCAGGGCCCTTCCCCCGGGCCTGCCAATCCGGATGCAGTCGGGATAGGAATTGTTCATGAAAGGTGGTCACCAAGGCAGGAGCATGAATGGTGGTCGCATCCTCCCAGGTGAACTCCTCTGGTCCGTAGCCTTTCCATTCAATCAGGTACTGAAAGCGACCTTTCACCCAACGGGAGTTCCGAATGCTGGTGACCTCATACTTGGGAGCACTGTCTCCATCACGTTGTTCTGGTGGGGGTGGTTCGGCTCGGCGAAGTGGACACACCGGTTGCTCAGGGACCAACCGAGACTGGTGAAAGACCGGATGTACCTGTACGGAATGTGGCAAAGTTAAACGATAGGCAACTGGATTGATGACAGCCTCGATTGGGAACAGTCCTAAATATCGGTGGTCTAATTTCTTGGCTGGCCGGGTTGATGGTAGGTTCCTGGTGGACAGCCATACCCGATCTCCCACCATTAGTGGAGGCGTATTCCGCCTCGACCGATCAGCAAACCTTTTGTAGTCAGCCTTGGCCTTTTCTAACTGTTGCCGTACCAATTGATGGATCGCCTGTAACTCTGCCATGTAGTCATTCGCTGTTGGTACCAGTGAGTCTAGCAGGGAAAGAGGGAAAAACCGGGGGTGATATCCCACATTGGCCAAGAACGGTGTCATCTGCATGGAGGTGTGCTGCAAGTTATTGAACACAAACTCAGCCACCGCCAGATAGTCCGCCCAATTGTTCTGCTGCTGATTGACATAGCAGCGCAGATATTGCTTGGGGATCCCGATGACCTCTGTCAGTTTGGGGATGATGTGCGGATGAAAGGCAGATCTTGACATCCAATGCCTGCATCAACCCCTGCTAGAAATGGGCTGTGAACTGGGCCCCTCTATCGGATACGACCCTATCAGGGAGGCCGTATAGCCGGAACACCTGTTGGATGAACATACAATCAATGGCACGGGCAGACGGCAAGCCACGGCATAGGATGAAATGTGCCATCTTGGTCAGCATGTCCACCACCACGAACACCGTCATGAATCCAGAAGACGGGGTAAGTCCGTCAGGAAGTCCATGGACACAGCCCCCCAGGGTCTTTTGGGTGTCGGCAAGGGCTGCAGTAGTCTGGGTGGGGCCCCCATCGCTGACTTGGCCTGCCTATATGGGATACAGGATGTGATGTAGGCCTGGACGTTATATCAGACTCGAGGCCACCAGAAGGTATGGGAGACCAAGTTCAGGGTCTTGAACAGGCCAAAATGCCCCACCACCGGATTGTCATGACACTGGCTGAGGATGAGTCCCCTGAGCGGCCCTCCCGGAACATAGAGCTGGTCACAATAGTGTAGGAGTCCATCCGTGACTGTCCATGGGGAATCGGGCCCCACCTCCTCCTTTCGCTGAGCCACCCACCCATCCTGCTGCTGGGTCTCCCGAATCCGAGCCTGTACATCTATCGGCTCCCACACCGCAGCAAAAGACTCAATGGGGAGCACTGGGCAGAAGCTTGTCTTCTGCTTGGGAATATTCAGGCTTCTGGACAGAGCATCCGCTCTTTGGTTGTGACTGCTGGCAAAGAAGAGAGACCACCGGATCTGGCATTGGCTCAATTTCCAAGCGGTCTGCAGGCTTTCCAAATTCTTATGGTCCGTCCGGACCTCAATTTGATGTCGCACCCCTTCCAGATAATGCCTCCAGGCCTCAAACGCCACTTTAATGGCCAGTAGCTCCTTCTCCCAGATGGTATAGTTGTGCTTTGCTGGGTTCAGTTTCCGCGAATAATACGTGCAAGTTAAGAAGGCACCACCAGGTGTCGTCATCTGGAGTAACACTGCCCCAATGGCAATGTCGGAGGCATCCGCCTCTACGACAAATGGCTGTTGTGGGTCAGGATGCTTCAGGATGGGCTTCTTCATGAAGGCTTCCTTCAAAGCCTGGAAAGCCTGTTGTTCTGAAGCGTCCCACTGAAACCAAGTCTTTTTCTGCAGGAGCCAAGTAAGGGGGGCTGTCATGGTAGCAAACCCGAGGATGAAAGCCCGATAATAGTTGGCGAACCCAAGAAGTTGCTGGACATCCTTCACATGACACGGGGGTTGCCAACTCTGCAGAGACTCGACCTTACTTGGTTCCATGGCGATGCCCTCAGGAGAAATGTGATGACCCAGGAACTCAATAGTCATCTGGTAGAACTGGCACTTCTCCAGTTTGATGTACAGCCGATGTTCTCGGAGCCACTGCAGGACCTGACAGAGATGCTGATGGTGCACCTCTCACGACATGGAGTAGATCAGGACAAGTCCCGGAAAATGTCATTCATAAAATGCTGAAACACGGCGGGGGCATTGGTCAGTCCAAATGGCATCACCATGTACTCAAATTGCCCATACTGAGTACCAAGCACTGTCTTCCACTCATCACCCAACCAAACTCTGACAAGGTTGTAAGCTCCACGCAAGTCCCGTTTTGTGAAGATCTTTGCCTCCCAGAGCCAGTCCAAGAGTTCAGGGATGAGGGGCAGCGGGTATCGGTTGTGCACCATGATGACATTTAATTTCCTGTAATCACAGCAAAGGCGCAATTCACCGGACTTCTTCTTGACAAAGAGCACGGGTGCAGACACTGGCGAGGATGAGGGCTGAATAAAACCCCGAGCCAAATTCTTGTCCAAAAAGTCCCATAACATGGCCAACTCGGGGTCCAACATGGAATACAAATACCCCACTGGGAGAGGCGTGTCAGGGACTAAGTTAATGGGGCAGTCATAGGGCCTGTGCGGGGGCAATTGATCTGCCTCAGTCTCGCTGAAAACATCAGCATAATCCACCAGTTCGGAGGGTAAGGAAACCCCCGTGTGCCACTCTACCTGGCTGGCACAGATTTGGCGGGTGTGGTCCACGCACTGTAAGCTTGGGAAGGTGACCAAGTTCTGTGACCAATAAATCTGTGGGTCATGCGCCTGGAGCCACGCCAGTCCCAAGACCACGGGGAAATGCAGGTCTGATGTGATATAGAACTGAATGGCCTCCTCATATGAACTGATGGTCATACATAATGGTTGCATGCAGCCTTAATTGGCCCAGATAGGAGCACTCGACCATCAATGGTCTCCACTAACATCGGCGGTTCCACTGGGCATTGGGGAATCGCCCATTTGGTCACAAATGCTGCATCCATAAAGTTCGTAGTGGCCCCAGAGTCAATCAATGCATGGATGGGAATCCCCTTGGGCAACCCGGGGAGAATCAGCATGCCTCCAAAATCAGATGTTGTTATGTCTGGCCTCTCGCAGCTCATTAAAATCCACGTAAATATGTATTTAAGAGGTTTATTTAATACATTTCAAAAGGATTCATTTCAAAGCAAGCTGCTGGCATTATGTTGGCCTGAACGGCCAAATCAGATCTATTTACATTTAGATAAACAGGCTCTCCTCCTCCTACATCCCAATTAACTTACTCTTTCTTCATCACATTGTCCAAGATCTCATTATTCTTCGATAGGTTTTCAAAACACCAGAAAACTGAGTTCCAAAACACTGCCAAAGTTTTCAGCCCACTCCTTGATTAACGTTGCTCGTGACAAAAGCGTAGTCTTTCTTTCCCCTTCTAATATAGTGTCCGATACGTCACTTCCCCAATTACTTCCTTTTTCCAGTTAACTGACACCTTCGCTTATCAAACCTTCGGAACCTCGGATTAATCCATTTATCTTCTTGTTCTAAATCTGACTCATCATTTTGAGAATCTGATTCAGAATGCATACAAAGCTCTTCATTGTCTATCTCAGCTGCCGGGAGGGGAAACCACCCAGAGGGGCCTGGCTGCTGATCCTCGGCTGCCGGGAGGGGAAAACACCCAGAGGGGCCTGGCTGCTGATCCTCGGCTGCCGGGAGGGAAAAACACCCAGAGGGACCTGGCTGCTGATCCTCATCCTCTGATACTTCCCAAGCTGGTTCAGGGACACTCACAACACTATCCCCCCCGCAGGCCCCTCCCCCCGGGGCCGTCGCAGGGGATGTGGTTTGTAGGGAAACGCAGAATGAAAATCCCAAATTAACCGAGGAGCCTCAATATCACGAGCATCGACCCAACAGCCAGCGGCTGGCCCACCCCCGGTCCAATCAACCAAATATTGGAAGCGGTCGTTGAGCCATCGGGAATCTCGGATGCTGGACACCTCCAACCGGGAAACGGGAACGTGAGCACGGCGAGCTGTCGGGCCCGGATCAGGAGGTCGAAGCGGAGAATCAGGGTTAACAGGAACAAGCAAGGAGCGATGAAACACGGGATGTACACGAAGAGACCTAGGCAAAGTCAAACGATAGGTCACCGGATTGATGACCGTCTCCACAGGAAAAGGACCCAGGAAACGTTGATCAAGCTTGCGGTGAATTCTCCCTGGAAACAAGTACTTGGTGGAGAGCCAAACCCGATCTCCAACAGCTAACGGCGGCGTGTCGCGACGAGAGCGGTCTGCAACCCTCTTGTAGTCGTCCTTGGCCTTAGTCAAATGGTGCTTAACCATCTCTTGGACAGACTGGAGTTCGGTTAAGTAGTCTTCTGCAACTGAAACTGGAGAATCGAGGAGCGTGAGCGGGAAAAACCTGGGATGATAGCCGTAGTTGGCAAAAAACGGAGTGGTCTGAGTGGAAGTGTGCTGAGAGTTGTTGAAAGCGAATTCGGCCACGGAGAGATATTTGGACCAATCGTTCTGTTGGTCGTTGATGAAACAACGCAAATACTGTTCCAGAATGCCAATCACTTTCTCTGTACCCCCATCAGTCTCTGGGTGATGCGTGGAGGCTAGATTAACTTGGACTTGAAGCGCAGACATGAGTTCTCTCCAGAACTCCGAGGTGAACTGGGTTCCTCGGTCGGACACTATTTTGTCAGGCAAACCGTGTAGCCGGAAGATATGGTGAATGAACAGCTGAGCAGTGACCTTGGCTGTCGGTATTCTTCGGCAAGGAATGAAATGTGCCATTTTGGTCAGCATGTCCACCACTACAAAGACAACGGTGTAGCCAGCAGAAACAGGTAGACAAGTCAAGAAGTCCATGGAAATAGCTCCCCAGGGTCTTTCCGGCGTGGGTAAAGGCTGTAATAATCCCGGAGGGGCTCCTGTGGCATGTTTTGCCTGACGGCACCGTACACAGGAATTCACATAGGATTGCACATCATGGCGAAGCCTGGGCCACCAAAAAGTCCGAGACACTAAGTGAAGAGTCTTAAAGAAACCAAAATGACCTGCCGCAGGGTTATCATGGCATTGAGTCAGGATGAGACCCCGGAGTGGGCCTGCTGGAACATATAACAGGTTGCGGAAGCGTAATAGTCCCTCGGACAAGGTCCAAGGTGAGTCGGGACCCACCTCTTGTCTCTTCCGTATCGCAAAGTCATCTAGTTGTTGCGCTTCCCGAATCTGTCGTCGTAGATCTACTGGATTGTGCACGGCTGCGATCGATTCGAGAGGCAGAATGGTTCGAAGCGGTAAGGGATCCTTGATCTGTAGATACTCAGGTTTACGGGACAGGGCATCTGCTCTTTTGTTGTACCCTTTCGGAATGTAGGTGACTTTGAAGTTGAATCGAGCGAAGAACAAAGACCAACGGATCTGACGTTGATTCAATTTCCTGGCAGATTGCAAAAATTCCAAGTTTTTATGGTCAGTCCGAATTTCAACTTGGTAGCGGGCTCCTTCCAGGTGGTGTCTCCAGGTCTCAAAAGCAGTCTTGATGGCCAATAGTTCCTTTTCCCAAATGGTATAATGGCGTTCGGAGGGAGTTAGTTTCCTGGAGTAATAAGCACACGGGAACAGGAGGCCGCCATCTTGGCGTGTTTGAAGTAGCACGGCCCCTACCGCAACATCTGAGGCGTCAGCCTCCACTACAAAGGGACGACAAGGATCTGGATACTTGAGAATGGGTTCTTGAACAAAAGCCTTTTTGAGGGTCTGAAACGCCTGTTGCTCGGCATCGCCCCACTGGAACTTAATGCCTTTCCGTAACAGTCGAGTAAGGGGCGCAGTCAAGGTAGAAAATCTTGGAATAAATATCCTGTAATAGTTCGCAAATCCCAAAAGTCTTTGGACATCTTTTGCTTTACACGGTGGTTGCCAGGTTTGCAAGGCCTCAACCTTGCCAGGGTCCATGGCAATGCCTTGTGGAGAAATCACATGTCCCAGAAACTCAATGGTGGTTTGATAGAATTGACATTTCTCTAACTTGGCGTAAAGGTGATGCTCTCTCAAGCGTTGCAAAACTCGCCGGAGATGCTGAAGATGAGTTGCTCGTGACGGGGAATAAATCAGGATGTCATCAAGGTAAACCACCACAAATTGATCTAATAAATCCCGGAAGATGTCATTCATGAAATGTTGAAAGACGGCTGGAGCATTGGTGAGTCCAAAGGGCATAACGGTATACTCAAAATGACCATACCTGGTTCCAAACGCGGTCTTCCACTCGTCCCCCTCTCGAATGCGAACCAGGTTGTAAGCACCCCTTAAATCTATCTTGGTGAAGATGGTCGCTGATCGGAGACGGTCCATGAGATCAGGAATCAAAGGCAGAGGGTACCGGTTGCGCACCGTGATGGCATTGAGCTTGCGATAGTCACAGCATAGGCGTAAATCTCCGGTTTTCTTCTTCACGAATAACACAGGAGCTGACAAAGGCGAGGAAGAGGGACGAATGAAACCCCTGGCCAGGTTTTTGTCCACAAAGTCTTTCAATGCGGCCAACTCGGGTTCTGACATGGAGTAAAGGCGTCCCCTTGGAAGCTTGGCATTTGGTAGCAAATCAATGGCACAGTCATATGGTCTATGCGGAGGCCATTGGTCTGCCTCTTTCTCATTGAATATATCTGCAAAGTCCGCTAGATCGGCCGGCAAGGTGATGTCAGGGTGGGATGGTAGCTGGGCTGCACAAACTTGGCGTACGTGGTCTACGCATTGCAAACTGGGAAATGAAACAAAGTTATGGGACCACACCACACAAGGATCATGGGTTCTCAACCAGGCTAGGCCGAGAACTAAGGGGAAATGAAGTCCCTTGGTAACATAGAATTGGATGGCTTCTTCATGTTGTCCTATGACCAGGCGTATGGGCTGGGTCATAAACTTGATCGGTCCAGACAACAACTCACGACCATCGATTGTCTCAACCAACATAGGCGGCTTCACGGAGCACAAAGGTATGGCATGCTGACGAGCGAAAGCTTCATTCATGAAATTGGTGGTGGCTCCAGAATCCAACAAGGCGTGGGCCGGAATGCCCTGGGCATGATTTCCCAGAAGTATATTGGTTGCTAGGATCAGATGTCTCGGAGGACCGGGGTCGTTGTCTGCGGAACTGGAACTGGGTTTGGCGCCTGCCCGACCCAATGTTTCCATTAGGCCGGGCTCTGGCCGTTTCCCGGCAAGGTGGCTTGAAACTGCTGAGTGGAAGGCCGAGCTGGAACAGGAGTAGGACCTGCCGTACCACGTCTTTTCTGGGGGCAGGCCATGACGAAGTGACCCATCTCTCCACAGTACAGGCACAAGCCCTCAGCTCTCCGTCTTGCCTTCTCAGCCTCGGTCAAACGAGATCTGGCTGCACCAAGATCCATGGGCTCATCTCTGGTCATGGGTGCAGGGCGCCTCTCAGTGTAAGCCGGCCCTGTTTGGAAAATACGTCTGGGTGCCGGGATAGGTGGAGCGATAGGTAGGGTCTGGAATCCTCTGCGTGGTGCAGGAACTGGCTTTGGCACTTCCAGTGACTGGAACCATCTGTTTGACCAGGCGGGCATCCATGGCTTGCGTTTGCGCCTCAATAGCCAAACAATGTTGGTATAATGCATCCAGGGTCGCAGGTATTACAGTAGTTTTCAATCCATTCAAGATCTGAGAAGACAGGCCATCTTGAAAGATTTCCATGAGAGCCTCATCATTCCAATTAATTTCTTGAGCTAGGCGGCGAAAATCTGATATATAGTCCGCTACGCAGCGCGATCCTTGACGTAGCTCTCGTATCCGCCGGGTGGCATTTTGTCTACGAAGGGGGTCAACAAATTCTCTTTCCATCAGCTGGCAGAATCCTGCATAATTGCGCAGGACAGGATCTTGTCCGTCTATCAGAGGAGACGACCAATCAGCAGCTGTCCCAGAGAGTAAACTTAAAATGAAAGCTACTTTCGTTTCATCAAGCTGGAAGTCTGCTGGAGTTGAGGCAATGAATGTTTTGCATTGGTTTAAAAAAGCTGGAAATTTACTATGCTCTCCAGTAAACTTATCAGGCAAGGCTAAATAACATCTGCTCCGTCTGGGAGGGGGGGCTGGAGCTGGGGCTCCTGCAGCTTGCTGAATCTGCTGTTGCAAATGTCCAATTTGTTGCTGGAGAGTTTGAACTAATAGATGCAGAGCCGGGTTATCAGCGAGGAGTTGCTCCATGACGTCACTGAAAGCTCGGACTAATTTTCGTCTTTTCTGTTCTTTTGGTCACGAGCAATCTGTTATGTCTGGCCTCTCGCAGCTCATTAAAATCCACGTAAATATGTATTTAAGAGGTTTATTTAATACATTTCAAAAGGATTCATTTCAAAGCAAGCTGCTGGCATTATGTTGGCCTGAACGGCCAAATCAGATCTATTTACATTTAGATAAACAGGCTCTCCTCCTCCTACATCCCAATTAACTTACTCTTTCTTCATCACATTGTCCAAGATCTCATTATTCTTCGATAGGTTTTCAAAACACCAGAAAACTGAGTTCCAAAACACTGCCAAAGTTTTCAGCCCACTCCTTGATTAACGTTGCTCGTGACAAAAGCGTAGTCTTTCTTTCCCCTTCTAATATAGTGTCCGATACGTCACTTCCCCAATTACTTCCTTTTTCCAGTTAACTGACACCTTCGCTTATCAAACCTTCGGAACCTCGGATTAATCCATTTATCTTCTTGTTCTAAATCTGACTCATCATTTTGAGAATCTGATTCAGAATGCATACAAAGCTCTTCATTGTCTATCTCAGCTGCCGGGAGGGGAAACCACCCAGAGGGGCCTGGCTGCTGATCCTCGGCTGCCGGGAGGGGAAAACACCCAGAGGGGCCTGGCTGCTGATCCTCGGCTGCCGGGAGGGAAAAACACCCAGAGGGACCTGGCTGCTGATCCTCATCCTCTGATACTTCCCAAGCTGGTTCAGGGACACTCACAACAGATGTCGTGGGGGTTTGTGGGCAGCATTTGAAGGGTGTTGCTCGGTGTTGCAGGATGCCCGACCCAAAATGCCCTTCAGGTCAGGCTTGGGCCGTTTCCTGACAGAGAAGCAGGTGGCAGTCTCAGGGCAGGCTTGGTCACAGATGCCCTTCATCGCTTCTTGGGGTAGAAAGCGGCCAAATGCCCAGGGTTCCCACAGGAAAAACACAACCCCCCCCAAACATTGCCTGTTCATCTCTGCCACCGATAGGCAAGGTCTGGCAGCACCTAACTCCATTAGCTCCTCCTCTGGACCGGGGTGTCACGCACAATGAGGGCAGCACAGGTCTCTGGGGTGACACAGCGACTCCTTCGCTGCTGCAGCTGAGTGTCAATCCACAGACAGAGGGGAATGAGCCCATTGAGGTCCGGGGGAACATCAACATGGGCCAGCTCATCCAACATCTCCTCCAACAATCCATCCTGGAAAGTATCCACGAGCGCAGCCTCATTCCAGGCTGAATCCTGGCTAAGCAGCCAAATTCGCTGATATAGGCCTGCAGTGGGCATTGGCTCTGCCTCAGGGCTTTCAAACATCGGGTAGCTGTCTGGGTCTTGATGGGGTCCTCATACATCATTCACATGTAATCACAAAACCCCACAAAGTTGTCCACCAATGGACTAGGTTGGGCTAGCAGGGGAACAGCCATTTGTCCGAAATGGTGTAGGGTTTCCTGCCTGAGCAAGGGGTTGGACTGGATGACCTCCAAGGTCCCTTCCAACTTTATTATTAGTATTAGTATTAGTATTAGTATTAGTATTAGTATTAGTATTAGTATTAGTATTAGTATTAGTATTAGTATTAGTATTAGTATTAGTATTAGTATTAGTATTAGTATTAGTATTAGTATTAGTATTAGTATTAGTATTAGTATTAGTATTAGTATTAGTATTAGTATTAGTATTAGTATTAGTATTAGTATTAGTATTAGTATTAGTATTAGTATTAGTATTAGTATTAGTATTATTAAAGTTTTTTACTCTTACAGAAATTTATTGTTTTATTTGTTTGCTAAGCTGAAAAAAGGAATATTTCTCTCTTCCTTCTTTGAACTGGATAAAAGCTTAACTTTGCATGTTACTGGGGACATCTTGTGGCAAAATTTGGTATAGCAAGTGAAAAAAAAAATTGGGGCTGGGAGACTTCTGAAACTAAAAATTGTCTTTGACATTTTCAAAAAAGATAAGAACTTGAAACAGCTGGGTGGTGAAAATAATTCTTTATATTGGAGGTGGATAGTTATTGACTTTTATTAAAAATAGCCTCCACTAAAGGACTATTCGTAAATACTACAGAAATGGAGGAATACCACCCAAAGCTTAACTTCAAATTTATACTTGAAAAAATCTTAGAGGCTACGGAGCTAATGAACTGCAGAATGAAAGATATACGCACCACATTAAAGCTACAAAACAAAGCCCTGACTTCAATAGATGAACTTACAACCCAAAAAGCAACAGAAGAAGGAATCAACACTAAAGTGGATTTAAAAGAATGTCAGCTACAATCTATTCAGAACTCCGACACCCAAACTTTGATTTCATCTAAAGAATCTGCAATTTTAACAGCAACAGAAATTGACAAAAGCAACATTAAGATGGAAGGTGCTGAAGACATACATACCCAATACACTGAGAATTCAGATAACCCAGATGACAAAAAAACAACTACAACATTGAATATGACTTTTGATCTAAACCAGCTGAAAGCAGAATAAGAAGACCAACCTGAACTCATGACAAATATATTAAGCCAAATACGGAGATTCAAACTACTAGGCTAACAATCTAATGACTATGAAGGGACTTTAGAGTGAAGTTGAAGCGGTTAAAGTACTGTGCCCACCGCACTTGCTTTGGGGACAATTTGCGGGGAGTTTTCAGTGCTTCTAGATTTTTATGATCTGTCCATACTTCAAATGGCACCTTGCTCCCTTCTAGATAGTGTTGCCAGTTTAATAGCACCCACCTAATCATGAAGGCCTCTTTCTCCCAGATTGCCCATCTCCGCTCACTTTCAGTAAATTTCTTAGAGGTGTAGGTGCAGGGTTTCAGGACCCCACTTTTGTTCTTTTGTAGTAATACAGCTCCAATTGCCACATCGCTGACATCGACTTGCATCACAAAGGGCTCCCCTGGTCAGGGGTGCTTTAGGACCGGATCAGCAGCAAATAGTCTCTTTAAATTCTCAAAAGCTGTTTGACAGCTCATCGTCCATGCTAGTGGTTGGCCCGATCGTGGTTCCCTCCTCCTTTGCTTGTTTTGAGTAGTTCTGTAACGGGTAGGGCAATCTCAGCAAAAGAGGGGATGAATTGACGATAAAAGTTGGCAAAACCCAGAAAGCTCTGGAGGTGTTTGCGAGTCTTTGGGGGGCTGCCATTCGATTATAGCTTTCATCTTGGCTGGATCCATTTCAATGCCCTCATTGGAAATTCTGTAGCCAAGATAATCTAATTGGGTCTGGTGAAATTCACATTTCGACAATTTGGAATAAAGCTTGGCATTCAATAGTTTCTTTAACACTTCTCTCACCAGCTTTATGTGATCAGTCATATTCGTGCTGTATATCAGGATATCATCAAGATACACCAAAACTCCTTTGTACAAGTGATCGTGTAGGACCTCATTAATCAACTGCATGAATATGGTTGGGGCCCCCTGTAGTCCAAATGGCATGACTTTGAACTGATAGCTCCCCATAGGACAGTTGAAAGCAGTTTTCCACTCGTCTCCCTCTTTTATTCTCACCCGGTAATATGCCTCTCTCAGGTCTAATTTAGTGAAGACACTCCCCTTAGCCAGATGGGTTAATAAGTCCTTTAGGAGGGGGAGGGGGTATTTATTTTCCACACTCACAGCATTGAGACCCTTATAGTCTACGCAGAGGTGAAGAGATCCATCTTTTTTCTCTTTGAACAACACAGGGGCTCCCATGGTAGATTTGGCCCATTCGATGAACCCCCTCGCTAGGTTTTTGTTCACATATCGCTGCATCTCCTCCATTTCAAGGGGGGATATAGCATACATTCTCGGGCATGGGAGTTTGGCTCCTGGCACCAGTTCGATGGAGCAGTCATTGGGTCTGTGAGGGGGCAGAGCATCACATTCTTTTTCACTAAATGCCTCTGCCAGGTCCCGGTATTCATTGGGGATGAGTGGTTCACTCGGTGGCAGTGAGGCAACCATGTGTGCTCGCTCATTGGGTGGCCTAAGATGTCCTGCAGCATCGGTTGAATCAGTGGGAGGTTTAGGACCTATAGGTAGTCTCACAGTTCTCATTCCTTTCTCCCACCAGATAAATGGCTTCCATTTGTCCAACCAGGCTAGCCCTAGGATCACAGTCTCAGTTATTTTTGGAGTCACTAGGAAGTGAATAAACTCCCAGTGCACACCTATTTCTAGGCGTAAGGGCTCAGTTACTTGTGTGACAAGAGTCCTTCCCATCAGGGAGCCATTGGCTTGCTCAAACCTCACAGGTTTGAAAAGCTGTTTTGCCCGTATGCCCATTTTCATGGCAAACGGCAGACTAATAATGCAGCAGGTACATCCAGAATCAATTAGCACATTTAAGTCCATTTGTTCCCCAGACTTAGGGATTATAAGTTTGGCGGCCAGTGAAAAAGGAGGGATTTGTCGACTCACTATCGGGTCATTCTCTCCTTCATCATCGTTGTCAAAGGAGGGTAGAACAGGGGCGGGTCCACCTGGAGTCCCGGCATCCTCCTGTGTGGGGGGTGTAATCTGGGCAACAGGTTCTTGCGTGACCCGGTTGGATTTTTCTCTCGTTAGCCGCTGGGCAGGTTTCCTTCTCGTTGCTGGTTCTAGTCTGCTCTGCAGTCGGGGGTAGGGGACTGGACAGCTTGCCACTCGATGTCCCTTTTGTCCACACCAAAAACACTTATTTGATGGGCCTGCAGGTGGTCTAGGTCTCTCAGTCATCGCAGTAGATGGAGGTTTTCATGGGGGTGATTCTGGGTTCCTCTGGCGGCTGCTC
Organism: Bothrops alternatus; assembly: GCA_034064705.1. Lineage (NCBI taxonomy): Eukaryota > Metazoa > Chordata > Lepidosauria > Squamata > Viperidae > Bothrops > Bothrops alternatus. The sequence goes on along the minus strand of JARGCV010000230.1, from coordinate 4,225,606 downwards.
AGATTCAGGTGGGGGAGGCCTTTTATAGCGGGTGAGCTGAACGTCTAGCTTCACCGCTGCCTGGTACCATTCTTGCAGCTGATCAGGTATGGCTCAAAGGATGCAGGCCTGAGAGAGGTGATCGTCTAATCCCTCAATGAAGTGATGGATTAGGGATTGTTCAGGCCACCCCTCTATTCGACCTGCTATCTTGCAAAATTCCCGCACGTACTCCAGGGCAGGTCTGCTGGCTTATTTTATTTTGTGGATCTGTTCTCTTGCTTTAAGACCAATAGATGGGTCCTCAAATCATTCCCTCAGTCCTAGGAGGAAGAGTTGGGGTCCTCCAATTCGGGGGCTTGCTCATTATATAAATTTTTCAGCCATTCGGATGCTTCTCCCTCTAGGCTGGATGCAATCACATCAACCATGGCCCCCGGGTCCAGGTAGAGATAGGCCCAGCAATTCAAATGAGAACGCACTTGGTTGAGGAAAAAACCCAGCTTCTCTGGGTCCCCATCGAAGGTTTCTCTGAAAAGTGGTGCAATCATAGGCTGTTGGGGCCCCCACTGTGGCTATTGCTTCTGGCCCCATCCTGGCTGCAGATTTATGCCCAGGGGTTGCATGTTTGGGGGCTGTGGCCAATCTCCCTGCTGTGGTTGATCTCCCATCAGCTGCTGATCTCCTGGCTTCTGTACCACCCCAAGCTGTTGCAAGGCCTCTATTAGCTGTGGCAAACTCAGAGATCGCTGACGATCCATCTGCTGGGGAACCCAATCTACCAATTGCTGCAGATACCTCAGTCTGGGATTTCCCTCTCTCCAGGAATTGATTTCTGCTTTTCACCTCTGGGTTTTGAAATCTTTCCAGTGACTCACTCAAAACTGCATTATCTCTCCATTCTGCTTTTGAAGTCTTTGCTCCCAGCTGAGAGATCTGCCAGAGTTCTTTCTCCCCCGGCTGGCTGGCTGCCACTCCACTCCCCGGGGGAGCTGCTGCTGCTGAAGTGCTGGCCTCAAGCCATCTTTCTCCTTCCATAATGAGATCTTCCCCAGATCTTTGTCAGTCTATCATCTTTAGTTTAGGAATAGTGACCGAGGCCTGGGACCTCGTAATTGGTTTAAAAAATTTGTGGATCTTGGCATGATGTCATGTGTCTGACTAACGAAACACTTCAAAGTGAAACTATAGACCAGTCAGTCTAACCTCAGTTCCAGGCAAACTGATGGAAACCATTATTAAAGATAAAATTACAGGGCACATAGAAAAACAGGCATTGCTGAAAGAAAATCAACATGGTTTCTGCAAAGGCAAATCATGTCTTACTAACTTGTTAGAATTCTTTGAGGGTGTAAATAAATACATAGATAAAGGGGCCCCAGTTGATATTGTATATCTTGACTTTCAAAAGGCTTTTGACAAAGTCCCTCACCAAAGGCTCATAAAAAAGCTCTCCAGCCACGGAATTAGAGGACAGGTCTTGTCCTGGATTGGTAACTGGCTAAATTGTAGGAAGCAAAGGGTGGCAATAAATGGACAATTCTCCGGATGGAAAGAAGTGAGAAGTGGTGTACCCCAAGGTTCAGTTTTGGGGCCTTTACTTTTTAATTTATTCATCAATGATCTGGATGTAGAAGTTAATAGTGAGGTAGCCAAGTTTGCTGATGACACTAAATTGTTCCGGGTTGTGAAAAGTGAAACTGATTGTCGGGAGCTCCAGAAGGATCTCTCGAAATTGTGTGAGTGGGCAACAAAGTGGCAAATGCATTTTAACCTAAACAAGTGCAAAGTTATGCACATCGGGGCAAAGAACCCCAATTATACTTACCAACTGATGGGGACCAAACTTTCTGAGACAACCCAAGAAAGGGATCTTGGGGTTTTGGTGGACAGCTCGATGAAGATGTCAACCCAATGCGCAGCAGCAGTAAAAAAAGCAAATTCCATGCTTGGCATGATTAGGAAGGGAATCGAAAATAAGTCAGCAAGTGTTGTATTGCCTCTGTACAAATCGATGGTGAGACCACACTTGGAGTACTGTGTACAGTTCTGGTCACCGCACCTCAAGAAGGATATAATGGAACTGGAAAAGGTGCAAAAAAGGGCAACAAGAATGATCAAGGAAATGGAGCGCCTCCCTTATGAAACCAGATTGCAACGCCTTGGTCTCTTCAGCCTTGAAAGACGGCGTTTAAGGGGTGACTTGATCGAAGTGTATAAAATCATGCATGGGATAGAAAAGGTGGATAGAGAAAAATTATTTTCTCTATCACACAATACCAGGACAAGGGGGCACTCCCTAAAGCTCATAGCTAAGAAAGTGAGGACAAATAAAGGGAAATATTTCTTCACCCAGAGAGTCGTTGATTTATGGAATTCACTTCCTGAAGGGGTCGTGACAGCTGTCAGCCTTGACAGCTTCAAGGCAGGGCTAGATAGATTCATGGATGCAAAGTGTATCGGTGGTTATTAAAACGGATGTCCATGTGCCGCCTCTATGTTGGTTGAGGCAGGCAGGATTCCCTTGAGTACCATTTGTTTGGGGGTCAAGGGAAAGGGAGGGTTTTGCCTTCTCTTTCTGCTCAAGATCCCCATGTACATTTGGTGGGCCACTGTGTGACACAGAATGCTGGACTCGATGGGCTTTGGCCTGATTCAGCATGGCTCTTCTTATGTTCTAAAGAACTTTCAGGCATGGTTTAACCTTAAAAAAGCCTTTACTAGTGTAGAGACGTGTCAGCACAGCATGATGGATGCCAAGATCTGAATTTCCCTTCCCTTTGCACATAACATTCCAGGCATTTCTCCTCCCCTATTTTGGGGTCATGATTCACATCTTCTAATTAACCTGGAGGGCAAAGATTCACTTCCGTTCCCTTTCGTGGGCTTTTCTCTCCTCCCTCCTTCTCATCTGAATTAACTCTAAAAGTGCCAGCCAGTTCTGCATATTTTGTCAAAGCAAGAATATTCAATATTAGCAGCATTGACATAAGCAATGATATTAGAATGAGAAGAATATGATTATGAAATAAACTAAGAACTTATTTGAATAAATAATAAGTGTATTTTAGACATGATAATTATTCTGTAATGAACTAAGGGACCCTTGGGTTATCTGAAACCTAAATACTATGGACATTAAGCCAACTGGAATACTGTAATTGAAATCAGATAAAAGTTAAAAACAGGATCTGGAGACATATAAGTCAAACGTTGTTGATAAATGTTTTAAATCAGCGGTTCTCAACCTGTGGGTCATGACCCCATTTGGGGTCGAACGACCATTTCACGGGGGTCACCAAGCACTGCAATCCGCCATTTTTTTTTGGTCGGCCATTTTTTTTTGGTCGGCCATTTTTTTCCCTATTGCGATGTGGGCTGTCGCGCCATGCATGCGCAATGCACCCCGTCACGCCACACATGTGCGGTGCAGGCCTGCCATTTTTTTTCCCTATTGCGATGCAGGCCGTCGCGCCGCACATGCGCGATGCAGGCCATCGCGCTGCACATGCGTGATGCGGGCCGTCGCGCCGCGCATGCGCGATGCGGGCCGTCACACCGTGCATGCACGATGCGGGCCGGGGTCGCACCGTGCTTGCGCGGCGTGGGCCGGGGTCAAGCCCCGGAAAAGATTGAGAACCGCTGTTTTAAATGATTGAGCCATAACTAGCAATGTATTAATTTGAATTTGGTATAATAACTAAGGGAAACAGAGAGGAAATTTTTGATGATGTAAACTGATATATGTATGGATAAGCTTGTTATTGGACTATGTATTACCCAACCACCATGTTGCTTCCTTAATACCTGAAGCTTTGTAAAAATGGAAAATTAATAAAACTTGTTTTTTTAAAAAAATGTTTTCTTCTCTGTATGGATTCTTGGCCAGAGAATGATGGATACTAAAAGATTCCATTTGGTACTACAGTAATGGAATCCATATTGATAAATCTTACAGAGAGAAATCTTCTAACAGTGGTATTTTTGCCAATGGTGACAACCAGAAACAAATACTTTTAACAGCTTGACTGCTGATTTGCATCTTCTGCCATTTTTGATTCTGTTTTGATTAATAGGGATGGGCAAATAGCAGCATCTTTACATTCAAAATGGACAAAATATAAAATTGGCATCCTTCAACTCCCAGAATTTCTGAGTCAGCATAGCTGGGCTAGCTAACTCTCTCCTGCCCTTCCTGCTTCCTGCAGAGATGTGCAAAGGGAGGAGCCCCTCCCAAAAAGCTTTTCAGCTTGTAGGAGAACACTGTGAGTCCACTCTCTTTTACACACACCTACACATGCGCACACAGAGAGAGAGAGAGAGACAGAGACAGAGACAGAGACAGAGAGAAGCAGGGAAGCGCATATGCCTCTTTCTGTCTCTGTCTCTCTCTGCAAATGGCAGAGGAGGCTGGGAGCCACAGGGGAAGGCTCAAAGAGCTGCATGCGGCTCCGGAGCAGCAGGTTGCCGACCTGTGTTCTAGTCCAAGGTCCTGCTTGAGCAGGAGTCCCTGTACCATTCTGGACAAATTGTTATCCAATCTCTTCTTGAAAACCTCCATTGATGGAGCACTCAGAACTTCCAGAGATAATCCATTCCACTGATTAATTGTTCACACTGTCAGGAATTTTCTCCTAAGTTCTACATTAGATCTCTCTTTAACGATCTTCCCACCCGTTACTTCTTATCCTGTCCTAAGAAATATTCTTGGTGCATTCCATTAATTGGCCAGTGAATGCCCTGTGTCAGAATCCAATTATATTTCATCTCTAGTTATCGACTATGGAAAACCCCATTTCTGCCCTCTCTGGATTTTGTCATGCTATGAAGGGGAAGGGGGATGAGCAAAGGGGTTTTATGGCTCTCACTTCCTTCAAAGGGACTGAATGTGGATATCACCAAAAGGACTAACCATAACAGTAGGGCCCATCAACTAGTCAGAGCGGTTTCATAGAAACTGCGAGCCGCCCACCTATATGCCAAACTCTTGAAATGCGAATTCCACTAAGAAAGGATAGACTACCTAGGTTATCGTATACCCCCACAGGGCATTGAAATGGACCCAGAAAAGGTCAGAGCAATATTAGAATGGGCACCACCCTGCACAAGAAAGCAACTGAAAAGTTTCCTGGGCTTCGCAAACTTTTACCGCCAATTCATCCCCTCATTTGCCCAGATAGTCCTGCCCCTCACGAACTTACTAAAAATGAAGGGAGCATCCTCAGTAAAACCTAGCCAGCCACTAACATGGACAATGGAGTGCCAAGCAGCGTTTGAGAGATTAAAGAGACATTTTTCTGCTGAACCAGTACTGAGGCACTCAAATATGGATAAGCCCTTCGTAATACAGGCAGATGCAAATGATGTGGCAGTGGGGGCTGTACTATTACAAGAAAATGAAGAAGTGGTATTGCAACCCTGTGCGTATACATCCAAGAAACTCATGGAAACGGAACAGCGTTGGCCCTTGTGGGAGAAAGAGGCATACGGGATACGTTGGTCATTACTCATGTGGCACCAGTTCCTTGAAGGCAACAAAATCCCTTTCCAGGTGTGGACAGACCACAAAAATTTGGAAGCCCTGAAAACACCCAGAAAGCTCAACCCCAAGCAAGCCCACTGGTCCCAACCATTTTCACCAGTTCCAATTTACGCTCAAGCATTTGCCGGGGGGGGGAAGAACTTCCTGGCAGATGCACTATCTCGCATGCCCCAATATAACAGCACGCGAGCCACCGACTCTAAACCGATGATGGGAGAATCACAACTGGCAGTGCCAGTAACCACCAGAGCCCAAGCTAAATTAAAACCACAGCTGGGCAGCCAAACTGGAATTGAATTCCGGAAAAGTTTGGAAACAGATGAATGGTTCCAGAAAAATAAACACGTGTGCACCATGATAGACGGGCTACCTTGGGTGGGGGAAAAGTTATATATACCAACAACCCAAAGAGTCACATTCATGCAGCTTTGCTACGACACAAAATCAGCAGGGCATTTTGGATTTGTAAAAACATTACACTTAATTAAACGGCAATTTTGGTGGCCATCCATAAAAAAGGACATAGAAAGTTATATGGCCAGCTGCCCAAATTGTGCAACTGCAAAAGGGTGGCAAGGGAAATCGCCTGGACTGTTACAAACAGTGGCAAATCCCTCAGCTCCCTGGAGGGAAATAGCCATGGATTTTATAGTGGAATTACCAGTAAGCAATGGGAATATTGTTGTCTGGATGGTCACGGACTTTTTTTTTCCAAACAGGTGCACTTTATCCCTTGCCAAAAGATTCCCACCGCAAAAGCCTTAGCGAAACCTTTCATCCAGCATATTTACAGATTGCATGGTGCACCCCAACGCATCATCTCTGATAGGGGAGTGCAATTTACATCTGCATGTTGGAAAGAATTTTTATCCCTCTTAGGGACTACTCGGACTGACATCTAGCCATCATTCACAAGGAAATGGACAAGCAGAACATTTGAACTCAGTACTTGAGTAATATTTAAGATGCTTTATTAATTTTCAGCAAACAAATTGGACGGACTTACTCCCTTTCGCAGAAGTTGCCTACAATAATGCAGTCCACTCCAGTACAGGTTACACTCCTTTTCAAATAGCCACCGGTCAAAGTTTCAACCCCATTAATCCCAAACGAACCAGCGATCCCATCACTGAAAGAATGGATGGAACAATTACAAAACGCCTGGCCAATAGTTAGAAAAGCACTAGATGAAGCTAGGCAGGCATACAAAGCACAAGCCGATAAAAAAAGGGTTGAGCCTACACCATTCATTATAGGAGAAATGGTGTACTTATCTACAAAATACCTAAAGTCCCTACAACCCTGTAAAAAACTTGGACCAAAATATATAGGGCCTTTTCCAATTAAAAGAATCATAAACTCAGTAACAGTAGAATTAGAATTACCAAAAAATGTCTTCCGGTTTCCGGTCAAGGCGACCGGAGCCTTCCTAACACAGCTCCGGACCGGAGCTTGCTTCTTTTGCCCCGAAATTGATCCTCAGGGAAGGGGAAGCGCTGGAAAAGAGGGCGCTTCCTAAGAAGACTCCCAGCTGGCTCTTACCGGAGAGGGATCGTCCTCGAAGAGCCCAGGAAGACAGGGAAAGGGGCCAAGAAGGCCGGCGACGGCCGGCCAGCCGGCAGGCCCGAAGAAACCGCGAGGCCGCGCATGCACAGAAGCAGCTGAGAGCCGAGGGAGAGCCGGCAGACACAGGGGAAAGAAGACGATTCCGGACAACGACGGGACCGGAGGGGGCCTGAAAACAACTCCCCGAGAGGCCCCATCAGCAGAGGCCAGCAGCGGACAGAAGACCCCCGGCAGGACCCCCACAAAACCCCTCCCAGCCCCCGGAAAGAACCGGAGGAGGTAAGGAAGAGCCGGGTGGGTGGAGGAAGAAGGAACCGAACGGGCAGGCTAAGACAAAGAGGCGGTGAGGGAACAAAGAGGGGGGGAAACTCCCGCAGACGCGCTACCTCCCCTTTCCCCCCCACACGGAGGGCAGCAAGAGGGGGGAAGCCAGCACCATAGGCCTTGGAGGAAGGCTAAACCCCCCCCGGGCGGAGACGAAGCCCCAAGACAAGAGAGACGCGTGGGGAGAGTTACTCAAGAAAGACCAGCCAGACGCCTGAAGCTGATCTGTCTAGGGGCGTGGGTGGCTGAAAACTGATAGTGCTGCCCAGGGAGAAGAGGAGACATCCACACGGGCCCCAAGCCACAGACCCCCTCCAGCCTTGGGCCCACCCCGGCCAACAATACACAATACGGAATTTATCTGAAGGCAGACTGCACCCCCTAGTGGACTTGGGGATGGTTGTTGAAAAGTGAATGGTGAGACAAGTACATGTGCTGACTTTTGACAGAGAAACTTGAACCAATCCATCTCACAAGCTTGAAAACCTTACACAGAGACAACCCCCATACAACTCTCTAAAGCAAAGGGTGGCCTTAAGGTTAGACAGACAGGCAGGAAGAGGAAAATTTGGAAATTTGGAAATTTAAAAATTTAAATTTAAATTTAAATGGCAGCCAAACGGGCGAAACACACCAAACTGCCAAACCCGAAGGGAGCTGCACCCTCTCCGACCCAGCTCTCCAATCTGCCAGGGAACACCCCACCCAACCACACACACCCCCATCCAACTGCATGCCCTCAGATCCAAACGCCAACCCATGACACCACAACAGCACGCATGATCCAAGAACTAAAAGAGACGATTGAGACACTAAATGAGACGATAGCGACGTTGGTGGTAAGGATGGTCGGCATGGATAGAAAATTGGCAGAAATGAGTGCGAAGACGGAGAAAGGACGCATAGAAGCAGAACAGAAGACGGAGGAAAGATACAAAGACATGAACAGGATGCTGGCGGACCAAGGGAGAGACCTGGAGAGAAAGTGGGAAGAACAACGCAAAGCGGTGGCCACAAACCTGGAACAAATGAAGGAGGCAATGCAAACACATTACAAGAACCTCCAAGAAACAAGGGAGAATACGGAAAAGATGATGAAAGAAGTGGAAAACTGCATAGAGGGACAGACTGCTGAGGTTCAGGACCAGTCGACCATGATGCAATTCTGGCAAATGTCATTTGCGATCAGATTCAGAGGGTGGAAAGAGACAACATACGAAACCCAAGAAAGCCTGCTCAGGACCTTTGTAGAGGCACTGGCAACATTCCTGGGCAGGAGCGCCAATGAGATTGGGTGGCAAATCGAAAAAATCTACAGAGTGGGCGCCTGGAGGGCAGTGAACAGGCAGCAACCAAGGGACGTGGTCATCCACTTCACAACACAGAGGCTCCGGAACCACATCTCTGCCACTTCCTATAACAAGGCATTCTACATAGAGGAACAGGAGATGAAGGTTCTGAAAGAGATCCCCCAGGCGATGCTGAGAGACAGAAAGGACTACAAATTCCTGACCACAGAACTGAGATCGCGTGCACTGCGATACCGGTGGGAAACCCCAACAGGACTGTCACTTTCCTATAGAAACAAGAGACACTACTTGACCTCGGTCCAGAAAGCCAAAGACTTCCTCGAAAAGGAACTGAAGTCGGGAGGCCCTCAACCCACCGCGGGAGAAGACGTAGATAGACCACGGGAAAGCAGGAGGGATCGAGACCAACGAGCAAACAGCGCAGAGGCACAGATCAGGGCAGTGGCAGAGGAAATGAATGGAATACCTGGAGAGGCGAGGGCACAGAGAGCAAAGAGCAACAAAAACAAGGCAGCAAGACAGCCTACAAAGGACAGGCTACCAGGCTCCACTACCAAACACACAGACCAGCAAAGCAAGACCGCACAAACCAATACGAGCAGCAATCCGGATATCATGGGAACGGGACCAAAGAAGACAACAGGAGAAATAACAGAAATGGTCTCGCAAAAGTATCCTGCAACAGATGATGGCAACTAAGTATTTGACTTGGAATGTGAACGGACTGAACTCCCCCCAGAAAAGGAGAAAAATTCTCCACTATCTGAACCAAGATAAAAGCGATATAATCTGCCTACAAGAAACACACATCAGAGCAGCAGACCAGAAATATCTGATCAACTACAAACTAGGCGCGCACTTTGTAGCAGCGGCGCCAAGAAAAAAGAATGGGATTGTTATATATGTAAAGAAACATGTATTGGCCAAGCTAATAGAGTCCGACCCCCAAGGTAGATACCTGGCAATTGAAATAACACAAGAGGACAAGAAGATTCTAGTAATGGGCGTATATGCACCAAACCAGCAACAAGGCAAATTCTACAAAAAGCTACACAAGAAAGTAACACAACTTAACTACAGATCTTACATCATCATGGGCGACTGGAACGGGGTCATAGAGACTGCTCTAGACAAAAAAAGAACTCCACCGAACCCGCAAAAACACTCTAAGTTGCCTAAATCCTTCTTCGATATGAAGGAGGACCTCGAACTGACAGACGTATGGAGGAAAAGGCACGGCAAAGAACAAGAATTCACCTTCTTCTCTGGCAGACACCACTCCTTCTCCAGAATTGACTTTATATTAACTTCTAGTGACTTGCTAACTTGTCTAAACACGGTGAAAATCCTACCCAAGACATTGACAGACCACAACCCTGTGAGGATGGAATTAAGACACGGCCCGAAACAGAGGAGATCCTGGAGAATCAATGAAAACCTGTTTAGACACGAAGACAAGGTGGCGGAATGCAAAAAAGCTATGAAGGAATTCTTCAACACACATATGAACAACGGAACACTGATAGAACAGATCTGGGAAGGCAGCAAGGTGTACATGCGAGGGATCCTCATATCCATGAATAGCTGGCACCGTCGCCAACAAGAACAAAAAAGAAAAGAGTTAGAAAATGAGATAAGCAACATGGAGCGGCTACTGATAAAAAGACCAGAGGACAAAGTCACCAAAGAAGGACTCAAGATCTTAAGAAAGCAATTTGACATGTTGATGGCGGACCAAGTTGCAAGGAATATACAATATGCAAAACATAAGACATTCTGCAAGGCCAACAAACCGGGCCGCTGGCTAGCCTACACTATAAGAAAGAAACAGAAATCCCGCATAATTGAAAAGATAGAATACAAAGGCAAACTAGAATTCCGACAAAAAACCATCAAGAAAGCCTTCACAGAATTCTACTCGAAACTATATGCCGAGGATAAGATACAAGACAAAGAGATAGATGAATTCTTACAAAACGAAAAGATACAGGCGATTACCGACACACAAAGAGAAGCCCTGAATGCCTTAATCACAAAGGAGGAAATACACTCAGTGATCACACAACTGAAAGCAGGAAAATCGCCCGGGACGGATGGGATAACAGCGACCTACTACAAGTATCTACAGGACGAGATGCTAGAACCCCTCAGAAAGCTATTTGCCAGCATTCAAGAAGGAGGCCAGGTCCCACCATCCTGGAAAACAGCCTACATCTCATTAATCCCAAAGGAGGGGAAAGACAATACACAGCCCGCAAACTACAGGCCCATCTCACTACTAAACACAGACTATAAAATCTTCACAAAAATTTTGGCCAATAGACTAATGACTGTTTTACAAAAAACAATACACCCGGACCAAAGGGGTTTTATACAAGGACGCCAGATGAAAACCAACGTGAGGCAGCTGTTGAACATAATAGAGTACCTGCAAAGGCACAACCAGATACCCGCCGCTCTAATGTTTGTGGATGCAGAAAAAGCCTTCGACAGACTGAATTGGCCGTTCCTGATGAACTTGCTCCTGAGGATGAAAATGGGAGCACAGTTCTTCAACTCCATAACGGCAATTTACCAGAAACAAACAGGCCAGATCATTGTCAATGGAGACTTAACGGACTCATTTAATATAGAGAGAGGCACGAGACAGGGCTGCCCGCTGTCCCCCCTGCTATTTGTCCTAACACTGGAAATTTTACTGAACAGAATAAGAGCGGCAAAGGATGTACAGGGCATACAGATTAAACAGCAAGAATACAAACTATGTGCCTTTGCGGATGACCTGCTGGTGACAATGTCGCAACCACCACAATCAGCAAGGAAATTGATGGAGATAATGGAGGACTATGGTAGGGTGTCAGGCTTCAAAGTAAATATATCAAAAACAAAGATGCTAGTCAAAAACCTAGACAACAAAGCAAAACGGAACCTGGAAAGAATAACGGGTTGTGAAATAGTCAAGAAAGTCAAATACTTAGGAGTGGAGATAGAATCAACAAATGCGAAATTATACAAGAATAACTACGAGGTCCTGTGGAATAAGATACAAGCAGACCTGGAAAGGTGGAAATCGCTACGTCTATCCCTGCTCGGCAGGATAGCGACAGTAAAGATGAATGTACTACCCAGATTTTTATTTCTCTTTCAAATGCTACCCATACTCAAGAAGGATGCGGACTTAGACAATTGGCAGAAAGGCATCAACAGATTTATTTGGGATGACAAGAGACCGAGGGTGAAACTAAAAATCATCCAAGACGCAAGGGAGAGAGGGGGACTCAAGATGCCTAATCTAAAGCTATATTACTATGCAGCAACGTTGGTGGCGGTTAGTGACTGGATCAACATGACAAATGATAGAGTTCTGAATGTTGAGGGGCATGGTCTACGATTCGGCTGGCACGCATACCTAGTATACGACAAAAAGGCAGATAGGAACTTCAAGGAGAACCCACTACGAATCCCACTGTTATGGGTCTGGAAGAAATATAAGCACCTCCTACACGACAAGATTCCCATCTGGACGATCCCTGGACACGCAACAGGGGATATGAACACATCCCAAGGGCAAGAAGTGGTGCCCTACAGTGAACTTGTACTGGGAGAAGAAAACGGGTTCCTCTTGAAATCTCAAGCAACGCTAGCAAACAGAGGAATAGGAAGTAACTGGCTATCATATATACAACTACAGTCAAGGTGGCGTAAAGACAAGAAGAAGGGCTTCTCCCAGAACGACGAGAACCTAATTAAACAGATCAGAGAACAGGGGATTATGCACATCAAACGAGTGTACAGCATTCTGATAGAAATGGACTCTGAAACCGAGCTAGTCAAGAACTGTATGATAAAGTGGGCACAAGACTTCGGACACCCTATCGCCATAGACACGTGGGAGAAAATCTGGGTGAGGAATGTAGAATTCACGAAATCGCAACACTTAAGGGAAAACTTCTACAAGATGTTCTATAGATGGCATCTAGACCCGAAAAAAATATCACTCATCTACCCGGGCTCCCAGCCCAAATGCTGGAGGTGCGGAGATGGGGAGGCTACTTACTTTCATATATGGTGGACATGCAGAAAAATCAAAGCATTCTGGAGGAAGATATGGTGGACACTCCAAACTATTTTCAAAAAGCGTATAGAATTTCTACCTCAGGCTTTTCTGTTAGGGATCACAAAGGATATCACTACCTCAGAGACAAATTTATTTTTGAACTTAATTACAGCAGCAAGATTGTTGGTGGGACAGTACTGGAAGAATCCGGAAATACCGCCTATTGAAGAATAGACTGTGAAAGTAACAAATTTGGCGGAAATGGCAAAAATATCAGCATACTTGAAAAACCGCTCCAATGAACAATTTGTGACTGACTGGAAACAGTGGTTAGACTATACCCAGGAGAGACACCAATCAAACAGAATGCAGCTGGCGTTCAGCTAAGGATCGATGGGAGGAGGGATGAAGGGCTAACAAATCAGATGTTTACAAAAACTAACACCCAATGTTGAATGTATATGTTCTATAACTAATGCCTCTTAACATAACCTTATGACTAACGTTGTTTGCTTTAATATTGTTAAAGTAGACTGAATCTCTACCTCAGGATATGAAACTTTTACCTCAGGATCTCGGGTTGGGGACCATAAAAGATTGCACTAGTAATGGGATGAAGTCAACTCAGAAGCGCAAACGCACAATATGCGATAGACTAGATACAGTAGATAGACCATATATAGGAGAAACACCAATCAAACAAAAGGTACTTGGAGTATACTTGAAGAGGGAAGGGAGGAGGGAAGAACGTTTACTAAAACAGATGTATACAAAGATTAATACCTAATGTTGTATGTTATGTTCTAGGATGAGTGCTTAGCAATAGGATCTTATGTTTAATGTTGATCACATTAATATTGAAACGGATAGGGGAAACACCAATCAAAATAAAATGTAACAGGAGTATAGTTGAGGCTAGACACGAGGAGTGGGGAAAAAGGCTTACTAACCCAGACGTTTTCAAAGACTAATACTTAGTATTGTATACCAGGTATCATGATGATTGCTGCATAATATGTTTTTATGTTCAATGTTAATTGTTTTAATAAAAGAATTTTTATTAAAAAAAAAAAGAATTACCAAAAAATCTCAGGCAAATACACCCAATTTTTCATTGCAGCTTGCTGAAAAGAGAGCATCAGTCATCGTTACGGCCAAAAATCCCCCCACCACCACCTCCAATCATGGTGGAGGGTGAACAACACTTTGAAATAAAGGAAATCCTAGACTCTAGGAGATATCATGGAGCGACTCAGTACCTAGTTGCATGGAAACATCTCCCTGCCTCACAAAACAAGTGGGTCCATAAACGTCATGTCAGAGCCCCGAAGCTATTAAAGAAGTTTCACGCAGAGTATCCTAACAAGCCTGACTAACTTGTATACCTGTTTTGTTTTCTTTCAGGTGAATCTATCTTATTTTTAACGGGGCAGGATGTCAGAATCCAATTATATTTCATCTGTAGTTATCAACTATGGAAAACCCCATTTCTGCCCTCTCTGGATTCTGTCATACGATGAAGGGGAAGGGGGGTGAACAAAGGTGTTTTATGGCTCTCACTTCCTTCGGCACAACTTCAAAGGAACTGGATGTAGATCTCACCAAAAGGACTAAATCATAACAATGGGGCCATTAGCTTTTATCTGCTCCTCTCTGAAGTCTCCCTTCCACCGGCACTGAGGAAAAAGGGGGTGGAAATGCCATGCCTGAGATTGTCGCTGGAAAGATGGCAGGGTGGGGTGGGGCTGCTGGGGACCCCTTAAAACCTTGAACTGTAGGGCTTGGGCCCCAGGTCCTGTCTAGAACACCTGCAACCATCTTCTCTTAATAAAGATGCCTGTTGGAAGAAATATTCCTAGAGTTCTGTCTTCTTAAGATGCAAAGTGGGGTGGGTCCTTACACCCTGATTAAATGTGTGAGGACTGGGTAGAGTATATGAGAACAGCATGCCTAGGACTGTTTGGAAAGGACTAATTATGTCTTGCTAATAGATGCACATTTTTATTCAGCCTTACTTCATATTAGGATGAGTTGTGTATCAGAAAGGAAAAGGAGAAAAAGTCCTATGCAGGCCTTTTAATACATGCTATTTCCTGAGATCTCTTGGAAAGATTGAAGCATAATACTCATGTGCAAACAGTAAGCATTGTGCCAGAGTGGCAGCCAAACATGTAAGGTTCAAACAAGCTTTTCACTCACAGCATGTCTGAAATAAACCTTCTACATGGACGGCTACAGCAAGCAACCTACAGGAATAGCATGCAATCAGCAGCCATAAAAGTTGGATCACAGTGCCCCCTGGCATTGTGAAATTGCGATGCTTTGTTTGCTTAAAAATACTATAGAACAGCATAGCCTGAGATGAGAAAATGGGAATAGTGGTTTACAAGGAACTGGCATCAAAACATAGAGGTTGCCTCTAATGGCCTGGGAATAGTCCAGCGTATGTCATAATAATCCAGATCCTAGCAATCATCTTTAAATGAATGGAGATTCAGAGAAGGATTTCAGTGTTGGTTTTTAATATAGAGGTAAGCTAGGGAGTAGAATCCTCAGGTATAATAATTCATCTTAGGGAATTCTAGAAGCTGACATCAACCTACAGGTAGTCCTCAACTAAGAACCATTCATTTTGCAACTGTTTGAAGTTACAACAGCACTGGAAAAAAAGTGACATAGCCAGTCCTCATACTTACAACCACTGCAGCATCCCCATGGTCATGTGATCATAATGTGGGTGCTTGACACCTGGAGTGTATTTGCGATGGTTGCCAGTGCTTGTCTTCAACAGTGAAGGGACATAGGGCAACCCAGAAGGCTCCACACCCATTTGCACTACCCAGGTGAAGCTGAGGACACAGACAAATCTCCAAGTGGCCTCAACAATTCTCTAAAAGAATGCAAATGACCAGTTGTCTGCAAGGAATATAAATCCTTCCATTCCCCACCATCCAGTCAGAGCAGAAGAAGCTTCTTGGATGAGAAGTGAAACGTCTTCAAAGACAAAACAGTTGCCTCTTGAAAAAGCACATTTGAGACATGGTTGCAGAGTCCTGATATCATTTGACTGCCATTTGTGACCTTCCCAATTGGCTTCCGACAAGTAAACTCAATGGGGGAAGCTGAATTTGCTTAATGACCGCATGATTTGCTTATTAACTTGGTGATTCGCTTAACAACCATGGCCAAAAAGGTCATAAAATCAGGCACAACTCACTTACCAACCACCTTGCTTAGCCAGTTGTGGTCCCAGTTGTGTAGAGGACTACCTAAATTTGTAGTGATCCAGGTTAGAAAAGGTCTAAATATTTATTCATAATTTATAGAATTATAGCATTTAACCTTTATCTTTGGATTGCCATCAGTTTATCCTGGGATTTAATATTTTTGGTGCTAGATTCTGGCTTCTCTTTTTTTCAACATTCTTTTGATAAAGCATTATATTAAACAGATAAAATTAATAGAAGAACCTAATTCAAAAATAAATTAAAAAGAAAAAAAATTAAAAGTGCAGAAAAAAAATCCCTCCCCCAAAAAGAAAAAAAGGAAGTAGTAAGAACAAAGTTGCCCCTCCATTCCCAGCAAGCATATTCAAAATTAACAACTAATCACTCTCTCTTATAATACCACAAAAATACATCTTACTTCCATTTCTCCACCCCATTCTAGATTCTGACTTCTTGATAAACTCTGTAGCTTTTATTTACTTCTAGTTAGGGTAGAAGGGAAGGCAGTTGTTAAAAATCAATCTGGATTACAATGGGGTATAAGATTCAGGATCTTTAGAAACAGATCTAAAGAAGAGACTTCTAACCTTCACTGCAGCAGTTACAAACATAACAATCATTTTTATATTCTTTTATATTGCATATGATAATTCCCTTCTTCCCATAAACAAACCATTTTAATCCCCATACATCCTGAAATCAGAAACTCATTTTTATCTATTTTCAGCAAAAAGTCTATAAAGAGTTGCCAGACTTTTATATGCACTTTAGATCTGTGGTTCTCAACCTTTTTCTTCACTATGGACCCCCTTTTAATACCTTTTGTGTCCACAGACCATGGCCATGGATCACTAAAGACTTAACTCAAGATTTAGATCATAACATTTTTTCAAGCCTTCATGGACCCCTTGGGGACTGCAATGTTGTCACAAGAAGTCTGTGGAGGCTTGAAGAAATGTTAAAATTTAAATGTTGAGTTAAATCTTGGTGGTCTGTTGTGCACCTCCTTTGACAATATCATGACACACACCCCCAGGGTCCATGGACCACAGGTTGATAACCACTGCTTTAGACAAAAAGGTGAAAAAAGAACACAGGGTTTGGAGAGATTTGCACCCAAATGCTTAAAAGTTTTAATGTAAATCCTAGTTTTGATGAACTAACAGTGACAGAACAGCAACCCTGAGAAATCTAAATGGACAGATTCAGCAGTTCCTGTTTTCTAGCAACTGACATATCCCATTCCATAGTTCCTGATTTATAATTACTGATCTATGTCTCCATATGCTATTGATGTGTACAACTCAAGACCAGCAAGTACATGTGTTCCCTTCTTGTTTTCCCTAATAGTTGGTTTGGACAAGCAGGTGTGCGGCAGCAATTATATCAACCAGAAATGATGAGCATAGAAAAAGATGTTTGTTCCTCCTCAACTACAAGAAACTACAGGTTAGAAGTTTAGTACATGACTTTGTATAATTTTCTGTTGTTGTTATACAAAGACACACACAGAGGGAAATTATTTCCTGGGGGGGGGGGCTGGATGTGGGATCCAAATATGCACACATACACATGGACATTCACACGATAATGTATCAACCAGCATGCAGTGCTCATTTATTTGACAAGCATAATTTAGTTTTAATATTTATGATAATACTTGATAGCATACAGCTAAATGGGCTCTGTGATCATTTGAAAAAATTAATGAAATCAATGCAGTAAGCCATATCATTATAGCCCTGTGTAATGCCTTCCGGGGGGGGCAAATTCTGAAAGACAGCCCACCCCCAGTCAATTGTAAGTGTGATTTTATGAAGGTTCTCAGTGGAGGGAGGAGATACTTTTCTCCATCAAGATTAATAACACATAACTTTAAAAAATATGTAGGAAAGAAAAGAAAAAAAAGACAATTTCTGGAGTTTGGAATAACTTATTTATTTCCATCTTCAGTTCATTCAGAATAGTCTCCAGGGAGATCAAATGGACTTCATGATTTCTCTTGTAAAAACAAGAACATGTTAGAAACATATTAGTTGACAAATATATTCTAGCTATCTTTTTTTTAAAAAAATGTATTTTATTACGTTTCTCAATAAAAAGAAAATAATGGAAAAGAGAATAATGAAATACTGTAATATATAACTGTTTAGCTGTGAGCAGTCTCATAACTGCATCTAATGGCAGGAAAAAATGCAATTTATCACATTATTCAGCCTGTGTGTGTATAATAAAAATGGCTTATGGTTTCTGTTGGGGTTCCATTTGTAACTGGCTTATAAAGTAATAAAAAGATGATTAATAGAAGAGCCAGAACTGAAGAGCTTGGGTTACAAACAGATGGTTGTATCAAATTTATACAGCAAAATTAATTCCAAATGTTAGTCCTGCATTCCATAAACAAGATGCTGGTCTGGTCCCTTCATTTATGAACCAGTACAACTAAAATTTAGTCTGTGCCCTCTAAACAAGCTAACCTGGTGAGGCTTTGCTAAATAGGTGAAAAACAAAATAGTGTTCATAGTTTATCTATTTGTTTGGATGGTATTGGTTTTGTTGATTTAGGTACTCCTACATAGAGGACCAATAAAAAAAACTAAAAGAATTTTCCTCAGGTACAACTTAAGCTCTATTGATTTCAGTCATCTATTTTGCTTGGCTGAATCTAGAACCAACTATTTTTCAGACAAAAATTGTCCTGGTGGTGTGGGGCTATTCAAGAATTTATATTCCAAGTGACACATTCTCTAGGGTCTCAAGTAACTAAAAGTTCAATATGTAGTTCTGACCTCATTCTGCTGTAAATCATTGTTATGGACATCTATTTTAGAGGAAGGAAGGAAGGAAGGAAGGAAGGAAGGAAGGAAGGAAGGAAGGAAGGAAGGAAGGAAGGAAGGAAGGAAGGAAGGAAGGAAGGCTTTAAAAATAGCTAAATCAAACCTGTGGTATGTGTCATGTCCTGACCCTGCTGAAGCATTCAGCAGGCTCAGATATGTTGCAAAGGGTCCCGGGCAGACCAAAAGCTGTCTGGGACCAGACTGGCTGTCTCCAGCCTTGCGTGCATGTGCAAGGTGGGAAACAGCCTCTGCAATCATTGGTTGACGTTGTCCAGGGATAGGACACTATAAAAGGCCTGCAAGCCGTTTTTGCAGTTGTTGGTTGTGGATGAGAACAATAAAGAAGGCTTGTTGTTACACGATGCATCTCCTCTTAATACCTCCAACCCACAAACATAACAGTGACGACAAGGATGGGATCACTGTAAGCCACATTTAACAACGAAGAAGAGAGGACTTACCAAGAAGTCCGGGAAGTTGGCTTCCGGTGGCTCCGCCGGCGTCGCTAGAGTCTCCTCTGTGAGGCTCCGTTCCCTGGGTTTGTAAAGCCACAAAAAACAGCGCACATCAGCTGTTTTTTTGCGGTGAAAAATCCCCTCTTCGGGCAAAGAAGAGGTGTAGAGCATCAGGAGCAGGGTTGAGCTCCTCTTAAATCCCTGGAAAAAGTTTTCAGGGATCAAGAGCGATAGCTCCCTAAGCTCCTGAAGACGCTCCTGCCCAGAGACGCTTCTGTCATCAGACAGAGAAAGACGCTGCGACCGCTTCTGCTTATAAAAATAGAACACAAGAGAGACTGTAAACAGACTGAGTGAATACAGGAGTTCTTATTGGATTGCAAGTATTTTTTTTATTGTTTTTCTGGCTATATATTTCTAACTTCTACAATCAACATAATGCTTTCAAAATGGCGTATAGCTTTCACTGCTTTCACTGTTAAAGGAAAGTGTTTGAAAGTGAAAGTGAATTCTCCATTTTTTTTTCTCTCTCCTTGTTCTCGTAAGCGAAGCTAGAGAGACGGCTGTAGGAATTGGATTAAGGCCAGAGTGATTGTTTTAAATTTAAAATGGAGTGGAATTTACATTCAAATATTAAACCTATTTTGGATCGTATTGATGAATTTCAAGAAGAAAGGCGAGCAATAGTGAAAGAGATTAAAGCAATACTGAAAGAGACTATTACAGAAATATTAACCAGATTCTTTCTTCCAAATGAAACTGATTTACAACCGACTGCTGAACATTTTATAATACAATCTAAACAAGAAGAAGAACAAGAACAAGAAGAAGACAGTACTGAGAATAAAGAGAATAAAGGGAAATGGATCTTGCTTGATAAACAGTTCATCTATGGAGTGGAGGAAGAGGATTTGTTTCAAGAAAGGAGGGGATGGCTATTCCTTTTAGATAAGCAGCAAGAAGAGGATTTAATTGACAAAAAAGAGACATTGATTCAGTTTAAGAAGCAACTTACGTATGGGGCTGAGGATCAGGAAAAGCAAAGACAGAGATTTGAATTGTTACCTCAACAAAAGTTTATGGCTAAGAGTAACAGAGGACTAATGCAAAGGTTAAGACGGTTTATTTGGACTCAAATGATATTGCAAGTAAAGAAGAGAGACTTATTATTTGGAAGGGAGGCTTCGTTATGGAGGTTTACCTGGTTGAAGAAAAAACCTAGAATTCGATTGAAGGAGTGAAATTTAAAATTGTATGCAAGGAATTATGGGTAATTCAAAATTATGGACTGATTTAAGGACTAAGATTATGAGTAAGATGTAAGAGAAGATGATTAATGGAAGATATAATTAAATTGATGAAGAATGTATTTGCTCTGAAATGATCTAGGTTTGACATTAGATTGATTGATTGATGGGATAGATAAGCATTATGTGATTTGATAAGGTTGAAGGAATGTAAGTTAGAAATGGAATAAATAGATTGTATTTGTTATGGAGGTTTATCTGACAGATGAGAAAGCCCAGAAGTCGATTGAAGAAGTGAAATTTAAAATTAAATGTAAGGAATTAAGGCTAATCTAAGATTATGGGCTGAATTAAAGACCAATTTTATAAGTAAGATGTAAGAGAGGATGTTTAATGGAAGATATATTAAATTGATTAAGAACATATTTTTTTTAATTGAGGGGTTTATTGATATTATTTGCTTATTTTTCTAAAAAGATGATTTTTTTTATTTGATGTTCAATGGTTTGAAAGAGGTTGATTACTGGTAGATATATATAAAACTTGATTGTTTGGGTGATTTTATATAACCTCTCAATGGATTGAAGTTTGAGGGATTAGATATGTATTAGAATTGATAAGGTTGAATAAATGTTAAGTAGAGATTGTATTTAGTATAAAGTTTAAAATTCTTGTTAGGATTATATAATAATTTTGTTTGAAGTAGGGGGTTTTCTTTTGTTTTACCCTGTACTCACTCTGGGAAGTCAGGGGGGGTAGGGAG
Organism: Bothrops alternatus; assembly: GCA_034064705.1. Lineage (NCBI taxonomy): Eukaryota > Metazoa > Chordata > Lepidosauria > Squamata > Viperidae > Bothrops > Bothrops alternatus. Next base: position 4,204,299 of record JARGCV010000230.1, on the reverse strand, counting down.
GGTTTATAATTTTATATACTATGTTTTCTCAACTGCAATGGGGTTGATGCAAGGATATACAATTATTGTTATTAAGGGGTTGCTCGGGTGGCCTCTGGGCACCACATCTGATGGAAAGGGGAAGGAGGAGTGAAGGCTGATGTAAGTAGAAAGTTGAAAGAAGGGAGAAGAGTAGGGATAGTTGGGTGGAGTAGAAGGAGGGAGAAAGAGAAGGAGGGAGGAGAGTAGGTAGATAGTTGGTAAGTGAGGGGGGAAGGTTAGGGTTAGGGGGATGTGGTGGTGGGGGTACCGGGCAGTAATGTTAATTGTTTGGTAAATGTGGTCTATGATTATTTTCAGTTGAGTTATTATTATTAAATGTATTGAAATATCTACTAATGTTTTGTTAATGGATGATTTTGAAATATGTATTTATGTGGTGATTATGTTTATTGTTTATTTTAACACTATGATTTGATTTGAGCATTTTTCTTTTTCTGTTAAAAATTAAAAAACCAATTAAAAAATTTAAAAAAAAAAAAGAAGTCCGGGAAGTTTGGCATCCAGCATGGTGACTCTGCCTGCCAGTACAGCATTGCTGGAGGTGAGCTCGGCCAAGGGACCCCTTCCCCAGATAACAGTCTTGCAGCGAAGGCATTAACAAGGGTTACAGAAGATGTCTAAGATTGGCTGCTTGTCAGAGTTTGAGATTGCACACCCGGAGTGCTGGAATTCGTACGTGGCACAGGTGGAAAACTATTTCAGGGTCAATCAGATAAGGGAAGATGGCCTTAAAGCAGCTACCCTGCTGTGTGTCTGCAGACAGGAAACGTTTGACATAGCAGAGAATCTGGTGGCCCCGGCACTTTTGGAGTCAGTGACTTATGCAGACTTGAAGAAAATGCTGAAAGAACATTTCCAACCCAAACTTTCTGTGATTGCTTGGCAACACATGTTCGAGCAGAGGGACCAGAGGCCTGGTGAGTCTGCTGTGGACTTTATTGCTGCCTTAAGACAAGCAGCGTGGCCTTGTGAATTCAAGGACATGAAGAGAGGGTGCGGGATCATTTTGTTTGTGGGCCTAAGGAGTCATGAGCTGCAGCAGAAGATCTTTGCCAAGGAAGATGTTTCGTTCCAAGATGCCTTGAGAGAGGTTGCAGCTGAAGAAGCAGCGGGCAGCGCTGTGAACGTTCTGCGGCTCGCCAGAATCCCTCCAGCCACCATGACCGTCCATCAAGAGTTTGCTCAAGAAGATCCAGAACAGGATCCTGAAGAGGAGGTGGACAGGCTGCACCAGCCAGCAGAGAGAAGGCCAAAGGAGTGTCCAGACAGGGCCCCAGCATCTCCTCAGTGTTTCGGGTGCTGAGAACATCGAAAGCAAGCTGACTGCAGATTCCGCTCCACCATTTGCCAGACATGTGGTAGGCAAGGCCACATTGCCTCCATCTGTTTGGATCATCAGAAGGTTCAACCTCGGGAAGAATTGCTTCAGAAATGTACCAGGGTCCCCAGCCAACACAGGGTGGGTTTCCACATGTCGCGCAGGAGCATTTTGAAGACAGGGACACACAAGCCCCTTAAGGAAAAGCTTCGCATTGACATGAAGCTGCAAGGGGTTCCCTTGTCAATTAAGTTGGACACAGGGTCCGCTCTGTCAATAATTTCACATGACACCTTCAAAAGGATTTGTGGCAGTAGTGGCCTTCGAGTCAAACTTAGGCCATCAAACTTAATTCTCACTGACTTCCAGAATTCCAGAGTCAGCGTGAAGGGGGAGGCTGTGCTCAAAGTGCAGTGTAAGGCTTTTGAAGGCCTACTAGATGTGGTGGTAGTTGGAGGTGATCGCATGAGTCTCATTGGACTCAATTGGTTCAAGGCCCTTGGGATCCAAGTAACTGGGCTTCACAGCCTGAAACATTACGCCTTGCAGAAGTCTGCAAGGAGTTTGCTGATGTGTTTAGCACAGAGCTTGGTTCATACAAGGGGCGTCCCATTGCCCTATACTTAGACCCAGCTATCACATCTATTAGGATTAAGCCTAGAAGGATTCCTTTTGCTCTCAAAAGCAAAACTGATGCAGAGCTGGATAAGCTGCTCCATCAGGGCATCTTAGAACCTGTGGACTCTAGTCCATGGAAAAACCCCATTGTAATGCCTCTAAAGGCTAATGGAGAAGTCCGAATTTGCGTGGACTATAAATGTACATTGAAAAAAGTGCTGCAACAGCATGCATATCCAGTGCCTGTGGTAAGCCACATTCTGGCCTCCCTCAAGGGGGGGCGAATTTTTGCAAAGCTTGATTTGGCACAGGCCTACCAACAGTTACCTGTTGATGAGGCAACAGCTGAGGCTGAAACAATCATAACGCACAGGGGAGCCTTTAATGTCAAGACTGCAGTTTGGGGTTAATGTAGCCCCTGGCATCTTCCAAAGTGTAATGGAACGCACACTCCGTGGTATTCCTGGGGTCTGTCCCTACTTCGATGATGTCCTCATTGCTGGGGAGTCATCTCTAAACTTAGCTGAAAGATTAAGGGCTGTTTTGCTTTGTTTCCGCCAAGTGGGTCTGAAACTGAAGCAAGATAAATGCAAAATTGGAGTCATTTCCACTGAATTCTTAGGCTTCAGAATTGATGCTCAAGGCATCCATCCTGCTGAATCCAAGCTTCAAGCAATTCAGCAGGCCCCAAGTCCCAAGTCCAAAAGCAAGCTTCAGGCTTTCCTGGGGCTCTTAAATTTCTATCACACATTCCTTCCCCACAAGGCTGCAGTTGTTGAGCCGTTACACTGGCTCTTAGATAAACAGGCTCCATGGCAGTGGACTAAGGTCCATGAAAGGAGTTTCAATGAGGTTAAGGCCTTGCTCTCTTCAAATCCGGTCTTAGCGCATTTCAATGAGCAATTGCCAGTGTGCATCGCATGTGATGCATCCCCTTATGGGATGGGAGCAGTACTCAGTCACCTGAAGGCTGATGGGACACAAGTCCCTGTGGCCTATTACTCAAGGACTCTGTTGTCTGCAGAGCGTAATTACCCTCAGATTGACAGAAAAACCTTGGCCATAGTGGCTGGCATAAAGAAATTTCATGATTTCTTATATGGCCGTCACTTCACGGTCTATACAGACCATAAGCCTCTGCTGGGGTTGTTTACTACAAACAAGCAAACCCCTCATATAATATCTCCCAGAATGCTGAGATGATCAATTTTCCTGTCAGCATATTTTTTTTTATTAATTTATTTATTAATTTAATTTCTATGCCGCCCTATTCCGCAGAACTCAGGGCGGCTCACACTGATTCACAAACCTGGAAAAGAAATGGGCCATGCAGCAGATTACCTATAACACAGATAGAGGCAGATCCTGCTCCTGCTATTAACATTCTCTCCATTCAGGAGTTGCCTGAATCTCCCCTCAATGCTAGCGACATGGCTGCAGAAACTGCCACTGATCACACACTTACACACGTGCTGACATGGGTGTTGTCAGGATGGACTGACACGTGTCCGGATACTGAGTTTCAAAGTTTCTGGCAGAGGAATCACGAGCTTTCCACATTCAAAGGGTGCCTGTTATGGGGTAGTAGGGTAGTCATCCCAGCCTCATAGGGTCTAGAATCTTGATCTCTCTGCATGAGGGACATCCGGGTATAGTCCGGATGAAAGCGCTTGCCCAGATGCACGGGTGCCAAATGTGCCAACAGTCAAGGCCTGAAATGCCTTAGGTCCCTGTACACAGGTGGGAGGAGGCACAAGCACCTTGGTCAAGGGTACATATAGATTATGCTGCACCCTTTCAGGGGCAATTCTTCCTTGTCCTCATTGACAGCCATTCCAAGTGGCTAGAGGTTGTACCTGTTTCCTCCACTACTATTGCTAAGACCATCCAGGTGTTGAGAGGAATCTTCACTTCTCATGGACTTCCAGATGTCCTGGTCTCAGATAACGGCCCCCAATTTACCTCTTTTGAGTTCCAGGCTTTTTTTCAGGCCAACTTGATCCGGCACACGACTTCTGCTCCCTTCCACCCATCTTCCAACGGCCAGGCAGAGATGATGGTGCGCACTACCAAAGATGCTCTCAAAAGATGTATGGCAGCTGGCATCACAGGTTAGCTGATTTCCTTCTTGCACATTGCACCACACCTTGCACAGCCACAGCGAAGAGCCCAGCAGAACTCCTCTGGGGTCGCCGCCTCATCACAAAACTGGACAGGTTGCACCCAGACCGGGTGGCTTCACAGGTGTCACAGCAGCCGTGTGCACCTAGGACACTACAGGTGGGTGATCCGATCTGGGCAATGAACTATGGACCGGGACATCTCTGGCTCATAGCAGTGGTCTGCAAGGTCTCTGGGCCACTATCATACGAAGTGGCCTTGGATGATGGGTGCGTCATCCAACAACACATAGACCAACTGCACTGGAGGCTGCCCAGCAACACTTCCGCTCCTGGCTCTGCTCTCAAGGGGGGAGGGAAACCATAATCTTTATTCTGGACCACAGTCTTCCAGCTTCAGTGGGTTTTCACACGCTACCACACATGTTCCCATGGCAGAACGGGGACATTCACAGGATTCAGTTATTGCTCCAGAATGGGGGTCATCCCAGGCTTCAGCAAGTGCTCCAAACAGGGAGTCTCCAGAAAGGGGGTTTGCCATGGAGGCAGCTCCTGACTCTGGCACCTCTGGCACATACACGGGGGCCATGGGTTACTGGGGCACATCAGCCACTCAGGCCACTCCAGCTGCTGGTCTAGGGCTTGAGGGACACTGCTCCCAAGAGGAGTCCATTGTGGATTTGGGAATTCCACCCCACCACTGGACTTGGGGAATTCCACCCCCCCCCAAGGAACCCTGGCTTGGATTCAGAGGATCCAGCCAGTCAGCAGCTGGGTGGGTCATCTGAGTCTTTGGGGCATCAAAGTCCTGGTCTGCCTAGCCTGGCAGGCGAGCTGGCAGGCCAGGCACACTCATCGGCCATCAGAAGGTCACAGCGGGCCAAGGGCCCACCCAAACATCTTGGGGACTATGTGAGGTTTCCGTCAAGTCAAAGGAACCTTACTAGTCCTTAAACAAATGCAGAACAGTCAGTAAAGGGTGTTCTTCCCAGCATATTATTTTGTTGTATTTTTTTTCTGTGAAAAATTATAAATGTAAGAGTGATCTGCCTGTGTGCAGGCCTATTGTGCTTCACAATAACATCCAGTCCATTGAACGCATGTACCTGTGCTGCTACATAGTAAGGTATGAGTGTTTCATCCAGGGGGGAGGGGTGTTATGTCCTGAGTCTGCTGAAGCATTCAGCAGGCTCAGAAATGTTGCAAAGGGTCCTGGGCAGACCAAAAGCTGCCTGAGACCAGATTGGCTGTCTCCAGCCTTGCATGCATGCGCAAGGCAAGAAACAGCCTCTGCAATCATTGGTTGATGTTGTCCAGGGATAGGACACTATAAAAGGCCTGCGAGCCATTTTTGCAGTTGTTGGTTGTGGATGAGAACAATAAAGAAGGCTTGTTGTTATACGATGCATCTCCTCTTAATGCCTCCAACCTGCAAACATAACAGTATGGTAATTTTTTGTCATCCTAAACTGCAAGACAGCAAGGCTGAATCAACAGACAAGAACCAGATAAAGCTGGATCAGAGATATCGGTATAGAAAAATAATAGTTAGGAATGGCAATAAAAGACAATGTCAACCAAGCAAAACAAATCCATTATGTAAAGCCTTTTTGAAACTACCACCAGGTTTCTGGAAATATATTGACCAGTTCACAAGCAAACCCAGGTAACCCATCAGAAGAGGGGCTGCCTAGGCGGAGTGTGACTATCATGTCTCTAAAGTGGGAAGATCCTTGATAGAGGATGTCCACAAGGAGTTGTCTTAGACAATTTATGACAACCAAAAGCTTTCCAGAACAAACAATAATTGCATGTCAGGCAATTATTAGATATAAACATGCAAGAGAAAGAGAGAAGAATGAGCATCTGGAGGTGAGCAAAGATGGGTCAGCATCTTTGTATCTTGTATGTTTGACTATATCCAAAGATTGTGTTCCTATATAATTAACTCGATTATTGATTTTATGAGACCATACACTATCCCCAATCATCATCATCATCATCATCATCATCATCATCATCATCACTTTATTGTCACTTTGAATGTACACCAATTGGCATACATAAAAATTAAATTTTGTTGCATACAGCTCTCAAAGAGTCACCACCTCTGATATAAACTCCTTGTTCGTGGCCAGCTCAAGTTTCAGATCGTCCATTTTAGTCTCTAGGGAGCGAATGATGGCAAACAGGACAGATGGAAATGGAGCTCCATGTGGATTAGCCCTCAAATTAGCTTGTATTCCTGCATGACAACCTTGACTCCTTTCCTTTTTCTGATCCTGTCTCTTCCACCTTTTCCTTAAAGAGGCCTTGCTTCTTTTTGTCCCTGGAGCATGCTGCCACTGCCACTGCCACCACCTCCTCCAAAAGCCTCTCTCTCTTCCTCTGGGCCTGCCGACAGCGTCATCCAGTTCCTTCGCCCCATAAGCCCTGGGACCTCTCTTCCTCTGCCTCCTTTGGAAACAGCCCTGATTTGCAATAGAATCCATCGCTGGGCCAGCAGTCAGATCTTGCTGCTGGCAGAACAATTTCAAACAGCGCCGACTTTTAACAGTCTCACCAACAGTTCTGAAACAGCTAGAAACTCTCTATGCCAGCAAAGATAGTCAGTTGTATGTTACCTTAGTTCCACCACGTTGCTCAAACACATCAAAACCTTCCTGATCATGTGGCCCATATTCCTTAATATCCCTCTCAAAACTTTTCACCTTCAAGAGCCAATACAGCCACAGCCGATCCAGGCGCCGCCATCTTAGAACCAACCAAGTGGGGTGGGTTGTACCATATATTATGATTCAAAAGAAAATGTATGCATTTGTAAAACCAAATCAGCTAAAGACATTGTATAAATCTAGCCCCTAAGGATAAGTGGTTAAGGGTTTTATAGAACACAGCCAACTTTAATAATGTAGGCATGATTAACCAGCTGAGTGAATGAATGGGGACGTACAATGTTTGATTGTATAGTCATGGCCATCATTTGACTTTTTTGACATGGCTCTCATGAACACTTGTGCAAGCCTCAAATCTTCTGAATTACTTAAGGTTATCTCTTAACCATGCATGACAATGTTAGCCGTTAATCACAGCAAGGTTCTTAGCTCAGTGTGCCCTTTGCCAAATAGAATCTGAGCCAGAAAGGTAGATTAATATCTTTTTATTTATGCATAAGTAAGAAGATAGGTCTCCCACAGGTACAAGATGAGAAGATCCTTAGAAAAGAAAGAAATATGTACAGTTCAAATATATTGAGTGTTTTTCAATTGGCCAGCATTATTTGAGCCATCAAGCTTTTAGATCAGGGGTCCCGAGCCCTTGGTCTGGTACCGGTACCGGGCAGTGGCAAAGCCCCATCCATGGGATGCAGGCAGCACACAAAACTACATACTCTCCGGTCCGTGGAAAAACCTTTCTCCACGGAACCAGTCCCTGGTGCCCAAAAGGTTGGGGACCTCTGTTCTAGAGACCATGCCTACTAATCATACATGTCCTGTGTAACAGTTCATAGCATCTCATAATATTGTTAGCACAATATTTGTAGGACTTCTGGTGTGGTTTGTTATTTTTACTAGTAATTTTAATAAAATAACAATAACAGAGTTGGAAGGGACCTTGGAAGTCTTCTAGTCCAACCCCCTGCTCAAGCAAGAGACCTTATATCATTCCAGACAAATGGTTGTTGAATCTCTTCTTAAAAACCTCCAGTGCTGGAGCATTCACAACTTCTGGAGGCAGGTTGATCCACTGATTTTTTTTTCCATTCAAAAGTATTTATTCAACAAACATGTTGTCTGAGTTTATCATTCACTAATACAAATTGAATTCCTAATCCTTTATTCTTTTCTCCAGCCATTGATAAAACAAGTCCTAAGTTTGAAAGTATTCTGTTTCTTCTTTTTCTTTCAACCTCAGAGTAAGTCTGTCCATTTCCGCACAATCTAGTATTTTTTTTTAATTATTTCTTCCTCTGGTAGTATTTCTTCATTTTTTCAATATTGTGCAAATATGATTCTTGCCATGTTATCACGTGTAAAATCAAGTATATACTTTGTTTGTCAAGCTTTTCTGGCATTATACCTAATAAAAAAGTTCAGGTTTAAAATCTACATGTTTTCCCAACATCTTTTCTAGCCAAGTATGTATTTTTGTCCAATATCTCTTTGCTTTAACACATGTCCACCATACATGATAATAGGTACCTGACGTGATTACATTTCCAACATCTATCTGACATATTTTTAAACATTTTAACTTTTTTGCAAGTGCCATATATAAAACATTTTATATAAGTTTTCTTTGTAAGAAGTTGACATTGTCAATTTATAATTTCTTTCCCACAAGTTTTGCCATTTCTCTAAGTCTATATTGTATCCAAAATTCTTTGCCTGTATTATCATTTTTTCTTTTACTTGTTCATTTTCCATTTTCAAATTCAATAAAAAGTTATACATTTTCATAATTAGTTTCTCATCAGAAGTTAATAATATCTGTCAAACAAGGTCTGCTCTTTATAAAATCCATACAATTTAACATCTTTATCATATCTCACTTGCATTTGTAAATATGCCCACTATGATAGATCAATACCCTGATTTTCCATCTCTTGTTTAGATTTTAAATTCCATTCAGAGTTTAGAATATCTTTATATGTCCATATTTTCTTAAGACTAACTAAATTTGGATGTACAAATGCTTCCATTGTTGAAAGCCATCATAGAATTTTCAAATATATTTTACATTTTATTTTTTCCCATGTTAGTAATAATGCATTTCTAATATAATGGTTTTGAACATATTTATGAATTTTATTTTTCCCATACCATAGGAAAGCATGCCAACCGAGTTGTAATCTTGTTAAATGACCAATTGAATATTTAGACGTGTTCTTCATGTTATAATGATTTTTCAAGTTATTAAAGTTCAATTTTCTGATGCAATTCTTGTCTTTAAGCCTGTCTGAACTAGGTCTTATCAAAATTTCACATTCTTGCTTGTTACTTCAAAAAAATTAGAAACATTATCAAAAGTGTTCTATGTTACTGATTCAAAGAAACCCCTTCTCCTGCTTCCATCACTGAAATTGATTTCTAGTATTTGATATTAAGGTTGTGCAAAGTCTTCCAAAGAGGTGCTTCATAAAGCATGTTCTTCAGCCAGCTTGCCTGGCTGAGGAATTCTGGAAGTTGAAGTCCACAAGTCATAAAAGGGCCATGTTTGAAGACCCCTGCTCTAAATCTTCAGGAGTTCTCCAGCTATCCTCCTTAGTCATTTTAAGACTGATCTAACAGCTTCTCACAAGATTTATTTTATTTTGTTTTCCATGTTTGCTGCTCCCTTATTATTGTGAATCTCTCCCAGTTACGTGGGAGACCTAACGGGAATGATATGGAAGAACAAAGTGAAACTATTTTACTCTACTACCCATTTGTAGCTCTCTCTTGCTTTCGGGAGCTAAATTGAGATGGACAAGGGAGAATGCTGCAGATAAGGGTTGAGGCCTTCTCTGACAGAACATAGAATCATAGGGCTGGAAGAGACCCTGGAGATCCTCTAGTCCAGCCCCCTCGACAAATCATTTTCCAATCTTTTCTTGAAGATGTATTTTTGGATCTCTCTTTAATGAACTTCCACTCATTGCCTCTTGTCCTAGCTCAGGTGTATTTGTAGAATAAGTTAGCCCACTCCTCCTTGCAAGGGCCCCTCAGGAAGCAGCTATCATGTCACCCCTAGGCCTCCTCTTCAGTACATTGAACATATCTAGTTCCCTCAACCATTTGTCGAATGGTTTACCCTCCAGACCCTTAGCATCTTTGCTGCCTTTCTCTGCAGTCTATCTAGGACCTCAACATCTTTTTTGTATCATGGTAACCAGAATTGGATGCAATATTCCAAGTGTGATCTCACTAGTGCGGTATAAATCGGTACTATTACTTCTCCTGACCTTGATGCTATCCCTCTGTTGAAGCAGCTAAGGACTGCATTGGCCTTTTTAGCAGTTGTACCACACTGCTGGCTCCTACTTATACAGTGAGCTCCATCTTGTTTTTGTTAGGGTTAAGATGTATCTGGTGGATGCCTGGAATAAGTGCTTTTCATCCTTTGGGGATAGCAAGACTCATTTCACTCCCCCCCATTTCTCTGGTTCCTCCAGATCAGCGGTTCTCAACCTATGGGTCGTGACCCCATTTGGGGTTGAACGACCGTTTCGCGGGGGTCGCCGGATACCCCGGTCTGCCATTTTGTTTTTATTTATTTATTTATTTATTTTTCGTCGCACGTGCCGTGCATGCGCAGTTCAGGCCATCATGTGCGCGCCGCGCATGCGCGGATCGGCCCATCGCGGTCCGCCATTTATTTTATTATTTTTTTTTCATCACGCACGCGCCACGCATGCGTGGTTTGGGCCGTCGCGCGCGTGACGCGCATGCGTGGATCGGGCCGCCGCGGTCCGCCATTTTGTTTTGTTTTTTATTTATTTATTTTTTTGATATGTTTTGTCGTGTACGCGCGCGCGTGCGCAACGGGCCAATCCGCGCATGCGCGGCGCGTGCGCAATGAAAAAAAAATAAAAAAATAAAAAAATTTAAAAAATTTAAAAAACCAAAATGGCGGACCGCGACGGGCCGATCCGCGCATGCGCGGTGCGTGCCTGCGATGGCCCGAACCACGCATGCGTGGCACGTGCGCGACAAAAAAACAAAAAAATTAAAAAAAACAAAAAAACAAAATGGCGGACCGTGGGTCAGGGTTGCAGCGCGCATGGGCGGCGCAAGTGGGGTCTCAACCTGAAAAAGGTTGAGAACCACTGCTCCAGATCATCTTAGATTAGAGCAGAAATGAAAATAGACAACAGGGAGGCTACTTAGTAAGGCATCTTCTAATTTAGAAAGAGAAAGGTAGAAGTGAACCACAATGGCTGTCTGCTGATAGAGCACTAAGTTTAGGCAGAGAGTTTGGGTTGAGGTTTCATTTGCCTGTTTAGCACATTGCAAACAAAAAGAAATCAAGTGCAACAACGCGGATCTTAGAAATCTCTGGGTGATTACATACTAATGAAGGATAATGTATAATACTGATATGTAATTTTGGGAATCATTAATATACATTCACCCAAAATGCCTGGAATTTGGAGCTGAAAAGAAACATTTCAAGGGATCAGTGAAAATATGGGATATTTTATTTTTAAATACTTTTAAGATGGTAAGCCTTGAAATACTAAACTGATACTCAATAAGCATGGATTTGGGATTCTAACAGCAAAAGATGTTTTGTATTAATGTAGCACCTATGTCAGTGATGGCAAACCTTTTAGAGACCGAGTGCCCAAAAACTGGCCCCATCTCTGCTCCACCCCCCTGCCCTGCCCCTGCTCTGCCCCCCCATCCCCTGCCCTGCTTGCCCACAGGACCACTCACTGCCTCCAAGGCCTGCCACAGATTGCCCAGGCAGCCCAGCACTGCTATGGCGGCCACACCTTTTGTCCGCGCCCTGCAGCATCAATTGCATGATGGGGTGTGAGGGCAGAGTCTTGTCTACGCTGCCTGGCTGCCATGTCCTTGACTGCACTGCTCTGTGTGGGCTATGCTCAGGGCGACTCTCCTTCAGGGGGGCTGCTGCAGAGGAGGGGGTCACGGGTGGAGGCAAGGCTGGGGCAACGGCATGTGTGCCTACAGAGAGGGCTCCGAGTGCCGCCTCTGGCACCCATGCCATAGGTTCGCCACCACTGACCTATGTTATCAAATAAAGTTGATGAACAGGAAATTTCTCTCCCACAGTCCTAAAAAGTCCTCACCATCTGGCTAGGGTCTCCTGGGGTTAATGTATTTGTAGAACGTCTGGTGTGGTTTGTTATTTTTAATAGTAATTTTAATAGAATAATAGCAGAGTTGGAATAGACTTTGGAAGTCTTCTAGTCCAACCCCCTGCTCAAAGCAAGAGATCTTATATCACTCCAGACAAATAGTTGTTGAGTTATTAAAAATCTCCAGTGTTGGAGCACCCACAACCTTTGGAGACAACTCGTTTCACTGATCAATTGTTCTCACTGTTATATCTTTGGTTCTTTAGGCATTGAATGAGGCAGAGTGCTGAAACAGCAACAAGTTTATTAACTCAGAACAGAAGCAGTCCTAAAGGCTGCTGCACAACTATTTATACAGTTGCCTCTAAGTGGCAACCAATAGGTTTAAAGTAACAATTTCCTGCCCCAAACCTCATTATCAGCTTGGAGACAGCCAGTCTGGCTTTCAGTAACAGCAACTGTTAAACAATACAGCAATGTAGGTCAGACATTAAGCAAGTGATTTAAAACAGTTGTGGCCAATACATTATACTCACTGTAAAGAAATTTCCCCTTATTTTTAGGTTGGTTCTCTCCTTGATTAGTTTCCATCCATTGCTTCTTGTCCTGCCTTCAAGTGTTTTGGAAAATAGGTTGACCCCCTCGTTTCTATGGCAGCCCCTTAGAGATTGGAAGACTGCTATCATGTTACCCCTAGTACTTCTTTTCATTAAACTAGGCATACTTAATTCCTGCAAAGATTCTTCGTATGTTTTACCTTCCAGTGTCATAATCATCTTTGTTGGTCTTCTCTGCACTCTCTTTAATTTTATTAAATATTACTATGAAAAAGGTACAAACTAATACAAAAAAGAGAAAAAAAGAGAAAAAAATCTAAAGTTCAGAAAGGAGAAAAACAGAAAGAAAACAAGAAAGGGAAGAAAATAATCTAGGTCAACAACAACAAAAAAAGAAACATAAAAAGAATATGGCTGCCCAAACATTTTGGTTTTCATGCTGAGGAACAGTAAGTGGACAGTAGAAAATGTAAAACTAAAAGTCAATATAATGATACATTTGTAGTCTTTATGTAAAGGATGAACAAATGTTCAAATATGTCTCTGTTGATGAATTGATGAAAGAACACGCTTTATAAGAATTGCCTTCATTGTGCAAGTTAGTAGATAACGTAATATGGATTCACAGGAAGGATTCTTAAAAATAATAGTACTCTAGTTTCTTTTTTGTTTTACACATCTATTCACCAGTATCAAATATATAAATAATGGGATAATATTTCTTCCATCTCTTTTTTGACATTTGATTAAGGTCCAATCTTTCTTATAATCTGTATGAACAGATTATGAAGATAAAATCCCTCTGGAAAACCAAAATCAATACTCAGCTGCAGAACTGATCTAGGAGGATGACATATAATTTAATACACTTGAAATGCTTAAATTTTGCCAGTCTGGACATTTTGCTGGTCTCCGGTAGACCCCGATTGAAGCCAATACTTCTAAAAGAGAGAGGCATTCTTGCTTTCATCTTTCTCCTCTTTTCAACATGCACAATCAAATTAGCTGATGCAGATTTTTAACCTTGATGGACAGCAAAGCAAAGCCTGCATAATGGGTTTTGGGATTAAGAGGACAATAAAATGGAAGTAGACCACTGTTAGATAATGTTTGCATACTGAAGGGAGATTCCAATGTATAACATCTCCAAGTAGGACTGGAAGATTCATGATTGAAATTTGTCAGGTATTCTGAATGGAACAAAATTTACTTCTAACAAGACATTCTTATATTTTTATCCATATATTTGAAATGGAGTAATAAAGATAGTTTGAGCCTGAGAAGTGGATCCATTACATCAATAATTAAAAACTTCATAAAACTGAAAGTTTGTTTGTTTGTTTGTTTTTCATGTTCTAGATTCCCCCCCCCCATCTATATATATTGCAAAAGTGGACCATGACAGGATAATAAAGAGATACAGAAAACCATAATTCTTTACTGTCATCTAAGTCGACTTATGGATTTTTGCAACAGATACATGGAGACCTACATTAATCAAGCAAGAAGTTATAAATGCTCATGTAGAGCCAGTTTGGTGCTGACGTTAAGACACCAACCTTCTTGAAAAAATGGATAATTTATTCTGGTCTATGACCATAATAAGGATTTGATTGATTGATTAATAATAATAGTAATAATAATAATAATAATGATAATAATAATAGTAATAGTAATAATAATAATAAAAAGTTGGAAGGGATCTTGGAGGTCATCTAGTCCAACCCCCTGCTCAGGCAGGAAACTATACCATTTTGGACAAATGGCTGTCCAGTCTCTTCTTAAAAACTTCATTCACCGCTTATGGAGGCAGGTTGTTCCACTGGTTAATTGTTCTAATTGTCAGGAAGTTTCTCCTTAGTTCTAGGTTGCTTCTCTCCTTGATTAGTTTCCATCCGTTGCTTCTTGTCCTGCCTTCAGGCACTTTGGAAAATAGCTTGACTCCCTCTTCTTTGTGGCAGCCCCTGAGATATTGGAACACTGCTATCATGTCACCCCTCATCCTTCTCTTCATTAAACTAGACATACCCAACTCCAGCAGCCGTTCCTTATATGTTTTAGCCTCCAGTCCCCTAATCATCTTTGTTGCTCTTCTCTGTACTCTTTCTAGAGTCTCAACATCTTTTTTTACATCGCGGTGACCAAAACTGAATGCAGTATTCCAAGTGTGGCCTTACCAAAGCATTGTAAAGTGGTATTAACACTTCACATGATCTTGATTCTATCCCTCTGTTAATGCAGCCTAGCACTGTGTTGGCCTTTTTGGCAGCTGCAGCACACTGTTGGCTCATATTTAAGTGATTGTCCATTAGGACTCCGAGGTCCCTCTTACAGTTGAGCAAGGTACCCCCTATACCAGTGATGGCAAACTGCAAACCCAAACTGCAACCCAAAACCCACTTATGCATCATCGAGTGCTGGGTGGGTGTGGCCCATTGGCTGGGTGTGGCCAATTGGGTGGGCATGGCTGTGGTGGTAATTGCAGACTGTGTGGGACTAAAAAGTTCAATCAATCAATTCCAACTCTGCAAGATCTTTTTCTTTCCACAAGAAGTTGAAATTGAGTGATTGAACTTTTTTTTTTTTGCACATGGCAGAGGCCTAAAGCAAAAAGGTTTTATAAAACCCAGCTGAAGCCTAGGACTGGGGTGACGGCGTGTGTGCCCACAGAGAGGGCTGAGTGCCGCCTCTGGCACCCGTGCCATAGGTTCACCACCACTGCCCTATACTATACCTGTGCATTTGTTTTTTCTTGCCTAAATGTAGAACCTTGCTTTTTTCACCATTGAATTTCATTTTGTTAGATAGTCCCCAGTGTTCAAGTCTGTCCAGATCCTTCTGTATCTTAAGCCTGTCTTCTGGAGTGTTGGCTATTCCTGTCAGCTTGGTGTCGTCTGCAAATTTGATGAGTTCCCCATCTATCCCCTCGTCCAAATCATTGATGAAGATGTTGTAGAGCACTGGGCCCAGAACAGAGCCTTGGTGCACCCCACTACACACTTCCCTCCATGTAGATGCAGTTCCATTGAGGACCACACTCTGAGTACGGCTGGTCAGCCAGCTACGGATCCATCGGGTGATGATGCTGTCTACCCCACATATTTCTATCTTGTCAAGTAGTAGGTTGTGATCTACTTTATCAAATGCCTTACTGAAGTTCATGTAAATTATATCCCCAGCATTCCCCTGATCCACTAATTTTGTCACTTGGTCAAAGAATGCAATAAGATTTGTCTGGCATGATCTGTTTTTGACAAACCCATGTTGGCTTTTAATAATGACTTTGTTTGCCTCTAGGTATTCACTGATTCGTTGTTTGATTATCTTTTCCAGAATCTTCCCAGGTATTGAGGTCAGGCTGATAGGTCTGTAATTTCCTGGGTCCATTTTTTTTCCTTTTTTTAAAAAATATATTTTATTAATTTTATAATTTTAACAATAAATACATAATTAGATAAACAAAAAGAGTTTTCTATTGGCCTCTCTAACAACCAACATCTACTCTTACCTATAGGTGCAGCTCGGACATCGCCCCCCCACCACATCCACCCTCTCTCTTCCTCCCTATCTTCTATCCTACTTCCCTCTTCTCCACCTCTCCTTCCCTCTCTCTCCACTTCCTCTTCTCCTCCAACCTTCCTACTTCCTTCTCCCCTCTTACACTCCTCCCCCTTCAGATGTAGTGCAGGGGCGGTGTCCGAGCAACACGCCTAATATTACAAATATACAAAACCATCTAGTCCCCCCCAACCTCCCCCCCCACCTTCCCGGAGTGAAAACAGGGTAGTTTTTAAAAAAAAAATAATCCTAATACAAATTTAACTATATGCTAAATACAATTTCTTGGATTGATATTTACCTTGAATATACACAATCCATTTTTTCCATTCCAACATATATTTTTCATTTGAATAGTCTTTCAAATATGCAGATACTTTGGCCATCTCCGCCAAATTTATAACTTTCAGAGTCCATTCTGCAGTAGATGGTAATTCTGCCTTCTTCCAATATTGAGCCACCAACAGTCTCGCTGCGGTAATCAAATTCAAAATCAAGTTTGTCTCAATAGTAGTACAGTCTTTTATAATACCTAATAAAAACAACTGTGGTAAAAATTCTATACGTTTTTTCAAAATATTTTGAAGTATCCACCAAATTTTTATCCAAAAAGCTTTGATTTTTTTACAAGTCCACCATACATGAAAATAAGGTACAAATAGAATTGGAAAAATAGAAGAAACTACAATTGTCTTTGCTGGGAAAGATAGCTGCAGTTAAAATGAATGTATTACCCAAATTTTTATTTCTTTTTCAAATGATACCTATACTTAAAAAGGATGCGAATTTGGAGGAGTGGCAGAAGGGCATTAATAGATTTATTTGGAATGGGAAGAAACCGATGGTTAAATTAAAAATAATCCAGGACACAAGGGAAAGAGGTGGTTTGAAAATGCCTAACTTGAAGTTATATTATGATGCAGCTGTTCTAGTAGCAATAAGTGATTGGGTTAATTTAACTAATGACAGAGTATTGAATATTGAAGGGTATGGTTTATTATATGGTTGGCATGCTTATTTAATTTATGATAAAAAGGTGGACAGGAGTTTCAAAGAGCACCTACTGAGAAATGCTCTCCTGTGTGTCTGGAAAAAATACCAGTATAAATTAAATGATAAGATTCCTGTATAAACAGTTCCCAGATACGCAATAGAGAATATAAATAGAGAACAATCATATGATGTGGTGCCATACGAGAAACTCCTGTTTAAAGAAGGGAATGTCTTACAATTGAAGTCTCTGAATATGTTAAGGGAGGAAGGAATAATTTTTACTTGGTTTCAATATTTACAACTTCAGACTAGATGGAAAAAAGATCAGAAGACTGGTTTATTTCAAATGATGAAAATTTAATTAAACAAACCAGAGATCAAAGGTCAATGCATATTAAAAGATTGTATAATGTATTGATAGAAATTGACTCGGAAACTGAATTAGTTAAGGATTGTATGATAAACTGGGCTCAAAATTTTGGACAACCAATAATGATGGAAACTTGGGAGAGAATTTGGGTGAAAAATGTTAAATTTACACAAGTGCAACATTTAAGAGAAAACTTTTATAAAATGTTTTATAGATGGCATTTGGATCCGAAAAAACTATCATGTATGTACCCTAATTTACAATCTAAATGTTGGAGATGTGATTGTATGGATACTCCACAAAACTTCATAATTATTTTTATATAACTTTCCATTAGAGGCTTCAATATCAATTCTATTAATTTGGTTCTTATATGATTTTTAACATAGATAACAATTCCATTCTTCTTCTCAGCGGCTGCTGAAACATAGTGCATACCTAATTTATTATTTATCAAATATTTCTGGTCAGTAGTTCTAATATGTGTTTCTTGCAAACAAGTTACATCATTCTTACATTGGTTCAGATAATGAAATATCTTCTTTCTCTTCTGTGGGGAATTTAAACCATTGACATTCCATGTCAAAAATTTATTTGACATGACCAATTCCAGAAAGCCTTTGCAAGACCAATTCAAAATTTCCATCATTTTTTTTCTTTGGTCGAGCTCCCATGGCTTCCACACTTGTAGATACAGCTTCATGAATTGTGGTCAGATCTTGTTGTTCCATTTTTTTTTTTTGTTCTTTACGTTTGGTGGTTGCCCTGGTTGCCCGAGTTTGCCTTTGATCTCTGGGCATCTCTTCTTCTAAAGGCTGAAATATGTCAAGGCTCCGCTCAGGCAAATCCAATAAGACTCGTTTATCAGATCCTGTTGCTCCCAGAGGTTGTGAATCTTCAGATTGTAATTGTTCTTTTTGCTCTTTGTTTACTTCTTTGAGTGGTTCAGAACTTTTTGGTGCTGGAGATGGGGGTTTACCAGCCTTCATCACATTCACAAAAAAATCTTTTGCTTTCAAAATAGAATTCAAGCGATATCTTTCACCCTGGTAAGATAATGATAGTCCAGCTGGGGCCTCCCACCTATATTGTAAACCATGTTTTTAAGCTCTTCCACCACAAATGCATAATCTTTTCTTGCTCTTAACATCTTCGGAGGGATCTCCTTCAATATCACAACCTCTTGACCTGCCACAATTAATTTCTTATTAAACGATATTGTAATCACATGATTTCTAAATCTCCTTGTAACAAAATAAATCAGAATATCTCTAGGTAAGTTTCTTTGTCTTGCAATCCATGAATTGACTCGATAGATCCTATCTATCTGCCAAGACACATCTTGAGCCCCCTCATTTATAAATTCTGCGAGAGTTTGTCCAAAAATCCTTCTCAAATCCTCCTGATTCTGGTTTGCTTCTTTCAACCCTCTTATTCTAACAGTCCACATTATCTGGTTGTATTGTGCTATAACAGCTTGATCATCCACAGCATTTTTAATTTCTTGGATCTTTTTTTCAAATTGATGATCCGCCTCTTCCACTTTCTCTTCCACTCTCAGACCCCCCCTAAAAGCTTCCACAATATCTTCTCTTATCACTACATTATGAGTCTCAATTATTTCTTTAATTTTCCCCAATTCCCCAGTTACTCCTTTGATTTATTCCTCTAGTTCCTCCCCAAATTTCTCAAAATTCCTCTCCATATTTTTTTCCATACTTCTCTCTATATTATCAGTCAGTGTTAATAATGCAGCCTGTAAATCTTTCATAGTCAACATTTCGGAAGGGGCTTGAATAGGCGAAGGGGCTTGAGGCTGTGTAGAGATTAAAGAAGCCGGGGGAACAGCAAAACTACTTGTTTGTGATTTAGAAGGCTGAGCTGGTGAGGATACTGCAACCTTCGCAGATGTTGTTTTAATTTGTCTGGCAGCCATTCTATAATCAGTCTCTTTTTGTCAAAACACTCAAAAAAACTGCTTCTTAATGAAAAATTTTCTTACAAATATATTGCAGGATTTTCTTTTTATTTTATCTTCTTTCAAATCCAAGATTTTGGTTAAAATTTATAAAACTATATAAAACTGCGGAAGATAAGTATCTGAGAGCAAACTGTACGCAGGCAGAGTGAATACATATTGCAAATAATTCTTCACATTTAAATTCAGACTACAATTATTTTTACAATCAACATAATGGCTTTAAGATGGCGACCGCTTTCGATAGAAAAATTAAAGTAGTAAAAGTAACTTTCTACAATAAAGGCATAGTGTTCATTTAAGCTTAAAGCTCAAAATTCTATAAACTTTTACTAAAATCTTGGATTTGAAAGAAGAAAGGAAAAAATCTTGTGATATATTTGTAAGAGAATTCTTCATTAAAAGCAGCTTTTTGAGACTTTTTATAAAAAAGCGGACTGATTGGCTGCCCGACAAACCAAAATAACAGCTGCGAAGGGTGCAGTATCTTCACCGGCTCAGCCCTCTAAGGTACAAACATCTAGTTTTTCTGCTCCCCCGGCTTCTTTAACTTCTACACAGCCTCAAGTTTCTTTGTCTATTCAACCTCCTTCAGAAATGTTGACTATGAAAGATCTACAGGCTGCATTATTAACACTGACAGATAATATTGAGAGAAGTATGGAGAAAAATATGGAAAGGAATTTTGAGAAATTTGGGGATGAATTGGAGAAAAAGATTGTAACTCACACTGAGGAACAAATTAAATATAGGTGGGAGGCCCCAGCTGGATTGTCATTACTTTACCAGGGTGTAAGATACCATCTGAATTCTATTTGGAAAGCAAAAGATTTCTTTGTGAATGTGTTGAAGGCTGGTGAACCCCCATCTCCAACATCGAAAACTACTGAACCACATACAGAAGTAATTAAAGAGCAAAAAGGACACCTACAATTTGAAGATTCACAACCTCAAGCTGCAACAGGAGTTGATAAAGGAGATTTATTGGATTTGGCTGAACGGAGCCTTGATATATTTCAGCCCCTTCAAGTAGAGATGCCTAGAGATCAAAGGCAAACTCGGGTAACTACCAAACGTAAGGAACAACAAAAAAAGGAACAAGACCGGTCCACAATTCAAGAAGTACTACCTACAAGTGTGGAAGCCATGGGAGCTCGACCAAAGATGAAATTTGATGAAAATTTTGAATTGGTCTTGCAAAGGCTTTCTGGAGTTGGTCATGTCAAATAAATTTTTGACATGGAATGTTAATGGTTTAAATTCTCCACAGAAGAGGAAGAAGATATTTCACTATTTGAATCAATGTAAAAATGATGTAACTTGTTTGCAAGAAACACATATTAGAATTAATGATCAGAAATATTTGATAAATAATAGATTAGGCACACATTTTGTTGCAGCGGCTGCTGAGAAGAAGAATGGAATTGTTATTTATGTTAAAAATCATATAAGATCTAAATTAATAGAATCAGACATACAAGGTAGATATTTAGCAATTGAAATTTTAAAAGAAGGGGGAAAAGTACTTTTGATGGGAATATATGCACCAAACCAACAACAAGCAAAATTTTATAAGTTAATACATAAAAAGTTAATACAATTTGATTATAGGTCTTGTATTATAATGGGTGA
This sequence comes from Bothrops alternatus, assembly GCA_034064705.1. Taxonomy (NCBI): domain Eukaryota; kingdom Metazoa; phylum Chordata; class Lepidosauria; order Squamata; family Viperidae; genus Bothrops; species Bothrops alternatus. Next base: position 4,183,309 of record JARGCV010000230.1, on the reverse strand, counting down.
TTGGAATGGTGTGATAGATATTGATTTAGATAAAAAGAAGATATCATCAGTTCCCCAAATATGTGCTAAGTTGCCTAAATCCTTTTTTGATATAAAGGATGATTTTGACTTGATAGATATATGGAGAGAAACAAACGGTAAAGAGCAAGAATTCACTTTCTTTTCTGACAGGCACCAGTCATTTTCCAGAATTGACTTTATATTAACTTCAAGTGATTTTCTTTTTAGTTTAAAGAAGGTGAAGATTTTACCTAAAGCTTTAACAGATCATAATCCAGTTTGGATGGAATTAACGGAAGGACAAAGACCTAAAAGATCCTGGAGATTAAATGAAAACTTGTTTAAATATGATATAAATGTGAAGGAATGTAAAAATTCAATGAAGGAATTTTTCACGTTAAATATGCATAAGGGTACAACTATAGAAATGGTATGGGATGCAAGCATATATGCATGGGATTTTAATTGATTTGAATAAAAGGCATAGAGATAAACAAGAGAAAAAACGGAAGGAGTTAGAAGAGGAAATAAGAAAGAAGGAACAGTTATTAATAAAAAGACCAGATGATAAAAATATTCAAGAGGAGATAAAGGTCTTACGGAAACAATTTGATTTGTTGATGGCAGACCAAGTTGCTAGGAATATACAATATGCAAAACATAATACATTTTTTAACTCTAATAAGCCTGGCAGATGATTGGCCTATATATTAAGGAAAAAACTAAAATCCCGAATAATTGAAAAAATAGAGTATAAAGGGAAAGAGGTGTTTCAACAAGAAATTATTAAGATAGCATTTTTAGAATTTTATTCTAGATTATATGCTGAGGAGAAGATACAAGAGAATGACATAGATATTTTTTGCGAAATGAAAATATATTAGTAATTAATAATGAACAAAGAGAAAGATTAAATACATTGATTACTTCAGAAGAAATAATTTCAGTGATTAAACAATTGAAAATGGGAAAATCTCCTCGGAGTGATGGGTTAACGGCGGATTATTATAAGCATCTTCATATGGAAATGGTGGAACCTCTTAGAGAGTTATTTGTTAATATACAAAAAGGGGGTCAGGTTCCACCTTCATAGAAAACACCCTATGTTTCTTTAATTCCTAAAGAGGGACGAGATAATCTACAACCAGAAAATTTTAGACCTATTTCTTTGTTGAATACGGATTACAAGATTTTTGCAAAAGTAATGGCTAATAGATTAATGACAGTTTTACAACAAACAATTCATACTGATCAAACTGGTTTTTTACAAGGGAGGCAGATGAAAACTAATGTTAGACAAATTATTAATATAATAGAATATTTGGAGAAGAATACTTAGGTGCCCGCAGTTCTTATGTTTTTGGATGCGGAAAAAGCATTTGACAGATTGAATTGGTTGTTTTTGAAAAAAATTGATTGTTAGGATGCAAATGGGGGATCCGTTCATTAATTCAATATTGGCGATTTATCAGAAACAAACAGCCCAGGTGATTGTGAATGGGGACTTAACAGATTTATTTAATATAGAGAAAGGTACTATACAGGGATGTCCTTTATCTCCTTTGTTGTTTGTTTTAACTTTAGAAGTTTTATTGAATAAGATAAGAGGAGCAGAAGATTTAAAAGGTATAGTGATTAGACAACAAGACTATAGATTACGTGCCTTTGCAGATGATTTGGTTGTGACACTGACTCAACCAATACAGTCAGCCAAGAGATTGATGGAGATAATTAAACTTTATGGTAAGGTATCAGGGTTTAAATTAAATATAGCTAAAACAAAGATGTTAGTTAAAAATTTAAATATTAATTTAAAACAGGAATTGGAAAGAATAACGGGATGTGAGATAGTTAAGAAAATTAAATACTTAGGAATTGATATTGAAGCTTCCAATGGGAAGTTATATAAAAATAATTACGAAGTTTTGTGGAGTAATGTACAAATAGAATTAGAAAAATGGAAGAAACTTCAATTATCTATACTGGGTAGGATAGCAGCAGTTAAAATGAATGTATTACATAAATTTTTATTTCTTTTTCAAATGCTACCTATACTTTAAAAAGATGCTAACTTAGAGGAGTGGCAGAGGGGCATTAATAGATTTATTTGGAATGGGAAGAAACCAAGGGTTAAGTTAAAAATAATTCAGGACACAAGGGAAAGAGGTGGTTTGAAAATGCCTAATCTCAAGTTATATTATGATGCAGCTGTTTTAGTAGCAATAAGTGATTGGGTTAATTTAACTAATGATAGAATATTGAATATTGAAGGGTATGATTTATTATATGGATGGCATGCTTATTTAGTTTATGATAAGAAGTTGGATAGGAGTTTCAAAGAGCATCTATTGAGAAATGCTCTGCTGCGTGTCTGGAAAAAATATCAGTATAAATTAAACGATAAGATTCCTGTTTGGACAGTTCCCAGACACGCAATAGAGAATATAAATAGAGAACAATTATATGATGTGGTGCGATATGAGAAACTCCTATTTAAAGAAGGGAATGCCTTACAATTGAAGTCCCTGAACACCTTAAGGGACGAAAGAATGATTCTTACTTGGTTTCAATATTTACAATTGCAGACTAGATGGAAAAAAGATCAGAAGATTGGCTTAGCTCAAATAGAAGAAAATTTAATTAAACAAATCAGAGATCAAAGGCCAATGCATATTAAAAGATTGTATAATCCATTGACTGAAATTGATTCAGAAACTGAATTAGTTAAGGATTGTATGATAAAGTGGGCACAAAATTTTGGACAACCAGTTATGATGGAAACTTGGGAGAGAATTTGGGTGAAAAATGTAAAATTTACACAAGCGCAACATTTAAGAGAAAATTTTTATAGATGGCATTTGGATCCGAAAAAACTTTCATGTATGTACCCTAATTTACAACCTAAATGTTGGAGATGTGAATGTACGGATGCTACTTATTTTCATGTATGGTGGACTTGTAAAAAAATGAAGGCTTTTTGGATAAAGATTTGGTGGATACTTCAAAATATTCTGAAAAAACATATTGAATTTTCACCACAGTTGTTTTTACTAGGTATTATAAAAGATTGTTCCACCATAGAGATGAACTTGATTTTGAACTTGATTACAGCATCGAGACTGTTGGTGGGACAATATTGGAAGAAGGTAGAATTACCATCTATTGCAGAATGGACTTTGAAAGTTATAAATTTGGCGGAAATGGCCAAAGTATCTGCTTACTTGAAAGATCATTCAAATGAAAAATATATGTTGGACTGGAAAAAATGGATAGAGTATATCCAAGGGAAATATCAATCCAAGAAATTGTTTTTAGCATATAGTTAAATTTTTATTATGATTTATATATTAATTTTGTTTACCCTGTATTCACTTTGGGAAGTTGGGGGGTATGTTGGGGAGGGTGTTAGATTGTTAGATTGTTTTATACTCAACTGTAATACTTGTAACATATAATAAAAAATGCTTACTGAGAGAGAGGAGTTGCTCGGATGGTACCTCTGGACTACATCTGAAGGGGGGTGAGAGGGAGTAAGAGAGGGGAGAGGGAAGTAGGAAGGTTGGGGGAGAAGAGGTGAAGTGGAGAGAAAGGGAAGGAGAGAGATGGAGGCAGGGGGAAGTAGGAGAAGATAGGGAGGAAGAAAGAGGGTGGATGTGGTGTAGGGGGTGCTGTCCGGGCAACACCTATAAGTGTAGGTATTTAAACTTATGTATGTTGAAAGATGGAAGAGGATGTATTATGTTGAGTTGTATATCTAGGTTTTTTGTTTTTTTAATAGGTTATTATTCTGGGATTTTATGTATTTATTGTTAAAATTATAAAATTAATAAAATATATTTGGGGGGAAAAAAGAAAGAAAGCGCTCCTGAAATAGATCTTCACTTCCTTGTCTCCCAAAAAAGTAATTTAAAAATGTCAGGAATAACAGCCCTGTCAAAGAGTTTGCTTTTTTGATCCAAATTCATGGTGGTTAAAGCTGCTTCAGACAGAACTTGAACTCTTTCTGTTTGTCCCTTAACAGTGACAGAGCTACTTTAAAAAAAAAAACATTTTGCCCTTAGAAATGACTCACTTCTTCCAGTAATTAGAATTATAAATAAAAGTTCTCTATAATGGGACTGGCTGTGTTTTATGTCTTATATTTTGAGAAGGGAGGAAGATTGGAAGAGGTCCCTAGGTGTGGAGTTGTTCCTTTGGTTATAATAGAGCTAACTCTGATTTAAGGGTGAAGATCCAGCCCATCTCATGCCATGGATGATGGATGATAACATTGAACAGACAAAGTCAGCATTGCTTGGCACCCCAACTCCTGAGTAATCATCTCTCTCTTTATTGGGGAAGACTAATGGTAATAGGAAAAGAGTGTAACAGCATTTCTCTCCTTCTGTTCAGAACATCCGAGTTCCTCCTTTTCTTGTATTGATTTTTTACATGGAAATTTTTAAAATATTTCCTCTGTATGCAGGTTTGGGAAAGAAGAAAGCAAATGGACAGGATGCTTCTAAAAGCAGTTGCATTTTGCAAAATCATTGCTAGGCTGCCTTGATTTTTTTTTTTAATGATGTCTGTTTTAAAAAGGGTCAGTAGGATCAATAACAGCCACGCCGACACTGAAAAATACGGTTGGCCAATCAATATTTTAATAAAGTTGGATGAAATTAGTGCATATAAAAATAAAACAAAAATACATTCTGAAAAGCATCCACTTTCGGAATTTGAAATTTGCACCACAATCCACGTTCAGACCTAGAGCAAAGTCATTGTTTACATTCAGAACCAGCTATGAATAATGTAATTTTGATGATGTCATTTCATAGCCAAATCACTGTTTCAAGAAAGCAGAGCTGAAAAGTTAAATAACCCTGAAATATTAACCAGTAGGAGATTCAAACACAATAGAACAATGTAAATGGATTTTTGTGAACATATAATTCATTCTTCCCTGCTGTTATCACACTTCACACACAGAAACCAGTCATGTATGAATATTTGATGTATAATAAGTTGAAAACTTTTTTTAAAAAATAGTAAGACATTTTATTGCAAATGTCGGCACAAAGCTGAACTGTCCTACTGTCATTTTCACAAGTGTGGAAAAATCACCCTAGGTCAGTGGTTCTCAACCTTTCTCAGGTTGAGACCCCACTTGCCCCACTCATGCGCATTCGCCCGTCGTGGGCCGCCATTTTGTTTTTTTTAATTTTTTTTTTAAAAATTTTTTTAAAAAATCCAAAAAACCCCCCAAAAAAATGGCGGCTGTGACGGGTGGATCTGCGCATGCGCGGATCGGCCCGTCACACGCGCCACATATGCACACATCCGCCCGTCGCGGGCCGCCATTTTGTTTTTTTTATTATTTTTTTTAAAAAAATTAAAAAATAAAAATAAAAAATGGCGGCCGCGACAGGCGGATCTGCACCTGCACGGATCGGCCCATCGCACGCACCGCACATGCGTGGATCCGCCCGTTGCGGTCCGCCATTTTGTTTTTTGTTTTATTGTATTTTATTTTTTTTATTTTTTTTATTTTTTTTTATTTTTTTTTTCCGGCGCGACAGGTGGATCTGAGTGTGCGTGGCACGTGCGTGCCAAAAAAATAAAAAAAATTAAAAAAAATTTAAAAATTAAAAAAAAATAAAAAAAATAAAAATAAAAAAAACAAAATGGCGGCCGGCGGTGCCCGGCGACCCCCGCGAAATGGTCATGTGACCCCAAATGGGGTCGCGACCCCAAGGTTGAGAACCACTGCCCTAGGTAGATGTGCCAACAAGCTTCTTCCAAGTTATGTGTTCTATTGAATATACATCAAAAAACAATTTGGCTGCAGAATTTTGCATTGTCTGCATTTTCCTACATTTTTCAAGAACAGCACCACATACAGGAGATAACAGTGGTCTAAAACTAAGGCAACCATCTCTGTATTTGGCTAACCCCTGAGATGCTACATGAACAGATTATCTTGACTTCAAGGTGCACAGTGACTGACTTACATGAGTAGTCCTAAGTAAAGTATGATCCAGGATTATTTCCAAAGAAATTGAAAATATGTATTTAGGAAGAGGAAGCTATGGACTGGTTTGTACAGTCCATAAAGCATTCTTCCCTGCTCTGTGGGCTTTTCATTTTGTGGTTTTTGCCTGTTTAATTTTCAGCAACCTACCAGACAGGTGGAAGCAGTACAATACTGTCAAGTTTTACTATTGTCCAATGACATATTTTCTCCTGAGCACAATTCCCAGCATGAAGGTTAGGAAGAAACAGGATAGGAACTCCTTGCTTCCATATGTTCTACTGCAGTAGCCAGCTGCAGAACAGCACTAGATCTGCAGTGTTGAGGTTGTCAGCATAATTCCCTAATTCACATTGGGATATTTGCTGGTCATAAATTTAAAGACTACATTAAAAACTCAACTTGCCTTTAAGTTAATGAGCTGAAGAGTTGTGAGAGATCACTGAAACAATACAATGTCTTGCAAAATAATGTAACAATGGCTTTTTATGGCTAATATACAATACAACCTATACATTTTTAAATAAAGTACAAAATACTGGACCTGAAGTCTCTGATCACCAGCCACACCACCAACAAACAACACCATTTTGACTGGGATGAATCCAGTCATTGGTCACACCAAAACCCATCAGGCATACAAGTTTATTGAAGCCTGTCATTCTACCAATGGGTCCTGTTGTGTCCTGAGCCTGAAAAAGCAGGCTCAGGACATTGCAATGGCCCCAGGCAATTACATAAGCTGCCTGGGACCAGACTGAGAGGCGCCAGCCTTGAGTGCATGCGCAGGGCGCGAAAGCGATCTGCAAGTGTTTCTTCTTGTCCGGGTCTCTCCCCAGTTAAGAGGACTGCGAGCCTCGCTGAGAGTTGTTGTTGGATGAGGAGCTGTTACCAATAAAGACTGTTGGTGCAAGATGAGCCTTCGTCACTCTTCATTGTTCACAGGACTTAACACTGGTGACGAAGGTGGGATGATTTATGAGTGGAAGAAAAGGAAGCTGTAAATACTCACCTTGAAGTCCTGAAGAGGGGAAGTCAGCGTTGGAGTCAGTGTCTCAAGCCTGCCAGTACAGTGTCACTGAAGGGTGAGCTCGGCTGAAAGACCCTTTCTCCCCCACATAAGAAGTGTAGAGGAGTGAGAGGGAAGATTTTAACTGCAGAATGGCGAAGATTGGTTGCATTTCTAAGTTTGATATCTCCCACCCAGAAAAATGGGACTCTTATGTTGCAAGGGTGGAGAATTATTTTAGGGTGAACCAGATAAGGGAAGATGGTTTGAAGGCTGCAACACTGTTGTGTGTCTGTGGTCAGGAAGCGTTTGAAATTGCAGAGAACTTGGTGGCCCCTGCACCTCTGGAGGCAGTTACTTTTACTGACTTGAAGAAATTGCTAAAGGAACATTTCCAGCCTAAATTGTCTGTGATTGCATAGAGACACATATTTGAGCAAAGGGACCAGAGGGCAGGTGAATCTGCTAAGGACTTTATTGCAGCTTTAAGGCGAGCAGCAAAGCTATGTGAGTTCAAGGATCTGGAAGAGAGGCTGCGAGATCGCTTTGTCTGTGGGTTAAGGAACAGAGACTTGCAGCAGAAGATTTTTGCTAGAGAGGATGTCACTTTCCAAGATGCATTGAGGGAGGTGACAACTGAAGAAGCAGCAGGAGGGGCTGTGAAAAATCTACGGCCTACCAAAAGCATTCCAGAGACAGCTACAGTCCATCAGGAGGACATCAAAGAAGGATCAGACACGGATCCTGAAGAAGAGGTGAATAGACTTTACCAGCCAATGGGTAGGAAGCAGAAGGAGCGTCAGGACAAGGCCACTGCAGCCATCAAATGTTTCGGGTGCGGAGGAAGCCACAAGAGAGCCGAGTGCAGGTTCTGTTCCGCCATATGCAGAGTGTGTGGCAAGACAGGCCACATCGCAGCTGTCTGTTTGAGTCACCAGAAGGTACAACTTCAGGAAGAATTGCATCTGAAAGGTACCAGGATTACCAGCCAAAATAGGGTGGGCTTCTGCGCATCACACAGGAGTATTTTAAGGATAGGCACACATAAGCCCTTAAAGAAAAAACTGTCCATTAAAGTAAGGTTGCAAGGGGTTCCTATAGCCATGGAGTTGGACAATGGGTCCGCTCTTTCCATCATTTCTAGCAACACATTTAGAAAGATTTGCAACAGCAGTGGCCTTCGAGCCAGACTAAGACCATCCAACATAATACTTACAGACTTCCAAAATTCCAAGGTGTATGTTAAGGGGGAGGCCACCCTTAATATATAGCACAAGGATTTTGAAGGTCACCTAGACGTGTTGGTTGTGGGGGAGAACGCACGAGCCTTATTGGACTCGATTGGTCACGGGGCTGCACAATTTGCAAATGCCGAGCCTAGCAGAAGTCTGCATGGAGTTTGCAGATGTGTTTAGTTCAGAGCTTGGATCCTTTAAGGGGCCTCCAGTCCATCAGTATGCTGATGATACTCAGCTGTACATTTCCACTCCTGGCCATATCAGTGTAGCGGTTGAGGTGATGTGCCGGTGTCTGGAGGCGGTGAGGGTTTGGATGGGTGTTAACAGATTAAGGCTCAACCCCGATAAGACAGAGTGGCTGTGGGTGATGCCTCCCAAGGACACTTCTATCTGTCCTTCCATTACCCTGGGGGGTGAATCTATAAACCCCTCAGAGAAGGTTCGCAACTTGGGTGTCCTCCTCGATCCACAGCTGACATTGGATCATCATTTGTCGGCAGTGGTGAGGGGGGCATTTGCCCAGGTTCGCCTGGTGCACCAGTTGTGTCCTTACTTGGATCGGGAGTCACTCCTCACAGTCACACATGCCCTTGTCACCTCGAGGATCGACTACTGCAACACTCTCTACATGGGGCTACCCTTGAAGAGTGTTCGGAGACTACAATTAGTGCAAAATGCAGCTGCGTGAGCAGTTGTGGGCCTTCCTCGCTGTGCCCACATTTCATCAACTCTCCGCATGCTGCATTGGTTGCCTATTGGTCTCCGAGCCCAATTCAAGGTGTTGGTTATTACCTATAAAGCCCTTCATGGCATGGGACCAGGATACTTACGGGACCGCCTTCTGCCACATACTTCTCTACGACCGGTGAGAGCGCACAGGGTCGGCCTCCTCCGGGTCCCGTCAGCGAAACAATGTCGTCTGGCGGGCCCTAGGGGGAGGGCTTTCTCTGTTGTGGCGCCCACCCTCTGGAACCAACTGCCTCCTGAAGTCCGCGTTTCTCCAACTCTCCCGGCCTTCCAGAAAAACCTAAAGACTCATCTTTGCTGGCAAGCCTGGGGATGATTGTGGTTGATTGATGTATTGAATGTGTGTTTATTGGTTTTTAGATATTCTGTTTGGGTTTTTTATATTGTATTTTTTGTTATGTATATGTTGTTAGCCGCTCCGAGTCCCCTGGAGAGGAGCGGCATACAAACCCAAATAAATAAATAAATTACGCCCATCAGGGTTAAGCCAAGGAGGGTTCCGTTTGCCCTCAAGGCCAGGATTGATGCTGAACTGGACAAATTGCTCCAGCAAGGTATTTTAGAACCTGTAGATTCAAGCCCATGGGAAACCCCAATAGTAACCCCTCTAAAGGCTAATGGGGATATACGTATATGTGCAGATTACAAATGCACACTAAATAAGGCGCTACAACAGCATGCTTACCCAGTACCTGTGGTAAGTCACATTCTGGCCTCCCTCAAGGGAGGCCGTAGTTTTGCAAAACTTGACTTGGCACAGGCCTATCAACAACTGCCTGTTGATAAGGCAGCTGCAGAGGCCCAAACTATTGTAACTCATAGAGGGGCATTTAAAGTCAAGAGACTGCAATTTGGGGTAAATGTAGCCCCTGGCATTTTCCAGAACGTCATGGAAAGCACACTTCGAGGCATTCCTGAGGTCTGCCCCTACTTTGATGAGGTCCTCATTGCTGGGGAGCCATCTCAAAATTTAGCTGAGAGATTAAGGGCTGTTGCTTCGTTTTCGAAAAGCAGGCCTTAAACTTAAAAAGGAAACATGCAAAATAGGAGTCAATTCTACTGAATTCTTAGGATTTATTTTATTTTTATTTATTTATTTTAATTTGACTTCTATGCCGCCCTATTCCGAAGAACTCAGGGCGGCTCACAACATAATAGAAATCACCTAGTAAAATACATGAATATAAAAAACCCTAAGTTAAAAAAGAAAAAAACAATAATTCAACAAACATACACACAAACATACACTGGCTAGGGGCAAGATGTTAGCTGCCCCAAGCCTGCCGGCAAAGATATGTTTTAAGCAGTTTACGAAAGGCGGAGAGGGTGGGGGCGACACGGATCTCCGGGGGAAGTTGGTTCCAGAGGGCCGGGGACACAACAGAGAAGGCTCTTCCCCTAGGCCCCGCCAGGTGACACTGTCTGGCTGACGGGACCTGGAGAAGGCCGACTCTGTGGGCCCTAACCGGCCGCTGGGATTCATGAGGCAGCAGACGGTCCCGTAAATTTAGAATAGATGCTCAAGGCATTCACCCCACTGAAGATAAATTGCAAGCCATACTAAAGGCCCCAAGCCCTAAATCCAAGGCCCCAAGCCCTAAATCCAGTACGCTCCCACAGAGTGGGTCTCTTCAGGGTGCCGTCGGCCAGACAATGTCGGCTGCCGACCCCCAGGGGGAGGGCCTTCTCTGTGGGAGCTCCAACACTTTGGAACGAGCTCCCCCCCAACTCCGTACGATGATGGAATTGCGCTCCTTCCGTCGAGAATTAAAAACATATCTTTTTCGACAAGCCGGCCTGGGATAGTAGCTCCGGTACCAACAAGGCCATAATTGTTTTAGGGGATTGTTGCTTTTAAGATAATGTATTGGGTTTTTAATGATTCTGGGGCAAATTGTTTAATCTATTTTTAATCATTTTACTTTTTGTATGTTGATGTTTTTAATTGGGCTGTACACCGCCCCGAGTCCTTCGGGAGGGGGGCGGTATAGAAATTGCAAAATAAATAAATAAAAAATAAATAAGGTTGAACTACAAGCTTTCTTGGGTCTCTTAAATTTTTACTATGCTTTCCTACCTCACAAGGCTGCTGTGGCAGAGCCATTACACAGGCTCTTGGACAAGCAGCCTTCTTGGCAGTGGACTAAAGTCCATGACAAGAGTTTCAATGAGGTTAAGGCCTTGCTCACGTCTAATGCTGTTTTAGCTCATTTCAATGAGCAACTGTCTGTTTGCATCGCCTGCGATGCATCTCCGTACAGGGTGGGAGCAGTACTCAGCCACCTGATGGCCTATTTTTCCAGGACTCTGTCTTCTGCTGAGCACAATTACGCTCAGATTGACAGAGAGGCTTTGGCCATAGTGGCAGGCATTAAGAAATTTCATGATTTCTTATACAGCCACAAATTTACAGTCTATACTGACCACAAGCCCCTCCTGGGGTTGTTTACCACCACCAAACAGACCCCACATATTATTTCCCCTCGTATGCTGAGATGGTCCATTTTCCTGTCAGCATATGACTTTACATTAATTCACAAACCAGGAAAGGATATGGGTCATGCTGATGGCCTGAGTAGATTGCCCCTTTAAAAACTGGAGCTGGATCCTGCTCCAGCAGTTCATAATCTGTTTATTCATGAATTACCAGAGTGTCCCCTCAATGCTAGGGATGTGGCTGCAGAAACCACCACTGATCACACGCTTACATGCATGCTGACTTGGGTGTTGTCAGGATGGCCTGACATGTGTCCAGATGCTGAATTCCAAAGTTTCTGGAAAAAGAAACATGAGTTGTCTACTTTCAAAAGATGCCTGTTATGGGGCAGCAGGGTAGTGATTCCAGCCTCATTGAGGTCTAGAATCTTGATCTCCTTACATGAGGGACATCCTGGTATTGTTAGAATGAAGGCACTTGCACGCAGCCATCTGTGGTGGCCTGGACTCGATAAAGCCATCGAGGGTCAGGTGCACGGGTGCCATGCGTGCCAACAGTCTCACCCTGAAATGCCACAGGCCCCAGTGCATAGGTGGGAGGAAACTCAATTCCCATGGTCCAGAGTGCATATAGATTACGCTGGGCCCTTTCAGGGGCAATTTTTCCTGGTTGTCGTTGACAGCCACTCTAAATGGCTAGAGGTTGTTCCTGTTTCCTCCACCACTACTGCCAGGACCATCCAGGTGTTGAGAGGAATTTTCACCTCACATGGCCTTCCAGATGTTCTGGTTTCAGACAATGATCCCCAATTTACTTCTTCTGAGTTCCAGGCTTTCCTGCAAGTCAACATGATCCGGCACGTGACTTCGACTCCTTTCCACCCGTCCTCCAAGGGAATGGCTGAGAGAATGGTGCGCACTACCAAAGTTGCCCTCAAGAAACTGACTTATGGTAACTGGCATCACAGATTAGCAGATTTCCTTCTCGCACACCGCACCACACCATGTACTGCCACGGGGAAGAGCCCTGCCGAACTCCAATGAGGTCACCGCCTCATCACCAAGCTGGACAGGCTGCACCCTGACAGGGTGGCTTCACAGGTGTCACAACCGCGGGCACCTAGGAGACTCCTAGTGGGTGATCTGGTCTGGGCACGTAACTATGGGCCTGGTCATCTGTGGTCTGCAAAGCCTCTGGGCCGTTGTCCTACGAAGTAACACTGGGAGACGGCCGCGTCATGCACAGGCACATAGATCAGCTATGTGGGAGACTGGACTCTCACTCTTCCGCTCCTGGCTCTGCTCTGTGGGGGGAGGGGGATGATAATATGCAGTATGGGGGCCAATGTCAGAGGTCATTTTTACCCGTTGCTGAGGCCATGGATGCTTCATCACAAGATTCCGCAAGTGCACGGAGCAGGAATTAAAGGGATAGGGGGTCATTCCACTCATCCACACTTACTCCAGACAGGGAGTCACACCGGGGGTACCCATATTACTCACTCATGACAAATAATGCTCCAAACAGGGAGACTGACCGGGGGTATCCTAACAACTCACAAAGGGACAGTGAACAAGAATTCCAGCAAGGGAGAGGGTACGATTCCGCAACTGCTCCCAGAAGGAGGTCCACAGGCAAGGGGGTAGCCAGGGAGGCGACCTCTGACTCCGGCACCTCAGGCACATGTTGGGGAGTCTCAGAGCCCCGGGGTAATACCGTGACCCAGCACTCAGCAGATGCTGGCCTTGGGTCTGAGGGACAGTGCTCCCAAGGAAGGTCCATTGTGGAACTGGGGACTACCACCCCTCCAAGGTATGCTGGTTTGGACGTAGAGGGTCCAGCCAGCCAGCAGAAGGGTGGATCAACCAGGTATAGGGGGCAGCAAAGTCCTGGCCTGCTGAGCCTGGTAGGCAAGCAGGCAGGCCAGGCAACAGCTCCAGGAGCATCTGGGGATGTAAGGCAGCAACGTCTGGGGCCACCTAGCCTGGCAGGCAAGCAGGTGGGCCCAGCAACCTCACCAGGTCCGAGAAGGTCACAACGGGCCAAGAGACCACCCAAATACCTTAGAGAATTTGTTAACCTGCAGTCCAGTTCAAGGGGAACTAATTAGTGAGGCCCAAAAATAAAGGGGCAGTTATTGGTATTATTATTTTTGGTTTTGGATACATGTATTCCCAAAATGATGAAGGGCGTTGGCCCAAAGTCAACATTGGGAAGTCCACATTCAATGCATTTGATTGATGGAAATATAACACTCTCACAAGAAACATTGTGGGAGAATGGATAGTTATGTTCCCTCTAGGGGGAAGGGGTGTTGTGTCCTCAGCCTGCAAAACCAGGCTCGGACGTTGCAATGGTCCCGGGCAATTGCATAAGCTGCCTGGGACCAGACTGAGAGGTGTTAGCCCTGCGCCTATGCGCAGGGTGCGAAAGCAATCTGCAAGTGTTTCTTCTTGTCCAGATTTCTCCCCAGTTAAGAGGCTTGCGAGCCTCGCTGAGAGTTGTTGTTGGATGAGGAGCTGTTAACAATAAAGACTGTTGGTGCAAGATGAGCCTTTGTCACTCTTCATTGATCACAGGATTTAACAGGTCCATCAACAAACACATTGACTTAGAGCCAGCGAACGAACTAATAAAGAAGCAGACCATCAAAACCAACAACAGAATCGACAACCCCCTCACCAATTGAATTCCGTGCCTCACAGCAACCAGTCAGAAGGCAGAAACTGTAAGGATCCACCCCACTTTGCATCTTAAGAAGACAGAACTCTTGGAATATTTCTTCCAACAGGCATCCTTTATTAAGAGAAAATGGTTGCAGGTGTTCTAGACAGGACCTGGGGCCCAAGCCCTACGGTTCAAGGTTTTAAGGGGTCCCCAGCAGCCCCACCCCACCCCACCATCTTTCCAGCAACAATCTCAGGCGTGGCATTTCCACCCCCTTTTTTCTCACTACTGGTGGAAGGGAGACTTCAGAGAGGAGCAGATAAAAGCTAATGGCCCCATTATTGTGATTTAGTCCTTTTGGTGAGATCCACATCCAGTCCCTTTGAAGTTGTGCCAAAGGAAGTGAGGGCCATAAAACCCCTTTCTTCACCCACCCTTCCCCTTCATCGTATGACAGAATCCAGAGAGGGCAGAAATGGGGTTTTCCATAGTCGATAACTAGAGATGAAATATAATTGGATTCTGACATCCTGCCCCGTTAAAAATAAGATCCACCTGAAAGAAAACAAAACAGGTATACAAGTTAGTCTGGCTTGTTAGGATACTCTGTGTGAAACTTCTTTAACAGCTTCAGGGCTCTGACATGACGTTTATGGACCCACACATTTTGTGAGGCAGGGAGGTGTTTCCATGCTACTAGGTATTGAGTTGCTCCATGATATCTCTTAGAATCTAGGATTTCCTTTATCCCAAAGTTTTGTTTGCCCTCCCCCATGATAGGAGGTTGGGGGGGACTTTTGGCCGTAACGATGACTGGTGCTCTCTTTTCAGCAAACTGCAATGAAAAATTGGGTGTATCTGCCTGAGATTTTTTGGTAATTCTAATTCTACTGTTACTGAGTTTATTATTCTTTTAATTGGAAAAGGCCCTATATATTTTGGTCCAAGTTTTTACAGGGTTGTAGGGACTTTAGGTATTTCTCCTATAATGAATGGTGTAGGCTCAACCCTTTTTTTATTGGCTTGTGCTTTGTATGCCTGCCTAGCTTCATCTAGTGCTTTTCTAACTATTGGCCAGGTGTTTTGTAATTGCTCCATCCATTCTTTCAGTGATGGGATCGCAAGTTCATTTGGGATTAATGGGGTTGAAACTTTGACCGGTGGTTATTTGAAAAGGAGTGTAACCTGTGCTGGAGTGGACTGCATTATTGTAGGCAACTTCTGCGAAAGGGAGTAAGTCCATCCAATTTGTTTGCTGAAAATTAATAAAGCATCTTAAATGTTGCTCAAGTAATGAGTTCATTTTTTCAGATTGACCATTCCCTTGTGGGTGATGGCTAGATATCAGTCCCTGAGTGGTCCCTAAGAGGGATAAAAATTCCTTCCAAAATGCAGACGTGAATTGCACCCCCATATCAGAGATGATGCGTTGGGTGCCCCATGCAATCTGTAAATATGCTGGATGAAAAGATTCGCTAAGGCTTTTGCGGTGGGAATCTTTTGGCAAGGGATAAAGTGCACCTGTTTGGAAAACAAGTCCGTGACCGTCCAGACAACAGTATTCCCATTGCTTTCTGGTAATTCCACTATAAAATCCATGGCTATTTCCCTCCAGGGGGCTGAGGGATTTGCCACTGTTTGTAACAGTTTGGGCGATTTCCCTTGCAACCTCTTTGCAGTTGCACACTTTGGGCAGCTGGCCACGTAACTTTCTATGTCCTTTTTTATGGATGGCCACCAAAATTGTCGTTTAATTAAGTGTAATGTTTTTACAAATCCAAAATGCCCTGCTGATTTTGTTTCGTGGCAAAGTTGCATGAATGTGACTCTTTGGGTTGTTGGTATATATAATTTTTCCCCCACCCAAGGCAGCCCATCTTTCATTGTGCACATGTGTTTATTTTTCTGGAACCATTCATCTGTTTCCAAACTTTTCTGGAATTCAATTCCGGTTTGGCTGCCTAGCTGTGGTTTTAATTTAGCTTGGGCTCTGGTGGTTATTGGCGCTGCCAGTTGTGATTCTACCATCATCGGTTTAGAGTCGGTTGCTCGTGTGCTGTTATATTGGGGCATGCAAGATAGTGCATCTGCCAGGAAGTTCTTTCCCCCCGGCAAATGCTTGAGCATAAATTGGAACTGGTGAAAATGCTGGGACCAGTGGGCTTGCTTGGGGTTGAGCTTCCTGGGTGTTTTCAGGGCTTCCAAATTTTTGTGGTCAGTCCACACCTGGAAGGGGATTTTGTTGCCTTCAAGGAACTGGTGCCATGTGAGTAGTGACCAACATATCCCATATGCCTCTTTCTCCCATACGGGCCAGCGCTGTTCCATTTCCGTGAGTTTCTTGGATGTATATGCACAGGGTTGCAATACCCCTTCATCGTTTTCTTGTAATAGTACAGCCCCCACTGCCACATCACTTGCATCCGCCTCTATTACGAAGGGCTTATCCATGTCTGGATGCCTCAGTACTGGTTCGGTAGAAAAAAGTCTCTTTAATCTCTCAAACGCTGCTTGGCACTCCATTTTCCATGTTAGTGGCTGGCTAGGTTTTACTGAGGATGCTCCCTTCATTTTTAGTAAGTTCGTGAGGGGCAGGACTATCTGGGCAAATAAGGGGATGAATTGGCGGTAAAAGTTTGAGAAGCCCAGGAAACTTTGCAGTTGCTTTCTTGTGCGGGATGGTGCCCATTCTAATACTGCTCTGACCTTCCCAGGGTCCATTTCAATGCCCTGTGGGGATATGCGATAACCTAGGTAGTCTATCCTTTCCTGGTGGAATTCGCATTTCAAGAGTTTGGCATATAGTTGGGTGGCTCGCAGTTTCTTTAAAACTGCTCTGACTAAGTTGACATGTTCCTCTTTTGATTCGGTGAAGATAAGAATGTTGTCCAAGTAAACCAGGACCCCCTTAAATAGGTGCTCTTTTAGAACGTCATTGATTAATTGCATAAAGACTGCGGGGGCCCCTTGTAATCCAAATGACAAGATTTTGAATTGGTAGCGCCCCATGGGGCAGTTAAATGCGGTCTTCCATTCATCCCCTTCCTTAATTCTCATGCGATAATAAGCTTCCCTTAGGTCTAGTTTAGAAAAAATTTTCCCTTTTGAGAGGTGTTACCTATAAAGCCCTTCATGGCATGGGACCAGGATACTTACGGGACCGCCTTCTGCCACATACTTCCCTATGACCGGTGAGAGCACACAGGGTCGGCCTCCTCTGGGTCCCGTCAGCGAAACAATGTCGTCTGGCGGGCCCTAGGGGGAGGGCTTTCTCTGTTGTGGCGCCCGCCCTCTGGAACCAACTGCCTCCTGAAGTCTGCATTTCTCCCACGCTCCTGGCCTTCCGTAAAAATCTTAAAACTTACCTTTGCCGGCAGGCCTGGGGATGATTGTGGATTGAATGATGAATATGAGTGGGTGTTAGTTTGGTTTTTTTAGATTTTTTTGTTTGGACTTGTATTGAAATTTGATGTTTATATACATGTTGTTAGCCGCTCTGAGTCTCCGGAGAAGAGCGGCATACAAGCCCAAATAAAATAAATAAATAAATAAATAAATAAATAAATAAATAAATAAATAAATAAATAAATGTCCTTCATGAGGGGCAGAGGGTATAGGTTGCTTTCACTGATTGTATTCAGGGCCCTATAATACACGCATAAGTGTAAAGAGCCATCCTTCTTCTCTCTAAAGAGGACCGGGGCAGCTACTTTAGGCTTGGCTGTTTCAATGAACTCCCTTTCTAGGTTTTTCTTTATGAATCTCTCCATTTCCTCCTTCTCCTTTGGGTTCATGGGCTTTGGGAGTTTTGCCCCTGGCTTGAATTCAATGGCACAGTCTGTGAATCGGTGTGGGGGGGAGCTCATCCGCACTCTCCTCACTGAAAACTTCAGTAAGATCTCTGTATTCCTCTGGTATTTCTGGTAGTTTGTTTTCCTCTCCCATGGATGCTTTTTCCGTTCTTAATTTTGGTAGCTCCCCTTGGGGTTTTAAGTCCATAGGGTCCCCCTTCGGGAATTTTATTTCTGCTGTCCTCCAATTCACCCAGGGGTTCCATTTTTTTAACCATTCCATCCCTAGGATCATTGGGCATTCCATGCCTGGGGTCACCACAAATGTTATGTCTTCCTCATGTTTGCCCAGGGAGAGGTGTATTGGTAAAGTGGCTAGGGTAGCTGGCACCCCCCTGCTATGGACCCATCTAACTGGCCAAATGAGATTGGTTGTTCCAGTCTCCTCGACGGAATGCCCAGATTTCCCACTAGCGTCGGGCTAATGAGGCAGCGGGTGCAGCCAGAGTCTATTAAGGCTTTCACCTTCACGGCTTCGGGCATGGGGGGAATTAATATAGTCACTGTCTTGAGGATGGGTGCGATGCATCCACTTATCAGGGGTTCGTCCTCCGAGCTGTCTTCTGAGGCGTCCACCAGCCCTGCGGTGTAGGCTGGAGTTCTTTCCCACTGATGAGTAGAGGTGGGGGATTCCACAGCCTCCATCATTCTCATGGCAGGTTCTTTTGGCTTAGCTGGAGACTTTCCGGATTTGCTGGCCGGTGATCTGTCTGGGTTGTGCTGGGGGGCTTTTGAGCGGCATTCTACAGCCCGATGCCCTTCTCTCCCGCACTCGAAACACCCCATTTGCTTCTTGGCCATAGCTGATGGTTTCACTGGTTCGTGTGTCAATTCAGGCGGTGAGCGGCTTCATTGTTTTCCTCGGCGGTGCCTCTTCAATACATCGATCTCTGCTTCCTCTGCAAAGACGTACCATTCCTCAAGTTGGTGTGGGTCCCCTCGGGGCAGGCAAGTGTTATATAATTTAGTCCCTCTTTGAAGTGGCTAAGCAGGATGTCTTCCGGCCAGTTCAGTTTGCTGGCAATGGCCCAGAAGTTTTGCATATATTCAGCTAACCAGGCGTTTTCCTTGCCTCATCATTTTTATCCTTTCGTGGGCTTTGTGATCAGCCAGGGGGTCCTCAAATTGCCTTCTCAGAGAGGACATGAAACAGTTGAAGTCGTTGAGCTCTGGGGCATTGGAGTCGTGCAAGTTCACCACCCAATCTGTGGCCAGCCCGTCCACGGCAGATTGCATGATCCGTATATGGGCTTTGTCGCTGGGGATGTGCCGCCCATATTCCTCCATGTAGCTGAGGACTTGGGTTAAGAAAAACCCCAAGCGTGTTGGCTCCCCCTTGAATTTCACATCCAGTGGCGGGAGTCTTTGAATGGACTGGTGCCTTCATTGTTGGTGGTAGTGTCTTCCATCCAGATCACCATCTGTGGGTCGGCGGGGAGTGGAGACTACTGGATCAGCAGATGTCCCTGGGGCTGCAGGTTCCACTTCCCCCTCGGTGTCTCTCCCTTTGCAGCTCCAGGAGCTGGGGCGGCTGTAGGGCTCAGAATTCTCCTCTCCTAGTGAGCTGATAGTTCTCTTCATCAGGTCGATAGCTTTCTCTGGGATCCAGCCTGAGTACGGTGCCCAGCTCCCTTCCTCTTCACTTGCGTGCAGGGATTTCTCCATCTCCTGCTTCCATTCTGGTTGGTTGGCCCCCCGGCTCAGGGTCACCTTTTTTTATTTCTTTTCCCACTCACCTTTCTTTCCAATGCCCATTGACCACCGAGGTTTGTGGTCCCGTGTCCACCACCTCTTCTCCTGAGGAATCTGACCTCTCAGATCCCGACATCTGGCAGAGTTTCAGTTGGGACAGCTGCTCCCTTTCAGGAGAGTTTTCTCCCTTCTCTGCTCCGTCGTCTGACATGGTAATTTTTGCAAAGTCCCCCGGCAAGGTTCTCCCTTCCAGGTGGACTAATTCTGCAGGTCCTGTCTAATGTAGACAGGAGCCTTGGGCGGCTTCAAGGCAGGGCTAGATAGATTCATGGATGCAAAGTGTATTGGTGGTTATTAAAACAGATGTCCATGTGCCGCCTCTATGTTGGTTGAGGCAGGCAGGATTCCCTTGAGTACCATTTGTTTGGGGGTCAAGGGAAAGGGAGGGTTTTGCCTTCTCTTTCTGCTCAAGATCCCCATGTACATTTGGTGGGCCACTGTGTGACACAGAATGCTGGACTCGATGGGCTTTGGCCTGATTCAGCATGGCTCTTCTTATGTTCTTATGTTCTTATGTAAGGACCCACCCCACTTTGCATCTTAAGAAGACAGAACTCTTGGAATATTTCTTCCAACAGGCATCCTTTATTAAGAGAAAATGGTTGCAGGCGTTCTAGACAGGACCTGGGGCCCAAGCCCTACGGTTCAAGGTTTTAAGGGGTCCCCAGCAGCCCCACCCCACCCCACCATCTTTCCAGCAACAATCTCAGGCGTGGCATTTCCACCCCCTTTTTCCTCACTGCCGGTGGAAGGGAGACTTCAGAGAGGAGCAGATGAAAGCTAATGGCCCCATGGTTATGATTTAGTCCTTTTGGTGAGATCCACATCCAGTCCCTTTGAAGTTGTGCCAAAGGAAGTGAGGGCCATAAAACCCCTTTGTTCACCCCCCCCCTTCCCCTTCATCGTATGACAGAATCCAGAGAGGGCAGAAATGGGGTTTTCCATAGTCGATAACTGTTGTATCTGGCCCTTCTCAGCTGAGTGAAATCCACATAAATATTTCTTTAAGAGTTTTATTTAACACATTTCAAAAGATTCACTTCAAAGCAAGCTGCTGGCAGTTTGTTGGCCGGAACGGCCAATTCTGATTTATTTACATTTAGATTAAACATTCTCCCACCTTCCAATTAACTCACTCTTTATCTCTTACATTGTCCAAGACTTCATTAATCTTCCGTAGATTTCAAAAACACCAGAAAACTGATTTCTAACGAACTCGGTGATGCATCAGACTGCCTCTTGATATTAACGTTGCTCGTGACAAAGAATTAGTTCCTTCTTCCTCTTCTAATATAGTTTTCAATACGTCACTTCCTTTTTCCATGTAACTGACTCCTCCGCCTATCAAACCTTCGGAATCTCGGATCAAGCCATCTATCTTCCTGATCCGAATCTGACTCATCACTTTGAGAGTCTGACTCATCCTGCATACAAATCTCCTCATTGTCTAGCTCGGCTGCCGGGAGGGGAAAATACCCAGAGGGGCCTGGTTGTGCTTCGTCATCCTCTGATATGTACCCAGCCTGTCTAGAGACACTCACAACAATAACTAGAGATAGTCGATAACTAGAGATGAAATATATTTTTTGTGATTCAACCAGTCTTGAGATGCAATCAGCCTTGTGACTCAGTCAGTTTGTGATTCAACCAGTCCACCCAGGACCTGTATAAACAAATAAGACACTTTACCCAGAATCATTGCTTAAAGTGTTTCCTAGTTTGGTAATGAAACATCCGGGAGCTAAACAGCTTGGAGGACAGACTCCAAGGGAAAGGAAACCATCTTCCTTAGTGTTGTATCTGGCCCTTCTCAGCTTAGTAAAATCCACATAAATATTTCTTTAAGAGTTTTATTTAACACATTTCAAAAGATTCACTTCAAAGCAAGCTGCTGGCAGTTTGTTGGCCGGAACGGCCAAGTCTGATATATGTACATTTAGTTTAAACATTCTCCCACCTTCCAATTAACTCACTCTTTATCTCACATTGTCCAAGACTTCATTAATCTTCCGTAGATTTCAAGAACACCAGAAAACTGAGTTCAAACGAACTCGGTGATGCATCAGACTGCCTCTTGATATTAACGTTGCTCGTGACAAAGAATTAGTCTCTTCTTCCTCTTCTAATATAGTTTTCAATACGTCACTTCCTTTTTCCACTTAACTGACACCTCCGCCTATCAAACCTTCGGAATCTCGGATCAAGCCATCTATCTTCCTGTTCCAAATCTGACTCATCACTTTGAGAGTCTGACTCAGATTGCATACAAATCTCCTCATTGTCTAGCTCGGCTGCCGGGAGGGGAAAATACCCAGAGGGGCCTGGTTGTGCTTCGTCATCCTCTGATATGTCCCCAGCCGGTCTAGAGACACTCACAACACTTAGTAACAGAAATTCTGGCCCCATTTGTAGTCATAAGTCAAGGAGTACCTGCATAGAATAGAATGGCATAGAAACCTTAATAACAAATATTAAAATAAATAGGTATTTTGGGCAGAACCTAAAAATGAATTATCAATATCTTTAGCTGTCTCTCCTTCTCCATCAGCTGATTACCTAGAGGTTGAGATTTAATCTCATTTTGTTTTGTACATTTTAAACATAACAGAGCATTGAAAAATCTCTGTGAAAAATAAATATGTCGATTTCCGGTTCCGGTTCGCGGCGTCGCTAGTCGAGCGGTGAGACTTCTCTCCCCACCGGCTAGTTTTCCCTCCATCGATGGACCCTTATATGGGTCCAAAGTCGCCCTGGAGGGTGCGACTTCCGACAAGGAGGCTGCAGTTTGACTGCGGAGGAGTGGCGGCTCCTCCAGCTGTCTGGACGAAACTCCGAGGGCCAGCGGAGAAGAAGCTCGGCCAGTAAAATCGCCGATCGCCCTGCCACTTCAGACCATAAGTCAGACAACATCTAAGCTTTGAATGCCCCCGTGGTGAGCCCGGGTGAGAACTTTGCAACTCTCTTTTCTACTTTTTTCTTATTTTAATACCTGCAAGAGCCTTTGGAATTATTTCCCTGGCTTGGAAAGGCGGCTTCTGCTTTTTTGGGGGTCCGGCGGGTGGCTTACCTCACTGTGGTCGCTTTGCGCCGTCGCTGCCACGGCTGCCCAAGAGCTCCTGGGCCTGCCTGCTGCCGCCCCAAACAGGCGGCAGCGAAGGCAAGGCTAGTGGGGCAGCGGCGGGCACAGGGAGAGTTTTTGGCACGCGTGGGGCCCGGCGGGTGGCTTACCTCACTTGGGCTGGGCCAGCTGGTGGCCCAGCCCGTGGTTGCCCTGTGCCGTCGCTGCCGTGGCCGCCCAGGAGTGCCTGGGCCTACCTGCCACCGCCCTGAACGGGCGCGGTGCTTGACAGATCGGGGGTCGCGACCTAAAAAAGGTTGAGAACCGCTGCTTTAGAAAATATTGTTTTTTTAAAAAAATTTTATTAATTGAACACATAAAACAGTGCACTGTGAAAAGTGCCCTCCACCAGACAAAATACTAACATTAACAAACATTAATCCCACCACCAATATGGAAGATTCAATTTCTATTACATATATACTTCTCAACTCTGGGTTACATTATTCATACTTTATAGAGTGACTGAATTTTATTCTTTATTTTTGCATCGCCTATTAAGTTCAACATATAATTTTTTACCTTTTCCCACCGCTTCATCGTTGCCACCAATTTACCTTCATTATAATTGTGTAATCTAATTTCCATTATTTGATAGTGAATGTGATCTACCATGTACTTACACCAATTTTGTATATTCCATTTCTTCGCATCTTTCCACCCAAGCACTATAGTTGCTTGTGCGCTTTCTATTGCTGCAGTTTTAATTTCCTTGTATTCCTTTACCTCACTATTTTTTATTAATAGCGCCACTTCCTTAGTTATTCTCCAATTAATATTTAGCATCTTATTTACCTCAATTTGTATTTGCTTCCAAAATTTTTGAACTTCAGCGCATTCCCAAAACATATGCATAAATACTCCCTTTTCATTGCATCCATGCCAACAATTCCCTTTCTTCTCCCTATGGAAGTGCGCTAATTGTAATGGTGTATAATACCATTTATGTAAAATTTTTCTTCTCATCTCTCTTATCCTTGTATTTTTAATCTTCCTGATGTCTTCCACTATGCTTTCCATTTCCCATTCATTAATTTCTAATTCGTCCTGCCAATACCTTGTCAATCCTTTTACAACTTCCTCCTCTACTTGCAATAAGACCCTATATATATTACTTGCTTGCGCTTTTGTGCGCTTATTCTTTTCTTGTAATATCTTTTCTAAAATTGTTTCTTGTCTGAGGAGTGTTTCTTTATTCTCACGTCTACTTAAATATGTGCATATTGCGTTAACTTGTAACCATCTTTCTTGGCCCAGACATTGCTCTAGTTTACTTCTAATAATCTTTCCATCTTTTTCATATAATTGCTCAATTCTCATTATTCTTTTACTCCTTAATTCCCTTATTATTTTCGTGAGATTACCTTCCTTATTTGTATTTATTACCTGCAGCGTCGCTAGTTTAGAATTCGTCATTTTCAATTTACTTTGGCATTTCGTCCAACTCTCTATAACTGCCTTAGCGGGGTCTATTAAGCTTTTTATATCTATCCTATTCCATTTCCTAAATAATAGTTCTTCATCCTGTATATCATTAATTTCTTTTTCTAATCTTACCCAGAATCTCTCTTCAGATAGTTGTAAATCCATTAATCTATCTATTTGATAAGCATCCCTATAATATTCCAAACACGGGTGTCCCCACCCCCCTTCGCTCTCCATGGCTACCAACCACCTTTTTTTAATTCTTGGTCTCTTATTACCTTCAATCCAAAGATTCAATTTATTATCCCACTCTTTTAATCTTGCTTTAGGGAGGGTCCCCGGCATTACTTGTAACATATATAACATTTTTGGAATTATCATCATTTTTAATGCCCTAATCTTTGCCATTCTTCTCAAATTTTTATTTTTCCATTTTGTGATCTGCTTTTGAATCTTTTTCCATACTAAATTATGATTAAACTCAGCCATTCTTTCTGGATTTTTTAGTAACCATATTCCTAAGTATTTCATCTTTTTACATCCCAATTTTAAACCTGATACTTTGCGTATCTCAATCTGTTCTTTGGGTCCAGTATTTAAACAAATAATTTCTGATTTTTCCATATTTACTCTTAACCCTGATTGTTCTTTAAATTCCTGAAGTAAAATTGTCATTCTTTTTACCATCTCTATTGGTGTTTCTGTAACTATTATGGCATCGTCGGCAAAGAGATTTAATTTTAATTCTAAGTTTCCAATTCAGTATCCCTTCCACTGTTTATCTTTTCTAATTTTATTAGCTAGTGTTTCTATTGCCATTACGAAGAGCATCGGAGATAGGGGGCACCCCTGTTTAGTTCCATTATTTATTTCTATCTCATCTGTTCTATTCCCATTTACTCTAATATAAGCTGTATTTTTTTATATATTTCTTGTATAATATGACTGAATCTATTCCCCATGTTGAAAGTTTTACATAGTCGAAATAAATAGTCATGATTTATTTTGTCAAAAGCTTTATAAACGTCTAACTTCAACAATCCTAATTTCCGTTTAGTTCTTGTAGCATGGTGTAGCACATTCACTATATTTCTAATTGGTTCATAAATTCTTCTTCCTTTTATAAACCCATATTGATCTTTCCCTATTATTCTGGGTAATATATTTCCTAATCTATTTGCTAGAATTTTCATAAAAATCTTATAATCTTGGTTTAGCAAACTGATTGGGCGGTAGGAACCAGGTTCTTTTAAATCTCGTTCTGGTTTTGGGATAGTTACAATTTCAGAATTTCTCCACGTTTGTGGAATATCCATGTTTAATAAAACATTATTATATAATTTCTCCAAATGTGGTAATAAAACCTCCATATACGTTTTGTAATATTCTCCTGTAAACCCATCAGGGCCTGGGGCCTTCCCAGGTTTCAAATTTCTAATAACTCTAGTTATTTCTCCCTTTGTTATATTTGCATTCAACAATTGTCTTTCTTCTTCATTTAACTCTTCATTAACCTCTATATCTTGTACAGTGACATGTTCTTTCTCATATAATTTTCCATAAAACTCTTTCATTACAACTTCTAACTCTCTATTATCATATTTTAATAACCCATTTTTATCTCTTAGAGCATTGATATTTGATTTTTCTTTCCTTCTTTTCAAATAATTTGCCATTTGTTTTGCTGACTTTTTTCCCCACATTTCAATTCTCTGCTTTACCGCCATCCTCATATTATTCCATTGTTGTTCTTCTATATCCTTTAATTGTCTTTGCTTAATTTTTAATAAATTATTCCATTCCCTATTCTTTGTCATCCTTAATCTTTCACGTATTGTCTCTATCTCTCTAATTTTTTCCTCTCTTTCCCATCTCCAACTTTTTTTAATGAAAGACTCCAGGCTAATACAATGTCCTCTAATAACTGCCTTTTTAGTATCCCAAATTACTGATTGCTTTATTTCCCCATCCTCATTTGTTTTAAAAAATTCCTGAATTTCTTTCTGTATTTTTTCTTTATTTTTTTCATTCACTGAGACAACCTGATTATATCTCCAAATTCTTTGTTTCCTACTAAAATGTATTTTCAAGACCGCCATTATAGGAGCATGATCTGAAATCCAATTGTCTTTTAATTCTGCCTTTTTGATTTGAATACTTCCTAATTTATTCACTAGTATATAATCAATACAACTAAACTTATTGTGTCTTGCAGAGTAAAACGTTCCCCTATGTAGTTTATCAGCATGAGTGTCTATCATATTTAATTTATTTAAATTCAATTGTTTCTTTTCTTTCTTATCCGCCATTATTTCCACGTTGAAATCCCCTGCGAATACCACAGTCCCTTCTGAGAAAGCGTCTAACTTACGTTTTGCATTCAATATAAATTGTTTAGCATTTACATTTGGAGCGTATATTACTGCTAAAGTCATCGTCATTTGATTTACTTTAACTTTAACAAATAATAGTCTTCCTTCCTTATCCCCTTTTGTTTGTACCACTTGAAACTGATTCCGTTGATGAATTAATATCGCCACACCTTTACTGTTTGTTTGTCCCCGAGATTCAAAAATCCTCCAATCACTATTATTAATCAATTTATCCATTTTTTTCTTTACCTTATGAGTTTCAGTGAGGAACAAAAAGTCCACACTGTTTTCTTTTGCTAATTTCATTAATCTATACCTTTTCAAGGACGATGCCAGACCATTTGTATTCACTGCCATAATTGTTTGATCACTCATAACTTTCCCATTTGATATTTTTCCCTCCTGCAACCCAGAGCTTTAATGAGATTTCCACCTTTATAAAAAAATCTTCCCACCAGAGTGCCCCCCCTCCGCTTCTCTCAACATGAGAGAAGAGCGGAAAAACATTCCACTATAACGGCCGGGCACCATTGGGGGTGCGGTTCTGCCGAATCTGCTGCTCCCCCTAAACAGTTTTAATAAAAATCACATCAAGAATAAAACCCCCGCACTCCCCCTCCCCAAGCCTCCTTTACCTATTTCCTTCAAAGTTTAAAGTTAGAACTAAGGACTAAGCCTTTATCACTCCCCTTACAAGTAGGAAAAAAACCTTGTGAATCACACTATTTCAAACTATTCATTTTTTCTTCTGCCTTGTAATCCTGCCCTCTTTAGCCGGGTCTTCTGCTAGCTCTGTCTCTTTGTAAATTTCCTTTGAGGCCTTCTGCAATTCTTTTTCTTTTTCTTTGCCTTTTAAAAGTGCTAGCCTTTCTTCCAACGCTTGAATTTCTCCACCCACTTCCATTTCCAAGGGCTGGAATGCAATCAGCTCATTAACATTGTTAACTCTAGCGTTCCCAACTGCTCCAGCTGCCTCCGTTTCTTTCTCCGTCTGCTGATTTAAATCCAGATCAAAGCCGAGCTTCACCAACAATTCTTTCCCTTCATCCAAAGATTGCGCCCGGTACATTTTCCCATCTTTATAAACAATTATGATCGCTGGATATTGCCAGCTAAATCTGATGCCTCTTTGGAATAAGGCATCCGCGACTGGTCTCATTTTATTTCTGGCTTGTAATGTTTGCCTGGATAAGTCTTTCAGAACTCTGATTGGGATCCCCTTACAATTAAGGTTGGTAATTTTCTTTAAAGCTTTATATACTTCCGTAGCTGTTTTTTCAAAAGAAAATTTGATTATAATGTCCCTTTGGATTCCATTTCTACGTATGCCAAAAACCCAATGTGCACGTTCCATTTGATCTTCTTCAATTTCAATTTTATTGTCTTTAAACCATTGGCTAACATTCTGAATCATGTTTCTCCCGTCAGCGAAATCTTGTTTGAACCCCCTCAAGCGTATATTAGCCCTTCTTGATCTGTCCTCCAAAATATGCAACCGAAGGCGATCTTGATCTCTATCCTCCTCCAACTTCTTTACCCTGATACCCTGCGCTTTCTGTTCTGTTTTCACCTCTGTTAACTCCCTCGCTGTTTTTGCAACAATATCTTGCATATCTTTTATCTGCCGGCCAATAACAGAAAAAGTTTGCACCAAAGCATCCATTCTTTTTGCGAGCTCTACCTCTGTGGCCGCCGCCATTTTCTCTCTCTGTTGCAACTTTAATTACTTACAGTTCAGAACAGAAAGTAAAGTTTCCTACGGCTCCTTTTCCTTCTCCAATCCACCCAGGGTATTTCCAGGTTCAGAAGTTTTAGCTGTTTTCTTTAATCTAACATTGTTTGAGGCTCTGAAGGGTTTAGCGGAGGTTTAATTCCGATGTTTTAACATTTGTTTGGAGAGCGTCCGGCATAGCGTCTATCCACTTTGACGCATGCGCAAAACCCCCTTTAGAAAATATTGTTACACATAGTTCCAGGTTGACAGTAATATTAAAATGAACCCAGGATATTGGGCTGAATAGATATTTTAAAACAAAAACTCCTGCCATAGCTAATACTCCTTCTTCTATTTTCCCTACAACAACATTGTGAGGTAAGTGAGGTCACCCAGCTGGCTTTCATGCCTAAGGTAGGATTAGAACTCACAGTCTCCTGGTGAGTGGCCCAAAGTCATCCAGCCAACTTTTGTCATGATGAATAGAGCATCAAATGTCTCTCTCCCCATTTTAAGGTGCATAGTAACTTCTCCACTCTCAGTGACTTGAAGATATACAGCTGTGTGGACCTTAATGCTCAGAATTCCTCACCAAATAATGGCTATGAAGTCCAAATATTAACTTTGCAGCTCCTTTATGCATAATACCCAAGACCAGGTGGATCAAAATCCTAATGGATTGCTATTTTTTTATATACAAGAAAGCAGTAGACTGCACTTTATAATGCTTTGGTAAGATCACACTTGGAATATTTGATCCAATTTTGGTCACCACAATATAAAAAAAAGTTGAGACTTTAGAAAGAGTGCAGAGAAGAGCAATGAAGATGATTAGGGGACTGAAGGGTAAAACATATGAAAAACAGTTGCAGGAATGGATATGTCTAGTTCAGGGGTAGGCAACCCAAAACACTAAGAGAGCCACTTGGACCCATTTCCCACCGAAAACAAAACACAGGGAGCCACAAAACCCTTTTGATATCTAAAATGAAGATAACACTGCATATATCCTTTTTTACCATTATATATATATGTGTGTGTGTGTGTGTGTGTGTCAAGTGTTTATTTTTTAGATTGCACCCTGTAAACCCAAATATGGGAGGAAGGAATCATTCTTTCCTTTTGCTTGTTTCAGCTCAACCCAGAGCCATCCAGCAAGCACAAATATATATATGTTGTTTAAAATTGTTGACAAAGAAATAAGGGAATTTCTGATATAGCTATTTCGAGTTTCTTAACTCTCTTCAGTCAGACTCACCCTTCTGGGATTCGAACCTGGGCAGTCTGCATGCTAAGCAGATGCTTTAACCTATTGAGCCACAAGTTCTCTCCCGCTTTGTCAGTAGTCAGGGAGTAAGGATATGTGTCAAGTGTTTATTTTTTAGATTGCACCCTGTAAACCCAAATATGGGAGGAAGGAATCATTCTTTCCTTTTGCTTGTTTCAGCTCAACCCAGAGCCATCCAGCAAGCACAAATATATATATGTTGTTTAAAATTGTTGACAAAGAAATAAGGGAATTTCTGATACAGCTATTTCGAGTTTCTTAACTCTCTTCAGTCAGACTCACCCTTCTGGGATTCGAACCTGGGCAGTCTGCATGCTAAGCAGATGCTTTAACCTATTGAGCCACAAGTTCTCTCCCGCTTTGTCAGTAGTCAGGGAGTAAGGATATGTGTCAAGTGTTTATTTTTTAGATTGCACCCTGTAAACCCAAATATGGGAGGAAGGAATCATTCTTTCCTTTTGCTTGTTTCAGCTCAACCCAGAGCCATCCAGCAAGCACAAATATATATATGTTGTTTAAAATTGTTGACAAAGAAATAAGGGAATTTCTGATATAGCTATTTCGAGTTTCTTAACTCTCTTCAGTCAGACTCACCCTTCTGGGATTCGAACCTGGGCAGTCTGCATGCTAAGCAGATGCTTTAACCTATTGAGCCACAATTTAACCTATTGAGCCACATATATACATACACACACATACATACATACATATACATATATACACATATACATACATATACATACACACACACACATACTATATATCATAAAGGTAAAAAAGGGTATATGCAGTGTTACCTTCATTTTAGATGTCAAAAGGGTCTCTCTTTGTGTCTCTCCCCCTCTCTCTCCCTCCCTCTCTCTCTTTCTCCCTCTTTCTCTCTTTCCTCTCCCTCTCTGTTTTTCTCTCTCTATCTCTTTTTCCTTTCTCTGTCTCTCTCTCTCTTTCTGCCCTTGGTCTGCCAGTCCTCTTCTCCCACTCTCTTTCTTTCTCTCTCTCTTTCCTCTCTCTCTCTCTTTCTCCCCCTCTCTTTCTCTCCCCCCTCTCTCCCTCTCTCCCTCTCTCCAATCTTCTGCTCACCTGGCAAGCTGGCTTCAAGCTGTTCTCTAACAAGCTCAGGGGTAGGCAACCCTGGCTCTTTTATGACTCATGGACTTCAACTCCCAGAATTCCTGAGCCAGCATAGCTGGGCTAGCTAGCTTTCTCCTAGCCTTCCTGCTTCCTGCAGAGATGCAGCAAAGGGAGGAGTTCCACCCAGTAAGCTTTTCAGCTCTTGGAGAACACTGTGAGTCCACTCTCTCTTCTCTTTACACATACACACACAGAGAGAGAGAAACACACACAGAGAGAGAGAGAGAGAGAGAGAGAAAGAGAGAGAGAGAGAGAGAGAGAGAGAGAGAGAGAGAGAGAGAGAGAGAGAGAGAGAGAGAGAGAGAGAGAGAGAGAGAGAGAGAGAAGGGAAGCGCAAGTGCCTCTCACTGTCTCTGTCTCTGTCTCTTCAAATGGCAGAGGAGGCTGGGAGCCGCAGGGGAAGGCTCAAAGAGCCACATGCAGCTCCGGAGCCACAGGTTGCCGACCTGTGGTCTAGTTTAATGAAAAGAAGGACTAGGGGTGACATGATAGCAATGTTCCAATATTTGAGGGGCTGCCACAAAGAAGAAGGAGTCAACCTATTCTCCAAATCCCCTGAAGACAAGACAAGAAACAATGGATGGAAACTAATCAAGGAGAGAAGCAAACTAGAACTAAGGAGAAATTTCCTGACAATTAGAACAATTAATCAGTGGAACAAATTGAATCCAGGAGTTGTGGGTGCTCCAACATTGGAAGTTTTCAGGAAGAGATTGGACAAACATTTATCTGAAATATTAAAGGGTTTCCTGCTTGAGGAGAAGGTTGGACTGAAAGACCTCCAACGTACTTTCCAACTCTTTTACGCTGTTATTTCTGTTATTTTCATAGTTCTGTTAGGAAGAATTTTCATAAAATGCCATCCTGAATAACATGCCCTGAGGTCATGGCGCACCTACATATTACATATGACCATTTGGATGAGGAAAATATCGATCCACTTAATGGCTCTCTAACTTAAATTTGAATTATTATTTGTAGTGGGTGCCAAACAACATCCCTGGTTCTGCAGCAACAGTTCAAAAAATATGACATTTTTCCCACACATCAGTGAAAATTATAGTGTCAAATCCCTAGTGCTGTTTGGCTTGCTGTCCTAGTTGTAGTTCCCACCCACAATTTGCACAAATCCTTTTCTCTAAAGTTTATATTAATTGTACTTGCTGTCACTGAAATAGCATACAATTTTTCCATTTTTTTTTAACTAGATTTCAAAATAATAGTTCCAGAAAAATCATCAGGATGCTATAGGTTCCCTGTAAAATAAATTTTCTGAAGTTCCTTTGCAAAAACCCAAGTGTGCTCTCTGGAAATCTTGACTTTATAACTGGGTATATGATTGAGATAATATTATAACAGAATCCTCACAAGTTCCTCCTCCTTGACAAGTTTATAATCCCTACAGATAGAAAAACGTTCAATATTATCTACAGATGCCCTCAAGTTACAACCATACTCAGGACCAGAATTTCCATTGCTAAGTGAGGCAGTTGTTAAATGATTCATGCCTCATTTTATGACCTTTATGACCTTTTTTGCCAAGGATGTTAAGTAAATCACACATTAAGTGAATCTCACTTCCCCCATTGACTTTGCTTGTTGAAAGCCAGCTGGGAGGTTCACAAATGGTGATCATATGACCCTGGGATGCTGCAACTTTCATAAGTACATGCCTGTTGCCAAGTGTCTGAATTTTGATCACGTGAACATGAGGATGCTGGGATGATCACAAGTACAAAGACCAGTTGTAAGTCACTTTTTTCAGTGCTGTTGTAACTTCAAACAGTTGCTAAACAAATGGTTTTAAGCCAAGGATTATCTTTATTGAAAATGTTCCATAAATGTTCAAAAGTCAAGTAAGGTAAAAGTGAGCAAATGTTGAATACTTACAGGGAGTTTCTATCAGCTACTCGCCTACTTCAGGACCACCATCTCCTCCTCATCCATCTATCCATCCATCCATCCATCCATCCATCCTTGGGAAGGACTCGACAGGTGAATAAAAATGCCAAATCCAGTCCAAACATCTGGTTGACTATGCAACCAGCCATAATAATAATATACGTGTGTGTGTGTGTGTGTGTGTGTATCTAGAGACATACATCTGCCTGTCTGTCTGTCTATCCATCTATCTTCATCATCTCTGTCTATCATCTGTATCTATCTATCTATCTATCTATCTATCTATCTATCTCTCTATCATCTATACATTTATTTGTAGAAAGTTACCATAGAATTTGATCATTAACATCCCAAATCATCATTAGCTCCCCAAATTACTCAATATAAAATTTATTATTTCATATGCAATCAGTAGACTGAATGTGCAAACCAATAGAAAATTAAATTGTTTGTACTGCAGTCTGTGTTTCTCTTTCTCTGGGTATTCATGTTTGTGTATGTAACAGATACCTATTTTGCTCAGATGCTGAGCACAGTACTTTGCCACAGACCATACTTTGGAGCAATTGTATTTTAATTACTGTGGCACAATTATTGATGGAACAGATAAACATAAATAGCTTGTACTGAAGCTCCTGGGGCAGCAAGCAGTAGGAACAATATAAGACCAATGCTGAACTCTGAAGACTTGCACAACTGATTCATGGCTTGACTGACACATTGAAAAATTAGTTATGAGATGACATTGATAGAAGGATTTAAATCTTTTGTTTTTCAAACAATGGGAATTATCTTTTTTGCAGACCAGAAACTATTTTTAATTTCACGCCAGTCTTTCTAATTTTCTCTTAATCTTTCCCTGCTTTTTAAAGCAAAAGTTAATTCAGAAAGAGATAAAAAATGCAGAATAGATGGCAGATTAGAAAGAATTCTCTTCTCTCTCCTCTCCCTCCCCCCCACACACACATTCTATGGCACAACAACAGCCATGTTCACTTGGTATTCTCAGAATAGAATAGTTCTAATATATCCAGAGTTTAGATCAGAGTTACATCAGAGGTAGAAAAGATAAATTCCAGGGGCCAGGTACTGTTCATCAAATCATACTGTGTCTTTGAAAGCTTACTCAAGGCAGGCGGAGGTCAAATATTTTGAACTCTTTAGGGATTTTTAGAGAATTAAAAATAAAATCCTTGACTTCCGGTTCTGGATCGCAGCGCCTCTAGCCGCACGGGGAGCCTTGTCTCCTTGTTCGGCTAGTTTCCCTCCGTCGGTAGACCCCTGTGGGGGTCGAAAGTCGCGCTTGGAGGGCACGACTACCGTCAATGAGGCTGTGCTCAGCTGCAGAGGAGCAGCAGCTCCTGTAGCTGTCCGAGCTGACTCTGAGGGCCGATGGAGCAGAAGACCGGCCATAAAATGGCCGATTACCTAGCCGCACCAACCGCAAGTCACAAGAACAACTAAGCATGAAGAACCACCGTGGTGAATCCGGGTGAGATCTTTCCTTCCCTCGCTATCCTGATTTTTCCTGTAAGAGTTTCTATTTTCCCTTATTAAGTAAGCGGCAGCTGCCTATATGTGGAAAGAAGAGCTAAAAAGAAAAGGATTAATTTTTGTGTGTGTGGTTGTTGTTTTTTTTACTATTTGACTGCTGTGGGCTGAATTTCAGGGGAAAGAAGGGAAAAAAGAGACATTGTTACTTTCCTTTTTTAATTTGATAATGTAGAAGACAGTTTTTGTTGATTTTAAAAAAAGAGAGAGAAAACTTTCCTTTTTTGTTTTTTCTTTAACTGGATTAAGTTGGGGAGAAAAAAGAAGAAGAAAAAGACTTTATAATCCACTGAGGACATCTGGTGGTGAAAAAGCAAAACTTTAACTGTATTTCTCCCTGTTATTTGAAGAGGATTGGATAATAAAAGAGAAAAAATAACTGGACAGCTGGAGGTGGATATTTGTGGATTTTTCTTAAGTAGTCTCTAATAAAGGAATAGGCAAAGCTACCACCAAAATGGCTGAAAGTTATCCACATCTTGACTATGATTTAATACTGGAAAAAATATTAGAAGTTAGAGAAAATTTTAAAACTTATTGGAAATCTTGGAGAAAATCCAAAGATGCCACCTTGGAATCTTATATTGACCCTTTAATGATGAATCAAGTTATGGAACAAGGAATAATAGAAGATGAACAGAATAATCCTGAACAGACCTACTTACAACTTAAAGAGACAGAGACACTATTCTTACAAACTAATTGTGAATCTGCATTAAGAGAAAATGTGGAAACCACTGAATCAACTAATGCTACGCGTTACCTACAATTGATGGACAATTTTGATGACCAAGAAATAACTGTAATTGACCCAACTCAATTACCAAAAATAACAAAGATTGACACCCAGACACAACTTTTTGGAGATTACAATAAAGATGAAAGGGAAAGAAAATTTGTTCAGTTTGAATCTGTTAGGAATCCTTGTAATCAAATCTTAAGGTTTGATAACCGAAAAGCCTTACTATCGGAACCAAATTGGCATAGAAAGAAAGCTAGAGTCAGGTTTAAATGTGATACAAAATGTTATTGACGGGTTAAAAAGGCTTAGAAATTGTGTCTGATTTAACGATGAATGAAGGATGTAAATTTACTGTTACTATGGTTGATAATAATTTGAGGGAGTTAATCGTTGTAGAGGACAAAAAGACCTTATAGAAATGATTGAATATATATGATGAATATATATGACGAAATGATTGAATATATCTAGGAAAAAGGGAAAAAAGAAAGAGAATATGTCTGATTTAATTAGGAATGAAAGATGAGAATTGCCTGATATCATAATTGACAAGTTTTTGAAGATATAAACTTTATCAAGGCCTTAAAAAGATTTTTTTATAGATGTAGATTGATGAAATGATAGAATATATTCTTAAAAATAGAACTGTATTTGTTGGACATATTATTATTTTAAATATGATAACTATGTTGTAATAGAGAAGAGCTATTTGTGATAAGGGGGAAAAAATCTGTCTCAATGAATGATTGTGTATTAAGGATACCTGAAATCACAATTATATACTTACTAAAATGTAATCGGAGTATGACAACTGTAATGAGTACAGCCTAAAAACAGGATATAGATTATAATTGCATGTGTTTGATGACCTTTGTAATTGTATAAATTTTAATAAGCAATATCATATTCAATTTGAGCTATATTTATATGACTTTGTCTTTGAATGATTGGACATCCTGATCACCACGTTGTGTCCTAAGCTTTTGGGGAAAGATGGGAAAAATCAGTAAAAAACAATTTTTTTATCTTTTATTTTTTTTAAAGAAATATTTACTGAGAAGATTAAAATAGAAGTATTAATGTATAATACAGATAGGGAAATTTGGAGAGAGGAGTTGCTCGGACATTACCCCTGAACTGCATCTGAAGAAAGGAGAGGAGAGAGGAAAGAGTGAAGGAGGGGAGAAGGAAGTAGGAAGGTTGGAGGAGAAGAGGAGAAGTGGAGAGAAAGGGAAGGAGAGGGGTGGGGGAAGAGGGAAGTAGGGAAGAGAAGGAGAAAGAAGGTAGAGAAGAAAGAGTGTGGATGCGGTGAAAGGGGAAATGGGCGAGCAACACCAAAAGTTACGTGTAGGTATTTATCTCATTTCTTTAAAAGTACTATATATATGAATGTAAAAGAACGTACGGTAACATCTTATAAATATCATGGTATATGTATCGGGGAGAGTTTGGAATGAAATTGACAAAGTCTTAAAATAGATTTAACAGAAATTTATGACAGAAATGGAATATATTAAATTTATATGTTTTTGTTTTTTGTTTTGTGTGGGTGAGGGAAATAGAAAGATGAAAGTAAATGTATTAAGTTGAGCTGTTTATATATGTTTTTATTCTGGAATTTTTGTTTACCCAATCACCACGGTGTGTTTTAAGCACCTATTGTTAAAATCATAAAACCAATAAAATATTTTTCAAATAAATAAATAAAATCCTTAAAATGGGCCTTGGACTCATCTTCTGCCACAAGGTCAGGTTGTTCAACAGAGTACCAGAGGGAAGGACAAGAAACAATGGTTGGAAAATGATCAAAGAGAAAGAGAGAAGCAACCTGGAATTAAGGAGAAACTTCCTGACAGTGAGGACAATCAACCAGTGGAACAGCTTATCCCCAGAAATCGTGGGTGCTCCATCACTGGAGATTTTTAAGAAGAGGGTAGCCGCTAGACAATCACCTGTCCGAAATGGTGTAGGTTCTCCTGCTTAAGCCGGGGGCTGGACTATTCTATTCTATTCTATTCTATTCTATTCTGTTCTGTTCTGTTCTGTTCTGTTCTGTTCTGTTCTGTTCTGTTCTGTTCTGTTCTGTTCTATTCTATTCTTTACATTTGTGGTCCTCAACATAGCCCTAGTCTGCTGTAGTCTCCAGCTTAATGCTCTTGTTTTAAATCAGTGACATAAGCCCATCGGCATTTCAGAAAATACTTCTATATTCCCAAGTCATCCTCTTTGAGATATTGACTGAGGTTAAATGTCTATGGAGATTCTCAGTCATTCAGGTTATGGTTGTCCCAAAGGTGCTTTTTTGAAAAGACAACTGGATTTTCCTGAGTTTTTTCCCCCTTTGAAAAGGTTTCCCTTCTCATCCAGGAAACTTCTTCAGTTCCAGAAGTTTCTTGGATGAGAAGAGAAACATTTTCAAAGGAAAAAAAACCAAGAAAATCCAGTTGCCTTTTAGAAAAAGCACATTTAGGATTGATTCAAGTTTTTTTTTTCCTAAGCAAGGAGAGTCCGGATTCTCCCAGCAATATTTGTATTAACCCTTCAATCCACCTGTCTTGCTTTGGTGCTTCTTTTCATGATATAAAACTACATACAAAAGGAAAAGATATCCATGTTCTTTTTTTAAAAATTCCAAAATAATAATTCATTATCATCTTTGATTCATTATCTGGGCAGGAGGTCCTCTTTGCTAAGTAAATAATGCCTTGAAATTCATGAACTAATATCACCCTCCCATGAGCATACATCTCCAAAATCACTTTGAAGTATCTACTATAAAGAACTTGTTTCCATAGGATTTAAGCACTGATATTATACTGTACAAAGAAATTAAAATTACCTGTTACTCGGGTTCTTAACATAATGAGATGCTATCTTGACTTGCTTATTAGTGAGATTTCCTGTGGGATAGACAAAAGTAAGTAAAAAGAAGATGAAATATAAGACATTTCTTGTATTCATGAGACTGCGAGGTATTATCCCTTCTGCCTTTACAATTAAGATAGCCACTGAAATGTACTGTATTTTATTTCTTTATAATTAGCAGGAGTGTCAACAGTAAGACAGCAAGGAAGAAAAGAAAGGAGAAAGGGAGACAAGGAAGGGCAGGATAAGATTCCTCTACTTGACAGATCTCATACTAAGATGCAGATCTTAGTACAGCCAACCACTCACCTACATCCTTATCTTGAATTTGTGCTGCACTTCTCAGCCTGTGAACAATAAATAATAATAAATAAAAACCTAATAAAATAAAAATAATTAAAACAACAACAAAGATGATAAGGGGTCTGGAGGCTAAATCGTATGATGAATTAGGTATTTTTAGTCTAATGAAGAGAAGGCTTAGGGGAGACATATCAGTCTTCCAATACTTGAAGGGCTGTCATAGGGAAGAGTGGGTTGATCTAGTCCCCATTGCACAGGATAAGAAGCAATGGGGGGACTTCTGGTTTCCGGTCGAGGGAACTTCCGGTTTACGGTCGAGCCGTACGGAGCCATCTCTAGGGAGCTCCGCTACGGCAATCGGATATTCGGTGGCTTTTCAGCCGCCCGAAGCACCAGATTCAAGGAGAGAGAGACCCGCGGAAGGTAGCGGAACCTCCGGCGACCCGGAAAACATCCAATTGAGAACAGGATCGCCGGAGGAGACGCGAACAGAGGAAGAAAACGAAGAGGCCGGCTGTGGCCGGCCCGAAGACGGCACGAGGGCGGAAACAATAGAGGCGAGGGGAGAAGACCGAGGGACCAGCGAAGAAGGAGACGGGAGCGAGAGAAGACCAGAAAGAAGCAGGATGAGGGAAGAAGAGCCCTGGACTTACCCAGCTGGAGGTCGGAGGAAGCCGTGAAGCCGCCCAGCCGCTACGGAGGAGGGCCAGCAGACGCAGGGAAAGGAAGACGAACAGCGTTCGGAGGAGACAGCGAAAAGCGGTGAGTCAGGCGGGGGGTGGAACTGCATGCTGCGGGACGCCGAACGGAGAGCGAGGCTAGCAGAGGGAGGAAGAGGCCTTCACAGGACCCCCAGAAGACCCCCCACAGGCCCCCAAGAAAAGTAACAGAAGCGGCAAGGAGCCGGACGAGCGGAGCAGGAGCGGACAGACCGGGTGGGAGGAGGCTACGAAGAGAAGGGGGAAAGAGGAGAAGGGGGAAAACATTGCAGAGACACTGTTCCCTTTCTTCCCCCCCCCCACAACGGACGGCAGGGAAGAAGAAAGCTGGAAAGCAACCCAGTGAGCAATAAGGGGAAAAGTAGAGGGGAGCAGTAAACACAGGCTGACAGAAGGCAGGAGGAAGCAACCTGGGCAAAGAGGCAGAGAAAGAGGGGCAAGAAGGAGCCAGAAAAGAGCAAAGAGAAGAAACAGGCTGGCAGAGGGGAGTGAAGAGGAACCCAAGGCAAAGGTACTGAACTGGCTCCCTGAACATAGAGCTGCCAGAATACAGGCTCCTACCCCTACACTGCCCAAACCCTGAAGGCACCCCCTCCCCTTTTGGAAGGACCAGATTACTTGAGCTTCTCCAGACCACAACCTAGTGTTGTACTGCATCTTGAGAAAAAGGCCATCCTCAAAAACCCCAAGCCACAGATCCTCCCATCTTTGTATCACCCATGCCAGTAAAGAAAAGCTTAATTGAAAACAAGCTACACCCCCTAGGGAACAACCACTTTACTGTTAAAATACTAACTGTGAGACATGAACACTTGCTAACTGGTAACAGAAGAACTAGAATTTGATCCAACCCATCCTAGCAGCTTGACGATCTGGCACAGGAACAATTCCCCCACAATTCTTTGCATCAAGGGGTGGCTTTAAGGGTGGACAGGCCAACAGGAGGCGAAGCCCAAAATGGCAGCCAAACGGACGAAACAGGCCAAACTGCCCAACCCGAAGGGAGCTGCACCCTCTCCGTTCCAGCTCTCCAATCTGCCAGGGAACACCCCACCCAACCACACCCCCCCCACCCAACTGCATGCCCTCAGACCCAAACGCCAACCCATGACTCCAAAACAGCACGCTTGATCCAAGAACTAAAAGAGACGATTGAGACACTAAATGAGACGATAGCGACGATGGTGGTAAGGATGGATGGCATGGATAGAAAATTGGCAGAAATGGGCGCGAAGATGGAGAAAGGACGCATAGAAACAGAACGGAAGATGGAGGAAAGATACAACGACATGAGGAGGATGCTGGTGGACCAAGGTAGAGACCTGGAGAGAAAGTGGGAAGAACAGCGCAAAGCGACGGCCACCGACTTGGAACAAATGAAGGAGGCATTGCAAACACATTACAAAAACCTCCAAGAAATCAGGGAGAATACGGAAAAGATGATGAAGGAAGTGGAAAACCGCGTAGAGGGACAGATTGCAGAGGTGAAAAGAGAGGTCCAAGACCAGTCCACCATGATACAATTCTGGCAAATGGCATTTGCAATCAGGTTCAGAGGGTGGAAAGAGACAACACACGAAACCCAGGGAAAACTGCGCAGGACTTTTGTAGAGGCCCTGGCAACATTCCTGGGCATGAGCGCCAATGAGATTGAGTGGCATGTCGAAAAAATCTACAGAGTGGGCGC
The DNA here is from genome assembly GCA_034064705.1 of Bothrops alternatus. NCBI lineage: Eukaryota > Metazoa > Chordata > Lepidosauria > Squamata > Viperidae > Bothrops > Bothrops alternatus. Next base: position 4,142,781 of record JARGCV010000230.1, on the reverse strand, counting down.
CTGGAGGGAAGTGAACAAGCACCAACCAAGGGATGTGGTCATCCACTTCACAACACAGAGGTTCCGGAACCACATCTCCACCACTTCCTATAACAAGGCATTCTACATAGAGGAACAGGAGGTGAAGGTTCTGAAAGAGATCCCCCAGGCGATGCTGAGAGACAGAAAGGACTACAAATTCCTGATCACAGAACTGAGATTGCATGCACTGCAATACCAGTGGGAAACCCCATCAGGAGTGTCGCTTTCCTATAAAAACAAGAGACATTACTTGACCTCGGTCCAGAAATCCAAAGACTTCCTCGAAAAGGAACTGAAGTCGGGAGGCCCCCAACTCACCGCGAGAGAAGACACAGATAGACCACTGGAAAGCGGGAGGGATCGAGGCCAATGAGCAAGCCGCGCAGAAGCACAGATCGGGGCAGTGGCAGAGGAAATGAATGGACCACCTCGAGGGGTGAGGGCGCAGAGAGCAGAGAGCAACAAAAACAAGGAGGCAGGACAGTCTACAGAGGACAGGCTACCAGGCTTCACTACCAAACACACAGACCAGCAAGGCAAGGCCTCATAAACCAATATGAGCAACAATCCGGATATCATGGGAACGAGACCAAAGAAGACAACAGGAGAAATAACAGAATTGGTCTCGCAAGAGTATCCTGTAACAGATGATGGCAACTAATTATTTGACTTGGAATGTGAACGGACTGAACTCCCCCCAGAAAAGAAGAAAAATTCTCCACTACCTGAACCAAGGTAAAAGCGACATAATCTGCCTACAAGAAACACACATCAGAGCAGCAGACCAGAAATATCTGATCAACTACAAACTAGGCGCGCACTTTGTGGCAGCAGCGCCAAGAAAAAAGAATGGGATTGTTATATACGTAAAGAAACATGTAATGGCTAAGCTAATAGAGTCCGACCCCCAAGGTAGATACCTGGCAATTGAAATAACACAAGAAGACAAGAAGATTCTAGTAATGGGCGTATATGCACCACATCAGCAACAAGGCAAATTCTACAAAAAGCTACACAAGAAAATAACCCAACTTAACTACAGATCTTACATCATCATGGGCGACTGGAACGGGGTCATAGAGACTGCTCTAGACAAAAAAAGAACTGCACCGAACCCGCAAAAACACTCCAAGTTGCCTAAATCCTTCTTCGACATGAAGGAGGACCTCGAACTGACAGACGTATGGAGGAAAAGGCACGGCAAAGAACAAGAATTCACCTTCTTCTCTGGCAGACATCAATCCTTCTCCCGAAGACAATGTGGTGGAATGCAAAAAAGCTATGAAGGAATTCTTCGACACAAACATGAACAACGAAACACCGATAGAAACAATCTGGGAAGGCAGCAAGGTGTACATGCGCAGGATCCTCATAGCCATGAATAGCAGGCACCGTCGCAAACAAGAACAAAAAAGAAAAGAGTTAGAAAATGAGATAAGTAAAAGGGAGCGGCTACTAATAAAAAGGCCAGAGGACAAAGTCACCAAAGAAGGACTCAAGATCTTAAGAAAGCAATTTGACATGTTGATGGCTGACCAAGTTGCAAGGAATATACAATATGCAAAACATAAGACATTCTGCAAGGCCAACAAACCGGGGGGCTGGCTAGCCTACATTATAAGAAAGAAACAGAAATCCCACATAATTGAAAAGATAGAATACAAAGGCAAGGAAGAATTCCGACAAAAAACCATCAAGAAAGCCTTCACGGAGTTCTACTCGAAACTATATGCCGAGGATAAGATACAAGACAAAGAGATAGATGAGTTCCTACAAAACGAAAAGATACAGGCGATTACCGACACACAAAGAGAAGCCCTGAATGCCTTAATCACAAAAGAGGAAATACACTCAGCGATCACACAACTGAAAGCAGGAAAATCGCCCGGGACGGATGGGATAACAGCGACCTACTACAAACACCTCCAAGAGGAGATGCTAGAACCCCTCAGAAAACTATTTGCCAACATTCAAGAAGGAGGCCAGGTCCCACCATCCTGGAAAACAGCCTACATCTCATTAATCCCAAAGGAGGGGAAAGACAACACACAGCCCGCAAACTACAGGCCCATCTCACTACTAACCACAGACTACAAAATCTTCACAAAACTTTTGGCCAATAGACTAATGACTGTACTACAAAAAACAATACACCCGGACCAAAGGGGATTTATACAAGGACGCCAGATGAAAACCAACGTCAGACAGCTGCTGAACATAATAGAATACCTGCAAAAGCACAACCAGATACCCGCCGCTCTTATGTTTGTGGATGCAGAAAAAGCTTTCGACAGACTGCACTGGCCGTTCCTGACGAACTTGGTCCGGAAGATGAAAATGGGAGTACAGTTTCTCAACTCCATAACGGCAATTTACCAGAAACAAACAGGTCAGATCATTGTCAATGGAGACTTAATGGACTCATTTAATATAGAGAGAGGCACGAGACAGGGCTGCCCGCTGTCCCCCCTGCTATTTGTCCTAACACTGGAAATTTTACTGAACAGAATAAGAGCGGCAGAGGATGTACAGGGCATACAGATTAAACAGCAAGACTACAAACTATGTGCCTTTGCGGATGACCTGCTGGTGACAATGTCACAACCAGCACAGTCAGCAAGGAAATTGATGGAGATAATGGAGGACTATGGTAGGGTGTCAGGCTTCAAAGTAAATATACCAAAAACAAAGATGCTAGTCAAAAACCTAGACAACAAAGCAAGACGGAACTTGGAAAGAATAACGGGTTGTGAAATAGTCAAGAAAGTCAAATACCTAGGAGTGGAGATAGAATCAACAAATGCGAAATTATACAAGAATAATTACGAGGTCCTGTGGAATAAGATACAAGCAGACCTGGAAAGGTGGAAATCACTACGTCTGTCCCTGCTGGGCAGGATAGCGGCAGTAAAGATGAATGTATTACCCAGATTTTTATTTCTCTTCCAAATGCTACCCATACTCAAGAAGGATGCGGACTTAGACAATTGGCAGAAAGGCATCAACAGATTTATTTGGGACGACAAGAGACCGAGGGTGAAACTAAAAATCATCCAAGACGCAAGGGAGAGAGGGGGACTCAAAATGCCTAATCTAAAGCTATATTACTATGCAGCAACGTTGGTGGCGGTTAGTGACTGGATCAACATGACAAATGATAGAGTTCTGAATGTTGAGGGGCATGGTCTACAATTCGGCTGGCACACATACCTAGTATACGACAAAAAGGCAGATAGGAACTTCAAGGAGAACCCACTACGAATCCCATTGCTATGGGTCTGGAAGAAATATAAGCACCTCCTACATGACAAGATTCCCATCTGGACGATCCCTGGACACGCAACAGGGGATATGAACACATCCCAAGGGCAAGAAGTGGTGCCCTACAGTGAACTTGTACTGGGAGAAGAAAACGGGTTCCTCTTGAAACCTCAAGCAACGCTAGCAAACAGAGGAATAGGAAGTAACTGGCTATCATATATACAACTACAATCAAGGTGGCGTAAAGACAAGAAGAAGGGCTTCTCCCAGACCGACGAGAATCTAATTAAACAGATTAGAGAACAGGGGATTATGCACATCAAATGAGTGTACAGCATTCTGATAGAAATGGACTCTGAAACCGAGCTAGTCAAGAACTGTATGATAAAGTGGGCACAAGACTTCAGACACCCTATCGCCATGGACACGTGGGAGAAAATCTGGGTGAGGAATGTAGAATTCACGAAATCGCAACACTTAAGGGAAAACTTCTACAAGATGTTCTATAGATGGCACCTAGACCCGAAAAAAATATCACTCATCTACCCGGACTCCCAGCCCAAATGCTGGAGGTGCGGGGACGGGGAGGCTACCTACTTTCACATATGGTGGACATGAAGAAAAATCAAAGCATTCTGGAGGAAGCGTATAGAATTTCTACCTCAGGCTTTTCTGTTAGGGATCACAAAGGACTTCACTACCTCAGAGACAAATTTATTTTTGAACTTAATTACAGCAGCAAGATTGTTGGTGGGACAATACTGGAAGAATCCGGAAATACCGCCTATTGAAGAATGGACTGTGAAATTTGGCGGAAATGGCGAAAATATCAGCATACTTGAAAAATCGCTCCAATGAACAATTTTTGACGGACTGGAAACAGTGGATAGACTATATCCAAGAGAGACACCAATCAAACAGAATGCAGCTGGCGTTTAGCTGAGGCTCGATGGGAGGAGGGAAGAAGGGTTAACAAATCAAATGTTTACAAAAACTAACACCCAATGTTGAATGTATATGTTCTATAACTAATGCCTCTTAACATAAACTTACGACTAATGTTGTTTGCTTTAATACTGTTAAAGCGGACTGAATCTCTACCTCAGGATATGAAACTTCTACCTCAGAATCTCCGGTTAGGGACTATAAAAGATTGCACTAGTAATGCGATGAAGCCAATTCAGAAGCGCAAACGAACAATATGCAATAAACTAGATACAGCAGATAGACCATATATAAGAGAAACACCAACCAAATAAAAGGTACTCGGAGTATACTTGAAGAGGGAAGGGAGGAGGGAAGAACGTTTACTAAAACAGATGTTTACAAAGATTAATACCTAATGTTGTATGCTATGTTCTAGGATGATTGTTTAGCAATAGGATCTTTGGTTTAATGTTGATCACATTAATATGGAACCAGATAAGAGAAACACCAATCAAACAAAGTGTAACAGGAGTATAGTTGAGGCTAGACGCGAGGGGTGGAACAAGGCTTACTAACTCAGACGTTTTCAATGACTAATACTTAGTATTGTATATCAGGTGCCATGATGAATGCTGCACAATATGTTTTTATGTTCAATGTTGATTGTTTTAATAAAAGAATTTTATATATTAAAAAAAAAAGAAGCAATGGGTGGAAGCTCATCAGAGGGAGATCCAACTTGGAAATAAGGAAGAATTGTCTGACAGCGAGAATAATTAATCAATGGAACAGCTTGCCTATTGGAGTTGTACGTGCTTCATCACTGGAGGGTTTCAAGAAAAGATTGGAGATCTGTTTGTCCAAAATGGTATAAAAATTTCTGCCTTGGACTAAAAGACCTAAAAGGGGTCTAAAAGATCTAAAAGGGAGCTAGAGACTAAAACATATGAAGAATGGTTGCAGGAATTAGGTATGCCTAGTCTAGTGAAAAGAAGGACTAAGGGTGACATAATAACAATGTTGCAATATTTGAGGGGCTGCCACAAAGAAGAGGAGGTCAACTTATTCTCCAAAGCACCATAAGGCAAAACAAGAAGCAATGGATGAAAACTAATCAAAGAGAGAAGCAACCTGGAATTAAGGAGAAATTTCCTGACAGTGAGAACAATTAATTAGTGGAATAGCTTGCCTTTGAAAGATGTGGATGCTCCATCACTGGAGACTTTTAAGAAGAAACTGGACAGCCAGTTGTCTCTCCCTTCCAGCCCTATGATTCTATGAAATCACCTATGTTCTATTAGGGGAGGTTGCATCCAATAAGTGCAAATATACCATGTCATTAAAAAGACTTGCCCTCTTGTACACAAAAATCAGATAAGACAGATTATACATGCAAAATAGATCATCTGATTGACCTATGCAACTCCAGGCTTTTAGGAACACAGGAATCATTAAATACCAACTGAAACCATTCATATTAACCTGCAGATATTTCTAAGGATTTAAGCAGGAATTTTTCCAAGTTCACTGGAGATGCCAAGGGTTGAAGTTCAGGGGTTCCCCCCCCATCACATCCAAAGCAAGCATTCAACCACTGAGTTATGTCCTTTTCTTGATGAAAACGAACATCCTAATAGAATATTAATTACACTTCTATTACAATCAGTATATTTTTGACAGAACTGTTTAGGGAGAACCATTCCTTCTCATGCAATTTAATGGAAAAGAAACTGCAGCCCATTCACATATAACCCTTGGCCAGCGTTTAGTTCTTATATTAAATAAAGAATATGCAAGGACATCACAGCTCTCCTACAATCATTTTCTTCTTTGGGGAAAAAAATTGAAAGCAAATTCCATTTCGTTCAACTGAACAAGAACTGAAAGGAAAATTGCATTTTTTTCTTCTTTAAATTGGTCCTATTGCTGCCATGAGACAAAAACATAGAAGGCAAAATCTGAAGTGAAAAACTTCTGCTCCATAATACACTGATGACTTTTAATTGTGGTAGGAAGAGAATCTGACACCAGGTTTTCTTTGAAGACATGCAAAGAACTAGAGACTGTTCTTTGGGATATTGTTTGCTCATGACATCTGCGAAGCAGTTCCCATTAAAGGCAGTTATATTTTTCTGAAACAAAATGTTTTTCCCTCCCTAAGGGCAAAAGAATTTGAGACTGTACCTTAATTGTGGGAAGAAAATGTGACCTGAATTTTTGAGAGGGCTCAACATACACTCTCTGTCCTTCCCAGTACATTTACACCTGCAATTAACTGTGTCTACATTTTTGCAGCTACAATTAATTTGAAGCTGCAAATGACAGGATTTAACTATCTTAGTGCACCATTTACAGATGCAACCAGATAGCTAATTCCTATAATTTGCAACTGTAATTAACTGATAGAGGTAAAATTCCGGGGGGAGGGGGGAGGGCTGGAATGACTCAACGCTGCCATCTAACAAGGAAATTTATTTCCACATTCAGAGAAAAGGAGATAAGATGCAATCATTGTGTCAATCTCAAGAAAGGGGTGGCAGTTGTATGCTTTATAACTCCCCAAAGACAGGATGGGGGCACACGGTTTAAGGATTAAACAAATGTGAAACATGACAAGCCTGCAACCTAGCAGTCCTACTTTCTATTTGTCCATGTCAAGCTCCTCCTATTTATGGATGGATCTTGAGAGAGTAGAACTGATCCTGTAGGGATGGAGGAATAAATGCATGATTCTCATACAGACAACGACTTGATGAAGTGATCTGATGCCAAGTTAAACAATTTTTTGGTCTCACTCCTTTTGTTTACTGTGACAGGCTGCATTTTTACAGCAACAGCATAGCAAGAGCCACCAATTTTGTCTTCAAAGCAGACTTATAATCTCCCAGTGACTTTTCTACAGATGGAGAAAAACACTGCACTGCACAAAATTTTGAACAGAGAGAAGAGGGTTTTAAATGATCTTAAATGACATGTTCGAAAAGGAAGGGCCAAGGTAAAACATGGAACTGTCACAACTTGTACCAGGAGTTCCCAACCTATGACCAGATGTTTAATGACTGTTCGGAGTTACAATAGAAAGAGCACTTTACAGTCTATAAAGCATGTGTGGACATCACAAAATATTGTACTGTTCCCCCTCCAAGGTCACATGATCACATTTCAGGCACTTGGCAACCCACTCAATTTATGGTTGGTTTCAGCATCCCAAGGTCACATGAGCATGATTTGTGACATTTTTGCCAGTTTGGGGCACTTTTTTAGTCAATCACATGTTGATCACTTGATGACATAGGACAACTTACAACTGTAATGGGTAGGCTCCATGAAGGTCATAAATCAAGGAGTATCTATATCTGAATTTACATGAGAAAGTCCCTATCTTGACTAAATGACAGCATCTTCAACATTATAAGAGGGTTCTTTGGAAAGAAAGATGGAGAGCGGAGTGGATTATTACATGTCAACTTGGAATGAGTTTTATGGAAGATGTTACAGCTCATTTCTGCTTAGGCAACTTAGTACTTAAGATGTATGATCTCAGAAAATAGGAATGTTAGGTGCCTAATAGAGATTTACTTACTCCTCCTGCTCGATGCTGATAATGACATGAAAATTTCTAATCTGTTTGACTGCATATCCTACAAGGAAGAAAGGATTAAATTATGATAATGACTGCCATTACCCAACAAGAAATGTCATGCTTCTCAACTAAACTAGAGGATCAGATTAGAAAGGACCATGAATGGAAGACTGAGAAACCCTAAAATATGCTGATACACCATAGTTCCAGTATGGTTTCATAATACCCTAAAGTTGTTGGTGAAGCAAAGGTTGTATTGGTGCAGCATCTGGCTAAAGAATTTTAGCACACTGTGTAAATGCAAATGGTAGGTTTCACTGAAATATTCATTTCTTTTGAAAGTCAATTCCTTGTTATATATAATACACAAGTGCAACCCAGTAGATCAGCATTCTAAATTCAGCTACATACTTTCAAGAGTTGGGAAACAAATGTTTAACTTTCACCCTGAATACAGACAGATAGCTGCGAGTTCAAATGTTAACATTGCTGCTTGCATTGAGATAGGGCTGTAGGCTTTGAAAAATCCAGAGGCAAACCTGGATTCTGGTCAACTAGAAGAAATGATATTAGAACTTTTAGACAGATGGTTGAACCAGAGACCAGGTTACATTACATTAAAGCATAACTTTTTAAATTTAAACATGCTTGGGACAAACACATGTCAATCAACCTACAAAAATAAAAAATAAGGGGCTTCCGGTGGCTTCACCGGCGTCGCTACAGCCTCCTTCAGAGGCTCCGATCTCGTGGGTTGGTAAAGCCGCAAAAACAGGTGAACACCGGCGGTTTTTGGCGGCGAAAAATCCCCCCTCTGAACGAAGAAGGGGTGCAGAGCATCGAGCGGGGGTTGAGCTCCTCTGAAAAACCCCCCAAAAAAATCTGCAGGGGGGAAGAGTGAGAGCTCCCCAGGCGCTCAAAGACGCTCCTGCCCAGAGACGCTGCTGTCTGCAGATGGAACCAGACGCCGCAACCATCCTTGGCTCGAGAAAAACTTTTTAAAAAGAGACCTACGTGCAGGAGGAAGGAAAACAGGAGTTTTAAATCGCAAGTACTTTTTTATATTCTACTTCTAATCACAGTTCCCTACAATCAACATAATGTATCCAAGATGGCGAATGCTCTCACTGTAAAGAGAAAGTGACGGAAGTGAAGGTGAATCCCCTTTCTGCTTTGTTGTTTTTTCTTTTTAAGCAATGTTAGAGCGATCGCGAAGAGACAGGCTAGGTGTTGTTGTGAGTGTCCCTAGACCAGCTTGGGAAGTGTCAGAGTATGAGGATGAGCAGCCAGGTCCCTCTGGGTGTTTTCCCCTCCCGGCAGCCGAGGAAGAGCAGCCAGGCCCCTCTGGGTATTTTCCCCTCCCGGCAGCTGAGCCAGACAGGGAGGAGATTTACAGGCAGTCTGGGTCAGATTCACAAAGTGAGGGGTCAGATTTGGATCAAGAAGATAGATGGCTTGATCCGAGATTCCGAAGGTTTGATAAGCGACGGTGTCAGTTAAGTGGAAAAAGGAAGTAATGAGGGGAAGTGACGTATCGGACACTATATTAGAAGGGAACAGAGAGACTACGCCTTTGTCACGAGCAACGTTAATCAAGGAGTAGCCTGATATCTGGAGCAGTGCGTTTGAATTCAGTCTTCTGATGTTTTGGAAATCTACGGAAGAATAATGAGGTATTGGACAATGTGATAAAGAAAGAGTGAGTTAATTGGAAGGTGTGGGAAGAGCATGTTTTAATCTAAATGTAAATAAATGAGACTTGGCCGTTCCTGCCAGCAAAATGCCAGCAGCGTGCTTTGAAGTGAATCCTTTTGAAATGTGTTAAATAAACCTCTTAAAGACATATTTATGTGGATTTTAATGAGCTGAGAGGGGCCAGACAGAACAGGTGTTTATTTTAAAATCCTATAAAGTGCAATTAAAGAAGATAAGAAGAGGATATTTATAGAATGGCTACCAAACAAACAAAAATAGTTTCTTCAAAGGTGGCAGTATCTTCACCAGCTCAGCCCTCTAAAGTACCAGTAGTTAGCTTCTCTGCTCACTCATCCCCCTCAATTCCTACAGAGCCTCAAGCTCCTTTGTATACCCAAGCCTCTCCAGAAGTGCTTACAGTGAAAGATTTACAGGCAGCACTGTCAACAATGGCTGATAATTTGACTGATAAAATGGAGAAAAGGTTTGAACAACTGGAGAAAAAAATGGAGACTAAGATTGAGGAACTGGAGAATAGGATTGAGAATAAGATTGAGAATCAAAGCAAAGAGGTCACTGTTGAACTGGAGAAAATTAAAGAAACAATACAGACCCACAATAGGGAAATAAGAGAAGATATTGTGGAAGCTTTTAAGGGGGTTTGGGAGAGTGTTGAAGAGAAGGTGGAAGAGGTCGAACAACAAATGGAGGGACAACTGGCTGAGATGAAAAGTGACATACAAGACCATGCCCTCCTGGTGCAATATAACCATATGATGTCAGCTATTAGAATCAGAGGGCAGAGAGACGTACCAAATGAGAATCAGGATGACCTGAGAAGAAGCTTTGAAGAAGCTTTTGAAAAAATTCTAGAAGATGCTGCAAAAAAATTCTCCTGGCAGATTGATAGCATCTACAGAGTTAACTCATGGAATGCAAGACAAAGAAATCTACCTAGAGATGTTGTTATCTACTTTGTCACAAGGAGATTCAGAAATAATATTCTCACAGTATCATATAATAAGAAATTAAATGTTGCTGGTCAGGAGGTGGTGGTTTTGAAGGAGATCCCTCCAAAGATGTTAAGAGCAAGAAAAGACTATGCATTTTTGGTTGCTGAACTGAAAATACATGCTTTACAATATAGGTGGGAGGTACCAGCTGGACTGTCTCTACTTTACAATGGTAATAGATACTACTTGAATTCTGTCTGGAAAGCAAAAGATTTTTTTGAAAATGTGCTGAAGGCTGGTAGACCCCCATCGCCAACACCAAAAAATGCAGATTCATTACAAGAAAGAGAAATGGACTTAAACCAACAATCACAGCTTTCAGAGTCACGGCCACCTGTTGCGCCAGGAGTTGATAAAGGAGCTAGGATGGAGTTACCTGCTCGAAGTACGGATATCTCTCAACCTTTGGAAGCAGACAAGCCTAAAGATCAGAGGCAAACTAGAGCTACTACTAAACGTAAGGAACAACAAGAAAAGCGACAACATGGTCGTACATACACAAGTCGGGAAGCCATGGGAGCGCGACCAAAGAAGTAGATGGAAAAATTGATTCAGTCTTGCAGAAGCTTTCTAAAGATGATCATGTCAAATAAATATTTGACATGGAATGTTAATGGTTTAAATTCTCCACAGAAAAGGAGGAAGATATTTCATTACTTGACTCAATGTAAAAATGATGTAATTTGCTTACAAGAAACACACATTAGAACTACGGACCAGAAATATTTAATAAATAATAGGCTAGGTATACATTTTATAGCAGCGGCTGCTGAGAAGAAGAATGGAATTGTTATCTATGTTAAAAGTCACGCGAGGGGTGGGAAAAAGGCTTACTAATTTGTTGTGAGTGTCCCTGGACCAGCTTGGGAAGTATCAGAGGATGAGGATCAGCAGCCAGGTCCCTCTGGGTGGTTTCCCTTCCCGGCAGCCGAGGATCAGCAGCCAGGCCCCTCTGGGTGGTTTCCCCTCCCGGCAGCTGAGAGAGATAATGAAGAGCTTTGTATGCATTCTGAATCAGATTCTCAAAATGATGAGTCAGATTTAGAACAAGAAGATAAATGGATTAATCCGAGGTTCCGAAGGTTTGATAAGCGAAGGTGTCAGTTAACTGGAAAAAGGAAGTAATTGGGGAAGTGACGTATCGGACACTATATTAGAAGGGGAAAGAAAGACTACGCCTTTGTCACGAGCAACGTTGATCAAAGAGTGGGCTGAAAACTTTGGCAGTGCTTTGGAACTCAGTATTCTGGTGTTTTGAAAACCTACCGAAGGATAATGAGCTCTTGGACAATGTGATAAAGAAGAAAAGTAAGTTAATTGGGATGTAGGAGGAGAAGAGCATGTTTATCTAAATGTAAATAGATTTGCTTTGGCCGTTCAGGCCAACATAATGCCAGCAGCTTGCTTTGAAACGAATTCTTTTGAAATGTATTAAATAAACCTCTTAAAGACATATTTACGTGGATATTAATGAGTTATGAGAGGCCAGACATAACATAATTCAGACGCTTTCAATGACTAATACTTAGTATTGTATATCAGGTGCCATGATGATTGCTGCACAATATGTTTTTATGTTCAATGTTGATTGTTTTAATAAAAGAATTTTATATATTAAAAAAAAGTCATATAAGAGCTAAATTAATAGAATCAGACACACAAGGTAGATATTTAGCAGTTGAAATTTTAAAGGACGGCAAGAAAGTTCTTTTGATGGGTATATACGCACCAAATCAACAACAAGGAAAATTTTACAAGCTAATACATAAAAAGTTAATACAATTTGACTATAGGTCTTCTATTCTAATGGGAGATTGGAATGGTGTCATAGATATTGGTTTAGACAAGAAGAAGACATTACCAATTCCTCAAACACATTCTACATTGCCTAAATCCTTCTTTGATATTAAGGATGACTTTGATCTGACAGATATATGGAGAGAAAGACATGGTAAAGAGCAAGAATTTACTTTTTTCTCTGATAGACATCAATCATTTTCTAGAATTGACTTTATATTAACTACAAGCGACTTTATTTCTAGACTAAAGAAGGTGAAGATCTTACCCAAAGTCTTATCAGACCATAATCCGGTTTGGATGGAACTAATGGTTGGTCAGACGCCTAGAAGATCTTGGAGACTTAATGAACATTTGTTTAAATATGATACAAATGTGAATGAATGTAAAAATGTTATGAAGGAATTTTTTACATTAAATCTCCATAAGGACACAACAATAGAAATGGTATGGGATGCTAGTAAAGCATACATGCGTGGGATTTTAATAGACATGAATAAAAGGTATAGACGTAAACAGGGGGGGAAGGAAGGAGTTGGAAGAGGAGATAAGAACGAAAGAGCAATTATTAATAAAGAGACCAGATGACAAAAACATCAAAGAGGGAATTAAAATCTTACGGACACAATTTGATTTGTTGATGAGCTGGGAATATACAATATGCCAAACATAATATAGGAATATACAATATGCCAAACATAATACATTTTATAACTCCAACAAACCTGGCAGATGGTTGGCCTGCACATTAAGGAAAAAACAAAAATCCTGCATTATTGACAAAATAGAATATAAAGGGAAGGAGGTGTTTCAACAAGAGACTATCAAAAAAGCTTTCTTAGAATTTTACTCCAAATTATATACTGAAGAGAAGATGCAAGGGAACGAGATAGATATTTTTTTGCAAAATGAAAATGTATTGACAATCACCAATGAACAAAGAGATAAGTTAAATGCATTAATTACATCAGAAGAAATAACTTCAGTGATTAAACAACTGAAAATGGGAAAATCTCCTGGGACCGATGGGTTAACGGCAATTTATTATAAGCATCTTCAAATGGAAATGGTGGAACCTCTTAGGGAGCTATTTGTTAACATTCAAAAGGGTGGTCAGGTTCCACCCGCATGGAAAACAGCTTATGTTTCCTTAATCCCCAAAGAGGGAAGAGATAATGCTCAACCAGAAAACTTCAGACCTATTTCATTGTTGAATACCGATTATAAGATTTTTGCAAAAATTATGGCTAATAGATTAATGGCAGTTCTACAACAAATAATCCATACAGACCAAACTGGTTTTTTACAAGGTAGAGAGATGAAAACCAATGTTAGACAACTTATTAACATACTAGAATACCTAGATAAGCATACTCAGGTACCTGCAGTTCTTATGTTTTTGGATGCGGAAAAAGCTTTTGATAGACTAAATTGGTTGTTTCTGAAAAAATTAATTGTTAGGATGGGGTTGGGGGACCAGTTTATTAATTCTATATTGGCAGTTTATCAGAAACAAACAGGTCAGATTATTGTGAATGGGTATTTAACAGATCCATTCAATATAGAGAAAGGTACTAGACAGGGATGTCCTCTATCTCCATTGTTGTTTGTCTTAACTTTAGAGGTTCTACTGAATAGGGAACCCGAAAAACCATGTTTTTTCTGGATCCAACCTCTCCCTGAAAAGTTACGCCTCGGCTTAGATTGCATTTGTTGGAAAATTGCCAATTAAGCATGAAAAGCCAAAATGTGAAACTGACCTGAATTTCAAAATGTATACATATATTCAGGTTCCCCACAGGTTGGGGAACCCGAAAAACCATGTTTTTTCCAGATCCGACCTCTCCCTCAAAAGTTAGGCCTCGGCCTAGATTGCATTTGTTGGCAAATTGCCAAATAAGAATGAAAAGTGAAAATGGGAAACTGACCTGAATTTCGAAATATATACATATATTCAGGTTCCCCACAGGTTGCTGAACCCGAAAAACCATGTTTTTTCCGGATCCGACCTCTCCCTCAAAAGTTAGGCTTCGGCATTGATTGCATTTGTTGTCAAATAGCCAATTAAGCATGAAAAGCCAAAATGTGAAACTGACCTGAATTTCAAAATGTATACATATATTCAGGTTCCCCACAGGTTGGGGAACCCGAAAAACCATGTTTTTTCCGTATCCGACCTCTCCCTCAAAAGTTAGGCCTCGGCCTAGATTGCATTTGTTGGCAAATAGCCAATTAAGCGTGAAAAGCCAAAATGTGAAACTGACTTGAATTTTGAAATGTATACATATATTCAGGTTCCCCACAGGTTGGGGAACCCAAAAAAACATGTCTTTTCCGGATCCAACCTCTGCCTGAAAAGTTACGCCTCGGCTTAGATTGCATTTGTTGGAAAATTGCCAATTAAGCATGAAAAGTGAAAATGTGAAACTAACCTGAATTTCGAAATGTATACATATATTCAGGTTTCCCACAGGTTGGGGAACCCAAAAATCCATGTTTTTTCCGGATTCGACCTCTACCTCAAAAGTTAGGCCTCGGCCTAGATTGCATTTGTTGGCATATAGCCAATTAAGCATGAAAAGCGAAAATGTGAAACTGACCTCAAATTTGACACGTATACATATAGTCAGGTTCCCCACAGGTTGGGGAACCCGAAAAACCATGTTTTTTCCGTATCCGACCTCTCCCTCAAAAGTTAGGCCTTGGCCTAGATTGCATTTGTTGGCAAATAGCCAATTAAGCGTGAAAAGCCAAAATGTGAAACTGACTTGAATTTTGAAATGTATACATATATTCAGGTTCCCCATACGTTGGGGAACCCAAAAAAACATGTCTTTTCCGGATCCAACCTCTGCCCGAAAAGTTACGCCTCGGCTTAGATTGCATTTGTTGGAAAATTGCCAATTAAGCATGAAAAGTGAAAATGGGAAACTGACCTGAATTTTGAAATGTATACATATATTCAGGTTCCCCACAGGTTGGTGAACCCGAAAAACCATGTTTTTTCCGGATCCGACCTCTCCCTCAAAAGTTAGGCTTCGGCATTGATTGCATTGGTTGGGAAATTGCCAATTAAGCATGAAAAGTGAAAATGTGAAACTGACCTGAATTTCAAAATGTATACATATAGTCAGGTTCCCCACAGGTTGGGGAACCCGAAAAACCATGTTTTTTCCGGATCCGACCTCTCCCTCAAAAGTTAGGCCTCGGCCTAGATTGCACTTGTTGGCAAATTGCGAATTAAGCATGAAAAGCGAAAATGTGAAACTGACCTAAAATTCGAAATGTATACATATATTCAGGTTCCCCACAGGTTGGGGAACCCGAAAAAACATGTCTTTTCCGTATCCCACCTCACCCTCAAAAGTTAGGCCTCGGCCTAGATTGCATTTGTTGGCAAATAGCCAATTAAGCGTGAAAAGCCAAAATGTGAAACTGACTTGAATTTTGAAATGTATACATATATTCAGGTTCCCCACACGTTGGGGAATCCAAAAAAACATGTCTTTTCCGGATCCGACCTCTCCCTCAAAACTTAGGCCTCGGCCTAGATTGCATTTGTTGGCAAATAGCCAATTAAGCGTGAAAAGCCAAAATGTGAAACTGACTTGAATTTTGAAATGTATACATATATTCAGGTTCCCCACACATTGGGGAATCCAAAAAAACATGTCTTTTCCGGATCCAACCTCTACCTGAAAAGTTACGCCTCGGCTTAGATTGCATTTGTTGGGAAATTGCCAATTAAGCATGAAAAGTGAAAATGTGAAACTAACCTGAATTTCGAAATGTATACATATATTCAGGTTCCCCACAATTTGGGGAACCCAAAAAACCATGTTTTTTCCGGATCCGACCTCTCCCTCAAAAGTTAGGCCTCGGCCTAGATTGCATTTGTTGGCAAATAGCCAATTAAGCGTGAAAAGCCAAAATGTGAAACTGACTTGAATTTTGAAATGTATACATATATTCAGGTTCCCCACACATTGGGGAACCCAAAAAAACATGTCTTTTCCGGATCCAACCTCTGCCTGAAAAGTTACGCCTCGGCCTAGATTGCATTTGTTGGAAAATTGCCAATTAAGCATGAAAAGTGAAAATGTGAAACTAACCTGAATTTCGAAATGTATACATATAGTCAGGTTCCCCACAGGTTGGGGAACCCGAAAAACCATGTTTTTTCCGGATCCGACCTCTCCCTCAAAAGTTAGGCCTCGGCCTAGATTGCACTTGTTGGCAAATTGCCAATTAAGCATGAAAAGCGAAAATGTGAAACTGACCTAAAATTCGAAATGTATACATATATTCAGGTTCCCCACAGGTTGGGGAACCCGAAAAAACATGTCTTTTCCGGATTCAAACTCTGCCTGAAAAGTCAGGCTTCGGCATTGATTGCATTTGTTGGCAAATAGCCAATTAAGCATATAAAGCCAAAATGTGAAACTGACCTCAAATTCGACACGTATACATATAGTCAGGTTCCCCACAGGTTGGGGAATCCGAAAAAACATGTCTTTTCCGGATCCAACCTCTGCCTGAAAAGTTACGCCTCGGCTTAGATTGCATTTGTTGGAAAATTGCCAATTAAGCATGAAAAGTGAAAATGTGAAACTAACCTGAATATCGAAATGTATACATATATTCAGGTTCCCCAAAGGTTGGGGAACCCGAAAAACCATGTTTTTTCCAGATCTGACCTCTCCCTCAAAAGTTAGGCCTCGGACTATATTGCATTTGTTAGCAAATTGCCAATTAAGCATGAAAAGCCAAAATGTGAAACTGACCTGAATTTCGAAATGTATACATATATTCAGGTTCCCCAAAGGTTGGGGAACCCGAAAAACTTTGTTTTTTCCGGATCTGACCTCTCCCTCAAAAGTTAGGCCTCGGCCTAGATTGCATTTGTTGGCAAATTGCCAATTAAGCATGAAAAGTGAAAATGTGAAACTGACCTGAATTTTGAAATGTATACATATATTCAGGTTCCCCAAAGGGTGGGGAACCTGAAAAACCATGTTTTTTCCAGATCCGACCTCTCCCTCAAAAGTTAGGCCTCGGCCTAGATTGCATTTGTTGGCAAATTGCCAATTAAGCATCAAAAGCCAAAATGAGAAACTGACCTGAATTTCGAAATGTATACATATATTCAGGTTCCCCAAAGGTTGGGGAACTCGAAAAACCATGTTTTTTCCGGATCCAACCTCTCCCTGAAAAGTTACGCCTCGGCTTAGATTGCATTTGTTGGCAAATAGCCAATTAAGCATGAAAAGTGAAAATGTGAAACTGACCTGAATTTCGAAATGTATACATATATTCAGGTTCCCCACAGGTTGGGGAACCCGAAAAACCATATTTTTTCTGGATCCGACCTCTCCCTCAAAAGTTAGGCCTCGGCCTAGTTTGCATTTGTTGGCAAAGAGCCAATTAAGCAAGAAAAGTGAAAATGTGAAACTGACCTGAATTTCGAAATGTATACATATATTCAGGTTCCCCACAGGTTGCGGAAAACGAAAAACCATGTTTTTTCCGGATCCTACCTCTCCCTGAAAAGTTACGCCTCGGCTTAGATTGCCTTTGTTGGTAAATAGCCAATTAAGCATGAAAAGTGAAAATGTGAAACTGACCTGAATTTCGAAATGTATACATATATTCAGGTTCCCCACAGGTTGGGGAACGCGAAAAACCACGTTTTTTCCAGATCCGACCTCTCCCTCAAAAGTTAGGCCTCGGCCCAGATTGCATTTGTTGGCAAATTGCCAATTAAGCATCAAAAGCCAAAATGAGAAACTGACCTGAATTTCGAAATGTATACATATATTCAGGTTCCCCACAGGTTGGGGAACACGAAAAACCATGTTTTTCCGGATCCAACCTCTCTCTGAAAAGTTACGCCTCGGCTTACATTGCATTTGTTGGCAAATAGCCAATTAAGCATAAAAAGCCAAAATGAGAAACTGACCTGAATTTCAAAATGTATACATATATTCAGGTTCCCCAAAGGGTGGTGAACCCGGAAAACCATGTTTTTTCCAGATCCGACCTCTCCCTCAAAAGTTAGGCCTCGGCCTAGATTGCATTTGTTGGCAAATTGCCAATTAAGCATGAAAGTGAAAATGTGAAACTGACCTAAAATTCGAAATGTATACATATATTCAGGTTCCCCACAGGTTGGGGAACCCGAAAAACCATGTTTTTTCTGGATCCAACCTCTCCCTCAAAAGTTAGGCCTCGGCCTAGTTTGCATTTCTTGGCAAAGAGCCAATTAAGCATGAAAAGTGAAAATGTGAAACTGACCTGAATTTCGAAATGTATACATATATTCAGGTTCCCCACAGGTTGCGGAAAACGAAAAACCATGTTTTTTCCGGATCCTACCTCTCCCTGAAAAGTTACGCCTCGGCTTAGATTGCCTTTGTTGGTAAATAGCCAATTAAGCATGAAAAGTGAAAATGTGAAACTGACCTGAATTTCGAAATGTATACATATATTCAGGTTCCCCACAGGTTGGGAAACGCGAAAAACCATGTTTTTTCCAGATCCGACCTCTCCCTCAAAAGTTAGGCCTCGGCCTAGATTGCATTTGTTGGCAAATTGCCAATTAAGCATCAAAAGCCAAAATGAGAAACTGACCTGAATTTCGAAATGTATACATATATTCAGGTTCCCCACAGGTTGGGGAACACGAAAAACCATGTTTTTCCGGATCCAACCTCTCTCTGAAAAGTTACGCCTCGGCTTACATTGCATTTGTTGGCAAATAGCCAATTAAGCATAAAAAGCCAAAATGAGAAACTGACCTGAATTTCAAAATGTATACATATATTCAGGTTCCCCAAAGGGTGGTGAACCCGGAAAACCATGTTTTTTCCAGATCCGACCTCTCCCTCAAAAGTTAGGCCTCGGCCTAGATTGCATTTGTTGGCAAATTGCCAATTAAGCATGCAAGTGAAAATGTGAAACTGACCTAAAATTCGAAATGTATACATATATTCAGGTTCCCCACAGGTTGGGGAACCCAAAAAACCATGTTTTTTTCTGGATCTGACCTCTCCCTCAAAAGTTAGGCCTCGGCCTTGATTGCATTTATTGGCAAATAGCCAATTAAGCATGAAAAGTGAAAATGTGAAACTGACCTGAATTTCGAAATGTATACATATATTCAGGTTCCCCAAAGGTTGAGGAACCCGAAAAACCATGTTTTTTCTGGATCTGACCTCTCCCTCAAAAGTTAGGCCTCGGCCTAGATTGCATTTGTTGGCAAATTGCCAATTAAGCATGAAAGTGAAAATGTGAAACTGACCTCAAATTCGAAATGTATACATATATTCAGGTTCCCCACAGGTTGGGGAACTCGAAAAACCATGTTTTTTCCGGATCCAACCTCTCCCTGAAAAGTTACGCCTCGGCTTAGATTGCATTTGTTGGCAAATAGCCAATTAAGCATGAAAAGTGAAAATGTGAAACTGACCTGAATTTCGAAATGTATACATATATTCAGGTTCCCCACAGGTTGGGGAACGCGAAAAACCATGTTTTTTCCAGATCCGACCTCTCCCTCAAAGGTTAGGCCTCGGCCTATATTGCATTTGTTGGCAAATTGCCAATTAAGCATGAAAAGCCAAAATGTGAAACTGACATGAATTTTGAAATGTATACATATATTCAGGTTCCCCAAAGGTTGGGGAACCCGAAAAACCATGTTTTTTCCGGATCTGACTTCTCCCTCAAAAGTTAGGCCTCGGCCTAGATTGCATTTGTTGGCAAATTGCCAATTAAGCATGAAAAGTGAAAATGAGAAACTGACCTGAATTTCGAAATGTATACATATATTCAGGTTCCCCACAGTTTGGGGAACACGAAAAACCATGTTTTTCCGGATCCAACCTCTCTCTGAAAAGTTACGCCTCGGCTTACATTGCATTTGTTGGGAAATTGCCAATTAAGCATGAAAAGTGAAAATGTGAAACTGACCTGAATTTCGAAATGTATACATATATTCAGGTTCCCCACAGGTTGGGGAACCTGAAAAACCATGTTTTTTCTGGATCCGACCTCTCCCTCAAAAGTTAGGCCTCGGCATTTGTTGGCAAATAGCCAATTAAGCATGAAAAGTGAAAATGTGAAACTGACCTGAATTTCGAAATGTATACATATATTCAGGTTCCCCACAGGTTGCGGAAAACGAAAAACCATGTTTTTTCCGGATCCTACCTCTCCCTGAAAAGTTACGCCTCGGCTTAGATTGCCTTTGTTGGCAAATAGCCAATTAAGCATAAAAAGCCAAAATGAGAAACTGACCTGAATTTCAAAATGTATACATATATTCAGGTTCCCCACAGGTTGGGGAACCCAAAAAACCATGTTTTTTCTGGATTTGACCTCTCCCTCAAAAGTTAGGCCTCGGCCTTGATTGCATTTATTGGCAAATAGCCAATTAAGCATGAAAAGTGAAAATGTGAAACTGACCTGAATTTCGAAATGCATACATATATTCAGGTTCCCCAGAGGGTGGGAAACCTGAAAAACCACGTTTTTTCCAGATCCGACCTCTCCCTCAAAAGTTAGGCCTCGGCCTAGATTGCATTTGTTGGCAAATTGCCAATTAAGCATGAAAGTGAAAATGTGAAACTGACCTCAAATTCGAAATGTATACATATATTCAGGTTCACCACAGGTTGGGGAACCAAAAAAACAATGTTTTTTCTGATTCCAACCTCTCCCTCAAAAGTTAGGCCTCGGCCTAGATTGCATTTGTTGGCAAATTGCCAATTAAGCATCAAAAGCCAAAATGAGAAACTGACCTGAATTTCGAAATGTATACATACATTCAGGTTCTCCACAGATTGGGGAACACGGAAAACCATATTTTTTCCGGATCCAAGCTCTCCCTGAAAAGTTACGCCTCGGCTTAGATTGCATTTGTTGGAAAATTGCCAATTAAGCATGAAAGTGAAAATGTGAAACTGACCTGAATTTCGAAATGTATACATATATTCAACCCAAGCAATCTAGGCCGAGGCCTAACTTTTGAGGGAGAGGTCGGATCTGGAAAAAACATGGTTTTTTGGGTTCCCCAACCTGTGGGGAACCTGAATATATGTATACATTTCGAAATTCAGGTCAGTTTCACATTTTCACTTTTCATGCTTAATTGGCTATTTGCCAACAAATGCAATCAAGGCCGAGGCGTAACTTTTGAGGGAGAGGTCGGATCCGGAAAAAATATGCTTTTTCGGGTTCCCCAACTTTTGGGGAACCTGAATATATGTATACATTTCAAAATTCTGGTCAGTTTCACCTTTTCACTTTTCATGCTTAATTGGCAATTTTCCAACAAATGCAATCTAAGCCGAGGCGTAACTTTTGAGGGAGAGGTCGGATCGGAAAAAACATGGTTTTTCGAGTTCCCCAACCGTTGGGGAACCTGAATATTTGTATACATTTGAAAATTCAGGTCAGTTTCACATTTTCACTTTTCATGCTTAATTGGCTATTTGCCAACAAATGCAATCTAAGCCGAGGCCTAACTTTTCAGGGAGAGGTTGGATCCGGAAAAAATATGGTTTTTCGTGTTCCCCAACCTGCGGGGAACCTGAATATATGTATACATTTTGAAATTCAGGTTAGTTTCACATTTTCACTTTTCATGCTTAATTGGCAATTTGCCAACAAATGCAATCTAGGCCGAGGCCTAACTTTTGAAGGAGAGGTCAGATCCGGAAAAAACATGGTTTTTCGGGTTCCCCAACCTTTGGGGAACCTGAATATATGTATACATTTCAAAATTCAGGTCAGTTTCACATTTTGGCTTTTCATGCTTAATTGGCAATTTGCCAACAAATGAAATATAGGCCGAGGCGTAACTTTTGAGGGACAGGTCGGATCGGAAAAAACATGGTTTTTCGAGTTCCCCAAACTGTGGGGAACCTGAATATATGTATACATTTCGAAATTCAGGTCAGTTTCACATTTTCACTTTTCATGCTTAATTGGCAATTTGCCAACAAATGCAATCTAGGCCGAGGCTTAACTTTTGAGGGAGAGGTCAGATCTGGAAAAAACATGGTTTTTCAGGTTCCCCAACCTGTGGGGAACCTGAATATATGTATACATTTCAAAATTCAGGTCAGTTTCACATTTTCACTTTCATGCTTAATTGGCAAATTTCCAACAAATGCAATCTAAGCCGAGGCGTAACTTTTGAGGGAGAGGTCGGATCCGGAAAAAACATGGTTTTTCGAGTTCCCCAACCTTTGGGGAACCTGAATATATGTATACATTTCGAAATTCAGGTCAGTTTCTGATTTTCACTTTTCATGCTTAATTGGCAATTTGCCAACAAATCTAGGCCGAGGCCTAACTTTTGAGGGAGAGGTCGGATCTGGAAAAAACATGGTTTTTCGCGTTCCCCAACCTGTGGGGAACCTGAATATATGTATACATTTCGAAATTCAGGTCAGTTTCACATTTTCACTTTTCATGCTTAATTGGCGATTTGCCAACAAATGCAATCAAGGCCGAGGCCTAACTTTTGAGGGAGAGGTCAGATCCGGAAAAAACATGGTTTTTCGGGTTCCCCAACCTTTGGGGAACCTGAATATATGTATACATTTCAAAATTCAGGTCAGTTTCACATTTTGGCTTTTCATGCTTAATTGGCAATTTGCCAACAAATGCAATCTAGGCCAAGGCCTAACTTTTGAGGGAGAGGTCGGATCCGGAAAAAACATGGTTTTTCGGGTTCCCCAACCTTTGGGGAACCTGAATATATGTATACATTTCAAAATTCAGGTCAGTTTCTCATTTTGGCTTTTGATGCTTAATTGGCAATTTGCCAACAAATGCAATCTAGGCCGAGGCCTAACTTTTGAGGGAGAGGTCGTATCTGGTAAAAACGTGGTTTTTCGGGTTCCCCACCCTTTGGGGAACCTGAATATATGTATACATTTCGAATTTGAGGTCAGTTTCACATTTTCACTTTCATGCTTAATTGGCAATTTTGCAACAAATGCAATCTAAGCCGAGGCGTAACTTTTCAGGGAGAGATTGGATCCGGAAAAAACATGGTTTTCCGTGTTCCCCAATCTGTGGGGAACCTGAATATGTGTATACATTTCGAAATTCAGGTCAGTTTCACATTTTCACTTTTCATGCTTAATAGGCAATTTGCCAACAAATGCAATCTAGGCCGAGGCCTAACTTTTGAGGGAGAGGTCAGATCCGGAAAAAACATGGTTTTTCGGGTTCCCCAACCTTTGGGGAACCTGAATATATGTATACATTTCAAAATTCAGGTCACTTTCACATTTTGGCTTTTCATGCTTAATTGGCAATTTGCCAACAAATGCAATCTAGGCCAAGGCCTAACTTTTGAGGGAGAGGTCAGATCCGGAAAAAACATGGTTTTTCGGGTTCCCCAACCTTTGGGGAACCTGAATATATGTATACATTTCAAAATTCAGGTCAGTTTCACATTTTGGCTTTTCATGCTTAATTGGCAATTTGCCAACAAATGCAATATAGGCCGAGGCCTAACTTTTGAGGGAGAGGTCGGATCTGGAAAAAACATGGTTTTTCGCGTTCCCCAACCTGTGGGGAACCTGAATATATGTATACATTTCGAAATTCAGGTCAGTTTCACATTTTCACTTTTCATGCTTAATTGGCTATTTACCAACAAAGGCAATCTAAGCCGAGGCCTAACTTTTGAGGGAGAGGTCAGATCCGGAAAAAACATGGTTTTTTGGGTTCCCCAACCTGTGGGGAACCTGAATATATGTATACATTTCGAATTTGAGGTCAGTTTCACATTTTCACTTTCATGCTTAATTGGCAATTTGCCAACAAATGCAATCTAGGCCAAGGCCTAACTTTTGAGGGAGAGGTCGGATCTGGAAAAAACATGGTTTTTCGGGTTCACCACCCTTTGGGGAACCTGAATATATGTATACATTTTGAAATTCAGGTCAGTTTCTCATTTTGGCTTTTTATGCTTAATTGGCTATTTGCCAACAAAGGCAATCTAAGCCGAGGCGTAACTTTTCAGGGAGAGGTAGGATCCGGAAAAAACATGGTTTTTCGTTTTCCGCAACCTGTGGGGAACCTGAATATATGTATACATTTCGAAATTCAGGTCAGTTTCACATTTTGGCTTTTCATGCTTAATTGGCAATTTGCCAACAAAGGCAATCTAAGCCGAGGCGTAACTTTTCAGGGAGAGGTAGGATCCGGAAAAAACATGGTTTTTCGTTTTCCGCAACCTGTGGGGAACCTGAATATATGTATACATTTCGAAATTCAGGTCAGTTTCACATTTTCACTTTTCATGCTTAATTGGCTATTTGCCAACAAATGCAAACTAGGCCGAGGCCTAACTTTTGAGGGAGAGGTCGGATCCAGAAAAAACATGGTTTTTTGGGTTCCCCAACCAGTGGGGAACCTGAATATATGTATACATTTCGAAATTCAGGTCAGTTTCACATTTTCACTTTCATGCTTAATTGGCAATTTTCCAACAAATGCAATCTAAGCCGAGGCGTAACTTTTCAGGGAGAGGTCGGATCCGGAAAAAACATGGTTTTTCGAGTTCCCCAACCTTTGGGGAACCTGAACATATGTATACATTTCGAAATTCAGGTCAGTTTCACATTTTCACTTTTCATGCTTAATTGGCTATTTGCCAACAAATGCAATCAAGGCCGAGGCCTAACTTTTGAGGGAGAGGTCGGATCCAGAAAAAACATGGTTTTTTGGGTTCCCCAACCTGTGGGGAACCTGAATATATGTATACATTTCAAATTTGAGGTCAGTTTCACATTTTCACTTTCATGCTTAATTGGCAATTTTCCAACAAATACAATCTAAGCCGAGGCATAACTTTTCAGGGAGAGGTTAGATCCGGAAAAAACATGGTTTTTCGTGTTCCCCAACCTGTGGGCAACCTGAATATATGTATACATTTCGAAATATCAGGTCAGTTTCACATTTTCACTTTTCATGCTTAATTGGCTATTTGCCAACAAATGCAATCAAGGCCGAGGCCTAACTTTTGAGGGAGAGGTCGGATCCAGAAAAAACATGGTTTTTTGCGTTCCCCAACCTGTGGGGAACCTGAATATATGTATACATTTCAAATTTGAGGTCAGTTTCACATTTTCACTTTCATGCTTAATTGGCAATTTTCCAACAAATACAATCTAAGCCGAGGCATAACTTTTCAGGGAGAGCTTGGATCCGGAAAAAACATGGTTTTTCGTTTTCCGCAACCTGTGGGGAACCAGAATATATGCATACATTTCGAAATTCAGGTCAGTTTCACATTTTCACTTTCATGCTTAATTGGCAATTTTCCAACAAATGCAATCTAGGCCGAGGCCTAACTTTTGAGGGAGAGGTCAGATCCGGAAAAAACATGGTTTTTCGGGTTCCCCAACCTTTGGGGAACCTGAATATATATATACATTTCAAAATTCAGGTCAGTTTCACATTTTGGCTTTTCATGCTTAATTGGCAATTTGCCAACAAATGCAATATAGGCCGAGGCCTAACTTTTGAGGGAGAGGTCGGATCTGGAAAAAACATGGTTTTTCGCGTTCCCCAACCTGTGGGGAACCTGAATATATGTATACATTTCGAAATTCAGGTCAGTTTCACATTTTCACTTTTCATGCTTAATTGGCTATTTATCAACAAAGGCAATCTAAGCCGAGGCCTAACTTTTGAGGGAGAGGTCAGATCCGGAAAAAACATGGTTTTTTGGGTTCCCCAACCTGTGGGGAACCTCAATATATGTATACATTTCGAATTTGAGGTCAGTTTCACATTTTTACTTTCATGCTTAATTGGCAATTTGCCAACAAATGCAATCAAGGCCAAGGCCTAACTTTTGAGGGAGAGGTCGGATCCGGAAAAAACATGGTTTTTCGGGTTCACCAACCTTTGGGGAACCTGAATATATGTATAGATTTCAAAATTCAGGTCAGTTTCACATTTTCACTTTTCATGCTTAATTGGCAATTTGCCAACAAATGCAATCAAGGCCAAGGCCTAACTTTTGAGGGAGAGGTCGGATCCGGAAAAAACATGGTTTTTCGGGTTCACCAACCTTTGGGGAACCTGAATATATGTATAGATTTCAAAATTCAGGTCAGTTTCACATTTTCACTTTTCATGCTTAATAGGCAATTTGCCAACAAATGCAATCTAGGCCGAGGCCTAACTTTTGAGGGAGAGGTCAGATCCGGAAAAAACATGGTTTTTCGGGTTTCCCAACCTTTGGGGAACCTGAATATATGTATACATTTCAAAATTCAGGTCACTTTCACATTTTGGCTTTTCATGCTTAATTGGCAATTTGCCAACAAATGCAATCTAGGCCAAGGCCTAACTTTTGAGGGAGAGGTCGGATCCGGAAAAAACATGGTTTTTCGGGTTCCCCAACCTTTGGGGAACCTGAATATATGTATACATTTCAAAATTCAGGTCAGTTTCTCATTTTGGCTTTTGATGCTTAATTGGCAATTTGCCAACAAATGCAATCTAGGCCGAGGCCTAACTTTTGAGGGAGAGGTCGTATCTGGTAAAAACGTGGTTTTTCGGGTTCCCCACCCTTTGGGGAACCTGAATATATGTATACATTTCGAATTTGAGGTCAGTTTCACATTTTCACTTTCATGCTTAATTGGCAATTTTGCAACAAATGCAATCTAAGCCGAGGCGTAACTTTTCAGGGAGAGATTGGATCCGGAAAAAACATGGTTTTCCGTGTTCCCCAATCTGTGGGGAACCTGAATATGTGTATACATTTCGAAATTCAGGTCAGTTTCACATTTTCACTTTTCATGCTTAATAGGCAATTTGCCAACAAATGCAATCTAGGCCGAGGCCTAACTTTTGAGGGAGAGGTCAGATCCGGAAAAAACATGGTTTTTCGGGTTCCCCAACCTTTGGGGAACCTGAATATATGTATACATTTCAAAATTCAGGTCAGTTTCACATTTTGGCTTTTCATGCTTAATTGGCAATTTGCCAACAAATGCAATATAGGCCGAGGCCTAACTTTTGAGGGAGAGGTCGGATCTGGAAAAAACATGGTTTTTCGCGTTCCCCAACCTGTGGGGAACCTGAATATATGTATACATTTCGAAATTCAGGTCAGTTTCACATTTTCACTTTTCATGCTTAATTGGCTATTTACCAACAAAGGCAATCTAAGCCGAGGCCTAACTTTTGAGGGAGAGGTCAGATCCGGAAAAAACATGGTTTTTTGGGTTCCCCAACCTGTGGGGAACCTGAATATATGTATACATTTCGAATTTGAGGTCAGTTTCACATTTTCACTTTCATGCTTAATTGGCAATTTGCCAACAAATGCAATCTAGGCCAAGGCCTAACTTTTGAGGGAGAGGTCGGATCTGGAAAAAACATGGTTTTTCGGGTTCACCACCCTTTGGGGAACCTGAATATATGTATACATTTTGAAATTCAGGTCAGTTTCTCATTTTGGCTTTTTATGCTTAATTGGCTATTTGCCAACAAAGGCAATCTAAGCCGAGGCGTAACTTTTCAGGGAGAGGTAGGATCCGGAAAAAACATGGTTTTTCGTTTTCCGCAACCTGTGGGGAACCTGAATATATGTATACATTTCGAAATTCAGGTCAGTTTCACATTTTGGCTTTTCATGCTTAATTGGCAATTTGCCAACAAAGGCAATCTAAGCCGAGGCGTAACTTTTCAGGGAGAGGTAGGATCCGGAAAAAACATGGTTTTTCGTTTTCCGCAACCTGTGGGGAACCTGAATATATGTATACATTTCGAAATTCAGGTCAGTTTCACATTTTCACTTTTCATGCTTAATTGGCTATTTGCCAACAAATGCAAACTAGGCCGAGGCCTAACTTTTGAGGGAGAGGTCGGATCCAGAAAAAACATGGTTTTTTGGGTTCCCCAACCAGTGGGGAACCTGAATATATGTATACATTTCGAAATTCAGGTCAGTTTCACATTTTCACTTTCATGCTTAATTGGCAATTTTCCAACAAATGCAATCTAAGCCGAGGCGTAACTTTTCAGGGAGAGGTCGGATCCGGAAAAAACATGGTTTTTCGAGTTCCCCAACCTTTGGGGAACCTGAACATATGTATACATTTCGAAATTCAGGTCAGTTTCACATTTTCACTTTTCATGCTTAATTGGCTATTTGCCAACAAATGCAATCAAGGCCGAGGCCTAACTTTTGAGGGAGAGGTCGGATCCAGAAAAAACATGGTTTTTTGGGTTCCCCAACCTGTGGGGAACCTGAATATATGTATACATTTCAAATTTGAGGTCAGTTTCACATTTTCACTTTCATGCTTAATTGGCAATTTTCCAACAAATACAATCTAAGCCGAGGCATAACTTTTCAGGGAGAGGTTAGATCCGGAAAAAACATGGTTTTTCGTGTTCCCCAACCTGTGGGCAACCTGAATATATGTATACATTTCGAAATATCAGGTCAGTTTCACATTTTCACTTTTCATGCTTAATTGGCTATTTGCCAACAAATGCAATCAAGGCCGAGGCCTAACTTTTGAGGGAGAGGTCGGATCCAGAAAAAACATGGTTTTTTGCGTTCCCCAACCTGTGGGGAACCTGAATATATGTATACATTTCAAATTTGAGGTCAGTTTCACATTTTCACTTTCATGCTTAATTGGCAATTTTCCAACAAATACAATCTAAGCCGAGGCATAACTTTTCAGGGAGAGCTTGGATCCGGAAAAAACATGGTTTTTCGTTTTCCGCAACCTGTGGGGAACCAGAATATATGCATACATTTCGAAATTCAGGTCAGTTTCACATTTTCACTTTCATGCTTAATTGGCAATTTTCCAACAAATGCAATCTAGGCCGAGGCCTAACTTTTGAGGGAGAGGTCAGATCCGGAAAAAACATGGTTTTTCGGGTTCCCCAACCTTTGGGGAACCTGAATATATATATACATTTCAAAATTCAGGTCAGTTTCACATTTTGGCTTTTCATGCTTAATTGGCAATTTGCCAACAAATGCAATATAGGCCGAGGCCTAACTTTTGAGGGAGAGGTCGGATCTGGAAAAAACATGGTTTTTCGCGTTCCCCAACCTGTGGGGAACCTGAATATATGTATACATTTCGAAATTCAGGTCAGTTTCACATTTTCACTTTTCATGCTTAATTGGCTATTTATCAACAAAGGCAATCTAAGCCGAGGCCTAACTTTTGAGGGAGAGGTCAGATCCGGAAAAAACATGGTTTTTTGGGTTCCCCAACCTGTGGGGAACCTCAATATATGTATACATTTCGAATTTGAGGTCAGTTTCACATTTTTACTTTCATGCTTAATTGGCAATTTGCCAACAAATGCAATCAAGGCCAAGGCCTAACTTTTGAGGGAGAGGTCGGATCCGGAAAAAACATGGTTTTTCGGGTTCACCAACCTTTGGGGAACCTGAATATATGTATAGATTTCAAAATTCAGGTCAGTTTCACATTTTCACTTTTCATGCTTAATTGGCAATTTGCCAACAAATGCAATATAGGCCGAGGCCTAACTTTTGAGGGAGAGGTCGGATCTGGAAAAAGCATGGTTTTTCGCGTTCCCCAACCTGTGGGGAACCTGAATATATGTATACATTTCGAAATTCAGGTCAGTTTCACATTTTTACTTTTCATACTTAATTGGCTATTTATCAACAAAGGCAATCTAAGCCGAGGCCTAACTTTTGAGGGAGAGGTCAGATCCGGAAAAAACATGGTTTTTTGGGTTCCCCAACCTGTGGGAAACCTGAATATATGTATACATTTCGAATTTGAGGTCAGTTTCACATTTTCACTTTCATGCTTAATTGGCAATTTGCCAACAAATGCAATCTAGGCCAAGGCCTAACTTTTGAGGGAGAGGTCGGATCCGGAAAAAACATGGTTTTTTGGGTTCCCCAACCTGTGGGGAACCTGAATATATGTATACATTTCAAATTTGAGGTCAGTTTCACATTTTCACTTTCATGCTTAATTGGCAATTTTCCAACAAATACAATCTAAGCCGAGGCATAACTTTTCAGGGAGAGCTTGGATCCGGAAAAAACATGGTTTTTCGTTTTCCGCAACCTGTGGGGAACCAGAATATATGCATACATTTCGAAATTCAGGTCAGTTTCACATTTTCACTTTCATGCTTAATTGGCAATTTTCCAACAAATGCAATCTAGGCCGAGGCCTAACTTTTGAGGGAGAGGTCAGATCCGGAAAAAACATGGTTTTTCGGGTTCCCCAACCTTTGGGGAACCTGAATATATATATACATTTCAAAATTCAGGTCAGTTTCACATTTTGGCTTTTCATGCTTAATTGGCAATTTGCCAACAAATGCAATATAGGCCGAGGCCTAACTTTTGAGGGAGAGGTCGGATCTGGAAAAAACATGGTTTTTCGCGTTCCCCAACCTGTGGGGAACCTGAATATATGTATACATTTCGAAATTCAGGTCAGTTTCACATTTTCACTTTTCATGCTTAATTGGCTATTTATCAACAAAGGCAATCTAAGCCGAGGCCTAACTTTTGAGGGAGAGGTCAGATCCGGAAAAAACATGGTTTTTTGGGTTCCCCAACCTGTGGGGAACCTCAATATATGTATACATTTCGAATTTGAGGTCAGTTTCACATTTTTACTTTCATGCTTAATTGGCAATTTGCCAACAAATGCAATCAAGGCCAAGGCCTAACTTTTGAGGGAGAGGTCGGATCCGGAAAAAACATGGTTTTTCGGGTTCACCAACCTTTGGGGAACCTGAATATATGTATAGATTTCAAAATTCAGGTCAGTTTCACATTTTCACTTTTCATGCTTAATTGGCAATTTGCCAACAAATGCAATATAGGCCGAGGCCTAACTTTTGAGGGAGAGGTCGGATCTGGAAAAAGCATGGTTTTTCGCGTTCCCCAACCTGTGGGGAACCTGAATATATGTATACATTTCGAAATTCAGGTCAGTTTCACATTTTTACTTTTCATACTTAATTGGCTATTTATCAACAAAGGCAATCTAAGCCGAGGCCTAACTTTTGAGGGAGAGGTCAGATCCGGAAAAAACATGGTTTTTTGGGTTCCCCAACCTGTGGGAAACCTGAATATATGTATACATTTCGAATTTGAGGTCAGTTTCACATTTTCACTTTCATGCTTAATTGGCAATTTGCCAACAAATGCAATCTAGGCCAAGGCCTAACTTTTGAGGGAGAGGTCGGATCCGGAAAAAACATGGTTTTTTGGGTTCCCCAACCTGTGGGGAACCTGAATATATGTATACATTTCGAATTTGAGGTCAGTTTCACATTTTCACTTTTCATACTTAATTGGCAATTTGCCAACAAATGCAATCTAGGCCAAGGCCTAACTTTTGAGGGAGAGGTCGGATCTGGAAAAAACATGGTTTTTCGGGTTCACCACCCTTTGGGGAACCTGAATATATGTATACATTTCGAAATTCAGGTCAGTTTCACATTTTCACTTTTCATGCTTAATTGGCAATTTGCCAACAAATCTAGGCCGAGGCCTAACTTTTGAGGGAGAGGTCGGATCTGGAAAAAACATGGTTTTTCGCATTCCCCAACCTGTGGGGAACCTGAATATATGTATACATTTCGAAATTCAGGTCAGTTTCACATTTTCACTTTTCATGCTTAATTGGCGATTTGCCAACAAAGGCAATCAAGGCCGAAGCCTAACTTTTGAGGGAGAGGTTGGATCCGGAAAAAACATGGTTTTTCGTGTTCCCCAACCTGCGGGGAACCTGAATATATGTATACATTTTGAAATTCAGGTTAGTTTCACATTTTCACTTTTCATGCTTAATTGGCAATTTGCCAACAAATGCAATCTAGGCCGAGGCCTAACTTTTGAAGGAGAGGTCGGATCTGGAAAAAACATGGTTTTTCGGGTTCACCACCCTTTGGGGAACCTGAATATATGTATACATTTTGAAATTCAGGTCAGTTTCTCATTTTGGCTTTTTATGCTTAATTGGCTATTTGCCAACAAAGGCAATCTAAGCCGAGGCGTAACTTTTCAGGGAGAGGTCGGATCCGGAAAAAACATGGTTTTTTGGGTTCCCCAACCTGTGGGGAACCTGAATATATGTATACATTTCGAATTTGAGGTCAGTTTCACATTTTCACTTTCATGCTTAATTGGCAATTTGCCAACAAATGCAATCTAGGCCAAGGCCTAACTTTTGAGGGAGAGGTCGGATCTGGAAAAAACATGGTTTTTCGGGTTCACCACCCTTTGGGGAACCTGAATATATGTATACATTTTGAAATTCAGGTCAGTTTCTCATTTTGGCTTTTTATGCTTAATTGGCTATTTGCCAACAAAGGCAATCTAAGCCGAGGCGTAACTTTTCAGGGAGAGGTAGGATCCGGAAAAAACATGGTTTTTCGTTTTCCGCAACCTGTGGGGAACCTGAATATATGTATACATTTCGAAATTCAGGTCAGTTTCACATTTTGGCTTTTCATGCTTAATTGGCAATTTGCCAACAAAGGCAATCTAAGCCGAGGCGTAACTTTTCAGGGAGAGGTAGGATCCGGAAAAAACATGGTTTTTCGTTTTCCGCAACCTGTGGGGAACCTGAATATATGTATACATTTCGAAATTCAGGTCAGTTTCACATTTTCACTTTTCATGCTTAATTGGCTATTTGCCAACAAATGCAAACTAGGCCGAGGCCTAACTTTTGAGGGAGAGGTCGGATCCAGAAAAAACATGGTTTTTTGGGTTCCCCAACCTGTGGGGAACCTGAATATATGTATACATTTCGAAATTCAGGTCAGTTTCACATTTTCACTTTCATGCTTAATTGGCAATTTTCCAACAAATGCAATCTAAGCCGAGGCGTAACTTTTCAGGGAGAGGTCGGATCCGGAAAAAACATGGTTTTTCGAGTTCCCCAACCTTTGGGGAACCTGAATATATGTATACATTTCGAAATTCAGGTCAGTTTCACATTTTCACTTTTCATGCTTAATTGGCTATTTGCCAACAAATGCAATCAAGGCCGAGGCCTAACTTTTGAGGGAGAGGTCGGATCCAGAAAAAACATGGTTTTTTGCGTTCCCCAACCTGTGGGGAACCTGAATATATGTATACATTTCAAATTTGAGGTCAGTTTCACATTTTCACTTTCATGCTTAATTGGCAATTTTGCAACAAATACAATCTAAGCCGAGGCATAACTTTTCAGGGAGAGCTTGGATCCGGAAAAAACATGGTTTTTCGTGTTCCCCAATCTGTGGGGAACCTGAATATATGTATACATTTCGAAATTCAGGTCAGTTTCACATTTTCACTTTTCATGCTTAATAGGCAATTTGCCAACAAATGCAATCTAGGCCGAGGCCTAACTTTTGAGGGAGAGGTCAGATCCGGAAAAAACATGGTTTTTCGGGTTCCCCAACCTTTGGGGAACCTGAATATATATATACATTTCAAAATTCAGGTCAGTTTCACATTTTGGCTTTTCATGGTTAATTGGCAATTTGCCAACAAATGCAATATAGGCCGAGGCCTAACTTTTGAGGGAGAGGTCGGATCTGGAAAAAACATGGTTTTTCGCGTTCCCCAACCTGTGGGGAACCTGAATATATGTATACATTTCGAAATTCAGGTCAGTTTCACATTTTCACTTTTCATGCTTAATTGGCTATTTATCAACAAAGGCAATCTAAGCCGAGGCCTAACTTTTGAGGGAGAGGTCAGATCCGGAAAAAACATGGTTTTTTGGGTTCCCCAACCTGTGGGGAACCTGAATATATGTATACATTTTGAATTTGAGGTCAGTTTCACATTTTTACTTTCATGCTTAATTGGCAATTTGCCAACAAATGCAATCTAGGCCAAGGCCTAACTTTTGAGGGAGAGGTCGGATCCGGAAAAAACATGGTTTTTCGGGTTCACCAACCTTTGGGGAACCTGAATATATGTATAGATTTCAAAATTCAGGTCAGTTTCACATTTTGGCTTTTCATGCTTAATTGGCAATTTGCCAACAAATGCAATATAGGCCGAGGCCTAACTTTTGAGGGAGAGGTCGGATCTGGAAAAAACATGGTTTTTCGCGTTCCCCAACCTGTGGGGAACCTGAATATATGTATACATTTTGAAATTCAGGTCAGTTTCACATTTTCACTTTTCATGCTTAATTGGCAATTTGCCAACAAATCTAGGCCGAGGCCTAACTTTTGAGGGAGAGGTCGGATCTGGAAAAAACATGGTTTTTCGCGTTCCCCAACCTGTGGGGAACCTGAATATATGTATACATTTCGAAATTCAGGTCAGTTTCACATTTTGACTTTTCATGCTTAATTGGCGATTTGCCAACAAAGGCAATCAAGGCCGAAGCCTAACTTTTGAGGGAGAGGTTGGATCCGGAAAAAACATGGTTTTTCGTGTTCCCCAACCTGCGGGGAACCTGAATATATGTATACATTTTGAAATTCAGGTTAGTTTCACATTTTCACTTTTCATGCTTAATTGGCAATTTGCCAACAAATGCAATCTAGGCCGAGGCCTAACTTTTGAAGGAGAGGTCAGATCCGGAAAAAACATGGTTTTTCGGGTTCCCCAACTTGTGGGGAACCTGAATATATGTATACATTTCGAAATTCAGGTCAGTTTCACATTTTCACTTTCATGTTTAATTGGCAATTTGCCAACAAATGCAATCTAGGCCAAGGCCTAACTTTTGAGGGAGAGGTCGGATCTGGAAAAAACATGGTTTTTCGGGTTCCCCAACCTTTGGGGAACCTTAATATATGTATACATTTCAAAATTCAGGTCAGTTTCTCATTTTGGCTTTTGATGCTTAATTGGCAATTTGCCAACAAATGCAATCTAGGCCGAGGCCTAACTTTTGAGGGAGAGGTCGGATATGGTAAAAACGTGGTTTTTCGGGTTCCCCACCCTTTGGGGAACCTGAATATATGTATACATTTCGAATTTGAGGTCAGTTTCACATTTTCACTTTCATGCTTAATTGGCAATTTTGCAACAAATGCAATCTAAGCCGAGGCGTAACTTTTCAGGGAGAGCTTGGATCCTGAAAAAACATGGTTTTCCGTGTTCCCCAATCTGTGGGGAACCTGAATATGTGTATACATTTCAAAATTCAGGTCAGTTTCTCATTTTGGCTTTTGATGCTTAATTGGCAATTTGCCAACATGCAATCTAGGCCGAGGCCTAACTTTTGAGGGAGAGGTCGGATCTGGAAAAAACGTGGTTTTTCAGGTTCCCCACCCTTTGGGGAACCTGAATATATGTATACATTTCGAAATTCAGGTCAGTTTCACATTTTCACTTTTCATGCTTAATTGGCTATTTGCCAACAAATGCAATCAAGGCCGAGGCCTAACTTTTGAGGGAGAGGTCGGATCCAGAAAAAACATGTTTTTTTGGGTTCCCCAACCTGTGGGGAACCTGAATATATGTATACATTTCGAATTTGAGGTCAGTCTCACATTTTCACTTTCATGCTTAATTGGCAATTTTCCAACAAATACAATCTAAGCCGAGGCGAAACGTTTCAGGGAGAGATTGGATCCGGAAAAAACATGGTTTTTCGTGTTCCCCAATCTGTGGGGAACCTGAATATATGTATACATTTCGAAATTCAGGTCAGTTTCACATTTTCACTTTTCATGCTTAATAGGCAATTTGCCAACAAATGCAATCTAGGCCGAGGCCTAACTTTTGAGGGAGAGGTCAGATCCGGAAAAAACATGGTTTTTCGGGTTCCCCAACCTTTGGGGAACCTGAATATATGTATAGATTTCAAAATTCAGGTCAGTTTCACATTTTGGCTTTTCATGCTTAATTGGCAATTTTCCAACAAATGCAATATAGGCCGAGGCCTAACTTTTGAGGGAGAGGTCGGATCTGGAAAAAACATGGTTTTTCGCGTTCCCCAACCTGTGGGGAACCTGAATATATGTATACATTTCGAAATTCAGGTCAGTTTCACATTTTCACTTTTCATGCTTAATTGGCTATTTACCAACAAAGGCAATCTAAGCCGAGGCCTAACTTTTGAGGGAGAGGTCGGATCCAGAAAAAACATGGTTTTTTGGGTTCCCCAACCTGTGGGGAACCTGAATATATGTATACATTTCGAATTTGAGGTCAGTTTCACATTTTCACTTTCATGCTGATTTGGCAATTTTGCAACAAATGCAATCTAAGCCGAGGCGTAACTTTTCAGGGAGAGATTGGATCCGGAAAAAACATGGTTTTCCGTGTTCCCCAACCTGTGGGGAACCTGAATATGTGTATACATTTCAAAATTCAGGTCAGTTTCTCATTTTGGCTTTTGATGCTTAATTGGCAATTTGCCAACAAATGCAATCTAGGCCGAGGCCTAACTTTTGAGGGAGAGGTCGGATCTGGAAAAAACGTGGTTTTTCAGGTTCCCCACCCTTTGGGGAACCTGAATATATGTATACATTTCGAAATTCAGGTCAGTTTCACATTTTCATTTTTCATGCTTAACTGGCTATTTGCCAACAAATGCAATCAAGGCCGAGGCCTAATTTTTGAGGGAGAGGTCGTATCCAGAAAAAACATGGTTTTTTGGGTTCCCCAACCTGTGGGGAGCCTGAATATATGTATACATTTCGAATTTGAGGTCAGTTTCACATTTTCACTTTCATGCTTAATTGGCAATTTTCCAACAAATACAATCTAAGCCGAGGCGAAACGTTTCAGGGAAAGATTGGATCCGGAAAAAACATGGTTTTTGGTGTTCCCCAATCTGTGGGGAACCTGAATATATGTATACATTTCGAAATTCAGGTCAGTTTCACATTTTCACTTTCATGCTTAATTGGCAATTTTCCAACAAATGCAATCTAAGCCGAGGCGTAACTTTTCAGGGAGAGGTCGGATCCGGAAAAAACATGGGTTTTCAGTTTCACATTTTGGCTTTTCATGCTTAATTGGCAATTTGCCAACAAATGCAATATAGGCCGAGGCCTAACTTTTGAGGGAGAGGTCGGATCTGGAAAAAACATGGTTTTTCGCGTTCCCCAACCTGTGGGGAACCTGAATATATGTATACATTTCAAAATTCAGGTCAGTTTCACATTTTCACTTTCATGCTTAATTGGCAATTTTCCAACAAATGCAATCTAAGCCGAGGCGTAACTTTTCAGGGAGAGCTTGGATCCAGAAAAAACATGGTTTTTCGTGTTCCCCAATCTGTGGGGAACCTGAATATATGTATACATTTCGAAATTCAGGTCAGTTTCACATTTTCACTTTTCATGCTTAATTGGCAATTTCCCAACAAATGCAATGTAAGCCGAGGCGTAAATTTTCAGAGAGAGGTTGGATCCGCAAAAACATGGTTTTTCGTGTTCCCCAACCTGTGGGGAACCTGAATATATGTATACATTTTGAAATTCAGGTCAGTTTCTCATTTTGGCTTTTGATGCTTAATTGGCAATTTGCCAACAAATGCAATCTAGGCCGAGGCCTAACTTTTGAGGGAGAGGTCGGATCTGGAAAAATCGTGGTTTTTCAGGTTCCCCACCCTTTGGGGAACCTGAATATATGTATACATTTCGAAATTCAGGTCAGTTTCACATTTTCACTTTTCATGCTTAATAGGCAATTTGCCAACAAATGCAATCTAAGCCGAGGCGTAACTTTTGAGGGAGAGGTCGGATCCGGAAAAAACATGGTTTTTCGAGTTCCCCAACCTTTGGGGAACCTGAATATATGTATACATTTCAAAATTCAGGTCAGTTTCTCATTTTGGCTTTTCATGCTTAATTGGCAATTTGCCAACAAATGCAATCTAGGCCGAGGTCTAACTTTTGAGGGAGAGGTTGGATCTGGAAAAAACATGGTTTTTCGGGTTCACCACCCTTTGGGGAACCTGAATATATGTATACATTTTGAAATTCAGGTCAGTTTCTCATTTTGGCTTTTTATGCTTAATTGGCTATTTGCCAACAAAGGCAATTTAAGCCGAGGCGTAACTTTTCAGGGAGAGGTAGGATCCGGAAAAAACATGGTTTTTCGTTTTCCGCAACCTGTGGGGAACCTGAATATATGTATACATTTCGAAATTCAGGTCAGTTTCACATTTTGACTTTTCATGCTTAATTGGCTATTTGCCAACAAATGCAAACTAGGCCGAGGCGTAACTTTTCAGGGAGAGGCTGGATCCGGAAAAAACATGGTTTTTCGTGTTCCCCTACCTGTGGGCAACCTGAATATATGTATACATTTCGAAATTCAGGTCAGTTTCACATTTTCACTTTTCATGCTTAATTGGCATTTTGCCAACAAATGCAATCTAGGCCGAGGCCTAACTTTTGAGGTAGAGGTCGGATCTGGAAAAAACATGGTTTTTTGGGTTCCCCAACATGTGGGGAACCTGAATATATGTATACATGTCGAATTTGAGGTCAGTTTCACATTTTCACTTTCATGCTTAATTGGCAATTTTCCAACAAATGCAATCTAAGCCGAGGCGTAACTTTTCAGGGAGAGCATGGATCCGGAAAAAACATGGTTTTTCGTGTTCCCCAACCTGTGGGCAACCTGAATATATGTATACATTTTGAAATTCAGGTCAGTTTCACATTTTCACTTTTCATGCTTAATTGGCAATTTGCCAACAAATGCAATCTAGGCCGAGGCCTACCTTTTGAGGGAGAGGTCGGATCCAGAAAAAACGTGGTTTTTCAGGTTCCCCACCCTTTGGGGAACCTGAATATATGTATACATTTCGAAATTCAGGTCAGTTTCACATTTTCACTTTTCATGCTTAATTGGCTATTTGCCAACAAATGCAATCAAGGCCGAGGCCTAACTTTTGAGGGAGAGGTCGGATCCAGAAAAACATGGTTTTTTGGGTTCCCCAACCTGTGGGGAACCTGAATATATGTATACATTTCGAAATTCAGGTCAGTTTCACATTTTCACTTTTCATGCTTAATTGGCAATTTGCCAACAAATGCAATCTAGGCCGAGGCCTAACTTTTGAGGTAGAGGTCGGATCTGGAAAAAACATGGTTTTTTGGGTTCCCCAACATGTGGGGAACCTGAATATATGTATACATTTCGAATTTGAGGTCAGTTTCTCATTTTCACTTTCATGCTTAATTGGCA
Organism: Bothrops alternatus; assembly: GCA_034064705.1. NCBI lineage: Eukaryota > Metazoa > Chordata > Lepidosauria > Squamata > Viperidae > Bothrops > Bothrops alternatus. The sequence continues at coordinate 4,103,291 of JARGCV010000230.1, read as the reverse complement.
ATTTTCCAACAAATGCAATCTAAGCCGAGGCGTAACTTTTCAGGGAGAGCTTGGATCCGGAAAAAACATGGTTTTTCGTGGTCCCCAACCTGTGGGCAACCTGAATATATGTATACATTTCAAAATTCAGGTCAGTTTCACATTTTGGCTTTTCATGCTTAATTGGCAATTTGCCAACAAATGCAATATAGGCCGAGGCCTAACTTTTGAGGGAGAGGTCGGATCTGGAAAAAACATGGTTTTTCGCGTTCCCCAACCTGTGGGGAACCTGAATATATCTATACATTTCGAATTTGAGGTCAGTTTCACATTTTCACTTTTCATGCTTAATTGGCTATTTGCCAACAAATGCAACCAAGGCCGAGGCCTAACTTCTAAGGGAGAGGTCGGATCCAGAAAAAACATGGTTTTTTGGGTTCCCCAACCTGTGGGGAACCTGAATATATGTATACATTTCGAATTTGAGGTCAGTTTCACATTTTCACTTTCATGCTTAATTGGCAATTTTGCAACAAATGCAATCTAAGCCGAGGCGTAACTTTTCAGGGAGAGCTTGGATCCGGAAAAAACATGGTTCTCCGTGTTCCCCAATCTGTGGGGAACCTGAATATGTGTATACATTTCAAAATTAAGGTCAGTTTCTCATTTTGGCTTTTGATGCTTAATTGGCAATTTGCCAACAAATGCAATCTAGGCCGAGGCCTAACTTTTGAGGGAGAGGTCGGATCTGGAAAAATCGTGGTTTTTCAGGTTCCCCACCCTTTGGGGAACCTGAATATATGTATACATTTCGAAATTCAGGTCAGTTTCTCATTTTGGCTTTTCATGCTTAATTGGCAATTTGCCAACAAATGCAATCTAGGCCGAGGTCTAACTTTTGAGGGAGAGGTTGGATCTGGAAAAAACATGGTTTTTCGGGTTCACCACCCTTTGGGGAACCTGAATATATGTATACATTTTGAAATTCAGGTCAGTTTCTCATTTTGGCTTTTTATGCTTAATTGGCTATTTGCCAACAAATGCAATCAAGGCCGAGGCCTAACTTTTGAGGGAGAGGTCGGATCCAGAAAAAACGTGGTTTTTCAGGTTCCCCACCCTTTGGGGAACCTGAATATATGTATACATTTCGAAATTCAGGTCAGTTTCACATTTTCACTTTTCATGCTTAATTGGCTATTTGCCAACAAATGCAATCAAGGCCGAGGCCTAACTTTTGAGGGAGAGGTCGGATCCAGAAAAAACATGGTTTTTTGGGTTCCCCAACCTGTGGGGAACCTGAATATATGTATACATTTCGAAATTCAGGTCAGTTTCACATTTTCACTTTTCATGCTTAATTGGCAATTTGCCAACAAATGCAATCTAGGCCGAGGCCTAACTTTTGAGGTAGAGGTCGGATCTGGAAAAAACATGGTTTTTTGGGTTCCCCAACATGTGGGGAACCTGAATATATGTATACATTTCGAATTTGAGGTCAGTTTCACATTTTCACTTTCATGCTTAATTGGCAATTTTCCAACAAATGCAATCTAAGCCGAGGCGTAACTTTTCAGGGAGAGCTTGGATCCGGAAAAAACATGGTTTTTCGTGTTCCCCAACCTGTGGGCAACCTGAATATATGTATACATTTCAAAATTCAGGTCAGTTTCACATTTTGGCTTTTCATGCTTAATTGGCAATTTGCCAACAAATACAATATAGGCCGAGGCCTAACTTTTGAGGGAGAGGTCGGATCTGGAAAAAACATGGTTTTTCGCGTTCCCCAACCTGTGGGGAACCTGAATATATGTATACATTTCGAAATTCAGGTCAGTTTCACATTTTCACTTTTCATGCTTAATTAGCAATTTGCCAACAAATGCAATCTAGGCCGAGGCCTAACTTTTGAGGTAGAGGTCGGATCTGGAAAAAACATGGTTTTTTGGGTTCCCCAACCTGTGGGGAACCTGAATATATGTATACATTTTGAATTTGAGGTCAGTTTCACATTTTCACTTTCATGCTTAATTGGCAATTTTCCAACAAATACAATCTAAGCCGAGGCGAAACGTTTCAGGGAGAGATTGGATCCGGAAAAAACATGGTTTTTCGTGTTCCCCAATCTGTGGGGAACCTGAATATATGTATACATTTCGAAATTCAGGTCAGTTTCACATTTTCACTTTTCATGCTTAATAGGCAATTTGCCAACAAATGCAATCTAGGCCGAGGCCTAACTTTTGAGGGAGAGGTCAGATCCGGAAAAAACATGGTTTTTCGGGTTCCCCAACCTTTGGGGAACCTGAATATATGTATAGATTTCAAAATTCAGGTCAGTTTCACATTTTGGCTTTTCATGCTTAATTGGCAATTTGCCAACAAATGCAATATAGGCCGAGGCCTAACTTTTGAGGGAGAGGTCGGATCTGGAAAAAACATGGTTTTTCGCATTCCCCAACCTGTGGGGAACCTGAATATATGTATACATTTCGAATTTGAGGTCAGTTTCTCATTTTGGCTTTTGATGCTTAATTGGCAATTTGCCAACATGCAATCTAGGCCGAGGCCTAACTTTTGAGGGAGAGGTCGGATCTGGAAAAAACATGGTTTTTCGCGTTCCCCAACCTGTGGGCAACCTGAATATATGTATACATTTTGAAATTCAGGTCAGTTTCACATTTTCACTTTTCATGCTTAATTGGCAATTTGCCAACAAATGCAATCTAGGCCGAGGCCTACCTTTTGAGGGAGAGGTCGGATCTGGAAAAAACGTGGTTTTTCAGGTTCCCCACCCTTTGGGGAACCTGAATATATGTATACATTTCGAAATTCAGGTCAGTTTCACATTTTCACTTTTCATGCTTAATTGGCAATTTGCCAACAAATGCAATCTAGGCCGAGGCCTAACTTTTGAGGTAGAGGTCGGATCTGGAAAAAACATGGTTTTTTGGGTTCCGCAACATGTGGGGAACCTGAATATATGTATACATTTCAAAATTCAGGTCAGTTTCTCATTTTGGCTTTTGATGCTTAATTGGCAATTTGCCAACATGCAATCTAGGCCGAGGCCTAACTTTTGAGGGAGAGGTCGGATCTGGAAAAAACATGGTTTTTCGCGTTCCCCAACCTGTGGGGAACCTGAATATATGTATACATTTCGAAATTCAGGTCAGTTTCACATTTTCACTTTCATGCTTAATTGGCAATTTTCCAACAAATGCAATCTAAGCCGAGGCGTAACTTTTCAGGGAGAGCTTGGATCCGGAAAAAACATGGTTTTTCGTGTTCCCCAACCTGTGGGCAACCTGAATATATGTATACATTTCGAAATTCAGGTCAGTTTCACATTTTCACTTTTCATGCTTAATTGGCAATTTGCCAACAAATGCAATCTAGGCCGAGGCCTAACTTTTGAGGTAGAGGTCGGATCTGGAAAAAACATGGTTTTTTGGGTTCCCCAACCTGTGGGGAACCTGAATATATGTATACATTTCGAATTTGAGGTCAGTTTCACATTTTCACTTTCATGCTTAATTGGCAATTTTCCAACAAATACAATCTAAGCCGAGGCGAAACGTTTCAGGGAGAGATTGGATCCGGAAAAAACATGGTTTTTCGTGTTCCCCAATCTGTGGGGAACCTGAATATATGTATACATTTCGAAATTCAGGTCAGTTTCACATTTTCACTTTTCATGCTTAATAGGCAATTTGCCAACAAATGCAATCTAGGCCGAGGCCTAACTTTTGAGGGAGAGGTCAGATCCGGAAAAAACATGGTTTTTCGGGTTCCCCAACCTTTGGGGAACCTGAATATATGTATAGATTTCAAAATTCAGGTCAGTTTCACATTTTGGCTTTTCATGCTTAATTGGCAATTTGCCAACAAATGCAATATAGGCCGAGGCCTAACTTTTGAGGGAGAGGTCGGATCTGGAAAAAACATGGTTTTTCGCGTTCCCCAACCTGTGGGGAACCTGAATATATGTATACATTTCGAATTTGAGGTCAGTTTCTCATTTTGGCTTTTGATGCTTAATTGGCAATTTGCCAACATGCAATCTAGGCCGAGGCCTAACTTTTGAGGGAGAGGTCGGATCTGGAAAAAACATGGTTTTTCGCGTTCCCCAACCTTTGGGGAACCTGAATATATGTATACATTTCGAAATTCAGGTCAGTTTCACATTTTCACTTTCATGCTTAATTGGCAATTTTCCAACAAATGCAATCTAAGCCGAGGCGTAACTTTTCAGGGAGAGGTCGGATCTGGAAAAAACATGGTTTTTCGCGTTCCCCAACCTGTGGGGAACCTGAATATATGTATACATTTCGAAATTCAGGTCAGTTTCACATTTTCACGTTCATGCTTAATTGGCAATTTTCCAACAAATGCAATCTAAGCCGAGGCGTAACTTTTCAGGGAGAGCTTGGATCCGGAAAAAACATGGTTCTCCGTGTTCCCCAATCTGTGGGGAACCTGAATATGTGTATACATTTCAAAATTAAGGTCAGTTTCTCATTTTGGCTTTTAATGCTTAATTGGCAATTTGCCAACATGCAATCTAGGCCGAGGCCTAACTTTTGAGGGAGAGGTCGGATCTGGAAAAAACGTGGTTTTTCAGGTTCCCCACCCTTTGGGGAACCTGAATATATGTATACATTTTGAAATTCAGGTCAGTTTCACATTTTCACTTTTCATGCTTAATTGGCTATTTGCCAACAAATGCAATCAAGGCCGAGGCCTAACTTTTGAGGTAGAGGTCGGATCTGGAAAAAACATGGTTTTTTGGGTTCCCCAAACTGTGGGGAACCTGAATATATGTATACATTTCGAATTTGAGGTCAGTTTCACATTTTCACTTTCATGCTTAATTGGCAATTTGCCAACAAATGCAATATAGGCCGAGGCCTAACTTTTGAGGGAGAGGTCGGATCTGGAAAAAACATGGTTTTTCGCGTTCCCCAACCTGTGGGGAACCTGAATATATGTATACATTTCGAAATTCAGGTCAGTTTCACATTTTCACTTTCATGCTTAATTGGCAATTTTCCAACAAATGCAATCTAAGCCGAGGCGTAACTTTTCAGGGAGAGCTTGGATCCGGAAAAAACATGGTTTTTCGTGTTCCCCAATCTGTGGGGAACCTGAATATGTGTATTCATTTCAAAATTCAGGTCAGTTTCTCATTTTGGCTTTTGATGCTTAATTGGCAATTTGCCAACATGCAATCTAGGCCGAGGCCTAACTTTTGAGGGAGAGGTCGGATCTGGAAAAAACATGGTTTTTCGCGTTCCCCAACCTGTGGGGAACCTGAATATATGTATACATTTCGAAATTCAGGTCAGTTTCACATTTTCACTTTCATGCTTAATTGGCAATTTTCCAACAAATGCAATCTAAGCCGAGGCGTAACTTTTCAGGGAGAGCTTGGATCCGGAAAAAACATGGTTTTTCGTGTTCCCCAACCTGTGGGCAACCTGAATATATGTATACATTTCGAAATTCAGGTCAGTTTCACATTTTCACTTTTCATGCTTAATTGGCAATTTGCCAACAAATGCAATCTAGGCCGAGGCCTAACTTTTGAGGTAGAGGTCGGATCTGGAAAAAACATGGTTTTTTGGGTTCCCCAACCTGTGGGGAACCTGAATATATGTATACATTTCGAATTTGAGGTCAGTTTCACATTTTCACTTTCATGCTTAATTGGCAATTTTCCAACAAATACAATCTAAGCCGAGGCGAAACGTTTCAGGGAGAGATTGGATCCGGAAAAAACATGGTTTTTCGTGTTCCCCAATCTGTGGGGAACCTGAATATATGTATACATTTCGAAATTCAGGTCAGTTTCACATTTTCACTTTTCATGCTTAATAGGCAATTTGCCAACAAATGCAATCTAGGCCGAGGCCTAACTTTTGAGGGAGAGGTCAGATCCGGAAAAAACATGGTTTTTCGGGTTCCCCAACCTTTGGGGAACCTGAATATATGTATAGATTTCAAAATTCAGGTCAGTTTCACATTTTGGCTTTTCATGCTTAATTGGCAATTTGCCAACAAATGCAATATAGGCCGAGGCCTAACTTTTGAGGGAGAGGTCGGATCTGGAAAAAACATGGTTTTTCGCGTTCCCCAACCTGTGGGGAACCTGAATATATGTATACATTTCGAATTTGAGGTCAGTTTCTCATTTTGGCTTTTGATGCTTAATTGGCAATTTGCCAACATGCAATCTAGGCCGAGGCCTAACTTTTGAGGGAGAGGTCGGATCTGGAAAAAACATGGTTTTTCGCGTTCCCCAACCTGTGGGGAACCTGAATATATGTATACATTTCGAAATTCAGGTCAGTTTCACATTTTCACGTTCATGCTTAATTGGCAATTTTCCAACAAATGCAATCTAAGCCGAGGCGTAACTTTTCAGGGAGAGCTTGGATCCGGAAAAAACATGGTTCTCCGTGTTCCCCAATCTGTGGGGAACCTGAATATGTGTATACATTTCAAAATTAAGGTCAGTTTCTCATTTTGGCTTTTAATGCTTAATTGGCAATTTGCCAACATGCAATCTAGGCCGAGGCCTAACTTTTGAGGGAGAGGTCGGATCTGGAAAAAACGTGGTTTTTCAGGTTCCCCACCCTTTGGGGAACCTGAATATATGTATACATTTTGAAATTCAGGTCAGTTTCACATTTTCACTTTTCATGCTTAATTGGCTATTTGCCAACAAATGCAATCAAGGCCGAGGCCTAACTTTTGAGGTAGAGGTCGGATCTGGAAAAAACATGGTTTTTTGGGTTCCCCAAACTGTGGGGAACCTGAATATATGTATACATTTCGAATTTGAGGTCAGTTTCACATTTTCACTTTCATGCTTAATTGGCAATTTTCCAACAAATACAATCTAAGCCGAGGCGAAACGTTTCAGGGAGAGATTGGATCCGGAAAAAACATGGTTTTTCGTGTTCCCCAATCTGTGGGGAACCTGAATATATGTATACATTTCGAAATTCAGGTCAGTTTCACATTTTCACTTTTCATGCTTAATAGGCAATTTGCCAACAAATGCAATCTAGGCCGAGGCCTAACTTTTGAGGGAGAGGTCAGATCCGGAAAAAACATGGTTTTTCGGGTTCCCCAACCTTTGGGGAACCTGAATATATGTACAGATTTCAAAATTCAGGTCAGTTTCACATTTTGGCTTTTCATGCTTAATTGGCAATTTGCCAACAAATGCAATATAGGCCGAGGCCTAACTTTTGAGGGAGAGGTCGGATCTGGAAAAAACATGGTTTTTCGCGTTCCCCAACCTGTGGGGAACCTGAATATATGTATACATTTCGAATTTGAGGTCAGTTTCTCATTTTGGCTTTTGATGCTTAATTGGCAATTTGCCAACATGCAATCTAGACCGAGGCCTAACTTTTGAGGGAGAGGTCGGATCTGGAAAAAACATGGTTTTTCGCGTTCCCCAACCTGTGGGGAACCTGAATATATGTATACATTTCGAAATTCAGGTCAGTTTCACATTTTCACGTTCATGCTTAATTGGCAATTTTCCAACAAATGCAATCTAAGCCGAGGCGTAACTTTTCAGGGAGAGCTCGGATCCGGAAAAAACATGGTTTTTCGTGTTCCCCAACCTGTGGGCAACCTGAATATATGTATACATTTCGAAATTAAGGTCAGTTTCTCATTTTGGCTTTTGATGCTTAATTGGCAATTTGCCAACATGCAATCTAGGCCGAGGCCTAACTTTTGAGGGAGAGGTCGGATCTGGAAAAAACGTGGTTTTTCAGGTTCCCCACCCTTTGGGGAACCTGAATATATGTATACATTTTGAAATTCAGGTCAGTTTCACATTTTCACTTTTCATGCTTAATTGGCTATTTGCCAACAAATGCAATCAAGGCCGAGGCCTAACTTTTGAGGGAGAGGTCGGATCCAGAAAAAACATGGTTTTTTGGGTTCCCCAACCTGTGGGGAACCTGAATATATGTATACATTTCGAATTTGAGGTCAGTTTCACATATTCACTTTCATGCTTAATTGGCAATTTCCCAACAAATACAATCTAAGCCGAGGCGAAACGTTTCAGGGAGAGATTGGATCCGGAAAAAACATGGTTTTTCGTGTTCCCCAATCTGTGTGGAACCTGAATATATGTATACATTTCGAAATTCAGGTCAGTTTCACATTTTCACTTTTCATGCTTAATAGGCAATTTGCCAACAAATGCAATCTAGGCCGAGGCCTAACTTTTGAGGGAGAGGTCAGATCCGGAAAAAACATGGTTTTTCGGGTTCCCCAACCTTTGGGGAACCTGAATATATGTATAGATTTCAAAATTCAGGTCAGTTTCACATTTTGGCTTTTCATGCTTAATTGGCAATTTGCCAACAAATGCAATATAGGCCGAGGCCTAACTTTTGAGGGAGAGGTCGGATCTGGAAAAAACATGGTTTTTCGCGTTCCCCAACCTGTGGGGAACCTGAATATATGTATACATTTCGAATTTGAGGTCAGTTTCACATTTTCACTTTCATGCTTAATTGGCAATTTGCCAACAAATGCAATATAGGCCGAGGCCTAACTTTTGAGGGAGAGGTCGGATCTGGAAAAAACATGGTTTTTCGCGTTCCCCAACCTGTGGGGAACCTGAATATATGTATACATTTCGAAATTCAGGTCAGTTTCACGTTTTCACTTTTCATGCTTAATTGGCAATTTGCCAACAAATGCAATCTAGGCCGAGGCCTAACTTTTGAGGGTGAGGTCGGATCTGGGAAAAACGTGGTTTTTCAGGTTCCCCACCCTTTGGGGAACCTGAATATATGTATACATTTCGAAATTCAGGTCAGTTTCACATTTTCACTTTTCATGCTTAATTGGCTATTTGCCAACAAATGCAATCAAGGCCGAGGCCTAACTTTTGAGGGAGAGGTCGGATCCAGAAAAAACATGGTTTTTTGGGTTCCCCAACCTGTGGGGAAACTGAATATATGTATACATTTCGAATTTGAGGTCAGTTTCACATTTTCACTTTCATGCTTAATTGGCAATTTTCCAACAAATACAATCTAAGCCGAGGCGAAACGTTTCAGGGAGAGATTGGATCCGGAAAAAACATGGTTTTTCGTGTTCCCCAACCTTTGGGGAACCTGAATATATGTATACATTTCAAAATTCAGGTCAGTTTCACATTTTGGCTTTTCATGCTTAATTGGCAATTTGCCAACAAATGCAATATAGGCCGAGGCCTAACTTTTGAGGGAGAGGTCGGATCTGGAAAAAACATGGTTTTTCGCGTTCCCCAACCTGTGGGGAACCTGAATATATGTATACATTTCGAAATTCAGGTCAGTTTCACATTTTCACTTTCATGCTTAATTGGCAATTTTCCAACAAATGCAATCTAAGCCGAGGCGTAACTTTTCAGGGAGAGCTTGGATCCGGAAAAAACATGGTTTTTCGTGTCCCCCAACCTGTGGGCAACCTGAATATATGTATACATTTCGAAATTCAGGTCAGTTTCACATTTTCACTTTTCATGCTTAATTGGCTATTTGCCAACAAATGCAATCAAGGCCGAGGCCTAACTTTTGAGGTAGAGGTCGGATCTGGAAAAAACATGGTTTTTTGGGTTCCCCAAACTGTGGGGAACCTGAATATATGTATACATTTCGAATTTGAGGTCAGTTTCACATTTTCACTTTCATGCTTAATTGGCAATTTGCCAACAAATGCAATATAGGCCGAGGCCTAACTTTTGAGGGAGAGGTCGGATCTGGAAAAAACATGGTTTTTCGCGTTCCCCAACCTGTGGGGAACCTGAATATATGTATACATTTCGAAATTCAGGTCAGTTTCACATTTTCACTTTCATGCTTAATTGGCAATTTTCCAACAAATGCAATCTAAGCCGAGGCGTAACTTTTCAGGGAGAGCTTGGATCCGGAAAAAACATGGTTTTTCGTGTTCCCCAATCTGTGGGGAACCTGAATATGTGTATTCATTTCAAAATTCAGGTCAGTTTCTCATTTTGGCTTTTGATGCTTAATTGGCAATTTGCCAACATGCAATCTAGGCCGAGGCCTAACTTTTGAGGGAGAGGTCGGATCTGGAAAAAACATGGTTTTTCGCGTTCCCCAACCTGTGGGGAACCTGAATATATGTATACATTTCGAAATTCAGGTCAGTTTCACATTTTCACTTTCATGCTTAATTGGCAATTTTCTAACAAATGCAATCTAAGCCGAGGCGTAACTTTTCAGGGAGAGATTGGATCCGGAAAAAACATGGTTTTTCGTGTTCCCCAATCTGTGGGGAACCTGAATATATGTATACATTTCGAAATTCAGGTCAGTTTCACATTTTCACTTTTCATGCTTAATAGGCAATTTGCCAACAAATGCAATCTAGGCCGAGGCCTAACTTTTGAGGGAGAGGTCAGATCCGGAAAAAACATGGTTTTTCGGGTTCCCCAACCTTTGGGGAACCTGAATATATGTATAGATTTCAAAATTCAGGTCAGTTTCACATTTTGGCTTTTCATGCTTAATTGGCAATTTGCCAACAAATGCAATATAGGCCGAGGCCTAACTTTTGAGGGAGAGGTCGGATCTGGAAAAAACATGGTTTTTCGCGTTCCCCAACCTGTGGGGAACCTGAATATATGTATACATTTCGAATTTGAGGTCAGTTTCTCATTTTGGCTTTTGATGCTTAATTGGCAATTTGCCAACATGCAATCTAGGCCGAGGCCTAACTTTTGAGGGAGAGGTCGGATCTGGAAAAAACATGGTTTTTCGCGTTCCCCAACCTGTGGGGAACCTGAATATATGTATACATTTCGAAATTCAGGTCAGTTTCACATTTTCACGTTCATGCTTAATTGGCAATTTTCCAACAAATGCAATCTAAGCCGAGGCGTAACTTTTCAGGGAGAGCTTGGATCCGGAAAAAACATGGTTCTCCGTGTTCCCCAATCTGTGGGGAACCTGAATATGTGTATACATTTCAAAATTAAGGTCAGTTTCTCATTTTGGCTTTTAATGCTTAATTGGCAATTTGCCAACATGCAATCTAGGCCGAGGCCTAACTTTTGAGGGAGAGGTCGGATCTGGAAAAAACGTGGTTTTTCAGGTTCCCCACCCTTTGGGGAACCTGAATATATGTATACATTTTGAAATTCAGGTCAGTTTCACATTTTCACTTTTCATGCTTAATTGGCTATTTGCCAACAAATGCAATCAAGGCCGAGGCCTAACTTTTGAGGTAGAGGTCGGATCTGGAAAAAACATGGTTTTTTGGGTTCCCCAAACTGTGGGGAACCTGAATATATGTATACATTTCGAATTTGAGGTCAGTTTCACATTTTCACTTTCATGCTTAATTGGCAATTTTCCAACAAATACAATCTAAGCCGAGGCGAAACGTTTCAGGGAGAGATTGGATCCGGAAAAAACATGGTTTTTCGTGTTCCCCAATCTGTGGGGAACCTGAATATATGTATACATTTCGAAATTCAGGTCAGTTTCACATTTTCACTTTTCATGCTTAATAGGCAATTTGCCAACAAATGCAATCTAGGCCGAGGCCTAACTTTTGAGGGAGAGGTCAGATCCGGAAAAAACATGGTTTTTCGGGTTCCCCAACCTTTGGGGAACCTGAATATATGTATAGATTTCAAAATTCAGGTCAGTTTCACATTTTGGCTTTTCATGCTTAATTGGCAATTTGCCAACAAATGCAATATAGGCCGAGGCCTAACTTTTGAGGGAGAGGTCGGATCTGGAAAAAACATGGTTTTTCGCGTTCCCCAACCTGTGGGGAACCTGAATATATGTATACATTTCGAATTTGAGGTCAGTTTCTCATTTTGGCTTTTGATGCTTAATTGGCAATTTGCCAACATGCAATCTAGACCGAGGCCTAACTTTTGAGGGAGAGGTCGGATCTGGAAAAAACATGGTTTTTCGCGTTCCCCAACCTGTGGGGAACCTGAATATATGTATACATTTCGAAATTCAGGTCAGTTTCACATTTTCACTTTTCATGCTTAATTGGCAATTTGCCAACAAATGCAATCTAGGCCGAGGCCTAACTTTTGAGGGTGAGGTCGGATCTGGGAAAAACGTGGTTTTTCAGGTTCCCCACCCTTTGGGGAACCTGAATATATGTATACATTTCGAAATTCAGGTCAGTTTCACATTTTCACTTTTCATGCTTAATTGGCTATTTGCCAACAAATGCAATCAAGGCCGAGGCCTAACTTTTGAGGGAGAGGTCGGATCCAGAAAAAACATGGTTTTTTGGGTTCCCCAACCTGTGGGGAAACTGAATATATGTATACATTTCGAATTTGAGGTCAGTTTCACATTTTCACTTTCATGCTTAATTGGCAATTTTCCAACAAATACAATCTAAGCCGAGGCGAAACGTTTCAGGGAGAGATTGGATCCGGAAAAAACATGGTTTTTCGTGTTCCCCAACCTTTGGGGAACCTGAATATATGTATACATTTCAAAATTCAGGTCAGTTTCACATTTTGGCTTTTCATGCTTAATTGGCAATTTGCCAACAAATGCAATATAGGCCGAGGCCTAACTTTTGAGGGAGAGGTCGGATCTGGAAAAAACATGGTTTTTCGCGTTCCCCAACCTGTGGGGAACCTGAATATATGTATACATTTCGAAATTCAGGTCAGTTTCACATTTTCACTTTCATGCTTAATTGGCAATTTTCCAACAAATGCAATCTAAGCCGAGGCGTAACTTTTCAGGGAGAGCTTGGATCCGGAAAAAACATGGTTTTTCGTGTCCCCCAACCTGTGGGCAACCTGAATATATGTATACATTTCGAAATTCAGGTCAGTTTCACATTTTCACTTTTCATGCTTAATTGGCAATTTGCCAACAAATGCAATCTAGGCCGAGGCCTAACTTTTGAGGTAGAGGTCGGATCTGGAAAAAACATGGTTTTTTGGGTTCCCCAACCTGTGGGGAACCTGAATATATGTATACATTTTGAATTTGAGGTCAGTTTCACATTTTCACTTTCATGCTTAATTGGCAATTTTCCAACAAATACAATCTAAGCCGAGGCGAAACGTTTCAGGGAGAGATTGGATCCGGAAAAAACATGGTTTTTCGTGTTCCCCAATCTGTGGGGAACCTGAATATATGTATACATTTCGAAATTCAGGTCAGTTTCACATTTTCACTTTTCATGCTTAATAGGCAATTTGCCAACAAATGCAATCTAGGCCGAGGCCTAACTTTTGAGGGAGAGGTCAGATCCGGAAAAAACATGGTTTTTCGGGTTCCCCAACCTGTGGGGAACCTGAATATATGTATACATTTCGAATTTGAGGTCAGTTTCTCATTTTGGCTTTTGATGCTTAATTGGCAATTTGCCAACATGCAATCTAGGCCGAGGCCTAACTTTTGAGGGAGAGGTCGGATCTGGAAAAAACATGGTTTTTCGCGTTCCCCAACCTGTGGGGAACCTGAATATATGTATACATTTCGAAATTCAGGTCAGTTTCACATTTTCACTTTCATGCTTAATTGGCAATTTTCCAACAAATGCAATCTAAGCCGAGGCGTAACTTTTCAGGGAGAGCTTGGATCCGGAAAAAACATGGTTTTTCGTGTTCCCCAATCTGTGGGGAACCTGAATATGTGTATACATTTCAAAATTCAGGTCAGTTTCTCATTTTGGCTTTTGATGCTTAATTGGCAATTTGCCAACATGCAATCTAGGCCGAGGCCTAACTTTTGAGGGAGAGGTCGGATCTGGAAAAAACATGGTTTTTCGCGTTCCCCAACCTGTGGGGAACCTGAATATATGTATACATTTCGAAATTCAGGTCAGTTTCACATTTTCACTTTCATGCTTAATTGGCAATTTTCCAACAAATGCAATCTAAGCCGAGGCGTAACTTTTCAGGGAGAGCTTGGATCCGGAAAAAACATGGTTTTTCGTGTTCCCCAACCTGTGGGCAACCTGAATATATGTATACATTTCGAAATTCAGGTCAGTTTCACATTTTCACTTTTCATGCTTAATTGGCAATTTGCCAACAAATGCAATCTAGGCCGAGGCCTAACTTTTGAGGTAGAGGTCGGATCTGGAAAAAACATGGTTTTTTGGGTTCCCCAACCTGTGGGGAACCTGAATATATGTATACATTTCGAATTTGAGGTCAGTTTCACATTTTCACTTTCATGCTTAATTGGCAATTTTCCAACAAATACAATCTAAGCCGAGGCGAAACGTTTCAGGGAGAGATTGGATCCGGAAAAAACATGGTTTTTCGTGTTCCCCAATCTGTGGGGAACCTGAATATATGTATACATTTCGAAATTCAGGTCAGTTTCACATTTTCACTTTTCATGCTTAATAGGCAATTTTCCAACAAATGCAATCTAGGCCGAGGCCTAACTTTTGAGGGAGAGGTCAGATCCGGAAAAAACATGGTTTTTCGGGTTCCCCAACCTTTGGGGAACCTGAATATATGTATAGATTTCAAAATTCAGGTCAGTTTCACATTTTGGCTTTTCATGCTTAATTGGCAATTTGCCAATAAATGCAATATAGGCCGAGGCCTAACTTTTGAGGGAGAGGTCGGATCTGGAAAAAACATGGTTTTTCGCGTTCCCCAACCTGTGGGGAACCTGAATATATGTATACATTTCGAATTTGAGGTCAGTTTCTCATTTTGGCTTTTGATGCTTAATTGGCAATTTGCCAACATGCAATCTAGGCCGAGGCCTAACTTTTGAGGGAGAGGTCGGATCTGGAAAAAACATGGTTTTTCGCGTTCCCCAACCTGTGGGGAACCTGAATATATGTATACATTTCGAAATTCAGGTCAGTTTCACATTTTCACGTTCATGCTTAATTGGCAATTTTCCAACAAATGCAATCTAAGCCGAGGCGTAACTTTTCAGGGAGAGCTTGGATCCGGAAAAAACATGGTTCTCCGTGTTCCCCAATCTGTGGGGAACCTGAATATGTGTATACATTTCAAAATTAAGGTCAGTTTCTCATTTTGGCTTTTAATGCTTAATTGGCAATTTGCCAACATGCAATCTAGGCCGAGGCCTAACTTTTGAGGGAGAGGTCGGATCTGGAAAAAACGTGGTTTTTCAGGTTCCCCACCCTTTGGGGAACCTGAATATATGTATACATTTTGAAATTCAGGTCAGTTTCACATTTTCACTTTTCATGCTTAATTGGCTATTTGCCAACAAATGCAATCAAGGCCGAGGCCTAACTTTTGAGGTAGAGGTCGGATCTGGAAAAAACATGGTTTTTTGGGTTCCCCAAACTGTGGGGAACCTGAATATATGTATACATTTCGAATTTGAGGTCAGTTTCACATTTTCACTTTCATGCTTAATTGGCAATTTTCCAACAAATACAATCTAAGCCGAGGCGAAACGTTTCAGGGAGAGATTGGATCCGGAAAAAACATGGTTTTTCGTGTTCCCCAATCTGTGGGGAACCTGAATATATGTATAAATTTCGAAATTCAGGTCAGTTTCACATTTTCACTTTTCATGCTTAATAGGCAATTTGCCAACAAATGCAATCTAGGCCGAGGCCTAACTTTTGAGGGAGAGGTCAGATCCGGAAAAAACATGGTTTTTCGGGTTCCCCAACCTTTGGGGAACCTGAATATATGTATAGATTTCAAAATTCAGGTCAGTTTCACATTTTGGCTTTTCATGCTTAATTGGCAATTTGCCAACAAATGCAATATAGGCCGAGGCCTAACTTTTGAGGGAGAGGTCGGATCTGGAAAAAACATGGTTTTTCGCGTTCCCCAACCTGTGGGGAACCTGAATATATGTATACATTTCGAATTTGAGGTCAGTTTCTCATTTTGGCTTTTGATGCTTAATTGGCAATTTGCCAACATGCAATCTAGACCGAGGCCTAACTTTTGAGGGAGAGGTCGGATCTGGAAAAAACATGGTTTTTTGGTTCCCCAACCTGTGGGGAACCTGAATATATGTATACATTTCGAAATTCAGGTCAGTTTCACATTTTCACGTTCATGCTTAATTGGCAATTTTCCAACAAATGCAATCTAAGCCGAGGCGTAACTTTTCAGGGAGAGCTCGGATCCGGAAAAAACATGGTTTTTCGTGTTCCCCAACCTGTGGGCAACCTGAATATATGTATACATTTCGAAATTAAGGTCAGTTTCTCATTTTGGCTTTTGATGCTTAATTGGCAATTTGCCAACATGCAATCTAGGCCGAGGCCTAACTTTTGAGGGAGAGGTCGGATCTGGAAAAAACGTGGTTTTTCAGGTTCCCCACCCTTTGGGGAACCTGAATATATGTATACATTTTGAAATTCAGGTCAGTTTCACATTTTCACTTTTCATGCTTAATTGGCTATTTGCCAACAAATGCAATCAAGGCCGAGGCCTAACTTTTGAGGGAGAGGTCGGATCCAGAAAAAACATGGTTTTTTGGGTTCCCCAACCTGTGGGGAACCTGAATATATGTATACATTTCGAATTTGAGGTCAGTTTCACATATTCACTTTCATGCTTAATTGGCAATTTCCCAACAAATACAATCTAAGCCGAGGCGAAACGTTTCAGGGAGAGATTGGATCCGGAAAAAACATGGTTTTTCGTGTTCCCCAATCTGTGTGGAACCTGAATATATGTATACATTTCGAAATTCAGGTCAGTTTCACATTTTCACTTTTCATGCTTAATAGGCAATTTGCCAACAAATGCAATCTAGGCCGAGGCCTAACTTTTGAGGGAGAGGTCAGATCCGGAAAAAACATGGTTTTTCGGGTTCCCCAACCTTTGGGGAACCTGAATATATGTATAGATTTCAAAATTCAGGTCAGTTTCACATTTTGGCTTTTCATGCTTAATTGGCAATTTGCCAACAAATGCAATATAGGCCGAGGCCTAACTTTTGAGGGAGAGGTCGGATCTGGAAAAAACATGGTTTTTCGCGTTCCCCAACCTGTGGGGAACCTGAATATATGTATACATTTCGAATTTGAGGTCAGTTTCACATTTTCACTTTCATGCTTAATTGGCAATTTTCCAACAAATACAATCTAAGCCGAGGCGAAACGTTTCAGGGAGAGATTGGATCCGGAAAAAACATGGTTTTTCGTGTTCCCCAATCTGTGGGGAACCTGAATATATGTATACATTTCGAAATTCAGGTCAGTTTCACATTTTCACTTTTCATGCTTAATAGGCAATTTGCCAACAAATGCAATCTAGGCCGAGGCCTAACTTTTGAGGGAGAGGTCAGATCCGGAAAAAACATGGTTTTTCGGGTTCCCCAACCTTTGGGGAACCTGAATATATGTATAGATTTCAAAATTCAGGTCAGTTTCACATTTTGGCTTTTCATGCTTAATTGGCAATTTGCCAACAAATGCAATATAGGCCGAGGCCTAACTTTTGAGGGAGAGGTCGGATCTGGAAAAAACATGGTTTTTCGCGTTCCCCAACCTGTGGGGAACCTGAATATATGTATACATTTCGAATTTGAGGTCAGTTTCTCATTTTGGCTTTTGATGCTTAATTGGCAATTTGCCAACATGCAATCTAGACCGAGGCCTAACTTTTGAGGGAGAGGTCGGATCTGGAAAAAACATAGTTTTTCGCGTTCCCCAACCTGTGGGGAACCTGAATATATGTATACATTTCGAAATTCAGGTCAGTTTCACATTTTCACGTTCATGCTTAATTGGCAATTTTCCAACAAATGCAATCTAAGCCGAGGCGTAACTTTTCAGGGAGAGCTCGGATCCGGAAAAAACATGGTTTTTCGTGTTCCCCAACCTGTGGGCAACCTGAATATATGTATACATTTCGAAATTAAGGTCAGTTTCTCATTTTGGCTTTTGATGCTTAATTGGCAATTTGCCAACATGCAATCTAGGCCGAGGCCTAACTTTTGAGGGAGAGGTCGGATCTGGAAAAAACGTGGTTTTTCAGGTTCCCCACCCTTTGGGGAACCTGAATATATGTATACATTTTGAAATTCAGGTCAGTTTCACATTTTCACTTTTCATGCTTAATTGGCTATTTGCCAACAAATGCAATCAAGGCCGAGGCCTAACTTTTGAGGGAGAGGTCGGATCCAGAAAAAACATGGTTTTTTGGGTTCCCCAACCTGTGGGGAACCTGAATATATGTATACATTTCGAATTTGAGGTCAGTTTCACATATTCACTTTCATGCTTAATTGGCAATTTCCCAACAAATACAATCTAAGCCGAGGCGAAACGTTTCAGGGAGAGATTGGATCCGGAAAAAACATGGTTTTTCGTGTTCCCCAATCTGTGTGGAACCTGAATATATGTATACATTTCGAAATTCAGGTCAGTTTCACATTTTCACTTTTCATGCTTAATAGGCAATTTGCCAACAAATGCAATCTAGGCCGAGGCCTAACTTTTGAGGGAGAGGTCAGATCCGGAAAAAACATGGTTTTTCGGGTTCCCCAACCTTTGGGGAACCTGAATATATGTATAGATTTCAAAATTCAGGTCAGTTTCACATTTTGGCTTTTCATGCTTAATTGGCAATTTGCCAACAAATGCAATATAGGCCGAGGCCTAACTTTTGAGGGAGAGGTCGGATCTGGAAAAAACATGGTTTTTCGCGTTCCCCAACCTGTGGGGAACCTGAATATATGTATACATTTCGAATTTGAGGTCAGTTTCACATTTTCACTTTCATGCTTAATTGGCAATTTGCCAACAAATGCAATATAGGCCGAGGCCTAACTTTTGAGGGAGAGGTCGGATCTGGAAAAAACATCGTTTTTCGCGTTCCCCAACCTGTGGGGAACCTGAATATATGTATACATTTCGAAATTCAGGTCAGTTTCACATTTTCAGTTTTCATGCTTAATTGGCAATTTGCCAACAAATGCAATCTAGGCCGAGGCCTAACTTTTGAGGGTGAGGTCGGATCTGGGAAAAACGTGGTTTTTCAGGTTCCCCACCCTTTGGGGAACCTGAATATATGTATACATTTCGAAATTCAGGTCAGTTTCACATTTTCACTTTTCATGCTTAATTGGCTATTTGCCAACAAATGCAATCAAGGCCGAGGCCTAACTTTTGAGGGAGAGGTCGGATCCAGAAAAAACATGGTTTTTTGGGTTCCCCAACCTGTGGGGAAACTGAATATATGTATACATTTCGAATTTGAGGTCAGTTTCACATTTTCACTTTCATGCTTAATTGGCAATTTTCCAACAAATACAATCTAAGCCGAGGCGAAACGTTTCAGGGAGAGATTGGATCCGGAAAAAACATGGTTTTTCGTGTTCCCCAACCTTTGGGGAACCTGAATATATGTATACATTTCAAAATTCAGGTCAGTTTCACATTTTGGCTTTTCATGCTTAATTGGCAATTTGCCAACAAATGCAATATAGGCCGAGGCCTAACTTTTGAGGGAGAGGTCGGATCTGGAAAAAACATGGTTTTTCGCGTTCCCCAACCTGTGGGGAACCTGAATATATGTATACATTTCGAAATTCAGGTCAGTTTCACATTTTCACTTTCATGCTTAATTGGCAATTTTCCAACAAATGCAATCTAAGCCGAGGCGTAACTTTTCAGGGAGAGCTTGGATCCGGAAAAAACATGGTTTTTCGTGTCCCCCAACCTGTGGGCAACCTGAATATATGTATACATTTCGAAATTCAGGTCAGTTTCACATTTTCACTTTTCATGCTTAATTGGCAATTTGCCAACAAATGCAATCTAGGCCGAGGCCTAACTTTTGAGGTAGAGGTCGGATCTGGAAAAAACATGGTTTTTTGGGTTCCCCAACCTGTGGGGAACCTGAATATATGTATACATTTCGAAATTCAGGTCAGTTTCACATTTTCACTTTTCATGCTTAATAGGCAATTTGCCAACAAATGCAATCTAGGCCGAGGCCTAACTTTTGAGGGAGAGGTCGGATCTGGAAAAAACATGGTTTTTCGCGTTCCCCAACCTGTGGGGAACCTGAATATATGTATACATTTCGAAATTCAGGTCAGTTTCACATTTTCACGTTCATGCTTAATTGGCAATTTTCCAACAAATGCAATCTAAGCCGAGGCGTAACTTTTCAGGGAGAGCTTGGATCCGGAAAAAACATGGTTCTCCGTGTTCCCCAATCTGTGGGGAACCTGAATATGTGTATACATTTCAAAATTAAGGTCAGTTTCTCATTTTGGCTTTTAATGCTTAATTGGCAATTTGCCAACATGCAATCTAGGCCGAGGCCTAACTTTTGAGGGAGAGGTCGGATCTGGAAAAAACGTGGTTTTTCAGGTTCCCCACCCTTTGGGGAACCTGAATATATGTATACATTTTGAAATTCAGGTCAGTTTCACATTTTCACTTTTCATGCTTAATTGGCTATTTGCCAACAAATGCAATCAAGGCCGAGGCCTAACTTTTGAGGTAGAGGTCGGATCTGGAAAAAACATGGTTTTTTGGGTTCCCCAAACTGTGGGGAACCTGAATATATGTATATATTTCGAATTTGAGGTCAGTTTCACATTTTCACTTTCATGCTTAATTGGCAATTTTCCAACAAATACAATCTAAGCCGAGGCGAAACGTTTCAGGGAGAGATTGGATCCGGAAAAAACATGGTTTTTCGTGTTCCCCAATCTGTGGGGAACCTGAATATATGTATACATTTTGAAATTCAGGTCAGTTTCACATTTTCACTTTTCATGCTTAATAGGCAATTTGCCAACAAATGCAATCTAGGCCGAGGCCTAACTTTTGAGGGAGAGGTCAGATCCAGAAAAAACATGGTTTTTCGGGTTCCCCAACCTTTGGGGAACCTGAATATATGTATAGATTTCAAAATTCAGGTCAGTTTCACATTTTGGCTTTTCATGCTTAATTGGCAATTTGCCAACAAATGCAATATAGGCCGAGGCCTAACTTTTGAGGGAGAGGTCGGATCTGGAAAAAACATGGTTTTTCACGTTCCCCAACCTGTGGGGAACCTGAATATATGTATACATTTCGAATTTGAGGTCAGTTTCTCATTTTGGCTTTTGATGCTTAATTGGCAATTTGCCAACATGCAATCTAGGCCGAGGCCTAACTTTTGAGGGAGAGGTCGGATCTGGAAAAAACATGGTTTTTTGGGTTCCCCAACCTGTGGGGAACCTGAATATATGTATACATTTCGAAATTCAGGTCAGTTTCACATTTTCACTTTTCATGCTTAATTGGCTATTTGCCAACAAATGCAATCAAGGCCGAGGCCTAACTTTTGAGGGAGAGGTCGGATCCAGAAAAAACATGGTTTTTTGGGTTCCCCAACCTGTGGGGAACCTGAATATATGTATACATTTTGAAATTCAGGTCAATTTCTCATTTTGGCTTTTTATGCTTAATTGGCTATTTGCCAACAAAGGCAATCTAAGCCGAGGCGTAACTTTTCAGGGAGAGGTAGGATCCGGAAAAAACATGGTTTTTCGTTTTCCGCAACCTGTGGGGAACCTGAATATATGTATACATTTCGAAATTCAGGTCAGTTTCACATTTTGACTTTTCATGCTTAATTGGCTATTTGCCAACAAATGCAAACTAGGCCGAGGCCTAACTTTTGAGGGAGAGGTCGGATCCAGAAAAAACGTGGTTTTTCAGGTTCCCCACCCTTTGGGGAACCTGAATATATGTATACATTTCGAAATTCAGGTCAGTTTCACATTTTCACTTTTCATGCTTAATTGGCTATTTGCCAACAAATGCAATCAAGGCCGAGGCCTAACTTTTGAGGGAGAGGTCGGATCCAGAAAAAACATGGTTTTTTGGGTTCCCCAACCTGTGGGGAACCTGAATATATGTATACATTTCGAAATTCAGGTCAGTTTCACATTTTCACTTTTCATGCTTAATTGGCAATTTGCCAACAAATGCAATCTAGGCCGAGGCCTAACTTTTGAGGTAGAGGTCGGATCTGGAGAAAACATGGTTTTTTGGGTTCCCCAACATGTGGGGAACCTGAATATATGTATACATTTCGAATTTGAGGTCAGTTTCACATTTTCACTTTCATGCTTAATTGGCAATTTTCCAACAAATGCAATCTAAGCCGAGGCGTAACTTTTCAGGGAGAGGTCGGATCCAGAAAAAACATGGTTTTTTGGGTTCCCCAACCTGTGGGGAACCTGAATATATGTATACATTTTGAAATTCAGGTCAGTTTCTCATTTTGGCTTTTTATGCTTAATTGGCTATTTGCCAACAAAGGCAATCTAAGCCGAGGCGTAACTTTTCAGGGAGAGGTAGGATCCGGAAAAAACATGGTTTTTCGTTTTCCGCAACCTGTGGGGAACCTGAATATATGTATACATTTCGAAATTCAGGTCAGTTTCACATTTTCACTTTTCATGCTTAATTGGCTATTTGCCAACAAATGCAATCAAGGCCGAGGCCTAACTTTTGAGGGAGAGGTCGGATCTGGAAAAAACATGGTTTTTTGGGTTCCCCAACCTGTGGGGAACCTGAATATATGTATACATTTTGAATTTGAGGTCAGTTTCACATTTTCACTTTCATGCTTAATTGGCAATTTTCCAACAAATACAATCTAAGCCGAGGCGAAACGTTTCAGGGAGAGATTGGATCCGGAAAAAACATGGTTTTTCGTGTTCCCCAATCTGTGGGGAACCTGAATATATGTATACATTTCGAAATTCAGGTCAGTTTCACATTTTCACTTTTCATGCTTAATAGGCAATTTGCCAACAAATGCAATCTAGGCCGAGGCCTAACTTTTGAGGGAGAGGTCAGATCCGGAAAAAACATGGTTTTTCGGGTTCCCCAACCTTTGGGGAACCTGAATATATGTATAGATTTCAAAATTCAGGTCAGTTTCACATTTTGGCTTTTCATGCTTAATTGGCAATTTGCCAACAAATGCAATATAGGCCGAGGCCTAACTTTTGAGCGAGAGGTCGGATCTGGAAAAAACATGGTTTTTCGCATTCCCCAACCTGTGGGGAACCTGAATATATGTATACATTTCGAATTTGAGGTCAGTTTCTCATTTTGGCTTTTGATGCTTAATTGGCAATTTGCCAACATGCAATCTAGGCCGAGGCCTAACTTTTGAGGGAGAGGTCGGATCTGGAAAAAACATGGTTTTTCGCGTTCCCCAACCTGTGGGGAACCTGAATATATGTATACATTTCGAAATTCAGGTCAGTTTCACATTTTCACGTTCATGCTTAATTGGCAATTTTCCAACAAATGCAATCTAAGCCGAGGCGTAACTTTTCAGGGAGAGCTTGGATCCGGAAAAAACATGGTTCTCCGTGTTCCCCAATCTGTGGGGAACCTGAATATGTGTATACATTTCAAAATTAAGGTCAGTTTCTCATTTTGGCTTTTAATGCTTAATTGGCAATTTGCCAACATGCAATCTAGGCCGAGGCCTAACTTTTGAGGGAGAGGTCGGATCTGGAAAAAACGTGGTTTTTCAGGTTCCCCACCCTTTGGGGAACCTGAATATATGTATACATTTTGA
Organism: Bothrops alternatus; assembly: GCA_034064705.1. Classification (NCBI taxonomy): domain Eukaryota; kingdom Metazoa; phylum Chordata; class Lepidosauria; order Squamata; family Viperidae; genus Bothrops; species Bothrops alternatus. The sequence continues at coordinate 4,079,743 of JARGCV010000230.1, read as the reverse complement.
AATTCAGGTCAGTTTCACATTTTCACTTTTCATGCTTAATTGGCTATTTGCCAACAAATGCAATCAAGGCCGAGGCCTAACTTTTGAGGTAGAGGTCGGATCTGGAAAAAACATGGTTTTTTGGGTTCCCCAAACTGTGGGGAACCTGAATATATGTATACATTTCGAATTTGAGGTCAGTTTCACATTTTCACTTTCATGCTTAATTGGCAATTTGCCAACAAATGCAATATAGGCCGAGGCCTAACTTTTGAGGGAGAGGTCGGATCTGGAAAAAACATGGTTTTTCGCGTTCCCCAACCTGTGGGGAACCTGAATATATGTATACATTTCGAAATTCAGGTCAGTTTCACATTTTCACTTTCATGCTTAATTGGCAATTTTCCAACAAATGCAATCTAAGCCGAGGCGTAACTTTTCAGGGAGAGCTTGGATCCGGAAAAAACATGGTTTTTCGTGTTCCCCAATCTGTGGGAAACCTGAATATGTGTATACATTTCAAAATTCAGGTCAGTTTCTCATTTTGGCTTTTGATGCTTAATTGGCAATTTGCCAACATGCAATCTAGGCCGAGGCCTAACTTTTGAGGGAGAGGTCGGATCTGGAAAAAACATGGTTTTTCGCGTTCCCCAACCTGTGGGGAACCTGAATATATGTATACATTTCGAAATTCAGGTCAGTTTCACATTTTCACTTTCATGCTTAATTGGCAATTTTCCAACAAATGCAATCTAAGCCGAGGCGTAACTTTTCAGGGAGAGCTTGGATCCGGAAAAAACATGGTTTTTCGTGTTCCCCAACCTGTGGGCAACCTGAATATATGTATACATTTCGAAATTCAGGTCAGTTTCACATTTTCACTTTTCATGCTTAATTGGCAATTTGCCAACAAATGCAATCTAGGCCGAGGCCTAACTTTTGAGGTAGAGGTCGGATCTGGAAAAAACATGGTTTTTTGGGTTCCCCAACCTGTGGGGAACCTGAATATATGTATACATTTCGAATTTGAGGTCAGTTTCACATTTTCACTTTCATGCTTAATTGGCAATTTTCCAACAAATACAATCTAAGCCGAGGCGAAACGTTTCAGGGAGAGATTGGATCCGGAAAAAACATGGTTTTTCGTGTTCCCCAATCTGTGGGGAACCTGAATATATGTATACATTTCGAAATTCAGGTCAGTTTCACATTTTCACTTTTCATGCTTAATAGGCAATTTGCCAACAAATGCAATCTAGGCCGAGGCCTAACTTTTGAGGGAGAGGTCAGATCCGGAAAAAACATGGTTTTTCGGGTTCCCCAACCTTTGGGGAACCTGAATATATGTATAGATTTCAAAATTCAGGTCAGTTTCACATTTTGGCTTTTCATGCTTAATTGGCAATTTGCCAACAAATGCAATATAGGCCGAGGCCTAACTTTTGAGGGAGAGGTCGGATCTGGAAAAAACATGGTTTTTCGCGTTCCCCAACCTGTGGGGAACCTGAATATATGTATACATTTCGAATTTGAGGTCAGTTTCTCATTTTGGCTTTTGATGCTTAATTGGCAATTTGCCAACATGCAATCTAGGCCGAGGCCTAACTTTTGAGGGAGAGGTCGGATCTGGAAAAAACATGGTTTTTCGCGTTCCCCAACCTGTGGGGAACCTGAATATATGTATACATTTCGAAATTCAGGTCAGTTTCACATTTTCACGTTCATGCTTAATTGGCAATTTTCCAACAAATGCAATCTAAGCCGAGGCGTAACTTTTCAGGGAGAGCTTGGATCCGGAAAAAACATGGTTCTCCGTGTTCCCCAATCTGTGGGGAACCTGAATATGTGTATACATTTCAAAATTAAGGTCAGTTTCTCATTTTGGCTTTTAATGCTTAATTGGCAATTTGCCAACATGCAATCTAGGCCGAGGCCTAACTTTTGAGGGAGAGGTCGGATCTGGAAAAAACGTGGTTTTTCAGGTTCCCCACCCTTTGGGGAACCTGAATATATGTATACATTTTGAAATTCAGGTCAGTTTCACATTTTCACTTTTCATGCTTAATTGGCTATTTGCCAACAAATGCAATCAAGGCCGAGGCCTAACTTTTGAGGTAGAGGTCGGATCTGGAAAAAACATGGTTTTTTGGGTTCCCCAAACTGTGGGGAACCTGAATATATGTATATATTTCGAATTTGAGGTCAGTTTCACATTTTCACTTTCATGCTTAATTGGCAATTTTCCAACAAATACAATCTAAGCCGAGGCGAAACGTTTCAGGGAGAGATTGGATCCGGAAAAAACATGGTTTTTCGTGTTCCCCAATCTGTGGGGAACCTGAATATATGTATACATTTTGAAATTCAGGTCAGTTTCACATTTTCACTTTTCATGCTTAATAGGCAATTTGCCAACAAATGCAATCTAGGCCGAGGCCTAACTTTTGAGGGAGAGGTCAGATCCAGAAAAAACATGGTTTTTCGGGTTCCCCAACCTTTGGGGAACCTGAATATATGTATAGATTTCAAAATTCAGGTCAGTTTCACATTTTGGCTTTTCATGCTTAATTGGCAATTTGCCAACAAATGCAATATAGGCCGAGGCCTAACTTTTGAGGGAGAGGTCGGATCTGGAAAAAACATGGTTTTTCACGTTCCCCAACCTGTGGGGAACCTGAATATATGTATACATTTCGAATTTGAGGTCAGTTTCTCATTTTGGCTTTTGATGCTTAATTGGCAATTTGCCAACATGCAATCTAGGCCGAGGCCTAACTTTTGAGGGAGAGGTCGGATCTGGAAAAAACATGGTTTTTTGGGTTCCCCAACCTGTGGGGAACCTGAATATATGTATACATTTCGAAATTCAGGTCAGTTTCACATTTTCACTTTTCATGCTTAATTGGCTATTTGCCAACAAATGCAATCAAGGCCGAGGCCTAACTTTTGAGGGAGAGGTCGGATCCAGAAAAAACATGGTTTTTTGGGTTCCCCAACCTGTGGGGAACCTGAATATATGTATACATTTTGAAATTCAGGTCAGTTTCTCATTTTGGCTTTTTATGCTTAATTGGCTATTTGCCAACAAAGGCAATCTAAGCCGAGGCGTAACTTTTCAGGGAGAGGTAGGATCCGGAAAAAACATGGTTTTTCGTTTTCCGCAACCTGTGGGGAACCTGAATATATGTATACATTTCGAAATTCAGGTCAGTTTCACATTTTGACTTTTCATGCTTAATTGGCTATTTGCCAACAAATGCAAACTAGGCCGAGGCCTAACTTTTGAGGGAGAGGTCGGATCCAGAAAAAACGTGGTTTTTCAGGTTCCCCACCCTTTGGGGAACCTGAATATATGTATACATTTCGAAATTCAGGTCAGTTTCACATTTTCACTTTTCATGCTTAATTGGCTATTTGCCAACAAATGCAATCAAGGCCGAGGCCTAACTTTTGAGGGAGAGGTCGGATCCAGAAAAAACATGGTTTTTTGGGTTCCCCAACCTGTGGGGAACCTGAATATATGTATACATTTCGAAATTCAGGTCAGTTTCACATTTTCACTTTTCATGCTTAATTGGCAATTTGCCAACAAATGCAATCTAGGCCGAGGCCTAACTTTTGAGGTAGAGGTCGGATCTGGAGAAAACATGGTTTTTTGGGTTCCCCAACATGTGGGGAACCTGAATATATGTATACATTTCGAATTTGAGGTCAGTTTCACATTTTCACTTTCATGCTTAATTGGCAATTTTCCAACAAATGCAATCTAAGCCGAGGCGTAACTTTTCAGGGAGAGGTCGGATCCAGAAAAAACATGGTTTTTTGGGTTCCCCAACCTGTGGGGAACCTGAATATATGTATACATTTTGAAATTCAGGTCAGTTTCTCATTTTGGCTTTTTATGCTTAATTGGATATTTGCCAACAAAGGCAATCTAAGCCGAGGCGTAACTTTTCAGGGAGAGGTAGGATCCGGAAAAAACATGGTTTTTCGTTTTCCGCAACCTGTGGGGAACCTGAATATATGTATACATTTCGAAATTCAGGTCAGTTTCACATTTTCACTTTTCATGCTTAATTGGCTATTTGCCAACAAATGCAATCAAGGCCGAGGCCTAACTTTTGAGGGAGAGGTCGGATCTGGAAAAAACATGGTTTTTTGGGTTCCCCAACCTGTGGGGAACCTGAATATATGTATACATTTTGAATTTGAGGTCAGTTTCACATTTTCACTTTCATGCTTAATTGGCAATTTTCCAACAAATACAATCTAAGCCGAGGCGAAACGTTTCAGGGAGAGATTGGATCCGGAAAAAACATGGTTTTTCGTGTTCCCCAATCTGTGGGGAACCTGAATATATGTATACATTTCGAAATTCAGGTCAGTTTCACATTTTCACTTTTCATGCTTAATAGGCAATTTGCCAACAAATGCAATCTAGGCCGAGGCCTAACTTTTGAGGGAGAGGTCAGATCCGGAAAAAACATGGTTTTTCGGGTTCCCCAACCTTTGGGGAACCTGAATATATGTATAGATTTCAAAATTCAGGTCAGTTTCACATTTTGGCTTTTCATGCTTAATTGGCAATTTGCCAACAAATGCAATATAGGCCGAGGCCTAACTTTTGAGCGAGAGGTCGGATCTGGAAAAAACATGGTTTTTCGCATTCCCCAACCTGTGGGGAACCTGAATATATGTATACATTTCGAATTTGAGGTCAGTTTCTCATTTTGGCTTTTGATGCTTAATTGGCAATTTGCCAACATGCAATCTAGGCCGAGGCCTAACTTTTGAGGGAGAGGTCGGATCTGGAAAAAACATGGTTTTTCGCGTTCCCCAACCTGTGGGGAACCTGAATATATGTATACATTTCGAAATTCAGGTCAGTTTCACATTTTCACGTTCATGCTTAATTGGCAATTTTCCAACAAATGCAATCTAAGCCGAGGCGTAACTTTTCAGGGAGAGCTTGGATCCGGAAAAAACATGGTTCTCCGTGTTCCCCAATCTGTGGGGAACCTGAATATGTGTATACATTTCAAAATTAAGGTCAGTTTCTCATTTTGGCTTTTAATGCTTAATTGGCAATTTGCCAACATGCAATCTAGGCCGAGGCCTAACTTTTGAGGGAGAGGTCGGATCTGGAAAAAACGTGGTTTTTCAGGTTCCCCACCCTTTGGGGAACCTGAATATATGTATACATTTTGAAATTCAGGTCAGTTTCACATTTTCACTTTTCATGCTTAATTGGCTATTTGCCAACAAATGCAATCAAGGCCGAGGCCTAACTTTTGAGGTAGAGGTCGGATCTGGAAAAAACATGGTTTTTTGGGTTCCCCAAACTGTGGGGAACCTGAATATATGTATACATTTCGAATTTGAGGTCAGTTTCACATTTTCACTTTCATGCTTAATTGGCAATTTGCCAACAAATGCAATATAGGCCGAGGCCTAACTTTTGAGGGAGAGGTCGGATCTGGAAAAAACATGGTTTTTCGCGTTCCCCAACCTGTGGGGAACCTGAATATATGTATACATTTCGAAATTCAGGTCAGTTTCACATTTTCACTTTCATGCTTAATTGGCAATTTTCCAACAAATGCAATCTAAGCCGAGGCGTAACTTTTCAGGGAGAGCTTGGATCCGGAAAAAACATGGTTTTTCGTGTTCCCCAATCTGTGGGAAACCTGAATATGTGTATACATTTCAAAATTCAGGTCAGTTTCTCATTTTGGCTTTTGATGCTTAATTGGCAATTTGCCAACATGCAATCTAGGCCGAGGCCTAACTTTTGAGGGAGAGGTCGGATCTGGAAAAAACATGGTTTTTCGCGTTCCCCAACCTGTGGGGAACCTGAATATATGTATACATTTCGAAATTCAGGTCAGTTTCACATTTTCACTTTCATGCTTAATTGGCAATTTTCCAACAAATGCAATCTAAGCCGAGGCGTAACTTTTCAGGGAGAGCTTGGATCCGGAAAAAACATGGTTTTTCGTGTTCCCCAACCTGTGGGCAACCTGAATATATGTATACATTTCGAAATTCAGGTCAGTTTCACATTTTCACTTTTCATGCTTAATTGGCAATTTGCCAACAAATGCAATCTAGGCCGAGGCCTAACTTTTGAGGTAGAGGTCGGATCTGGAAAAAACATGGTTTTTTGGGTTCCCCAACCTGTGGGGAACCTGAATATATGTATACATTTCGAATTTGAGGTCAGTTTCACATTTTCACTTTCATGCTTAATTGGCAATTTTCCAACAAATACAATCTAAGCCGAGGCGAAACGTTTCAGGGAGAGATTGGATCCGGAAAAAACATGGTTTTTCGTGTTCCCCAATCTGTGGGGAACCTGAATATATGTATACATTTCGAAATTCAGGTCAGTTTCACATTTTCACTTTTCATGCTTAATAGGCAATTTGCCAACAAATGCAATCTAGGCCGAGGCCTAACTTTTGAGGGAGAGGTCAGATCCGGAAAAAACATGGTTTTTCGGGTTCCCCAACCTTTGGGGAACCTGAATATATGTATAGATTTCAAAATTCAGGTCAGTTTCACATTTTGGCTTTTCATGCTTAATTGGCAATTTGCCAACAAATGCAATATAGGCCGAGGCCTAACTTTTGAGGGAGAGGTCGGATCTGGAAAAAACATGGTTTTTCGCGTTCCCCAACCTGTGGGGAACCTGAATATATGTATACATTTCGAATTTGAGGTCAGTTTCTCATTTTGGCTTTTGATGCTTAATTGGCAATTTGCCAACATGCAATCTAGGCCGAGGCCTAACTTTTGAGGGAGAGGTCGGATCTGGAAAAAACATGGTTTTTCGCGTTCCCCAACCTGTGGGGAACCTGAATATATGTATACATTTCGAAATTCAGGTCAGTTTCACATTTTCACGTTCATGCTTAATTGGCAATTTTCCAACAAATGCAATCTAAGCCGAGGCGTAACTTTTCAGGGAGAGCTTGGATCCGGAAAAAACATGGTTCTCCGTGTTCCCCAATCTGTGGGGAACCTGAATATGTGTATACATTTCAAAATTAAGGTCAGTTTCTCATTTTGGCTTTTAATGCTTAATTGGCAATTTGCCAACATGCAATCTAGGCCGAGGCCTAACTTTTGAGGGAGAGGTCGGATCTGGAAAAAACGTGGTTTTTCAGGTTCCCCACCCTTTGGGGAACCTGAATATATGTATACATTTTGAAATTCAGGTCAGTTTCACATTTTCACTTTTCATGCTTAATTGGCTATTTGCCAACAAATGCAATCAAGGCCGAGGCCTAACTTTTGAGGTAGAGGTCGGATCTGGAAAAAACATGGTTTTTTGGGTTCCCCAAACTGTGGGGAACCTGAATATATGTATACATTTCGAATTTGAGGTCAGTTTCACATTTTCACTTTCATGCTTAATTGGCAATTTTCCAACAAATACAATCTAAGCCGAGGCGAAACGTTTCAGGGAGAGATTGGATCCGGAAAAAACATGGTTTTTCGTGTTCCCCAATCTGTGGGGAACCTGAATATATGTATACATTTCGAAATTCAGGTCAGTTTCACATTTTCACTTTTCATGCTTAATAGGCAATTTGCCAACAAATGCAATCTAGGCCGAGGCCTAACTTTTGAGGGAGAAGTCAGATCCGGAAAAAACATGGTTTTTCGGGTTCCCCAACCTTTGGGGAACCTGAATATATGTATAGATTTCAAAATTCAGGTCAGTTTCACATTTTGGCTTTTCATGCTTAATTGGCAATTTGCCAACAAATGCAATATAGGCCGAGGCCTAACTTTTGAGGGAGAGGTCGGATCTGGAAAAAACATGGTTTTTCGCGTTCCCCAACCTGTGGGGAACCTGAATATATGTATACATTTCGAATTTGAGGTCAGTTTCTCATTTTGGCTTTTGATGCTTAATTGGCAATTTGCCAACATGCAATCTAGACCGAGGCCTAACTTTTGAGGGAGAGGTCGGATCTGGAAAAAACATGGTTTTTTGCGTTCCCCAACCTGTGGGGAACCTGAATATATGTATACATTTCGAAATTCAGGTCAGTTTCACATTTTCACGTTCATGCTTAATTGGCAATTTTCCAACAAATGCAATCTAAGCCGAGGCGTAACTTTTCAGGGAGAGCTCGGATCCGGAAAAAACATGGTTTTTCGTGTTCCCCAACCTGTGGGCAACCTGAATATATGTATACATTTCGAAATTAAGGTCAGTTTCTCATTTTGGCTTTTGATGCTTAATTGGCAATTTGCCAACATGCAATCTAGGCCGAGGCCTAACTTTTGAGGGAGAGGTCGGATCTGGAAAAAACGTGGTTTTTCAGGTTCCCCACCCTTTGGGGAACCTGAATATATGTATACATTTTGAAATTCAGGTCAGTTTCACATTTTTACTTTTCATGCTTAATTGGCTATTTGCCAACAAATGCAATCAAGGCCGAGGCCTAACTTTTGAGGGAGAGGTCGGATCCAGAAAAAACATGGTTTTTTGGGTTCCCCAACCTGTGGGGAACCTGAATATATGTATACATTTCGAATTTGAGGTCAGTTTCACATATTCACTTTCATGCTTAATTGGCAATTTCCCAACAAATACAATCTAAGCCGAGGCGAAACGTTTCAGGGAGAGATTGGATCCGGAAAAAACATGGTTTTTCGTGTTCCCCAATCTGTGTGGAACCTGAATATATGTATACATTTCGAAATTCAGGTCAGTTTCACATTTTCACTTTTCATGCTTAATAGGCAATTTGCCAACAAATGCAATCTAGGCCGAGGCCTAACTTTTGAGGGAGAGGTCAGATCCGGAAAAAACATGGTTTTTCGGGTTCCCCAACCTTTGGGGAACCTGAATATATGTATAGATTTCAAAATTCAGGTCAGTTTCACATTTTGGCTTTTCATGCTTAATTGGCAATTTGCCAACAAATGCAATATAGGCCGAGGCCTAACTTTTGAGGGAGAGGTCGGATCTGGAAAAAACATGGTTTTTCGCGTTCCCCAACCTGTGGGGAACCTGAATATATGTATACATTTCGAATTTGAGGTCAGTTTCACATTTTCACTTTCATGCTTAATTGGCAATTTGCCAACAAATGCAATATAGGCCGAGGCCTAACTTTTGAGGGAGAGGTCGGATCTGGAAAAAACATGGTTTTTCGCGTTCCCCAACCTGTGGGGAACCTGAATATATGTATACATTTCGAAATTCAGGTCAGTTTCACATTTTCACTTTTCATGCTTAATTGGCAATTTGCCAACAAATGCAATCTAGGCCGAGGCCTAACTTTTGAGGGTGAGGTCGGATCTGGGAAAAACGTGGTTTTTCAGGTTCCCCACCCTTTGGGGAACCTGAATATATGTATACATTTCGAAATTCAGGTCAGTTTCACATTTTCACTTTTCATGCTTAATTGGCTATTTGCCAACAAATGCAATCAAGGCCGAGGCCTAACTTTTGAGGGAGAGGTCGGATCCAGAAAAAACATGGTTTTTTGGGTTCCCCAACCTGTGGGGAAACTGAATATATGTATACATTTCGAATTTGAGGTCAGTTTCACATTTTCACTTTCATGCTTAATTGGCAATTTTCCAACAAATACAATCTAAGCCGAGGCGAAACGTTTCAGGGAGAGATTGGATCCGGAAAAAACATGGTTTTTCGTGTTCCCCAACCTTTGGGGAACCTGAATATATGTATACATTTCAAAATTCAGGTCAGTTTCACATTTTGGCTTTTCATGCTTAATTGGCAATTTGCCAACAAATGCAATATAGGCCGAGGCCTAACTTTTGAGGGAGAGGTCGGATCTGGAAAAAACATGGTTTTTCGCGTTCCCCAACCTGTGGGGAACCTGAATATATGTATACATTTCGAAATTCAGGTCAGTTTCACATTTTCACTTTCATGCTTAATTGGCAATTTTCCAACAAATGCAATCTAAGCCGAGGCGTAACTTTTCAGGGAGAGCTTGGATCCGGAAAAAACATGGTTTTTCGTGTCCCCCAACCTGTGGGCAACCTGAATATATGTATACATTTCGAAATTCAGGTCAGTTTCACATTTTCACTTTTCATGCTTAATTGGCAATTTGCCAACAAATGCAATCTAGGCCGAGGCCTAACTTTTGAGGTAGAGGTCGGATCTGGAAAAAACATGGTTTTTTGGGTTCCCCAACCTGTGGGGAACCTGAATATATGTATACATTTCGAAATTCAGGTCAGTTTCACATTTTCACTTTTCATGCTTAATAGGCAATTTGCCAACAAATGCAATCTAGGCCGAGGCCTAACTTTTGAGGGAGAGGTCGGATCTGGAAAAAACATGGTTTTTCGCGTTCCCCAACCTGTGGGGAACCTGAATATATGTATACATTTCGAAATTCAGGTCAGTTTCACATTTTCACGTTCATGCTTAATTGGCAATTTTCCAACAAATGCAATCTAAGCCGAGGCGTAACTTTTCAGGGAGAGCTTGGATCCGGAAAAAACATGGTTCTCCGTGTTCCCCAATCTGTGGGGAACCTGAATATGTGTATACATTTCAAAATTAAGGTCAGTTTCTCATTTTGGCTTTTAATGCTTAATTGGCAATTTGCCAACATGCAATCTAGGCCGAGGCCTAACTTTTGAGGGAGAGGTTGGATCTGGAAAAAACGTGGTTTTTCAGGTTCCCCACCCTTTGGGGAACCTGAATATATGTATACATTTTGAAATTCAGGTCAGTTTCACATTTTCACTTTTCATGCTTAATTGGCTATTTGCCAACAAATGCAATCAAGGCCGAGGCCTAACTTTTGAGGTAGAGGTCGGATCTGGAAAAAACATGGTTTTTTGGGTTCCCCAAACTGTGGGGAACCTGAATATATGTATACATTTCGAATTTGAGGTCAGTTTCACATTTTCACTTTCATGCTTAATTGGCAATTTTCCAACAAATACAATCTAAGCCGAGGCGAAACGTTTCAGGGAGAGATTGGATCCGGAAAAAACATGGTTTTTCGTGTTCCCCAATCTGTGGGGAACCTGAATATATGTATACATTTTGAAATTCAGGTCAGTTTCACATTTTCGCTTTTCATGCTTAATAGGCAATTTGCCAACAAATGCAATCTAGGCCGAGGCCTAACTTTTGAGGGAGAGGTCAGATCCAGAAAAAACATGGTTTTTCGGGTTCCCCAACCTTTGGGGAACCTGAATATATGTATAGATTTCAAAATTCAGGTCAGTTTCACATTTTGGCTTTTCATGCTTAATTGGCAATTTGCCAACAAATGCAATATAGGCCGAGGCCTAACTTTTGAGGGAGAGGTCGGATCTGGAAAAAACATGGTTTTTCGCGTTCCCCAACCTGTGGGGAACCTGAATATATGTATACATTTCGAATTTGAGGTCAGTTTCTCATTTTGGCTTTTGATGCTTAATTGGCAATTTGCCAACATGCAATCTAGGCCGAGGCCTAACTTTTGAGGGAGAGGTCGGATCTGGAAAAAACATGGTTTTTCGCGTTCCCCAACCTGTGGGGAACCTGAATATATGTATACATTTCGAAATTCAGGTCAGTTTCACATTTTCACGTTCATGCTTAATTGGCAATTTTCCAACAAATGCAATCTAAGCCGAGGCGTAACTTTTCAGGGAGAGCTCGGATCCGGAAAAAACATGGTTTTTCGTGTTCCCCAACCTGTGGGCAACCTGAATATATGTATACATTTCGAAATTCAGGTCAGTTTCACATTTTCACTTTTCATGCTTAATTGGCAATTTGCCAACAAATGCAATCTAGGCAGAGGCCTAACTTTTGAGGTAGAGGTCGGATCTGGAAAAAACATGGTTTTTTGGGTTCCCCAACCTGTGGGGAACCTGAATATATGTATACATTTCGAATTTGAGGTCAGTTTCACATTTTCACTTTTCATGCTTAATTGGCTATTTGCCAACAAATGCAATCAAGGCCGAGGCCTAACTTCTAAGGGAGAGGTCGGATCCAGAAAAAACATGGTTTTTTGGGTTCCCCAACCTGTGGGGAACCTGAATATGTGTATACATTTCAAAATTAAGGTCAGTTTCTCATTTTGGCTTTTGATGCTTAATTGGCAATTTGCCAACATGCAATCTAGGCCGAGGCCTAACTTTTGAGGGAGAGGTCGGATCTGGAAAAAACGTGGTTTTTCAGGTTCCCCACCCTTTGGGGAACCTGAATATATGTATACATTTTGAAATTCAGGTCAGTTTCACATTTTCACTTTTCATGCTTAATTGGCTATTTGCCAACAAATGCAATCAAGGCCGAGGCCTAACTTTTGAGGGAGAGGTCGGATCCAGAAAAAACATGGTTTTTTGGGTTCCCCAACCTGTGGGGAACCTGAATATATGTATACATTTCGAATTTGAGGTCAGTTTCACATATTCACTTTCATGCTTAATTGGCAATTTCCCAACAAATACAATCTAAGCCGAGGCGAAACGTTTCAGGGAGAGATTGGATCCGGAAAAAACATGGTTTTTCGTGTTCCCCAATCTGTGGGGAACCTGAATATATGTATACATTTCGAAATTCAGGTCAGTTTCACATTTTCACTTTTCATGCTAATAGGCAATTTGCCAACAAATGCAATCTAGGCCGAGGCCTAACTTTTGAGGGAGAGGTCAGATCCGGAAAAAACATGGTTTTTTGGGTTCCCCAACCTTTGGGGAACCTGAATATATGTATAGATTTCAAAATTCAGGTCAGTTTCACATTTTGGCTTTTCATGCTTAATTGGCAATTTGCCAACAAATGCAATATAGGCCGAGGCCTAACTTTTGAGGGAGAGGTCGGATCTGGAAAAAACATGGTTTTTCGCGTTCCCCAACCTGTGGGGAACCTGAATATATGTATACATTTCGAATTTGAGGTCAGTTTCACATTTTCACTTTCATGCTTAATTGGCAATTTGCCAACAAATGCAATATAGGCCGAGGCCTAACTTTTGAGGGAGAGGTCGGATCTGGAAAAAACATGGTTTTTCGCGTTCCCCAACCTGTGGGGAACCTGAATATATGTATACATTTCGAAATTCAGGTCAGTTTCACATTTTCACTTTTCATGCTTAATTGGCAATTTGCCAACAAATGCAATCTAGGCCGAGGCCTAACTTTTGAGGGTGAGGTCGGATCTGGGAAAAACGTGGTTTTTCAGGTTCCCCACCCTTTGGGGAACCTGAATATATGTATACATTTCGAAATTCAGGTCAGTTTCACATTTTCACTTTTCATGCTTAATTGGCTATTTGCCAACAAATGCAATCAAGGCCGAGGCCTAACTTTTGAGGGAGAGGTCGGATCTGGAAAAAACATGGTTTTTCGCGTTCCCCAACCTGTGGGGAACCTGAATATATGTATACATTTCGAAATTCAGGTCAGTTTCACATTTTCACGTTCATGCTTAATTGGCAATTTTCCAACAAATGCAATCTAAGCCGAGGCGTAACTTTTCAGGGAGAGCTTGGATCCGGAAAAAACATGGTTCTCCGTGTTCCCCAATCTGTGGGGAACCTGAATATGTGTATACATTTCAAAATTAAGGTCAGTTTCTCATTTTGGCTTTTAATGCTTAATTGGCAATTTGCCAACATGCAATCTAGGCCGAGGCCTAACTTTTGAGGGAGAGGTCGGATCTGGAAAAAACGTGGTTTTTCAGGTTCCCCACCCTTTGGGGAACCTGAATATATGTATACATTTTGAAATTCAGGTCAGTTTCACATTTTCACTTTTCATGCTTAATTGGCTATTTGCCAACAAATGCAATCAAGGCCGAGGCCTAACTTTTGAGGTAGAGGTCGGATCTGGAAAAAACATGGTTTTTTGGGTTCCCCAAACTGTGGGGAACCTGAATATATGTATACATTTCGAATTTGAGGTCAGTTTCACATTTTCACTTTCATGCTTAATTGGCAATTTTCCAACAAATACAATCTAAGCCGAGGCGAAACGTTTCAGGGAGAGATTGGATCCGGAAAAAACATGGTTTTTCGTGTTCCCCAATCTGTGGGGAACCTGAATATATGTATACATTTTGAAATTCAGGTCAGTTTCACATTTTCACTTTTCATGCTTAATAGGCAATTTGCCAACAAATGCAATCTAGGCCGAGGCCTAACTTTTGAGGGAGAGGTCAGATCCAGAAAAAACATGGTTTTTCGGGTTCCCCAACCTTTGGGGAACCTGAATATATGTATAGATTTCAAAATTCAGGTCAGTTTCACATTTTGGCTTTTCATGCTTAATTGGCAATTTGCCAACAAATGCAATATAGGCCGAGGCCTAACTTTTGAGGGAGAGGTCGGATCTGGAAAAAACATGGTTTTTCGCGTTCCCCAACCTGTGGGGAACCTGAATATATGTATACATTTCGAATTTGAGGTCAGTTTCTCATTTTGGCTTTTGATGCTTAATTGGCAATTTGCCAACATGCAATCTAGGCCGAGGCCTAACTTTTGAGGGAGAGGTCGGATCTGGAAAAAACATCGTTTTTCGCGTTCCCCAACCTGTGGGGAACCTGAATATATGTATACATTTCGAAATTCAGGTCAGTTTCACATTTTCACGTTCATGCTTAATTGGCAATTTTCCAACAAATGCAATCTAAGCCGAGGCGTAACTTTTCAGGGAGAGCTCGGATCCGGAAAAAACATGGTTTTTCGTGTTCCCCAACCTGTGGGCAACCTGAATATATGTATACATTTCGAAATTCAGGTCAGTTTCACATTTTCACTTTTCATGCTTAATTGGCAATTTGCCAACAAATGCAATCTAGGCAGAGGCCTAACTTTTGAGGTAGAGGTCGGATCTGGAAAAAACATGGTTTTTTGGGTTCCCCAACCTGTGGGGAACCTGAATATATGTATACATTTCGAATTTGAGGTCAGTTTCACATTTTCACTTTTCATGCTTAATTGGCTATTTGCCAACAAATGCAATCAAGGCCGAGGCCTAACTTCTAAGGGAGAGGTCGGATCCAGAAAAAACATGGTTTTTTGGGTTCCCCAACCTGTGGGGAACCTGAATATGTGTATACATTTCAAAATTAAGGTCAGTTTCTCATTTTGGCTTTTGATGCTTAATTGGCAATTTGCCAACATGCAATCTAGGCTGAGGCCTAACTTTTGAGGGAGAGGTCGGATCTGGAAAAAACGTGGTTTTTCAGGTTCCCCACCCTTTGGGGAACCTGAATATATGTATACATTTTGAAATTCAGGTCAGTTTCACATTTTCACTTTTCATGCTTAATTGGCTATTTGCCAACAAATGCAATCAAGGCCGAGGCCTAACTTTTGAGGGAGAGGTCGGATCCAGAAAAAACATGGTTTTTTGGGTTCCCCAACCTGTGGGGAACCTGAATATATGTATACATTTCGAATTTGAGGTCAGTTTCACATATTCACTTTCATGCTTAATTGGCAATTTCCCAACAAATACAATCTAAGCCGAGGCGAAACGTTTCAGGGAGAGATTGGATCCGGAAAAAACATGGTTTTTCGTGTTCCCCAATCTGTGGGGAACCTGAATATATGTATACATTTCGAAATTCAGGTCAGTTTCACATTTTCACTTTTCATGCTTAATAGGCAATTTGCCAACAAATGCAATCTAGGCCGAGGCCTAACTTTTGAGGGAGAGGTCAGATCCGGAAAAAACATGGTTTTTTGGGTTCCCCAACCTTTGGGGAACCTGAATATATGTATAGATTTCAAAATTCAGGTCAGTTTCACATTTTGGCTTTTCATGCTTAATTGGCAATTTGCCAACAAATGCAATATAGGCCGAGGCCTAACTTTTGAGGGAGAGGTCGGATCTGGAAAAAACATGGTTTTTCGCGTTCCCCAACCTGTGGGGAACCTGAATATATGTATACATTTCGAATTTGAGGTCAGTTTCACATTTTCACTTTCATGCTTAATTGGCAATTTGCCAACATGCAATCTAGGCCGAGGCCTAACTTTTGAGGGAGAGGTTGGATCTGGAAAAAACATGGTTTTTCGCGTTCCCCAACCTGTGGGGAACCTGAATATATGTATACATTTCGAAATTCAGGTCAGTTTCACATTTTCACGTTCATGCTTAATTGGCAATTTTCCAACAAATGCAATCTAAGCCGAGGCGTAACTTTTCAGGGAGAGCTCGGATCCGGAAAAAACATGGTTTTTCGTGTTCCCCAACCTGTGGGGAACCTGAATATGTGTATACATTTCAAAATTAAGGTCAGTTTCTCATTTTGGCTTTTGATGCTTAATTGGCAATTTGCCAACATGCAATCTAGGCCGAGGCCTAACTTTTGAGGGAGAGGTCGGATCTGGAAAAAACGTGGTTTTTCAGGTTCCCCACCCTTTGGGGAACCTGAATATATGTATACATTTTGAAATTCAGGTCAGTTTCACATTTTCACTTTTCATGCTTAATTGGCTATTTGCCAACAAATGCAATCAAGGCCGAGGCCTAACTTTTGAGGGAGAGGTCGGATCCAGAAAAAACATGGTTTTTTGGGTTCCCCAACCTGTGGGGAACCTGAATATATGTATACATTTCGAATTTGAGGTCAGTTTCACATATTCACTTTCATGCTTAATTGGCAATTTCCCAACAAATACAATCTAAGCCGAGGCGAAACGTTTCAGGGAGAGATTGGATCCGGAAAAAACATGGTTTTTCGTGTTCCCCAATCTGTGGGGAACCTGAATATATGTATACATTTCGAAATTCAGGTCAGTTTCACATTTTCACTTTTCATGCTTAATAGGCAATTTGCCAACAAATGCAATCTAGGCCGAGGCCTAACTTTTGAGGGAGAGGTCAGATCCGGAAAAAACATGGTTTTTTGGGTTCCCCAACCTTTGGGGAACCTGAATATATGTATAGATTTCAAAATTCAGGTCAGTTTCACATTTTGGCTTTTCATGCTTAATTGGCAATTTGCCAACAAATGCAATATAGGCCGAGGCCTAACTTTTGAGGGAGAGGTCGGATCTGGAAAAAACATGGTTTTTCGCGTTCCCCAACCTGTGGGGAACCTGAATATATGTATACATTTCGAATTTGAGGTCAGTTTCACATTTTCACTTTCATGCTTAATTGGCAATTTGCCAACAAATGCAATATAGGCCGAGGCCTAACTTTTGAGGGAGAGGTCGGATCTGGAAAAAACATGGTTTTTCGCGTTCCCCAACCTGTGGGGAACCTGAATATATGTATACATTTCGAAATTCAGGTCAGTTTCACATTTTCACTTTTCATGCTTAATTGGCAATTTGCCAACAAATGCAATCTAGGCCGAGGCCTAACTTTTGAGGGTGAGGTCGGATCTGGGAAAAACGTGGTTTTTCAGGTTCCCCACCCTTTGGGGAACCTGAATATATGTATACATTTCGAAATTCAGGTCAGTTTCACATTTTCACTTTTCATGCTTAATTGGCTATTTGCCAACAAATGCAATCAAGGCCGAGGCCTAACTTTTGAGGGAGAGGTCGGATCTGGAAAAAACATGGTTTTTCGCGTTCCCCAACCTGTGGGGAACCTGAATATATGTATACATTTCGAAATTCAGGTCAGTTTCACATTTTCACGTTCATGCTTAATTGGCAATTTTCCAACAAATGCAATCTAAGCCGAGGCGTAACTTTTCAGGGAGAGCTTGGATCCGGAAAAAACATGGTTCTCCGTGTTCCCCAATCTGTGGGGAACCTGAATATGTGTATACATTTCAAAATTAAGGTCAGTTTCTCATTTTGGCTTTTAATGCTTAATTGGCAATTTGCCAACATGCAATCTAGGCCGAGGCCTAACTTTTGAGGGAGAGGTCGGATCTGGAAAAAACGTGGTTTTTCAGGTTCCCCACCCTTTGGGGAACCTGAATATATGTATACATTTTGAAATTCAGGTCAGTTTCACATTTTCACTTTTCATGCTTAATTGGCTATTTGCCAACAAATGCAATCAAGGCCGAGGCCTAACTTTTGAGGTAGAGGTCGGATCTGGAAAAAACATGGTTTTTTGGGTTCCCCAAACTGTGGGGAACCTGAATATATGTATACATTTCGAATTTGAGGTCAGTTTCACATTTTCACTTTCATGCTTAATTGGCAATTTTCCAACAAATACAATCTAAGCCGAGGCGAAACGTTTCAGGGAGAGATTGGATCCGGAAAAAACATGGTTTTTCGTGTTCCCCAATCTGTGGGGAACCTGAATATATGTATACATTTTGAAATTCAGGTCAGTTTCACATTTTCACTTTTCATGCTTAATAGGCAATTTGCCAACAAATGCAATCTAGGCCGAGGCCTAACTTTTGAGGGAGAGGTCAGATCCAGAAAAAACATGGTTTTTCGGGTTCCCCAACCTTTGGGGAACCTGAATATATGTATAGATTTCAAAATTCAGGTCAGTTTCACATTTTGGCTTTTCATGCTTAATTGGCAATTTGCCAACAAATGCAATATAGGCCGAGGCCTAACTTTTGAGGGAGAGGTCGGATCTGGAAAAAACATGGTTTTTCGCGTTCCCCAACCTGTGGGGAACCTGAATATATGTATACATTTCGAATTTGAGGTCAGTTTCTCATTTTGGCTTTTGATGCTTAATTGGCAATTTGCCAACATGCAATCTAGGCCGAGGCCTAACTTTTGAGGGAGAGGTCGGATCTGGAAAAAACATCGTTTTTCGCGTTCCCCAACCTGTGGGGAACCTGAATATATGTATACATTTCGAAATTCAGGTCAGTTTCACATTTTCACGTTCATGCTTAATTGGCAATTTTCCAACAAATGCAATCTAAGCCGAGGCGTAACTTTTCAGGGAGAGCTCGGATCCGGAAAAAACATGGTTTTTCGTGTTCCCCAACCTGTGGGCAACCTGAATATATGTATACATTTCGAAATTCAGGTCAGTTTCACATTTTCACTTTTCATGCTTAATTGGCAATTTGCCAACAAATGCAATCTAGGCAGAGGCCTAACTTTTGAGGTAGAGGTCGGATCTGGAAAAAACATGGTTTTTTGGGTTCCCCAACCTGTGGGGAACCTGAATATATGTATACATTTCGAATTTGAGGTCAGTTTCACATTTTCACTTTTCATGCTTAATTGGCTATTTGCCAACAAATGCAATCAAGGCCGAGGCCTAACTTCTAAGGGAGAGGTCGGATCCAGAAAAAACATGGTTTTTTGGGTTCCCCAACCTGTGGGGAACCTGAATATGTGTATACATTTCAAAATTAAGGTCAGTTTCTCATTTTGGCTTTTGATGCTTAATTGGCAATTTGCCAACATGCAATCTAGGCTGAGGCCTAACTTTTGAGGGAGAGGTCGGATCTGGAAAAAACGTGGTTTTTCAGGTTCCCCACCCTTTGGGGAACCTGAATATATGTATACATTTTGAAATTCAGGTCAGTTTCACATTTTCACTTTTCATGCTTAATTGGCTATTTGCCAACAAATGCAATCAAGGCCGAGGCCTAACTTTTGAGGGAGAGGTCGGATCCAGAAAAAACATGGTTTTTTGGGTTCCCCAACCTGTGGGGAACCTGAATATATGTATACATTTCGAATTTGAGGTCAGTTTCACATATTCACTTTCATGCTTAATTGGCAATTTCCCAACAAATACAATCTAAGCCGAGGCGAAACGTTTCAGGGAGAGATTGGATCCGGAAAAAACATGGTTTTTCGTGTTCCCCAATCTGTGGGGAACCTGAATATATGTATACATTTCGAAATTCAGGTCAGTTTCACATTTTCACTTTTCATGCTTAATAGGCAATTTGCCAACAAATGCAATCTAGGCCGAGGCCTAACTTTTGAGGGAGAGGTCAGATCCGGAAAAAACATGGTTTTTTGGGTTCCCCAACCTTTGGGGAACCTGAATATATGTATAGATTTCAAAATTCAGGTCAGTTTCACATTTTGGCTTTTCATGCTTAATTGGCAATTTGCCAACAAATGCAATATAGGCCAAGGCCTAACTTTTGAGGGAGAGGTCGGATCTGGAAAAAACATGGTTTTTCGCGTTCCCCAACCTGTGGGGAACCTGAATATATGTATACATTTCGAATTTGAGGTCAGTTTCACATTTTCACTTTCATGCTTAATTGGCAATTTGCCAACATGCAATCTAGGCCGAGGCCTAACTTTTGAGGGAGAGGTTGGATCTGGAAAAAACATGGTTTTTCGCGTTCCCCAACCTGTGGGGAACCTGAATATATGTATACATTTCGAAATTCAGGTCAGTTTCACATTTTCACTTTCATGCTTAATTGGCAATTTGCCAACATGCAATCTAGGCCGAGGCCTAACTTTTGAGGGAGAGGTTGGATCTGGAAAAAACATGGTTTTTCGCGTTCCCCAACCTGTGGGGAACCTGAATATATGTATACATTTCGAAATTCAGGTCAGTTTCACATTTTCACGTTCATGCTTAATTGGCAATTTTCCAACAAATGCAATCTAAGCCGAGGCGTAACTTTTCAGGGAGAGCTCGGATCCGGAAAAACATGGTTTTTCGTGTTCCCCAACCTGTGGGCAACCTGAATATATGTATACATTTCGAAATTCAGGTCAGTTTCACATTTTCACTTTTCATGCTTAATTGGCAATTTGCCAACAAATGCAATCTAGGCAGAGGCCTAACTTTTGAGGTAGAGGTCGGATCTGGAAAAAACATGGTTTTTTGGGTTCCCCAACCTGTGGGGAACCTGAATATATGTATACATTTCGAATTTGAGGTCAGTTTCACATTTTCACTTTTCATGCTTAATTGGCTATTTGCCAACAAATGCAATCAAGGCCGAGGCCTAACTTCTAAGGGAGAGGTCGGATCCAGAAAAAACATGGTTTTTTGGGTTCCCCAACCTGTGGGGAACCTGAATATGTGTATACATTTCAAAATTAAGGTCAGTTTCTCATTTTGGCTTTTGATGCTTAATTGGCAATTTGCCAACATGCAATCTAGGCCGAGGCCTAACTTTTGAGGGAGAGTTCGGATCTGGAAAAAACGTGGTTTTTCAGGTTCCCCACCCTTTGGGGAACCTGAATATATGTATACATTTTGAAATTCAGGTCAGTTTCACATTTTCACTTTTCATGCTTAATTGGCTATTTGCCAACAAATGCAATCAAGGCCGAGGCCTAACTTTTGAGGGAGAGGTCGGATCCAGAAAAAACATGGTTTTTTGGGTTCCCCAACCTGTGGGGAACCTGAATATGTGTATACATTTCAAAATTAAGGTCAGTTTCTCATTTTGGCTTTTGATGCTTAATTGGCAATTTGCCAACATGCAATCTAGGCCGAGGCCTAACTTTTGAGGGAGAGGTCGGATCTGGAAAAAACGTGGTTTTTCAGGTTCCCCACCCTTTGGGGAACCTGAATATATGTATACATTTTGAAATTCAGGTCAGTTTCACATTTTCACTTTTCATGCTTAATTGGCTATTTGCCAACAAATGCAATCAAGGCCGAGGCCTAACTTTTGAGGGAGAGGTCGGATCCAGAAAAAACATGGTTTTTTGGGTTCCCCAACCTGTGGGGAACCTGAATATATGTATACATTTCGAATTTGAGGTCAGTTTCACATATTCACTTTCATGCTTAATTGGCAATTTCCCAACAAATACAATCTAAGCCGAGGCGAAACGTTTCAGGGAGAGATTGGATCCGGAAAAAACATGGTTTTTCGTGTTCCCCAATCTGTGGGGAACCTGAATATATGTATACATTTCGAAATTCAGGTCAGTTTCACATTTTCACTTTTCATGCTTAATAGGCAATTTGCCAACAAATGCAATCTAGGCCGAGGCCTAACTTTTGAGGGAGAGGTCAGATCCGGAAAAAACATGGTTTTTTGGGTTCCCCAACCTTTGGGGAACCTGAATATATGTATAGATTTCAAAATTCAGGTCAGTTTCACATTTTGGCTTTTCATGCTTAATTGGCAATTTGCCAACAAATGCAATATAGGCCGAGGCCTAACTTTTGAGGGAGAGGTCGGATCTGGAAAAAACATGGTTTTTCGCGTTCCCCAACCTTTGGGGAACCTGAATATATGTATACATTTCGAATTTGAGGTCAGTTTCACATTTTCACTTTCATGCTTAATTGGCAATTTGCCAACAAATGCAATATAGGCCGAGGCCTAACTTTTGAGGGAGAGGTCGGATCTGGAAAAAACATGGTTTTTCGCGTTCCCCAACCTGTGGGGAACCTGAATATATGTATACATTTCGAACTTCAGGTCAGTTTCACATTTTCACTTTTCATGCTTAATTGGCAATTTGCCAACAAATGCAATCTAGGCCGAGGCCTAACTTTTGAGGGTGAGGTCGGATCTGGGAAAAACGTGGTTTTTCAGGTTCCCCACCCTTTGGGGAACCTGAATATATGTATACATTTCGAAATTCAGGTCAGTTTCACATTTTCACTTTTCATGCTTAATTGGCTATTTGCCAACAAATGCAATCAAGGCCGAGGCCTAACTTTTGAGGGAGAGGTCGGATCTGGAAAAAACATGGTTTTTCGCGTTCCCCAACCTGTGGGGAACCTGAATATATGTATACATTTCGAAATTCAGGTCAGTTTCACATTTTCACGTTCATGCTTAATTGGCAATTTTCCAACAAATGCAATCTAAGCCGAGGCGTAACTTTTCAGGGAGAGCTTGGATCCGGAAAAAACATGGTTCTCCGTGTTCCCCAATCTGTGGGGAACCTGAATATGTGTATACATTTCAAAATTAAGGTCAGTTTCTCATTTTGGCTTTTAATGCTTAATTGGCAATTTGCCAACATGCAATCTAGGCCGAGGCCTAACTTTTGAGGGAGAGGTCGGATCTGGAAAAAATGTGGTTTTTCAGGTTCCCCACCCTTTGGGGAACCTGAATATATGTATACATTTTGAAATTCAGGTCAGTTTCACATTTTCACTTTTCATGCTTAATTGGCTATTTGCCAACAAATGCAATCAAGGCCGAGGCCTAACTTTTGAGGTAGAGGTCGGATCTGGAAAAAACATGGTTTTTTGGGTTCCCCAAACTGTGGGGAACCTGAATATATGTATACATTTCGAATTTGAGGTCAGTTTCACATTTTCACTTTCATGCTTAATTGGCAATTTTCCAACAAATACAATCTAAGCCGAGGCGAAACGTTTCAGGGAGAGATTGGATCCGGAAAAAACATGGTTTTTCGTGTTCCCCAATCTGTGGGGAACCTGAATATATGTATACATTTTGAAATTCAGGTCAGTTTCACATTTTCACTTTTCATGCTTAATAGGCAATTTGCCAACAAATGCAATCTAGGCCGAGGCCTAACTTTTGAGGGAGAGGTCAGATCCGGAAAAAACATGGTTTTTCGGGTTCCCCAACCTTTGGGGAACCTGAATATATGTATAGATTTCAAAATTCAGGTCAGTTTCACATTTTGGCTTTTCATGCTTAATTGGCAATTTGCCAACAAATGCAATATAGGCCGAGGCCTAACTTTTGAGGGAGAGGTCGGATCTGGAAAAAACATGGTTTTTCGCGTTCCCCAACCTGTGGGGAACCTGAATATATGTATACATTTCGAATTTGAGGTCAGTTTCTCATTTTGGCTTTTGATGCTTAATTGGCAATTTGCCAACATGCAATCTAGGCCGAGGCCTAACTTTTGAGGGAGAGGTCGGATCTGGAAAAAACATGGTTTTTCGCGTTCCCCAACCTGTGGGGAACCTGAATATATGTATACATTTCGAAATTAAGGTCAGTTTCACATTTTCACGTTCATGCTTAATTGGCAATTTTCCAACAAATGCAATCTAAGCCGAGGCGTAACTTTTCAGGGAGAGCTCGGATCCGGAAAAAACATGGTTTTTCGTGTTCCCCAACCTGTGGGCAACCTGAATATATGTATACATTTCGAAATTCAGGTCAGTTTCACATTTTCACTTTTCATGCTTAATTGGCAATTTGCCAACAAATGCAATCTAGGCAGAGGCCTAACTTTTGAGGTAGAGGTCGGATCTGGAAAAAACATGGTTTTTTGGGTTCCCCAACCTGTGGGGAACCTGAATATATGTATACATTTCGAATTTGAGGTCAGTTTCACATTTTCACTTTTCATGCTTAATTGGCTATTTGCCAACAAATGCAATCAAGGCCGAGGCCTAACTTCTAAGGGAGAGGTCGGATCCAGAAAAAACATGGTTTTTTGGGTTCCCCAACCTGTGGGGAACCTGAATATGTGTATACATTTCAAAATTAAGGTCAGTTTCTCATTTTGGCTTTTGATGCTTAATTGGCAATTTGCCAACATGCAATCTAGGCCGAGGCCTAACTTTTGAGGGAGAGGTCGGATCTGGAAAAAACGTGGTTTTTCAGGTTCCCCACCCTTTGGGGAACCTGAATATATGTATACATTTTGAAATTCAGGTCAGTTTCACATTTTCACTTTTCATGCTTAATTGGCTATTTGCCAACAAATGCAATCAAGGCCGAGGCCTAACTTTTGAGGGAGAGGTCGGATCCAGAAAAAACATGGTTTTTTGGGTTCCCCAACCTGTGGGGAACCTGAATATATGTATACATTTCGAATTTGAGGTCAGTTTCACATATTCACTTTCATGCTTAATTGGCAATTTCCCAACAAATACAATCTAAGCCGAGGCGAAACGTTTCAGGGAGAGATTGGATCCGGAAAAAACATGGTTTTTCGTGTTCCCCAATCTGTGGGGAACCTGAATATATGTATACATTTCGAAATTCAGGTCAGTTTCACATTTTCACTTTTCATGCTTAATAGGCAATTTGCCAACAAATGCAATCTAGGCCGAGGCCTAACTTTTGAGGGAGAGGTCAGATCCGGAAAAAACATGGTTTTTTGGGTTCCCCAACCTTTGGGGAACCTGAATATATGTATAGATTTCAAAATTCAGGTCAGTTTCACATTTTGGCTTTTCATGCTTAATTGGCAATTTGCCAACAAATGCAATATAGGCCGAGGCCTAACTTTTGAGGGAGAGGTCGGATCTGGAAAAAACATGGTTTTTCGCGTTCCCCAACCTGTGGGGAACCTGAATATATGTATACATTTCGAATTTGAGGTCAGTTTCACATTTTCACTTTCATGCTTAATTGGCAATTTGCCAACAAATGCAATATAGGCCGAGGCCTAACTTTTGAGGGAGAGGTCGGATCTGGAAAAAACATGGTTTTTCGCGTTCCCCAACCTGTGGGGAACCTGAATATATGTATACATTTCGAAATTCAGGTCAGTTTCACATTTTCACTTTTCATGCTTAATTGGCAATTTGCCAACAAATGCAATCTAGGCCGAGGCCTAACTTTTGAGGGAGAGGTCGGATCTGGAAAAAACATGGTTTTTTGGGTTCCCCAAACTGTGGGGAACCTGAATATATGTATACATTTCGAATTTGAGGTCAGTTTCACATTTTCACTTTCATGCTTAATTGGCAATTTTCCAACAAATACAATCTAAGCCGAGGCGAAACGTTTCAGGGAGAGATTGGATCCGGAAAAAACATGGTTTTTCGTGTTCCCCAATCTGTGGGGAACCTGAATATATGTATACATTTTGAAATTCAGGTCAGTTTCACATTTTCACTTTTCATGCTTAATAGGCAATTTGCCAACAAATGCAATCTAGGCCGAGGCCTAACTTTTGAGGGAGAGGTCAGATCCAGAAAAAACATGGTTTTTCGGGTTCCCCAACCTTTGGGGAACCTGAATATATGTATAGATTTCAAAATTCAGGTCAGTTTCACATTTTGGCTTTTCATGCTTAATTGGCAATTTGCCAACAAATGCAATATAGGCCGAGGCCTAACTTTTGAGGGAGAGGTCGGATCTGGAAAAAACATGGTTTTTCGCGTTCCCCAACCTGTGGGGAACCTGAATATATGTATACATTTCGAATTTGAGGTCAGTTTCTCATTTTGGCTTTTGATGCTTAATTGGCAATTTGCCAACATGCAATCTAGGCCGAGGCCTAACTTTTGAGGGAGAGGTCGGATCTGGAAAAAACATGGTTTTTCGCGTTCCCCAACCTGTGGGGAACCTGAATATATGTATACATTTCGAAATTCAGGTCAGTTTCACATTTTCACGTTCATGCTTAATTGGCAATTTTCCAACAAATGCAATCTAAGCCGAGGCGTAACTTTTCAGGGAGAGCTCGGATCCGGAAAAAACATGGTTTTTCGTGTTCCCCAACCTGTGGGCAACCTGAATATATGTATACATTTCGAAATTCAGGTCAGTTTCACATTTTCACTTTTCATGCTTAATTGGCAATTTGCCAACAAATGCAATCTAGGCAGAGGCCTAACTTTTGAGGTAGAGGTCGGATCTGGAAAAAACATGGTTTTTTGGGTTCCCCAACCTGTGGGGAACCTGAATATATGTATACATTTCGAATTTGAGGTCAGTTTCACATTTTCACTTTTCATGCTTAATTGGCTATTTGCCAACAAATGCAATCAAGGCCGAGGCCTAACTTCTAAGGGAGAGGTCGGATCCAGAAAAAACATGGTTTTTTGGGTTCCCCAACCTGTGGGGAACCTGAATATGTGTATACATTTCAAAATTAAGGTCAGTTTCTCATTTTGGCTTTTGATGCTTAATTGGCAATTTGCCAACATGCAATCTAGGCCGAGGCCTAACTTTTGAGGGAGAGGTCGGATCTGGAAAAAACGTGGTTTTTCAGGTTCCCCACCCTTTGGGGAACCTGAATATATGTATACATTTTGAAATTCAGGTCAGTTTCACATTTTCACTTTTCATGCTTAATTGGCTATTTGCCAACAAATGCAATCAAGGCCGAGGCCTAACTTTTGAGGGAGAGGTCGGATCCAGAAAAAACATGGTTTTTTGGGTTCCCCAACCTGTGGGGAACCTGAATATATGTATACATTTCGAATTTGAGGTCAGTTTCACATATTCACTTTCATGCTTAATTGGCAATTTCCCAACAAATACAATCTAAGCCGAGGCGAAACGTTTCAGGGAGAGATTGGATCCGGAAAAAACATGGTTTTTCGTGTTCCCCAATCTGTGGGGAACCTGAATATATGTATACATTTCGAAATTCAGGTCAGTTTCACATTTTCACTTTTCATGCTTAATAGGCAATTTGCCAACAAATGCAATCTAGGCCGAGGCCTAACTTTTGAGGGAGAGGTCAGATCCGGAAAAAACATGGTTTTTTGGGTTCCCCAACCTTTGGGGAACCTGAATATATGTATAGATTTCAAAATTCAGGTCAGTTTCACATTTTGGCTTTTCATGCTTAATTGGCAATTTGCCAACAAATGCAATATAGGCCGAGGCCTAACTTTTGAGGGAGAGGTCGGATCTGGAAAAAACATGGTTTTTCGCGTTCCCCAACCTGTGGGGAACCTGAATATATGTATACATTTCGAATTTGAGGTCAGTTTCACATTTTCACTTTCATGCTTAATTGGCAATTTGCCAACAAATGCAATATAGGCCGAGGCCTAACTTTTGAGGGAGAGGTCGGATCTGGAAAAAACATGGTTTTTCGCGTTCCCCAACCTGTGGGGAACCTGAATATATGTATACATTTCGAAATTCAGGTCAGTTTCACATTTTCACTTTTCATGCTTAATTGGCAATTTGCCAACAAATGCAATCTAGGCCGAGGCCTAACTTTTGAGGGTGAGGTCGGATCTGGGAAAAACGTGGTTTTTCAGGTTCCCCACCCTTTGGGGAACCTGAATATATGTATACATTTCGAAATTCAGGTCAGTTTCACATTTTCACTTTTCATGCTTAATTGGCTATTTGCCAACAAATGCAATCAAGGCCGAGGCCTAACTTTTGAGGGAGAGGTCGGATCTGGAAAAAACATGGTTTTTCGCGTTCCCCAACCTGTGGGGAACCTGAATATATGTATACATTTCGAAATTCAGGTCAGTTTCACATTTTCACGTTCATGCTTAATTGGCAATTTTCCAACAAATGCAATCTAAGCCGAGGCGTAACTTTTCAGGGAGAGCTTGGATCCGGAAAAAACATGGTTCTCCGTGTTCCCCAAACTGTGGGGAACCTGAATATGTGTATACATTTCAAAATTAAGGTCAGTTTCTCATTTTGGCTTTTAATGCTTAATTGGCAATTTGCCAACATGCAATCTAGGCCGAGGCCTAACTTTTGAGGGAGAGGTCGGATCTGGAAAAAACGTGGTTTTTCAGGTTCCCCACCCTTTGGGGAACCTGAATATATGTATAGATTTCAAAATTCAGGTCAGTTTCACATTTTGGCTTTTCATGCTTAATTGGCAATTTGCCAACAAATGCAATATAGGCCGAGGCCTAACTTTTGAGGGAGAGGTCGGATCTGGAAAAAACATGGTTTTTCGCGTTCCCCAACCTGTGGGGAACCTGAATATATGTATACATTTCGAATTTGAGGTCAGTTTCTCATTTTGGCTTTTGATGCTTAATTGGCAATTTGCCAACATGCAATCTAGGCCGAGGCCTAACTTTTGAGGGAGAGGTCGGATCTGGAAAAAACATGGTTTTTCGCGTTCCCCAACCTGTGGGGAACCTGAATATATGTATACATTTCGAAATTCAGGTCAGTTTCACATTTTCACGTTCATGCTTAATTGGCAATTTTCCAACAAATGCAATCTAAGCCGAGGCGTAACTTTTCAGGGAGAGCTCGGATCCGGAAAAAACATGGTTTTTCGTGTTCCCCAACCTGTGGGCAACCTGAATATATGTATACATTTCGAAATTCAGGTCAGTTTCACATTTTCACTTTTCATGCTTAATTGGCAATTTGCCAACAAATGCAATCTAGGCAGAGGCCTAACTTTTGAGGTAGAGGTCGGATCTGGAAAAAACATGGTTTTTTGGGTTCCCCAACCTGTGGGGAACCTGAATATATGTATACATTTCGAATTTGAGGTCAGTTTCACATTTTCACTTTTCATGCTTAATTGGCTATTTGCCAACAAATGCAATCAAGGCCGAGGCCTAACTTCTAAGGGAGAGGTCGGATCCAGAAAAAACATGGTTTTTTGGGTTCCCCAACCTGTGGGGAACCTGAATATGTGTATACATTTCAAAATTAAGGTCAGTTTCTCATTTTGGCTTTTGATGCTTAATTGGCAATTTGCCAACATGCAATCTAGGCCGAGGCCTAACTTTTGAGGGAGAGGTCGGATCTGGAAAAAACGTGGTTTTTCAGGTTCCCCACCCTTTGGGGAACCTGAATATATGTATACATTTTGAAATTCAGGTCAGTTTCACATTTTCACTTTTCATGCTTAATTGGCTATTTGCCAACAAATGCAATCAAGGCCGAGGCCTAACTTTTGAGGGAGAGGTCGGATCCAGAAAAAACATGGTTTTTTGGGTTCCCCAACCTGTGGGGAACCTGAATATATGTATACATTTCGAATTTGAGGTCAGTTTCACATATTCACTTTCATGCTTAATTGGCAATTTCCCAACAAATACAATCTAAGCCGAGGCGAAACGTTTCAGGGAGAGATTGGATCCGGAAAAAACATGGTTTTTCGTGTTCCCCAATCTGTGGGGAACCTGAATATATGTATACATTTCGAAATTCAGGTCAGTTTCACATTTTCACTTTTCATGCTTAATAGGCAATTTGCCAACAAATGCAATCTAGGCCGAGGCCTAACTTTTGAGGGAGAGGTCAGATCCGGAAAAAACATGGTTTTTTGGGTTCCCCAACCTTTGGGGAACCTGAATATATGTATAGATTTCAAAATTCAGGTCAGTTTCACATTTTGGCTTTTCATGCTTAATTGGCAATTTGCCAACAAATGCAATATAGGCCGAGGCCTAACTTTTGAGGGAGAGGTCGGATCTGGAAAAAACATGGTTTTTCGCGTTCCCCAACCTGTGGGGAACCTGAATATATGTATACATTTCGAATTTGAGGTCAGTTTCACATTTTCACTTTCATGCTTAATTGGCAATTTGCCAACAAATGCAATATAGGCCGAGGCCTAACTTTTGAGGGAGAGGTCGGATCTGGAAAAAACATGGTTTTTCGCGTTCCCCAACCTGTGGGGAACCTGAATATATGTATACATTTCGAAATTCAGGTCAGTTTCACATTTTCACTTTTCATGCTTAATTGGCAATTTGCCAACAAATGCAATCTAGGCCGAGGCCTAACTTTTGAGGGTGAGGTCGGATCTGGGAAAAACGTGGTTTTTCAGGTTCCCCACCCTTTGGGGAACCTGAATATATGTATACATTTCGAAATTCAGGTCAGTTTCACATTTTCACTTTTCATGCTTAATTGGCTATTTGCCAACAAATGCAATCAAGGCCGAGGCCTAACTTTTGAGGGAGAGGTCGGATCTGGAAAAAACATGGTTTTTCGCGTTCCCCAACCTGTGGGGAACCTGAATATATGTATACATTTCGAAATTCAGGTCAGTTTCACATTTTCACGTTCATGCTTAATTGGCAATTTTCCAACAAATGCAATCTAAGCCGAGGCGTAACTTTTCAGGGAGAGCTTGGATCCGGAAAAAACATGGTTCTCCGTGTTCCCCAATCTGTGGGGAACCTGAATATGTGTATACATTTCAAAATTAAGGTCAGTTTCTCATTTTGGCTTTTAATGCTTAATTGGCAATTTGCCAACATGCAATCTAGGCCGAGGCCTAACTTTTGAGGGAGAGGTCGGATCTGGAAAAAACGTGGTTTTTCAGGTTCCCCACCCTTTGGGGAACCTGAATATATGTATAGATTTCAAAATTCAGGTCAGTTTCACATTTTGGCTTTTCATGCTTAATTGGCAATTTGCCAACAAATGCAATATAGGCCGAGGCCTAACTTTTGAGGGAGAGGTCGGATCTGGAAAAAACATGGTTTTTCGCGTTCCCCAACCTGTGGGGAACCTGAATATATGTATACATTTCGAATTTGAGGTCAGTTTCTCATTTTGGCTTTTGATGCTTAATTGGCAATTTGCCAACATGCAATCTAGGCCGAGGCCTAACTTTTGAGGGAGAGGTCGGATCTGGAAAAAACATGGTTTTTCGCGTTCCCCAACCTGTGGGGAACCTGAATATATGTATACATTTTGAAATTCAGGTCAGTTTCACATTTTCACGTTCATGCTTAATTGGCAATTTCCCAACAAATACAATCTAAGCCGAGGCGAAACGTTTCAGGGAGAGATTGGATCCGGAAAAAACATGGTTTTTCGTGTTCCCCAATCTGTGGGGAACCTGAATATATGTATACATTTCGAAATTCAGGTCAGTTTCACATTTTCACTTTTCATGCTTAATAGGCAATTTGCCAACAAATGCAATCTAGGCCGAGGCCTAACTTTTGAGGGAGAGGTCAGATCCGGAAAAAACATGGTTTTTTGGGTTCCCCAACCTTTGGGGAACCTGAATATATGTATAGATTTCAAAATTCAGGTCAGTTTCACATTTTGGCTTTTCATGCTTAATTGGCAATTTGCCAACAAATGCAATATAGGCCGAGGCCTAACTTTTGAGGGAGAGGTCGGATCTGGAAAAAACATGGTTTTTCGCGTTCCCCAACCTGTGGGGAACCTGAATATATGTATACATTTCGAATTTGAGGTCAGTTTCACATTTTCACTTTCATGCTTAATTGGCAATTTGCCAACAAATGCAATATAGGCCGAGGCCTAACTTTTGAGGGAGAGGTCGGATCTGGAAAAAACATGGTTTTTCGCGTTCCCCAACCTGTGGGGAACCTGAATATATGTATACATTTCGAAATTCAGGTCAGTTTCACATTTTCACTTTTCATGCTTAATTGGCAATTTGCCAACAAATGCAATCTAGGCCGAGGCCTAACTTTTGAGGGTGAGGTCGGATCTGGGAAAATCGTGGTTTTTCAGGTTCCCCACCCTTTGGGGAACCTGAATATATGTATACATTTCGAAATTCAGGTCAGTTTCACATTTTCACTTTTCATGCTTAATTGGCTATTTGCCAACAAATGCAATCAAGGCCGAGGCCTAACTTTTGAGGGAGAGGTCGGATCTGGAAAAAACATGGTTTTTCGCGTTCCCCAACCTGTGGGGAACCTGAATATATGTATACATTTCGAAATTCAGGTCAGTTTCACATTTTCACGTTCATGCTTAATTGGCAATTTTCCAACAAATGCAATCTAAGCCGAGGCGTAACTTTTCAGGGAGAGCTTGGATCCGGAAAAAACATGGTTCTCCGTGTTCCCCAATCTGTGGGGAACCTGAATATGTGTATACATTTCAAAATTAAGGTCAGTTTCTCATTTTGGCTTTTAATGCTTAATTGGCAATTTGCCAACATGCAATCTAGGCCGAGGCCTAACTTTTGAGGGAGAGGTCGGATCTGGAAAAAACGTGGTTTTTCAGGTTCCCCACCCTTTGGGGAACCTGAATATATGTATACATTTTGAAATTCAGGTCAGTTTCACATTTTCACTTTTCATGCTTAATTGGCTATTTGCCAACAAATGCAATCAAGGCCGAGGCCTAACTTTTGAGGTAGAGGTCGGATCTGGAAAAAACATGGTTTTTTGGGTTCCCCAAACTGTGGGGAACCTGAATATATGTATACATTTCGAATTTGAGGTCAGTTTCACATTTTCACTTTCATGCTTAATTGGCAATTTTCCAACAAATACAATCTAAGCCGAGGCGAAACGTTTCAGGGAGAGATTGGATCCGGAAAAAACATGGTTTTTCGTGTTCCCCAATCTGTGGGGAACCTGAATATATGTATACATTTTGAAATTCAGGTCAGTTTCACATTTTCACTTTTCATGCTTAATAGGCAATTTGCCAACAAATGCAATCTAGGCCGAGGCCTAACTTTTGAGGGAGAGGTCAGATCTAGAAAAAACATGGTTTTTCGGGTTCCCCAACCTTTGGGGAACCTGAATATATGTATAGATTTCAAAATTCAGGTCAGTTTCACATTTTGGCTTTTCATGCTTAATTGGCAATTTGCCAACAAATGCAATATAGGCCGAGGCCTAACTTTTGAGGGAGAGGTCGGATCTGGAAAAAACATGGTTTTTCGCGTTCCCCAACCTGTGGGGAACCTGAATATATGTATACATTTCGAATTTGAGGTCAGTTTCTCATTTTGGCTTTTGATGCTTAATTGGCAATTTGCCAACATGCAATCTAGGCCGAGGCCTAACTTTTGAGGGAGAGGTCGGATCTGGAAAAAACATGGTTTTTCGCGTTCCCCAACCTGTGGGGAACCTGAATATATGTATACATTTCGAAATTCAGGTCAGTTTCACATTTTCACGTTCATGCTTAATTGGCAATTTTCCAACAAATGCAATCTAAGCCGAGGCGTAACTTTTCAGGGAGAGCTCGGATCCGGAAAAAACATGGTTTTTCGTGTTCCCCAACCTGTGGGCAACCTGAATATATGTATACATTTCGAAATTCAGGTCAGTTTCACATTTTCACTTTTCATGCTTAATTGGCAATTTGCCAACAAATGCAATCTAGGCAGAGGCCTAACTTTTGAGGTAGAGGTCGGATCTGGAAAA
The DNA here is from genome assembly GCA_034064705.1 of Bothrops alternatus. Taxonomy (NCBI): domain Eukaryota; kingdom Metazoa; phylum Chordata; class Lepidosauria; order Squamata; family Viperidae; genus Bothrops; species Bothrops alternatus. Next base: position 4,046,173 of record JARGCV010000230.1, on the reverse strand, counting down.
AACATGGTTTTTTGGGTTCCCCAACCTGTGGGGAACCTGAATATATGTATACATTTCGAATTTGAGGTCAGTTTCACATTTTCACTTTTCATGCTTAATTGGCTATTTGCCAACAAATGCAATCAAGGCCGAGGCCTAACTTCTAAGGGAGAGGTCGGATCCAGAAAAAACATGGTTTTTTGGGTTCCCCAACCTGTGGGGAACCTGAATATGTGTATACATTTCAAAATTAAGGTCAGTTTCTCATTTTGGCTTTTGATGCTTAATTGGCAATTTGCCAACATGCAATCTAGGCCGAGGCCTAACTTTTGAGGGAGAGGTCGGATCTGGAAAAAACGTGGTTTTTCAGGTTCCCCACCCTTTGGGGAACCTGAATATATGTATACATTTTGAAATTCAGGTCAGTTTCACATTTTCACTTTTCATGCTTAATTGGCTATTTGCCAACAAATGCAATCAAGGCCGAGGCCTAACTTTTGAGGGAGAGGTCGGATCCAGAAAAAACATGGTTTTTTGGGTTCCCCAACCTGTGGGGAACCTGAATATATGTATACATTTCGAATTTGAGGTCAGTTTCACATATTCACTTTCATGCTTAATTGGCAATTTCCCAACAAATACAATCTAAGCCGAGGCGAAACGTTTCAGGGAGAGATTGGATCCGGAAAAAACATGGTTTTTCGTGTTCCCCAATCTGTGGGGAACCTGAATATATGTATACATTTCGAAATTCAGGTCAGTTTCACATTTTCACTTTTCATGCTTAATAGGCAATTTGCCAACAAATGCAATCTAGGCCGAGGCCTAACTTTTGAGGGAGAGGTCAGATCCGGAAAAAACATGGTTTTTTGGGTTCCCCAACCTTTGGGGAACCTGAATATATGTATAGATTTCAAAATTCAGGTCAGTTTCACATTTTGGCTTTTCATGCTTAATTGGCAATTTACCAACAAATGCAATATAGGCCGAGGCCTAACTTTTGAGGGAGAGGTCGGATCTGGAAAAAACATGGTTTTTCGCGTTCCCCAACCTGTGGGGAACCTGAATATATGTATACATTTCGAATTTGAGGTCAGTTTCACATTTTCACTTTCATGCTTAATTGGCAATTTGCCAACAAATGCAATATAGGCCGAGGCCTAACTTTTGAGGGAGAGGTCGGATCTGGAAAAAACATGGTTTTTCGCGTTCCCCAACCTGTGGGGAACCTGAATATATGTATACATTTCGAAATTCAGGTCAGTTTCACATTTTCACTTTTCATGCTTAATTGGCAATTTGCCAACAAATGCAATCTAGGCCGAGGCCTAACTTTTGAGGGTGAGGTCGGATCTGGGAAAAACGTGGTTTTTCAGGTTCCCCACCCTTTGGGGAACCTGAATATATGTATACATTTCGAAATTCAGGTCAGTTTCACATTTTCACTTTTCATGCTTAATTGGCTATTTGCCAACAAATGCAATCAAGGCCGAGGCCTAACTTTTGAGGGAGAGGTCGGATCTGGAAAAAACATGGTTTTTCGCGTTCCCCAACCTGTGGGGAACCTGAATATATGTATACATTTCGAAATTCAGGTCAGTTTCACATTTTCACGTTCATGCTTAATTGGCAATTTTCCAACAAATGCAATCTAAGCCGAGGCGTAACTTTTCAGGGAGAGCTTGGATCCGGAAAAAACATGGTTCTCCGTGTTCCCCAATCTGTGGGGAACCTGAATATGTGTATACATTTCAAAATTAAGGTCAGTTTCTCATTTTGGCTTTTAATGCTTAATTGGCAATTTGCCAACATGCAATCTAGGCCGAGGCCTAACTTTTGAGGGAGAGGTCGGATCTGGAAAAAACGTGGTTTTTCAGGTTCCCCACCCTTTGGGGAACCTGAATATATGTATACATTTCGAAATTCAGGTCAGTTTCACATTTTGGCTTTTCATGCTTAATTGGCAATTTGCCAACAAATGCAATATAGGCCGAGGCCTAACTTTTGAGGGAGAGGTCGGATCTGGAAAAAACATGGTTTTTCGCGTTCCCCAACCTGTGGGGAACCTGAATATATGTATACATTTCGAATTTGAGGTCAGTTTCACATTTTCACTTTCATGCTTAATTGGCAATTTGCCAACAAATGCAATATAGGCCGAGGCCTAACTTTTGAGGGAGAGGTCGGATCTGGAAAAAACATGGTTTTTCGCGTTCCCCAACCTGTGGGGAACCTGAATATATGTATACATTTCGAAATTCAGGTCAGTTTCACATTTTCACTTTTCATGCTTAATTGGCAATTTGCCAACAAATGCAATCTAGGCCGAGGCCTAACTTTTGAGGGTGAGGTCGGATCTGGGAAAAACGTGGTTTTTCAGGTTCCCCACCCTTTGGGGAACCTGAATATATGTATACATTTCGAAATTCAGGTCAGTTTCACATTTTCACTTTTCATGCTTAATTGGCTATTTGCCAACAAATGCAATCAAGGCCGAGGCCTAACTTTTGAGGGAGAGGTCGGATCTGGAAAAAACATGGTTTTTCGCGTTCCCCAACCTGTGGGGAACCTGAATATATGTATACATTTCGAAATTCAGGTCAGTTTCACATTTTCACGTTCATGCTTAATTGGCAATTTTCCAACAAATGCAATCTAAGCCGAGGCGTAACTTTTCAGGGAGAGCTTGGATCCGGAAAAAACATGGTTCTCCGTGTTCCCCAATCTGTGGGGAACCTGAATATGTGTATACATTTCAAAATTAAGGTCAGTTTCTCATTTTGGCTTTTAATGCTTAATTGGCAATTTGCCAACATGCAATCTAGGCCGAGGCCTAACTTTTGAGGGAGAGGTCGGATCTGGAAAAAACGTGGTTTTTCAGGTTCCCCACCCTTTGGGGAACCTGAATATATGTATAGATTTCAAAATTCAGGTCAGTTTCACATTTTGGCTTTTCATGCTTAATTGGCAATTTGCCAACAAATGCAATATAGGCCGAGGCCTAACTTTTGAGGGAGAGGTCGGATCTGGAAAAAACATGGTTTTTCGCGTTCCCCAACCTGTGGGGAACCTGAATATATGTATACATTTCGAATTTGAGGTCAGTTTCTCATTTTGGCTTTTGATGCTTAATTGGCAATTTGCCAACATGCAATCTAGGCCGAGGCCTAACTTTTGAGGGAGAGGTCGGATCTGGAAAAAACATGGTTTTTCGCGTTCCCCAACCTGTGGGGAACCTGAATATATGTATACATTTCGAAATTCAGGTCAGTTTCACATTTTCACGTTCATGCTTAATTGGCAATTTTCCAACAAATGCAATCTAAGCCGAGGCGTAACATTTCAGGGAGAGCTCGGATCCGGAAAAAACATGGTTTTTCGTGTTCCCCAACCTGTGGGCAACCTGAATATATGTATACATTTAGAAATTCAGGTCAGTTTCACATTTTCACTTTTCATGCTTAATTGGCAATTTGCCAACAAATGCAATCTAGGCAGAGGCCTAACTTTTGAGGTAGAGGTCGGATCTGGAAAAAACATGGTTTTTTGGGTTCCCCAACCTGTGGGGAACCTGAATATATGTATACATTTCGAATTTGAGGTCAGTTTCACATTTTCACTTTTCATGCTTAATTGGCTATTTGCCAACAAATGCAATCAAGGCCGAGGCCTAACTTCTAAGGGAGAGGTCGGATCCAGAAAAAACATGGTTTTTTGGGTTCCCCAACCTGTGGGGAACCTGAATATGTGTATACATTTCAAAATTAAGGTCAGTTTCTCATTTTGGCTTTTGATGCTTAATTGGCAATTTGCCAACATGCAATCTAGGCCGAGGCCTAACTTTTGAGGGAGAGGTCGGATCTGGAAAAAACGTGGTTTTTCAGGTTCCCCACCCTTTGGGGAACCTGAATATATGTATACATTTTGAAATTCAGGTCAGTTTCACATTTTCACTTTTCATGCTTAATTGGCTATTTGCCAACAAATGCAATCAAGGCCGAGGCCTAACTTTTGAGGGAGAGGTCGGATCCAGAAAAAACATGTTTTTTTGGGTTCCCCAACCTGTGGGGAACCTGAATATATGTATACATTTCGAATTTGAGGTCAGTTTCACATATTCACTTTCATGCTTAATTGGCAATTTCCCAACAAATACAATCTAAGCCGAGGCGAAACGTTTCAGGGAGAGATTGGATCCGGAAAAAACATGGTTTTTCGTGTTCCCCAATCTGTGGGGAACCTGAATATATGTATACATTTCGAAATTCAGGTCAGTTTCACATTTTCACTTTTCATGCTTAATAGGCAATTTGCCAACAAATGCAATCTAGGCCGAGGCCTAACTTTTGAGGGAGAGGTCAGATCCGGAAAAAACATGGTTTTTTGGGTTCCCCAACCTTTGGGGAACCTGAATATATGTATAGATTTCAAAATTCAGGTCAGTTTCACATTTTGGCTTTTCATGCTTAATTGGCAATTTGCCAACAAATGCAATATAGGCCGAGGCCTAACTTTTGAGGGAGAGGTCGGATCTGGAAAAAACATGGTTTTTCGCGTTCCCCAACCTGTGGGGAACCTGAATATATGTATACATTTCGAATTTGAGGTCAGTTTCACATTTTCACTTTCATGCTTAATTGGCAATTTGCCAACAAATGCAATATAGGCCGAGGCCTAACTTTTGAGGGAGAGGTCGGATCTGGAAAAAACATGGTTTTTCGCGTTCCCCAACCTGTGGGGAACCTGAATATATGTATACATTTCGAAATTCAGGTCAGTTTCACATTTTCACTTTTCATGCTTAATTGGCAATTTGCCAACAAATGCAATCTAGGCCGAGGCCTAACTTTTGAGGGTGAGGTCGGATCTGGGAAAAACGTGGTTTTTCAGGTTCCCCACCCTTTGGGGAACCTGAATATATGTATACATTTCGAAATTCAGGTCAGTTTCACATTTTCACTTTTCATGCTTAATTGGCTATTTGCCAACAAATGCAATCAAGGCCGAGGCCTAACTTTTGAGGGAGAGGTCGGATCTGGAAAAAACATGGTTTTTCGCGTTCCCCAACCTGTGGGGAACCTGAATATATGTATACATTTCGAAATTCAGGTCAGTTTCACATTTTCACGTTCATGCTTAATTGGCAATTTTCCAACAAATGCAATCTAAGCCGAGGCGTAACTTTTCAGGGAGAGCTTGGATCCGGAAAAAACATGGTTCTCCGTGTTCCCCAATCTGTGGGGAACCTGAATATGTGTATACATTTCAAAATTAAGGTCAGTTTCTCATTTTGGCTTTTAATGCTTAATTGGCAATTTGCCAACATGCAATCTAGGCCGAGGCCTAACTTTTGAGGGAGAGGTCGGATCTGGAAAAAACGTGGTTTTTCAGGTTCCCCACCCTTTGGGGAACCTGAATATATGTATAGATTTCAAAATTCAGGTCAGTTTCACATTTTCACTTTTCATGCTTAATTGGCAATTTGCCAACAAATGCAATCTAGGCCGAGGCCTAACTTTTGAGGGTGAGGTCGGATCTGGGAAAAACGTGGTTTTTCAGGTTCCCCACCCTTTGGGGAACCTGAATATATGTATACATTTCGAAATTCAGGTCAGTTTCACATTTTCACTTTTCATGCTTAATTGGCTATTTGCCAACAAATGCAATCAAGGCCGAGGCCTAACTTTTGAGGGAGAGGTCGGATCTGGAAAAAACATGGTTTTTCGCGTTCCCCAACCTGTGGGGAACCTGAATATATGTATACATTTCGAAATTCAGGTCAGTTTCACATTTTCACGTTCATGCTTAATTGGCAATTTTCCAACAAATGCAATCTAAGCCGAGGCGTAACTTTTCAGGGAGAGCTTGGATCCGGAAAAAACATGGTTCTCCGTGTTCCCCAATCTGTGGGGAACCTGAATATGTGTATACATTTCAAAATTAAGGTCAGTTTCTCATTTTGGCTTTTAATGCTTAATTGGCAATTTGCCAACATGCAATCTAGGCCGAGGCCTAACTTTTGAGGGAGAGGTCGGATCTGGAAAAAACGTGGTTTTTCAGGTTCCCCACCCTTTGGGGAACCTGAATATATGTATAGATTTCAAAATTCAGGTCAGTTTCACATTTTGGCTTTTCATGCTTAATTGGCAATTTGCCAACAAATGCAATATAGGCCGAGGCCTAACTTTTGAGGGAGAGGTCGGATCTGGAAAAAACATGGTTTTTCGCGTTCCCCAACCTGTGGGGAACCTGAATATATGTATACATTTCGAATTTGAGGTCAGTTTCTCATTTTGGCTTTTGATGCTTAATTGGCAATTTGCCAACATGCAATCTAGGCCGAGGCCTAACTTTTGAGGGAGAGGTCGGATCTGGAAAAAACATGGTTTTTCGCGTTCCCCAACCTGTGGGGAACCTGAATATATGTATACATTTCGAAATTCAGGTCAGTTTCACATTTTCACGTTCATGCTTAATTGGCAATTTTCCAACAAATGCAATCTAAGCCGAGGCGTAACATTTCAGGGAGAGCTCGGATCCGGAAAAAACATGGTTTTTCGTGTTCCCCAACCTGTGGGCAACCTGAATATATGTATACATTTAGAAATTCAGGTCAGTTTCACATTTTCACTTTTCATGCTTAATTGGCAATTTGCCAACAAATGCAATCTAGGCAGAGGCCTAACTTTTGAGGTAGAGGTCGGATCTGGAAAAAACATGGTTTTTTGGGTTCCCCAACCTGTGGGGAACCTGAATATATGTATACATTTCGAATTTGAGGTCAGTTTCACATTTTCACTTTTCATGCTTAATTGGCTATTTGCCAACAAATGCAATCAAGGCCGAGGCCTAACTTCTAAGGGAGAGGTCGGATCCAGAAAAAACATGGTTTTTTGGGTTCCCCAACCTGTGGGGAACCTGAATATGTGTATACATTTCAAAATTAAGGTCAGTTTCTCATTTTGGCTTTTGATGCTTAATTGGCAATTTGCCAACATGCAATCTAGGCCGAGGCCTAACTTTTGAGGGAGAGGTCGGATCTGGAAAAAACGTGGTTTTTCAGGTTCCCCACCCTTTGGGGAACCTGAATATATGTATACATTTTGAAATTCAGGTCAGTTTCACATTTTCACTTTTCATGCTTAATTGGCTATTTGCCAACAAATGCAATCAAGGCCGAGGCCTAACTTTTGAGGGAGAGGTCGGATCCAGAAAAAACATGTTTTTTTGGGTTCCCCAACCTGTGGGGAACCTGAATATATGTATACATTTCGAATTTGAGGTCAGTTTCACATATTCACTTTCATGCTTAATTGGCAATTTCCCAACAAATACAATCTAAGCCGAGGCGAAACGTTTCAGGGAGAGATTGGATCCGGAAAAAACATGGTTTTTCGTGTTCCCCAATCTGTGGGGAACCTGAATATATGTATACATTTCGAAATTCAGGTCAGTTTCACATTTTCACTTTTCATGCTTAATAGGCAATTTGCCAACAAATGCAATCTAGGCCGAGGCCTAACTTTTGAGGGAGAGGTCAGATCCGGAAAAAACATGGTTTTTTGGGTTCCCCAACCTTTGGGGAACCTGAATATATGTATAGATTTCAAAATTCAGGTCAGTTTCACATTTTGGCTTTTCATGCTTAATTGGCAATTTGCCAACAAATGCAATATAGGCCGAGGCCTAACTTTTGAGGGAGAGGTCGGATCTGGAAAAAACATGGTTTTTCGCGTTCCCCAACCTGTGGGGAACCTGAATATATGTATACATTTCGAATTTGAGGTCAGTTTCACATTTTCACTTTCATGCTTAATTGGCAATTTGCCAACAAATGCAATATAGGCCGAGGCCTAACTTTTGAGGGAGAGGTCGGATCTGGAAAAAACATGGTTTTTCGCGTTCCCCAACCTGTGGGGAACCTGAATATATGTATACATTTCGAAATTCAGGTCAGTTTCACATTTTCACTTTTCATGCTTAATTGGCAATTTGCCAACAAATGCAATCTAGGCCGAGGCCTAACTTTTGAGGGTGAGGTCGGATCTGGGAAAAACGTGGTTTTTCAGGTTCCCCACCCTTTGGGGAACCTGAATATATGTATACATTTCGAAATTCAGGTCAGTTTCACATTTTCACTTTTCATGCTTAATTGGCTATTTGCCAACAAATGCAATCAAGGCCGAGGCCTAACTTTTGAGGGAGAGGTCGGATCTGGAAAAAACATGGTTTTTCGCGTTCCCCAACCTGTGGGGAACCTGAATATATGTATACATTTCGAAATTCAGGTCAGTTTCACATTTTCACGTTCATGCTTAATTGGCAATTTGCCAACAAATGCAATCTAGGCCGAGGCCTAACTTTTGAGGTAGAGGTCGGATCTGGAAAAAACATGGTTTTTTGGGTTCCCCAACCTGTGGGGAACCTGAATATATGTATACATTTCGAAATTCAGGTCAGTTTCACATTTTCACTTTTCATGCTTAATAGGCAATTTGCCAACAAATGCAATCTAGGCCGAGGCCTAACTTTTGAGGGAGAGGTCGGATCTGGAAAAAACATGGTTTTTCGCGTTCCCCAACCTGTGGGGAACCTGAATATATGTATACATTTCGAAATTCAGGTCAGTTTCACATTTTCACGTTCATGCTTAATTGGCAATTTTCCAACAAATGCAATCTAAGCCGAGGCGTAACTTTTCAGGGAGAGCTTGGATCCGGAAAAAACATGGTTCTCCGTGTTCCCCAATCTGTGGGGAACCTGAATATGTGTATACATTTCAAAATTAAGGTCAGTTTCTCATTTTGGCTTTTAATGCTTAATTGGCAATTTGCCAACATGCAATCTAGGCCGAGGCCTAACTTTTGAGGGAGAGGTCGGATCTGGAAAAAACGTGGTTTTTCAGGTTCCCCACCCTTTGGGGAACCTGAATATATGTATAGATTTCAAAATTCAGGTCAGTTTCACATTTTCACTTTTCATGCTTAATTGGCAATTTGCCAACAAATGCAATCTAGGCCGAGGCCTAACTTTTGAGGGTGAGGTCGGATCTGGGAAAAACGTGGTTTTTCAGGTTCCCCACCCTTTGGGGAACCTGAATATATGTATACATTTCGAAATTCAGGTCAGTTTCACATTTTCACTTTTCATGCTTAATTGGCTATTTGCCAACAAATGCAATCAAGGCCGAGGCCTAACTTTTGAGGGAGAGGTCGGATCTGGAAAAAACATGGTTTTTCGCGTTCCCCAACCTGTGGGGAACCTGAATATATGTATACATTTCGAAATTCAGGTCAGTTTCACATTTTCACGTTCATGCTTAATTGGCAATTTTCCAACAAATGCAATCTAAGCCGAGGCGTAACTTTTCAGGGAGAGCTTGGATCCGGAAAAAACATGGTTCTCCGTGTTCCCCAATCTGTGGGGAACCTGAATATGTGTATACATTTCAAAATTAAGGTCAGTTTCTCATTTTGGCTTTTAATGCTTAATTGGCAATTTGCCAACATGCAATCTAGGCCGAGGCCTAACTTTTGAGGGAGAGGTCGGATCTGGAAAAAACGTGGTTTTTCAGGTTCCCCACCCTTTGGGGAACCTGAATATATGTATAGATTTCAAAATTCAGGTCAGTTTCACATTTTGGCTTTTCATGCTTAATTGGCAATTTGCCAACAAATGCAATATAGGCCGAGGCCTAACTTTTGAGGGAGAGGTCGGATCTGGAAAAAACATGGTTTTTCGCGTTCCCCAACCTGTGGGGAACCTGAATATATGTATACATTTCGAATTTGAGGTCAGTTTCTCATTTTGGCTTTTGATGCTTAATTGGCAATTTGCCAACATGCAATCTAGGCCGAGGCCTAACTTTTGAGGGAGAGGTCGGATCTGGAAAAAACATGGTTTTTCGCGTTCCCCAACCTGTGGGGAACCTGAATATATGTATACATTTCGAAATTCAGGTCAGTTTCACATTTTCACGTTCATGCTTAATTGGCAATTTTCCAACAAATGCAATCTAAGCCGAGGCGTAACATTTCAGGGAGAGCTCGGATCCGGAAAAAACATGGTTTTTCGTGTTCCCCAACCTGTGGGCAACCTGAATATATGTATACATTTAGAAATTCAGGTCAGTTTCACATTTTCACTTTTCATGCTTAATTGGCAATTTGCCAACAAATGCAATCTAGGCAGAGGCCTAACTTTTGAGGTAGAGGTCGGATCTGGAAAAAACATGGTTTTTTGGGTTCCCCAACCTGTGGGGAACCTGAATATATGTATACATTTCGAATTTGAGGTCAGTTTCACATTTTCACTTTTCATGCTTAATTGGCTATTTGCCAACAAATGCAATCAAGGCCGAGGCCTAACTTCTAAGGGAGAGGTCGGATCCAGAAAAAACATGGTTTTTTGGGTTCCCCAACCTGTGGGGAACCTGAATATGTGTATACATTTCAAAATTAAGGTCAGTTTCTCATTTTGGCTTTTGATGCTTAATTGGCAATTTGCCAACATGCAATCTAGGCCGAGGCCTAACTTTTGAGGGAGAGGTCGGATCTGGAAAAAACGTGGTTTTTCAGGTTCCCCACCCTTTGGGGAACCTGAATATATGTATACATTTTGAAATTCAGGTCAGTTTCACATTTTCACTTTTCATGCTTAATTGGCTATTTGCCAACAAATGCAATCAAGGCCGAGGCCTAACTTTTGAGGGAGAGGTCGGATCCAGAAAAAACATGTTTTTTTGGGTTCCCCAACCTGTGGGGAACCTGAATATATGTATACATTTCGAATTTGAGGTCAGTTTCACATATTCACTTTCATGCTTAATTGGCAATTTCCCAACAAATACAATCTAAGCCGAGGCGAAACGTTTCAGGGAGAGATTGGATCCGGAAAAAACATGGTTTTTCGTGTTCCCCAATCTGTGGGGAACCTGAATATATGTATACATTTCGAAATTCAGGTCAGTTTCACATTTTCACTTTTCATGCTTAATAGGCAATTTGCCAACAAATGCAATCTAGGCCGAGGCCTAACTTTTGAGGGAGAGGTCAGATCCGGAAAAAACATGGTTTTTTGGGTTCCCCAACCTTTGGGGAACCTGAATATATGTATAGATTTCAAAATTCAGGTCAGTTTCACATTTTGGCTTTTCATGCTTAATTGGCAATTTGCCAACAAATGCAATATAGGCCGAGGCCTAACTTTTGAGGGAGAGGTCGGATCTGGAAAAAACATGGTTTTTCGCGTTCCCCAACCTGTGGGGAACCTGAATATATGTATACATTTCGAATTTGAGGTCAGTTTCACATTTTCACTTTCATGCTTAATTGGCAATTTGCCAACAAATGCAATATAGGCCGAGGCCTAACTTTTGAGGGAGAGGTCGGATCTGGAAAAAACATGGTTTTTCGCGTTCCCCAACCTGTGGGGAACCTGAATATATGTATACATTTCGAAATTCAGGTCAGTTTCACATTTTCACTTTTCATGCTTAATTGGCAATTTGCCAACAAATGCAATCTAGGCCGAGGCCTAACTTTTGAGGGTGAGGTCGGATCTGGGAAAAACGTGGTTTTTCAGGTTCCCCACCCTTTGGGGAACCTGAATATATGTATACATTTCGAAATTCAGGTCAGTTTCACATTTTCACTTTTCATGCTTAATTGGCTATTTGCCAACAAATGCAATCAAGGCCGAGGCCTAACTTTTGAGGGAGAGGTCGGATCTGGAAAAAACATGGTTTTTCGCGTTCCCCAACCTGTGGGGAACCTGAATATATGTATACATTTCGAAATTCAGGTCAGTTTCACATTTTCACGTTCATGCTTAATTGGCAATTTTCCAACAAATGCAATCTAAGCCGAGGCGTAACTTTTCAGGGAGAGCTTGGATCCGGAAAAAACATGGTTCTCCGTGTTCCCCAATCTGTGGGGAACCTGAATATGTGTATACATTTCAAAATTAAGGTCAGTTTCTCATTTTGGCTTTTAATGCTTAATTGGCAATTTGCCAACATGCAATCTAGGCCGAGGCCTAACTTTTGAGGGAGAGGTCGGATCTGGAAAAAACGTGGTTTTTCAGGTTCCCCACCCTTTGGGGAACCTGAATATATGTATAGATTTCAAAATTCAGGTCAGTTTCACATTTTGGCTTTTCATGCTTAATTGGCAATTTGCCAACAAATGCAATATAGGCCGAGGCCTAACTTTTGAGGGAGAGGTCGGATCTGGAAAAAACATGGTTTTTCGCGTTCCCCAACCTGTGGGGAACCTGAATATATGTATACATTTCGAATTTGAGGTCAGTTTCTCATTTTGGCTTTTGATGCTTAATTGGCAATTTGCCAACATGCAATCTAGGCCGAGGCCTAACTTTTGAGGGAGAGGTCGGATCTGGAAAAAACATGGTTTTTCGCGTTCCCCAACCTGTGGGGAACCTGAATATATGTATACATTTCGAAATTCAGGTCAGTTTCACATTTTCACGTTCATGCTTAATTGGCAATTTTCCAACAAATGCAATCTAAGCCGAGGCGTAACATTTCAGGGAGAGCTCGGATCCGGAAAAAACATGGTTTTTCGTGTTCCCCAACCTGTGGGCAACCTGAATATATGTATACATTTAGAAATTCAGGTCAGTTTCACATTTTCACTTTTCATGCTTAATTGGCAATTTGCCAACAAATGCAATCTAGGCAGAGGCCTAACTTTTGAGGTAGAGGTCGGATCTGGAAAAAACATGGTTTTTTGGGTTCCCCAACCTGTGGGGAACCTGAATATATGTATACATTTCGAATTTGAGGTCAGTTTCACATTTTCACTTTTCATGCTTAATTGGCTATTTGCCAACAAATGCAATCAAGGCCGAGGCCTAACTTCTAAGGGAGAGGTCGGATCCAGAAAAAACATGGTTTTTTGGGTTCCCCAACCTGTGGGGAACCTGAATATGTGTATACATTTCAAAATTAAGGTCAGTTTCTCATTTTGGCTTTTGATGCTTAATTGGCAATTTGCCAACATGCAATCTAGGCCGAGGCCTAACTTTTGAGGGAGAGGTCGGATCTGGAAAAAACGTGGTTTTTCAGGTTCCCCACCCTTTGGGGAACCTGAATATATGTATACATTTTGAAATTCAGGTCAGTTTCACATTTTCACTTTTCATGCTTAATTGGCTATTTGCCAACAAATGCAATCAAGGCCGAGGCCTAACTTTTGAGGGAGAGGTCGGATCCAGAAAAAACATGTTTTTTTGGGTTCCCCAACCTGTGGGGAACCTGAATATATGTATACATTTCGAATTTGAGGTCAGTTTCACATATTCACTTTCATGCTTAATTGGCAATTTCCCAACAAATACAATCTAAGCCGAGGCGAAACGTTTCAGGGAGAGATTGGATCCGGAAAAAACATGGTTTTTCGTGTTCCCCAATCTGTGGGGAACCTGAATATATGTATACATTTCGAAATTCAGGTCAGTTTCACATTTTCACTTTTCATGCTTAATAGGCAATTTGCCAACAAATGCAATCTAGGCCGAGGCCTAACTTTTGAGGGAGAGGTCAGATCCGGAAAAAACATGGTTTTTTGGGTTCCCCAACCTTTGGGGAACCTGAATATATGTATAGATTTCAAAATTCAGGTCAGTTTCACATTTTGGCTTTTCATGCTTAATTGGCAATTTGCCAACAAATGCAATATAGGCCGAGGCCTAACTTTTGAGGGAGAGGTCGGATCTGGAAAAAACATGGTTTTTCGCGTTCCCCAACCTGTGGGGAACCTGAATATATGTATACATTTCGAATTTGAGGTCAGTTTCACATTTTCACTTTCATGCTTAATTGGCAATTTGCCAACAAATGCAATATAGGCCGAGGCCTAACTTTTGAGGGAGAGGTCGGATCTGGAAAAAACATGGTTTTTCGCGTTCCCCAACCTGTGGGGAACCTGAATATATGTATACATTTCGAAATTCAGGTCAGTTTCACATTTTCACTTTTCATGCTTAATTGGCAATTTGCCAACAAATGCAATCTAGGCCGAGGCCTAACTTTTGAGGGTGAGGTCGGATCTGGGAAAAACGTGGTTTTTCAGGTTCCCCACCCTTTGGGGAACCTGAATATATGTATACATTTCGAAATTCAGGTCAGTTTCACATTTTCACTTTTCATGCTTAATTGGCTATTTGCCAACAAATGCAATCAAGGCCGAGGCCTAACTTTTGAGGGAGAGGTCGGATCTGGAAAAAACATGGTTTTTCGCGTTCCCCAACCTGTGGGGAACCTGAATATATGTATACATTTCGAAATTCAGGTCAGTTTCACATTTTCACGTTCATTCTTAATTGGCAATTTTCCAACAAATGCAATCTAAGCCGAGGCGTAACTTTTCAGGGAGAGCTTGGATCCGGAAAAAACATGGTTCTCCGTGTTCCCCAATCTGTGGGGAACCTGAATATGTGTATACATTTCAAAATTAAGGTCAGTTTCTCATTTTGGCTTTTAATGCTTAATTGGCAATTTGCCAACATGCAATCTAGGCCGAGGCCTAACTTTTGAGGGAGAGGTCGGATCTGGAAAAAACGTGGTTTTTCAGGTTCCCCACCCTTTGGGGAACCTGAATATATGTATAGATTTCAAAATTCAGGTCAGTTTCACATTTTGGCTTTTCATGCTTAATTGGCAATTTGCCAACAAATGCAATATAGGCCGAGGCCTAACTTTTGAGGGAGAGGTCGGATCTGGAAAAAACATGGTTTTTCGCGTTCCCCAACCTGTGGGGAACCTGAATATATGTATACATTTCGAATTTGAGGTCAGTTTCTCATTTTGGCTTTTGATGCTTAATTGGCAATTTGCCAACATGCAATCTAGGCCGAGGCCTAACTTTTGAGGGAGAGGTCGGATCTGGAAAAAACATGGTTTTTCGCGTTCCCCAACCTGTGGGGAACCTGAATATATGTATACATTTCGAAATTCAGGTCAGTTTCACATTTTCACGTTCATGCTTAATTGGCAATTTTCCAACAAATGCAATCTAAGCCGAGGCGTAACATTTCAGGGAGAGCTCGGATCCGGAAAAAACATGGTTTTTCGTGTTCCCCAACCTGTGGGCAACCTGAATATATGTATACATTTAGAAATTCAGGTCAGTTTCACATTTTCACTTTTCATGCTTAATTGGCAATTTGCCAACAAATGCAATCTAGGCAGAGGCCTAACTTTTGAGGTAGAGGTCGGATCTGGAAAAAACATGGTTTTTTGGGTTCCCCAACCTGTGGGGAACCTGAATATATGTATACATTTCGAATTTGAGGTCAGTTTCACATTTTCACTTTTCATGCTTAATTGGCTATTTGCCAACAAATGCAATCAAGGCCGAGGCCTAACTTCTAAGGGAGAGGTCGGATCCAGAAAAAACATGGTTTTTTGGGTTCCCCAACCTGTGGGGAACCTGAATATGTGTATACATTTCAAAATTAAGGTCAGTTTCTCATTTTGGCTTTTGATGCTTAATTGGCAATTTGCCAACATGCAATCTAGGCCGAGGCCTAACTTTTGAGGGAGAGGTCGGATCTGGAAAAAACGTGGTTTTTCAGGTTCCCCACCCTTTGGGGAACCTGAATATATGTATACATTTTGAAATTCAGGTCAGTTTCACATTTTCACTTTTCATGCTTAATTGGCTATTTGCCAACAAATGCAATCAAGGCCGAGGCCTAACTTTTGAGGGAGAGGTCGGATCCAGAAAAAACATGTTTTTTTGGGTTCCCCAACCTGTGGGGAACCTGAATATATGTATACATTTCGAATTTGAGGTCAGTTTCACATATTCACTTTCATGCTTAATTGGCAATTTCCCAACAAATACAATCTAAGCCGAGGCGAAACGTTTCAGGGAGAGATTGGATCCGGAAAAAACATGGTTTTTCGTGTTCCCCAATCTGTGGGGAACCTGAATATATGTATACATTTCGAAATTCAGGTCAGTTTCACATTTTCACTTTTCATGCTTAATAGGCAATTTGCCAACAAATGCAATCTAGGCCGAGGCCTAACTTTTGAGGGAGAGGTCAGATCCGGAAAAAACATGGTTTTTTGGGTTCCCCAACCTTTGGGGAACCTGAATATATGTATAGATTTCAAAATTCAGGTCAGTTTCACATTTTGGCTTTTCATGCTTAATTGGCAATTTGCCAACAAATGCAATATAGGCCGAGGCCTAACTTTTGAGGGAGAGGTCGGATCTGGAAAAAACATGGTTTTTCGCGTTCCCCAACCTGTGGGGAACCTGAATATATGTATACATTTCGAATTTGAGGTCAGTTTCACATTTTCACTTTCATGCTTAATTGGCAATTTGCCAACAAATGCAATATAGGCCGAGGCCTAACTTTTGAGGGAGAGGTCGGATCTGGAAAAAACATGGTTTTTCGCGTTCCCCAACCTGTGGGGAACCTGAATATATGTATACATTTCGAAATTCAGGTCAGTTTCACATTTTCACTTTTCATGCTTAATTGGCAATTTGCCAACAAATGCAATCTAGGCCGAGGCCTAACTTTTGAGGGTGAGGTCGGATCTGGGAAAAACGTGGTTTTTCAGGTTCCCCACCCTTTGGGGAACCTGAATATATGTATACATTTCGAAATTCAGGTCAGTTTCACATTTTCACTTTTCATGCTTAATTGGCTATTTGCCAACAAATGCAATCAAGGCCGAGGCCTAACTTTTGAGGGAGAGGTCGGATCTGGAAAAAACATGGTTTTTCGCGTTCCCCAACCTGTGGGGAACCTGAATATATGTATACATTTCGAAATTCAGGTCAGTTTCACATTTTCACGTTCATGCTTAATTGGCAATTTTCCAACAAATGCAATCTAAGCCGAGGCGTAACTTTTCAGGGAGAGCTTGGATCCGGAAAAAACATGGTTCTCCGTGTTCCCCAATCTGTGGGGAACCTGAATATGTGTATACATTTCAAAATTAAGGTCAGTTTCTCATTTTGGCTTTTAATGCTTAATTGGCAATTTGCCAACATGCAATCTAGGCCGAGGCCTAACTTTTGAGGGAGAGGTCGGATCTGGAAAAAACGTGGTTTTTCAGGTTCCCCACCCTTTGGGGAACCTGAATATATGTATAGATTTCAAAATTCAGGTCAGTTTCACATTTTGGCTTTTCATGCTTAATTGGCAATTTGCCAACAAATGCAATATAGGCCGAGGCCTAACTTTTGAGGGAGAGGTCGGATCTGGAAAAAACATGGTTTTTCGCGTTCCCCAACCTGTGGGGAACCTGAATATATGTATACATTTCGAATTTGAGGTCAGTTTCTCATTTTGGCTTTTGATGCTTAATTGGCAATTTGCCAACATGCAATCTAGGCCGAGGCCTAACTTTTGAGGGAGAGGTCGGATCTGGAAAAAACATGGTTTTTCGCGTTCCCCAACCTGTGGGGAACCTGAATATATGTATACATTTCGAAATTCAGGTCAGTTTCACATTTTCACGTTCATGCTTAATTGGCAATTTTCCAACAAATGCAATCTAAGCCGAGGCGTAACATTTCAGGGAGAGCTCGGATCCGGAAAAAACATGGTTTTTCGTGTTCCCCAACCTGTGGGCAACCTGAATATATGTATACATTTAGAAATTCAGGTCAGTTTCACATTTTCACTTTTCATGCTTAATTGGCAATTTGCCAACAAATGCAATCTAGGCAGAGGCCTAACTTTTGAGGTAGAGGTCGGATCTGGAAAAAACATGGTTTTTTGGGTTCCCCAACCTGTGGGGAACCTGAATATATGTATACATTTCGAATTTGAGGTCAGTTTCACATTTTCACTTTTCATGCTTAATTGGCTATTTGCCAACAAATGCAATCAAGGCCGAGGCCTAACTTCTAAGGGAGAGGTCGGATCCAGAAAAAACATGGTTTTTTGGGTTCCCCAACCTGTGGGGAACCTGAATATGTGTATACATTTCAAAATTAAGGTCAGTTTCTCATTTTGGCTTTTGATGCTTAATTGGCAATTTGCCAACATGCAATCTAGGCCGAGGCCTAACGTTTGAGGGAGAGGTCGGATCTGGAAAAAACGTGGTTTTTCAGGTTCCCCACCCTTTGGGGAACCTGAATATATGTATACATTTTGAAATTCAGGTCAGTTTCACATTTTCACTTTTCATGCTTAATTGGCTATTTGCCAACAAATGCAATCAAGGCCGAGGCCTAACTTTTGAGGGAGAGGTCGGATCCAGAAAAAACATGTTTTTTTGGGTTCCCCAACCTGTGGGGAACCTGAATATATGTATACATTTCGAATTTGAGGTCAGTTTCACATATTCACTTTCATGCTTAATTGGCAATTTCCCAACAAATACAATCTAAGCCGAGGCGAAACGTTTCAGGGAGAGATTGGATCCGGAAAAAACATGGTTTTTCGTGTTCCCCAATCTGTGGGGAACCTGAATATATGTATAAATTTCGAAATTCAGGTCAGTTTCACATTTTCACTTTTCATGCTTAATAGGCAATTTGCCAACAAATGCAATCAAGGCCGAGGCCTAACTTTTGAGGGAGAGGTCGGATCCAGAAAAAACATGTTTTTTTGGGTTCCCCAACCTGTGGGGAACCTGAATATATGTATACATTTCGAATTTGAGGTCAGTTTCACATATTCACTTTCATGCTTAATTGGCAATTTCCCAACAAATACAATCTAAGCCGAGGCGAAACGTTTCAGGGAGAGATTGGATCCGGAAAAAACATGGTTTTTCGTGTTCCCCAATCTGTGGGGAACCTGAATATATGTATACATTTCGAAATTCAGGTCAGTTTCACATTTTCACTTTTCATGCTTAATAGGCAATTTGCCAACAAATGCAATCTAGGCCGAGGCCTAACTTTTGAGGGAGAGGTCAGATCCGGAAAAAACATGGTTTTTTGGGTTCCCCAACCTTTGGGGAACCTGAATATATGTATAGATTTCAAAATTCAGGTCAGTTTCACATTTTGGCTTTTCATGCTTAATTGGCAATTTGCCAACAAATGCAATATAGGCCGAGGCCTAACTTTTGAGGGAGAGGTCGGATCTGGAAAAAACATGGTTTTTCGCGTTCCCCAACCTGTGGGGAACCTGAATATATGTATACATTTCGAATTTGAGGTCAGTTTCACATTTTCACTTTCATGCTTAATTGGCAATTTGCCAACAAATGCAATATAGGCCGAGGCCTAACTTTTGAGGGAGAGGTCGGATCTGGAAAAAACATGGTTTTTCGCGTTCCCCAACCTGTGGGGAACCTGAATATATGTATACATTTCGAAATTCAGGTCAGTTTCACATTTTCACTTTTCATGCTTAATTGGCAATTTGCCAACAAATGCAATCTAGGCCGAGGCCTAACTTTTGAGGGTGAGGTCGGATCTGGGAAAAACGTGGTTTTTCAGGTTCCCCACCCTTTGGGGAACCTGAATATATGTATACATTTCGAAATTCAGGTCAGTTTCACATTTTCACTTTTCATGCTTAATTGGCTATTTGCCAACAAATGCAATCAAGGCCGAGGCCTAACTTTTGAGGGAGAGGTCGGATCTGGAAAAAACATGGTTTTTCGCGTTCCCCAACCTGTGGGGAACCTGAATATATGTATACATTTCGAAATTCAGGTCAGTTTCACATTTTCACGTTCATGCTTAATTGGCAATTTTCCAACAAATGCAATCTAAGCCGAGGCGTAACTTTTCAGGGAGAGCTTGGATCCGGAAAAAACATGGTTCTCCGTGTTCCCCAATCTGTGGGGAACCTGAATATGTGTATACATTTCAAAATTAAGGTCAGTTTCTCATTTTGGCTTTTAATGCTTAATTGGCAATTTGCCAACATGCAATCTAGGCCGAGGCCTAACTTTTGAGGGAGAGGTCGGATCTGGAAAAAACGTGGTTTTTCGTGTCCCCCAACCTGTGGGCAACCTGAATATATGTATACATTTCGAAATTCAGGTCAGTTTCACATTTTCACTTTTCATGCTTAATTGGCTATTTGCCAACAAATGCAATCAAGGCCGAGGCCTAACTTTTGAGGGAGAGGTCGGATCTGGAAAAAACATGGTTTTTTGGGTTCCCCAAACTGTGGGGAACCTGAATATATGTATACATTTCGAATTTGAGGTCAGTTTCACATTTTCACTTTTCATGCTTAATAGGCAATTTGCCAACAAATGCAATCT
This sequence comes from Bothrops alternatus, assembly GCA_034064705.1. Taxonomy (NCBI): domain Eukaryota; kingdom Metazoa; phylum Chordata; class Lepidosauria; order Squamata; family Viperidae; genus Bothrops; species Bothrops alternatus. The sequence continues at coordinate 4,025,967 of JARGCV010000230.1, read as the reverse complement.
AGGCCGAGGCCTAACTTTTGAGGGAGAGGTCAGATCTGGAAAAAACATGGTTTTTCGGGTTCCCCAACCTTTGGGGAACCTGAATATATGTATAGATTTCAAAATTCAGGTCAGTTTCACATTTTGGCTTTTCATGCTTAATTGGCAATTTGCCAACAAATGCAATATAGGCCGAGGCCTAACTTTTGAGGGAGAGGTCGGATCTGGAAAAAACATGGTTTTTCGTGTTCCCCAACCTGTGGGGAACCTGAATATATGTATACATTTCGAATTTGAGGTCAGTTTCTCATTTTGGCTTTTGATGCTTAATTGGCAATTTGCCAACATGCAATCTAGGCCGAGGCCTAACTTTTGAGGGAGAGGTCGGATCTGGAAAAAACATGGTTTTTCGCGTTCCCCAACCTGTGGGGAACCTGAATATATGTATACATTTCGAAATTCAGGTCAGTTTCACATTTTCACGTTCATGCTTAATTGGCAATTTTCCAACAAATACAATCTAAGCCGAGGCGAAACGTTTCAGGGAGAGATTGGATCCGGAAAAAACATGGTTTTTCGTGTTCCCCAACCTTTGGGGAACCTGAATATATGTATACATTTCAAAATTCAGGTCAGTTTCACATTTTGGCTTTTCATGCTTAATTGGCAATTTGCCAACAAATGCAATATAGGCCGAGGCCTAACTTTTGAGGGAGAGGTCGGATCTGGAAAAAACATGGTTTTTCGCGTTCCCCAACCTGTGGGGAACCTGAATATATGTATACATTTCGAAATTCAGGTCAGTTTCACATTTTCACTTTCATGCTTAATTGGCAATTTTCCAACAAATGCAATCTAAGCCGAGGCGTAACTTTTCAGGGAGAGCTTGGATCCGGAAAAAACATGGTTTTTCGTGTCCCCCAACCTGTGGGCAACCTGAATATATGTATACATTTCGAAATTCAGGTCAGTTTCACATTTTCACTTTTCATGCTTAATTGGCAATTTGCCAACAAATGCAATCTAGGCCGAGGCCTAACTTTTGAGGTAGAGGTCGGATCTGGAAAAAACATGGTTTTTTGGGTTCCCCAACCTGTGGGGAACCTGAATATATGTATACATTTCGAAATTCAGGTCAGTTTCACATTTTCACTTTTCATGCTTAATAGGCAATTTGCCAACAAATGCAATCTAGGCCGAGGCCTAACTTTTGAGGGAGAGGTCAGATCCGGAAAAAACATGGTTTTTTGGGTTCCCCAACCTTTGGGGAACCTGAATATATGTATAGATTTCAAAATTCAGGTCAGTTTCACATTTTGGCTTTTCATGCTTAATTGGCAATTTGCCAACAAATGCAATATAGGCCGAGGCCTAACTTTTGAGGGAGAGGTCGGATCTGGAAAAAACATGGTTTTTCGCGTTCCCCAACCTGTGGGGAACCTGAATATATGTATACATTTCGAATTTGAGGTCAGTTTCACATTTTCACTTTCATGCTTAATTGGCAATTTGCCAACAAATGCAATATAGGCCGAGGCCTAACTTTTGAGGGAGAGGTCGGATCTGGAAAAAACATGGTTTTTCGCGTTCCCCAACCTGTGGGGAACCTGAATATATGTATACATTTCGAAATTCAGGTCAGTTTCACATTTTCACTTTTCATGCTTAATTGGCTATTTGCCAACAAATGCAATCAAGGCCGAGGCCTAACTTTTGAGGGAGAGGTCGGATCTGGAAAAAACATGGTTTTTCGCGTTCCCCAACCTGTGGGGAACCTGAATATATGTATACATTTCGAAATTCAGGTCAGTTTCACATTTTCACGTTCATGCTTAATTGGCAATTTTCCAACAAATGCAATCTAAGCCGAGGCGTAACTTTTCAGGGAGAGCTTGGATCCGGAAAAAACATGGTTCTCCGTGTTCCCCAATCTGTGGGGAACCTGAATATGTGTATACATTTCAAAATTAAGGTCAGTTTCTCATTTTGGCTTTTAATGCTTAATTGGCAATTTGCCAACATGCAATCTAGGCCGAGGCCTAACTTTTGAGGGAGAGGTCGGATCTGGAAAAAACGTGGTTTTTCAGGTTCCCCACCCTTTGGGGAACCTGAATATATGTATAGATTTCAAAATTCAGGTCAGTTTCACATTTTGGCTTTTCATGCTTAATTGGCAATTTGCCAACAAATGCAATATAGGCCGAGGCCTAACTTTTGAGGGAGAGGTCGGATCTGGAAAAAACATGGTTTTTCGCGTTCCCCAACCTGTGGGGAACCTGAATATATGTATACATTTCGAATTTGAGGTCAGTTTCACATTTTCACTTTCATGCTTAATTGGCAATTTGCCAACAAATGCAATATAGGCCGAGGCCTAACTTTTGAGGGAGAGGTCGGATCTGGAAAAAACATGGTTTTTCGCGTTCCCCAACCTGTGGGGAACCTGAATATATGTATACATTTCGAAATTCAGGTCAGTTTCACATTTTCACTTTTCATGCTTAATTGGCAATTTGCCAACAAATGCAATCTAGGCCGAGGCCTAACTTTTGAGGGTGAGGTCGGATCTGGGAAAAACGTGGTTTTTCAGGTTCCCCACCCTTTGGGGAACCTGAATATATGTATACATTTCGAAATTCAGGTCAGTTTCACATTTTCACTTTTCATGCTTAATTGGCTATTTGCCAACAAATGCAATCAAGGCCGAGGCCTAACTTTTGAGGGAGAGGTCGGATCTGGAAAAAACATGGTTTTTCGCGTTCCCCAACCTGTGGGGAACCTGAATATATGTATACATTTCGAAATTCAGGTCAGTTTCACATTTTCACGTTCATGCTTAATTGGCAATTTTCCAACAAATGCAATCTAAGCCGAGGCGTAACTTTTCAGGGAGAGCTTGGATCCGGAAAAAACATGGTTCTCCGTGTTCCCCAATCTGTGGGGAACCTGAATATGTGTATACATTTCAAAATTAAGGTCAGTTTCTCATTTTGGCTTTTAATGCTTAATTGGCAATTTGCCAACATGCAATCTAGGCCGAGGCCTAACTTTTGAGGGAGAGGTCGGATCTGGAAAAAACGTGGTTTTTCAGGTTCCCCACCCTTTGGGGAACCTGAATATATGTATACATTTTGAAATTCAGGTCAGTTTCACATTTTCACTTTTCATGCTTAATTGGCTATTTGCCAACAAATGCAATCAAGGCCGAGGCCTAACTTTTGAGGTAGAGGTCGGATCTGGAAAAAACATGGTTTTTTGGGTTCCCCAAACTGTGGGGAACCTGAATATATGTATACATTTCGAATTTGAGGTCAGTTTCACATTTTCACTTTCATGCTTAATTGGCAATTTTCCAACAAATACAATCTAAGCCGAGGCGAAACGTTTCAGGGAGAGATTGGATCTGGAAAAAACATGGTTTTTCGTGTTCCCCAATCTGTGGGGAACCTGAATATATGTATACATTTCGAAATTCAGGTCAGTTTCACATTTTCACTTTTCATGCTTAATAGGCAATTTGCCAACAAATGCAATCTAGGCCGAGGCCTAACTTTTGAGGGAGAGGTCAGATCTGGAAAAAACATGGTTTTTCGGGTTCCCCAACCTTTGGGGAACCTGAATATATGTATAGATTTCAAAATTCAGGTCAGTTTCACATTTTGGCTTTTCATGCTTAATTGGCAATTTGCCAACAAATGCAATATAGGCCGAGGCCTAACTTTTGAGGGAGAGGTCGGATCTGGAAAAAACATGGTTTTTCGTGTTCCCCAACCTGTGGGGAACCTGAATATATGTATACATTTCGAATTTGAGGTCAGTTTCTCATTTTGGCTTTTGATGCTTAATTGGCAATTTGCCAACATGCAATCTAGGCCGAGGCCTAACTTTTGAGGGAGAGGTCGGATCTGGAAAAAACATGGTTTTTCGCGTTCCCCAACCTGTGGGGAACCTGAATATATGTATACATTTCGAAATTCAGGTCAGTTTCACATTTTCACGTTCATGCTTAATTGGCAATTTTCCAACAAATGCAATCTAAGCCGAGGCGTAACTTTTCAGGGAGAGCTCGGATCCGGAAAAAACATGGTTTTTCGTGTTCCCCAACCTGTGGGCAACCTGAATATATGTATACATTTTGAAATTCAGGTCAGTTTCACATTTTCACTTTTCATGCTTAATTGGCTATTTGCCAACAAATGCAATCAAGGCCGAGGCCTAACTTTTGAGGGAGAGGTCGGATCCAGAAAAAACATGGTTTTTTGGGTTCCCCAACCTGTGGGGAACCTGAATATATGTATACATTTCGAATTTGAGGTCAGTTTCACATATTCACTTTCATGCTTAATTGGCAATTTCCCAACAAATACAATCTAAGCCGAGGCGAAACGTTTCAGGGAGAGATTGGATCCGGAAAAAACATGGTTTTTCGTGTTCCCCAATCTGTGGGGAACCTGAATATATGTATACATTTCGAAATTCAGGTCAGTTTCACATTTTCACTTTTCATGCTTAATTGGCAATTTGCCAACAAATGCAATCTAGGCCGAGGCCTAACTTTTGAGGGTGAGGTCGGATCTGGGAAAAACGTGGTTTTTCAGGTTCCCCACCCTTTGGGGAACCTGAATATATGTATACATTTCGAAATTCAGGTCAGTTTCACATTTTCACTTTCATGCTTAATTGGCAATTTTCCAACAAATGCAATCTAAGCCGAGGCGTAACTTTTCAGGGAGAGCTTGGATCCGGAAAAAACATGGTTTTTCGTGTCCCCCAACCTGTGGGCAACCTGAATATATGTATACATTTCGAAATTCAGGTCAGTTTCACATTTTCACTTTTCATGCTTAATTGGCTATTTGCCAACAAATGCAATCAAGGCCGAGGCCTAACTTTTGAGGGAGAGGTCGGATCTGGAAAAAACATGGTTTTTTGGGTTCCCCAAACTGTGGGGAACCTGAATATATGTATACATTTCGAATTTGAGGTCAGTTTCACATTTTCACTTTTCATGCTTAATAGGCAATTTGCCAACAAATGCAATCTAGGCCGAGGCCTAACTTTTGAGGGAGAGGTCGGATCTGGAAAAAACATGGTTTTTCGCGTTCCCCAACCTGTGGGGAACCTGAATATATGTATACATTTCGAAATTCAGGTCAGTTTCACATTTTCACTTTTCATGCTTAATTGGCTATTTGCCAACAAATGCAATCAAGGCCGAGGCCTAACTTTTGAGGGAGAGGTCGGATCTGGAAAAAACATGGTTTTTCGCGTTCCCCAACCTGTGGGGAACCTGAATATATGTATACATTTCGAAATTCAGGTCAGTTTCACATTTTCACGTTCATGCTTAATTGGCAATTTTCCAACAAATGCAATCTAAGCCGAGGCGTAACTTTTCAGGGAGAGCTTGGATCCGGAAAAAACATGGTTCTCCGTGTTCCCCAATCTGTGGGGAACCTGAATATGTGTATACATTTCAAAATTAAGGTCAGTTTCTCATTTTGGCTTTTAATGCTTAATTGGCAATTTGCCAACATGCAATCTAGGCCGAGGCCTAACTTTTGAGGGAGAGGTCGGATCTGGAAAAAACGTGGTTTTTCAGGTTCCCCACCCTTTGGGGAACCTGAATATATGTATAGATTTCAAAATTCAGGTCAGTTTCACATTTTGGCTTTTCATGCTTAATTGGCAATTTGCCAACAAATGCAATATAGGCCGAGGCCTAACTTTTGAGGGAGAGGTCGGATCTGGAAAAAACATGGTTTTTCGCGTTCCCCAACCTGTGGGGAACCTGAATATATGTATACATTTTGAATTTGAGGTCAGTTTCTCATTTTGGCTTTTGATGCTTAATTGGCAATTTGCCAACATGCAATCTAGGCCGAGGCCTAACTTTTGAGGGAGAGGTCGGATCTGGAAAAAACATGGTTTTTCGCGTTCCCCAACCTGTGGGGAACCTGAATATATGTATACATTTCGAAATTCAGGTCAGTTTCACATTTTCACGTTCATGCTTAATTGGCAATTTTCCAACAAATGCAATCTAAGCCGAGGCGTAACATTTCAGGGAGAGCTCGGATCCGGAAAAAACATGGTTTTTCGTGTTCCCCAACCTGTGGGCAACCTGAATATATGTATACATTTCGAAATTCAGGTCAGTTTCACATTTTCACTTTTCATGCTTAATTGGCAATTTGCCAACAAATGCAATCTAGGCAGAGGCCTAACTTTTGAGGTAGAGGTCGGATCTGGAAAAAACATGGTTTTTTGGGTTCCCCAACCTGTGGGGAACCTGAATATATGTATACATTTCGAATTTGAGGTCAGTTTCACATTTTCACTTTTCATGCTTAATTGGCTATTTGCCAACAAATGCAATCAAGGCCGAGGCCTAACTTCTAAGGGAGAGGTCGGATCCAGAAAAAACATGGTTTTTTGGGTTCCCCAACCTGTGGGGAACCTGAATATGTGTATACATTTCAAAATTAAGGTCAGTTTCTCATTTTGGCTTTTGATGCTTAATTGGCAATTTGCCAACATGCAATCTAGGCCGAGGCCTAACGTTTGAGGGAGAGGTCGGATCTGGAAAAAACGTGGTTTTTCAGGTTCCCCACCCTTTGGGGAACCTGAATATATGTATACATTTTGAAATTCAGGTCAGTTTCACATTTTCACTTTTCATGCTTAATTGGCTATTTGCCAACAAATGCAATCAAGGCCGAGGCCTAACTTTTGAGGGAGAGGTCGGATCCAGAAAAAACATGTTTTTTTGGGTTCCCCAACCTGTGGGGAACCTGAATATATGTATACATTTCGAATTTGAGGTCAGTTTCACATATTCACTTTCATGCTTAATTGGCAATTTCCCAACAAATACAATCTAAGCCGAGGCGAAACGTTTCAGGGAGAGATTGGATCCGGAAAAAACATGGTTTTTCGTGTTCCCCAATCTGTGGGGAACCTGAATATATGTATACATTTCAAAATTCAGGTCAGTTTCACATTTTGGCTTTTCATGCTTAATTGGCAATTTGCCAACAAATGCAATATAGGCCGAGGCCTAACTTTTGAGGGAGAGGTCGGATCTGGAAAAAACATGGTTTTTCGCGTTCCCCAACCTGTGGGGAACCTGAATATATGTATACATTTCGAATTTGAGGTCAGTTTCACATTTTCACTTTCATGCTTAATTGGCAATTTGCCAACAAATGCAATATAGGCCGAGGCCTAACTTTTGAGGGAGAGGTCGGATCTGGAAAAAACATGGTTTTTCGCGTTCCCCAACCTGTGGGGAACCTGAATATATGTATACATTTCGAAATTCAGGTCAGTTTCACATTTTCACTTTTCATGCTTAATTGGCAATTTGCCAACAAATGCAATCTAGGCCGAGGCCTAACTTTTGAGGGTGAGGTCGGATCTGGGAAAAACGTGGTTTTTCAGGTTCCCCACCCTTTGGGGAACCTGAATATATGTATACATTTCGAAATTCAGGTCAGTTTCACATTTTCACTTTTCATGCTTAATTGGCTATTTGCCAACAAATGCAATCAAGGCCGAGGCCTAACTTTTGAGGGAGAGGTCGGATCTGGAAAAAACATGGTTTTTCGCGTTCCCCAACCTGTGGGGAACCTGAATATATGTATACATTTCGAAATTCAGGTCAGTTTCACATTTTCACGTTCATGCTTAATTGGCAATTTTCCAACAAATGCAATCTAAGCCGAGGCGTAACTTTTCAGGGAGAGCTTGGATCCGGAAAAAACATGGTTCTCCGTGTTCCCCAATCTGTGGGGAACCTGAATATGTGTATACATTTCAAAATTAAGGTCAGTTTCTCATTTTGGCTTTTAATGCTTAATTGGCAATTTGCCAACATGCAATCTAGGCCGAGGCCTAACTTTTGAGGGAGAGGTCGGATCTGGAAAAAACGTGGTTTTTCAGGTTCCCCACCCTTTGGGGAACCTGAATATATGTATACATTTTGAAATTCAGGTCAGTTTCACATTTTCACTTTTCATGCTTAATTGGCTATTTGCCAACAAATGCAATCAAGGCCGAGGCCTAACTTTTGAGGTAGAGGTCGGATCTGGAAAAAACATGGTTTTTTGGGTTCCCCAAACTGTGGGGAACCTGAATATATGTATACATTTCGAATTTGAGGTCAGTTTCACATTTTCACTTTCATGCTTAATTGGCAATTTTCCAACAAATACAATCTAAGCCGAGGCGAAACGTTTCAGGGAGAGATTGGATCTGGAAAAAACATGGTTTTTCGTGTTCCCCAATCTGTGGGGAACCTGAATATATGTATACATTTCGAAATTCAGGTCAGTTTCACATTTTCACTTTTCATGCTTAATAGGCAATTTGCCAACAAATGCAATCTAGGCCGAGGCCTAACTTTTGAGGGAGAGGTCAGATCTGGAAAAAACATGGTTTTTCGGGTTCCCCAACCTTTGGGGAACCTGAATATATGTATAGATTTCAAAATTCAGGTCAGTTTCACATTTTGGCTTTTCATGCTTAATTGGCAATTTGCCAACAAATGCAATATAGGCCGAGGCCTAACTTTTGAGGGAGAGGTCGGATCTGGAAAAAACATGGTTTTTCGTGTTCCCCAACCTGTGGGGAACCTGAATATATGTATACATTTCGAATTTGAGGTCAGTTTCTCATTTTGGCTTTTGATGCTTAATTGGCAATTTGCCAACATGCAATCTAGGCCGAGGCCTAACTTTTGAGGGAGAGGTCGGATCTGGAAAAAACATGGTTTTTCGCGTTCCCCAACCTGTGGGGAACCTGAATATATGTATACATTTCGAAATTCAGGTCAGTTTCACATTTTCACGTTCATGCTTAATTGGCAATTTTCCAACAAATGCAATCTAAGCCGAGGCGTAACTTTTCAGGGAGAGCTCGGATCCGGAAAAAACATGGTTTTTCGTGTTCCCCAACCTGTGGGCAACCTGAATATATGTATACATTTTGAAATTCAGGTCAGTTTCACATTTTCACTTTTCATGCTTAATTGGCTATTTGCCAACAAATGCAATCAAGGCCGAGGCCTAACTTTTGAGGGAGAGGTCGGATCCAGAAAAAACATGGTTTTTTGGGTTCCCCAACCTGTGGGGAACCTGAATATATGTATACATTTCGAATTTGAGGTCAGTTTCACATATTCACTTTCATGCTTAATTGGCAATTTCCCAACAAATACAATCTAAGCCGAGGCGAAACGTTTCAGGGAGAGATTGGATCCGGAAAAAACATGGTTTTTCGTGTTCCCCAATCTGTGGGGAACCTGAATATATGTATACATTTCGAAATTCAGGTCAGTTTCACATTTTCACTTTTCATGCTTAATTGGCAATTTGCCAACAAATGCAATCTAGGCCGAGGCCTAACTTTTGAGGGTGAGGTCGGATCTGGGAAAAACGTGGTTTTTCAGGTTCCCCACCCTTTGGGGAACCTGAATATATGTATACATTTCGAAATTCAGGTCAGTTTCACATTTTCACTTTTCATGCTTAATTGGCTATTTGCCAACAAATGCAATCAAGGCCGAGGCCTAACTTTTGAGGGAGAGGTCGGATCTGGAAAAAACATGGTTTTTCGCGTTCCCCAACCTGTGGGGAACCTGAATATATGTATACATTTCGAAATTCAGGTCAGTTTCACATTTTCACGTTCATGCTTAATTGGCAATTTTCCAACAAATGCAATCTAAGCCGAGGCGTAACTTTTCAGGGAGAGCTTGGATCCGGAAAAAACATGGTTCTCCGTGTTCCCCAATCTGTGGGGAACCTGAATATGTGTATACATTTCAAAATTAAGGTCAGTTTCTCATTTTGGCTTTTAATGCTTAATTGGCAATTTGCCAACATGCAATCTAGGCCGAGGCCTAACTTTTGAGGGAGAGGTCGGATCTGGAAAAAACGTGGTTTTTCAGGTTCCCCACCCTTTGGGGAACCTGAATATATGTATACATTTCGAAATTCAGGTCAGTTTCACATTTTCACTTTTCATGCTTAATTGGCTATTTGCCAACAAATGCAATCAAGGCCGAGGCCTAACTTTTGAGGGAGAGGTCGGATCCAGAAAAAACGTGGTTTTTCAGGTTCCCCAAACTGTGGGGAAACTGAATATATGTATACATTTCGAATTTGAGGTCAGTTTCACATTTTCACTTTCATGCTTAATTGGCAATTTTCCAACAAATACAATCTAAGCCGAGGCGAAACGTTTCAGGGAGAGATTGGATCCGGAAAAAACATGGTTTTTCGTGTTCCCCAACCTTTGGGGAACCTGAATATATGTATACATTTCAAAATTCAGGTCAGTTTCACATTTTGGCTTTTCATGCTTAATTGGCAATTTGCCAACAAATGCAATATAGGCCGAGGCCTAACTTTTGAGGGAGAGGTCGGATCTGGAAAAAACATGGTTTTTCGCGTTCCCCAACCTGTGGGGAACCTGAATATATGTATACATTTCGAAATTCAGGTCAGTTTCACATTTTCACTTTCATGCTTAATTGGCAATTTTCCAACAAATGCAATCTAAGCCGAGGCGTAACTTTTCAGGGAGAGCTTGGATCCGGAAAAAACATGGTTTTTCGTGTCCCCCAACCTGTGGGCAACCTGAATATATGTATACATTTCGAAATTCAGGTCAGTTTCACATTTTCACTTTTCATGCTTAATTGGCAATTTGCCAACAAATGCAATCTAGGCCGAGGCCTAACTTTTGAGGTAGAGGTCGGATCTGGAAAAAACATGGTTTTTTGTGTTCCCCAACCTGTGGGGAACCTGAATATATGTATACATTTCGAAATTCAGGTCAGTTTCACATTTTCACTTTTCATGCTTAATAGGCAATTTGCCAACAAATGCAATCTAGGCCGAGGCCTAACTTTTGAGGGAGAGGTCAGATCCGGAAAAAACATGGTTTTTTGGGTTCCCCAACCTTTGGGGAACCTGAATATATGTATAGATTTCAAAATTCAGGTCAGTTTCACATTTTGGCTTTTCATGCTTAATAGGCAATTTGCCAACAAATGCAATCTAGGCCGAGGCCTAACTTTTGAGGGAGAGGTCAGATCTGGAAAAAACATGGTTTTTCGGGTTCCCCAACCTTTGGGGAACCTGAATATATGTATAGATTTCAAAATTCAGGTCAGTTTCACATTTTGGCTTTTCATGCTTAATTGGCAATTTGCCAACAAATGCAATATAGGCCGAGGCCTAACTTTTGAGGGAGAGGTCGGATCTGGAAAAAACATGGTTTTTCGTGTTCCCCAACCTGTGGGGAACCTGAATATATGTATACATTTCGAATTTGAGGTCAGTTTCTCATTTTGGCTTTTGATGCTTAATTGGCAATTTGCCAACATGCAATCTAGGCCGAGGCCTAACTTTTGAGGGAGAGGTCGGATCTGGAAAAAACATGGTTTTTCGCGTTCCCCAACCTGTGGGGAACCTGAATATATGTATACATTTCGAAATTCAGGTCAGTTTCACATTTTCACGTTCATGCTTAATTGGCAATTTTCCAACAAATGCAATCTAAGCCGAGGCGTAACTTTTCAGGGAGAGCTCGGATCCGGAAAAAACATGGTTTTTCGTGTTCCCCAACCTGTGGGCAACCTGAATATATGTATACATTTTGAAATTCAGGTCAGTTTCACATTTTCACTTTTCATGCTTAATTGGCTATTTGCCAACAAATGCAATCAAGGCCGAGGCCTAACTTTTGAGGGAGAGGTCGGATCCAGAAAAAACATGGTTTTTTGGGTTCCCCAACCTGTGGGGAACCTGAATATATGTATACATTTCGAATTTGAGGTCAGTTTCACATATTCACTTTCATGCTTAATTGGCAATTTCCCAACAAATACAATCTAAGCCGAGGCGAAACGTTTCAGGGAGAGATTGGATCCGGAAAAAGCATGGTTTTTCGTGTTCCCCAATCTGTGGGGAACCTGAATATATGTATACATTTCGAAATTCAGGTCAGTTTCACATTTTCACTTTTCATGCTTAATTGGCAATTTGCCAACAAATGCAATCTAGGCCGAGGCCTAACTTTTGAGGGTGAGGTCGGATCTGGGAAAAACGTGGTTTTTCAGGTTCCCCACCCTTTGGGGAACCTGAATATATGTATACATTTCGAAATTCAGGTCAGTTTCACATTTTCACTTTTCATGCTTAATTGGCTATTTGCCAACAAATGCAATCAAGGCCGAGGCCTAACTTTTGAGGGAGAGGTCGGATCTGGAAAAAACATGGTTTTTCGCGTTCCCCAACCTGTGGGGAACCTGAATATATGTATACATTTCGAAATTCAGGTCAGTTTCACATTTTCACGTTCATGCTTAATTGGCAATTTTCCAACAAATGCAATCTAAGCCGAGGCGTAACTTTTCAGGGAGAGCTTGGATCCGGAAAAAACATGGTTCTCCGTGTTCCCCAATCTGTGGGGAACCTGAATATGTGTATACATTTCAAAATTAAGGTCAGTTTCTCATTTTGGCTTTTAATGCTTAATTGGCAATTTGCCAACATGCAATCTAGGCCGAGGCCTAACTTTTGAGGGAGAGGTCGGATCTGGAAAAAACGTGGTTTTTCAGGTTCCCCACCCTTTGGGGAACCTGAATATATGTATACATTTCGAAATTCAGGTCAGTTTCACATTTTCACTTTTCATGCTTAATTGGCTATTTGCCAACAAATGCAATCAAGGCCGAGGCCTAACTTTTGAGGGAGAGGTCGGATCCAGAAAAAACGTGGTTTTTCAGGTTCCCCAAACTGTGGGGAAACTGAATATATGTATACATTTCGAATTTGAGGTCAGTTTCACATTTTCACTTTCATGCTTAATTGGCAATTTTCCAACAAATACAATCTAAGCCGAGGCGAAACGTTTCAGGGAGAGATTGCATCCGGAAAAAACATGGTTTTTCGTGTTCCCCAACCTTTGGGGAACCTGAATATATGTATACATTTCAAAATTCAGGTCAGTTTCACATTTTGGCTTTTCATGCTTAATTGGCAATTTGCCAACAAATGCAATATAGGCCGAGGCCTAACTTTTGAGGGAGAGGTCGGATCTGGAAAAAACATGGTTTTTCGCGTTCCCCAACCTGTGGGGAACCTGAATATATGTATACATTTCGAAATTCAGGTCAGTTTCACATTTTCACTTTCATGCTTAATTGGCAATTTTCCAACAAATGCAATCTAAGCCGAGGCGTAACTTTTCAGGGAGAGCTTGGATCCGGAAAAAACATGGTTTTTCGTGTCCCCCAACCTGTGGGCAACCTGAATATATGTATACATTTCGAAATTCAGGTCAGTTTCACATTTTCACTTTTCATGCTTAATTGGCAATTTGCCAACAAATGCAATCTAGGCCGAGGCCTAACTTTTGAGGTAGAGGTCGGATCTGGAAAAAACATGGTTTTTTGTGTTCCCCAACCTGTGGGGAACCTGAATATATGTATACATTTCGAAATTCAGGTCAGTTTCACATTTTCACTTTTCATGCTTAATAGGCAATTTGCCAACAAATGCAATCTAGGCCGAGGCCTAACTTTTGAGGGAGAGGTCAGATCCGGAAAAAACATGGTTTTTTGGGTTCCCCAACCTTTGGGGAACCTGAATATATGTATAGATTTCAAAATTCAGGTCAGTTTCACATTTTGGCTTTTCATGCTTAATTGGCAATTTGCCAACAAATGCAATATAGGCCGAGGCCTAACTTTTGAGGGAGAGGTCGGATCTGGAAAAAACATGGTTTTTCGCGTTCCCCAACCTGTGGGGAACCTGAATATATGTATACATTTCGAATTTGAGGTCAGTTTCTCATTTTGGCTTTTGATGCTTAATTGGCAATTTGCCAACATGCAATCTAGGCCGAGGCCTAACTTTTGAGGGAGAGGTCGGATCTGGAAAAAACATGGTTTTTCGCGTTCCCCAACCTGTGGGGAACCTGAATATATGTATACATTTCGAAATTCAGGTCAGTTTCACATTTTCACGTTCATGCTTAATTGGCAATTTTCCAACAAATGCAATCTAAGCCGAGGCGTAACTTTTCAGGGAGAGCTTGGATCCGGAAAAAACATGGTTCTCCGTGTTCCCCAATCTGTGGGGAACCTGAATATGTGTATACATTTCAAAATTAAGGTCAGTTTCTCATTTTGGCTTTTAATGCTTAATTGGCAATTTGCCAACATGCAATCTAGGCCGAGGCCTAACTTTTGAGGGAGAGGTCGGATCTGGAAAAAACGTGGTTTTTCAGGTTCCCCACCCTTTGGGGAACCTGAATATATGTATACATTTTGAAATTCAGGTCAGTTTCACATTTTCACTTTTCATGCTTAATTGGCTATTTGCCAACAAATGCAATCAAGGCCGAGGCCTAACTTTTGAGGTAGAGGTCGGATCTGGAAAAAACATGGTTTTTTGGGTTCCCCAAACTGTGGGGAACCTGAATATATGTATACATTTCGAATTTGAGGTCAGTTTCACATTTTCACTTTCATGCTTAATTGGCAATTTTCCAACAAATACAATCTAAGCCGAGGCGAAACGTTTCAGGGAGAGATTGGATCCGGAAAAAACATGGTTTTTCGTGTTCCCCAATCTGTGGGGAACCTGAATATATGTATACATTTTGAAATTCAGGTCAGTTTCACATTTTCACTTTTCATGCTTAATAGGCAATTTGCCAAGAAATGCAATCTAGGCCGAGGCCTAACTTTTGAGGGAGAGGTCAGATCCGGAAAAAACATGGTTTTTCGGGTTCCCCAACCTTTGGGGAATCTGAATATATGTATAGATTTCAAAATTCAGGTCAGTTTCACATTTTGGCTTTTCATGCTTAATTGGCAATTTGCCAACAAATGCAATATAGGCCGAGGCCTAACTTTTGAGGGAGAGGTCGGATCTGGAAAAAACATGGTTTTTCGCGTTCCCCAACCTGTGGGGAACCTGAATATATGTATACATTTCGAATTTGAGGTCAGTTTCTCATTTTGGCTTTTGATGCTTAATTGGCAATTTGCCAACATGCAATCTAGGCCGAGGCCTAACTTTTGAGGGAGAGGTCGGATCTGGAAAAAACATGGTTTTTCGCGTTCCCCAACCTGTGGGGAACCTGAATATATGTATACATTTCGAAATTCAGGTCAGTTTCACATTTTCACGTTCATGCTTAATTGGCAATTTTCCAACAAATGCAATCTAAGCCGAGGCGTAACTTTTCAGGGAGAGCTCGGATCCGGAAAAAACATGGTTTTTCGTGTTCCCCAACCTGTGGGCAACCTGAATATATGTATACATTTCGAAATTCAGGTCAGTTTCACATTTTCACTTTTCATGCTTAATTGGCAATTTGCCAACAAATGCAATCTAGGCAGAGGCCTAACTTTTGAGGTAGAGGTCGGATCTGGAAAAAACATGGTTTTTTGGGTTCCCCAACCTGTGGGGAACCTGAATATATGTATACATTTCGAATTTGAGGTCAGTTTCACATTTTCACTTTTCATGCTTAATTGGCTATTTGCCAACAAATGCAATCAAGGCCGAGGCCTAACTTCTAAGGGAGAGGTCGGATCCAGAAAAAACATGGTTTTTTGGGTTCCCCAACCTGTGGGGAACCTGAATATGTGTATACATTTCAAAATTAAGGTCAGTTTCTCATTTTGGCTTTTGATGCTTAATTGGCAATTTGCCAACATGCAATCTAGGCCGAGGCCTAACTTTTGAGGGAGAGGTCGGATCTGGAAAAAACGTGGTTTTTCAGGTTCCCCACCCTTTGGGGAACCTGAATATATGTATACATTTTGAAATTCAGGTCAGTTTCACATTTTCACTTTTCATGCTTAATTGGCTATTTGCCAACAAATGCAATCAAGGCCGAGGCCTAACTTTTGAGGGAGAGGTCGGATCCAGAAAAAACATGGTTTTTTGGGTTCCCCAACCTGTGGGGAACCTGAATATATGTATACATTTCGAATTTGAGGTCAGTTTCACATATTCACTTTCATGCTTAATTGGCAATTTCCCAACAAATACAATCTAAGCCGAGGCGAAACGTTTCAGGGAGAGATTGGATCCGGAAAAAACATGGTTTTTCGTGTTCCCCAATCTGTGGGGAACCTGAATATATGTATACATTTCGAAATTCAGGTCAGTTTCACATTTTCACTTTTCATGCTTAATAGGCAATTTGCCAACAAATGCAATCTAGGCCGAGGCCTAACTTTTGAGGGAGAGGTCAGATCCGGAAAAAACATGGTTTTTTGGGTTCCCCAACCTTTGGGGAACCTGAATATATGTATAGATTTCAAAATTCAGGTCAGTTTCACATTTTGGCTTTTCATGCTTAATTGGCAATTTGCCAACAAATGCAATATAGGCCGAGGCCTAACTTTTGAGGGAGAGGTCGGATCTGGAAAAAACATGGTTTTTCGCGTTCCCCAACCTGTGGGGAACCTGAATATATGTATACATTTCGAATTTGAGGTCAGTTTCACATTTTCACTTTTCATGCTTAATTGGCAATTTGCCAACAAATGCAATCTAGGCCGAGGCCTAACTTTTGAGGGTGAGGTCGGATCTGGGAAAAACGTGGTTTTTCAGGTTCCCCACCCTTTGGGGAACCTGAATATATGTATACATTTCGAAATTCAGGTCAGTTTCACATTTTCACTTTTCATGCTTAATTGGCTATTTGCCAACAAATGCAATCAAGGCCGAGGCCTAACTTTTGAGGGAGAGGTCGGATCTGGAAAAAACATGGTTTTTCGCGTTCCCCAACCTGTGGGGAACCTGAATATATGTATACATTTCGAAATTCAGGTCAGTTTCACATTTTCACGTTCATGCTTAATTGGCAATTTTCCAACAAATGCAATCTAAGCCGAGGCGTAACTTTTCAGGGAGAGCTTGGATCCGGAAAAAACATGGTTCTCCGTGTTCCCCAATCTGTGGGGAACCTGAATATGTGTATACATTTCAAAATTAAGGTCAGTTTCTCATTTTGGCTTTTAATGCTTAATTGGCAATTTGCCAACATGCAATCTAGGCCGAGGCCTAACTTTTGAGGGAGAGGTCGGATCTGGAAAAAACGTGGTTTTTCAGGTTCCCCACCCTTTGGGGAACCTGAATATATGTATACATTTCGAAATTCAGGTCAGTTTCACATTTTCACTTTTCATGCTTAATTGGCTATTTGCCAACAAATGCAATCAAGGCCGAGGCCTAACTTTTGAGGGAGAGGTCGGATCCAGAAAAAACGTGGTTTTTCAGGTTCCCCAAACTGTGGGGAAACTGAATATATGTATACATTTCGAATTTGAGGTCAGTTTCACATTTTCACTTTCATGCTTAATTGGCAATTTTCCAACAAATACAATCTAAGCCGAGGCGAAACGTTTCAGGGAGAGATTGCATCCGGAAAAAACATGGTTTTTCGTGTTCCCCAACCTTTGGGGAACCTGAATATATGTATACATTTCAAAATTCAGGTCAGTTTCACATTTTGGCTTTTCATGCTTAATTGGCAATTTGCCAACAAATGCAATATAGGCCGAGGCCTAACTTTTGAGGGAGAGGTCGGATCTGGAAAAAACATGGTTTTTCGCGTTCCCCAACCTGTGGGGAACCTGAATATATGTATACATTTCGAAATTCAGGTCAGTTTCACATTTTCACTTTCATGCTTAATTGGCAATTTTCCAACAAATGCAATCTAAGCCGAGGCGTAACTTTTCAGGGAGAGCTTGGATCCGGAAAAAACATGGTTTTTCGTGTCCCCCAACCTGTGGGCAACCTGAATATATGTATACATTTCGAAATTCAGGTCAGTTTCACATTTTCACTTTTCATGCTTAATTGGCAATTTGCCAACAAATGCAATCTAGGCCGAGGCCTAACTTTTGAGGTAGAGGTCGGATCTGGAAAAAACATGGTTTTTTGTGTTCCCCAACCTGTGGGGAACCTGAATATATGTATACATTTCGAAATTCAGGTCAGTTTCACATTTTCACTTTTCATGCTTAATAGGCAATTTGCCAACAAATGCAATCTAGGCCGAGGCCTAACTTTTGAGGGAGAGGTCAGATCCGGAAAAAACATGGTTTTTTGGGTTCCCCAACCTTTGGGGAACCTGAATATATGTATAGATTTCAAAATTCAGGTCAGTTTCACATTTTGGCTTTTCATGCTTAATTGGCAATTTGCCAACAAATGCAATATAGGCCGAGGCCTAACTTTTGAGGGAGAGGTCGGATCTGGAAAAAACATGGTTTTTCGCGTTCCCCAACCTGTGGGGAACCTGAATATATGTATACATTTCGAATTTGAGGTCAGTTTCTCATTTTGGCTTTTGATGCTTAATTGGCAATTTGCCAACATGCAATCTAGGCCGAGGCCTAACTTTTGAGGGAGAGGTCGGATCTGGAAAAAACATGGTTTTTCGCGTTCCCCAACCTGTGGGGAACCTGAATATATGTATACATTTCGAAATTCAGGTCAGTTTCACATTTTCACGTTCATGCTTAATTGGCAATTTTCCAACAAATGCAATCTAAGCCGAGGCGTAACTTTTCAGGGAGAGCTTGGATCCGGAAAAAACATGGTTCTCCGTGTTCCCCAATCTGTGGGGAACCTGAATATGTGTATACATTTCAAAATTAAGGTCAGTTTCTCATTTTGGCTTTTAATGCTTAATTGGCAATTTGCCAACATGCAATCTAGGCCGAGGCCTAACTTTTGAGGGAGAGGTCGGATCTGGAAAAAACGTGGTTTTTCAGGTTCCCCACCCTTTGGGGAACCTGAATATATGTATACATTTTGAAATTCAGGTCAGTTTCACATTTTCACTTTTCATGCTTAATTGGCTATTTGCCAACAAATGCAATCAAGGCCGAGGCCTAACTTTTGAGGTAGAGGTCGGATCTGGAAAAAACATGGTTTTTTGGGTTCCCCAAACTGTGGGGAACCTGAATATATGTATACATTTCGAATTTGAGGTCAGTTTCACATTTTCACTTTCATGCTTAATTGGCAATTTTCCAACAAATACAATCTAAGCCGAGGCGAAACGTTTCAGGGAGAGATTGGATCCGGAAAAAACATGGTTTTTCGTGTTCCCCAATCTGTGGGGAACCTGAATATATGTATACATTTTGAAATTCAGGTCAGTTTCACATTTTCACTTTTCATGCTTAATAGGCAATTTGCCAAGAAATGCAATCTAGGCCGAGGCCTAACTTTTGAGGGAGAGGTCAGATCCGGAAAAAACATGGTTTTTCGGGTTCCCCAACCTTTGGGGAATCTGAATATATGTATAGATTTCAAAATTCAGGTCAGTTTCACATTTTGGCTTTTCATGCTTAATTGGCAATTTGCCAACAAATGCAATATAGGCCGAGGCCTAACTTTTGAGGGAGAGGTCGGATCTGGAAAAAACATGGTTTTTCGCGTTCCCCAACCTGTGGGGAACCTGAATATATGTATACATTTCGAATTTGAGGTCAGTTTCTCATTTTGGCTTTTGATGCTTAATTGGCAATTTGCCAACATGCAATCTAGGCCGAGGCCTAACTTTTGAGGGAGAGGTCGGATCTGGAAAAAACATGGTTTTTCGCGTTCCCCAACCTGTGGGGAACCTGAATATATGTATACATTTCGAAATTCAGGTCAGTTTCACATTTTCACGTTCATGCTTAATTGGCAATTTTCCAACAAATGCAATCTAAGCCGAGGCGTAACTTTTCAGGGAGAGCTCGGATCCGGAAAAAACATGGTTTTTCGTGTTCCCCAACCTGTGGGCAACCTGAATATATGTATACATTTCGAAATTCAGGTCAGTTTCACATTTTCACTTTTCATGCTTAATTGGCAATTTGCCAACAAATGCAATCTAGGCAGAGGCCTAACTTTTGAGGTAGAGGTCGGATCTGGAAAAAACATGGTTTTTTGGGTTCCCCAACCTGTGGGGAACCTGAATATATGTATACATTTCGAATTTGAGGTCAGTTTCACATTTTCACTTTTCATGCTTAATTGGCAATTTTCCAACAAATACAATCTAAGCCGAGGCGAAACGTTTCAGGGAGAGATTGCATCCGGAAAAAACATGGTTTTTCGTGTTCCCCAACCTTTGGGGAACCTGAATATATGTATACATTTCAAAATTCAGGTCAGTTTCACATTTTGGCTTTTCATGCTTAATTGGCAATTTGCCAACAAATGCAATATAGGCCGAGGCCTAACTTTTGAGGGAGAGGTCGGATCTGGAAAAAACATGGTTTTTCGCGTTCCCCAACCTGTGGGGAACCTGAATATATGTATACATTTCGAAATTCAGGTCAGTTTCACATTTTCACTTTCATGCTTAATTGGCAATTTTCCAACAAATGCAATCTAAGCCGAGGCGTAACTTTTCAGGGAGAGCTTGGATCCGGAAAAAACATGGTTTTTCGTGTCCCCCAACCTGTGGGCAACCTGAATATATGTATACATTTCGAAATTCAGGTCAGTTTCACATTTTCACTTTTCATGCTTAATTGGCAATTTGCCAACAAATGCAATCTAGGCCGAGGCCTAACTTTTGAGGTAGAGGTCGGATCTGGAAAAAACATGGTTTTTTGTGTTCCCCAACCTGTGGGGAACCTGAATATATGTATACATTTCGAAATTCAGGTCAGTTTCACATTTTCACTTTTCATGCTTAATAGGCAATTTGCCAACAAATGCAATCTAGGCCGAGGCCTAACTTTTGAGGGAGAGGTCAGATCCGGAAAAAACATGGTTTTTTGGGTTCCCCAACCTTTGGGGAACCTGAATATATGTATAGATTTCAAAATTCAGGTCAGTTTCACATTTTGGCTTTTCATGCTTAATTGGCAATTTGCCAACAAATGCAATATAGGCCGAGGCCTAACTTTTGAGGGAGAGGTCGGATCTGGAAAAAACATGGTTTTTCGCGTTCCCCAACCTGTGGGGAACCTGAATATATGTATACATTTCGAATTTGAGGTCAGTTTCTCATTTTGGCTTTTGATGCTTAATTGGCAATTTGCCAACATGCAATCTAGGCCGAGGCCTAACTTTTGAGGGAGAGGTCGGATCTGGAAAAAACATGGTTTTTCGCGTTCCCCAACCTGTGGGGAACCTGAATATATGTATACATTTCGAAATTCAGGTCAGTTTCACATTTTCACGTTCATGCTTAATTGGCAATTTTCCAACAAATGCAATCTAAGCCGAGGCGTAACTTTTCAGGGAGAGCTTGGATCCGGAAAAAACATGGTTCTCCGTGTTCCCCAATCTGTGGGGAACCTGAATATGTGTATACATTTCAAAATTAAGGTCAGTTTCTCATTTTGGCTTTTAATGCTTAATTGGCAATTTGCCAACATGCAATCTAGGCCGAGGCCTAACTTTTGAGGGAGAGGTCGGATCTGGAAAAAACGTGGTTTTTCAGGTTCCCCACCCTTTGGGGAACCTGAATATATGTATACATTTTGAAATTCAGGTCAGTTTCACATTTTCACTTTTCATGCTTAATTGGCTATTTGCCAACAAATGCAATCAAGGCCGAGGCCTAACTTTTGAGGTAGAGGTCGGATCTGGAAAAAACATGGTTTTTTGGGTTCCCCAAACTGTGGGGAACCTGAATATATGTATACATTTCGAATTTGAGGTCAGTTTCACATTTTCACTTTCATGCTTAATTGGCAATTTTCCAACAAATACAATCTAAGCCGAGGCGAAACGTTTCAGGGAGAGATTGGATCCGGAAAAAACATGGTTTTTCGTGTTCCCCAATCTGTGGGGAACCTGAATATATGTATACATTTTGAAATTCAGGTCAGTTTCACATTTTCACTTTTCATGCTTAATAGGCAATTTGCCAAGAAATGCAATCTAGGCCGAGGCCTAACTTTTGAGGGAGAGGTCAGATCCGGAAAAAACATGGTTTTTCGGGTTCCCCAACCTTTGGGGAATCTGAATATATGTATAGATTTCAAAATTCAGGTCAGTTTCACATTTTGGCTTTTCATGCTTAATTGGCAATTTGCCAACAAATGCAATATAGGCCGAGGCCTAACTTTTGAGGGAGAGGTCGGATCTGGAAAAAACATGGTTTTTCGCGTTCCCCAACCTGTGGGGAACCTGAATATATGTATACATTTCGAATTTGAGGTCAGTTTCTCATTTTGGCTTTTGATGCTTAATTGGCAATTTGCCAACATGCAATCTAGGCCGAGGCCTAACTTTTGAGGGAGAGGTCGGATCTGGAAAAAACATGGTTTTTCGCGTTCCCCAACCTGTGGGGAACCTGAATATATGTATACATTTCGAAATTCAGGTCAGTTTCACATTTTCACGTTCATGCTTAATTGGCAATTTTCCAACAAATGCAATCTAAGCCGAGGCGTAACTTTTCAGGGAGAGCTCGGATCCGGAAAAAACATGGTTTTTCGTGTTCCCCAACCTGTGGGCAACCTGAATATATGTATACATTTCGAAATTCAGGTCAGTTTCACATTTTCACTTTTCATGCTTAATTGGCAATTTGCCAACAAATGCAATCTAGGCAGAGGCCTAACTTTTGAGGTAGAGGTCGGATCTGGAAAAAACATGGTTTTTTGGGTTCCCCAACCTGTGGGGAACCTGAATATATGTATACATTTCGAATTTGAGGTCAGTTTCACATTTTCACTTTTCATGCTTAATTGGCTATTTGCCAACAAATGCAATCAAGGCCGAGGCCTAACTTCTAAGGGAGAGGTCGGATCCAGAAAAAACATGGTTTTTTGGGTTCCCCAACCTGTGGGGAACCTGAATATGTGTATACATTTCAAAATTAAGGTCAGTTTCTCATTTTGGCTTTTGATGCTTAATTGGCAATTTGCCAACATGCAATCTAGGCCGAGGCCTAACTTTTGAGGGAGAGGTCGGATCTGGAAAAAACGTGGTTTTTCAGGTTCCCCACCCTTTGGGGAACCTGAATATATGTATACATTTTGAAATTCAGGTCAGTTTCACATTTTCACTTTTCATGCTTAATTGGCTATTTGCCAACAAATGCAATCAAGGCCGAGGCCTAACTTTTGAGGGAGAGGTCGGATCCAGAAAAAACATGGTTTTTTGGGTTCCCCAACCTGTGGGGAACCTGAATATATGTATACATTTCGAATTTGAGGTCAGTTTCACATATTCACTTTCATGCTTAATTGGCAATTTCCCAACAAATACAATCTAAGCCGAGGCGAAACGTTTCAGGGAGAGATTGGATCCGGAAAAAACATGGTTTTTCGTGTTCCCCAATCTGTGGGGAACCTGAATATATGTATACATTTCGAAATTCAGGTCAGTTTCACATTTTCACTTTTCATGCTTAATAGGCAATTTGCCAACAAATGCAATCTAGGCCGAGGCCTAACTTTTGAGGGAGAGGTCAGATCCGGAAAAAACATGGTTTTTTGGGTTCCCCAACCTTTGGGGAACCTGAATATATGTATAGATTTCACAATTCAGGTCAGTTTCACATTTTGGCTTTTCATGCTTAATTGGCAATTTGCCAACAAATGCAATATAGGCCGAGGCCTAACTTTTGAGGGAGAGGTCGGATCTGGAAAAAACATGGTTTTTCGCGTTCCCCAACCTGTGGGGAACCTGAATATATGTATACATTTCGAATTTGAGGTCAGTTTCACATTTTCACTTTCATGCTTAATTGGCAATTTGCCAACAAATGCAATATAGGCCGAGGCCTAACTTTTGAGGGAGAGGTCGGATCTGGAAAAAACATGGTTTTTCGCGTTCCCCAACCTGTGGGGAACCTGAATATATGTATACATTTCGAAATTCAGGTCAGTTTCACATTTTCACTTTTCATGCTTAATTGGCAATTTGCCAACAAATGCAATCTAGGCCGAGGCCTAACTTTTGAGGGTGAGGTCGGATCTGGGAAAAACGTGGTTTTTCAGGTTCCCCACCCTTTGGGGAACCTGAATATATGTATACATTTCGAAATTCAGGTCAGTTTCACATTTTCACTTTTCATGCTTAATTGGCTATTTGCCAACAAATGCAATCAAGGCCGAGGCCTAACTTTTGAGGGAGAGGTCGGATCCAGAAAAAACATGTTTTTTTGGGTTCCCCAACCTGTGGGGAAACTGAATATATGTATACATTTCGAATTTGAGGTCAGTTTCACATTTTCACTTTCATGCTTAATTGGCAATTTTCCAACAAATACAATCTAAGCCGAGGCGAAACGTTTCAGGGAGAGATTGGATCCGGAAAAAACATGGTTTTTCGCGTTCCCCAACCTGTGGGGAACCTGAATATATGTATACATTTCGAAATTCAGGTCAGTTTCACATTTTCACGTTCATGCTTAATTGGCAATTTTCCAACAAATGCAATCTAAGCCGAGGCGTAACTTTTCAGGGAGAGCTTGGATCCGGAAAAAACATGGTTCTCCGTGTTCCCCAATCTGTGGGGAACCTGAATATGTGTATACATTTCAAAATTAAGGTCAGTTTCTCATTTTGGCTTTTAATGCTTAATTGGCAATTTGCCAACATGCAATCTAGGCCGAGGCCTAACTTTTGAGGGAGAGGTCGGATCTGGAAAAAACGTGGTTTTTCAGGTTCCCCACCCTTTGGGGAACCTGAATATATGTATAGATTTCAAAATTCAGGTCAGTTTCACATTTTGGCTTTTCATGCTTAATTGGCAATTTGCCAACAAATGCAATATAGGCCGAGGCCTAACTTTTGAGGGAGAGGTCGGATCTGGAAAAAACATGGTTTTTCGCGTTCCCCAACCTGTGGGGAACCTGAATATATGTATACATTTTGAATTTGAGGTCAGTTTCTCATTTTGGCTTTTGATGCTTAATTGGCAATTTGCCAACATGCAATCTAGGCCGAGGCCTAACTTTTGAGGGAGAGGTCGGATCTGGAAAAAACATGGTTTTTCGCGTTCCCCAACCTGTGGGGAACCTGAATATATGTATACATTTCGAAATTCAGGTCAGTTTCACATTTTCACGTTCATGCTTAATTGGCAATTTTCCAACAAATGCAATCTAAGCCGAGGCGTAACATTTCAGGGAGAGCTCGGATCCGGAAAAAACATGGTTTTTCGTGTTCCCCAACCTGTGGGCAACCTGAATATATGTATACATTTCGAAATTCAGGTCAGTTTCACATTTTCACTTTTCATGCTTAATTGGCAATTTGCCAACAAATGCAATCTAGGCAGAGGCCTAACTTTTGAGGTAGAGGTCGGATCTGGAAAAAACATGGTTTTTTGGGTTCCCCAACCTGTGGGGAACCTGAATATATGTATACATTTCGAATTTGAGGTCAGTTTCACATTTTCACTTTTCATGCTTAATTGGCTATTTGCCAACAAATGCAATCAAGGCCGAGGCCTAACTTCTAAGGGAGAGGTCGGATCCAGAAAAAACATGGTTTTTTGGGTTCCCCAACCTGTGGGGAACCTGAATATGTGTATACATTTCAAAATTAAGGTCAGTTTCTCATTTTGGCTTTTGATGCTTAATTGGCAATTTGCCAACATGCAATCTAGGCCGAGGCCTAACGTTTGAGGGAGAGGTCGGATCTGGAAAAAACGTGGTTTTTCAGGTTCCCCACCCTTTGGGGAACCTGAATATATGTATACATTTTGAAATTCAGGTCAGTTTCACATTTTCACTTTTCATGCTTAATTGGCTATTTGCCAACAAATGCAATCAAGGCCGAGGCCTAACTTTTGAGGGAGAGGTCGGATCCAGAAAAAACATGTTTTTTTGGGTTCCCCAACCTGTGGGGAACCTGAATATATGTATACATTTCGAATTTGAGGTCAGTTTCACATATTCACTTTCATGCTTAATTGGCAATTTCCCAACAAATACAATCTAAGCCGAGGCGAAACGTTTCAGGGAGAGATTGGATCCGGAAAAAACATGGTTTTTCGTGTTCCCCAATCTGTGGGGAACCTGAATATATGTATACATTTCAAAATTCAGGTCAGTTTCACATTTTGGCTTTTCATGCTTAATTGGCAATTTGCCAACAAATGCAATATAGGCCGAGGCCTAACTTTTGAGGGAGAGGTCGGATCTGGAAAAAACATGGTTTTTCGCGTTCCCCAACCTGTGGGGAACCTGAATATATGTATACATTTCGAATTTGAGGTCAGTTTCACATTTTCACTTTCATGCTTAATTGGCAATTTGCCAACAAATGCAATATAGGCCGAGGCCTAACTTTTGAGGGAGAGGTCGGATCTGGAAAAAACATGGTTTTTCGCGTTCCCCAACCTGTGGGGAACCTGAATATATGTATACATTTCGAAATTCAGGTCAGTTTCACATTTTCACTTTTCATGCTTAATTGGCAATTTGCCAACAAATGCAATCTAGGCCGAGGCCTAACTTTTGAGGGTGAGGTCGGATCTGGGAAAAACGTGGTTTTTCAGGTTCCCCACCCTTTGGGGAACCTGAATATATGTATACATTTCGAAATTCAGGTCAGTTTCACATTTTCACTTTTCATGCTTAATTGGCTATTTGCCAACAAATGCAATCAAGGCCGAGGCCTAACTTTTGAGGGAGAGGTCGGATCTGGAAAAAACATGGTTTTTCGCGTTCCCCAACCTGTGGGGAACCTGAATATATGTATACATTTCGAAATTCAGGTCAGTTTCACATTTTCACGTTCATGCTTAATTGGCAATTTTCCAACAAATGCAATCTAAGCCGAGGCGTAACTTTTCAGGGAGAGCTTGGATCCGGAAAAAACATGGTTCTCCGTGTTCCCCAATCTGTGGGGAACCTGAATATGTGTATACATTTCAAAATTAAGGTCAGTTTCTCATTTTGGCTTTTAATGCTTAATTGGCAATTTGCCAACATGCAATCTAGGCCGAGGCCTAACTTTTGAGGGAGAGGTCGGATCTGGAAAAAACGTGGTTTTTCAGGTTCCCCACCCTTTGGGGAACCTGAATATATGTATACATTTTGAAATTCAGGTCAGTTTCACATTTTCACTTTTCATGCTTAATTGGCTATTTGCCAACAAATGCAATCAAGGCCGAGGCCTAACTTTTGAGGTAGAGGTCGGATCTGGAAAAAACATGGTTTTTTGGGTTCCCCAAACTGTGGGGAACCTGAATATATGTATACATTTCGAATTTGAGGTCAGTTTCACATTTTCACTTTCATGCTTAATTGGCAATTTTCCAACAAATACAATCTAAGCCGAGGCGAAACGTTTCAGGGAGAGATTGGATCCGGAAAAAACATGGTTTTTCGTGTTCCCCAATCTGTGGGGAACCTGAATATATGTATACATTTCGAAATTCAGGTCAGTTTCACATTTTCACTTTTCATGCTTAATAGGCAATTTGCCAACAAATGCAATCTAGGCCGAGGCCTAACTTTTGAGGGAGAGGTCAGATCTGGAAAAAACATGGTTTTTTCGGGTTCCCCAACCTTTGGGGAACCTGAATATATGTATAGATTTCAAAATTCAGGTCAGTTTCACATTTTGGCTTTTCATGCTTAATTGGCAATTTGCCAACAAATGCAATATAGGCCGAGGCCTAACTTTTGAGGGAGAGGTCGGATCTGGAAAAAACATGGTTTTTCGTGTTCCCCAACCTGTGGGGAACCTGAATATATGTATACATTTCGAATTTGAGGTCAGTTTCTCATTTTGGCTTTTGATGCTTAATTGGCAATTTGCCAACATGCAATCTAGGCCGAGGCCTAACTTTTGAGGGAGAGGTTGGATCTGGAAAAAACATGGTTTTTCGCGTTCCCCAACCTGTGGGGAACCTGAATATATGTATACATTTCGAAATTCAGGTCAGTTTCACATTTTCACGTTCATGCTTAATTGGCAATTTTCCAACAAATGCAATCTAAGCCGAGGCGTAACTTTTCAGGGAGAGCTCGGATCCGGAAAAAACATGGTTTTTCGTGTTCCCCAACCTGTGGGCAACCTGAATATATGTATACATTTTGAAATTCAGGTCAGTTTCACATTTTCACTTTTCATGCTTAATTGGCTATTTGCCAACAAATGCAATCAAGGCCGAGGCCTAACTTTTGAGGGAGAGGTCGGATCCAGAAAAAACATGGTTTTTTGGGTTCCCCAACCTGTGGGGAACCTGAATATATGTATACATTTCGAATTTGAGGTCAGTTTCACATATTCACTTTCATGCTTAATTGGCAATTTCCCAACAAATACAATCTAAGCCGAGGCGAAACGTTTCAGGGAGAGATTGGATCCGGAAAAAACATGGTTTTTCGTGTTCCCCAATCTGTGGGGAACCTGAATATATGTATACATTTCGAAATTCAGGTCAGTTTCACATTTTCACTTTTCATGCTTAATTGGCAATTTGCCAACAAATGCAATCTAGGCCGAGGCCTAACTTTTGAGGGTGAGGTCGGATCTGGGAAAAACGTGGTTTTTCAGGTTCCCCACCCTTTGGGGAACCTGAATATATGTATACATTTCGAAATTCAGGTCAGTTTCACATTTTCACTTTTCATGCTTAATTGGCTATTTGCCAACAAATGCAATCAAGGCCGAGGCCTAACTTTTGAGGGAGAGGTCGGATCTGGAAAAAACATGGTTTTTCGCGTTCCCCAACCTGTGGGGAACCTGAATATATGTATACATTTCGAAATTCAGGTCAGTTTCACATTTTCACGTTCATGCTTAATTGGCAATTTTCCAACAAATGCAATCTAAGCCGAGGCGTAACTTTTCAGGGAGAGCTTGGATCCGGAAAAAACATGGTTCTCCGTGTTCCCCAATCTGTGGGGAACCTGAATATGTGTATACATTTCAAAATTAAGGTCAGTTTCTCATTTTGGCTTTTAATGCTTAATTGGCAATTTGCCAACATGCAATCTAGGCCGAGGCCTAACTTTTGAGGGAGAGGTCGGATCTGGAAAAAACGTGGTTTTTCAGGTTCCCCACCCTTTGGGGAACCTGAATATATGTATACATTTCGAAATTCAGGTCAGTTTCACATTTTCACTTTTCATGCTTAATTGGCTATTTGCCAACAAATGCAATCAAGGCCGAGGCCTAACTTTTGAGGGAGAGGTCGGATCCAGAAAAAACGTGGTTTTTCAGGTTCCCCAAACTGTGGGGAAACTGAATATATGTATACATTTCGAATTTGAGGTCAGTTTCACATTTTCACTTTCATGCTTAATTGGCAATTTTCCAACAAATACAATCTAAGCCGAGGCGAAACGTTTCAGGGAGAGATTGGATCCGGAAAAAACATGGTTTTTCGTGTTCCCCAACCTTTGGGGAACCTGAATATATGTATACATTTCAAAATTCAGGTCAGTTTCACATTTTGGCTTTTCATGCTTAATTGGCAATTTGCCAACAAATGCAATATAGGCCGAGGCCTAACTTTTGAGGGAGAGGTCGGATCTGGAAAAAACATGGTTTTTCGCGTTCCCCAACCTGTGGGGAACCTGAATATATGTATACATTTCGAAATTCAGGTCAGTTTCACATTTTCACTTTCATGCTTAATTGGCAATTTTCCAACAAATGCAATCTAAGCCGAGGCGTAACTTTTCAGGGAGAGCTTGGATCCGGAAAAAACATGGTTTTTCGTGTCCCCCAACCTGTGGGCAACCTGAATATATGTATACATTTCGAAATTCAGGTCAGTTTCACATTTTCACTTTTCATGCTTAATTGGCAATTTGCCAACAAATGCAATCTAGGCCGAGGCCTAACTTTTGAGGTAGAGGTCGGATCTGGAAAAAACATGGTTTTTTGTGTTCCCCAACCTGTGGGGAACCTGAATATATGTATACATTTCGAAATTCAGGTCAGTTTCACATTTTCACTTTTCATGCTTAATAGGCAATTTGCCAACAAATGCAATCTAGGCCGACGCCTAACTTTTGAGGGAGAGGTCAGATCCGGAAAAAACATGGTTTTTTGGGTTCCCCAACCTTTGGGGAACCTGAATATATGTATAGATTTCAAAATTCAGGTCAGTTTCACATTTTGGCTTTTCATGCTTAATTGGCTATTTGCCAACAAATGCAATATAGGCCGAGGCCTAACTTTTGAGGGAGAGGTCGGATCTGGAAAAAACATGGTTTTTCGCGTTCCCCAACCTGTGGGGAACCTGAATATATGTATACATTTCGAATTTGAGGTCAGTTTCACATTTTCACTTTCATGCTTAATTGGCAATTTTCCAACAAATACAATCTAAGCCGAGGCGAAACGTTTCAGGGAGAGATTGGATCCGGAAAAAACATGGTTTTTCGTGTTCCCCAATCTGTGGGGAACCTGAATATATGTATACATTTCGAAATTCAGGTCAGTTTCACATTTTCACTTTTCATGCTTAATAGGCAATTTGCCAACAAATGCAATCTAGGCCGAGGCCTAACTTTTGAGGGAGAGGTCAGATCTGGAAAAAACATGGTTTTTCGGGTTCCCCAACCTTTGGGGAACCTGAATATATGTATAGATTTCAAAATTCAGGTCAGTTTCACATTTTGGCTTTTCATGCTTAATTGGCAATTTGCCAACAAATGCAATATAGGCCGAGGCCTAACTTTTGAGGGAGAGGTCGGATCTGGAAAAAACATGGTTTTTCGTGTTCCCCAACCTGTGGGGAACCTGAATATATGTATACATTTCGAATTTGAGGTCAGTTTCTCATTTTGGCTTTTGATGCTTAATTGGCAATTTGCCAACATGCAATCTAGGCCGAGGCCTAACTTTTGAGGGAGAGGTCGGATCTGGAAAAAACATGGTTTTTCGCGTTCCCCAACCTGTGGGGAACCTGAATATATGTATACATTTCGAAATTCAGGTCAGTTTCACATTTTCACGTTCATGCTTAATTGGCAATTTTCCAACAAATGCAATCTAAGCCGAGGCGTAACTTTTCAGGGAGAGCTCGGATCCGGAAAAAACATGGTTTTTCGTGTTCCCCAACCTGTGGGCAACCTGAATATATGTATACATTTTGAAATTCAGGTCAGTTTCACATTTTCACTTTTCATGCTTAATTGGCTATTTGCCAACAAATGCAATCAAGGCCGAGGCCTAACTTTTGAGGGAGAGGTCGGATCCAGAAAAAACATGGTTTTTTGGGTTCCCCAACCTGTGGGGAACCTGAATATATGTATACATTTCGAATTTGAGGTCAGTTTCACATATTCACTTTCATGCTTAATTGGCAATTTCCCAACAAATACAATCTAAGCCGAGGCGAAACGTTTCAGGGAGAGATTGGATCCGGAAAAAACATGGTTTTTCGTGTTCCCCAACCTTTGGGGAACCTGAATATATGTATACATTTCAAAATTCAGGTCAGTTTCACATTTTGGCTTTTCATGCTTAATTGGCAATTTGCCAACAAATGCAATATAGGCCGAGGCCTAACTTTTGAGGGAGAGGTCGGATCTGGGAAAAACGTGGTTTTTCAGGTTCCCCACCCTTTGGGGAACCTGAATATATGTATACATTTCGAAATTCAGGTCAGTTTCACATTTTCACTTTTCATGCTTAATTGGCTATTTGCCAACAAATGCAATCAAGGCCGAGGCCTAACTTTTGAGGGAGAGGTCGGATCTGGAAAAAACATGGTTTTTCGCGTTCCCCAACCTGTGGGGAACCTGAATATATGTATACATTTCGAAATTCAGGTCAGTTTCACATTTTCACGTTCATGCTTAATTGGCAATTTTCCAACAAATGCAATCTAAGCCGAGGCGTAACTTTTCAGGGAGAGCTTGGATCCGGAAAAAACATGGTTCTCCGTGTTCCCCAATCTGTGGGGAACCTGAATATGTGTATACATTTCAAAATTAAGGTCAGTTTCTCATTTTGGCTTTTAATGCTTAATTGGCAATTTGCCAACATGCAATCTAGGCCGAGGCCTAACTTTTGAGGGAGAGGTCGGATCTGGAAAAAACGTGGTTTTTCAGGTTCCCCACCCTTTGGGGAACCTGAATATATGTATACATTTCGAAATTCAGGTCAGTTTCACATTTTCACTTTTCATGCTTAATTGGCTATTTGCCAACAAATGCAATCAAGGCCGAGGCCTAACTTTTGAGGGAGAGGTCGGATCCAGAAAAAACGTGGTTTTTCAGGTTCCCCAAACTGTGGGGAAACTGAATATATGTATACATTTCGAATTTGAGGTCAGTTTCACATTTTCACTTTCATGCTTAATTGGCAATTTTCCAACAAATACAATCTAAGCCGAGGCGAAACGTTTCAGGGAGAGATTGCATCCGGAAAAAACATGGTTTTTCGTGTTCCCCAACCTTTGGGGAACCTGAATATATGTATACATTTCAAAATTCAGGTCAGTTTCACATTTTGGCTTTTCATGCTTAATTGGCAATTTGCCAACAAATGCAATATAGGCCGAGGCCTAACTTTTGAGGGAGAGGTCGGATCTGGAAAAAACATGGTTTTTCGCGTTCCCCAACCTGTGGGGAACCTGAATATATGTATACATTTCGAAATTCAGGTCAGTTTCACATTTTCACTTTCATGCTTAATTGGCAATTTTCCAACAAATGCAATCTAAGCCGAGGCGTAACTTTTCAGGGAGAGCTTGGATCCGGAAAAAACATGGTTTTTCGTGTCCCCCAACCTGTGGGCAACCTGAATATATGTATACATTTCGAAATTCAGGTCAGTTTCACATTTTCACTTTTCATGCTTAATTGGCAATTTGCCAACAAATGCAATCTAGGCCGAGGCCTAACTTTTGAGGTAGAGGTCGGATCTGGAAAAAACATGGTTTTTTGTGTTCCCCAACCTGTGGGGAACCTGAATATATGTATACATTTCGAAATTCAGGTCAGTTTCACATTTTCACATTTCATGCTTAATAGGCAATTTGCCAACAAATGCAATCTAGGCCGAGGCCTAACTTTTGAGGGAGAGGTCAGATCCGGAAAAAACATGGTTTTTTGGGTTCCCCAACCTTTGGGGAACCTGAATATATGTATAGATTTCAAAATTCAGGTCAGTTTCACATTTTGGCTTTTCATGCTTAATTGGCAATTTGCCAACAAATGCAATATAGGCCGAGGCCTAACTTTTGAGGGAGAGGTCGGATCTGGAAAAAACATGGTTTTTCGCGTTCCCCAACCTGTGGGGAACCTGAATATATGTATACATTTCGAAATTCAGGTCAGTTTCACATTTTCACTTTTCATGCTTAATTGGCAATTTGCCAACAAATGCAATCTAGGCCGAGGCCTAACTTTTGAGGGTGAGGTCGGATCTGGGAAAAACGTGGTTTTTCAGGTTCCCCACCCTTTGGGGAACCTGAATATATGTATACATTTCGAAATTCAGGTCAGTTTCACATTTTCACTTTTCATGCTTAATTGGCTATTTGCCAACAAATGCAATCAAGGCCGAGGCCTAACTTTTGAGGGAGAGGTCGGATCCAGAAAAAACATGGTTTTTTGGGTTCCCCAACCTGTGGGGAAACTGAATATATGTATACATTTCGAATTTGAGGTCAGTTTCACATTTTCACTTTCATGCTTAATTGGCAATTTTCCAACAAATACAATCTAAGCCGAGGCGAAACGTTTCAGGGAGAGATTGGATCCAGAAAAAACATGGTTTTTCGTGTTCCCCAACCTTTGGGGAACCTGAATATATGTATACATTTCAAAATTCAGGTCAGTTTCACATTTTGGCTTTTCATGCTTAATTGGCAATTTGCCAACAAATGCAATATAGGCCGAGGCCTAACTTTTGAGGGAGAGGTCGGATCTGGAAAAAACATGGTTTTTCGCGTTCCCCAACCTGTGGGGAACCTGAATATATGTATACATTTCGAAATTCAGGTCAGTTTCACATTTTCACTTTCATGCTTAATTGGCAATTTTCCAACAAATGCAATCTAAGCCGAGGCGTAACTTTTCAGGGAGAGCTTGGATCCGGAAAAAACATGGTTTTTCGTGTCCCCCAACCTGTGGGCAACCTGAATATATGTATACATTTCGAAATTCAGGTCAGTTTCACATTTTCACTTTTCATGCTTAATTGGCAATTTGCCAACAAATGCAATCTAGGCCGAGGCCTAACTTTTGAGGTAGAGGTCGGATCTGGAAAAAACATGGTTTTTTGGGTTCCCCAACCTGTGGGGAACCTGAATATATGTATACATTTCGAAATTCAGGTCAGTTTCACATTTTCACTTTTCATGCTTAATAGGCAATTTGCCAACAAATGCAATCTAAGCCGAGGCGAAACGTTTCAGGGAGAGATTGCATCCGGAAAAAACATGGTTTTTCAGGTTCCCCACCCTTTGGGGAACCTGAATATATGTATACATTTTGAAATTCAGGTCACTTTCACATTTTCACTTTTCATGCTTAATTGGCTATTTGCCAACAAATGCAATCAAGGCCGAGGCCTAACTTTTGAGGTAGAGGTCGGATCTGGAAAAAACATGGTTTTTTGGGTTCCCCAAACTGTGGGGAACCTGAATATATGTATACATTTCGAATTTGAGGTCAGTTTCACATTTTCACTTTCATGCTTAATTGGCAATTTTCCAACAAATACAATCTAAGCCGAGGCGAAACGTTTCAGGGAGAGATTGGATCCGGAAAAAACATGGTTTTTCGTGTTCCCCAATCTGTGGGGAACCTGAATATATGTATACATTTTGAAATTCAGGTCAGTTTCACATTTTCACTTTTCATGCTTAATAGGCAATTTGCCAACAAATGCAATCTAGGCCGAGGCCTAACTTTTGAGGGAGAGGTCAGATCCGGAAAAAACATGGTTTTTCGGGTTCCCCAACCTTTGGGGAACCTGAATATATGTATAGATTTCAAAATTCAGGTCAGTTTCACATTTTGGCTTTTCATGCTTAATTGGCAATTTGCCAACAAATGCAATATAGGCCGAGGCCTAACTTTTGAGGGAGAGGTCGGATCTGGAAAAAACATGGTTTTTCGCGTTCCCCAACCTGTGGGGAACCTGAATATATGTATACATTTCGAATTTGAGGTCAGTTTCTCATTTTGGCTTTTGATGCTTAATTGGCAATTTGCCAACATGCAATCTAGGCCGAGGCCTAACTTTTGAGGGAGAGGTCGGATCTGGAAAAAACATGGTTTTTCGCGTTCCCCAACCTGTGGGGAACCTGAATATATGTATACATTTCGAAATTCAGGTCAGTTTCACATTTTCACGTTCATGCTTAATTGGCAATTTTCCAACAAATGCAATCTAAGCCGAGGCGTAACTTTTCAGGGAGAGCTCGGATCCGGAAAAAACATGGTTTTTCGTGTTCCCCAACCTGTGGGCAACCTGAATATATGTATACATTTCGAAATTCAGGTCAGTTTCACATTTTCACTTTTCATGCTTAATTGGCAATTTGCCAACAAATGCAATCTAGGCAGAGGCCTAACTTTTGAGGCAGAGGTCGGATCTGGAAAAAACATGGTTTTTTGGGTTCCCCAACCTGTGGGGAACCTGAATATATGTATACATTTCGAATTTGAGGTCAGTTTCACATTTTCACTTTTCATGCTTAATTGGCTATTTGCCAACAAATGCAATCAAGGCCGAGGCCTAACTTCTAAGGGAGAGGTCGGATCCAGAAAAAACATGGTTTTTTGGGTTCCCCAACCTGTGGGGAACCTGAATATGTGTATACATTTCAAAATTAAGGTCAGTTTCTCATTTTGGCTTTTGATGCTTAATTGGCAATTTGCCAACATGCAATCTAGGCCGAGGCCTAACTTTTGAGGGAGAGGTCGGATCTGGAAAAAACGTGGTTTTTCAGGTTCCCCACCCTTTGGGGAACCTGAATATATGTATACATTTTGAAATTCAGGTCAGTTTCACATTTTCACTTTTCATGCTTAATTGGCTATTTGCCAACAAATGCAATCAAGGCCGAGGCCTAACTTTTGAGGGAGAGGTCGGATCCAGAAAAAACATGGTTTTTTGGGTTCCCCAACCTGTGGGGAACCTGAATATATGTATACATTTCGAAATTCAGGTCAGTTTCACATTTTCACTTTTCATGCTTAATAGGCAATTTGCCAACAAATGCAATCTAGGCCGAGGCCTAACTTTTGAGGGAGAGGTCAGATCCGGAAAAAACATGGTTTTTTGGGTTCCCCAACCTTTGGGGAACCTGAATATATGTATAGATTTCAAAATTCAGGTCAGTTTCACATTTTGGCTTTTCATGCTTAATTGGCAATTTGCCAACAAATGCAATATAGGCCGAGGCCTAACTTTTGAGGGAGAGGTCGGATCTGGAAAAAACATGGTTTTTCGCGTTCCCCAACCTGTGGGGAACCTGAATATATGTATACATTTCGAATTTGAGGTCAGTTTCACATTTTCACTTTCATGCTTAATTGGCAATTTGCCAACAAATGCAATATAGGCCGAGGCCTAACTTTTGAGGGAGAGGTCGGATCTGGAAAAAACATGGTTTTTCGCGTTCCCCAACCTGTGGGGAACCTGAATATATGTATACATTTCGAAATTCAGGTCAGTTTCACATTTTCACTTTTCATGCTTAATTGGCAATTTGCCAACAAATGCAATCTAGGCCGAGGCCTAACTTTTGAGGGTGAGGTCGGATCTGGGAAAAACGTGGTTTTTCAGGTTCCCCACCCTTTGGGGAACCTGAATATATGTATACATTTCGAAATTCAGGTCAGTTTCACATTTTCACTTTTCATGCTTAATTGGCTATTTGCCAACAAATGCAATCAAGGCCGAGGCCTAACTTTTGAGGGAGAGGTCGGATCCAGAAAAAACATGTTTTTTTGGGTTCCCCAACCTGTGGGGAAACTGAATATATGTATACATTTCGAATTTGAGGTCAGTTTCACATTTTCACTTTCATGCTTAATTGGCAATTTTCCAACAAATACAATCTAAGCCGAGGCGAAACGTTTCAGGGAGAGATTGCATCCGGAAAAAACATGGTTTTTCGTGTTCCCCAACCTTTGGGGAACCTGAATATATGTATACATTTCAAAATTCAGGTCAGTTTCACATTTTGGCTTTTCATGCTTAATTGGCAATTTGCCAACAAATGCAATATAGGCCGAGGCCTAACTTTTGAGGGAGAAGTCGGATCTGGAAAAAACATGGTTTTTCGCGTTCCCCAACCTGTGGGGAACCTGAATATATGTATACATTTCGAAATTCAGGTCAGTTTCACATTTTCACTTTCATGCTTAATTGGCAATTTTCCAACAAATGCAATCTAAGCCGAGGCGTAACTTTTCAGGGAGAGCTTGGATCCGGAAAAAACATGGTTTTTCGTGTCCCCCAACCTGTGGGGAACCTGAATATGTGTATACATTTCAAAATTCAGGTCAGTTTCTCATTTTGGCTTTTGATGCTTAATTGGCAATTTGCCAACATGCAATCTAGGCCGAGGCCTAACTTTTGAGGGAGAGGTCGGATCTGGAAAAAACGTGGTTTTTCAGGTTCCCCACCCTTTGGGGAACCTGAATATATGTATACATTTTGAAATTCAGGTCAGTTTCACATTTTCACTTTTCATGCTTAATTGGCTATTTGCCAACAAATGCAATCAAGGCCGAGACCTAACTTTTGAGGGAGAGGTCGGATCCAGAAAAAACATGGTTTTTTGGGTTCCCCAACCTGTGGGGAACCTGAATATATGTATACATTTCGAATTTGAGGTCAGTTTCACATTTTCACTTTCATGCTTAATTGGCAATTTTCCAACAAATACAATCTAAGCCGAGGCGAAACGTTTCAGGGAGAGAGTGGATCCGGAAAAAACATGGTTTTTCGTGTTCCCCAATCTGTGGGGAACCTGAATATATGTATACATTTCGAAATTCAGGTCAGTTTCACATTTTCACTTTTCATGCTTAATAGGCAATTTGCCAACAAATGCAATCTAGGCCGAGGCCTAACTTTTGAGGGAGAGGTCAGATCCGGAAAAAACATGGTTTTTCGGGTTCCCCAACCTTTGGGGAACCTGAATATATGTATAGATTTCAAAATTCAGGTCAGTTTCACATTTTGGCTTTTCATGCTTAATTGGCAATTTGCCAACAAATGCAATATAGGCAGAGGCCTAACTTTTGAGGGAGAGGTCGGATCTGGAAAAAACATGGTTTTTCGCGTTCCCCAACCTGTGGGGAACCTGAATATACGTATACATTTCGAAATTCAGGTCAGTTTCACATTTTCACTTTTCATGCTTAATTGGCTATTTACCAACAAAGGCAATCTAAGCCGAGGTCTAACTTTTGAGGGAGAGGTTGGATCCAAAAAAAACATGGTTTTTTGGGTTCCCCAACCTGTGGGGAATCTGAATATATGTATACATTTCGAATTTGAGGTCAGTTTCACATTTTCACTTTCATGCTTATTTGGCAATTTTGCAACAAATGCAATCTAAGCCGAGGCGTAACTTTTCAGGGAGAGCTTGGATCCGGAAAAAACATGGTTTTCCGTGTTCCCCAATCTGTGGGGAACCTGAATATATGTATAGATTTCAAAATTCAGGTCAGTTTCACATTTTGGCTTTTCATGCTTAATTGGCAATTTGCCAACAAATGCAATCTAGGCCGAGGCCTAACTTTTGAGGGTGAGGTCGGATCTGGGAAAAACGTGGTTTTTCAGGTTCCCCACCCTTTGGGGAACCTGAATATATGTATACATTTCGAAATTCAGGTCAGTTTCACATTTTCACTTTTCATGCTTAATTGGCTATTTGCCAACAAATGCAATCAAGGCCGAGGCCTAACTTTTGAGGGAGAGGTCGGATCCAGAAAAAACATGGTTTTTTGGGTTCCCCAACCTGTGGGGAAACTGAATATATGTATACATTTCGAAATTCAGGTCAGTTTCACATTTTCACTTTTCATGCTTAATTGGCAATTTGCCAACAAATGCAATCTAGGCAGAAGCCTAACTTTTGAGGTAGAGGTCGGATCTGGAAAAAACATGGTTTTTTGGGTTCCCCAACCTGTGGGGAACCTGAATATATGTATACATTTCGAATTTGAGGTCAGTTTCACATTTTCACTTTTCATGCTTAATTGGCTATTTGCCAACAAATGCAATCAAGGCCGAGGCCTAACTTCTAAGGGAGAGGTCGGATCCAGAAAAAACATGGTTTTTTGGGTTCCCCAACCTGTGGGGAACCTGAATATATGTATACATTTCGAATTTGAGGTCAGTTTCACATTTTCACTTTCATGCTTAATTGGCAATTTTCCAACAAATACAATCTAAGCCGAGGCGAAACGTTTCAGGGAGAGAGTGGATCCGGAAAAAACATGGTTTTTCGTGTTCCCCAATCTGTGGGGAACCTGAATATATGTATACATTTCGAAATTCAGGTCAGTTTCACATTTTCACTTTTCATGCTTAATAGGCAATTTGCCAACAAATGCAATCTAGGCCGAGGCCTAACTTTTGAGGGAGAGGTCAGATCCGGAAAAAACATGGTTTTTCGGGTTCCCCAACCTTTGGGGAACCTGAATATATGTATAGATTTCAAAATTCAGGTCAGTTTCACATTTTGGCTTTTCATGCTTAATTGGCAATTTGCCAACAAATGCAATATAGGCAGAGGCCTAACTTTTGAGGGAGAGGTCGGATCTGGAAAAAACATGGTTTTTCGCGTTCCCCAACCTGTGGGGAACCTGAATATACGTATACATTTCGAAATTCAGGTCAGTTTCACATTTTCACTTTTCATGCTTAATTGGCTATTTACCAACAAAGGCAATCTAAGCCGAGGTCTAACTTTTGAGGGAGAGGTTGGATCCAAAAAAAACATGGTTTTTTGGGTTCCCCAACCTGTGGGGAATCTGAATATATGTATACATTTCGAATTTGAGGTCAGTTTCACATTTTCACTTTCATGCTTATTTGGCAATTTTGC
Organism: Bothrops alternatus; assembly: GCA_034064705.1. NCBI lineage: Eukaryota > Metazoa > Chordata > Lepidosauria > Squamata > Viperidae > Bothrops > Bothrops alternatus. Next base: position 3,985,969 of record JARGCV010000230.1, on the reverse strand, counting down.
AACAAATGCAATCTAAGCCGAGGCGTAACTTTTCAGGGAGAGCTTGGATCCGGAAAAAACATGGTTTTCCGTGTTCCCCAATCTGTGGGGAACCTGAATATATGTATAGATTTCAAAATTCAGGTCAGTTTCACATTTTGGCTTTTCATGCTTAATTGGCAATTTGCCAACAAATGCAATATAGGCCGAGGCCTAACTTTTGAGGGAGAGGTCGGATCTGGAAAAAACATGGTTTTTCGCTTTCCCCAACCTGTGGGGAACCTGAATATATGTATACATTTCGAAATTCAGGTCAGTTTCACATTTTCACTTTTCATGCTTAATTGGCAATTTGCCAACAAATGCAATCTAGGCCGAGGCCTAACTTTTGAGGGTGAGGTCGGATCTGGGAAAAACGTGGTTTTTCAGGTTCCCCACCCTTTGGGGAACCTGAATATATGTATACATTTCGAAATTCAGGTCAGTTTCACATTTTCACTTTTCATGCTTAATTGGCTATTTGCCAACAAATGCAATCAAGGCCGAGGCCTAACTTTTGAGGGAGAGGTCGGATCCAGAAAAAACATGGTTTTTTGGGTTCCCCAACCTGTGGGGAAACTGAATATATGTATACATTTCGAATTTGAGGTCAGTTTCACATTTTCACTTTCATGCTTAATTGGCAATTTTCCAACAAATACAATCTAAGCCGAGGCGAAACGTTTCAGGGAGAGAGTGGATCCGGAAAAAACATGGTTTTTCGTGTTCCCCAATCTGTGGGGAACCTGAATATATGTATACATTTCGAAATTCAGGTCAGTTTCACATTTTCACTTTTCATGCTTAATAGGCAATTTGCCAACAAATGCAATCTAGGCCGAGGCCTAACTTTTGAGGGAGAGGTCAGATCCGGAAAAAACATGGTTTTTCGGGTTCCCCAACCTTTGGGGAACCTGAATATATGTATAGATTTCAAAATTCAGGTCAGTTTCACATTTTGGCTTTTCATGCTTAATTGGCAATTTGCCAACAAATGCAATATAGGCAGAGGCCTAACTTGAGGGAGAGGTCGGATCTGGAAAAAACATGGTTTTTCGCGTTCCCCAACCTGTGGGGAACCTGAATATACGTATACATTTCGAAATTCAGGTCAGTTTCACATTTTCACTTTTCATGCTTAATTGGCTATTTACCAACAAAGGCAATCTAAGCCGAGGTCTAACTTTTGAGGGAGAGGTTGGATCCAAAAAAAACATGGTTTTTTGGGTTCCCCAACCTGTGGGGAATCTGAATATATGTATACATTTCGAATTTGAGGTCAGTTTCACATTTTCACTTTCATGCTTATTTGGCAATTTTGCAACAAATGCAATCTAAGCCGAGGCGTAACTTTTCAGGGAGAGCTTGGATCCGGAAAAAACATGGTTTTCCGTGTTCCCCAATCTGTGGGGAACCTGAATATATGTATAGATTTCAAAATTCAGGTCAGTTTCACATTTTGGCTTTTCATGCTTAATTGGCAATTTGCCAACAAATGCAATCTAGGCCGAGGCCTAACTTTTGAGGGTGAGGTCGGATCTGGGAAAAACGTGGTTTTTCAGGTTCCCCACCCTTTGGGGAACCTGAATATATGTATACATTTCGAAATTCAGGTCAGTTTCACATTTTCACTTTTCATGCTTAATTGGCTATTTGCCAACAAATGCAATCAAGGCCGAGGCCTAACTTTTGAGGGAGAGGTCGGATCCAGAAAAAACATGGTTTTTTGGGTTCCCCAACCTGTGGGGAAACTGAATATATGTATACATTTCGAAATTCAGGTCAGTTTCACATTTTCACTTTTCATGCTTAATTGGCAATTTGCCAACAAATGCAATCTAGGCAGAGGCCTAACTTTTGAGGTAGAGGTCGGATCTGGAAAAAACATGGTTTTTTGGGTTCCCCAACCTGTGGGGAACCTGAATATATGTATACATTTCGAATTTGAGGTCAGTTTCACATTTTCACTTTTCATGCTTAATTGGCTATTTGCCAACAAATGCAATCAAGGCCGAGGCCTAACTTCTAAGGGAGAGGTCGGATCCAGAAAAAACATGGTTTTTTGGGTTCCCCAACCTGTGGGGAACCTGAATATATGTATACATTTCGAATTTGAGGTCAGTTTCACATTTTCACTTTCATGCTTAATTGGCAATTTTCCAACAAATACAATCTAAGCCGAGGCGAAACGTTTCAGGGAGAGAGTGGATCCGGAAAAAACATGGTTTTTCGTGTTCCCCAATCTGTGGGGAACCTGAATATATGTATACATTTCGAAATTCAGGTCAGTTTCACATTTTCACTTTTCATGCTTAATAGGCAATTTGCCAACAAATGCAATCTAGGCCGAGGCCTAACTTTTGAGGGAGAGGTCAGATCCGGAAAAAACATGGTTTTTCGGGTTCCCCAACCTTTGGGGAACCTGAATATATGTATAGATTTCAAAATTCAGGTCAGTTTCACATTTTGGCTTTTCATGCTTAATTGGCAATTTGCCAACAAATGCAATATAGGCAGAGGCCTAACTTTTGAGGGAGAGGTCGGATCTGGAAAAAACATGGTTTTTCGCGTTCCCCAACCTGTGGGGAACCTGAATATACGTATACATTTCGAAATTCAGGTCAGTTTCACATTTTCACTTTTCATGCTTAATTGGCTATTTACCAACAAAGGCAATCTAAGCCGAGGTCTAACTTTTGAGGGAGAGGTTGGATCCAAAAAAAACATGGTTTTTCGTGTTCCCCAATCTGTGGGGAACCTGAATATATGTATACATTTCGAAATTCAGGTCAGTTTCACATTTTCACTTTTCATGCTTAATAGGCAATTTGCCAACAAATGCAATCTAGGCCGAGGCCTAACTTTTGAGGGAGAGGTCAGATCCGGAAAAAACATGGTTTTTCGGGTTCCCCAACCTTTGGGGAACCTGAATATATGTATAGATTTCAAAATTCAGGTCAGTTTCACATTTTGGCTTTTCATGCTTAATTGGCAATTTGCCAACAAATGCAATATAGGCAGAGGCCTAACTTTTGAGGGAGAGGTCGGATCTGGAAAAAACATGGTTTTTCGCGTTCCCCAACCTGTGGGGAACCTGAATATACGTATACATTTCGAAATTCAGGTCAGTTTCACATTTTCACTTTTCATGCTTAATTGGCTATTTACCAACAAAGGCAATCTAAGCCGAGGTCTAACTTTTGAGGGAGAGGTTGGATCCAAAAAAAACATGGTTTTTTGGGTTCCCCAACCTGTGGGGAATCTGAATATATGTATACATTTCGAATTTGAGGTCAGTTTCACATTTTCACTTTCATGCTTATTTGGCAATTTTGCAACAAATGCAATCTAAGCCGAGGCGTAACTTTTCAGGGAGAGCTTGGATCCGGAAAAAACATGGTTTTCCGTGTTCCCCAATCTGTGGGGAACCTGAATATATGTATAGATTTCAAAATTCAGGTCAGTTTCACATTTTGGCTTTTCATGCTTAATTGGCAATTTGCCAACAAATGCAATATAGGCCGAGGCCTAACTTTTGAGGGAGAGGTCGGATCTGGAAAAAACATGGTTTTTCGCGTTCCCCAACCTGTGGGGAACCTGAATATATGTATACATTTCGAAATTCAGGTCAGTTTCACATTTTCACTTTTCATGCTTAATTGGCAATTTGCCAACAAATGCAATCTAGGCCGAGGCCTAACTTTTGAGGGTGAGGTCGGATCTGGGAAAAACGTGGTTTTTCAGGTTCCCCACCCTTTGGGGAACCTGAATATATGTATACATTTCGAAATTCAGGTCAGTTTCACATTTTCACTTTTCATGCTTAATTGGCTATTTGCCAACAAATGCAATCAAGGCCGAGGCCTAACTTTTGAGGGAGAGGTCGGATCCAGAAAAAACATGGTTTTTTGGGTTCCCCAACCTGTGGGGAAACTGAATATATGTATACATTTCGAATTTGAGGTCAGTTTCACATTTTCACTTTCATGCTTAATTGGCAATTTTCCAACAAATACAATCTAAGCCGAGGCGAAACGTTTCAGGGAGAGATTGGATCCGGAAAAAACATGGTTTTTCGTGTTCCCCAACCTTTGGGGAACCTGAATATATGTATACATTTCAAAATTCAGGTCAGTTTCACATTTTGGCTTTTCATGCTTAATTGGCAATTTGCCAACAAATGCAATATAGGCCGAGGCCTAACTTTTGAGGGAGAGGTCGGATCTGGAAAAAACATGGTTTTTCGCGTTCCCCAACCTGTGGGGAACCTGAATATATGTATACATTTCGAAATTCAGGTCAGTTTCACATTTTCACTTTCATGCTTAATTGGCAATTTTCCAACAAATGCAATCTAGGCCGAGGCCTAACTTTTCAGGGAGAGCTTGGATCCGGAAAAAACATGGTTTTTCGTGTCCCCCAACCTGTGGGCAACCTGAATATATGTATACATTTCGAAATTCAGGTCAGTTTCACATTTTCACTTTTCATGCTTAATTGGCAATTTGCCAACAAATGCAATCTAGGCCGAGGCCTAACTTTTGAGGTAGAGGTCGGATCTGGAAAAAACATGGTTTTTTGGGTTCCCCAACCTGTGGGGAACCTGAATATATGTATACATTTCGAAATTCAGGTCAGTTTCACATTTTCACTTTTCATGCTTAATAGGCAATTTGCCAACAAATGCAATCTAGGCCGAGGCCTAACTTTTGAGGGAGAGGTCAGATCCGGAAAAAACATGGTTTTTCGGGTTCCCCAACCTTTGGGGAACCTGAATATATGTATAGATTTCAAAATTCAGGTCAGTTTCACATTTTGGCTTTTCATGCTTAATTGGCAATTTGCCAACAAATGCAATATAGGCCGAGGCCTAACTTTTGAGGGAGAGGTCGGATCTGGAAAAAACATGGTTTTTCGCGTTCCCCAACCTGTGGGGAACCTGAATATATGTATACATTTCGAAATTCAGGTCAGTTTCACATTTTCACTTTTCATGCTTAATTGGCAATTTGCCAACAAATGCAATCTAGGCCGAGGCCTAACTTTTGAGGGTGAGGTCGGATCTGGGAAAAACGTGGTTTTTCAGGTTCCCCACCCTTTGGGGAACCTGAATATATGTATACATTTCGAAATTCAGGTCAGTTTCACATTTTCACTTTTCATGCTTAATTGGCTATTTGCCAACAAATGCAATCAAGGCCGAGGCCTAACTTTTGAGGGAGAGGTCGGATCCAGAAAAAACATGGTTTTTTGGGTTCCCCAACCTGTGGGGAAACTGAATATATGTATACATTTCGAATTTGAGGTCAGTTTCACATTTTCACTTTCATGCTTAATTGGCAATTTTCCAACAAATACAATCTAAGCCGAGGCGAAACGTTTCAGGGAGAGATTGGATCCGGAAAAAACATGGTTTTTCGTGTTCCCCAACCTTTGGGGAACCTGAATATATGTATACATTTCAAAATTCAGGTCAGTTTCACATTTTGGCTTTTCATGCTTAATTGGCAATTTGCCAACAAATGCAATATAGGCCGAGGCCTAACTTTTGAGGGAGAGGTCGGATCTGGAAAAAACATGGTTTTTCGCGTTCCCCAACCTGTGGGGAACCTGAATATATGTATACATTTCGAAATTCAGGTCAGTTTCACATTTTCACTTTCATGCTTAATTGGCAATTTTCCAACAAATGCAATCTAGGCCGAGGCCTAACTTTTCAGGGAGAGCTTGGATCCGGAAAAAACATGGTTTTTCGTGTCCCCCAACCTGTGGGCAACCTGAATATATGTATACATTTCGAAATTCAGGTCAGTTTCACATTTTCACTTTTCATGCTTAATTGGCAATTTGCCAACAAATGCAATCTAGGCCGAGGCCTAACTTTTGAGGTAGAGGTCGGATCTGGAAAAAACATGGTTTTTTGGGTTCCCCAACCTGTGGGGAACCTGAATATATGTATACATTTCGAAATTCAGGTCAGTTTCACATTTTCACTTTTCATGCTTAATAGGCAATTTGCCAACAAATGCAATCTAGGCCGAGGCCTAACTTTTGAGGGAGAGGTCAGATCCGGAAAAAACATGGTTTTTCGGGTTCCCCAACCTTTGGGGAACCTGAATATATGTATAGATTTCAAAATTCAGGTCAGTTTCACATTTTGGCTTTTCATGCTTAATTGGCAATTTGCCAACAAATGCAATATAGGCCGAGGCCTAACTTTTGAGGGAGAGGTCGGATCTGGAAAAAACATGGTTTTTCGCGTTCCCCAACCTGTGGGGAACCTGAATATATGTATACATTTCGAAATTCAGGTCAGTTTCACATTTTCACGTTCATGCTTAATTGGCAATTTTCCAACAAATGCAATCTAAGCCGAGGCGTAACTTTTCAGGGAGAGCTTGGATCCGGAAAAAACATGGTTCTCCGTGTTCCCCAATCTGTGGGGAACCTGAATATGTGTATACATTTCAAAATTAAGGTCAGTTTCTCATTTTGGCTTTTAATGCTTAATTGGCAATTTGCCAACATGCAATCTAGGCCGAGGCCTAACTTTTGAGGGAGAGGTCGGATCTGGAAAAAACGTGGTTTTTCAGGTTCCCCACCCTTTGGGGAACCTGAATATATGTATACATTTTGAAATTCAGGTCAGTTTCACATTTTCACTTTTCATGCTTAATTGGCTATTTGCCAACAAATGCAATCAAGGCCGAGGCCTAACTTTTGAGGTAGAGGTCGGATCTGGAAAAAACATGGTTTTTTGGGTTCCCCAAACTGTGGGGAACCTGAATATATGTATACATTTCGAATTTGAGGTCAGTTTCACATTTTCACTTTCATGCTTAATTGGCAATTTTCCAACAAATACAATCTAAGCCGAGGCGAAACGTTTCAGGGAGAGATTGGATCCGGAAAAAACATGGTTTTTCGTGTTCCCCAATCTGTGGGGAACCTGAATATATGTATACATTTTGAAATTCAGGTCAGTTTCACATTTTCACTTTTCATGCTTAATAGGCAATTTGCCAACAAATGCAATCTAGGCCGAGGCCTAACTTTTGAGGGAGAGGTCAGATCCGGAAAAAACATGGTTTTTCGGGTTCCCCAACCTTTGGGGAACCTGAATATATGTATAGATTTCAAAATTCAGGTCAGTTTCACATTTTGGCTTTTCATGCTTAATTGGCAATTTGCCAACAAATGCAATATAGGCCGAGGCCTAACTTTTGAGGGAGAGGTCGGATCTGGAAAAAACATGGTTTTTCGCGTTCCCCAACCTGTGGGGAACCTGAATATATGTATACATTTCGAATTTGAGGTCAGTTTCTCATTTTGGCTTTTGATGCTTAATTGGCAATTTGCCAACATGCAATCTAGGCCGAGGCCTAACTTTTGAGGGAGAGGTCGGATCTGGAAAAAACATGGTTTTTCGCGTTCCCCAACCTGTGGGGAACCTGAATATATGTATACATTTCGAAATTCAGGTCAGTTTCACATTTTCACGTTCATGCTTAATTGGCAATTTTCCAACAAATGCAATCTAAGCCGAGGCGTAACTTTTCAGGGAGAGCTCGGATCCGGAAAAAACATGGTTTTTCATGTTCCCCAACCTGTGGGCAACCTGAATATATGTATACATTTCGAAATTCAGGTCAGTTTCACATTTTCACTTTTCATGCTTAATTGGCAATTTGCCAACAAATGCAATCTAGGCAGAGGCCTAACTTTTGAGGTAGAGGTCGGATCTGGAAAAAACATGGTTTTTTGGGTTCCTCAACCTGTGGGGAACCTGAATATATGTATACATTTCGAATTTGAGGTCAGTTTCACATTTTCACTTTTCATGCTTAATTGGCTATTTGCCAACAAATGCAATCAAGGCCGAGGCCTAACTTCTAAGGGAGAGGTCGGATCCAGAAAAAACATGGTTTTTTGGGTTCCCCAACCTGTGGGGAACCTGAATATGTGTATACATTTCAAAATTAAGGTCAGTTTCTCATTTTGGCTTTTGATGCTTAATTGGCAATTTGCCAACATGCAATCTAGGCCGAGGCCTAACTTTTGAGGGAGAGGTCGGATCTGGAAAAAACGTGGTTTTTCAGGTTCCCCACCCTTTGGGGAACCTGAATATATGTATACATTTTGAAATTCAGGTCAGTTTCACATTTTCACTTTTCATGCTTAATTGGCTATTTGCCAACAAATGCAATCAAGGCCGAGGCCTAACTTTTGAGGGAGAGGTCGGATCCAGAAAAAACATGGTTTTTTGGGTTCCCCAACCTGTGGGGAACCTGAATATATGTATACATTTCGAATTTGAGGTCAGTTTCACATATTCACTTTCATGCTTAATTGGCAATTTCCCAACAAATACAATCTAAGCCGAGGCGAAACGTTTCAGGGAGAGATTGGATCCGGAAAAAACATGGTTTTTCGTGTTCCCCAATCTGTGGGGAACCTGAATATATGTATACATTTCGAAATTCAGGTCAGTTTCACATTTTCACTTTTCATGCTTAATAGGCAATTTGCCAACAAATGCAATCTAGGCCGAGGCCTAACTTTTGAGGGAGAGGTCGGATCTGGAAAAAACGTGGTTTTTCAGGTTCCCCACCCTTTGGGGAACCTGAATATATGTATACATTTTGAAATTCAGGTCAGTTTCACATTTTCACTTTTCATGCTTAATTGGCTATTTGCCAACAAATGCAATCAAGGCCGAGACCTAACTTTTGAGGGAGAGGTCGGATCCAGAAAAAACATGGTTTTTTGGGTTCCCCAACCTGTGGGGAACCTGAATATATGTATACATTTCGAATTTGAGGTCAGTTTCACATTTTCACTTTCATGCTTAATTGGCAATTTTCCAACAAATACAATCTAAGCCGAGGCGAAACGTTTCAGGGAGAGAGTGGATCCGGAAAAAACATGGTTTTTCGTGTTCCCCAATCTGTGGGGAACCTGAATATATGTATACATTTCGAAATTCAGGTCAGTTTCACATTTTCACTTTTCATGCTTAATAGGCAATTTGCCAACAAATGCAATCTAGGCCGAGGCCTAACTTTTGAGGGAGAGGTCAGATCCGGAAAAAACATGGTTTTTCGGGTTCCCCAACCTTTGGGGAACCTGAATATATGTATAGATTTCAAAATTCAGGTCAGTTTCACATTTTGGCTTTTCATGCTTAATTGGCAATTTGCCAACAAATGCAATATAGGCAGAGGCCTAACTTTTGAGGGAGAGGTCGGATCTGGAAAAAACATGGTTTTTCGCGTTCCCCAACCTGTGGGGAACCTGAATATACGTATACATTTCGAAATTCAGGTCAGTTTCACATTTTCACTTTTCATGCTTAATTGGCTATTTACCAACAAAGGCAATCTAAGCCGAGGTCTAACTTTTGAGGGAGAGGTTGGATCCAAAAAAAACATGGTTTTTTGGGTTCCCCAACCTGTGGGGAATCTGAATATATGTATACATTTCGAATTTGAGGTCAGTTTCACATTTTCACTTTCATGCTTATTTGGCAATTTTGCAACAAATGCAATCTAAGCCGAGGCGTAACTTTTCAGGGAGAGCTTGGATCCGGAAAAAACATGGTTTTCCGTGTTCCCCAATCTGTGGGGAACCTGAATATATGTATAGATTTCAAAATTCAGGTCAGTTTCACATTTTGGCTTTTCATGCTTAATTGGCAATTTGCCAACAAATGCAATCTAGGCCGAGGCCTAACTTTTGAGGGTGAGGTCGGATCTGGGAAAAACGTGGTTTTTCAGGTTCCCCACCCTTTGGGGAACCTGAATATATGTATACATTTCGAAATTCAGGTCAGTTTCACATTTTCACTTTTCATGCTTAATTGGCTATTTGCCAACAAATGCAATCAAGGCCGAGGCCTAACTTTTGAGGGAGAGGTCGGATCCAGAAAAAACATGGTTTTTTGGGTTCCCCAACCTGTGGGGAAACTGAATATATGTATACATTTCGAAATTCAGGTCAGTTTCACATTTTCACTTTTCATGCTTAATTGGCAATTTGCCAACAAATGCAATCTAGGCAGAGGCCTAACTTTTGAGGTAGAGGTCGGATCTGGAAAAAACATGGTTTTTTGGGTTCCCCAACCTGTGGGGAACCTGAATATATGTATACATTTCGAATTTGAGGTCAGTTTCACATTTTCACTTTTCATGCTTAATTGGCTATTTGCCAACAAATGCAATCAAGGCCGAGGCCTAACTTCTAAGGGAGAGGTCGGATCCAGAAAAAACATGGTTTTTTGGGTTCCCCAACCTGTGGGGAACCTGAATATATGTATACATTTCGAATTTGAGGTCAGTTTCACATTTTCACTTTCATGCTTAATTGGCAATTTTCCAACAAATACAATCTAAGCCGAGGCGAAACGTTTCAGGGAGAGAGTGGATCCGGAAAAAACATGGTTTTTCGTGTTCCCCAATCTGTGGGGAACCTGAATATATGTATACATTTCGAAATTCAGGTCAGTTTCACATTTTCACTTTTCATGCTTAATAGGCAATTTGCCAACAAATGCAATCTAGGCCGAGGCCTAACTTTTGAGGGAGAGGTCAGATCCGGAAAAAACATGGTTTTTCGGGTTCCCCAACCTTTGGGGAACCTGAATATATGTATAGATTTCAAAATTCAGGTCAGTTTCACATTTTGGCTTTTCATGCTTAATTGGCAATTTGCCAACAAATGCAATATAGGCAGAGGCCTAACTTTTGAGGGAGAGGTCGGATCTGGAAAAAACATGGTTTTTCGCGTTCCCCAACCTGTGGGGAACCTGAATATACGTATACATTTCGAAATTCAGGTCAGTTTCACATTTTCACTTTTCATGCTTAATTGGCTATTTACCAACAAAGGCAATCTAAGCCGAGGTCTAACTTTTGAGGGAGAGGTTGGATCCAAAAAAAACATGGTTTTTTGGGTTCCCCAACCTGTGGGGAATCTGAATATATGTATACATTTCGAATTTGAGGTCAGTTTCACATTTTCACTTTCATGCTTATTTGGCAATTTTGCAACAAATGCAATCTAAGCCGAGGCGTAACTTTTCAGGGAGAGCTTGGATCCGGAAAAAACATGGTTTTCCGTGTTCCCCAATCTGTGGGGAACCTGAATATATGTATAGATTTCAAAATTCAGGTCAGTTTCACATTTTGGCTTTTCATGCTTAATTGGCAATTTGCCAACAAATGCAATATAGGCCGAGGCCTAACTTTTGAGGGAGAGGTCGGATCTGGAAAAAACATGGTTTTTCGCGTTCCCCAACCTGTGGGGAACCTGAATATATGTATACATTTCGAAATTCAGGTCAGTTTCACATTTTCACTTTTCATGCTTAATTGGCAATTTGCCAACAAATGCAATCTAGGCCGAGGCCTAACTTTTGAGGGAGAGGTCGGATCCAGAAAAAACATGGTTTTTTGGGTTCCCCAACCTGTGGGGAAACTGAATATATGTATACATTTCGAATTTGAGGTCAGTTTCACATTTTCACTTTCATGCTTAATTGGCAATTTTCCAACAAATACAATCTAAGCCGAGGCGAAACGTTTCAGGGAGAGATTGGATCCGGAAAAAACATGGTTTTTCGTGTTCCCCAACCTTTGGGGAACCTGAATATATGTATACATTTCAAAATTCAGGTCAGTTTCACATTTTGGCTTTTCATGCTTAATTGGCAATTTGCCAACAAATGCAATATAGGCCGAGGCCTAACTTTTGAGGGAGAGGTCGGATCTGGAAAAAACATGGTTTTTCGCGTTCCCCAACCTGTGGGGAACCTGAATATATGTATACATTTCGAAATTCAGGTCAGTTTCACATTTTCACTTTCATGCTTAATTGGCAATTTTCCAACAAATGCAATCTAGGCCGAGGCCTAACTTTTCAGGGAGAGCTTGGATCCGGAAAAAACATGGTTTTTCGTGTCCCCCAACCTGTGGGCAACCTGAATATATGTATACATTTCGAAATTCAGGTCAGTTTCACATTTTCACTTTTCATGCTTAATTGGCAATTTGCCAACAAATGCAATCTAGGCCGAGGCCTAACTTTTGAGGTAGAGGTCGGATCTGGAAAAAACATGGTTTTTTGGGTTCCCCAACCTGTGGGGAACCTGAATATATGTATACATTTCGAAATTCAGGTCAGTTTCACATTTTCACTTTTCATGCTTAATAGGCAATTTGCCAACAAATGCAATCTAGGCCGAGGCCTAACTTTTGAGGGAGAGGTCAGATCCGGAAAAAACATGGTTTTTCGGGTTTCCCAACCTTTGGGGAACCTGAATATATGTATAGATTTCAAAATTCAGGTCAGTTTCACATTTTGGCTTTTCATGCTTAATTGGCAATTTGCCAACAAATGCAATATAGGCCGAGGCCTAACTTTTGAGGGAGAGGTCGGATCTGGAAAAAACATGGTTTTTCGCGTTCCCCAACCTGTGGGGAACCTGAATATATGTATACATTTCGAAATTCAGGTCAGTTTCACATTTTCACGTTCATGCTTAATTGGCAATTTTCCAACAAATGCAATCTAAGCCGAGGCGTAACTTTTCAGGGAGAGCTTGGATCCGGAAAAAACATGGTTCTCCGTGTTCCCCAATCTGTGGGGAACCTGAATATGTGTATACATTTCAAAATTAAGGTCAGTTTCTCATTTTGGCTTTTAATGCTTAATTGGCAATTTGCCAACATGCAATCTAGGCCGAGGCCTAACTTTTGAGGGAGAGGTCGGATCTGGAAAAAACGTGGTTTTTCAGGTTCCCCACCCTTTGGGGAACCTGAATATATGTATACATTTTGAAATTCAGGTCAGTTTCACATTTTCACTTTTCATGCTTAATTGGCTATTTGCCAACAAATGCAATCAAGGCCGAGGCCTAACTTTTGAGGTAGAGGTCGGATCTGGAAAAAACATGGTTTTTTGGGTTCCCCAAACTGTGGGGAACCTGAATATATGTATACATTTCGAATTTGAGGTCAGTTTCACATTTTCACTTTCATGCTTAATTGGCAATTTTCCAACAAATACAATCTAAGCCGAGGCGAAACGTTTCAGGGAGAGATTGGATCCGGAAAAAACATGGTTTTTCGTGTTCCCCAATCTGTGGGGAACCTGAATATATGTATACATTTTGAAATTCAGGTCAGTTTCACATTTTCACTTTTCATGCTTAATAGGCAATTTGCCAACAAATGCAATCTAGGCCGAGGCCTAACTTTTGAGGGAGAGGTCAGATCCGGAAAAAACATGGTTTTTCGGGTTCCCCAACCTTTGGGGAACCTGAATATATGTATAGATTTCAAAATTCAGGTCAGTTTCACATTTTGGCTTTTCATGCTTAATTGGCAATTTGCCAACAAATGCAATATAGGCCGAGGCCTAACTTTTGAGGGAGAGGTCGGATCTGGAAAAAACATGGTTTTTCGCGTTCCCCAACCTGTGGGGAACCTGAATATATGTATACATTTCGAATTTGAGGTCAGTTTCTCATTTTGGCTTTTGATGCTTAATTGGCAATTTGCCAACATGCAATCTAGGCCGAGGCCTAACTTTTGAGGGAGAGGTCGGATCTGGAAAAAACATGGTTTTTCGCGTTCCCCAACCTGTGGGGAACCTGAATATATGTATACATTTCGAAATTCAGGTCAGTTTCACATTTTCACGTTCATGCTTAATTGGCAATTTTCCAACAAATGCAATCTAAGCCGAGGCGTAACTTTTCAGGGAGAGCTCGGATCCGGAAAAAACATGGTTTTTCATGTTCCCCAACCTGTGGGCAACCTGAATATATGTATACATTTCGAAATTCAGGTCAGTTTCACATTTTCACTTTTCATGCTTAATTGGCAATTTGCCAACAAATGCAATATAGGCCGAGGCCTAACTTTTGAGGGAGAGGTCGGATCTGGAAAAAACATGGTTTTTCGCGTTCCCCAACCTGTGGGGAACCTGAATATATGTATACATTTCGAAATTCAGGTCAGTTTCACATTTTCACTTTCATGCTTAATTGGCAATTTTCCAACAAATGCAATCTAAGCCGAGGCGTAACTTTTCAGGGAGAGCTTGGATCCGGAAAAAACATGGTTTTTCGTGTCCCCCAACCTGTGGGGAACCTGAATATATGTATACATTTTGAAATTCAGGTCAGTTTCACATTTTCACTTTTCATCCTTAATTGGCTATTTGCCAACAAATGCAATCAAGGCCGAGACCTAACTTTTGAGGGAGAGGTCGGATCCAGAAAAAACATGGTTTTTTGGGTTCCCCAACCTGTGGGGAACCTGAATATATGTATACATTTCGAATTTGAGGTCAGTTTCACATTTTCACTTTCATGCTTAATTGGCAATTTTCCAACAAATACAATCTAAGCCGAGGCGAAACGTTTCAGGGAGAGAGTGGATCCGGAAAAACATGGTTTTTCGTGTTCCCCAATCTGTGGGGAACCTGAATATATGTATACATTTCGAAATTCAGGTCAGTTTCACATTTTCACTTTTCATGCTTAATAGGCAATTTGCCAACAAATGCAATCTAGGCCGAGGCCTAACTTTTGAGGGAGAGGTCGGATCTGGAAAAAACATGGTTTTTCGCGTTCCCCCACCTGTGGGGAACCTGAATATATGTATACATTTCGAAATTCAGGTCAGTTTCACATTTTCACTTTTCATGCTTAATTGGCTATTTACCAACAAAGGCAATCTAAGCCGAGGTCTAACTTTTGAGGGAGAGGTTGGATCCAAAAAAAACATGGTTTTTTGGGTTCCCCAACCTGTGGGGAATCTGAATATATGTATACATTTCGAATTTGAGGTCAGTTTCACATTTTCACTTTCATGCTTATTTGGCAATTTTGCAACAAATGCAATCTAAGCCGAGGCGTAACTTTTCAGGGAGAGCTTGGATCCGGAAAAAACATGGTTTTCCGTGTTCCCCAATCGGTGGGGAACCTGAATATGTGTATACATTTCAAAATTCAGGTCAGTTTCTCATTTTGGCTTTTGATGCTTAATTGGCAATTTGCCAACAAATGCAATCTAGGCCGAGGCCTAACTTTTGAGGGAGAGGTCGGATCTGGAAAAAACGTGGTTTTTCAGGTTCCGCACCCTTTGGGGAACCTGAATATATGTATACATTTCGAAATTCAGGTCAGTTTCACATTTTCACTTTTCATGCTTAATTGGCTATTTACCAACAAAGGCAATCTAAGCCGAGGCCTAACTTTTGAGGGAGAGGTCAGATCCGGAAAAAACATGGTTTTTCGGGTTCACCACCCTTTGGGGAACCTGAATATATGTATACATTTTGAAATTCAGGTCAGTTTCACATTTTGGCTTTTCATGCTTAATTGGCAATTTGCCAACAAAGGCACTCTAAGCCGAGGCGTAACTTTTCAGGGAGAGGTAGGATCCGGAAAAAACATGGTTTTTTGGGTTCCCCAACCTGTGGGGAACCTGAATATATGTATACATTTCGAATTTGAGGTCAGTTTCACATTTTCACTTTTCATGCTTAATTGGCTATTTGCCAACAAATGCAAACTAGGCCGAGGCGTAACTTTTCAGGGAGACCTTGGATCCGGAAAAAACATGGTTTTTCGTGTCCCCCAACCTGTGGGCAACCTGAATATATGTATACATTTCGAAATTCAGGTCAGTTTCACATTTTCACTTTTCATGCTTAATTGGCAATTTGCCAACAAATGCAATCTAGGCCGAGGCCTAACTTTTGAGGTAGAGGTCGGATCTGGAAAAAACATGGTTTTTTGGGTTCCCCAACCTATGGGGAACCTGAATATATGTATACATTTCGAATTTGAGGTCAGTTTCACATTTTCACTTTTCATGCTTAATTGGCTATTTGCCAACAAATGCAATCAAGGCCGAGGCCTAACTTCTAAGGGAGAGGTCGCATCCAGAAAAAACATGGTTTTTTGGGTTCCCCAACCTGTGGGGAACCTGAATATATGTATACATTTTGAAATTCAGGTCAGTTTCACATTTTGGCTTTTCATGCTTAATTGGCAATTTGCCAACAAAGGCACTCTAAGCCGAGGCGTAACTTTTCAGGGAGAGGTAGGATCCGGAAAAAACATGGTTTTTCGTTTTCCGCAACCTGTGGGGAACCTGAATATATGTATACATTTCGAAATTCAGGTCAGTTTCACATTTTCACTTTTCATGCTTAATTGGCTATTTACCAACAAAGGCAATCTAAGCCGAGGCCTAACTTTTGAGGGAGAGGTCGGATCTGGAAAAAACATGGTTTTTCGCGTTCCCCAACCTGTGGGGAACCTGAATATATGTATACATTTCGAAATTCAGGTCAGTTTCACATTTTCACTTTTCATGCTTAATTGGCAATTTGCCAACAAATGCAATCTAGGCCAAGGCCTAACTTTTGAGGGTGAGTTCGGATCTGGAAAAAACGTGGTTTTTCAGGTTCCCCACCCTTTGGGGAACCTGAATATATGTATACATTTCGAAATTCAGGTCAGTTTCACATTTTCACTTTTCATGCTTAATTGGCTATTTGCCAACAAATGCAATCAAGGCTGAGGCCTAACTTTTGAGGGAGAGGTCGGATCCAGAAAAAACATGTTTTTTTGGGTTCCCCAACCTGTGGGGAACCTGAATATATGTATACATTTCGAATTTGAGGTCAGTTTCACATTTTCACTTTCATGCTTAATTGGCAATTTGCCAACAAATGCAATCTAGGCCAAGGCCTAACTTTTGAGGGAGAGGTCGGATCTGGAAAAAACATGGTTTTTCGGGTTCACCACCCTTTGGGGAACCTGAATATATGTATACATTTTGAAATTCAGGTCAGTTTCTCATTTTGGCTTTTGATGCTTAATTGGCAATTTGCCAACATGCAATTGAGGCCGAGGCCTAACTTTTGAGGGAGAGGTCGGATCTGGAAAAAATGTGGTTTTTTGGGTTCCCCAACCTGTGGGGAACCTGAATATATGTATACATTTCGAAATATCAGGTCAGTTTCACATTTTCACTTTTCATGCTTAATTGGCTATTTGCCAACAAATGCAATCAAGGCCGAGGCCTAACTTTTGAGGGAGAGGTCGGATCCAGAAAAAACATGGTTTTTTGGGTTCCCCAACCTGTGGGGAACCTGAATATATGTATACATTTCAAATTTGAGGTCAGTTTCACATTTTCACTTTCATGCTTAATTGGCAATTTTCCAACAAATACAATCTAAGCCGAGGCGTAACTTTTCAGGGAGAGCTTGGATCCGGAAAAAACATGGTTTTTCGTGTTCCCCAATCTGTGGGGAACCTGAATATATGTATACATTTCGAAATTCAGGTCAGTTTCACATTTTGGCTTTTCATGCTTAATTGGCAATTTGCCAACAAATGCAATATAGGCCGAGGCCTAACTTTTGAGGGAGAGGTCGGATCTGGAAAAAACATGGTTTTTCGCGTTCTCCAACCTGTGGGGAACCTGAATATATGTATACATTTCAAAATTCAGGTCAGTTTCACATTTTCACTTTTCATGCTTAATTGGCTATTTGCCAACAAATGCAAACTAGGCCGAGGCCTAACTTTTGAGGGAGAGGTCGGATCCAGAAAAAACATGGTTTTTCGGGTTCCCGAACCTGTGGGGAACCTGAATATATGTATACATTTCGAAATTCAGGTCAGTTTCACATTTTCACTTTCATGCTTAATTGGCAATTTCCCAACAAATGCAATCTAAGCCGAGGCGTAACTTTTGAGGGAGAGGTCGGATCCGGAAAAAACATGGTTTTTCGAGTTCCCCAACCTTTGGGGAACCTGAATATATGTATACATTTCGAATTTGAGGTCAGTTTCACATTTTCACTTTCATGCTTAATTGGCAATTTTGCAACAAATGCAATCTAAGCCGAGGCGTAACTTTTCAGGGAGAGATTGGATCCGGAAAAAACATGGTTTTCCGTGTTCCCCAATCTGTGGGGAACCTGAATATGTGTATACATTTCAAAATTCAGGTCAGTTTCTCATTTTGGCTTTTGATGCTTAATTGGCAATTTGCCAACAAATACAACCTAAGCCGAGGCGAAACGTTTCAGGGAGAGATTGGATCCGGAAAAAACATGGTTTTTCGTGTTCCCCAATCTGTGGGGAATCTGAATATATGTATACATTTCGAAATTCAGGTCAGTTTCACATTTTCACTTTTCATGCTTAATAGGCAATTTGCCAACAAATGCAATCTAGGCCGAGGCCTAACTTTTGAGGGAGGTCGGATCTGGAAAAAACGTGGTTTTTCGGGTTCCCCAACCTTTGGGGAACCTGAATATATGTATACATTTTGAAATTCAGGTCAGTTTCACATTTTGGCTTTTCATGCTTAATTGGCAATTTGCCAACAAAGGCACTCTAAGCCGAGGCGTAACTTTTCAGGGAGAGGTAGGATCCGGAAAAAACATGGTTTTTCGGGTTCCCCAACCTTTGGGGAACCTGAATATGTGTATACATTTCAAAATTCAGGTCAGTTTCTCATTTTGGCTTTTGATGCTTAATTGGCAATTTGCCAACAAATGCAATCTAGGCCGAGGCCTAACTTTTGAGGGAGAGGTCGGATCTGGAAAAAACGTGGTTTTTCAGGTTCCGCACCCTTTGGGGAACCTGAATATATGTATACATTTCGAAATTCAGGTCAGTTTCACATTTTCACTTTTCATGCTTAATTGGCTATTTACCAACAAAGGCAATCTAAGCCGAGGCCTAACTTTTGAGGGAGAGGTCAGATCCGGAAAAAACATGGTTTTTTGGGTTCCCCAACCTGTGGGGAACCTGAATATATGTATACATTTCGAAATTCAGGTCAGTTTCACATTTTCACTTTTCATGCTTAATTGGCTATTTGCCAACAAATGCAATCAAGGCTGAGGCCTAACTTTTGAGGGAGAGGTCGGATCCAGAAAAAACATGGTTTTTTGGGTTCCCCAACCTGTGGGGAACCTGAATATATGTATACATTTCGAATTTGAGGTCAGTTTCACATTTTCACTTTCATGCTTAATTGGCAATTTGCCAACAAATGCAATCTAGGCCAAGGCCTAACTTTTGAGGGAGAGGTCGGATCTGGAAAAAACATGGTTTTTCGCGTTCCCCAACCTGTGGGGAACCTGAATATATGTATACATTTCGAAATTCAGGTCAGTTTCACATTTTCACTTTTCATGCTTAATTGGCTATTTGCCAACAAATGCAATCAAGGCCGAGGCCTAACTTTTGAGGGAGAGGTCGGATCCAGAAAAAACATGGTTTTTTGGGTTCCCCAACCTGTGGGGAACCTGAATATATGTATACATTTCAAATTTGAGGTCAGTTTCACATTTTCACTTTCATGCTTAATTGGCAATTTGCCAACAAATGCAATCTAGGCCAAGGCCTAACTTTTGAGGGAGAGGTCGGATCTGGAAAAAACATGGTTTTTCGGGTTCACCACCCTTTGGGGAACCTGAATATATGTATACATTTTGAAATTCAGGTCAGTTTGTCATTTTGGCTTTTGATGCTTAATTGGCAATTTGCCAACATGCAATTGAGGCCGAGGCCTAACTTTTGAGGGAGAGGTCGGATCTGGAAAAAACGTGGTTTTTTGGGTTCCCCAACCTGTGGGGAACCTGAATATATGTATACATTTCGAATTTGAGGTCAGTTTCACATTTTCACTTTCATGCTTAATTGGCAATTTTCCAACAAATACAATCTAAGCCGAGGCGAAACGTTTCAGGGAGAGTTTGGATCCGGAAAAAACATGGTTTTTCGTGTTCCCCAACCTGTGGGCAACCTGAATATATGTATACATTTCGAAATATCAGGTCAGTTTCACATTTTCACTTTTCATGCTTAATTGGCTATTTGCCAACAAATGCAATCAAGGCCGAGGCCTAACTTTTGAGGGAGAGGTCGGATCCAGAAAAAACATGGTTTTTTGGGTTCCCCAACCTGTGGGGAACCTGAATATATGTATACATTTCAAATTTGAGGTCAGTTTCACATTTTCACTTTCATGCTTAATTGGCAATTTTCCAACAAATACAATCTAAGCCGAGGCGTAACTTTTCAGGGAGAGCTTGGATCCGGAAAAAACATGGTTTTTCGTGTTCCCCAACCTGTGGGCAACCTGAATATATGTATACATTTCGAAATTCAGGTCAGTTTCACATTTTCACTTTTCATGCTTAATTGGCAATTTGCCAACAAATGCAATCTAGGCAGAGGCCTAACTTTTGAGGTAGAGGTCGGATCTGGAAAAAACATGGTTTTTTGGGTTCCCCAACCTGTGGGGAACCTGAATATATGTATACATTTCGAATTTGAGGTCAGTTTCACATTTTCACTTTTCATGCTTAATTGGCTATTTGCCAACAAATGCAATCAAGGCCGAGGCCTAACTTCTAAGGGAGAGGTCGGATCCAGAAAAAACATGGTTTTTTGGGTTCCCCAACCTGTGGGGAACCTGAATATATGTATACATTTCGAATTTGAGGTCAGTTTCACATTTTCACTTTCATGCTTAATTGGCAATTTTCCAACAAATACAATCTAAGCCGAGGCGAAACGTTTCAGGGAGAGAGTGGATCCGGAAAAAACATGGTTTTTCGTGTTCCCCAATCTGTGGGGAACCTGAATATATGTATACATTTCGAAATTCAGGTCAGTTTCACATTTTCACTTTTCATGCTTAATAGGCAATTTGCCAACAAATGCAATCTAGGCCGAGGCCTAACTTTTGAGGGAGAGGTCAGATCCGGAAAAAACATGGTTTTTCGGGTTCCCCAACCTTTGGGGAACCTGAATATATGTATAGATTTCAAAATTCAGGTCAGTTTCACATTTTGGCTTTTCATGCTTAATTGGCAATTTGCCAACAAATGCAATATAGGCAGAGGCCTAACTTTTGAGGGAGAGGTCGGATCTGGAAAAAACATGGTTTTTCGCGTTCCCCAACCTGTGGGGAACCTGAATATACGTATACATTTCGAAATTCAGGTCAGTTTCACATTTTCACTTTTCATGCTTAATTGGCTATTTACCAACAAAGGCAATCTAAGCCGAGGTCTAACTTTTGAGGGAGAGGTTGGATCCAAAAAAAACATGGTTTTTTGGGTTCCCCAACCTGTGGGGAATCTGAATATATGTATACATTTCGAATTTGAGGTCAGTTTCACATTTTCACTTTCATGCTTATTTGGCAATTTTGCAACAAATGCAATCTAAGCCGAGGCGTAACTTTTCAGGGAGAGCTTGGATCCGGAAAAAACATGGTTTTCCGTGTTCCCCAATCTGTGGGGAACCTGAATATATGTATAGATTTCAAAATTCAGGTCAGTTTCACATTTTGGCTTTTCATGCTTAATTGGCAATTTGCCAACAAATGCAATATAGGCCGAGGCCTAACTTTTGAGGGAGAGGTCGGATCTGGAAAAAACATGGTTTTTCGCGTTCCCCAACCTGTGGGGAACCTGAATATATGTATACATTTCGAAATTCAGGTCAGTTTCACATTTTCACTTTTCATGCTTAATTGGCAATTTGCCAACAAATGCAATCTAGGCCGAGGCCTAACTTTTGAGGGTGAGGTCGGATCTGGGAAAAACGTGGTTTTTCAGGTTCCCCACCCTTTGGGGAACCTGAATATATGTATACATTTCGAAATTCAGGTCAGTTTCACATTTTCACTTTTCATGCTTAATTGGCTATTTGCCAACAAATGCAATCAAGGCCGAGGCCTAACTTTTGAGGGAGAGGTCGGATCCAGAAAAAACATGGTTTTTTGGGTTCCCCAACCTGTGGGGAAACTGAATATATGTATACATTTCGAATTTGAGGTCAGTTTCACATTTTCACTTTCATGCTTAATTGGCAATTTTCCAACAAATACAATCTAAGCCGAGGCGAAACGTTTCAGGGAGAGATTGGATCCGGAAAAAACATGGTTTTTCGTGTTCCCCAACCTTTGGGGAACCTGAATATATGTATACATTTCAAAATTCAGGTCAGTTTCACATTTTGGCTTTTCATGCTTAATTGGCAATTTGCCAACAAATGCAATATAGGCCGAGGCCTAACTTTTGAGGGAGAGGTCGGATCTGGAAAAAACATGGTTTTTCGCGTTCCCCAACCTGTGGGGAACCTGAATATATGTATACATTTCGAAATTCAGGTCAGTTTCACATTTTCACTTTCATGCTTAATTGGCAATTTTCCAACAAATGCAATCTAGGCCGAGGCCTAACTTTTCAGGGAGAGCTTGGATCCGGAAAAAACATGGTTTTTCGTGTCCCCCAACCTGTGGGCAACCTGAATATATGTATACATTTCGAAATTCAGGTCAGTTTCACATTTTCACTTTTCATGCTTAATTGGCAATTTGCCAACAAATGCAATCTAGGCCGAGGCCTAACTTTTGAGGTAGAGGTCGGATCTGGAAAAAACATGGTTTTTTGGGTTCCCCAACCTGTGGGGAACCTGAATATATGTATACATTTCGAAATTCAGGTCAGTTTCACATTTTCACTTTTCATGCTTAATAGGCAATTTGCCAACCAATGCAATCTAGGCCGAGGCCTAACTTTTGAGGGAGAGGTCAGATCCGGAAAAAACATGGTTTTTCGGGTTCCCCAACCTTTGGGGAACCTGAATATATGTATAGATTTCAAAATTCAGGTCAGTTTCACATTTTGGCTTTTCATGCTTAATTGGCAATTTGCCAACAAATGCAATATAGGCCGAGGCCTAACTTTTGAGGGAGAGGTCGGATCTGGAAAAAACATGGTTTTTCGCGTTCCCCAACCTGTGGGGAACCTGAATATATGTATACATTTCGAAATTCAGGTCAGTTTCACATTTTCACGTTCATGCTTAATTGGCAATTTTCCAACAAATGCAATCTAAGCCGAGGCGTAACTTTTCAGGGAGAGCTTGGATCCGGAAAAAACATGGTTCTCCGTGTTCCCCAATCTGTGGGGAACCTGAATATGTGTATACATTTCAAAATTAAGGTCAGTTTCTCATTTTGGCTTTTAATGCTTAATTGGCAATTTGCCAACATGCAATCTAGGCCGAGGCCTAACTTTTGAGGGAGAGGTCGGATCTGGAAAAAACGTGGTTTTTCAGGTTCCCCACCCTTTGGGGAACCTGAATATATGTATACATTTTGAAATTCAGGTCAGTTTCACATTTTCACTTTTCATGCTTAATTGGCTATTTGCCAACAAATGCAATCAAGGCCGAGGCCTAACTTTTGAGGTAGAGGTCGGATCTGGAAAAAACATGGTTTTTTGGGTTCCCCAAACTGTGGGGAACCTGAATATATGTATACATTTCGAATTTGAGGTCAGTTTCACATTTTCACTTTCATGCTTAATTGGCAATTTTCCAACAAAGGCACTCTAAGCCGAGGCGTAACTTTTCAGGGAGAGGTAGGATCCGGAAAAAACATGGTTTTTCGTGTTCCCCAACCTTTGGGGAACCTGAATATGTGTATACATTTTGAAATTCAGGTCAGTTTCACATTTTCACTTTTCATGCTTAATAGGCAATTTGCCAACAAATGCAATCTAGGCCGAGGCCTAACTTTTGAGGGAGAGGTCAGATCCGGAAAAAACATGGTTTTTCGGGTTCCCCAACCTTTGGGGAACCTGAATATATGTATAGATTTCAAAATTCAGGTCAGTTTCACATTTTGGCTTTTCATGCTTAATTGGCAATTTGCCAACAAATGCAATATAGGCCGAGGCCTAACTTTTGAGGGAGAGGTCGGATCTGGAAAAAACATGGTTTTTCGCGTTCCCCAACCTGTGGGGAACCTGAATATATGTATACATTTCGAATTTGAGGTCAGTTTCTCATTTTGGCTTTTGATGCTTAATTGGCAATTTGCCAACATGCAATCTAGGCCGAGGCCTAACTTTTGAGGGAGAGGTCGGATCTGGAAAAAACATGGTTTTTCGCGTTCCCCAACCTGTGGGGAACCTGAATATATGTATACATTTCGAAATTCAGGTCAGTTTCACATTTTCACGTTCATGCTTAATTGGCAATTTTCCAACAAATGCAATCTAAGCCGAGGCGTAACTTTTCAGGGAGAGCTCGGATCCGGAAAAAACATGGTTTTTCATGTTCCCCAACCTGTGGGCAACCTGAATATATGTATACATTTCGAAATTCAGGTCAGTTTCACATTTTCACTTTTCATGCTTAATTGGCAATTTGCCAACAAATGCAATATAGGCCGAGGCCTAACTTTTGAGGGAGAGGTCGGATCTGGAAAAAACATGGTTTTTCGCGTTCCCCAACCTGTGGGGAACCTGAATATATGTATACATTTCGAAATTCAGGTCAGTTTCACATTTTCACTTTCATGCTTAATTGGCAATTTTCCAACAAATGCAATCTAAGCCGAGGCGTAACTTTTCAGGGAGAGCTTGGATCCGGAAAAAACATGGTTTTTCGTGTCCCCCAACCTGTGGGGAACCTGAATATGTGTATACATTTCAAAATTCAGGTCAGTTTCTCATTTTGGCTTTTGATGCTTAATTGGCAATTTGCCAACATGCAATCTAGGCCGAGGCCTAACTTTTGAGGGAGAGGTCGGATCTGGAAAAAACGTGGTTTTTCAGGTTCCCCACCCTTTGGGGAACCTGAATATATGTATACATTTTGAAATTCAGGTCAGTTTCACATTTTCACTTTTCATCCTTAATTGGCTATTTGCCAACAAATGCAATCAAGGCCGAGACCTAACTTTTGAGGGAGAGGTCGGATCCAGAAAAAACATGGTTTTTTGGGTTCCCCAACCTGTGGGGAACCTGAATATATGTATACATTTCGAATTTGAGGTCAGTTTCACATTTTCACTTTCATGCTTAATTGGCAATTTTCCAACAAATACAATCTAAGCCGAGGCGAAACGTTTCAGGGAGAGAGTGGATCCGGAAAAACATGGTTTTTCGTGTTCCCCAATCTGTGGGGAACCTGAATATATGTATACATTTCGAAATTCAGGTCAGTTTCACATTTTCACTTTTCATGCTTAATAGGCAATTTGCCAACAAATGCAATCTAGGCCGAGGCCTAACTTTTGAGGGAGAGGTCGGATCTGGAAAAAACATGGTTTTTCGCGTTCCCCCACCTGTGGGGAACCTGAATATATGTATACATTTCGAAATTCAGGTCAGTTTCACATTTTCACTTTTCATGCTTAATTGGCTATTTACCAACAAAGGCAATCTAAGCCGAGGTCTAACTTTTGAGGGAGAGGTTGGATCCAAAAAAAACATGGTTTTTTGGGTTCCCCAACCTGTGGGGAATCTGAATATATGTATACATTTCGAATTTGAGGTCAGTTTCACATTTTCACTTTCATGCTTATTTGGCAATTTTGCAACAAATGCAATCTAAGCCGAGGCGTAACTTTTCAGGGAGAGCTTGGATCCGGAAAAAACATGGTTTTCCGTGTTCCCCAATCTGTGGGGAACCTGAATATGTGTATACATTTCAAAATTCAGGTCAGTTTCTCATTTTGGCTTTTGATGCTTAATTGGCAATTTGCCAACAAATGCAATCTAGGCCGAGGCCTAACTTTTGAGGGAGAGGTCGGATCTGGAAAAAACGTGGTTTTTCAGGTTCCGCACCCTTTGGGGAACCTGAATATATGTATACATTTCGAAATTCAGGTCAGTTTCACATTTTCACTTTTCATGCTTAATTGGCTATTTACCAACAAAGGCAATCTAAGCCGAGGCCTAACTTTTGAGGGAGAGGTCAGATCCGGAAAAAACATGGTTTTTCGGGTTCACCACCCTTTGGGGAACCTGAATATATGTATACATTTTGAAATTCAGGTCAGTTTCACATTTTGGCTTTTCATGCTTAATTGGCAATTTGCCAACAAAGGCACTCTAAGCCGAGGCGTAACTTTTCAGGGAGAGGTAGGATCCGGAAAAAACATGGTTTTTTGGGTTCCCCAACCTGTGGGGAACCTGAATATATGTATACATTTCGAATTTGAGGTCAGTTTCACATTTTCACTTTTCATGCTTAATTGGCTATTTGCCAACAAATGCAAACTAGGCCGAGGCGTAACTTTTCAGGGAGACCTTGGATCCGGAAAAAACATGGTTTTTCGTGTCCCCCAACCTGTGGGCAACCTGAATATATGTATACATTTCGAAATTCAGGTCAGTTTCACATTTTCACTTTTCATGCTTAATTGGCAATTTGCCAACAAATGCAATCTAGGCCGAGGCCTAACTTTTGAGGTAGAGGTCGGATCTGGAAAAAACATGGTTTTTTGGGTTCCCCAACCTATGGGGAACCTGAATATATGTATACATTTCGAATTTGAGGTCAGTTTCACATTTTCACTTTTCATGCTTAATTGGCTATTTGCCAACAAATGCAATCAAGGCCGAGGCCTAACTTCTAAGGGAGAGGTCGCATCCAGAAAAAACATGGTTTTTTGGGTTCCCCAACCTGTGGGGAACCTGAATATATGTATACATTTTGAAATTCAGGTCAGTTTCACATTTTGGCTTTTCATGCTTAATTGGCAATTTGCCAACAAAGGCACTCTAAGCCGAGGCGTAACTTTTCAGGGAGAGGTAGGATCCGGAAAAAACATGGTTTTTCGTTTTCCGCAACCTGTGGGGAACCTGAATATATGTATACATTTCGAAATTCAGGTCAGTTTCACATTTTCACTTTTCATGCTTAATTGGCTATTTACCAACAAAGGCAATCTAAGCCGAGGCCTAACTTTTGAGGGAGAGGTCGGATCTGGAAAAAACATGGTTTTTCGCGTTCCCCAACCTGTGGGGAACCTGAATATATGTATACATTTCGAAATTCAGGTCAGTTTCACATTTTCACTTTTCATGCTTAATTGGCAATTTGCCAACAAATGCAATCTAGGCCGAGGCCTAACTTTTGAGGGTGAGTTCGGATCTGGAAAAAACGTGGTTTTTCAGGTTCCCCACCCTTTGGGGAACCTGAATATATGTATACATTTCGAAATTCAGGTCAGTTTCACATTTTCACTTTTCATGCTTAATTGGCTATTTGCCAACATGCAATTGAGGCCGAGGCCTAACTTTTGAGGGAGAGGTCGGATCTGGAAAAAATGTGGTTTTTTGGGTTCCCCAACCTGTGGGGAACCTGAATATATGTATACATTTCGAAATATCAGGTCAGTTTCACATTTTCACTTTTCATGCTTAATTGGCTATTTGCCAACAAATGCAATCAAGGCCGAGGCCTAACTTTTGAGGGAGAGGTCGGATCCAGAAAAAACATGGTTTTTTGGGTTCCCCAACCTGTGGGGAACCTGAATATATGTATACATTTCAAATTTGAGGTCAGTTTCACATTTTCACTTTCATGCTTAATTGGCAATTTTCCAACAAATACAATCTAAGCCGAGGCGTAACTTTTCAGGGAGAGCTTGGATCCGGAAAAAACATGGTTTTTCGTGTTCCCCAATCTGTGGGGAACCTGAATATATGTATACATTTCGAAATTCAGGTCAGTTTCACATTTTGGCTTTTCATGCTTAATTGGCAATTTGCCAACAAATGCAATATAGGCCGAGGCCTAACTTTTGAGGGAGAGGTCGGATCTGGAAAAAACATGGTTTTTCGCGTTCTCCAACCTGTGGGGAACCTGAATATATGTATACATTTCAAAATTCAGGTCAGTTTCACATTTTCACTTTTCATGCTTAATTGGCTATTTGCCAACAAATGCAAACTAGGCCGAGGCCTAACTTTTGAGGGAGAGGTCGGATCCAGAAAAAACATGGTTTTTCGGGTTCCCGAACCTGTGGGGAACCTGAATATATGTATACATTTCGAAATTCAGGTCAGTTTCACATTTTCACTTTCATGCTTAATTGGCAATTTCCCAACAAATGCAATCTAAGCCGAGGCGTAACTTTTGAGGGAGAGGTCGGATCCGGAAAAAACATGGTTTTTCGAGTTCCCCAACCTTTGGGGAACCTGAATATATGTATACATTTCGAATTTGAGGTCAGTTTCACATTTTCACTTTCATGCTTAATTGGCAATTTTGCAACAAATGCAATCTAAGCCGAGGCGTAACTTTTCAGGGAGAGATTGGATCCGGAAAAAACATGGTTTTCCGTGTTCCCCAATCTGTGGGGAACCTGAATATGTGTATACATTTCAAAATTCAGGTCAGTTTCTCATTTTGGCTTTTGATGCTTAATTGGCAATTTGCCAACAAATACAACCTAAGCCGAGGCGAAACGTTTCAGGGAGAGATTGGATCCGGAAAAAACATGGTTTTTCGTGTTCCCCAATCTGTGGGGAATCTGAATATATGTATACATTTCGAAATTCAGGTCAGTTTCACATTTTCACTTTTCATGCTTAATAGGCAATTTGCCAACAAATGCAATCTAGGCCGAGGCCTAACTTTTGAGGGAGGTCGGATCTGGAAAAAACGTGGTTTTTCGGGTTCCCCAACCTTTGGGGAACCTGAATATATGTATACATTTTGAAATTCAGGTCAGTTTCACATTTTGGCTTTTCATGCTTAATTGGCAATTTGCCAACAAAGGCACTCTAAGCCGAGGCGTAACTTTTCAGGGAGAGGTAGGATCCGGAAAAAACATGGTTTTTCGGGTTCCCCAACCTTTGGGGAACCTGAATATGTGTATACATTTCAAAATTCAGGTCAGTTTCTCATTTTGGCTTTTGATGCTTAATTGGCAATTTGCCAACAAATGCAATCTAGGCCGAGGCCTAACTTTTGAGGGAGAGGTCGGATCTGGAAAAAACGTGGTTTTTCAGGTTCCGCACCCTTTGGGGAACCTGAATATATGTATACATTTCGAAATTCAGGTCAGTTTCACATTTTCACTTTTCATGCTTAATTGGCTATTTACCAACAAAGGCAATCTAAGCCGAGGCCTAACTTTTGAGGGAGAGGTCAGATCCGGAAAAAACATGGTTTTTTGGGTTCCCCAACCTGTGGGGAACCTGAATATATGTATACATTTCGAAATTCAGGTCAGTTTCACATTTTCACTTTTCATGCTTAATTGGCTATTTGCCAACAAATGCAATCAAGGCTGAGGCCTAACTTTTGAGGGAGAGGTCGGATCCAGAAAAAACATGGTTTTTTGGGTTCCCCAACCTGTGGGGAACCTGAATATATGTATACATTTCGAATTTGAGGTCAGTTTCACATTTTCACTTTCATGCTTAATTGGCAATTTGCCAACAAATGCAATCTAGGCCAAGGCCTAACTTTTGAGGGAGAGGTCGGATCTGGAAAAAACATGGTTTTTCGCGTTCCCCAACCTGTGGGGAACCTGAATATATGTATACATTTCGAAATTCAGGTCAGTTTGTCATTTTGGCTTTTGATGCTTAATTGGCAATTTGCCAACATGCAATTGAGGCCGAGGCCTAACTTTTGAGGGAGAGGTCGGATCTGGAAAAAACGTGGTTTTTTGGGTTCCCCAACCTGTGGGGAACCTGAATATATGTATACATTTCGAATTTGAGGTCAGTTTCACATTTTCACTTTCATGCTTAATTGGCAATTTTCCAACAAATACAATCTAAGCCGAGGCGAAACGTTTCAGGGAGAGTTTGGATCCGGAAAAAACATGGTTTTTCGTGTTCCCCAACCTGTGGGCAACCTGAATATATGTATACATTTCGAAATATCAGGTCAGTTTCACATTTTCACTTTTCATGCTTAATTGGCTATTTGCCAACAAATGCAATCAAGGCCGAGGCCTAACTTTTGAGGGAGAGGTCGGATCCAGAAAAAACATGGTTTTTTGGGTTCCCCAACCTGTGGGGAACCTGAATATATGTATACATTTCAAATTTGAGGTCAGTTTCACATTTTCACTTTCATGCTTAATTGGCAATTTTCCAACAAATACAATCTAAGCCGAGGCGTAACTTTTCAGGGAGAGCTTGGATCCGGAAAAAACATGGTTTTTCGTGTTCCGCAACCTGTGGGGAACCTGAATATATGTATACATTTCGAAATTCAGGTCAGTTTCACATTTTCACTTTTCATGCTTAATTGGCTATTTACCAACAAAGGCAATCTAAGCCGAGGCCTAACTTTTGAGGGAGAGGTCGGATCTGGAAAAAACATGGTTTTTCGCGTTCCCCAACCTGTGGGGAACCTGAATATATGTATACATTTCGAAATTCAGGTCAGTTTCACATTTTCACTTTTCATGCTTAATTGGCAATTTGCCAACAAATGCAATCTAGGCCGAGGCCTAACTTTTGAGGGTGAGTTCGGATCTGGAAAAAACGTGGTTTTTCAGGTTCCCCACCCTTTGGGGAACCTGAATATATGTATACATTTCGAAATTCAGGTCAGTTTCACATTTTCACTTTTCATGCTTAATTGGCTATTTGCCAACAAATGCAATCAAGGCTGAGGCCTAACTTTTGAGGGAGAGGTCGGATCCAGAAAAAACATGTTTTTTTGGGTTCCCCAACCTGTGGGGAACCTGAATATATGTATACATTTCGAATTTGAGGTCAGTTTCACATTTTCACTTTCATGCTTAATTGGCAATTTGCCAACAAATGCAATCTAGGCCAAGGCCTAACTTTTGAGGGAGAGGTCGGATCTGGAAAAAACATGGTTTTTCGGGTTCACCACCCTTTGGGGAACCTGAATATATGTATACATTTTGAAATTCAGGTCAGTTTCTCATTTTGGCTTTTGATGCTTAATTGGCAATTTGCCAACATGCAATTGAGGCCGAGGCCTAACTTTTGAGGGAGAGGTCGGATCTGGAAAAAATGTGGTTTTTTGGGTTCCCCAACCTGTGGGGAACCTGAATATATGTATACATTTCGAAATATCAGGTCAGTTTCACATTTTCACTTTTCATGCTTAATTGGCTATTTGCCAACAAATGCAATCAAGGCCGAGGCCTAACTTTTGAGGGAGAGGTCGGATCCAGAAAAAACATGGTTTTTTGGGTTCCCCAACCTGTGGGGAACCTGAATATATGTATACATTTCAAATTTGAGGTCAGTTTCACATTTTCACTTTCATGCTTAATTGGCAATTTTCCAACAAATACAATCTAAGCCGAGGCGTAACTTTTCAGGGAGAGCTTGGATCCGGAAAAAACATGGTTTTTCGTGTTCCCCAATCTGTGGGGAACCTGAATATATGTATACATTTCGAAATTCAGGTCAGTTTCACATTTTGGCTTTTCATGCTTAATTGGCAATTTGCCAACAAATGCAATATAGGCCGAGGCCTAACTTTTGAGGGAGAGGTCGGATCTGGAAAAAACATGGTTTTTCGCGTTCTCCAACCTGTGGGGAACCTGAATATATGTATACATTTCAAAATTCAGGTCAGTTTCACATTTTCACTTTTCATGCTTAATTGGCTATTTGCCAACAAATGCAAACTAGGCCGAGGCCTAACTTTTGAGGGAGAGGTCGGATCCAGAAAAAACATGGTTTTTCGGGTTCCCGAACCTGTGGGGAACCTGAATATATGTATACATTTCGAAATTCAGGTCAGTTTCACATTTTCACTTTCATGCTTAATTGGCAATTTCCCAACAAATGCAATCTAAGCCGAGGCGTAACTTTTGAGGGAGAGGTCGGATCCGGAAAAAACATGGTTTTTCGAGTTCCCCAACCTTTGGGGAACCTGAATATATGTATACATTTCGAATTTGAGGTCAGTTTCACATTTTCACTTTCATGCTTAATTGGCAATTTTGCAACAAATGCAATCTAAGCCGAGGCGTAACTTTTCAGGGAGAGATTGGATCCGGAAAAAACATGGTTTTCCGTGTTCCCCAATCTGTGGGGAACCTGAATATGTGTATACATTTCAAAATTCAGGTCAGTTTCTCATTTTGGCTTTTGATGCTTAATTGGCAATTTGCCAACAAATACAACCTAAGCCGAGGCGAAACGTTTCAGGGAGAGATTGGATCCGGAAAAAACATGGTTTTTCGTGTTCCCCAATCTGTGGGGAATCTGAATATATGTATACATTTCGAAATTCAGGTCAGTTTCACATTTTCACTTTTCATGCTTAATAGGCAATTTGCCAACAAATGCAATCTAGGCCGAGGCCTAACTTTTGAGGGAGGTCGGATCTGGAAAAAACGTGGTTTTTCGGGTTCCCCAACCTTTGGGGAACCTGAATATATGTATACATTTTGAAATTCAGGTCAGTTTCACATTTTGGCTTTTCATGCTTAATTGGCAATTTGCCAACAAAGGCACTCTAAGCCGAGGCGTAACTTTTCAGGGAGAGGTAGGATCCGGAAAAAACATGGTTTTTCGGGTTCCCCAACCTTTGGGGAACCTGAATATGTGTATACATTTCAAAATTCAGGTCAGTTTCTCATTTTGGCTTTTGATGCTTAATTGGCAATTTGCCAACAAATGCAATCTAGGCCGAGGCCTAACTTTTGAGGGAGAGGTCGGATCTGGAAAAAACGTGGTTTTTCAGGTTCCGCACCCTTTGGGGAACCTGAATATATGTATACATTTCGAAATTCAGGTCAGTTTCACATTTTCACTTTTCATGCTTAATTGGCTATTTACCAACAAAGGCAATCTAAGCCGAGGCCTAACTTTTGAGGGAGAGGTCAGATCCGGAAAAAACATGGTTTTTTGGGTTCCCCAACCTGTGGGGAACCTGAATATATGTATACATTTCGAAATTCAGGTCAGTTTCACATTTTCACTTTTCATGCTTAATTGGCTATTTGCCAACAAATGCAATCAAGGCTGAGGCCTAACTTTTGAGGGAGAGGTCGGATCCAGAAAAAACATGGTTTTTTGGGTTCCCCAACCTGTGGGGAACCTGAATATATGTATACATTTCGAATTTGAGGTCAGTTTCACATTTTCACTTTCATGCTTAATTGGCAATTTGCCAACAAATGCAATCTAGGCCAAGGCCTAACTTTTGAGGGAGAGGTCGGATCTGGAAAAAACATGGTTTTTCGCGTTCCCCAACCTGTGGGGAACCTGAATATATGTATACATTTCGAAATTCAGGTCAGTTTGTCATTTTGGCTTTTGATGCTTAATTGGCAATTTGCCAACATGCAATTGAGGCCGAGGCCTAACTTTTGAGGGAGAGGTCGGATCTGGAAAAAACGTGGTTTTTTGGGTTCCCCAACCTGTGGGGAACCTGAATATATGTATACATTTCGAATTTGAGGTCAGTTTCACATTTTCACTTTCATGCTTAATTGGCAATTTTCCAACAAATACAATCTAAGCCGAGGCGAAACGTTTCAGGGAGAGTTTGGATCCGGAAAAAACATGGTTTTTCGTGTTCCCCAACCTGTGGGCAACCTGAATATATGTATACATTTCGAAATATCAGGTCAGTTTCACATTTTCACTTTTCATGCTTAATTGGCTATTTGCCAACAAATGCAATCAAGGCCGAGGCCTAACTTTTGAGGGAGAGGTCGGATCCAGAAAAAACATGGTTTTTTGGGTTCCCCAACCTGTGGGGAACCTGAATATATGTATACATTTCAAATTTGAGGTCAGTTTCACATTTTCACTTTCATGCTTAATTGGCAATTTTCCAACAAATACAATCTAAGCCGAGGCGTAACTTTTCAGGGAGAGCTTGGATCCGGAAAAAACATGGTTTTTCGTGTTCCCCAACCTGTGGGCAACCTGAATATATGTATACATTTCGAAATTCAGGTCAGTTTCACATTTTCACTTTTCATGCTTAATTGGCAATTTGCCAACAAATGCAATCTAGGCAGAGGCCTAACTTTTGAGGTAGAGGTCGGATCTGGAAAAAACATGGTTTTTTGGGTTCCCCAACCTGTGGGGAACCTGAATATATGTATACATTTCGAATTTGAGGTCAGTTTCACATTTTCACTTTTCATGCTTAATTGGCTATTTGCCAACAAATGCAATCAAGGCCGAGGCCTAACTTCTAAGGGAGAGGTCGGATCCAGAAAAAACATGGTTTTTTGGGTTCCCCAACCTGTGGGGAACCTGAATATATGTATACATTTCGAATTTGAGGTCAGTTTCACATTTTCACTTTCATGCTTAATTGGCAATTTTCCAACAAATACAATCTAAGCCGAGGCGAAACGTTTCAGGGAGAGAGTGGATCCGGAAAAAACATGGTTTTTCGTGTTCCCCAATCTGTGGGGAACCTGAATATATGTATACATTTCGAAATTCAGGTCAGTTTCACATTTTCACTTTTCATGCTTAATAGGCAATTTGCCAACAAATGCAATCTAGGCCGAGGCCTAACTTTTGAGGGAGAGGTCAGATCCGGAAAAAACATGGTTTTTCGGGTTCCCCAACCTTTGGGGAACCTGAATATATGTATAGATTTCAAAATTCAGGTCAGTTTCACATTTTGGCTTTTCATGCTTAATTGGCAATTTGCCAACAAATGCAATATAGGCAGAGGCCTAACTTTTGAGGGAGAGGTCGGATCTGGAAAAAACATGGTTTTTCGCGTTCCCCAACCTGTGGGGAACCTGAATATACGTATACATTTCGAAATTCAGGTCAGTTTCACATTTTCACTTTTCATGCTTAATTGGCTATTTACCAACAAAGGCAATCTAAGCCGAGGTCTAACTTTTGAGGGAGAGGTTGGATCCAAAAAAAACATGGTTTTTTGGGTTCCCCAACCTGTGGGGAATCTGAATATATGTATACATTTCGAATTTGAGGTCAGTTTCACATTTTCACTTTCATGCTTATTTGGCAATTTTGCAACAAATGCAATCTAAGCCGAGGCGTAACTTTTCAGGGAGAGCTTGGATCCGGAAAAAACATGGTTTTCCGTGTTCCCCAATCTGTGGGGAACCTGAATATATGTATAGATTTCAAAATTCAGGTCAGTTTCACATTTTGGCTTTTCATGCTTAATTGGCAATTTGCCAACAAATGCAATATAGGCCGAGGCCTAACTTTTGAGGGAGAGGTCGGATCTGGAAAAAACATGGTTTTTCGCGTTCCCCAACCTGTGGGGAACCTGAATATATGTATACATTTCGAAATTCAGGTCAGTTTCACATTTTCACTTTTCATGCTTAATTGGCAATTTGCCAACAAATGCAATCTAGGCCGAGGCCTAACTTTTGAGGGTGAGGTCGGATCTGGGAAAAACGTGGTTTTTCAGGTTCCCCACCCTTTGGGGAACCTGAATATATGTATACATTTCGAAATTCAGGTCAGTTTCACATTTTCACTTTTCATGCTTAATTGGCTATTTGCCAACAAATGCAATCAAGGCCGAGGCCTAACTTTTGAGGGAGAGGTCGGATCCAGAAAAAACATGGTTTTTTGGGTTCCCCAACCTGTGGGGAAACTGAATATATGTATACATTTCGAATTTGAGGTCAGTTTCACATTTTCACTTTCATGCTTAATTGGCAATTTTCCAACAAATACAATCTAAGCCGAGGCGAAACGTTTCAGGGAGAGATTGGATCCGGAAAAAACATGGTTTTTCGTGTTCCCCAACCTTTGGGGAACCTGAATATATGTATACATTTCAAAATTCAGGTCAGTTTCACATTTTGGCTTTTCATGCTTAATTGGCAATTTGCCAACAAATGCAATATAGGCCGAGGCCTAACTTTTGAGGGAGAGGTCGGATCTGGAAAAAACATGGTTTTTCGCGTTCCCCAACCTGTGGGGAACCTGAATATATGTATACATTTCGAAATTCAGGTCAGTTTCACATTTTCACTTTCATGCTTAATTGGCAATTTTCCAACAAATGCAATCTAGGCCGAGGCCTAACTTTTCAGGGAGAGCTTGGATCCGGAAAAAACATGGTTTTTCGTGTCCCCCAACCTGTGGGCAACCTGAATATATGTATACATTTCGAAATTCAGGTCAGTTTCACATTTTCACTTTTCATGCTTAATTGGCAATTTGCCAACAAATGCAATCTAGGCCGAGGCCTAACTTTTGAGGTAGAGGTCGGATCTGGAAAAAACATGGTTTTTTGGGTTCCCCAACCTGTGGGGAACCTGAATATATGTATACATTTCGAAATTCAGGTCAGTTTCACATTTTCACTTTTCATGCTTAATAGGCAATTTGCCAACCAATGCAATCTAGGCCGAGGCCTAACTTTTGAGGGAGAGGTCAGATCCGGAAAAAACATGGTTTTTCGGGTTCCCCAACCTTTGGGGAACCTGAATATATGTATAGATTTCAAAATTCAGGTCAGTTTCACATTTTGGCTTTTCATGCTTAATTGGCAATTTGCCAACAAATGCAATATAGGCCGAGGCCTAACTTTTGAGGGAGAGGTCGGATCTGGAAAAAACATGGTTTTTCGCGTTCCCCAACCTGTGGGGAACCTGAATATATGTATACATTTCGAAATTCAGGTCAGTTTCACATTTTCACGTTCATGCTTAATTGGCAATTTTCCAACAAATGCAATCTAAGCCGAGGCGTAACTTTTCAGGGAGAGCTTGGATCCGGAAAAAACATGGTTCTCCGTGTTCCCCAATCTGTGGGGAACCTGAATATGTGTATACATTTCAAAATTAAGGTCAGTTTCTCATTTTGGCTTTTAATGCTTAATTGGCAATTTGCCAACATGCAATCTAGGCCGAGGCCTAACTTTTGAGGGAGAGGTCGGATCTGGAAAAAACGTGGTTTTTCAGGTTCCCCACCCTTTGGGGAACCTGAATATATGTATACATTTTGAAATTCAGGTCAGTTTCACATTTTCACTTTTCATGCTTAATTGGCTATTTGCCAACAAATGCAATCAAGGCCGAGGCCTAACTTTTGAGGTAGAGGTCGGATCTGGAAAAAACATGGTTTTTTGGGTTCCCCAAACTGTGGGGAACCTGAATATATGTATACATTTCGAATTTGAGGTCAGTTTCACATTTTCACTTTCATGCTTAATTGGCAATTTTCCAACAAAGGCACTCTAAGCCGAGGCGTAACTTTTCAGGGAGAGGTAGGATCCGGAAAAAACATGGTTTTTCGTGTTCCCCAACCTTTGGGGAACCTGAATATGTGTATACATTTTGAAATTCAGGTCAGTTTCACATTTTCACTTTTCATGCTTAATAGGCAATTTGCCAACAAATGCAATCTAGGCCGAGGCCTAACTTTTGAGGGAGAGGTCAGATCCGGAAAAAACATGGTTTTTCGGGTTCCCCAACCTTTGGGGAACCTGAATATATGTATAGATTTCAAAATTCAGGTCAGTTTCACATTTTGGCTTTTCATGCTTAATTGGCAATTTGCCAACAAATGCAATATAGGCCGAGGCCTAACTTTTGAGGGAGAGGTCGGATCTGGAAAAAACATGGTTTTTCGCGTTCCCCAACCTGTGGGGAACCTGAATATATGTATACATTTCGAATTTGAGGTCAGTTTCTCATTTTGGCTTTTGATGCTTAATTGGCAATTTGCCAACATGCA
Source organism: Bothrops alternatus (assembly GCA_034064705.1). NCBI lineage: Eukaryota > Metazoa > Chordata > Lepidosauria > Squamata > Viperidae > Bothrops > Bothrops alternatus. The sequence goes on along the minus strand of JARGCV010000230.1, from coordinate 3,948,424 downwards.
ATCTAGGCCGAGGCCTAACTTTTGAGGGAGAGGTCGGATCTGGAAAAAACATGGTTTTTCGCGTTCCCCAACCTGTGGGGAACCTGAATATATGTATACATTTCGAAATTCAGGTCAGTTTCACATTTTCACGTTCATGCTTAATTGGCAATTTTCCAACAAATGCAATCTAAGCCGAGGCGTAACTTTTCAGGGAGAGCTCGGATCCGGAAAAAACATGGTTTTTCATGTTCCCCAACCTGTGGGCAACCTGAATATATGTATACATTTCGAAATTCAGGTCAGTTTCACATTTTCACTTTTCATGCTTAATTGGCAATTTGCCAACAAATGCAATATAGGCCGAGGCCTAACTTTTGAGGGAGAGGTCGGATCTGGAAAAAACATGGTTTTTCGCGTTCCCCAACCTGTGGGGAACCTGAATATATGTATACATTTCGAAATTCAGGTCAGTTTCACATTTTCACTTTCATGCTTAATTGGCAATTTTCCAACAAATGCAATCTAAGCCGAGGCGTAACTTTTCAGGGAGAGCTTGGATCCGGAAAAAACATGGTTTTTCGTGTCCCCCAACCTGTGGGGAACCTGAATATGTGTATACATTTCAAAATTCAGGTCAGTTTCTCATTTTGGCTTTTGATGCTTAATTGGCAATTTGCCAACATGCAATCTAGGCCGAGGCCTAACTTTTGAGGGAGAGGTCGGATCTGGAAAAAACGTGGTTTTTCAGGTTCCCCACCCTTTGGGGAACCTGAATATATGTATACATTTTGAAATTCAGGTCAGTTTCACATTTTCACTTTTCATCCTTAATTGGCTATTTGCCAACAAATGCAATCAAGGCCGAGACCTAACTTTTGAGGGAGAGGTCGGATCCAGAAAAAACATGGTTTTTTGGGTTCCCCAACCTGTGGGGAACCTGAATATATGTATACATTTCGAATTTGAGGTCAGTTTCACATTTTCACTTTCATGCTTAATTGGCAATTTTCCAACAAATACAATCTAAGCCGAGGCGAAACGTTTCAGGGAGAGAGTGGATCCGGAAAAACATGGTTTTTCGTGTTCCCCAATCTGTGGGGAACCTGAATATATGTATACATTTCGAAATTCAGGTCAGTTTCACATTTTCACTTTTCATGCTTAATAGGCAATTTGCCAACAAATGCAATCTAGGCCGAGGCCTAACTTTTGAGGGAGAGGTCGGATCTGGAAAAAACATGGTTTTTCGCGTTCCCCCACCTGTGGGGAACCTGAATATATGTATACATTTCGAAATTCAGGTCAGTTTCACATTTTCACTTTTCATGCTTAATTGGCTATTTACCAACAAAGGCAATCTAAGCCGAGGTCTAACTTTTGAGGGAGAGGTTGGATCCAAAAAAAACATGGTTTTTTGGGTTCCCCAACCTGTGGGGAATCTGAATATATGTATACATTTCGAATTTGAGGTCAGTTTCACATTTTCACTTTCATGCTTATTTGGCAATTTTGCAACAAATGCAATCTAAGCCGAGGCGTAACTTTTCAGGGAGAGCTTGGATCCGGAAAAAACATGGTTTTCCGTGTTCCCCAATCTGTGGGGAACCTGAATATGTGTATACATTTCAAAATTCAGGTCAGTTTCTCATTTTGGCTTTTGATGCTTAATTGGCAATTTGCCAACAAATGCAATCTAGGCCGAGGCCTAACTTTTGAGGGAGAGGTCGGATCTGGAAAAAACGTGGTTTTTCAGGTTCCGCACCCTTTGGGGAACCTGAATATATGTATACATTTCGAAATTCAGGTCAGTTTCACATTTTCACTTTTCATGCTTAATTGGCTATTTACCAACAAAGGCAATCTAAGCCGAGGCCTAACTTTTGAGGGAGAGGTCAGATCCGGAAAAAACATGGTTTTTCGGGTTCACCACCCTTTGGGGAACCTGAATATATGTATACATTTTGAAATTCAGGTCAGTTTCACATTTTGGCTTTTCATGCTTAATTGGCAATTTGCCAACAAAGGCACTCTAAGCCGAGGCGTAACTTTTCAGGGAGAGGTAGGATCCGGAAAAAACATGGTTTTTTGGGTTCCCCAACCTGTGGGGAACCTGAATATATGTATACATTTCGAATTTGAGGTCAGTTTCACATTTTCACTTTTCATGCTTAATTGGCTATTTGCCAACAAATGCAAACTAGGCCGAGGCGTAACTTTTCAGGGAGACCTTGGATCCGGAAAAAACATGGTTTTTCGTGTCCCCCAACCTGTGGGCAACCTGAATATATGTATACATTTCGAAATTCAGGTCAGTTTCACATTTTCACTTTTCATGCTTAATTGGCAATTTGCCAACAAATGCAATCTAGGCCGAGGCCTAACTTTTGAGGTAGAGGTCGGATCTGGAAAAAACATGGTTTTTTGGGTTCCCCAACCTATGGGGAACCTGAATATATGTATACATTTCGAATTTGAGGTCAGTTTCACATTTTCACTTTTCATGCTTAATTGGCTATTTGCCAACAAATGCAATCAAGGCCGAGGCCTAACTTCTAAGGGAGAGGTCGCATCCAGAAAAAACATGGTTTTTTGGGTTCCCCAACCTGTGGGGAACCTGAATATATGTATACATTTTGAAATTCAGGTCAGTTTCACATTTTGGCTTTTCATGCTTAATTGGCAATTTGCCAACAAAGGCACTCTAAGCCGAGGCGTAACTTTTCAGGGAGAGGTAGGATCCGGAAAAAACATGGTTTTTCGTTTTCCGCAACCTGTGGGGAACCTGAATATATGTATACATTTCGAAATTCAGGTCAGTTTCACATTTTCACTTTTCATGCTTAATTGGCTATTTACCAACAAAGGCAATCTAAGCCGAGGCCTAACTTTTGAGGGAGAGGTCGGATCTGGAAAAAACATGGTTTTTCGCGTTCCCCAACCTGTGGGGAACCTGAATATATGTATACATTTCGAAATTCAGGTCAGTTTCACATTTTCACTTTTCATGCTTAATTGGCAATTTGCCAACAAATGCAATCTAGGCCGAGGCCTAACTTTTGAGGGTGAGTTCGGATCTGGAAAAAACGTGGTTTTTCAGGTTCCCCACCCTTTGGGGAACCTGAATATATGTATACATTTCGAAATTCAGGTCAGTTTCACATTTTCACTTTTCATGCTTAATTGGCTATTTGCCAACAAATGCAATCAAGGCTGAGGCCTAACTTTTGAGGGAGAGGTCGGATCCAGAAAAAACATGTTTTTTTGGGTTCCCCAACCTGTGGGGAACCTGAATATATGTATACATTTCGAATTTGAGGTCAGTTTCACATTTTCACTTTCATGCTTAATTGGCAATTTGCCAACAAATGCAATCTAGGCCAAGGCCTAACTTTTGAGGGAGAGGTCGGATCTGGAAAAAACATGGTTTTTCGGGTTCACCACCCTTTGGGGAACCTGAATATATGTATACATTTTGAAATTCAGGTCAGTTTCTCATTTTGGCTTTTGATGCTTAATTGGCAATTTGCCAACATGCAATTGAGGCCGAGGCCTAACTTTTGAGGGAGAGGTCGGATCTGGAAAAAATGTGGTTTTTTGGGTTCCCCAACCTGTGGGGAACCTGAATATATGTATACATTTCGAAATATCAGGTCAGTTTCACATTTTCACTTTTCATGCTTAATTGGCTATTTGCCAACAAATGCAATCAAGGCCGAGGCCTAACTTTTGAGGGAGAGGTCGGATCCAGAAAAAACATGGTTTTTTGGGTTCCCCAACCTGTGGGGAACCTGAATATATGTATACATTTCAAATTTGAGGTCAGTTTCACATTTTCACTTTCATGCTTAATTGGCAATTTTCCAACAAATACAATCTAAGCCGAGGCGTAACTTTTCAGGGAGAGCTTGGATCCGGAAAAAACATGGTTTTTCGTGTTCCCCAATCTGTGGGGAACCTGAATATATGTATACATTTCGAAATTCAGGTCAGTTTCACATTTTGGCTTTTCATGCTTAATTGGCAATTTGCCAACAAATGCAATATAGGCCGAGGCCTAACTTTTGAGGGAGAGGTCGGATCTGGAAAAAACATGGTTTTTCGCGTTCTCCAACCTGTGGGGAACCTGAATATATGTATACATTTCAAAATTCAGGTCAGTTTCACATTTTCACTTTTCATGCTTAATTGGCTATTTGCCAACAAATGCAAACTAGGCCGAGGCCTAACTTTTGAGGGAGAGGTCGGATCCAGAAAAAACATGGTTTTTCGGGTTCCCGAACCTGTGGGGAACCTGAATATATGTATACATTTCGAAATTCAGGTCAGTTTCACATTTTCACTTTCATGCTTAATTGGCAATTTCCCAACAAATGCAATCTAAGCCGAGGCGTAACTTTTGAGGGAGAGGTCGGATCCGGAAAAAACATGGTTTTTCGAGTTCCCCAACCTTTGGGGAACCTGAATATATGTATACATTTCGAATTTGAGGTCAGTTTCACATTTTCACTTTCATGCTTAATTGGCAATTTTGCAACAAATGCAATCTAAGCCGAGGCGTAACTTTTCAGGGAGAGATTGGATCCGGAAAAAACATGGTTTTCCGTGTTCCCCAATCTGTGGGGAACCTGAATATGTGTATACATTTCAAAATTCAGGTCAGTTTCTCATTTTGGCTTTTGATGCTTAATTGGCAATTTGCCAACAAATACAACCTAAGCCGAGGCGAAACGTTTCAGGGAGAGATTGGATCCGGAAAAAACATGGTTTTTCGTGTTCCCCAATCTGTGGGGAATCTGAATATATGTATACATTTCGAAATTCAGGTCAGTTTCACATTTTCACTTTTCATGCTTAATAGGCAATTTGCCAACAAATGCAATCTAGGCCGAGGCCTAACTTTTGAGGGAGGTCGGATCTGGAAAAAACGTGGTTTTTCGGGTTCCCCAACCTTTGGGGAACCTGAATATATGTATACATTTTGAAATTCAGGTCAGTTTCACATTTTGGCTTTTCATGCTTAATTGGCAATTTGCCAACAAAGGCACTCTAAGCCGAGGCGTAACTTTTCAGGGAGAGGTAGGATCCGGAAAAAACATGGTTTTTCGGGTTCCCCAACCTTTGGGGAACCTGAATATGTGTATACATTTCAAAATTCAGGTCAGTTTCTCATTTTGGCTTTTGATGCTTAATTGGCAATTTGCCAACAAATGCAATCTAGGCCGAGGCCTAACTTTTGAGGGAGAGGTCGGATCTGGAAAAAACGTGGTTTTTCAGGTTCCGCACCCTTTGGGGAACCTGAATATATGTATACATTTCGAAATTCAGGTCAGTTTCACATTTTCACTTTTCATGCTTAATTGGCTATTTACCAACAAAGGCAATCTAAGCCGAGGCCTAACTTTTGAGGGAGAGGTCAGATCCGGAAAAAACATGGTTTTTTGGGTTCCCCAACCTGTGGGGAACCTGAATATATGTATACATTTCGAAATTCAGGTCAGTTTCACATTTTCACTTTTCATGCTTAATTGGCTATTTGCCAACAAATGCAATCAAGGCTGAGGCCTAACTTTTGAGGGAGAGGTCGGATCCAGAAAAAACATGGTTTTTTGGGTTCCCCAACCTGTGGGGAACCTGAATATATGTATACATTTCGAATTTGAGGTCAGTTTCACATTTTCACTTTCATGCTTAATTGGCAATTTGCCAACAAATGCAATCTAGGCCAAGGCCTAACTTTTGAGGGAGAGGTCGGATCTGGAAAAAACATGGTTTTTCGCGTTCCCCAACCTGTGGGGAACCTGAATATATGTATACATTTCGAAATTCAGGTCAGTTTCACATTTTCACTTTTCATGCTTAATTGGCTATTTGCCAACAAATGCAATCAAGGCCGAGGCCTAACTTTTGAGGGAGAGGTCGGATCCAGAAAAAACATGGTTTTTTGGGTTCCCCAACCTGTGGGGAACCTGAATATATGTATACATTTCAAATTTGAGGTCAGTTTCACATTTTCACTTTCATGCTTAATTGGCAATTTGCCAACAAATGCAATCTAGGCCAAGGCCTAACTTTTGAGGGAGAGGTCGGATCTGGAAAAAACATGGTTTTTCGGGTTCACCACCCTTTGGGGAACCTGAATATATGTATACATTTTGAAATTCAGGTCAGTTTGTCATTTTGGCTTTTGATGCTTAATTGGCAATTTGCCAACATGCAATTGAGGCCGAGGCCTAACTTTTGAGGGAGAGGTCGGATCTGGAAAAAACGTGGTTTTTTGGGTTCCCCAACCTGTGGGGAACCTGAATATATGTATACATTTCGAATTTGAGGTCAGTTTCACATTTTCACTTTCATGCTTAATTGGCAATTTTCCAACAAATACAATCTAAGCCGAGGCGAAACGTTTCAGGGAGAGTTTGGATCCGGAAAAAACATGGTTTTTCGTGTTCCCCAACCTGTGGGCAACCTGAATATATGTATACATTTCGAAATATCAGGTCAGTTTCACATTTTCACTTTTCATGCTTAATTGGCTATTTGCCAACAAATGCAATCAAGGCCGAGGCCTAACTTTTGAGGGAGAGGTCGGATCCAGAAAAAACATGGTTTTTTGGGTTCCCCAACCTGTGGGGAACCTGAATATATGTATACATTTCAAATTTGAGGTCAGTTTCACATTTTCACTTTCATGCTTAATTGGCAATTTTCCAACAAATACAATCTAAGCCGAGGCGTAACTTTTCAGGGAGAGCTTGGATCCGGAAAAAACATGGTTTTTCGTGTTCCCCAATCTGTGGGGAACCTGAATATATGTATACATTTCGAAATTCAGGTCAGTTTCACATTTTCACTTTTCATGCTTAATAGGCAATTTGCCAACAAATGCAATCTAGGCCGAGGCCTAACTTTTGAGGGAGATGTCAGATCCGGAAAAAACATGGTTTTTCGGGTTCCCCAACCTTTGGGGAACCTGAATATATATATACATTTCAAAATTCAGGTCAGTTTCAAATTTTGGCTTTTCATGCTTAATTGGCAATTTGCCAACAAATGCAATATAGGCCGAGGCCTAACTTTTGAGGGAGAGGTCGGATCTGGAAAAAACATGGTTTTTCGCGTTCTCCAACCTGTGGGGAACCTGAATATATGTATACATTTCAAAATTCAGGTCAGTTTCACATTTTCACTTTTCATGCTTAATTGGCTATTTGCCAACAAATGCAAACTAGGCCGAGGCCTAACTTTTGAGGGAGAGGTCGGATCCAGAAAAAACATGGTTTTTCGGGTTCCCGAACCTGTGGGGAACCTGAATATATGTATACATTTCGAAATTCAGGTCAGTTTCACATTTTCACTTTCATGCTTAATTGGCAATTTCCCAACAAATGCAATCTAAGCCGAGGCGTAACTTTTCAGGGAGAGATTGGATCCGGAAAAAACATGGTTTTCCGTGTTCCCCAATCTGTGGGGAACCTGAATATGTGTATACATTTCAAAATTCAGGTCAGTTTCTCATTTTGGCTTTTGATGCTTAATTGGCAATTTGCCAACAAATACAACCTAAGCCGAGGCGAAACGTTTCAGGGAGAGATTGGATCCGGAAAAAACATGGTTTTTCGTGTTCCCCAATCTGTGGGGAACCTGAATATATGTATACATTTCGAAATTCAGGTCAGTTTCACATTTTCACTTTTCATGCTTAATAGGCAATTTGCCAACAAATGCAATCTAGGCCGAGGCCTAACTTTTGAGGGAGAGGTCAGATCCGGAAAAAACGTTGTTTTTCGGGTTCCCCAACCTTTGGGGAACCTGAATATATGTATACATTTCAAAATTCAGGTCAGTTTCACATTTTGGCTTTTCATGCTTAATTGGCAATTTGCCAACAAATGCAATATAGGCCGAGGCCTAACTTTTGAGGGAGGTCGGATCTGTAAAAAAACGTGGTTTTTCGGGTTCCCCAACCTTTGGGGAACCTGAATATATGTATACATTTTGAAATTCAGGTCAGTTTCACATTTTGGCTTTTCATGCTTAATTGGCAATTTGCCAACAAAGGCACTCTAAGCCGAGGCGTAACTTTTCAGGGAGAGGTAGGATCCGGAAAAAACATGGTTTTTCGTTTTCCGCAACCTGTGGGGAACCTGAATATATGTATACATTTCGAAATTCAGGTCAGTTTCACATTTTCACTTTTCATGCTTAATTGGCTATTTACCAACAAAGGCAATCTAAGCCGAGGCCTAACTTTTGAGGGAGAGGTCGGATCCGGAAAAAACATGGTTTTTCGCGTTCCCCAACCTGTGGGGAACCTGAATATATGTATACATTTCGAAATTCAGGTCAGTTTCACATTTTGGCTTTTGATGTTTAATTGGCAATTTGCCAACAAATGCAATCTAGGCCGAGGCCTAACTTTTGAGGGTGAGTTCGGATCTGGAAAAAACGTGGTTTTTCAGGTTCCCCACCCTTTGGGGAACCTGAATATATGTATACATTTCGAAATTCAGGTCAGTTTCACATTTTCACTTTTCATGTTGGCTATTTGCCAACAAATGCAATCAAGGCTGAGGCCTAACTTTTGAGGGAGAGGTCGGATCCAGAAAAAACATGGTTTTTTGGGTTCCCCAACCTGTGGGGAACCTGAATATATGTATACATTTCGAAATTCAGGTCAGTTTCACATTTTCACTTTTCATGCTTATTTGGCAATTTGCCAACAAATGCAATCTAGGCCGAGGCCTAACTTTTGAGGGAGAGCTTGGATCCGGAAAAAACATGGTTTTCCGTGTTCCCCAATCTGTGGGGAACCTGAATATATGTATACATTTCGAAATTCAGGTCAGTTTCTCATTTTGGCTTTTGATGCTTAATTGGCAATTTGCCAACAAATGCAATCTAGGCCGAGGCCTAACTTTTGAGGGAGAGGTCGGATCTGGAAAAAACGTGGTTTTTCAGATTCCCCACTTTTTGGGGAACCTGAATATATGTATACATTTCGAAATTCAGGTCAGTTTCTCATTTTGGCTTTTGATGCTTAATTGGCAATTTGCCAATACATATATTCAGGTTCCCCACAGGTTGCGGAAAACGAAAAACCATGTTTTTTCCGGATCCTACCTCTCCCTGAAACGTTTCGCCTCGGCTTAGATTGTATTTGTTGGAAAATAGCCAATTAAGCATAAAAAGCCAAAATGAGAAACTGAACTGAATTTCAAAATGTATACATATATTCAGGTTCCCCAAAGGGTGGTGAACCCGAAAAACCATGTTTTTTCCAGATCCGACCTCTCCCTCAAAAGTTAGGCCTCGGCCTAGATTGCATTTGTTGGCAAATTGCCAATTAAGCATGAAAGTGAAAATGTGAAACTGACCTCAAATTCGAAATGTATACATATATTCAGGTTCCCCACAGATTGCAGAAAACAAAAAAAACATGTTTTTTCCGGATCCTACCTCTCCCTGAAAAGTTACGCCTCGGCTTAGATTGCCTTTCTTGGCAAATAGCCAATTAAGCATAAAAAGCCAAAATGAGAAACTGAACTGAATTTCAAAATGTATACATATATTCAGGTTCCCCAAAGGGTGGTGAACCCGAAAAACCATGTTTTTTCCAGATCCGACCTCTCCCTCAAAAGTTAGGCCTCGGCCTAGATTGCATTTGTTGGCAAATTGCCAATTAAGCATGAAAGTGAAAATGTGAAACTGACCTCAAATTCGAAATGTATACATATATTCAGGTTCCCCACAGGTTGGGGAACCCAAAAAACCATGTTTTTTCCGGATCTGACCTCCCTCAAAAGTTAGGCCTCGGCCTAGATTGCATTTGTTGGCAAATTGCCAATTAAGCATGAAAAGTGAAAATGTGAAACTGACCTGAATTTCGAAATGTATACTGACCTGAATTTCGAAATGTATACATATATTCAGGTTCCCCACAGGTTGGGGAACCCAAAAAACCATGATTTTTCTGGATCCGACCTCTCCCTCAGAAGTTACGCCTCGGCTTAGATTGCCTTTGTTGGCAAATAGCCAATTAAGCATAAAAAGCCAAAATGAGAAACTGACCTGAATTTCAAAATGTATACATATATTCAGGTTCCCCAAAGGGTGGTGAACCCGAAAAACCATGTTTTTTCCAGATCCGACCTCTCCCTCAAAAGTTAGGCCTCGGCCTAGATTGCATTTGTTGGCAAATTGCCAATTAAGCATGAAAGTGAAAATGTGAAACTGACCTCAAATTCGAAATGTATACATATATTCAGGTTCCCCACAGGTTGGGGAACCCAAAAAACCATGTTTTTTCCGGATCTGACCTCTCCCTGAAAAGTTAGGCCTCGGCCTATATTGCATTTGTTGGCAAATTGCCAATTAAGCATGAAAAGTGAAAATGTGAAACTGACCTGAATTTCGAAATGTATTCATATATTCAGGTTCTGCAAAGGTTGGGGAACTCGAAAAACCATGTTTTTTCCGGATCCAACCTCTCCCTGAAAAGTTACGCCTCGGCTTAGATTGCATTTGTTGGCAAATAGCCAATTAAGCATGAAAAGTGAAAATGTGAAACTGACGTGAATTTCGAAATGTATACTGACCTGAATTTCGAAATGTATACATATATTCAGGTTCCCCACAGGTTGGGGAACCCAAAAAACCATGTTTTTTCTGGATCCGACCTCTCCCTCAGAAGTTAGGCCTCGGCCTAAATTGCATTTGTTGGCAAATTGCCAATTAAGCATCAAAAGCCAAAATGAGAAACTGACCTGAATTTTGAAATGTATACATATATTCAGGTTCCCCAAAGGGCGGGGAACCTGAAAAACCACGTTGTTTCCAGATCCGACCTCTCCCTCAAAAGTTAGGCCTCGGCCTAGATTGCATTTGTTGGCAAATTGCCAATTAAGCATCAAAAGCCAAAATGAGAAACTGACCTGAATTTTGAAATGTATACACATATTCAGGTTCCCCACAGATTGGGGAACACGGAAAACCATGTTTTTTCCGGATCCAAGCTCTCCCTGAAAAGTTACGCCTCGGCTTAGATTGCATTTGTTGCAAAATTGCCAATTAAGCATGAAAGTGAAAATGTGAAACTGACCTCAAATTCGAAATGTATACATATATTCAGGTTCCCCACAGGTTGGGGGACCCAAAAAACCATGTTTTTTCTGGATCTGACCTCTCCCTCAGAAGTTAGGCCTCGGCCTTGATTGCATTTGTTGGCAAATAGCCAATTAAGCATGAAAAGTGAAAATGTGAAACTGACCTGAATTTCGAAATGTATACATATATTCAGGTTCCCCAACAAGTGGGGAATCTGAAAAACCACGTTTTTTCCAGATCCGACCTCTCCCTCAAAAGTTAGGCCTCGGCCTAGATTGCATTTGTTGGCAAATTGCCAATTAAGCATCAAAAGCCAAAATGAGAAACTGACCTGAATTTCGAAATGTATACATATATTCAGGTTCCCCACAGATTGGGGAACACGGAAAACCATGTTTTTTCCGGATCCAAGCTCTCCCTGAAAAGTTACGCCTCGGCTTAGATTGCATTTGTTGGCAAATTGCCAATTAAGCATGAAAGTGAAAATGTGAAACTGACCTCAAATTCGAAATGTATACATATATTCAGGTTCCCCACAGGTTGGGGAACCCAAAAAACCATGTTTTTTCCAGATCCGACCTCTACCTCAAAAGTTAGGCCTCGGCCTAGATTGCATTTGTTGGCAAATTACCAATTAAGCATGAAAAGTGAAAATGTGAAACTGACCTGAATTTCGAAATGTATACATATATTCAGGTTGCCCACAGGTTGGGGAACTCGAAAAACCATGTTTTTTCCGGATCTGACCTCTCCCTCAAAAGTTACGCCTCGGCCTTGATTGCATTTGTTGGCAAATAACCAATTAAGCATGAAAGTGAGAATGTGAAACTGACCTCACATTCGAAATGTATACATATATTCACGTTCCCCAAAGGTTGGGGAACTCGAAAAACCATGTTTTTTCCGGATCCAACCTCTCCCTGAAAAGTTACGCCTCGGCTTAGATTGCATTTGTTGGCAAATAGCCAATTAAGCATGAAAAGTGAAAATGTGAAACTGACCTGAATTTCGAAATGTATACTGACCTGAATTTCGAAATGTATACATATATTCAGGTTCCCCACAGGTTGGGGAACCCAAAAAACCATGTTTTTTCTCGATGCGACCTCTCCCTCAGAAGTTAGGCCTCGGCCTTGATTGCATTTGTTGGCAAATAGCCAATTAAGCATGAAAAGTGAAAATGTGAAACTGACCTGAATTTCGAAATGTATACATATATTCAGGTTCCCCAAAAAGTGGGGAATCTGAAAAACCACGTTTTTTCCAGATCCGACCTCTCCCTCAAAAGTTAGGCCTCGGCCTAGATTGCATTTGTTGGCAAATTGCCAATTAAGCATCAAAAGCCAAAATGAGAAACTGACCTGAATTTCGAAATGTATACATATATTCAGGTTCCCCAAAAAGTGGGGAATCTGAAAAACTACGTTTTTTCCAGATCCGACCTCTCCCTCAAAGGTTAGGCCTCGGCCTAGATTGCATTTGTTGGCAAATTGCCAATTAAGCATCAAAAGCCAAAATGAGAAACTGACCTGAATTTCGAAATGTATACATATATTCAGGTTGCCCACAGGTTGGGGAACACGAAAAACCATGTTTTTTCCGGATCCAAGCTCTCCCTGAAAAGTTACGCCTCGGCTTAGATTGCATTTGTTGGAAAATTGCCAATTAAGCATGAAAGTGAAAATGTGAAACTGACCTCAAATTCGAAATGTATACATATATTCAGGTTCCCCACAGGTTCGGGAACCCAAAAAACCATGTTTTTTCCAGATCCAACCTCTACCTCAAAAGTTAGGCCTCGGCGTAGATTGCATTTGTTGGCAAATTACCAATTAAGCATGAAAAGTGAAAATGTGAAACTGACCTGAATTTCGAAATGTATACATATATTCAGGTTGCCCACAGGTTGGGGAACACGAAAAACCATGTTTTTTCCGGATCCAACCTCTCCCTGAAAAGTTACGCCTCGGCTTAGATTGCATTTGTTGGCAAATAGCCAATTAAGCATGAAAAGTGAAAATGTGAAACTGACCTGAATTTCGAAATGTATACATATATTCAGGTTGCCCACAGGTTGGGGAACTCGAAAAACCATGTTTTTTCCGGATCCGACCTCTCCCTCAAAAGTTACGCCTCGGCTTAGATTGCATTTGTTGGAAAATTGCCAATTAAGCATGACAGTGAAAATGTGAAACTGACCTGAATTTCGAAATGTATACATATATTCAGGCTCCCCACAGGTTGGGGAACCCGAAAAACCATGTTTTTTCTGGATCCGACCTCTCCCTCAAAAGTTAGGCCTCGGCCTAGTTTGCATTTGTTGGCAAATAGCCAATTAAGCATGAAAAGTGAAAATGTGAAACTGACCTGAATTTCGAAATGTATACATATATTCAGGTTCCCCACAGGTTGCGGAAAACGAAAAACCATGTTTTTTCCGGATCCTACCTCTCCCTGAAAAGTTACGCCTTGGCTTAGATTGCCTTTGTTGGCAAATAGCCAATTAAGCATAAAAAGCCAAAATGAGAAACTGACCTGAATTTCAAAATGTATACATATATTCAGGTTCCCCAAAGGGTGGTGAACCCGAAAAACCATGTTTTTTCCAGATCCAACCTCTCCCTCAAAAGTTGGACCTCAGCCTAGATTGCATTTGTTGGCAAATTGCCAATTAAGCATGAAAAGCCAAAATGAGAAACTGACCTGAATTTCGAAATGTATACATATATTCAGGTTCCCCAAAGGTTGGGGAACTCGAAAAACCATGTTTTTTCCGGATCCGACCTCTCCCTCAAAAGTTACGCCTCGGCTTAGATTGCATTTGTTGGAAAATTGCCAATTAAGCATGAAAGTGAAAATGAGAAACTGACCTGAATTTCGAAATGTATACATATATTCAGGTTCCCCACAGGTTGAGGAAAACGAAAAACCATGTATTTTCCGGATCTGACCTCTCCCTCAAAAGTTACGCCTCGGCCTTGATTGCATTTGTTGGCAAATAACCAATTAAGCATGAAAAGCCAAAATGTGAAACTGACCTGAATTTCGAAATGTATACATATATTCAGGTTCCCCACAGGTTGCGGAAAACGAAAAACCATGTTTTTTCCGGATCCTACCTCTCCCTGAAAAGTTACGCCTCGGCTTAGATTGCCTTTCTTGGTAAATAGCCAATTAAGCATGAAAAGTGAAAATATGAAACTGACCTGAATTTCGAAATGTATACATATATTCAGGTTCCCCACAGGTTGGGGAATGCAAAAAACAATGTTTTTTCCAGATCCGACCTCTCCCTCAAAAGTTAGGCCTCGGCCTAGCTTGCATTTGTTGGCAAATTGCCAATTAAGCATGAAAAGCCAAAATGTGAAACTGACCTGAATTTTGAAATGTATACATATATTCACGTTCCCCAAAGGTTGGGGAACCCGAAAAACCATGTTTTTTCCGGATCTGACCTCTCCCTCAAAAGTTAGGCCTCGGCCTAGATTGCATTTGTTGGCAAATTGCCAATTAAGCATGAAAGTGAGAATGTGAAACTGACCTCACATTCGAAATGTATACATATATTCACGTTCCCCAAAGGTTGGGGAACTCGAAAAACCATGTTTTTTCCGGATCCAACCTCTCCCTGAAAAGTTACGCCTCGGCTTAGATTGCATTTGTTGGCAAATAGCCAATTAAGCATGAAAAGTGAAAATGTGAAACTGACCTGAATTTCGAAATGTATACTGACCTGAATTTCGAAATGTATACATATATTCAGGTTCCCCACAGGTTGGGGAACCCAAAAAACCATGTTTTTTCTGGATGCGACCTCTCCCTCAGAAGTTAGGCCTCGGCCTTGATTGCATTTGTTGGCAAATAGCCAATTAAGCATGAAAAGTGAAAATGTGAAACTGACCTGAATTTCGAAATGTATACATATATTCAGGTTCCCCACAGGTTGCGGAAAACGAAAAACCATGTTTTTTCCGGATCCTACCTCTCCCTGAAAAGTTACGCCTTGGCTTAGATTGCCTTTGTTGGCAAATAGCCAATTAAGCATAAAAAGCCAAAATGAGAAACTGACCTGAATTTCAAAATGTATACATATATTCAGGTTCCCCAAAGGGTGGTGAACCCGAAAAACCATGTTTTTTCCAGATCCAACCTCTCCCTCAAAAGTTAGACCTCAGCCTAGATTGCATTTGTTGGCAAATTGCCAATTAAGCATGAAAAGCCAAAATGAGAAACTGACCTGAATTTCGAAATGTATACATATATTCAGGTTCCCCAAAGGTTGGGGAACTCGAAAAACCATGTTTTTTCCGGATCCGACCTCTCCCTCAAAAGTTACGCCTCGGCTTAGATTGCATTTGTTGGAAAATTGCCAATTAAGCATGAAAGTGAAAATGAGAAACTGACCTGAATTTCGAAATGTATACATATATTCAGGTTCCCCACAGGTTGAGGAAAACGAAAAACCATGTTTTTTCCGGATCTGACCTCTCCCTCAAAAGTTACGCCTCGGCCTTGATTGCATTTGTTGGCAAATAACCAATTAAGCATGAAAAGCCAAAATGTGAAACTGACCTGAATTTCGAAATGTATACATATATTCACGTTCCCCAAAGGTTGGGGAACTCGAAAAACCATGTTTTTTCCGGATCCAACCTCTCCCTGAAAAGTTACGCCTCGGCTTAGATTGCATTTGTTGGCAAATAGCCAATTAAGCATGAAAAGTGAAAATGTGAAACTGACCTGAATTTCGAAATGTATACTGACCTGAATTTCGAAATGTATACATATATTCAGGTTCCCCACAGGTTGGGGAACCCAAAAAACCATGTTTTTTCTGGATGCGACCTCTCCCTCAGAAGTTAGGCCTCGGCCTTGATTGCATTTGTTGGCAAATAGCCAATTAAGCATGAAAAGTGAAAATGTGAAACTGACCTGAATTTCGAAATGTATACATATATTCAGGTTCCCCAAAAAGTGGGGAATCTGAAAAACCATGTTTTTTCCAGATCCGACCTCTCCCTCAAAAGTTAGGCCTCGGCCTACATTGCATTTGTTGGCAAATTGCCAATTAAGCATCAAAAGCCAAAATGAGAAACTGACCTGAATTTCGAAATGTATACATATATTCAGGTTCCCCACAGATTGGGGAACACGGAAAACCATGTTTTTTCCGGATCCAAGCTCTCCCTCAAAAGTTAGGCCTCGGCCTAGATTGCATTTGTTGGCAAATTGCCAATTAAGCATGAAAAGTGAAAATGTGAAACTGACCTGAATTTCGAAATGTATACATATATTCAGGTTCCCCACAGGTTGGGGAACCCAAAAAACCATGTTTTTTCTGGATCCGACCTCTCCCTCAGAAGTTAGGCCTCGGCCTTGATTGCATTTGTTGGCAAATAGCCAATTAAGCATGAAAAGTGAAAATGTGAAACTGACCTGAATTTCGAAATGTATACATATATTCAGGTTCCCCAAAGGGTGGGGAACCTGAAAAACCACGTTGTTTCCAGATCCGACCTCTCCCTCAAAAGTTAGGCCTCGGCCTAGATTGCATTTGTTGGCAAATTGCCAATTAAGCATCAAAAGCCAAAATGAGAAACTGACCTGAATTTTGAAATGTATACACATATTCAGGTTCCCCACAGATTGGGGAACATGGAAAATCATGTTTTTTCCGGATCCAAGCTCTCCCTGAAAAGTTACGCCTCAGCTTAGATTGCATTTGTTGCAAAATTGCCAATTAAGCATGAAAGTGAAAATGTGAAACTGACCTCAAATTCGAAATGTATACATATATTCAGGTTCCCCAAAAAGTGGGGAATCTGAAAAACCATGTTTTTTCCAGATCCGACCTCTCCCTCAAAAGTTAGGCCTCGGCCTACATTGCATTTGTTGGCAAATTGCCAATTAAGCATCAAAAGCCAAAATGAGAAACTGACCTGAATTTCGAAATGTATACATATATTCAGGTTCCCCACAGATTGGGGAACACGGAAAACCATGTTTTTTCCGGATCCAAGCTCTCCCTCAAAAGTTAGGCCTCGGCCTAGATTGCATTTGTTGGCAAATTGCCAATTAAGCATGAAAAGTGAAAATGTGAAACTGACCTGAATTTCGAAATGTATACATATATTCAGGTTCCCCACAGGTTGGGGAACCCAAAAAACCATGTTTTTTCTGGATCCGACCTCTCCCTCAGAAGTTAGGCCTCGGCCTTGATTGCATTTGTTGGCAAATAGCCAATTAAGCATGAAAAGTGAAAATGTGAAACTGACCTGAATTTCGAAATGTATACATATATTCAGGTTCCCCAAAGGGTGGGGAACCTGAAAAACCACGTTGTTTCCAGATCCGACCTCTCCCTCAAAAGTTAGGCCTCGGCCTAGATTGCATTTGTTGGCAAATTGCCAATTAAGCATCAAAAGCCAAAATGAGAAACTGACCTGAATTTTGAAATGTATACACATATTCAGGTTCCCCACAGATTGGGGAACATGGAAAATCATGTTTTTTCCGGATCCAAGCTCTCCCTGAAAAGTTACGCCTCAGCTTAGATTGCATTTGTTGCAAAATTGCCAATTAAGCATGAAAGTGAAAATGTGAAACTGACCTCAAATTCGAAATGTATACATATATTCAGGTTCCCCACAGGTTGGGGAACCCAAAAAACCATGTTTTTTCTGGATCCGACCTCTCCCTCAGAAGTTAGGCCTCGGCCTTGATTGCATTTGTTGGCAAATAGCCAATTAAGCATGAAAAGTGAAAATGTGAAACTGACCTGAATTTCGAAATGTATACATATATTCAGGTTCCCCAAAGGGTGGGGAACCTGAAAAACCACGTTGTTTCCAGATCCGACCTCTCCCTCAAAAGTTAGGCCTCGGCCTAGATTGCATTTGTTGGCAAATTGCCAATTAAGCATCAAAAGCCAAAATGAGAAACTGACCTGAATTTCGAAATGTATACATATATTCACGTTCCCCACAGATTGGGGAACACGGAAAACCATGTTTTTTCTGGATCCAAGCTCTCCCTCAAAAGTTAGGCCTCGGCCTAGATTGCATTTGTTGGCAAATTGCCAATTAAGAATGAAAAGTGAAAATGTGAAACTGACCTGAATTTCGAAATGTATACATATATTCAGGTTCCCCACAGGTTGGGGAACCCAAAAAACCATGTTTTTTCTGGATCCGACCTCTCCCTCAGAAGTTAGGCCTCGGCCTTGATTGCATTTGTTGGCAAATAGCCAATTAAGCATGAAAAGTGAAAATGTGAAACTGACCTGAATTTCGAAATGTATACATATATTCAGGTTCCCCAAAAAGTGGGGAATCTGAAAAACCATGTTTTTTCCAGATCCGACCTCTCCCTCAAAAGTTAGGCCTCGGCCTACATTGCATTTGTTGGCAAATTGCCAATTAAGCATCAAAAGCCAAAATGAGAAACTGACCTGAATTTCGAAATGTATACATATATTCAGGTTCCCCACAGATTGGGGAACACGGAAAACCATGTTTTTTCCGGATCCAAGCTCTCCCTCAAAAGTTAGGCCTCGGCCTAGATTGCATTTGTTGGCAAATTGCCAATTAAGCATGAAAAGTGAAAATGTGAAACTGACCTGAATTTCGAAATGTATACATATATTCAGGTTCCCCACAGGTTGGGGAACCCAAAAAACCATGTTTTTTCTGGATCCGACCTCTCCCTCAGAAGTTAGGCCTCGGCCTTGATTGCATTTGTTGGCAAATAGCCAATTAAGCATGAAAAGTGAAAATGTGAAACTGACCTGAATTTCGAAATGTATACATATATTCAGGTTCCCCAAAGGGTGGGGAACCTGAAAAACCACGTTGTTTCCAGATCCGACCTCTCCCTCAAAAGTTAGGCCTCGGCCTAGATTGCATTTGTTGGCAAATTGCCAATTAAGCATCAAAAGCCAAAATGAGAAACTGACCTGAATTTTGAAATGTATACACATATTCAGGTTCCCCACAGATTGGGGAACATGGAAAATCATGTTTTTTCCGGATCCAAGCTCTCCCTGAAAAGTTACGCCTCAGCTTAGATTGCATTTGTTGCAAAATTGCCAATTAAGCATGAAAGTGAAAATGTGAAACTGACCTCAAATTCGAAATGTATACATATATTCAGGTTCCCCAAAAAGTGGGGAATCTGAAAAACCATGTTTTTTCCAGATCCGACCTCTCCCTCAAAAGTTAGGCCTCGGCCTACATTGCATTTGTTGGCAAATTGCCAATTAAGCATCAAAAGCCAAAATGAGAAACTGACCTGAATTTCGAAATGTATACATATATTCAGGTTCCCCACAGATTGGGGAACACGGAAAACCATGTTTTTTCCGGATCCAAGCTCTCCCTCAAAAGTTAGGCCT
Source organism: Bothrops alternatus (assembly GCA_034064705.1). NCBI lineage: Eukaryota > Metazoa > Chordata > Lepidosauria > Squamata > Viperidae > Bothrops > Bothrops alternatus. The sequence continues at coordinate 3,928,947 of JARGCV010000230.1, read as the reverse complement.
CGGCCTAGATTGCATTTGTTGGCAAATTGCCAATTAAGCATGAAAAGTGAAAATGTGAAACTGACCTGAATTTCGAAATGTATACATATATTCAGGTTCCCCACAGGTTGGGGAACCCAAAAAACCATGTTTTTTCTGGATCCGACCTCTCCCTCAGAAGTTAGGCCTCGGCCTTGATTGCATTTGTTGGCAAATAGCCAATTAAGCATGAAAAGTGAAAATGTGAAACTGACCTGAATTTCGAAATGTATACATATATTCAGGTTCCCCAAAGGGTGGGGAACCTGAAAAACCACGTTGTTTCCAGATCCGACCTCTCCCTCAAAAGTTAGGCCTCGGCCTAGATTGCATTTGTTGGCAAATTGCCAATTAAGCATCAAAAGCCAAAATGAGAAACTGACCTGAATTTTGAAATGTATACACATATTCAGGTTCCCCACAGATTGGGGAACATGGAAAATCATGTTTTTTCCGGATCCAAGCTCTCCCTGAAAAGTTACGCCTCAGCTTAGATTGCATTTGTTGCAAAATTGCCAATTAAGCATGAAAGTGAAAATGTGAAACTGACCTCAAATTCGAAATGTATACATATATTCAGGTTCCCCACAGGTTGGGGAACCCAAAAAACCATGTTTTTTCTGGATCCGACCTCTCCCTCAGAAGTTAGGCCTCGGCCTTGATTGCATTTGTTGGCAAATAGCCAATTAAGCATGAAAAGTGAAAATGTGAAACTGACCTGAATTTCGAAATGTATACATATATTCAGGTTCCCCAAAGGGTGGGGAACCTGAAAAACCACGTTGTTTCCAGATCCGACCTCTCCCTCAAAAGTTAGGCCTCGGCCTAGATTGCATTTGTTGGCAAATTGCCAATTAAGCATCAAAAGCCAAAATGAGAAACTGACCTGAATTTCGAAATGTATACATATATTCACGTTCCCCACAGATTGGGGAACACGGAAAACCATGTTTTTTCTGGATCCAAGCTCTCCCTCAAAAGTTAGGCCTCGGCCTAGATTGCATTTGTTGGCAAATTGCCAATTAAGAATGAAAAGTGAAAATGTGAAACTGACCTGAATTTCGAAATGTATACATATATTCAGGTTCCCCACAGGTTGGGGAACCCAAAAAACCATGTTTTTTCTGGATCCGACCTCTCCCTCAGAAGTTAGGCCTCGGCCTTGATTGCATTTGTTGGCAAATAGCCAATTAAGCATGAAAAGTGAAAATGTGAAACTGACCTGAATTTCGAAATGTATACATATATTCAGGTTCCCCAAAGGGTGGGGAACCTGAAAAACCACGTTGTTTCCAGATCCGACCTCTCCCTCAAAAGTTAGGCCTCGGCCTAGATTGCATTTGTTGGCAAATTGCCAATTAAGCATCAAAAGCCAAAATAAGAAACTGACCTGAATTTTGAAATGTATACACATATTCAGGTTCCCCACAGATTGGGGAACACGGAAAATCATGTTTTTTCCGGATCCAAGCTTTCCCTGAAAAGTTACGCCTCAGCTTAGATTGCATTTGTTGCAAAATTGCCAATTAAGCATGAAAGTGAAAATGTGAAACTGACCTCAAATTCGAAATGTATACATATATTCAGGTTCCCCACAGGTTGGGGAACCCAAAAAACCATGTTTTTTCTGGATCCGACCTCTCCCTCAGAAGTTAGGCCTCGGCCTTGATTGCATTTGTTGGCAAAAAGCCAGTTAAGCATGAAAAGTGAAAATGTGAAACTGACCTGAATTTCGAAATGTATACATATATTCAGGTTCCCCAAAAAGTGGGGAATCTGAAAAACCACGTTTTTTCCAGATCCGACCTCTCCCTCAAAAGTTAGGCCTCGGCCTAGATTGCATTTGTTGGCAAATTGCCAATTAAGCATCAAAAGCCAAAATGAGAAACTGACCTGAATTTCGAAATGTATACATATATTCAGGTTCCCCACAGATTGGGGAACACGGAAAACCATGTTTTTTCCGGATCCAAGCTCTCCCTGAAAAGTTACGCCTTGGCTTAGATTGCATTTGTTGGAAAATTGCCAATTAAGCATGAAAGTGAAAATGTGAAACTGACCTGAATTTCGAAATGTATACTGACCTGAATTTCGAAATGTATACATATATTCAGGTTCCCCACAGGTTGGGGAACCCAAAAAACCATGTTTTTTCCAGATCCGACCTCTACCTCAAAAGTTAGGCCTCGGCCTAGATTGCATTTGTTGGCAAATTGCCAATTAAGCAGGAAAAGTGAAAATGTGAAACTGACCTGAATTTCGAAATGTATACTGACCTGAATTTCGAAATGTATACATATATTCAGGTTCCCCACAGGTTGGGGAACCCAAAAAACCATGTTTTTTCTGGATCCGACCTCTCCCTCAAAAGTTAGGCCTCGGCCTAGTTTGCATTTGTTGGCAAATAGCCAATTAAGCATGAAAAGTGAAAATGTGAAACTGACCTGAATTTCGAAATGTATACATATATTCAGGTTCCCCACAGGTTGCGGAAAATGAAAAACCATGTTTTTTCCGGATCCTACCTCTCCCTGAAAAGTTACGCCTCGGCTTATATTGCCTTTGTTGGCAAATAGCCAATTAAGCATAAAAAGCCAAAATGAGAAACTGACCTGAATTTTGAAATGTATACATATATTCAGGTTCCCCAAAGGGTGGGGAACCTGAAAAACCACGTTTTTTCCACATCCGACCTCTCCCTCAAAAGTTAGGCCTCAGCTTAGATTGCATTTGTTGGCAAATTGCCAATTAAGCATCAAAAGCCAAAATGAGAAACTGACCTGAATTTCAAAATGTATACATATATTCAGGTTCCCCAAAGGGTGGGGAACCTGAAAAACCACGTTTTTTCCGGATCCTACCTCTCCCTCAGAAGTTAGGCCTCGGCCTTGATTGCATTTGTTGGCAAATAGCCAATTAAGCAACAAAAGCCAAAATGAGAAACTGACCTGAATTTCGAAATGTATACATATATTCAGGTTCCCCACAGATTGGGGAACACGGAAAACCATGTTTTTTCCGGATCCAAGCTCTCCCTCAAAAGTTAGGCCTCGGCCTAGATTGCATTTGTTGGCAAATTGCCAATTAAGCATGAAAAGTGAAAATGTGAAACTGACCTGAATTTCGAAATGTATACATATATTCAGGTTCCCCACAGGTTGGGGAACCCAAAAAACCATGTTTTTTCTGGATCCGACCTCTCCCTCAGAAGTTAGGCCTCGGCCTTGATTGCATTTGTTGGCAAATAGCCAATTAAGCATGAAAAGTGAAAATGTGAAACTGACCTGAATTTCGAAATGTATACATATATTCAGGTTCCCCAAAGGGTGGGGAACCTGAAAAACCACGTTGTTTCCAGATCCGACCTCTCCCTCAAAAGTTAGGCCTCGGCCTAGATTGCATTTGTTGGCAAATTGCCAATTAAGCATCAAAAGCCAAAATGAGAAACTGACCTGAATTTTGAAATGTATACACATATTCAGGTTCCCCACAGATTGGGGAACATGGAAAATCATGTTTTTTCCGGATCCAAGCTCTCCCTGAAAAGTTACGCCTCAGCTTAGATTGCATTTGTTGCAAAATTGCCAATTAAGCATGAAAGTGAAAATGTGAAACTGACCTCAAATTCGAAATGTATACATATATTCAGGTTCCCCACAGGTTGGGGAACCCAAAAAACCATGTTTTTTCTGGATCCGACCTCTCCCTCAGAAGTTAGGCCTCGGCCTTGATTGCATTTGTTGGCAAATAGCCAATTAAGCATGAAAAGTGAAAATGTGAAACTGACCTGAATTTCGAAATGTATACATATATTCAGGTTCCCCAAAGGGTGGGGAACCTGAAAAACCACGTTGTTTCCAGATCCGACCTCTCCCTCAAAAGTTAGGCCTCGGCCTAGATTGCATTTGTTGGCAAATTGCCAATTAAGCATCAAAAGCCAAAATGAGAAACTGACCTGAATTTCGAAATGTATACATATATTCAGGTTCCCCACAGATTGGGGAACACGGAAAACCATGTTTTTTCCGGATCCAAGCTCTCCCTCAAAAGTTAGGCCTCGGCCTAGATTGCATTTGTTGGCAAATTGCCAATTAAGCATGAAAAGTGAAAATGTGAAACTGACCTGAATTTCGAAATGTATACATATATTCAGGTTCCCCACAGGTTGGGGAACCCAAAAAACCATGTTTTTTCTGGATCCGACCTCTCCCTCAGAAGTTAGGCCTCGGCCTTGATTGCATTTGTTGGCAAATAGCCAATTAAGCATGAAAAGTGAAAATGTGAAACTGACCTGAATTTCGAAATGTATACATATATTCAGGTTCCCCAAAGGGTGGGGAACCTGAAAAACCACGTTGTTTCCAGATCCGACCTCTCCCTCAAAAGTTAGGCCTCGGCCTAGATTGCATTTGTTGGCAAATTGCCAATTAAGCATCAAAAGCCAAAATGAGAAACTGACCTGAATTTTGAAATGTATACACATATTCAGGTTCCCCACAGATTGGGGAACATGGAAAATCATGTTTTTTCCGGATCCAAGCTCTCCCTGAAAAGTTACGCCTCAGCTTAGATTGCATTTGTTGCAAAATTGCCAATTAAGCATGAAAGTGAAAATGTGAAACTGACCTCAAATTCGAAATGTATACATATATTCAGGTTCCCCACAGGTTGGGGAACCCAAAAAACCATGTTTTTTCTGGATCCGACCTCTCCCTCAGAAGTTAGGCCTCGGCCTTGATTGCATTTGTTGGCAAATAGCCAATTAAGCATGAAAAGTGAAAATGTGAAACTGACCTGAATTTCGAAATGTATACATATATTCAGGTTCCCCAAAGGGTGGGGAACCTGAAAAACCACGTTGTTTCCAGATCCGACCTCTCCCTCAAAAGTTAGGCCTCGGCCTAGATTGCATTTGTTGGCAAATTGCCAATTAAGCATCAAAAGCCAAAATGAGAAACTGACCTGAATTTCGAAATGTATACATATATTCAGGTTCCCCACAGATTGGGGAACACGGAAAACCATGTTTTTTCTGGATCCAAGCTCTCCCTCAAAAGTTAGGCCTCGGCCTAGATTGCATTTGTTGGCAAATTGCCAATTAAGAATGAAAAGTGAAAATGTGAAACTGACCTGAATTTCGAAATGTATACATATATTCAGGTTCCCCACAGGTTGGGGAACCCAAAAAACCATGTTTTTTCTGGATCCGACCTCTCCCTCAGAAGTTAGGCCTCGGCCTTGATTGCATTTGTTGGCAAATAGCCAATTAAGCATGAAAAGTGAAAATGTGAAACTGACCTGAATTTCGAAATGTATACATATATTCAGGTTCCCCAAAGGGTGGGGAACCTGAAAAACCACGTTGTTTCCAGATCCGACCTCTCCCTCAAAAGTTAGGCCTCGGCCTAGATTGCATTTGTTGGCAAATTGCCAATTAAGCATCAAAAGCCAAAATAAGAAACTGACCTGAATTTTGAAATGTATACACATATTCAGGTTCCCCACAGATTGGGGAACACGGAAAATCATGTTTTTTCCGGATCCAAGCTTTCCCTGAAAAGTTACGCCTCAGCTTAGATTGCATTTGTTGCAAAATTGCCAATTAAGCATGAAAGTGAAAATGTGAAACTGACCTCAAATTCGAAATGTATACATATATTCAGGTTCCCCACAGGTTGGGGAACCCAAAAAACCATGTTTTTTCTGGATCCGACCTCTCCCTCAGAAGTTAGGCCTCGGCCTTGATTGCATTTGTTGGCAAAGAGCCAGTTAAGCATGAAAAGTGAAAATGTGAAACTGACCTGAATTTCGAAATGTATACATATATTCAGGTTCCCCAAAAAGTGGGGAATCTGAAAAACCACGTTTTTTCCAGATCCGACCTCTCCCTCAAAAGTTAGGCCTCGGCCTAGATTGCATTTGTTGGCAAATTGCCAATTAAGCATCAAAAGCCAAAATGAGAAACTGACCTGAATTTCGAAATGTATACATATATTCAGGTTCCCCACAGATTGGGGAACACGGAAAACCATGTTTTTTCCGGATCCAAGCTCTCCCTGAAAAGTTACGCCTTGGCTTAGATTGCATTTGTTGGAAAATTGCCAATTAAGCATGAAAGTGAAAATGTGAAACTGACCTGAATTTCGAAATGTATACTGACCTGAATTTCGAAATGTATACATATATTCAGGTTCCCCACAGGTTGGGGAACCCAAAAAACCATGTTTTTTCCAGATCCGACCTCTACCTCAAAAGTTAGGCCTCGGCCTAGATTGCATTTGTTGGCAAATTGCCAATTAAGCAGGAAAAGTGAAAATGTGAAACTGACCTGAATTTCGAAATGTATACTGACCTGAATTTCGAAATGTATACATATATTCAGGTTCCCCACAGGTTGGGGAACCCAAAAAACCATGTTTTTTCTGGATCCGACCTCTCCCTCAAAAGTTAGGCCTCGGCCTAGTTTGCATTTGTTGGCAAATAGCCAATTAAGCATGAAAAGTGAAAATGTGAAACTGACCTGAATTTCGAAATGTATACATATATTCAGGTTCCCCACAGGTTGCGGAAAATGAAAAACCATGTTTTTTCCGGATCCTACCTCTCCCTGAAAAGTTACGCCTCGGCTTATATTGCCTTTGTTGGCAAATAGCCAATTAAGCATAAAAAGCCAAAATGAGAAACTGACCTGAATTTTGAAATGTATACATATATTCAGGTTCCCCAAAGGGTGGGGAACCTGAAAAACCACGTTTTTTCAACATCCGACCTCTCCCTCAAAAGTTAGGCCTCAGCTTAGATTGCATTTGTTGGCAAATTGCCAATTAAGCATCAAAAGCCAAAATGAGAAACTGACCTGAATTTCAAAATGTATACATATATTCAGGTTCCCCAAAGGGTGGGGAACCTGAAAAACCACGTTTTTTCCGGATCCTACCTCTCCCTCAGAAGTTAGGCCTCGGCCTTGATTGCATTTGTTGGCAAATAGCCAATTAAGCAACAAAAGCCAAAATGAGAAACTGACCTGAATTTCGAAATGTATACATATATTCAGGTTCCCCACAGATTGGGGAACACGGAAAACCATGCTTTTTCCGGATCCAAGCTCTCCCTCAAAAGTTAGGCCTCGGCCTAGATTGCATTTGTTGGCAAATTGCCAATTAAGCATGAAAAGTGAAAATGTGAAACTGACCTGAATTTCGAAATGTATACATATATTCAGGTTCCCCACAGGTTGGGGAACCCAAAAAACCATGTTTTTTCTGGATCCGACCTCTCCCTCAGAAGTTAGGCCTCGGCCTTGATTGCATTTGTTGGCAAATAGCCAATTAAGCATGAAAAGTGAAAATGTGAAACTGACCTGAATTTCGAAATGTATACATATATTCAGGTTCCCCAAAGGGTGGGGAACCTGAAAAACCACGTTGTTTCCAGATCCGACCTCTCCCTCAAAAGTTAGGCCTCGGCCTAGATTGCATTTGTTGGCAAATTGCCAATTAAGCATCAAAAGCCAAAATGAGAAACTGACCTGAATTTTGAAATGTATACACATATTCAGGTTCCCCACAGATTGGGGAACATGGAAAATCATGTTTTTTCCGGATCCAAGCTCTCCCTGAAAAGTTACGCCTCAGCTTAGATTGCATTTGTTGCAAAATTGCCAATTAAGCATGAAAGTGAAAATGTGAAACTGACCTCAAATTCGAAATGTATACATATATTCAGGTTCCCCACAGGTTGGGGAACCCAAAAAACCATGTTTTTTCTGGATCCGACCTCTCCCTCAGAAGTTAGGCCTCGGCCTTGATTGCATTTGTTGGCAAATAGCCAATTAAGCATGAAAAGTGAAAATGTGAAACTGACCTGAATTTCGAAATGTATACATATATTCAGGTTCCCCAAAGGGTGGGGAACCTGAAAAACCACGTTGTTTCCAGATCCGACCTCTCCCTCAAAAGTTAGGCCTCGGCCTAGATTGCATTTGTTGGCAAATTGCCAATTAAGCATCAAAAGCCAAAATGAGAAACTGACCTGAATTTCGAAATGTATACATATATTCAGGTTCCCCACAGATTGGGGAACACGGAAAACCATGTTTTTTCTGGATCCAAGCTCTCCCTCAAAAGTTAGGCCTCGGCCTAGATTGCATTTGTTGGCAAATTGCCAATTAAGAATGAAAAGTGAAAATGTGAAACTGACCTGAATTTCGAAATGTATACATATATTCAGGTTCCCCACAGGTTGGGGAACCCAAAAAACCATGTTTTTTCTGGATCCGACCTCTCCCTCAGAAGTTAGGCCTCGGCCTTGATTGCATTTGTTGGCAAATAGCCAATTAAGCATGAAAAGTGAAAATGTGAAACTGACCTGAATTTCGAAATGTATACATATATTCAGGTTCCCCAAAGGGTGGGGAACCTGAAAAACCACGTTGTTTCCAGATCCGACCTCTCCCTCAAAAGTTAGGCCTCGGCCTAGATTGCATTTGTTGGCAAATTGCCAATTAAGCATCAAAAGCCAAAATAAGAAACTGACCTGAATTTTGAAATGTATACACATATTCAGGTTCCCCACAGATTGGGGAACACGGAAAATCATGTTTTTTCCGGATCCAAGCTTTCCCTGAAAAGTTACGCCTCAGCTTAGATTGCATTTGTTGCAAAATTGCCAATTAAGCATGAAAGTGAAAATGTGAAACTGACCTCAAATTCGAAATGTATACATATATTCAGGTTCCCCACAGGTTGGGGAACCCAAAAAACCATGTTTTTTCTGGATCCGACCTCTCCCTCAGAAGTTAGGCCTCGGCCTTGATTGCATTTGTTGGCAAAGAGCCAGTTAAGCATGAAAAGTGAAAATGTGAAACTGACCTGAATTTCGAAATGTATACATATATTCAGGTTCCCCAAAAAGTGGGGAATCTGAAAAACCACGTTTTTTCCAGATCCGACCTCTCCCTCAAAAGTTAGGCCTCGGCCTAGATTGCATTTGTTGGCAAATTGCCAATTAAGCATCAAAAGCCAAAATGAGAAACTGACCTGAATTTCGAAATGTATACATATATTCAGGTTCCCCACAGATTGGGGAACACGGAAAACCATGTTTTTTCCGGATCCAAGCTCTCCCTGAAAAGTTACGCCTTGGCTTAGATTGCATTTGTTGGAAAATTGCCAATTAAGCATGAAAGTGAAAATGTGAAACTGACCTGAATTTCGAAATGTATACTGACCTGAATTTCGAAATGTATACATATATTCAGGTTCCCCACAGGTTGGGGAACCCAAAAAACCATGTTTTTTCCAGATCCGACCTCTACCTCAAAAGTTAGGCCTCGGCCTAGATTGCATTTGTTGGCAAATTGCCAATTAAGCAGGAAAAGTGAAAATGTGAAACTGACCTGAATTTCGAAATGTATACTGACCTGAATTTCGAAATGTATACATATATTCAGGTTCCCCACAGGTTGGGGAACCCAAAAAACCATGTTTTTTCTGGATCCGACCTCTCCCTCAAAAGTTAGGCCTCGGCCTAGTTTGCATTTGTTGGCAAATAGCCAATTAAGCATGAAAAGTGAAAATGTGAAACTGACCTGAATTTCGAAATGTATACATATATTCAGGTTCCCCACAGGTTGCGGAAAATGAAAAACCATGTTTTTTCCGGATCCTACCTCTCCCTGAAAAGTTACGCCTCGGCTTATATTGCCTTTGTTGGCAAATAGCCAATTAAGCATAAAAAGCCAAAATGAGAAACTGACCTGAATTTTGAAATGTATACATATATTCAGGTTCCCCAAAGGGTGGGGAACCTGAAAAACCACGTTTTTTCCACATCCGACCTCTCCCTCAAAAGTTAGGCCTCAGCTTAGATTGCATTTGTTGGCAAATTGCCAATTAAGCATCAAAAGCCAAAATGAGAAACTGACCTGAATTTCAAAATGTATACATATATTCAGGTTCCCCAAAGGGTGGGGAACCTGAAAAACCACGTTTTTTCCGGATCCTACCTCTCCCTCAGAAGTCAGGCCTCGGCCTTGATTGCATTTGTTGGCAAATAGCCAATTAAGCAACAAAAGCCAAAATGAGAAACTGACCTGAATTTCGAAATGTATACATATATTCAGGTTCCCCACAGATTGGGGAACACGGAAAACCATGTTTTTTCCGGATCCAAGCTCTCCCTGAAAAGTTACGCCTCGGCTTAGATTGCATTTGTTGGAAAATTGCCAATTAAGCATGAAAGTGAAAATGTGAAACTGACCTCAGATTCGAAATGTATACATATATTCAGGTTCCCCACAGGTTGGGGAACCCAAAAAACCATGTTTTTTCCAGATCCGACCTCTACCTCAAAAGTTAGGCCTCGGCCTAGATTGCATTTGTTGGCAAATTGCCAATTAAGCATGAAAAGTGAAAATGTGAAACTGACCTGAATTTCGAAATGTATACATATATTCAGGTTGCCCACAGGTTGGGGAACACGAAAACCATGTTTTTTCCGGATCCGACCTCTCCCTCAAAAGTTAGGCCTCGGCTTTGATTGCATTTGTTGGGAAATTGCCAATTAAGCATTAAAAGTGAAAATGTGAAACTGACCTGAATTTCGAAATGTATACATATATTCAGGTTCCCCACAGGTTGGGGAACCCGAAAAACCATGTTTTTTCTGGATCCGACCTCTCCCTCAAAAGTTAGGCCTCGGCCTAGTTTGCATTTGTTGGCAAATAGCCAATTAAGCATGAAAAGTGAAAATGTGAAACTGACCTGAATTTCGAAATGTATACATATATTCAGGTTCCCCACAGGTTGCGGAAAACGAAAAACCATGTTTTTTCCGGATCCTACCTCTCCCTGAAAAGTTACGCCTCGGCTTAGATTGCCTTTGTTGGCAAATAGCCAATTCATAAAAAGCCAAAATGAGAAACTGACCCGAAAAACCATGTTTTTTCCAGATCCGACCTCTCCCTCAAAAGTTAGGCCTCGGCTTTGATTGCATTTGTTGGCAAATTGCCAATTAAGCATCAAAAGCCAAAATGAGAAACTGACCTGAATTTCGAAATGTATATTCAGGTTCCCCACAGGTTGGGGAACACGAAAAACCATGTTTTTCCGGATCCAACCTCTCTCTGAAAATTTACGCCTCGGCTTACATTGCATTTGTTGGGAAATTGCCAATTAAGCATGAAAGGGAAAATGTGAAACTGACCTCAAATTCGAAATGTATACATATATTCAGGTTCCCCACAGGTTGGGGAACCCGAAAAACCATGTTTTTTCTGGATCCAACCTCTCCCTCAGGTTAGGCCTCGGCCTAGATTGCATTTGTTGGCAAATTGCCAATTAAGCATCAAAAGCCAAAATGAGAAACTGACCTGAATTTTGAAATGTATACATATATTCAGGTTCCCCAAAGGGTGGGGAACCTGAAAAACCACGTTTTTTCCACATCCGACCTCTCCCTCAAAAGTTAGGCCTCAGCTTAGATTGCATTTGTTGGCAAATAGCCAATTAAGCATCAAAAGCCAAAATGAGAAACTGACCTGAATTTCAAAATGTATACATATATTCAGGTTCCCCAAAGGGTGGGGAACCTGAAAAACCACGTTTTTTCCGGATCCTACCTCTCCCTCAGAAGTTAGGCCTCGGCCTTGATTGCAGTTGTTGGCAAATAGCCAATTAAGCATGAACAGTGAAAATGTGAAACTGACCTGAATTTCGAAATGTATACATATATTGAGGTTCCCCAAAAAGTGGGGAATCTGAAAAACCATGTTTTTTCCAGATCCGACCTCTCCCTCAAAAGTTACGCCTCGGCTTAGATTGCATTTGTTGGAAAATTGCCAATTAAGCATGAAAGTGAAAATGTGAAACTGACCTCAGATTCGAAATGTATACATATATTCAGGTTCCCCACAGGTTGGGGAACACGAAAAACCATGTTTTTTCCGGATCCTACCTCTCCCTGAAAAGTTACGCCTCGGCTTAGATTGCATTTGTTGGCAAATAGCCAATTAAGCATGAAAAGTGAAAATGTGAAACTGACCTGAATTTCGAAATGTATACATATATTCAGGTTCCCCACAGGTTCGGGAACCCAAAAAACCATGTTTTTTCCAGATCCGACCTCTACCTCAAAAGTTAGGCCTCGGCCTAGATTGCATTTGTTGGCAAATTGCCAATTAAGCATGAAAAGTGAAAATGTGAAACTGACCTGAATTTCGAAATGTATACATATATTCAGGTTCCCCACAGGTTGCGGAAAACGAAAAACCATGTTTTTTCCGGATCCTACCTCTCCCTGAAAAGTTACGCCTCGGCTTAGATTGCCTTTGTTGGCAAATAGCCAATTAAGCATCAAAAGCCAAAATGAGAAACAGACCTGAATTTCAAAATGTATACATATATTCAGGTTCCCCAAAGGGTGGTGAACCCGAAAAACCATGTTTTTTCCAGATCCGACCTCTCCCTCAAAAGTTAGGCCTCGGCCTATATTGCATTTGTTGGCAAATTGCCAATTAAGCATGAAAAGTGAAAATGTAAAACTGACCTGAATTTCGAAATGTATACATATATTCAGGTTGCCCACAGGTTGGGGAACACGAAAAACCATGTTTTTTCCGGATCCTACCTCTCCCTGAAAAGTTACGCCTCGGCTTAGATTGCATTTGTTGGCAAATAGCCAATTAAGCATGAAAAGTGAAAATGTGAAACTGACCTGAATTTCGAAATGTATACATATATTCAGGTTCCCCACAGGTTCGGGAACCCAAAAAACCATGTTTTTTCCAGATCCGACCTCTACCTCAAAAGTTAGGCCTCGGCCTAGATTGCATTTGTTGGCAAATTGCCAATTAAGCATGAAAAGTGAAAATGTGAAACTGACCTGAATTTCGAAATGTATACATATATTCAGGTTCCCCACAGGTTGCGGAAAACGAAAAACCATGTTTTTTCCGGATCCTACCTCTCCCTGAAAAGTTACGCCTCGGCTTAGATTGCATTTGTTGGCAAATAGCCAATTCATAAAAAGCCAAAATGAGAAACAGACCTGAATTTCAAAATGTATACATATATTCAGGTTCCCCAAAGGGTGGTGAACCCGAAAAACCATGTTTTTTCCAGATCTGACCTCTCCCTCAAAAGTTAGGCCTCGGCCTATATTGCATTTGTTGGCAAATTGCCAATTAAGCATGAAAGTGAAAATGTGAAACTGACCTCAAATTCGAAATGTATACATATATTCAGGTTCCCCACAGGTTGGGGAACCCAAAAAACCATGTTTTTTCCAGATCCGACCTCTACCTCAAAAGTTAGGCCTCGGCCTAGATTGCATTTGTTGGCAAATTGCCAATTAAGCATGAAAAGTGAAAATGTGAAACTGACCTGAATTTCGAAATGTATACATATATTCAGGTTGCCCACAGGTTGGGGAACACGAAAAACCATGTTTTTTCCGGATCCTACCTCTCCCTCAAAAGTTATGCCTCGTCTTAGATTGCATTTGTTGGGAAATTGCCAATTAAGCATGAAAGTGAAAATGTGAAACTGACCTGAATTTCGAAATGAATACATATATTCAGGTTCCCCACAGGTTGGGGAACCCGAAAAACCATGTTTTTTCTGGATCCGACCTCTCCCTCAAAAGTTAGGCCTCGGCCTAGATTGCATTTGTTGGCAAATTGCCAATTAAGCATGAAAGTGAAAATGTGAAACTGACCTCAAATTCGAAATGTATACATATATTCAGGTTCCTCAAAGGGTGGGAAACCTGAAAAACCACGTTTTTCCCAGATCCGACCTCTCCCTCAAAAGTTAGGCCTCGGCCTAGATTGCATTTGTTGGCAAATTGCCAATTAAGCATCAAAAGCCAAAATGAGAAACTGACCTGAATTTCGAAATGTATACACATATTCAGGTTCCCCACAGATTGGGGAACACGGAAAACCATGTTTTTTCCGGATCCAAGCTCTCCCTGAAAAGTTACGCCTCGGCTTAGATTGCATTTGTTGGAAAATTGCCAATTAAGCATGAAAGTGAAAATGTGAAACTGACCTGAATTTCGAAATGTATACATATATTCAGGTTCCCCAAAGGGTGGGGAACCTGAAAAACCACATTTTTTCCAGATCCGACCTCGCCCTCAAAAGTTAGGCCTCGGCCTAGATTGCATTTGTTGGAAAATTGCCAATTAAGCATGAAAGTGAAAATGTGAAACTGACCTCAAATTCGAAATGTATACATATATTCAGGTTCCCCACAGGTTGGGGAACCCAAAAAACCATGTTTTTTCTGGATCTGACCTCTCCCTCAAAAGTTAGGCCTCGGCCTTGATTGCATTTATTGGCAAATAGCCAATTAAACATTAAAAGTGAAAATGTGAAACTGACCTGAATTTCGAAATGTATACATATATTCAGGTTCCCCAAAGGGTGGGAAACCTGAAAAACCACGTTTTTCCCAGATCCGACCTCTCCCTCAAAAGTTAGGCCTCGGCCTAGATTGCATTTGTTGGCAAATTGCCAATTAAGCATCAAAAGCCAAAATGAGAAACTGACCTGAATTTCGAAATGTATACACATATTCAGGTTCCCCACAGATTGGGGAACACGGAAAACCATGTTTTTTCCGGATCCAAGCTCTCCCTGAAAAGTTACGCCTCGGCTTAGATTGCATTTGTTGGAAAATTACCAATTAAGCATGAAAGTGAAAATGTGAAACTGACCTCAAATTCGAAATGTATACATATATTCAGGTTCCCCACAGGTTGGGGAACCCGAAAAACCATGTTTTTTCTGGATCCGACCTCTCCCTCAAAAGTTAGGCCTCGGCCTAGATTGCATTTGTTGGCAAATTGCCAATTAAGCATCAAAAGCCAAAATGAGAAACTGACCTGAATTTCGAAATGTATACATATATTCAGGTTCCCCACAGGATGGGGAACCCGAAAAACCATGTTTTTTCTGGATCCAACCTCTCCCTCAGAAGTTAGGCCTCGGCCTAGATTGCATTTGTTGGCAAATTGCCAATTAAGCATCAAAAGCCAAAATGAGAAACTGACCTGAATTTTGAAATGTATACATATATTCAGGTTCCCCAAAGGGTGGTGAACCCGAAAAACCATGTTTTTTCCAGATCCGACCTCTCCCTCAAAAGTTAGGCCTCGGCCTATATTGCATTTGTTGGCAAATTGCCAATTAAGCATGAAAAGTGAAAATGTAAAACTGACCTGAATTTCGAAATGTATACATATATTCAGGTTGCCCACAGGTTGGGGAACACGAAAAACCATGTTTTTTCCGGATCCTACCTCTCCCTGAAAAGTTACGCCTCGGCTTAGATTGCATTTGTTGGCAAATAGCCAATTAAGCATGAAAAGTGAAAATGTGAAACTGACCTGAATTTCGAAATGTATACATATATTCAGGTTCCCCACAGGTTCGGGAACCCAAAAAACCACGTTTTTTCCAGATCCGACCTCTACCTCAAAAGTTAGGCCTCGGCCTAGATTGCATTTGTTGGCAAATTGCCAATTAAGCATGAAAAGTGAAAATGTGAAACTGACCTGAATTTCGAAATGTATACATATATTCAGGTTCCCCACAGGTTGCGGAAAACGAAAAACCATGTTTTTTCCGGATCCTACCTCTCCCTGAAAAGTTACGCCTCGGCTTAGATTGCATTTGTTGGCAAATAGCCAATTCATAAAAAGCCAAAATGAGAAACAGACCTGAATTTCAAAATGTATACATATATTCAGGTTCCCCAAAGGGTGGTGAACCCGAAAAACCATGTTTTTTCCAGATCCGACCTCTCCCTCAAAAGTTAGGCCTCGGCCTATATTGCATTTGTTGGCAAATTGCCAATTAAGCATGAAAGTGAAAATGTGAAACTGACCTCAAATTCGAAAAGTATACATATATTCAGGTTCCCCACAGGTTGGGGAACCCAAAAAACCATGTTTTTTCCAGATCCGACCTCTACCTCAAAAGTTAGGCCTCGGCCTAGATTGCATTTGTTGGCAAATTGCCAATTAAGCATGAAAAGTGAAAATGTGAAACTGACCTGAATTTCGAAATGTATACATATATTCAGGTTGCCCACAGGTTGGGGAACACGAAAAACCATGTTTTTTCCGGATCCTACCTCTCCCTCAAAAGTTATGCCTCGTCTTAGATTGCATTTGTTGGGAAATTGCCAATTAAGCATGAAAGTGAAAATGTGAAACTGACCTGAATTTCGAAATGAATACATATATTCAGGTTCCCCACAGGTTGGGGAACCCGAAAAACCATGTTTTTTCTGGATCCGACCTCTCCCTCAAAAGTTAGGCCTCGGCCTAGATTGCATTTGTTGGCAAATTGCCAATTAAGCATCAAAAGCCAAAATGAGAAACTGACCTGAATTTCGAAATGTATACATATATTCAGGTTCCCCACAGGATGGGGAACCCGAAAAACCATGTTTTTTCTGGATCCAACCTCTCCCTCAGAAGTTAGGCCTCGGCCTAGATTGCATTTGTTGGCAAATTGCCAATTAAGCATCAAAAGCCAAAATGAGAAACTGACCTGAATTTTGAAATGTATACATATATTCAGGTTCCCCAAAGGGTGGTGAACCCGAAAAACCATGTTTTTTCCAGATCCGACCTCTCCCTCAAAAGTTAGGCCTCGGCCTATATTGCATTTGTTGGCAAATTGCCAATTAAGCATGAAAAGTGAAAATGTAAAACTGACCTGAATTTCGAAATGTATACATATATTCAGGTTGCCCACAGGTTGGGGAACACGAAAAACCATGTTTTTTCCGGATCCTACCTCTCCCTGAAAAGTTACGCCTCGGCTTAGATTGCATTTGTTGGCAAATAGCCAATTAAGCATGAAAAGTGAAAATGTGAAACTGACCTGAATTTCGAAATGTATACATATATTCAGGTTCCCCACAGGTTCGGGAACCCAAAAAACCACGTTTTTTCCAGATCCGACCTCTACCTCAAAAGTTAGGCCTCGGCCTAGATTGCATTTGTTGGCAAATTGCCAATTAAGCATGAAAAGTGAAAATGTGAAACTGACCTGAATTTCGAAATGTATACATATATTCAGGTTCCCCACAGGTTGCGGAAAACGAAAAACCATGTTTTTTCCGGATCCTACCTCTCCCTGAAAAGTTACGCCTCGGCTTAGATTGCATTTGTTGGCAAATAGCCAATTCATAAAAAGCCAAAATGAGAAACAGACCTGAATTTCAAAATGTATACATATATTCAGGTTCCCCAAAGGGTGGTGAACCCGAAAAACCATGTTTTTTCCAGATCCGACCTCTCCCTCAAAAGTTAGGCCTCGGCCTATATTGCATTTGTTGGCAAATTGCCAATTAAGCATGAAAGTGAAAATGTGAAACTGACCTCAAATTCGAAATGTATACATATATTCAGGTTCCCCACAGGTTGGGGAACCCAAAAAACCATGTTTTTTCCAGATCCGACCTCTACCTCAAAAGTTAGGCCTCGGCCTAGATTGCATTTGTTGGCAAATTGCCAATTAAGCATGAAAAGTGAAAATGTGAAACTGACCTGAATTTCGAAATGTATACATATATTCAGGTTGCCCACAGGTTGGGGAACACGAAAAACCATGTTTTTTCCGGATCCTACCTCTCCCTCAAAAGTTATGCCTCGTCTTAGATTGCATTTGTTGGGAAATTGCCAATTAAGCATGAAAGTGAAAATGTGAAACTGACCTGAATTTCGAAATGAATACATATATTCAGGTTCCCCACAGGTTGGGGAACCCGAAAAACCATGTTTTTTCTGGATCCGACCTCTCCCTCAAAAGTTAGGCCTCGGCCTAGATTGCATTTGTTGGCAAATTGCCAATTAAGCATGAAAGTGAAAATGTGAAACTGACCTCAAATTCGAAATGTATACATATATTCAGGTTCCTCAAAGGGTGGGAAACCTGAAAAACCACGTTTTTCCCAGATCCGACCTCTCCCTCAAAAGTTAGGCCTCGGCCTAGATTGCATTTGTTGGCAAATTGCCAATTAAGCATCAAAAGCCAAAATGAGAAACTGACCTGAATTTCGAAATGTATACACATATTCAGGTTCCCCACAGATTGGGGAACACGGAAAACCATGTTTTTTCCGGATCCAAGCTCTCCCTGAAAAGTTAC
Source organism: Bothrops alternatus (assembly GCA_034064705.1). Classification (NCBI taxonomy): domain Eukaryota; kingdom Metazoa; phylum Chordata; class Lepidosauria; order Squamata; family Viperidae; genus Bothrops; species Bothrops alternatus. The sequence goes on along the minus strand of JARGCV010000230.1, from coordinate 3,910,760 downwards.
GCCTCGGCTTAGATTGCATTTGTTGGAAAATTGCCAATTAAGCATGAAAGTGAAAATGTGAAACTGACCTGAATTTCGAAATGTATACATATATTCAGGTTCCCCAAAGGGTGGGGAACCTGAAAAACCACATTTTTTCCAGATCCGACCTCGCCCTCAAAAGTTAGGCCTCGGCCTAGATTGCATTTGTTGGAAAATTGCCAATTAAGCATGAAAGTGAAAATGGGAAACTGACCTCAAATTCGAAATGTATACATATATTCAGGTTCCCCACAGGTTGGGGAACCCAAAAAACCATGTTTTTTCTGGATCTGACCTCTCCCTCAAAAGTTAGGCCTCGGCCTTGATTGCATTTATTGGCAAATAGCCAATTAAACATTAAAAGTGAAAATGTGAAACTGACCTGAATTTCGAAATGTATACATATATTCAGGTTCCCCAAAGGGTGGGAAACCTGAAAAACCACGTTTTTCCCAGATCCGACCTCTCCCTCAAAAGTTAGGCCTCGGCCTAGATTGCATTTGTTGGCAAATTGCCAATTAAGCATCAAAAGCCAAAATGAGAAACTGACCTGAATTTCGAAATGTATACACATATTCAGGTTCCCCACAGATTGGGGAACACGGAAAACCATGTTTTTTCCGGATCCAAGCTCTCCCTGAAAAGTTACGCCTCGGCTTAGATTGCATTTGTTGGAAAATTACCAATTAAGCATGAAAGTGAAAATGTGAAACTGACCTCAAATTCGAAATGTATACATATATTCAGGTTCCCCACAGGTTGGGGAACCCGAAAAACCATGTTTTTTCTGGATCCGACCTCTCCCTCAAAAGTTAGGCCTCGGCCTAGATTGCATTTGTTGGCAAATTGCCAATTAAGCATCAAAAGCCAAAATGAGAAACTGACCTGAATTTCGAAATGTATACATATATTCAGGTTCCCCACAGGTTGGGGAACACGAAAAACCATGTTTTTCCGGATCCAACCTCTCCCTGAAAAGTTACGCCTCGGCCTTGATTGCATTTGTTGGCAAATTGCCAATTAAGCATGAAAAGTGAAAATGTGAAACTGACCTGAATTTCGAAATGTATACATATATTCAGGTTCCCCAAAGGTTGGGGTACTCGAAAAACCATGTTTTTTCCGGATCCGACCTCTCCCTCAAAAGTTATGCCTCGTCTTAGATTGCATTTGTTGGAAAATTGCCAATTAAGCATGAAAGTGAAAATGTGAAACTGACCTGAATTTCGAAATGTATACATATATTCAGGTTCCCCACAGGTTGGGGAACCCGAAAAACAATGTTTTTTCTGGATCCGACCTCTCCCTGAAAAGTTAGGCCTCGGCCTAGTTTGCATTTGTTGGCAAATAGCCAATTAAGCATGAAAAGTGAAAATGTGAAACTGACCTTAATTTCGAAATGTATACATATATTCAGGTTCCCCACAGGTTGCGGAAAACGAAAAACCATGTTTTTTCCGGATCCTACCTCTCCCTGAAAAGTTACGCCTCGGCTTAGATTGCCTTTGTTGGCAAATAGCCAATTCATAAAAAGCCAAAATGAGAAACTGACCTGAATTTCAAAATGTATACATATATTCAGGTTCCCCAAAGGGTGGTGAACCCGAAAAACCATGTTTTTTCCAGATCCAATCTCTCCCTCACAAGTTAGGCCTCGGCCTAGATTGCATTTGTTGGCAAATTGCCAATTAAGCATGAAAGTGAAAATGTGAAACTGACCTCAAATTCGAAATGTATACATATATTCAGGTTCCCCACAGGTTGGGGAACCCAAAAAACCATGTTTTTTCCAGATCCGACCTCTACCTCAAAAGTTAGGCCTCGGCCTAGATTGCATTTGTTGGCAAATTGCCAATTAAGCATGAAAAGTGAAAATGTGAAACTGACCTGAATTTCGAAATGTATACATATATTCAGGTTGCCCACAGGTTGGGGAACACGAAAAACCATGTTTTTTCCGGATCCGACCTCTCCCTCAAAAGTTAGGCCTCGGCCTAGATTGCATTTGTTGGCAAATTGCCAATTAAGCATGAAAGTGAAAATGTGAAACTGACCTCAAATTCGAAATGTATACATATATTCAGGTTCCTCAAAGGGTGGGAAACCTGAAAAACCACGTTTTTCCCAGATCCGACCTCTCCCTCAAAAGTTAGGCCTCGGCCTAGATTGCATTTGTTGGCAAATTGCCAATTAAGCATCAAAAGCCAAAATGAGAAACTGACCTGAATTTCGAAATGTATACACATATTCAGGTTCCCCACAGATTGGGGAACACGGAAAACCATGTTTTTTCCGGATCCAAGCTCTCCCTGAAAAGTTACGCCTCGGCTTAGATTGCATTTGTTGGAAAATTGCCAATTAAGCATGAAAGTGAAAATGTGAAACTGACCTGAATTTCGAAATGTATACATATATTCAGGTTCCCCAAAGGGTGGGGAACCTGAAAAACCACATTTTTTCCAGATCCGACCTCGCCCTCAAAAGTTAGGCCTCGGCCTAGATTGCATTTGTTGGAAAATTGCCAATTAAGCATGAAAGTGAAAATGTGAAACTGACCTCAAATTCGAAATGTATACATATATTCAGGTTCCCCACAGGTTGGGGAACCCAAAAAACCATGTTTTTTCTGGATCTGACCTCTCCCTCAAAAGTTAGGCCTCGGCCTTGATTGCATTTATTGGCAAATAGCCAATTAAACATTAAAAGTGAAAATGTGAAACTGACCTGAATTTCGAAATGTATACATATATTCAGGTTCCCCAAAGGGTGGGAAACCTGAAAAACCACGTTTTTCCCAGATCCGACCTCTCCCTCAAAAGTTAGGCCTCGGCCTAGATTGCATTTGTTGGCAAATTGCCAATTAAGCATCAAAAGCCAAAATGAGAAACTGACCTGAATTTCGAAATGTATACACATATTCAGGTTCCCCACAGATTGGGGAACACGGAAAACCATGTTTTTTCCGGATCCAAGCTCTCCCTGAAAAGTTACGCCTCGGCTTAGATTGCATTTGTTGGAAAATTGCCAATTAAGCATGAAAGTGAAAATGTGAAACTGACCTGAATTTCAAAATGTATACACATATTCAGGTTCCCCACAGATTGGGGAACACGGAAAACCATGTTTTTTCCGGATCCAAGCTCTCCCTGAAAAGTTACGCCTCGGCTTAGATTGCATTTGTTGGCAAATTGCCAATTAAGCATGAAAAGTGAAAATGTGAAACTGACCTGAATTTCGAAATGTATACATATATTCAGGTTCCCCAAAGGGTGGGAAACCTGAAAAACCACGTTTTTCCCAGATCCGACCTCTCCCTCAAAAGTTAGGCCTCGGCCTAGATTGCATTTGTTGGCAAATTGCCAATTAAGCATCAAAAGCCAAAATGAGAAACTGACCTGAATTTCGAAATGTATACACATATTCAGGTTCCCCACAGATTGGGGAACACGGAAAACCATGTTTTTTCCGGATCCAAGCTCTCCCTGAAAAGTTACGCCTCGGCTTAGATTGCATTTGTTGGAAAATTGCCAATTAAGCATCAAAGTGAAAATGTGAAACTGACCTGAATTTCGAAATGTATACATATATTCAGGTTCCCCAAAGGGTGGGGAACCTGAAAAACCACGTTTTTTCCAGATCCGACCTCGCCCTCAAAAGTTAGGCCTCGGCCTAGATTGCATTTGTTGGAAAATTGCCAATTAAGCATGAAAGTGAAAATGTGAAACTGACCTCAAATTCGAAATGTATACATATATTCAGGTTCCCCACAGGTTGGGGAACCCGAAAAACCATGTTTTTTCTGGATCTGACCTCTCCCTCAAAAGTTAGGCCTCGGCCTTGATTGCATTTATTGGCAAATAGCCAATTAAACATTAAAAGTGAAAATGTGAAACTGACCTGAATTTCGAAATGTATACATATATTCAGGTTCCCCAAAGGGTGGGAAACCTGAAAAACCACGTTTTTCCCAGATCCGACCTCTCCCTCAAAAGTTAGGCCTCGGCCTAGATTGCATTTGTTGGCAAATTGCCAATTAAGCATCAAAAGCCAAAATGAGAAACTGACCTGAATTTCGAAATGTATACATATATTCAGGTTCCCCACAGATTGGGGAACACGGAAAACCATGTTTTTTCCGGATCCAAGCTCTCCCTGAAAAGTTACGCCTTGGCTTAGATTGCATTTGTTGGAAAATTGCCAATTAAGCATGAAAGTGAAAATGTGAAACTGACCTGAATTTCGAAATGTATACACATATTCAGGTTCCCCACAGATTGGGGAACACGGAAAACCATGTTTTTTCCGGATCCAAGCTCTCCCTGAAAAGTTACGCCTCGGCTTAGATTGCATTTGTTGGAAAATTGCCAATTAAGCATGAAAGTGAAAATGTGAAACTGACCTCAAATTCGAAATGTATACATATATTCAGGTTCCCCACAGGTTGGGGAACCCAAAAAACCATGTTTTTTCCAGATCCGACCTCTACCTCAAAAGTTAGGCCTCGGCCTAGATTGCATTTGTTGGCAAATTGCCAATTAAGCATGAAAGTGAAAATGTGAAACTGACCTCAAATTCGAAATGTATACATATATTCAGGTTCCCCACAGGTTGGGGAACCCAAAAAACCATGTTTTTTCTGGATCTGACCTCTCCCTCAAAAGTTAGGCCTCGGCTTTGATTGCATTTATTGGCAAATAGCCAATTAAACATTAAAAGTGAAAATGTGAAACTGACCTGAATTTCGAAATGTATACATATATTCAGGTTCCCCAAAGGGTGGGAAACCTGAAAAACCACGTTTTTCCCAGATCCGACCTCTCCCTCAAAAGTTAGGCCTCGGCCTAGATTGCATTTGTTGGCAAATTGCCAATTAAGCATGAAAGTGAAAATGTGAAACTGACCTCAAATTCGAAATGTATACATATATTCAGGTTCCCCACAGGTTGGGGAACCCGAAAAACCATGTTTTTTCTGGATCTGACCTCTCCCTCAAAAGTTAGGCCTCGGCCTTGATTGCATTTATTGGCAAATAGCCAATTAAACATTAAAAGTGAAAATGTGAAACTGACCTGAATTTCGAAATGTATACATATATTCAGGTTCCCCAAAGGGTGGGAAACCTGAAAAACCACGTTTTTCCCAGATCCGACCTCTCCCTCAAAAGTTAGGCCTCGGCCTAGATTGCATTTGTTGGCAAATTGCCAATTAAGCATCAAAAGCCAAAATGAGAAACTGACCTGAATTTCGAAATGTATACATATATTCAGGTTCCCCACAGATTGGGGAACACGGAAAACCATGTTTTTTCCGGATCCAAGCTCTCCCTGAAAAGTTACGCCTTGGCTTAGATTGCATTTGTTGGAAAATTGCCAATTAAGCATGAAAGTGAAAATGTGAAACTGACCTGAATTTCGAAATGTATACACATATTCAGGTTCCCCACAGATTGGGGAACACGGAAAACCATGTTTTTTCCGGATCCAAGCTCTCCCTGAAAAGTTACGCCTCGGCTTAGATTGCATTTGTTGGAAAATTGCCAATTAAGCATGAAAGTGAAAATGTGAAACTGACCTCAAATTCGAAATGTATACATATATTCAGGTTCCCCACAGGTTGGGGAACCCAAAAAACCATGTTTTTTCCAGATCCGACGTCTACCTCAAAAGTTAGGCCTCGGCCTAGATTGCATTTGTTGGCAAATTGCCAATTAAGCATGAAAAGTGAAAATGTCAAACTGACCTGAATTTCGAAATGTATACATATATTCAGGTTGCCCACAGGTTGGGGAACACGAAAAACCATGTTTTTTCTGGATCTGACCTCTCCCTCAAAAGTTAGGCCTCGGCTTTGATTGCATTTATTGGCAAATAGCCAATTAAACATTAAAAGTGAAAATGTGAAACTGACCTGAATTTCGAAATGTATACATATATTCAGGTTCCCCAAAGGGTGGGAAACCTGAAAAACCACGTTTTTCCCAGATCCGACCTCTCCCTCAAAAGTTAGGCCTCGGCCTAGATTGCATTTGTTGGCAAATTGCCAATTAAGCATCAAAAGCCAAAATGAGAAACTGACCTGAATTTCGAAATGTATATTCAGGTTCCCCACAGGTTGGGGAACACGAAAAACCATGTTTTTCCGGATCCAACCTCTCTCTGAAAATTTACGCCTCGGCTTACATTGCATTTGTTGGGAAATTGCCAATTAAGCATGAAAGGGAAAATGTGAAACTGACCTCAAATTCGAAATGTATACATATATTCAGGTTCCCCACAGGTTGGGGAACCCGAAAAACCATGTTTTTTCTGGATCCAACCTCTCCCTCAGAAGTTAGGCCTCGGCCTAGATTGCATTTGTTGGCAAATTGCCAATTAAGCATCAAAAGCCAAAATGAGAAACTGACCTGAATTTTGAAATGTATACATATATTCAGGTTCCCCAAAGGGTGGGGAACCTGAAAAACCACGTTTTTTCCACATCCGACCTCTCCCTCAAAAGTTAGGCCTCAGCTTAGATTGCATTTGTTGGAAAATTGCCAATTAAGCATGAAAGTGAAAATGTGAAACTGACCTCAGATTCGAAATGTATACATATATTCAGGTTCCCCACAGGTTGGGGAACACGAAAACCATGTTTTTTCCGGATCCGACCTCTCCCTCAAAAGTTAGGCCTCGGCTTTGATTGCATTTATTGGCAAATAGCCAATTAAACATTAAAAGTGAAAATGTGAAACTGACCTGAATTTCGAAATGTATACATATATTCAGGTTCCCCAAAGGGTGGGAAACCTGAAAAACCACGTTTTTCCCAGATCCGACCTCTCCCTCAAAAGTTAGGCCTCGGCCTAGATTGCATTTGTTGGCAAATTGCCAATTAAGCATCAAAAGCCAAAATGAGAAACTGACCTGAATTTCGAAATGTATACACATATTCAGGTTCCCCACAGGTTGGGGAACACGAAAAACCATGTTTTTCCGGATCCAACCTCTCTCTGAAAATTTACGCCTCGGCTTACATTGCATTTGTTGGGAAATTGCCAATTAAGCATGAAAGTGAAAATGTGAAACTGACCTCAGATTCGAAATGTATACATATATTCAGGTTCCCCACAGGTTGGGGAACCCAAAAAACCATGCTTCTTCTGGATCCGACTTCTCCCTCAAATGTTACGCCTCGGCTTAGATTGCATTTGTTGGGAAATTGCCAATTAAGCATCAAAAGCCAAAATGAGAAACTGACCTGAATTTCGAAATGTATACACATATTCAGGTTCCCCACAGATTGGGGAACACGGAAAACCATGTTTTTTCCAGATCCAAGCTCTCCCTGAAAAGTTACGCCTCGGCTTAGATTGCATTTGTTGGAAAATTGCCAATTAAGCATGAAAGTTAAAATGTGAAACTGACCTGAATTTCGAAATGTATACATATATTCAGGTTCCCCAAAGGGTGGGGAACCTGAAGAACCACGTTTTTTCCAGATCCGACCTCGCCCTCAAATGTTAGGCCTCGGCCTAGATTGCATTTGTTGGCAAATTGCCAATTAAGCATCAAAAGCCAAAATGAGAAACTGACCTGAATTTCGAAATGTATACATATATTCAGGTTTCCCACAGATAGGGGAACACGGAAAACCATGATTTTTCCGGATCCAAGCTCTCCCTGAAAAGTTACGCCTCGGCTTAGATTGCATTTGTTGGAAAATTGCCAATTAAGCATGAAAGTGAAAATGTGAAACTGACCTGCATTTCGAAATGTATACATATATTCAGGTTCCCCACAGGTTGCGGAAAACGAAAAACCATGTTTTTTCCGGATCCTACCTCTCACTCAGAAGTTAGGCCTCGGCCTTGATTGCATTTGTTGGCAAATAGCCAATTAAGCATGAACAGTGAAAATGTGAAACTGACCTGAATTTCGAAATGTATACATATATTCAGGTTCCCCACAGATTGGGGAACACGGAAAACCATGTTTTTTCCGGATCCAAGCTCTCCCTGAAAAGTTACGCCTCGGCTTAGATTGCATTTGTTGGAAAATTGCCAATTAAGCATGAAAGTGAAAATGTGAAACTGACCTCAAATTCGAAATGTATACATATATTCAGGTTCCCCACAGGTTCGGGAACCCAAAAAACCATGTTTTTTCCACATCCGACCTCTACCTCAAAAGTTAGGCCTCGGCCTAGATTGCATTTGTTGGCAAATTGCCAATTAAGCATGAAAAGTGAAAATGTAAAACTGACCTGAATTTCGAAATGTATACATATATTCAGGTTGCCCACAGGTTGGGGAACACGAAAAACCATGTTTTTTCCGGATCCTACCTCTCCCTGAAAAGTTACGCCTCGGCTTAGATTGCATTTGTTGGCAAATAGCCAATTAAGCATGAAAAGTGAAAATGTGAAACTGACCTGAATTTCGAAATGTATACATATATTCAGGTTCCCCACAGGTTGCGGAAAACGAAAAACCATGTTTTTTCCGGATCCTACCTCTCCCTGAAAAGTTACGCCTCGGCTTAGATTGCCTTTGTTGGCAAATAGCCAATTAAGCATCAAAAGCCAAAATGAGAAACAGACCTGAATTTCAAAATGTATACATATATTCAGGTTCCCCAAAGGGTGGTGAACCCGAAAAACCATGTTTTTTCCAGATCCGACCTCTCCCTCAAAAGTTAGGCCTCGGCCTATATTGCATTTGTTGGCAAATTGCCAATTAAGCATGAAAAGTGAAAATGTAAAACTGACCTGAATTTCGAAATGTATACATATATTCAGGTTGCCCACAGGTTGGGGAACACGAAAAACCATGTTTTTTCCGGATCCTACCTCTCCCTGAAAAGTTACGCCTCGGCTTAGATTGCATTTGTTGGCAAATAGCCAATTAAGCATGAAAAGTGAAAATGTGAAACTGACCTGAATTTCGAAATGTATACATATATTCAGGTTCCCCACAGGTTCGGGAACCCAAAAAACCATGTTTTTTCCAGATCCGACCTCTACCTCAAAAGTTAGGCCTCGGCCTAGATTGCATTTGTTGGCAAATTGCCAATTAAGCATGAAAAGTGAAAATGTGAAACTGACCTGAATTTCGAAATGTATACATATATTCAGGTTCCCCACAGGTTGCGGAAAACGAAAAACCATGTTTTTTCCGGATCCTACCTCTCCCTGAAAAGTTACGCCTCGGCTTAGATTGCATTTGTTGGCAAATAGCCAATTCATAAAAAGCCAAAATGAGAAACAGACCTGAATTTCAAAATGTATACATATATTCAGGTTCCCCAAAGGGTGGTGAACCCGAAAAACCATGTTTTTTCCAGATCCGACCTCTCCCTCAAAAGTTAGGCCTCGGCCTATATTGCATTTGTTGGCAAATTGCCAATTAAGCATGAAAGTGAAAATGTGAAACTGACCTCAAATTCGAAATGTATACATATATTCAGGTTCCCCACAGGTTGGGGAACCCAAAAAACCATGTTTTTTCCAGATCCGACCTCTACCTCAAAAGTTAGGCCTCGGCCTAGATTGCATTTGTTGGCAAATTGCCAATTAAGCATGAAAAGTGAAAATGTGAAACTGACCTGAATTTCGAAATGTATACATATATTCAGGTTGCCCACAGGTTGGGGAACACGAAAAACCATGTTTTTTCCGGATCCTACCTCTCCCTCAAAAGTTAGGCCTCGGCCTAGATTGCATTTGTTGGCAAATTGCCAATTAAGCATGAAAGTGAAAATGTGAAACTGACCTCAAATTCGAAATGTATACATATATTCAGGTTCCTCAAAGGGTGGGAAACCTGAAAAACCACGTTTTTCCCAGATCCGACCTCTCCCTCAAAAGTTAGGCCTCGGCCTAGATTGCATTTGTTGGCAAATTGCCAATTAAGCATCAAAAGCCAAAATGAGAAACTGACCTGAATTTCGAAATGTATACACATATTCAGGTTCCCCACAGATTGGGGAACACGGAAAACCATGTTTTTTCCGGATCCAAGCTCTCCCTGAAAAGTTACGCCTCGGCTTAGATTGCATTTGTTGGAAAATTGCCAATTAAGCATGAAAGTGAAAATGTGAAACTGACCTGAATTTCGAAATGTATACATATATTCAGGTTCCCCACAGGTTGGGGAACCCAAAAAACCATGCTTCTTCTGGATCCGACCTCTCCCTCAAATGTTACGCCTCGGCTTAGATTGCATTTGTTGGGAAATTGCCAATTAAGCATCAAAAGCCAAAATGAGAAACTGACCTGAATTTCGAAATGTATACACATATTCAGGTTCCCCACAGATTGGGGAACACGGAAAACCATGTTTTTTCCAGATCCAAGCTCTCCCTGAAAAGTTACGCCTCGGCTTAGATTGCATTTGTTGGAAAATTGCCAATTAAGCATGAAAGTTAAAATGTGAAACTGACCTGAATTTCGAAATGTATACATATATTCAGGTTCCCCAAAGGGTGGGGAACCTGAAGAACCACGTTTTTTCCAGATCCGACCTCGCCCTCAAATGTTAGGCCTCGGCCTAGATTGCATTTGTTGGCAAATTGCCAATTAAGCATCAAAAGCCAAAATGAGAAACTGACCTGAATTTCGAAATGTATACATATATTCAGGTTTCCCACAGATAGGGGAACACGGAAAACCATGATTTTTCCGGATCCAAGCTCTCCCTGAAAAGTTACGCCTCGGCTTAGATTGCATTTGTTGGAAAATTGCCAATTAAGCATGAAAGTGAAAATGTGAAACTGACCTGCATTTCGAAATGTATACATATATTCAGGTTCCCCACAGGTTGCGGAAAACGAAAAACCATGTTTTTTCCGGATCCTACCTCTCACTCAGAAGTTAGGCCTCGGCCTTGATTGCATTTGTTGGCAAATAGCCAATTAAGCATGAACAGTGAAAATGTGAAACTGACCTGAATTTCGAAATGTATACATATATTCAGGTTCCCCACAGATTGGGGAACACGGAAAACCATGTTTTTTCCGGATCCAAGCTCTCCCTGAAAAGTTACGCCTCGGCTTAGATTGCATTTGTTGGAAAATTGCCAATTAAGCATGAAAGTGAAAATGTGAAACTGACCTCAAATTCGAAATGTATACATATATTCAGGTTCCCCACAGGTTCGGGAACCCAAAAAACCATGTTTTTTCCACATCCGACCTCTACCTCAAAAGTTAGGCCTCGGCCTAGATTGCATTTGTTGGCAAATTGCCAATTAAGCATGAAAAGTGAAAATGTAAAACTGACCTGAATTTCGAAATGTATACATATATTCAGGTTGCCCACAGGTTGGGGAACACGAAAAACCATGTTTTTTCCGGATCCTACCTCTCCCTGAAAAGTTACGCCTCGGCTTAGATTGCATTTGTTGGCAAATAGCCAATTAAGCATGAAAAGTGAAAATGTGAAACTGACCTGAATTTCGAAATGTATACATATATTCAGGTTCCCCACAGGTTGCGGAAAACGAAAAACCATGTTTTTTCCGGATCCTACCTCTCCCTGAAAAGTTACGCCTCGGCTTAGATTGCCTTTGTTGGCAAATAGCCAATTAAGCATCAAAAGCCAAAATGAGAAACAGACCTGAATTTCAAAATGTATACATATATTCAGGTTCCCCAAAGGGTGGTGAACCCGAAAAACCATGTTTTTTCCAGATCCGACCTCTCCCTCAAAAGTTAGGCCTCGGCCTATATTGCATTTGTTGGCAAATTGCCAATTAAGCATGAAAAGTGAAAATGTAAAACTGACCTGAATTTCGAAATGTATACATATATTCAGGTTGCCCACAGGTTGGGGAACACGAAAAACCATGTTTTTTCCGGATCCTACCTCTCCCTGAAAAGTTACGCCTCGGCTTAGATTGCATTTGTTGGCAAATAGCCAATTAAGCATGAAAAGTGAAAATGTGAAACTGACCTGAATTTCGAAATGTATACATATATTCAGGTTCCCCACAGGTTCGGGAACCCAAAAAACCATGTTTTTTCCAGATCCGACCTCTACCTCAAAAGTTAGGCCTCGGCCTAGATTGCATTTGTTGGCAAATTGCCAATTAAGCATGAAAAGTGAAAATGTGAAACTGACCTGAATTTCGAAATGTATACATATATTCAGGTTCCCCACAGGTTGCGGAAAACGAAAAACCATGTTTTTTCCGGATCCTACCTCTCCCTGAAAAGTTACGCCTCGGCTTAGATTGCATTTGTTGGCAAATAGCCAATTCATAAAAAGCCAAAATGAGAAACAGACCTGAATTTCAAAATGTATACATATATTCAGGTTCCCCAAAGGGTGGTGAACCCGAAAAACCATGTTTTTTCCAGATCCGACCTCTCCCTCAAAAGTTAGGCCTCGGCCTATATTGCATTTGTTGGCAAATTGCCAATTAAGCATGAAAGTGAAAATGTGAAACTGACCTCAAATTCGAAATGTATACATATATTCAGGTTCCCCACAGGTTGGGGAACCCAAAAAACCATGTTTTTTCCAGATCCGACCTCTACCTCAAAAGTTAGGCCTCGGCCTAGATTGCATTTGTTGGCAAATTGCCAATTAAGCATGAAAAGTGAAAATGTGAAACTGACCTGAATTTCGAAATGTATACATATATTCAGGTTGCCCACAGGTTGGGGAACACGAAAAACCATGTTTTTTCCGGATCCTACCTCTCCCTCAAAAGTTAGGCCTCGGCCTAGATTGCATTTGTTGGCAAATTGCCAATTAAGCATGAAAGTGAAAATGTGAAACTGACCTCAAATTCGAAATGTATACATATATTCAGGTTCCTCAAAGGGTGGGAAACCTGAAAAACCACGTTTTTCCCAGATCCGACCTCTCCCTCAAAAGTTAGGCCTCGGCCTAGATTGCATTTGTTGGCAAATTGCCAATTAAGCATCAAAAGCCAAAATGAGAAACTGACCTGAATTTCGAAATGTATACACATATTCAGGTTCCCCACAGATTGGGGAACACGGAAAACCATGTTTTTTCCGGATCCAAGCTCTCCCTGAAAAGTTACGCCTCGGCTTAGATTGCATTTGTTGGAAAATTGCCAATTAAGCATGAAAGTGAAAATGTGAAACTGACCTGAATTTCGAAATGTATACATATATTCAGGTTCCCCAAAGGGTGGGGAACCTGAAAAACCACATTTTTTCCAGATCCGACCTCGCCCTCAAAAGTTAGGCCTCGGCCTAGATTGCATTTGTTGGAAAATTGCCAATTAAGCATGAAAGTGAAAATGTGAAACTGACCTCAAATTCGAAATGTATACATATATTCAGGTTCCCCACAGGTTGGGGAACCCAAAAAACCATGTTTTTTCTGGATCTGACCTCTCCCTCAAAAGTTAGGCCTCGGCCTTGATTGCATTTATTGGCAAATAGCCAATTAAACATTAAAAGTGAAAATGTGAAACTGACCTGAATTTCGAAATGTATACATATATTCAGGTTCCCCAAAGGGTGGGAAACCTGAAAAACCACGTTTTTCCCAGATCCGACCTCTCCCTCAAAAGTTAGGCCTCGGCCTAGATTGCATTTGTTGGCAAATTGCCAATTAAGCATCAAAAGCCAAAATGAGAAACTGACCTGAATTTCGAAATGTATACACATATTCAGGTTCCCCACAGATTGGGAAACACGGAAAACCATGTTTTTTCCGGATCCAAGCTCTCCCTGAAAAGTTACGCCTCGGCTTAGATTGCATTTGTTGGAAAATTGCCAATTAAGCATGAAAGTGAAAATGTGAAACTGACCTGAATTTCAAAATGTATACACATATTCAGGTTCCCCACAGATTGGGGAACACGGAAAACCATGTTTTTTCCGGATCCAAGCTCTCCCTGAAAAGTTACGCCTCGGCTTAGATTGCATTTGTTGGCAAATTGCCAATTAAGCATGAAAAGTGAAAATGTGAAACTGACCTGAATTTCGAAATGTATACATATATTCAGGTTCCCCAAAGGGTGGGAAACCTGAAAAACCACGTTTTTCCCAGATCCGACCTCTCCCTCAAAAGTTAGGCCTCGGCCTAGATTGCATTTGTTGGCAAATTGCCAATTAAGCATCAAAAGCCAAAATGAGAAACTGACCTGAATTTCGAAATGTATACACATATTCAGGTTCCCCACAGATTGGGGAACACGGAAAACCATGTTTTTTCCGGATCCAAACTCTCCCTGAAAAGTTACGCCTCGGCTTAGATTGCATTTGTTGGAAAATTGCCAATTAAGCATCAAAGTGAAAATGTGAAACTGACCTGAATTTCGAAATGTATACATATATTCAGGTTCCCCAAAGGGTGGGGAACCTGAAAAACCACGTTTTTTCCAGATCCGACCTCGCCCTCAAAAGTTAGGCCTCGGCATAGATTGCATTTGTTGGAAAATTGCCAATTAAGCATGAAAGTGAAAATGTGAAACTGACCTCAAATTCGAAATGTATACATATATTCAGGTTCCCCACAGGTTGGGGAACCCGAAAAACCATGTTTTTTCTGGATCTGACCTCTCCCTCAAAAGTTAGGCCTCGGCCTTGATTGCATTTATTGGCAAATAGCCAATTAAACATTAAAAGTGAAAATGTGAAACTGACCTGAATTTCGAAATGTATACATATATTCAGGTTCCCCAAAGGGTGGGAAACCTGAAAAACCACGTTTTTCCCAGATCCGACCTCTCCCTCAAAAGTTAGGCCTCGGCCTAGATTGCATTTGTTGGCAAATTGCCAATTAAGCATCAAAAGCCAAAATGAGAAACTGACCTGAATTTCGAAATGTATACATATATTCAGGTTCCCCACAGGATGGGGAACACGAAAAACCATGTTTTTCCGGATCCAACCTCTCTCTGAAAATTTACGCCTCGGCTTACATTGCATTTGTTGGGAAATTGCCAATTAAGCATGAAAGTGAAAATGTGAAACTGACCTCAAATTCGAAATGTATACATATATTCAGGTTCCCCACAGGTTGGGGAACCCGAAAAACCATGTTTTTTCTGGATCCAACCTCTCCCTGAAAAGTTACGCCTCGGCCTTGATTGCATTTGTTGGCAAATTGCCAATTAAGCATGAAAAGTGAAAATGTGAAACTGACCTGAATTTCGAAATGTATACATATATTCAGGTTGCCCACAGGTTGGGGAACACGAAAAACCATGTTTTTTCCGGATCCGACCTCTCCCTGAAAAGTTATGCCTCGGCTTAGATTGCATTTGTTGGCAAATAGCCAATTAAGCATGAAAAGTGAAAATGTGAAACTGACCTGAATTTCGAAATGTATACATATATTCAGGTTCCCCAAAGGTTGGGGTACTCGAAAAACCATGTTTTTTCCGGATCCGACCTCTCCCTCAAAAGTTATGCCTCGTCTTAGATTGCATTTGTTGGAAAATTGCCAATTAAGCATGAAAGTGAAAATGTGAAACTGACCTGAATTTCGAAATGTATACATATATTCAGGTTCCCCACAGGTTGGGGAACCCGAAAAACCATGTTTTTTCTGGATCCGACCTCTCCCTCAAAAGTTAGGCCTCGGCCTAGTTTGCATTTGTTGGCAAATAGCCAATTAAGCATGAAAAGTGAAAATGTGAAACTGACCTTAATTTCGAAATGTATACATATATTCAGGTTCCCCACAGGTTGCGGAAAACGAAAAACCATGTTTTTTCCGGATCCTACCTCTCCCTGAAAAGTTACGCCTCGGCTTAGATTGCCTTTGTTGGCAAATAGCCAATTCATAAAAAGCCAAAATGAGAAACTGACCTGAATTTCAAAATGTATACATATATTCAGGTTCCCCAAAGGGTGGTGAACCCGAAAAACCATGTTTTTTCCAGATCCAATCTCTCCCTCACAAGTTAGGCCTCGGCCTAGATTGCATTTGTTGGCAAATTGCCAATTAAGCATGAAAGTGAAAATGTGAAACTGACCTCAAATTCGAAATGTATACATATATTCAGGTTCCCCACAGGTTGGGGAACCCAAAAAACCATGTTTTTTCCAGATCCGACCTCTACCTCAAAAGTTAGGCCTCGGCCTAGATTGCATTTGTTGGCAAATTGCCAATTAAGCATGAAAAGTGAAAATGTGAAACTGACCTGAATTTCGAAATGTATACATATATTCAGGTTGCCCACAGGTTGGGGAACACGAAAAACCATGTTTTTTCCGGATCCTACCTCTCCCTCAAAAGTTATGCCTCGTCTTAGATTGCATTTGTTGGGAAATTGCCAATTAAGCATGAAAGTGAAAATGTGAAACTGACCTGAATTTCGAAATGAATACATATATTCAGGTTCCCCACAGGTTGGGGAACCCGAAAAACCATGTTTTTTCTGGATCCGACCTCTCCCTCAAAAGTTAGGCCTCGGCCTAGATTGCATTTGTTGGCAAATTGCCAATTAAGCATGAAAGTGAAAATGTGAAACTGACCTCAAATTCGAAATGTATACACATATTCAGGTTCCCCACAGATTGGGGAACACGGAAAACCATGTTTTTTCCGGATCCAAGCTCTCCCTGAAAAGTTACGCCTCGGCTTAGATTGCATTTGTTGGAAAATTGCCAATTAAGCATGAAAGTGAAAATGTGAAACTGACCTGAATTTCGAAATGTATACATATATTCAGGTTCCCCAAAGGGTGGGGAACCTGAAAAACCACATTTTTTCCAGATCCGACCTCGCCCTCAAAAGTTAGGCCTCGGCCTAGATTGCATTTGTTGGAAAATTGCCAATTAAGCATGAAAGTGAAAATGTGAAACTGACCTCAAATTCGAAATGTATACATATATTCAGGTTCCCCACAGGTTGGGGAACCCAAAAAACCATGTTTTTTCTGGATCTGACCTCTCCCTCAAAAGTTAGGCCTCGGCCTTGATTGCATTTATTGGCAAATAGCCAATTAAACATTAAAAGTGAAAATGTGAAACTGACCTGAATTTCGAAATGTATACATATATTCAGGTTCCCCAAAGGGTGGGAAACCTGAAAAACCACGTTTTTCCCAGATCCGACCTCTCCCTCAAAAGTTAGGCCTCGGCCTAGATTGCATTTGTTGGCAAATTGCCAATTAAGCATCAAAAGCCAAAATGAGAAACTGACCTGAATTTCGAAATGTATACACATATTCAGGTTCCCCACAGATTGGGGAACACGGAAAACCATGTTTTTTCCGGATCCAAGCTCTCCCTGAAAAGTTACGCCTCGGCTTAGATTGCATTTGTTGGAAAATTGCCAATTAAGCATGAAAGTGAAAATGTGAAACTGACCTGAATTTCAAAATGTATACACATATTCAGGTTCCCCACAGATTGGGGAACACGGAAAACCATGTTTTTTCCGGATCCAAGCTCTCCCTGAAAAGTTACGCCTCGGCTTAGATTGCATTTGTTGGCAAATTGCCAATTAAGCATGAAAAGTGAAAATGTGAAACTGACCTGAATTTCGAAATGTATACATATATTCAGGTTCCCCAAAGGGTGGGGAACCTGAAAAACCACGTTTTTTCCAGATCCGACCTCGCCCTCAAAAGTTAGGCCTCGGCCTAGATTGCATTTGTTGGAAAATTGCCAATTAAGCATGAAAGTGAAAATGTGAAACTGACCTCAAATTCGAAATGTATACATATATTCAGGTTCCCCACAGGTTGGGGAACCCGAAAAACCATGTTTTTTCTGGATCTGACCTCTCCCTCAAAAGTTAGGCCTCGGCCTTGATTGCATTTATTGGCAAATAGCCAATTAAACATTAAAAGTGAAAATGTGAAACTGACCTGAATTTCGAAATGTATACATATATTCAGGTTCCCCAAAGGGTGGGAAACCTGAAAAACCACGTTTTTCCCAGATCCGACCTCTCCCTCAAAAGTTAGGCCTCGGCCTAGATTGCATTTGTTGGCAAATTGCCAATTAAGCATCAAAAGCCAAAATGAGAAACTGACCTGAATTTCGAAATGTATACATATATTCAGGTTCCCCACAGGATGGGGAACACGAAAAACCATGTTTTTCCGGATCCAACCTCTCTCTGAAAATTTACGCCTCGGCTTACATTGCATTTGTTGGAAAATTGCCAATTAAGCATGAAAGTGAAAATGTGAAACTGACCTCAAATTCGAAATGTATACATATATTCAGGTTCCCCACAGGTTGGGGAACCCAAAAAACCATGTTTTTTCTGGATCTGACCTCTCCCTCAAAAGTTAGGCCTCGGCTTTGATTGCATTTATTGGCAAATAGCCAATTAAACATTAAAAGTGAAAATGTGAAACTGACCTGAATTTCGAAATGTATACATATATTCAGGTTCCCCAAAGGGTGGGAAACCTGAAAAACCACGTTTTTCCCAGATCCGACCTCTCCCTCAAAAGTTAGGCCTCGGCCTAGATTGCATTTGTTGGCAAATTGCCAATTAAGCATTAAAAGCCAAAATGAGAAACTGACCTGAATTTCGAAATGTATACACATATTCAGGTTCCCCACAGATTGGGGAACACGGAAAACCATGTTTTTTCCGGATCTGACCTCTCCCTCAAAAGTTACGCCTCGGCTTAGATTGCATTTGTTGGAAAATTGCCAATTAAGCATGAAAGTGAAAATGTGAAACTGACGTGAATTTCGAAATGTATACATATATTCAGGTTCCCCACAGGTTGGGGAACCCAAAAAACCATGTTTTTTCTGGATCTGACCTCTCCCTCAAAAGTTAGGCCTCGGCCTTGATTGCATTTATTGGCAAATAGCCAATTAAACATTAAAAGTGAAAATGTGAAACTGACCTGAATTTCGAAATGTATACATATATTCAGGTTCCCCAAAGGGTGGGAAACCTGAAAAACCACGTTTTTCCCAGATCCGACCTCTCCCTCAAAAGTTAGGCCTCGGCCTAGATTGCATTTGTTGGCAAATTGCCAATTAAGCATCAAAAGCCAAAATGAGAAACTGACCTGAATTTCGAAATGTATACACATATTCAGGTTCCCCACAGATTGGGGAACACGGAAAACCATGTTTTTTCCGGATCTGACCTCGCCCTCAAAAGTTAGGCCTCGGCCTAGATTGCATTTGTTGGAAAATTGCCAATTAAGCATGAAAGTGAAAATGTGAAACTGACCTCAAATTCGAAATGTATACATATATTCAGGTTCCCCACAGGTTGGGGAACCCGAAAAACCATGTTTTTTCTGGATCTGACCTCTCCCTCAAAAGTTAGGCCTCGGCCTTGATTGCATTTATTGGCAAATAGCCAATTAAACATTAAAAGTGAAAATGTGAAACTGACCTGAATTTCGAAATGTATACATATATTCAGGTTCCCCAAAGGGTGGGAAACCTGAAAAACCACGTTTTTCCCAGATCCGACCTCTCCCTCAAAAGTTAGGCCTCGGCCTAGATTGCATTTGTTGGCAAATTGCATATTAAGCATCAAAAGCCAAAATGAGAAACTGACCTGAATTTCGAAATGTATACATATATTCAGGTTCCCCACAGGTTGGGGAACACGAAAAACCATGTTTTTCCGGATCCAACCTCTCTCTGAAAATTTACGCCTCGGCTTACATTGCATTTGTTGGGAAATTGCCAATTAAGCATCAAAAGCCAAAATGAGAAACTGACCTGAATTTCGAAATGTATACATATATTCAGGTTCCCCACAGGATGGGGAACACGAAAAACCATGTTTTTCCGGATCCAACCTCTCTCTGAAAATTTACGCCTCGGCTTACATTGCATTTGTTGGAAAATTGCCAATTAAGCATGAAAGTGAAAATGTGAAACTGACCTCAAATTCGAAATGTATACATATATTCAGGTTCCCCACAGGTTGGGGAACCCAAAAAACCATGTTTTTTCTGGATCTGACCTCTCCCTCAAAAGTTAGGCCTCGGCTTTGATTGCATTTATTGGCAAATAGCCAATTAAACATTAAAAGTGAAAATGTGAAACTGACCTGAATTTCGAAATGTATACATATATTCAGGTTCCCCAAAGGGTGGGAAACCTGAAAAACCACGTTTTTCCCAGATCCGACCTCTCCCTCAAAAGTTAGGCCTCGGCCTAGATTGCATTTGTTGGCAAATTGCCAATTAAGCATTAAAAGCCAAAATGAGAAACTGACCTGAATTTCGAAATGTATACACATATTCAGGTTCCCCACAGATTGGGGAACACGGAAAACCATGTTTTTTCCGGATCTGACCTCTCCCTCAAAAGTTACGCCTCGGCTTAGATTGCATTTGTTGGAAAATTGCCAATTAAGCATGAAAGTGAAAATGTGAAACTGACGTGAATTTCGAAATGTATACATATATTCAGGTTCCCCACAGGTTGGGGAACCCAAAAAACCATGTTTTTTCTGGATCTGACCTCTCCCTCAAAAGTTAGGCCTCGGCCTAGATTGCATTTGTTGGCAAATTGCCAATTAAGCATTAAAAGCCAAAATGAGAAACTGACCTGAATTTCGAAATGTATACACATATTCAGGTTCCCCACAGATTGGGGAACACGGAAAACCATGTTTTTTCCGGATCTGACCTCGCCCTCAAAAGTTAGGCCTCGGCCTAGATTGCATTTGTTGGAAAATTGCCAATTAAGCATGAAAGTGAAAATGTGAAACTGACCTCAAATTCGAAATGTATACATATATTCAGGTTCCCCACAGGTTGGGGAACCCGAAAAACCATGTTTTTTCTGGATCTGACCTCTCCCTCAAAAGTTAGGCCTCGGCCTTGATTGCATTTATTGGCAAATAGCCAATTAAACATTAAAAGTGAAAATGTGAAACTGACCTGAATTTCGAAATGTATACATATATTCAGGTTCCCCAAAGGGTGGGAAACCTGAAAAACCACGTTTTTCCCAGATCCGACCTCTCCCTCAAAAGTTAGGCCTCGGCCTAGATTGCATTTGTTGGCAAATTGCATATTAAGCATCAAAAGCCAAAATGAGAAACTGACCTGAATTTCGAAATGTATACATATATTCAGGTTCCCCACAGGTTGGGGAACACGAAAAACCATGTTTTTCCGGATCCAACCTCTCTCTGAAAATTTACGCCTCGGCTTACATTGCATTTGTTGGGAAATTGCCAATTAAGCATGAAAGTGAAAATGTGAAACTGACCTCAAATTCGAAATGTATACATATATTCAGGTTCCCCACAGGTTGGGGAACCCGAAAAACCATGTTTTTTCTGGATCCAACCTCTCCCTGAAAAGTTACGCCTCTGCCTTGATTGCATTTGTTGGCAAATTGCCAATTAAGCATGAAAAGTGAAAATGTGAAACTGACCTGAATTTCGAAATGTATACATATATTCAGGTTCCCCAAAGGTTGGGGTACTCGAAAAACCATGTTTTTTCCGGATCCGACCTCTCCCTCAAAAGTTATGCCTCGTCTTAGATTGCATTTGTTGGAAAATTGCCAATTAAGCATGAAAGTGAAAATGTGAAACTGACCTGAATTTCGAAATGTATACATATATTCAGGTTCCCCACAGGTTGGGGAACCCGAAAAACCATGTTTTTTCTGGATCCGACCTCTCCCTCAAAAGTTAGGCCTCGGCCTAGTTTGCATTTGTTGGCAAATAGCCAATTAAGCATGAAAAGTGAAAATGTGAAACTGACCTGAATTTCGAAATGTATACATATATTCAGGTTCCCCACAGGTTGCGGAAAACGAAAAACCATGTTTTTTCCGGATCCTACCTCTCCCTGAAAAGTTACGCCTCGGCTTAGATTGCCTTTGTTGGCAAATAGCCAATTCATAAAAAGCCAAAATGAGAAACTGACCTGAATTTCAAAATGTATACATATATTCAGGTTCCCCAAAGGGTGGTGAACCCGAAAAACCATGTTTTTTCCAGATCCAACCTCTCCCTCAAAAGTTAGGCCTCGGCCTAGATTGCATTTGTTGGCAAATTGCCAATTAAGCATGAAAGTGAAAATGTGAAACTGACCTCAAATTCGAAATGTATACATATATTCAGGTTCCCCACAGGTTGGGGAACCCAAAAAACCATGTTTTTTCTGGATCTGACCTCTCCCTCAAAAGTTAGGCCTCGGCCTTGATTGCATTTATTGGCAAATAGCCAATTAAACATTAAAAGTGAAAATGTGAAACTGACCTGAATTTCGAAATGTATACATATATTCAGGTTCCCCAAAGGGTGGGAAACCTGAAAAACCACGTTTTTCCCAGATCCGACCTCTCCCTCAAAAGTTAGGCCTCGGCCTAGATTGCATTTGTTGGCAAATTGCCAATTAAGCATTAAAAGCCAAAATGAGAAACTGACCTGAATTTCGAAATGTATACACATATTCAGGTTCCCCACAGATTGGGGAACACGGAAAACCATGTTTTTTCCGGATCCAAGCTCTCCCTCAAAAGTTACGCCTCGGCTTAGATTGCATTTGTTGGAAAATTGCCAATTAAGCATGAAAGTGAAAATGTGAAACTGACCTGAATTTCGAAATGTATACATATATTCAGGTTCCCCAAAGGGTGGGGAACCAGAAAAACCACTTTTTTTCCAGATCCGACCTCGCCCTCAAAAGTTAGGCCTCGACCTAGATTGCATTTGTTGGCAAATTGCCAATTAAGCATGAAAGTGAAAATGTGAAACTGACCTCAAATTCGAAATGTATACATATATTCAGGTTCCCCACAGGTTGGGGAACCCAAAAAACCATGTTTTTTCTGGATCTGACCTCTCCCTCAAAAGTTAGGCCTCGGCCTTGATTGCATTTATTGGCAAATAGCCAATTAAATATTAAAAGTGAAAATGTGAAACTGACCTGAATTTCGAAATGTATACATATATTCAGGTTCCCCAAAGGGTGGGAAACCTGAAAAACCACGTTTTTCCCAGATCCGACCTCTCTCTCAAAAGTTAGGCCTCGGCCTAGATTGCATTTGTTGGCAAATTGCCAATTAAGCATTAAAAGCCAAAATGAGAAACTGACCTGAATTTCGAAATGTATACACATATTCAGGTTCCCCACAGATTGGGGAACACGGAAAACCATGTTTTTTCCGGATCCAAGCTCTCCCTGAAAAGTTACGCCTCGGCTTAGATTGCATTTGTTGGAAAATTGCCAATTAAGCATGAAAGTGAAAATGTGAAACTGACCTCAAATTCGAAATGTATACATATATTCAGGTTGCCCACAGGTTGGGGAACACGAAAAACCATGTTTTTTCCGGATCCAACCTCTCCCTGAAAAGTTACGGCTCGGCTTAGATTGCATTTGTTGGCAAATAGCCAATTAAGCATGAAAAGTGAAAATGTGAAACTGACCTGAATTTCGAAATGTATACATATATTCAGGTTCCCCAAAGGGTGGGAAACCTGAAAAACCACGTTTTTCCCAGATCCGACCTCTCCCTCAAAAGTTAGGCCTCGGCCTAGATTGCATTTGTTGGCAAATTGCCAATTAAGCATTAAAAGCCAAAATGAGAAACTGACCTGAATTTCGAAATGTATACACATATTCAGGTTCCCCACAGATTGGGGAACACGGAAAACCATGTTTTTTCCGGATCCAAGCTCTCCCTGAAAAGTTACGCCTCGGCTTAGATTGCATTTGTTGGAAAATTGCCAATTAAGCATGAAAGTGAAAATGTGAAACTGACCTGAATTTCGAAATGTATACATATATTCAGGTTCCCCAAAGGGTGGGAAACCTGAAAAACCACGTTTTTCCCAGATCCGACCTCTCCCTCAAAAGTTAGGCCTCGGCCTAGATTGCATTTGTTGGCAAATTGCCAATTAAGCATTAAAAGCCAAAATGAGAAACTGACCTGAATTTCGAAATGTATACACATATTCAGGTTCCCCACAGATTGGGGAACACGGAAAACCATGTTTTTTCCGGATCCAAGCTCTCCCTGAAAAGTTACGCCTCGGCTTAGATTGCATTTGTTGGAAAATTGCCAATTAAGCATGAAAGTGAAAATGTGAAACTGACCTGAATTTCGAAATGTATACATATATTCAGGTTCCCCAAAGGGTGGGAAACCTGAAAAACCACGTTTTTCCCAGATCCGACCTCTCCCTCAAAAGTTAGGCCTCGGCCTAGATTGCATTTGTTGGCAAATTGCATATTAAGCATTAAAAGCCAAAATGAGAAACTGACCTGAATTTCGAAATGTATACATATATTCAGGTTCCCCACAGGTTGGGGAACACGAAAAACCATGTTTTTCCGGATCCAACCTCTCTCTGAAAATTTACGCCTCGGCTTACATTGCATTTGTTGGGAAATTGCCAATTAAGCATGAAAGTGAAAATGTGAAACTGACCTCAAATTCGAAATGTATACATATATTAAGGTTCCCCACAGGTTGGGGAACCCGAAAAACCATGTTTTTTCTGGATCCGACCTCTCCCTCAAAAGTTATGCCTCGTCTTAGATTGCATTTGTTGGAAAATTGCCAATTAAGCATGAAAGTGAAAATGTGAAACTGACCTGAATTTCGAAATGTATACATATATTCAGGTTCCCCACAGGTTGGGGAACCCGAAAAACCATGTTTTTTCTGGATCCGACCTCTCCCTCAAAAGTTAGGCCTCGGCCTAGTTTGCATTTGTTGGCAAATAGCCAATTAAGCATGAAAAGTGAAAATGTGAAACTGACCTGAATTTCGAAATGTATACATATATTCAGGTTCCCCACAGGTTGCGGAAAACGAAAAACCATGTTTTTTCCGGATCCTACCTCTCCCTGAAAAGTTACGCCTCGGCTTAGATTGCCTTTGTTGGCAAATAGCCAATTCATAAAAAGCCAAAATGAGAAACTGACCTGAATTTCAAAATGTATACATATATTCAGGTTCCCCAAAGGGTGGTGAACCCGAAAAACCATGTTTTTTCCAGATCCAACCTCTCCCTCAAAAGTTAGGCCTCGGCCTAGATTGCATTTGTTGGCAAATTGCCAATTAAGCATGAAAGTGAAAATGTGAAACTGACCTCAAATTCGAAATGTATACATATATTCAGGTTCCCCACAGGTTGGGGAACCCAAAAAACCATGTTTTTTCTGGATCTGACCTCTCCCTCAAAAGTTAGGCCTCGGCCTTGATTGCATTTATTGGCAAATAGCCAATTAAGCATTAAAAGTGAAAATGTGAAACTGACCTGAATTTCGAAATGTATACATATATTCAGGTTCCCCAAAGGGTGGGAAACCTGAAAAACCACGTTTTTCCCAGATCCGACCTCTCCCTCAAAAGTTAGGCCTCGGCCTAGATTGCATTTGTTGGCAAATTGCCAATTAAGCATGAAAGTGAAAATGTGAAACTGACCTCAAATTCGAAATGTATACATATATTCAGGTTCCCCACAGGTTGGGGAACCCGAAAAACCATGTTTTTTCTGGATCCGACCTCTCCCTCAAAAGTTAGGCCTCGGCCTAGATTGCATTTGTTGGCAAATTGCCAATTAAGCATTAAAAGCCAAAATGAGAAACTGACCTGAATTTCGAAATGTATACACATATTCAGGTTCCCCACAGATTGGGGAACACGGAAAACCATGTTTTTTCCGGATCCAAGCTCTCCCTCAAAAGTTACGCCTCGGCTTAGATTGCATTTGTTGGAAAATTGCCAATTAAGCATGAAAGTGAAAATGTGAAACTGACCTGAATTTCGAAATGTATACATATATTCAGGTTCCCCAAAGGGTGGGGAACCAGAAAAACCACTTTTTTTCCAGATCCGACCTCGCCCTCAAAAGTTAGGCCTCGACCTAGATTGCATTTGTTGGCAAATTGCCAATTAAGCATGAAAGTGAAAATGTGAAACTGACCTCAAATTCGAAATGTATACATATATTCAGGTTCCCCACAGGTTGGGGAACCCAAAAAACCATGTTTTTTCTGGATCTGACCTCTCCCTCAAAAGTTAGGCCTCGGCCTTGATTGCATTTATTGGCAAATAGCCAATTAAATATTAAAAGTGAAAATGTGAAACTGACCTGAATTTCGAAATGTATACATATATTCAGGTTCCCCAAAGGGTGGGAAACCTGAAAAACCACGTTTTTCCCAGATCCGACCTCTCCCTCAAAAGTTAGGCCTCGGCCTAGATTGCATTTGTTGGCAAATTGCCAATTAAGCATTAAAAGCCAAAATGAGAAACTGACCTGAATTTCGAAATGTATACACATATTTAGGTTCCCCACAGATTGGGGAACACGGAAAACCATGTTTTTTCCGGATCCAAGCTCTCCCTGAAAAGTTACGCCTCGGCTTAGATTGCATTTGTTGGAAAATTGCCAATTAAGCATGAAAGTGAAAATGTGAAACTGACCTCAAATTCGAAATGTATACATATATTCAGGTTGCCCACAGGTTGGGGAACACGAAAAACCATGTTTTTTCCGGATCCAACCTCTCCCTGAAAAGTTACGGCTCGGCTTAGATTGCATTTGTTGGCAAATAGCCAATTAAGCATGAAAAGTGAAAATGTGAAACTGACCTGAATTTCGAAATGTATACATATATTCAGGTTCCCCAAAGGGTGGGAAACCTGAAAAACCACGTTTTTCCCAGATCCGACCTCTCCCTCAAAAGTTAGGCCTCGGCCTAGATTGCATTTGTTGGCAAATTGCCAATTAAGCATTAAAAGCCAAAATGAGAAACTGACCTGAATTTCGAAATGTATACACATATTCAGGTTCCCCACAGATTGGGGAACACGGAAAACCATGTTTTTTCCGGATCCAAGCTCTCCCTGAAAAGTTACGCCTCGGCTTAGATTGCATTTGTTGGAAAATTGCCAATTAAGCATGAAAGTGAAAATGTGAAACTGACCTGAATTTCGAAATGTATACATATATTCAGGTTCCCCAAAGGGTGGGAAACCTGAAAAACCACGTTTTTCCCAGATCCGACCTCTCCCTCAAAAGTTAGGCCTCGGCCTAGATTGCATTTGTTGGCAAATTGCATATTAAGCATTAAAAGCCAAAATGAGAAACTGACCTGAATTTCGAAATGTATACATATATTCAGGTTCCCCACAGGTTGGGGAACACGAAAAACCATGTTTTTCCGGATCCAACCTCTCTCTGAAAATTTACGCCTCGGCTTACATTGCATTTGTTGGGAAATTGCCAATTAAGCATGAAAGTGAAAATGTGAAACTGACCTCAAATTCGAAATGTATACATATATTCAGGTTCCCCACAGGTTGGGGAACACGAAAAACCATGTTTTTCCGGATCCAACCTCTCTCTGAAAATTTACGCCTCGGCTTACATTGCATTTGTTGGGAAATTGCCAATTAAGCATGAAAGTGAAAATGTGAAACTGACCTCAAATTCGAAATGTATACATATATTCAGGTTCCCCACAGGTTGGGGAACCCGAAAAACCATGTTTTTTCTGGATCCAACCTCTCCCTGAAAAGTTACGCCTCTGCCTTGATTGCATTTGTTGGCAAATTGCCAATTAAGCATGAAAAGTGAAAATGTGAAACTGACCTGAATTTCGAAATGTATACATATATTCAGGTTCCCCAAAGGTTGGGGTACTCGAAAAACCATGTTTTTTCCGGATCCGACCTCTCCCTCAAAAGTTATGCCTCGTCTTAGATTGCATTTGTTGGAAAATTGCCAATTAAGCATGAAAGTGAAAATGTGAAACTGACCTGAATTTCGAAATGTATACATATATTCAGGTTCCCCACAGGTTGGGGAACCCGAAAAACCATGTTTTTTCTGGATCCGACCTCTCCCTCAAAAGTTAGGCCTCGGCCTAGTTTGCATTTGTTGGCAAATAGCCAATTAAGCATGAAAAGTGAAAATGTGAAACTGACCTGAATTTCGAAATGTATACATATATTCAGGTTCCCCACAGGTTGCGGAAAACGAAAAACCATGTTTTTTCCGGATCCTACCTCTCCCTGAAAAGTTACGCCTCGGCTTAGATTGCCTTTGTTGGCAAATAGCCAATTCATAAAAAGCCAAAATGAGAAACTGACCTGAATTTCAAAATGTATACATATATTCAGGTTCCCCAAAGGGTGGTGAACCCGAAAAACCATGTTTTTTCCAGATCCAACCTCTCCCTCAAAAGTTAGGCCTCGGCCTAGATTGCATTTGTTGGCAAATTGCCAATTAAGCATGAAAGTGAAAATGTGAAACTGACCTGAATTTCGAAATGTATACATATATTCAGGTTCCCCAAAGGTTGGGGTACTCGAAAAACCATGTTTTTTCCGGATCCGACCTCTCCCTCAAAAGTTATGCCTCGTCTTAGATTGCATTTGTTGGAAAATTGCCAATTAAGCATGAAAGTGAAAATGTGAAACTGACCTGAATTTCGAAATGTATACATATATTCAGGTTCCCCAAAGGTTGGGGTACTCGAAAAACCATGTTTTTTCCGGATCCGACCTCTCCCTCAAAAGTTATGCCTCGTCTTAGATTGCATTTGTTGGAAAATTGCCAATTAAGCATGAAAGTGAAAATGTGAAACTGACCTGAATTTCGAAATGTATACATATGTTCAGGTTCCCCACAGGTTGGGGAACCCGAAAAACCATGTTTTTTCTGGATCCGCCCTCTCCCTCAAAAGTTAGGCCTCGGCCTAGTTTGCATTTGTTGGCAAATAGCCAATTAAGCATGAAAAGTGAAAATGTGAAACTGACCTGAATTTCGAAATGTATACATATATTCAGGTTCCCCACAGGTTGCGGAAAACGAAAAACCATGTTTTTTCCGGATCCTACCTCTCCCTGAAAAGTTACGCCTCGGCTTAGATTGCCTTTGTTGGCAAATAGCCAATTCATAAAAAGCCAAAATGAGAAACTGACCTGAATTTCAAAATGTATACATATATTCAGGTTCCCCAAAGGGTGGTGAACCCGAAAAACCATGTTTTTTCCAGATCCAACCTCTCCCTCAAAAGTTAGGCCTCGGCCTAGATTGCATTTGTTGGCAAATTGCCAATTAAGCATGAAAGTGAAAATGTGAAACTGACCTCAAATTCGAAATGTATACATATATTCAGGTTCCCCACAGGTTGGGGAACCCAAAAAACCATGTTTTTTCTGGATCTGACCTCTCCCTCAAAAGTTAGGCCTCGGCCTTGATTGCATTTATTGGCAAATAGCCAATTAAACATTAAAAGTGAAAATGTGAAACTGACCTGAATTTCGAAATGTATACATATATTCAGGTTCCCCAAAGGGTGGGAAACCTGAAAAACCACGTTTTTCCCAGATCCGACCTCTCCCTCAAAAGTTAGGCCTCGGCCTAGATTGCATTTGTTGGCAAATTGCCAATTACGCATGAAAGTGAAAATGTGAAACTGACCTCAAATTCGAAATGTATACATATATTCAGGTTCCCCACAGGTTGGGGAACCCGAAAAACCATGTTTTTTCTGGATCCAACCTCTCCCTGAAAAGTTACGCCTCTGCCTTGATTGCATTTGTTGGCAAATTGCCAATTAAGCATGAAAAGTGAAAATGTGAAACTGACCTGAATTTCGAAATGTATACATATATTCAGGTTCCCCAAAGGTTGGGGTACTCGAAAAACCATGTTTTTTCCGGATCCGACCTCTCCCTCAAAAGTTATGCCTCGTCTTAGATTGCATTTGTTGGAAAATTGCCAATTAAGCATGAAAGTGAAAATGTGAAACTGACCTGAATTTCGAAATGTATACATATATTCAGGTTCCCCAAAGGTTGGGGTACTCGAAAAACCATGTTTTTTCTGGATCCGACCTCTCCCTCAAAAGTTATGCCTCGTCTTAGATTGCATTTGTTGGAAAATTGCCAATTAAGCATGAAAGTGAAAATGTGAAACTGACCTGAATTTCGAAATGTATACATATATTCAGGTTCCCCACAGGTTGGGGAACCCGAAAAACCATGTTTTTTCTGGATCCGCCCTCTCCCTCAAAAGTTAGGCCTCGGCCTAGTTTGCATTTGTTGGCAAATAGCCAATTAAGCATGAAAAGTGAAAATGTGAAACTGACCTGAATTTCGAAATGTATACATATATTCAGGTTCCCCACAGGTTGCGGAAAACGAAAAACCATGTTTTTTCCGGATCCTACCTCTCCCTGAAAAGTTACGCCTCGGCTTAGATTGCCTTTGTTGGCAAATAACCAATTCATAAAAAGCCAAAATGAGAAACTGACCTGAATTTCAAAATGTATACATATATTCAGGTTCCCCAAAGGGTGGTGAACCCGAAAAACCATGTTTTTTCCAGATCCAACCTCTCCCTCAAAAGTTAGGCCTCGGCCTAGATTGCATTTGTTGGCAAATTGCCAATTAAGCATGAAAGTGAAAATGTGAAACTGACCTCAAATTCGAAATGTATACATATATTCAGGTTCCCCACAGGTTGGGGAACCCAAAAAACCATGTTTTTTCTGGATCTGACCTCTCCCTCAAAAGTTAGGCCTCGGCCTTGATTGCATTTATTGGCAAATAGCCAATTAAACATTAAAAGTGAAAATGTGAAACTGACCTGAATTTCGAAATGTATACATATATTCAGGTTCCCCAAAGGGTGGGAAACCTGAAAAACCACGTTTTTCCCAGATCCGACCTCTCCCTCAAAAGTTAGGCCTCGGCCTAGATTGCATTTGTTGGCAAATTGCCAATTAAGCATTAAAAGCCAAAATGAGAAACTGACCTGAATTTCGAAATGTATACACATATTCAGGTTCCCCACAGATTGGGGAACACGGAAAACCATGTTTTTTCCGGATCCAAGCTCTCCCTCAAAAGTTACGCCTCGGCTTAGATTGGATTTGTTGGAAAATTGCCAATTAAGCATGAAAGTGAAAATGTGAAACTGACCTGAATTTCGAAATGTATACATATATTCAGGTTCCCCAAAGGGTGGGGAACCAGAAAAACCACTTTTTTTCCAGATCCGACCTTGCCCTCAAAAGTTAGGCCTCGACCTAGATTGCATTTGTTGGCAAATTGCCAATTAAGCATGAAAGTGAAAATGTGAAACTGACCTCAAATTCGAAATGTATACATATATTCAGGTTCCCCACAGGTTGGGGAACCCAAAAAACCATGTTTTTTCTGGATCTGACCTCTCCCTCAAAACTTAGGCCTCGGCCTTGATTGCATTTATTGGCAAATAGCCAATTAAATATTAAAAGTGAAAATGTGAAACTGACCTGAATTTCGAAATGTATACATATATTCAGGTTCCCCAAAGGGTGGGAAACCTGAAAAACCACGTTTTTCCCAGATCCGACCTCTCCCTCAAAAGTTAGGCCTCGGCCTAGATTGCATTTGTTGGCAAATTGCCAATTAAGCATTAAAAGCCAAAATGAGAAACTGACCTGAATTTCGAAATGTATACACATATTCAGGTTCCCCACAGATTGGGGAACACGGAAAACCATGTTTTTTCCGGATCCAAGCTCTCCCTGAAAAGTTACGCCTCGGCTTAGATTGCATTTGTTGGAAAATTGCCAATTAAGCATGAAAGTGAAAATGTGAAACTGACCTGAATTTCGAAATGTATACATATATTCAGGTTCCCCAAAGGGTGGGGAACCAGAAAAACCACTTTTTTTCCAGATCCGACCTTGCCCTCAAAAGTTAGGCCTCGACCTAGATTGCATTTGTTGGAAAATTGCCAATTAAGCATGAAAAGTGAAAATGTGAAACTGACCTGAATTTCGAAATGTATACATATATTCAGGTTCCCCACAGGTTGCGGAAAACGAAAAACCATGTTTTTTCCGGATCCTACCTCTCCCTGAAAAGTTACGCCTCGGCTTAGATTGCCTTTGTTGGCAAATAGCCAATTCATAAAAAGCCAAAATGAGAAACTGACCTGAATTTCAAAATGTATACATATATTCAGGTTCCCCAAAGGGTGGGAAACCTGAAAAACCACGTTTTTCCCAGATCCGACCTCTCTCTCAAAAGTTAGGCCTCGGCCTAGATTGCATTTGTTGGCAAATTGCCAATTAAGCATTAAAAGCCAAAATGAGAAACTGACCTGAATTTCGAAATGTATACACATATTCAGGTTCCCCACAGATTGGGGAACACGGAAAACCATGTTTTTTCCGGATCCAAGCTCTCCCTGAAAAGTTACGCCTCGGCTTAGATTGCATTTGTTGGAAAATTGCCAATTAAGCATGAAAGTGAAAATGTGAAACTGACCTCAAATTCGAAATGTATACATATATTCAGGTTGCCCACAGGTTGGGGAACACGAAAAACCATGTTTTTTCCGGATCCAACCTCTCCCTGAAAAGTTACGGCTCGGCTTAGATTGCATTTGTTGGCAAATAGCCAATTAAGCATGAAAAGTGAAAATGTGAAACTGACCTGAATTTCGAAATGTATACATATATTCAGGTTCCCCAAAGGGTGGGAAACCTGAAAAACCACGTTTTTCCCAGATCCGACCTCTCCCTCAAAAGTTAGGCCTCGGCCTAGATTGCATTTGTTGGCAAATTGCCAATTAAGCATTAAAAGCCAAAATGAGAAACTGACCTGAATTTCGAAATGTATACACATATTCAGGTTCCCCACAGATTGGGGAACACGGAAAACCATGTTTTTTCCGGATCCAAGCTCTCCCTGAAAAGTTACGCCTCGGCTTAGATTGCATTTGTTGGAAAATTGCCAATTAAGCATGAAAGTGAAAATGTGAAACTGACCTGAATTTCGAAATGTATACATATATTCAGGTTCCCCAAAGGGTGGGAAACCTGAAAAACCACGTTTTTCCCAGATCCGACCTCTCCCTCAAAAGTTAGGCCTCGGCCTAGATTGCATTTGTTGGCAAATTGCCAATTAAGCATTAAAAGCCAAAATGAGAAACTGACCTGAATTTCGAAATGTATACACATATTCAGGTTCCCCACAGATTGGGGAACACGGAAAACCATGTTTTTTCCGGATCCAAGCTCTCCCTGAAAAGTTACGCCTCGGCTTAGATTGCATTTGTTGGAAAATTGCCAATTAAGCATGAAAGTGAAAATGTGAAACTGACCTGAATTTCGAAATGTATACATATATTCAGGTTCCCCAAAGGGTGGGAAACCTGAAAAACCATGTTTTTCCCAGATCCGACCTCTCCCTCAAAAGTTAGGCCTCGGCCTAGATTGCATTTGTTGGCAAATTGCATATTAAGCATTAAAAGCCAAAATGAGAAACTGACCTGAATTTCGAAATGTATACATATATTCAGGTTCCCCACAGGTTGGGGAACACGAAAAACCATGTTTTTCCGGATCCAACCTCTCTCTGAAAATTTACGCCTCGGCTTACATTGCATTTGTTGGGAAATTGCCAATTAAGCATGAAAGTGAAAATGTGAAACTGACCTCAAATTCGAAATGTATACATATATTAAGGTTCCCCACAGGTTGGGGAACCCGAAAAACCATGTTTTTTCTGGATCCGACCTCTCCCTCATAAGTTATGCCTCGTCTTAGATTGCATTTGTTGGAAAATTGCCAATTAAGCATGAAAGTGAAAATGTGAAACTGACCTGAATTTCGAAATGTATACATATATTCAGGTTCCCCACAGGTTGGGGAACCCGAAAAACCATGTTTTTTCTGGATCCGACCTCTCCCTCAAAAGTTAGGCCTCGGCCTAGTTTGCATTTGTTGGCAAATAGCCAATTAAGCATGAAAAGTGAAAATGTGAAACTGACCTGAATTTCGAAATGTATACATATATTCAGGTTCCCCACAGGTTGCGGAAAACGAAAAACCATGTTTTTTCCGGATCCTACCTCTCCCTGAAAAGTTACGCCTCGGCTTAGATTGCCTTTGTTGGCAAATAGCCAATTCATAAAAAGCCAAAATGAGAAACTGACCTGAATTTCAAAATGTATACATATATTCAGGTTCCCCAAAGGGTGGTGAACCCGAAAAACCATGTTTTTTCCAGATCCAACCTCTCCCTCAAAAGTTAGGCCTCGGCCTAGATTGCATTTGTTGGCAAATTGCCAATTAAGCATGAAAGTGAAAATGTGAAACTGACCTCAAATTCGAAATGTATACATATATTCAGGTTCCCCACAGGTTGGGGAACCCAAAAAACCATGTTTTTTCTGGATCTGACCTCTCCCTCAAAAGTTAGGCCTCGGCCTTGATTGCATTTATTGGCAAATAGCCAATTAAGCATTAAAAGTGAAAATGTGAAACTGACCTGAATTTCGAAATGTATACATATATTCAGGTTCCCCAAAGGGTGGGAAACCTGAAAAACCACGTTTTTCCCAGATCCGACCTCTCCCTCAAAAGTTAGGCCTCGGCCTAGATTGCATTTGTTGGCAAATTGCCAATTAAGCATGAAAGTGAAAATGTGAAACTGACCTCAAATTCGAAATGTATACATATATTCAGGTTCCCCACAGGTTGGGGAACCCGAAAAACCATGTTTTTTCTGGATCCGACCTCTCCCTCAAAAGTTAGGCCTCGGCCTAGATTGCATTTGTTGGCAAATTGCCAATTAAGCATTAAAAGCCAAAATGAGAAACTGACCTGAATTTCGAAATGTATACACATATTCAGGTTCCCCACAGATTGGGGAACACGGAAAACCATGTTTTTTCCGGATCCAAGCTCTCCCTCAAAAGTTACGCCTCGGCTTAGATTGCATTTGTTGGAAAATTGCCAATTAAGCATGAAAGTGAAAATGTGAAACTGACCTGAATTTCGAAATGTATACATATATTCAGGTTCCCCAAAGGGTGGGGAACCAGAAAAACCACTTTTTTTCCAGATCCGACCTTGCCCTCAAAAGTTAGGCCTCGACCTAGATTGCATTTGTTGGCAAATTGCCAATTAAGCATGAAAGTGAAAATGTGAAACTGACCTCAAATTCGAAATGTATACATATATTCAGGTTCCCCACAGGTTGGGGAACCCAAAAAACCATGTTTTTTCTGGATCTGACCTCTCCCTCAAAACTTAGGCCTCGGCCTTGATTGCATTTATTGGCAAATAGCCAATTAAATATTAAAAGTGAAAATGTGAAACTGACCTGAATTTCGAAATGTATACATATATTCAGGTTCCCCAAAGGGTGGGAAACCTGAAAAACCACGTTTTTCCCAGATCCGACCTCTCCCTCAAAAGTTAGGCCTCGGCCTAGATTGCATTTGTTGGCAAATTGCCAATTAAGCATTAAAAGCCAAAATGAGAAACTGACCTGAATTTCGAAATGTATACACATATTCAGGTTCCCCACAGATTGGGGAACACGGAAAACCATGTTTTTTCCGGATCCAAGCTCTCCCTGAAAAGTTACGCCTCGGCTTAGATTGCATTTGTTGGAAAATTGCCAATTAAGCATGAAAGTGAAAATGTGAAACTGACCTGAATTTCGAAATGTATACATATATTCAGGTTCCCCAAAGGGTGGGGAACCAGAAAAACCACTTTTTTTCCAGATCCGACCTTGCCCTCAAAAGTTAGGCCTCGACCTAGATTGCATTTGTTGGAAAATTGCCAATTAAGCATGAA
Source organism: Bothrops alternatus (assembly GCA_034064705.1). Taxonomy (NCBI): domain Eukaryota; kingdom Metazoa; phylum Chordata; class Lepidosauria; order Squamata; family Viperidae; genus Bothrops; species Bothrops alternatus. The sequence goes on along the minus strand of JARGCV010000230.1, from coordinate 3,875,239 downwards.
AAGTGAAAATGTGAAACTGACCTGAATTTCGAAATGTATACATATATTCAGGTTCCCCACAGGTTGCGGAAAACGAAAAACCATGTTTTTTCCGGATCCTACCTCTCCCTGAAAAGTTACGCCTCGGCTTAGATTGCCTTTGTTGGCAAATAGCCAATTCATAAAAAGCCAAAATGAGAAACTGACCTGAATTTCAAAATGTATACATATATTCAGGTTCCCCAAAGGGTGGGAAACCTGAAAAACCACGTTTTTCCCAGATCCGACCTCTCTCTCAAAAGTTAGGCCTCGGCCTAGATTGCATTTGTTGGCAAATTGCCAATTAAGCATTAAAAGCCAAAATGAGAAACTGACCTGAATTTCGAAATGTATACACATATTCAGGTTCCCCACAGATTGGGGAACACGGAAAACCATGTTTTTTCCGGATCCAAGCTCTCCCTGAAAAGTTACGCCTCGGCTTAGATTGCATTTGTTGGAAAATTGCCAATTAAGCATGAAAGTGAAAATGTGAAACTGACCTCAAATTCGAAATGTATACATATATTCAGGTTGCCCACAGGTTGGGGAACACGAAAAACCATGTTTTTTCCGGATCCAACCTCTCCCTGAAAAGTTACGGCTCGGCTTAGATTGCATTTGTTGGCAAATAGCCAATTAAGCATGAAAAGTGAAAATGTGAAACTGACCTGAATTTCGAAATGTATACATATATTCAGGTTCCCCAAAGGGTGGGAAACCTGAAAAACCACGTTTTTCCCAGATCCGACCTCTCCCTCAAAAGTTAGGCCTCGGCCTAGATTGCATTTGTTGGCAAATTGCCAATTAAGCATTAAAAGCCAAAATGAGAAACTGACCTGAATTTCGAAATGTATACACATATTCAGGTTCCCCACAGATTGGGGAACACGGAAAACCATGTTTTTTCCGGATCCAAGCTCTCCCTGAAAAGTTACGCCTCGGCTTAGATTGCATTTGTTGGAAAATTGCCAATTAAGCATGAAAGTGAAAATGTGAAACTGACCTGAATTTCGAAATGTATACATATATTCAGGTTCCCCAAAGGGTGGGAAACCTGAAAAACCACGTTTTTCCCAGATCCGACCTCTCCCTCAAAAGTTAGGCCTCGGCCTAGATTGCATTTGTTGGCAAATTGCCAATTAAGCATTAAAAGCCAAAATGAGAAACTGACCTGAATTTCGAAATGTATACACATATTCAGGTTCCCCACAGATTGGGGAACACGGAAAACCATGTTTTTTCCGGATCCAAGCTCTCCCTGAAAAGTTACGCCTCGGCTTAGATTGCATTTGTTGGAAAATTGCCAATTAAGCATGAAAGTGAAAATGTGAAACTGACCTGAATTTCGAAATGTATACATATATTCAGGTTCCCCAAAGGGTGGGAAACCTGAAAAACCACGTTTTTCCCAGATCCGACCTCTCCCTCAAAAGTTAGGCCTCGGCCTAGATTGCATTTGTTGGCAAATTGCATATTAAGCATTAAAAGCCAAAATGAGAAACTGACCTGAATTTCGAAATGTATACATATATTCAGGTTCCCCACAGGTTGGGGAACACGAAAAACCATGTTTTTCCGGATCCAACCTCTCTCTGAAAATTTACGCCTCGGCTTACATTGCATTTGTTGGGAAATTGCCAATTAAGCATGAAAGTGAAAATGTGAAACTGACCTCAAATTCGAAATGTATACATATATTAAGGTTCCCCACAGGTTGGGGAACCCGAAAAACCATGTTTTTTCTGGATCCGACCTCTCCCTCAAAAGTTATGCCTCGTCTTAGATTGCATTTGTTGGAAAATTGCCAATTAAGCATGAAAGTGAAAATGTGAAACTGACCTGAATTTCGAAATGTATACATATATTCAGGTTCCCCACAGGTTGGGGAACCCGAAAAACCATGTTTTTTCTGGATCCGACCTCTCCCTCAAAAGTTAGGCCTCGGCCTAGTTTGCATTTGTTGGCAAATAGCCAATTAAGCATGAAAAGTGAAAATGTGAAACTGACCTGAATTTCGAAATGTATACATATATTCAGGTTCCCCACAGGTTGCGGAAAACGAAAAACCATGTTTTTTCCGGATCCTACCTCTCCCTGAAAAGTTACGCCTCGGCTTAGATTGCCTTTGTTGGCAAATAGCCAATTCATAAAAAGCCAAAATGAGAAACTGACCTGAATTTCAAAATGTATACATATATTCAGGTTCCCCAAAGGGTGGTGAACCCGAAAAACCATGTTTTTTCCAGATCCAACCTCTCCCTCAAAAGTTAGGCCTCGGCCTAGATTGCATTTGTTGGCAAATTGCCAATTAAGCATGAAAGTGAAAATGTGAAACTGACCTCAAATTCGAAATGTATACATATATTCAGGTTCCCCACAGGTTGGGGAACCCAAAAAACCATGTTTTTTCTGGATCTGACCTCTCCCTCAAAAGTTAGGCCTCGGCCTTGATTGCATTTATTGGCAAATAGCCAATTAAGCATTAAAAGTGAAAATGTGAAACTGACCTGAATTTCGAAATGTATACATATATTCAGGTTCCCCAAAGGGTGGGAAACCTGAAAAACCACGTTTTTCCCAGATCCGACCTCTCCCTCAAAAGTTAGGCCTCGGCCTAGATTGCATTTGTTGGCAAATTGCCAATTAAGCATGAAAGTGAAAATGTGAAACTGACCTCAAATTCGAAATGTATACATATATTCAGGTTCCCCACAGGTTGGGGAACCCGAAAAACCATGTTTTTTCTGGATCCGACCTCTCCCTCAAAAGTTAGGCCTCGGCCTAGATTGCATTTGTTGGCAAATTGCCAATTAAGCATTAAAAGCCAAAATGAGAAACTGACCTGAATTTCGAAATGTATACACATATTCAGGTTCCCCACAGATTGGGGAACACGGAAAACCATGTTTTTTCCGGATCCAAGCTCTCCCTCAAAAGTTACGCCTCGGCTTAGATTGCATTTGTTGGAAAATTGCCAATTAAGCATGAAAGTGAAAATGTGAAACTGACCTGAATTTCGAAATGTATACATATATTCAGGTTCCCCAAAGGGTGGGGAACCAGAAAAACCACTTTTTTTCCAGATCCGACCTCGCCCTCAAAAGTTAGGCCTCGACCTAGATTGCATTTGTTGGCAAATTGCCAATTAAGCATGAAAGTGAAAATGTGAAACTGACCTCAAATTCGAAATGTATACATATATTCAGGTTCCCCACAGGTTGGGGAACCCAAAAAACCATGTTTTTTCTGGATCTGACCTCTCCCTCAAAAGTTAGGCCTCGGCCTTGATTGCATTTATTGGCAAATAGCCAATTAAATATTAAAAGTGAAAATGTGAAACTGACCTGAATTTCGAAATGTATACATATATTCAGGTTCCCCAAAGGGTGGGAAACCTGAAAAACCACGTTTTTCCCAGATCCGACCTCTCCCTCAAAAGTTAGGCCTCGGCCTAGATTGCATTTGTTGGCAAATTGCCAATTAAGCATTAAAAGCCAAAATGAGAAACTGACCTGAATTTCGAAATGTATACACATATTTAGGTTCCCCACAGATTGGGGAACACGGAAAACCATGTTTTTTCCGGATCCAAGCTCTCCCTGAAAAGTTACGCCTCGGCTTAGATTGCATTTGTTGGAAAATTGCCAATTAAGCATGAAAGTGAAAATGTGAAACTGACCTCAAATTCGAAATGTATACATATATTCAGGTTGCCCACAGGTTGGGGAACACGAAAAACCATGTTTTTTCCGGATCCAACCTCTCCCTGAAAAGTTACGGCTCGGCTTAGATTGCATTTGTTGGCAAATAGCCAATTAAGCATGAAAAGTGAAAATGTGAAACTGACCTGAATTTCGAAATGTATACATATATTCAGGTTCCCCAAAGGGTGGGAAACCTGAAAAACCACGTTTTTCCCAGATCCGACCTCTCCCTCAAAAGTTAGGCCTCGGCCTAGATTGCATTTGTTGGCAAATTGCCAATTAAGCATTAAAAGCCAAAATGAGAAACTGACCTGAATTTCGAAATGTATACACATATTCAGGTTCCCCACAGATTGGGGAACACGGAAAACCATGTTTTTTCCGGATCCAAGCTCTCCCTGAAAAGTTACGCCTCGGCTTAGATTGCATTTGTTGGAAAATTGCCAATTAAGCATGAAAGTGAAAATGTGAAACTGACCTGAATTTCGAAATGTATACATATATTCAGGTTCCCCAAAGGGTGGGAAACCTGAAAAACCACGTTTTTCCCAGATCCGACCTCTCCCTCAAAAGTTAGGCCTCGGCCTAGATTGCATTTGTTGGCAAATTGCATATTAAGCATTAAAAGCCAAAATGAGAAACTGACCTGAATTTCGAAATGTATACATATATTCAGGTTCCCCACAGGTTGGGGAACACGAAAAACCATGTTTTTCCGGATCCAACCTCTCTCTGAAAATTTACGCCTCGGCTTACATTGCATTTGTTGGGAAATTGCCAATTAAGCATGAAAGTGAAAATGTGAAACTGACCTCAAATTCGAAATGTATACATATATTCAGGTTCCCCACAGGTTGGGGAACACGAAAAACCATGTTTTTCCGGATCCAACCTCTCTCTGAAAATTTACGCCTCGGCTTACATTGCATTTGTTGGGAAATTGCCAATTAAGCATGAAAGTGAAAATGTGAAACTGACCTCAAATTCGAAATGTATACATATATTCAGGTTCCCCACAGGTTGGGGAACCCGAAAAACCATGTTTTTTCTGGATCCAACCTCTCCCTGAAAAGTTACGCCTCTGCCTTGATTGCATTTGTTGGCAAATTGCCAATTAAGCATGAAAAGTGAAAATGTGAAACTGACCTGAATTTCGAAATGTATACATATATTCAGGTTCCCCAAAGGTTGGGGTACTCGAAAAACCATGTTTTTTCCGGATCCGACCTCTCCCTCAAAAGTTATGCCTCGTCTTAGATTGCATTTGTTGGAAAATTGCCAATTAAGCATGAAAGTGAAAATGTGAAACTGACCTGAATTTCGAAATGTATACATATATTCAGGTTCCCCACAGGTTGGGGAACCCGAAAAACCATGTTTTTTCTGGATCCGACCTCTCCCTCAAAAGTTAGGCCTCGGCCTAGTTTGCATTTGTTGGCAAATAGCCAATTAAGCATGAAAAGTGAAAATGTGAAACTGACCTGAATTTCGAAATGTATACATATATTCAGGTTCCCCACAGGTTGCGGAAAACGAAAAACCATGTTTTTTCCGGATCCTACCTCTCCCTGAAAAGTTACGCCTCGGCTTAGATTGCCTTTGTTGGCAAATAGCCAATTCATAAAAAGCCAAAATGAGAAACTGACCTGAATTTCAAAATGTATACATATATTCAGGTTCCCCAAAGGGTGGTGAACCCGAAAAACCATGTTTTTTCCAGATCCAACCTCTCCCTCAAAAGTTAGGCCTCGGCCTAGATTGCATTTGTTGGCAAATTGCCAATTAAGCATGAAAGTGAAAATGTGAAACTGACCTGAATTTCGAAATGTATACATATATTCAGGTTCCCCAAAGGTTGGGGTACTCGAAAAACCATGTTTTTTCCGGATCCGACCTCTCCCTCAAAAGTTATGCCTCGTCTTAGATTGCATTTGTTGGAAAATTGCCAATTAAGCATGAAAGTGAAAATGTGAAACTGACCTGAATTTCGAAATGTATACATATATTCAGGTTCCCCAAAGGTTGGGGTACTCGAAAAACCATGTTTTTTCCGGATCCGACCTCTCCCTCAAAAGTTATGCCTCGTCTTAGATTGCATTTGTTGGAAAATTGCCAATTAAGCATGAAAGTGAAAATGTGAAACTGACCTGAATTTCGAAATGTATACATATGTTCAGGTTCCCCACAGGTTGGGGAACCCGAAAAACCATGTTTTTTCTGGATCCGCCCTCTCCCTCAAAAGTTAGGCCTCGGCCTAGTTTGCATTTGTTGGCAAATAGCCAATTAAGCATGAAAAGTGAAAATGTGAAACTGACCTGAATTTCGAAATGTATACATATATTCAGGTTCCCCACAGGTTGCGGAAAACGAAAAACCATGTTTTTTCCGGATCCTACCTCTCCCTGAAAAGTTACGCCTCGGCTTAGATTGCCTTTGTTGGCAAATAGCCAATTCATAAAAAGCCAAAATGAGAAACTGACCTGAATTTCAAAATGTATACATATATTCAGGTTCCCCAAAGGGTGGTGAACCCGAAAAACCATGTTTTTTCCAGATCCAACCTCTCCCTCAAAAGTTAGGCCTCGGCCTAGATTGCATTTGTTGGCAAATTGCCAATTAAGCATGAAAGTGAAAATGTGAAACTGACCTCAAATTCGAAATGTATACATATATTCAGGTTCCCCACAGGTTGGGGAACCCAAAAAACCATGTTTTTTCTGGATCTGACCTCTCCCTCAAAAGTTAGGCCTCGGCCTTGATTGCATTTATTGGCAAATAGCCAATTAAACATTAAAAGTGAAAATGTGAAACTGACCTGAATTTCGAAATGTATACATATATTCAGGTTCCCCAAAGGGTGGGAAACCTGAAAAACCACGTTTTTCCCAGATCCGACCTCTCCCTCAAAAGTTAGGCCTCGGCCTAGATTGCATTTGTTGGCAAATTGCCAATTACGCATGAAAGTGAAAATGTGAAACTGACCTCAAATTCGAAATGTATACATATATTCAGGTTCCCCACAGGTTGGGGAACCCGAAAAACCATGTTTTTTCTGGATCCAACCTCTCCCTGAAAAGTTACGCCTCTGCCTTGATTGCATTTGTTGGCAAATTGCCAATTAAGCATGAAAAGTGAAAATGTGAAACTGACCTGAATTTCGAAATGTATACATATATTCAGGTTCCCCAAAGGTTGGGGTACTCGAAAAACCATGTTTTTTCCGGATCCGACCTCTCCCTCAAAAGTTATGCCTCGTCTTAGATTGCATTTGTTGGAAAATTGCCAATTAAGCATGAAAGTGAAAATGTGAAACTGACCTGAATTTCGAAATGTATACATATATTCAGGTTCCCCAAAGGTTGGGGTACTCGAAAAACCATGTTTTTTCTGGATCCGACCTCTCCCTCAAAAGTTATGCCTCGTCTTAGATTGCATTTGTTGGAAAATTGCCAATTAAGCATGAAAGTGAAAATGTGAAACTGACCTGAATTTCGAAATGTATACATATATTCAGGTTCCCCACAGGTTGGGGAACCCGAAAAACCATGTTTTTTCTGGATCCGCCCTCTCCCTCAAAAGTTAGGCCTCGGCCTAGTTTGCATTTGTTGGCAAATAGCCAATTAAGCATGAAAAGTGAAAATGTGAAACTGACCTGAATTTCGAAATGTATACATATATTCAGGTTCCCCACAGGTTGCGGAAAACGAAAAACCATGTTTTTTCCGGATCCTACCTCTCCCTGAAAAGTTACGCCTCGGCTTAGATTGCCTTTGTTGGCAAATAACCAATTCATAAAAAGCCAAAATGAGAAACTGACCTGAATTTCAAAATGTATACATATATTCAGGTTCCCCAAAGGGTGGTGAACCCGAAAAACCATGTTTTTTCCAGATCCAACCTCTCCCTCAAAAGTTAGGCCTCGGCCTAGATTGCATTTGTTGGCAAATTGCCAATTAAGCATGAAAGTGAAAATGTGAAACTGACCTCAAATTCGAAATGTATACATATATTCAGGTTCCCCACAGGTTGGGGAACCCAAAAAACCATGTTTTTTCTGGATCTGACCTCTCCCTCAAAAGTTAGGCCTCGGCCTTGATTGCATTTATTGGCAAATAGCCAATTAAACATTAAAAGTGAAAATGTGAAACTGACCTGAATTTCGAAATGTATACATATATTCAGGTTCCCCAAAGGGTGGGAAACCTGAAAAACCACGTTTTTCCCAGATCCGACCTCTCCCTCAAAAGTTAGGCCTCGGCCTAGATTGCATTTGTTGGCAAATTGCCAATTAAGCATTAAAAGCCAAAATGAGAAACTGACCTGAATTTCGAAATGTATACACATATTCAGGTTCCCCACAGATTGGGGAACACGGAAAACCATGTTTTTTCCGGATCCAAGCTCTCCCTCAAAAGTTACGCCTCGGCTTAGATTGCATTTGTTGGAAAATTGCCAATTAAGCATGAAAGTGAAAATGTGAAACTGACCTGAATTTCGAAATGTATACATATATTCAGGTTCCCCAAAGGGTGGGGAACCAGAAAAACCACTTTTTTTCCAGATCCGACCTTGCCCTCAAAAGTTAGGCCTCGACCTAGATTGCATTTGTTGGCAAATTGCCAATTAAGCATGAAAGTGAAAATGTGAAACTGACCTCAAATTCGAAATGTATACATATATTCAGGTTCCCCACAGGTTGGGGAACCCAAAAAACCATGTTTTTTCTGGATCTGACCTCTCCCTCAAAACTTAGGCCTCGGCCTTGATTGCATTTATTGGCAAATAGCCAATTAAATATTAAAAGTGAAAATGTGAAACTGACCTGAATTTCGAAATGTATACATATATTCAGGTTCCCCAAAGGTTGGGGTACTCGAAAAACCATGTTTTTTCCGGATCCGACCTCTCCCTCAAAAGTTATGCCTCGTCTTAGATTGCATTTGTTGGAAAATTGCCAATTAAGCATGAAAGTGAAAATGTGAAACTGACCTGAATTTCGAAATGTATACATATATTCAGGTTCCCCAAAGGTTGGGGTACTCGAAAAACCATGTTTTTTCTGGATCCGACCTCTCCCTCAAAAGTTACGCCTCGGCTTAGATTGCATTTGTTGGAAAATTGCCAATTAAGCATGAAAGTGAAAATGTGAAACTGACCTGAATTTCGAAATGTATACATATATTCAGGTTCCCCACAGGTTGGGGAACCCGAAAAACCATGTTTTTTCTGGATCCGCCCTCTCCCTCAAAAGTTAGGCCTCGGCCTAGTTTGCATTTGTTGGCAAATAGCCAATTAAGCATGAAAAGTGAAAATGTGAAACTGACCTGAATTTCGAAATGTATACATATATTCAGGTTCCCCACAGGTTGCGGAAAACGAAAAACCATGTTTTTTCCGGATCCTACCTCTCCCTGAAAAGTTACGCCTCGGCTTAGATTGCCTTTGTTGGCAAATAACCAATTCATAAAAAGCCAAAATGAGAAACTGACCTGAATTTCAAAATGTATACATATATTCAGGTTCCCCAAAGGGTGGTGAACCCGAAAAACCATGTTTTTTCCAGATCCAACCTCTCCCTCAAAAGTTAGGCCTCGGCCTAGATTGCATTTGTTGGCAAATTGCCAATTAAGCATGAAAGTGAAAATGTGAAACTGACCTCAAATTCGAAATGTATACATATATTCAGGTTCCCCACAGGTTGGGGAACCCAAAAAACCATGTTTTTTCTGGATCTGACCTCTCCCTCAAAAGTTAGGCCTCGGCCTTGATTGCATTTATTGGCAAATAGCCAATTAAACATTAAAAGTGAAAATGTGAAACTGACCTGAATTTCGAAATGTATACATATATTCAGGTTCCCCAAAGGGTGGGAAACCTGAAAAACCACGTTTTTCCCAGATCCGACCTCTCCCTCAAAAGTTAGGCCTCGGCCTAGATTGCATTTGTTGGCAAATTGCCAATTAAGCATTAAAAGCCAAAATGAGAAACTGACCTGAATTTCGAAATGTATACACATATTCAGGTTCCCCACAGATTGGGGAACACGGAAAACCATGTTTTTTCCGGATCCAAGCTCTCCCTCAAAAGTTACGCCTCGGCTTAGATTGCATTTGTTGGAAAATTGCCAATTAAGCATGAAAGTGAAAATGTGAAACTGACCTGAATTTCGAAATGTATACATATATTCAGGTTCCCCAAAGGGTGGGGAACCAGAAAAACCACTTTTTTTCCAGATCCGACCTTGCCCTCAAAAGTTAGGCCTCGACCTAGATTGCATTTGTTGGCAAATTGCCAATTAAGCATGAAAGTGAAAATGTGAAACTGACCTCAAATTCGAAATGTATACATATATTCAGGTTCCCCACAGGTTGGGGAACCCAAAAAACCATGTTTTTTCTGGATCTGACCTCTCCCTCAAAACTTAGGCCTCGGCCTTGATTGCATTTATTGGCAAATAGCCAATTAAATATTAAAAGTGAAAATGTGAAACTGACCTGAATTTCGAAATGTATACATATATTCAGGTTCCCCAAAGGGTGGGAAACCTGAAAAACCACGTTTTTCCCAGATCCGACCTCTCCCTCAAAAGTTAGGCCTCGGCCTAGATTGCATTTGTTGGCAAATTGCCAATTAAGCATTAAAAGCCAAAATGAGAAACTGACCTGAATTTCGAAATGTATACACATATTCAGGTTCCCCACAGATTGGGGAACACGGAAAACCATGTTTTTTCCGGATCCAAGCTCTCCCTGAAAAGTTACGCCTCGGCTTAGATTGCATTTGTTGGAAAATTGCCAATTAAGCATGAAAGTGAAAATGTGAAACTGACCTGAATTTCGAAATGTATACATATATTCAGGTTCCCCAAAGGGTGGGGAACCAGAAAAACCACTTTTTTTCCAGATCCGACCTTGCCCTCAAAAGTTAGGCCTCGACCTAGATTGCATTTGTTGGAAAATTGCCAATTAAGCATGAAAAGTGAAAATGTGAAACTGACCTGAATTTCGAAATGTATACATATATTCAGGTTCCCCACAGGTTGCGGAAAACGAAAAACCATGTTTTTTCCGGATCCTACCTCTCCCTGAAAAGTTACGCCTCGGCTTAGATTGCCTTTGTTGGCAAATAGCCAATTCATAAAAAGCCAAAATGAGAAACTGACCTGAATTTCAAAATGTATACATATATTCAGGTTCCCCAAAGGGTGGTGAACCCGAAAAACCATGTTTTTTCCAGATCCAACCTCTCCCTCATAAGTTAGGCCTCGGCCTAGATTGCATTTGTTGGCAAATTGCCAATTAAGCATGAAAGTGAAAATGTGAAACTGACCTCAAATTCGAAATGTATACATATATTCAGGTTCCCCACAGGTTGGGGAACCCAAAAAACCATGTTTTTTCTGGATCTGACCTCTCCCTCAAAACTTAGGCCTCGGCCTTGATTGCATTTATTGGCAAATAGCCAATTAAACATTAAAAGTGAAAATGTGAAACTGACCTGAATTTCGAAATGTATACATATATTCAGGTTCCCCAAAGGGTGGGAAACCTGAAAAACCACGTTTTTCCCAGATCCGACCTCTCCCTCAAAAGTTAGGCCTCGGCCTAGATTGCATTTGTTGGCAAATTGCCAATTAAGCATTAAAAGCCAAAATGAGAAACTGACCTGAATTTCGAAATGTATACACATATTCAGGTTCCCCACAGATTGGGGAACACGGAAAACCATGTTTTTTCCGGATCCAAGCTCTCCCTCAAAAGTTACGCCTCGGCTTAGATTGCATTTGTTGGAAAATTGCCAATTAAGCATGAAAGTGAAAATGTGAAACTGACCTGAATTTCGAAATGTATACATATATTCAGGTTCCCCAAAGGGTGGGGAACCAGAAAAACCACTTTTTTTCCAGATCCGACCTTGCCCTCAAAAGTTAGGCCTCGACCTAGATTGCATTTGTTGGCAAATTGCCAATTAAGCATGAAAGTGAAAATGTGAAACTGACCTCAAATTCGAAATGTATACATATATTCAGGTTCCCCACAGGTTGGGGAACCCAAAAAACCATGTTTTTTCTGGATCTGACCTCTCCCTCAAAACTTAGGCCTCGGCCTTGATTGCATTTATTGGCAAATAGCCAATTAAATATTAAAAGTGAAAATGTGAAACTGACCTGAATTTCGAAATGTATACATATATTCAGGTTCCCCAAAGGGTGGGAAACCTGAAAAACCACGTTTTTCCCAGATCCGACCTCTCCCTCAAAAGTTAGGCCTCGGCCTAGATTGCATTTGTTGGCAAATTGCCAATTAAGCATTAAAAGCCAAAATGAGAAACTGACCTGAATTTCGAAATGTATACACATATTCAGGTTCCCCACAGATTGGGGAACACGGAAAACCATGTTTTTTCCGGATCCAAGCTCTCCCTGAAAAGTTACGCCTCGGCTTAGATTGCATTTGTTGGAAAATTGCCAATTAAGCATGAAAGTGAAAATGTGAAACTGACCTGAATTTCGAAATGTATACATATATTCAGGTTCCCCAAAGGGTGGGGAACCAGAAAAACCACGTTTTTCCCAGATCCGACCTCTCCCTCAAAAGTTAGGCCTCGGCCTAGATTGCATTTGTTGGCAAATTGCCAATTAAGCATGAAAGTGAAAATGTGAAACTGACCTCAAATTCGAAATGTATACATATATTCAGGTTCCCCACAGGTTGGGGAACCCGAAAAACCATGTTTTTTCTGGATCCAACCTCTCCCTGAAAAGTTACGCCTCTGCCTTGATTGCATTTGTTGGCAAATTGCCAATTAAGCATGAAAAGTGAAAATGTGAAACTGACCTGAATTTCGAAATGTATACATATATTCAGGTTCCCCAAAGGTTGGGGTACTCGAAAAACCATGTTTTTTCCGGATCCGACCTCTCCCTCAAAAGTTATGCCTCGTCTTAGATTGCATTTGTTGGAAAATTGCCAATTAAGCATGAAAGTGAAAATGTGAAACTGACCTGAATTTCGAAATGTATACATATATTCAGGTTCCCCAAAGGTTGGGGTACTCGAAAAACCATGTTTTTTCCAGATCCGACCTCTCCCTCAAAAGTTATGCCTCGTCTTAGATTGCATTTGTTGGAAAATTGCCAATTAAGCATGAAAGTGAAAATGTGAAACTGACCTGAATTTCGAAATGTATACATATGTTCAGGTTCCCCACAGGTTGGGGAACCCGAAAAACCATGTTTTTTCTGGATCCGCCCTCTCCCTCAAAAGTTAGGCCTCGGCCTAGTTTGCATTTGTTGGCAAATAGCCAATTAAGCATGAAAAGTGAAAATGTGAAACTGACCTGAATTTCGAAATGTATACATATATTCAGGTTCCCCACAGGTTGCGGAAAACGAAAAACCATGTTTTTTCCGGATCCTACCTCTCCCTGAAAAGTTACGCCTCGGCTTAGATTGCCTTTGTTGGCAAATAGCCAATTCATAAAAAGCCAAAATGAGAAACTGACCTGAATTTCAAAATGTATACATATATTCAGGTTCCCCAAAGGGTGGTGAACCCGAAAAACCATGTTTTTTCCAGATCCAACCTCTCCCTCAAAAGTTAGGCCTCGGCCTAGATTGCATTTGTTGGCAAATTGCCAATTAAGCATGAAAGTGAAAATGTGAAACTGACCTCAAATTCGAAATGTATACATATATTCAGGTTCCCCACAGGTTGGGGAACCCAAAAAACCATGTTTTTTCTGGATCTGACCTCTCCCTCAAAAGTTAGGCCTCGGCCTTGATTGCATTTATTGGCAAATAGCCAATTAAACATTAAAAGTGAAAATGTGAAACTGACCTGAATTTCGAAATGTATACATATATTCAGGTTCCCCAAAGGGTGGGAAACCTGAAAAACCACGTTTTTCCCAGATCCGACCTCTCCCTCAAAAGTTAGGCCTCGGCCTAGATTGCATTTGTTGGCAAATTGCCAATTACGCATGAAAGTGAAAATGTGAAACTGACCTCAAATTCGAAATGTATACATATATTCAGGTTCCCCACAGGTTGGGGAACCCGAAAAACCATGTTTTTTCTGGATCCAACCTCTCCCTGAAAAGTTACGCCTCTGCCTTGATTGCATTTGTTGGCAAATTGCCAATTAAGCATGAAAAGTGAAAATGTGAAACTGACCTGAATTTCGAAATGTATACATATATTCAGGTTCCCCAAAGGTTGGGGTACTCGAAAAACCATGTTTTTTCCGGATCCGACCTCTCCCTCAAAAGTTATGCCTCGTCTTAGATTGCATTTGTTGGAAAATTGCCAATTAAGCATGAAAGTGAAAATGTGAAACTGACCTGAATTTCGAAATGTATACATATATTCAGGTTCCCCAAAGGTTGGGGTACTCGAAAAACCATGTTTTTTCCGGATCCGACCTCTCCCTCAAAAGTTATGCCTCGTCTTAGATTGCATTTGTTGGAAAATTGCCAATTAAGCATGAAAGTGAAAATGTGAAACTGACCTGAATTTCGAAATGTATACATATATTCAGGTTCCCCACAGGTTGGGGAACCCGAAAAACCATGTTTTTTCTGGATCCGCCCTCTCCCTCAAAAGTTAGGCCTCGGCCTAGTTTGCATTTGTTGGCAAATAGCCAATTAAGCATGAAAAGTGAAAATGTGAAACTGACCTGAATTTCGAAATGTATACATATATTCAGGTTCCCCACAGGTTGCGGAAAACGAAAAACCATGTTTTTTCCGGATCCTACCTCTCCCTGAAAAGTTACGCCTCGGCTTAGATTGCCTTTGTTGGCAAATAGCCAATTCATAAAAAGCCAAAATGAGAAACTGACCTGAATTTCAAAATGTATACATATATTCAGGTTCCCCAAAGGGTGGTGAACCCGAAAAACCATGTTTTTTCCAGATCCAACCTCTCCCTCAAAAGTTAGGCCTCGGCCTAGATTGCATTTGTTGGCAAATTGCCAATTAAGCATGAAAGTGAAAATGTGAAACTGACCTCAAATTCGAAATGTATACATATATTCAGGTTCCCCACAGGTTGGGGAACCCAAAAAACCATGTTTTTTCTGGATCTGACCTCTCCCTCAAAAGTTAGGCCTCGGCCTTGATTGCATTTATTGGCAAATAGCCAATTAAACATTAAAAGTGAAAATGTGAAACTGACCTGAATTTCGAAATGTATACATATATTCAGGTTCCCCAAAGGGTGGGAAACCTGAAAAACCACGTTTTTCCCAGATCCGACCTCTCCCTCAAAAGTTAGGCCTCGGCCTAGATTGCATTTGTTGGCAAATTGCCAATTACGCATAAAAGTGAAAATGTGAAACTGACCTCAAATTCGAAATGTATACATATATTCAGGTTCCCCACAGGTTGGGGAACCCGAAAAACCATGTTTTTTCTGGATCCAACCTCTCCCTGAAAAGTTACGCCTCTGCCTTGATTGCATTTGTTGGCAAATTGCCAATTAAGCATGAAAAGTGAAAATGTGAAACTGACCTGAATTTCGAAATGTATACATATATTCAGGTTCCCCAAAGGTTGGGGTACTCGAAAAACCATGTTTTTTCCGGATCCGACCTCTCCCTCAAAAGTTATGCCTCGTCTTAGATTGCATTTGTTGGAAAATTGCCAATTAAGCATGAAAGTGAAAATGTGAAACTGACCTGAATTTCGAAATGTATACATA
Organism: Bothrops alternatus; assembly: GCA_034064705.1. NCBI lineage: Eukaryota > Metazoa > Chordata > Lepidosauria > Squamata > Viperidae > Bothrops > Bothrops alternatus. The sequence goes on along the minus strand of JARGCV010000230.1, from coordinate 3,859,813 downwards.
TATTCAGGTTCCCCAAAGGTTGGGGTACTCGAAAAACCATGTTTTTTCCGGATCCGACCTCTCCCTCAAAAGTTATGCCTCGTCTTAGATTGCATTTGTTGGAAAATTGCCAATTAAGCATGAAAGTGAAAATGTGAAACTGACCTGAATTTCGAAATGTATACATATATTCAGGTTCCCCACAGGTTGCGGAAAACGAAAAACCATGTTTTTTCCGGATCCTACCTCTCCCTGAAAAGTTACGCCTCGGCTTAGATTGCCTTTGTTGGCAAATAGCCAATTCATAAAAAGCCAAAATGAGAAACTGACCTGAATTTCAAAATGTATACATATATTCAGGTTCCCCAAAGGGTGGTGAACCCGAAAAACCATGTTTTTTCCAGATCCAACCTCTCCCTCAAAAGTTAGGCCTCGGCCTAGATTGCATTTGTTGGCAAATTGCCAATTAAGCATGAAAGTGAAAATGTGAAACTGACCTCAAATTCGAAATGTATACATATATTCAGGTTCCCCACAGGTTGGGGAACCCAAAAAACCATGTTTTTTCTGGATCTGACCTCTCCCTCAAAAGTTAGGCCTCGGCCTTGATTGCATTTATTGGCAAATAGCCAATTAAACATTAAAAGTGAAAATGTGAAACTGACCTGAATTTCGAAATGTATACATATATTCAGGTTCCCCAAAGGGTGGGAAACCTGAAAAACCACGTTTTTCCCAGATCCGACCTCTCCCTCAAAAGTTAGGCCTCGGCCTAGATTGCATTTGTTGGCAAATTGCCAATTAAGCATTAAAAGCCAAAATGAGAAACTGACCTGAATTTCGAAATGTATACACATATTCAGGTTCCCCACAGATTGGGGAACACGGAAAACCATGTTTTTTCCGGATCCAAGCTCTCCCTCAAAAGTTACGCCTCGGCTTAGATTGCATTTGTTGGAAAATTGCCAATTAAGCATGAAAGTGAAAATGTGAAACTGACCTGAATTTCGAAATGTATACATATATTCAGGTTCCCCAAAGGGTGGGGAACCAGAAAAACCACTTTTTTTCCAGATCCGACCTTGCCCTCAAAAGTTAGGCCTCGACCTAGATTGCATTTGTTGGCAAATTGCCAATTAAGCATGAAAGTGAAAATGTGAAACTGACCTCAAATTCGAAATGTATACATATATTCAGGTTCCCCACAGGTTGGGGAACCCAAAAAACCATGTTTTTTCTGGATCTGACCTCTCCCTCAAAACTTAGGCCTCGGCCTTGATTGCATTTATTGGCAAATAGCCAATTAAATATTAAAAGTGAAAATGTGAAACTGACCTGAATTTCGAAATGTATACATATATTCAGGTTCCCCAAAGGGTGGGAAACCTGAAAAACCACGTTTTTCCCAGATCCGACCTCTCCCTCAAAAGTTAGGCCTCGGCCTAGATTGCATTTGTTGGCAAATTGCCAATTAAGCATTAAAAGCCAAAATGAGAAACTGACCTGAATTTCGAAATGTATACACATATTCAGGTTCCCCACAGATTGGGGAACACGGAAAACCATGTTTTTTCCGGATCCAAGCTCTCCCTGAAAAGTTACGCCTCGGCTTAGATTGCATTTGTTGGAAAATTGCCAATTAAGCATGAAAGTGAAAATGTGAAACTGACCTGAATTTCGAAATGTATACATATATTCAGGTTCCCCAAAGGGTGGGGAACCAGAAAAACCACTTTTTTTCCAGATCCGACCTTGCCCTCAAAAGTTAGGCCTCGACCTAGATTGCATTTGTTGGCAAATTGCCAATTAAGCATGAAAGTGAAAATGTGAAACTGACCTCAAATTCGAAATGTATACATATATTCAGGTTCCCCACAGGTTGGGGAACCCAAAAAACCATGTTTTTGCTGGATCTGACCTCTCCCTCAAAAGTTAGGCCTCGGCCTTGATTGCATTTATTGGCAAATAGCCAATTAAACATTAAAAGTGAAAATGTGAAACTGACCTGAATTTCGAAATGTATACATATGTTCAGGTTCCCCAAAGGGTGGGAAACCTGAAAAACCACGTTTTTCCCAGATCCGACCTCTCCCTCAAAAGTTAGGCCTCGGCCTAGATTGCATTTGTTGGCAAATTGCCAATTAAGCATGAAAGTGAAAATGTGAAACTGACCTGAATTTCGAAATGTATACACATATTCAGGTTCCCCACAGATTGGGGAACACGGAAAACCATGTTTTTTCCGGATCCAAGCTCTCCCTGAAAAGTTACGCCTCGGCTTAGATTGCATTTGTTGGAAAATTGCCAATTAAGCATGAAAGTGAAAATGTGAAACTGACCTGAATTTCGAAATGTATACATATATTCAGGTTCCCCAAAGGGTGGGGAACCTGAAAAACCACGTTTTTTCCAGATCCAACCTCGCCCTCAAAAGTTAGGCCTCGGCCTAGATTGCATTTGTTGGCAAATTGCCAATTAAGCATCAAAAGCCAAAATGAGAAACTGACCTGAATTTCGAAATGTATACATATATTCAGGTTCCCCACAGATAGGGGAACACGGAAAACCATGTTTTTTCCGGATCCAAGCTCTCCCTGAAAAGTTACGCCTCGGCTTAGATTGCATTTGTTGGAAAATTGCCAATTAAGCATGAAAGTGAAAATGTGAAACTCACCTAGAATTCGAAATGTATACATATATTCAGGTTGCCCACAGGTTGGGGAACACGAAAAACCATGTTTTTTCCGGATCCAACCTCTCCCTGAAAAGTTACGGCTCGGCTTAGATTGCATTTGTTGGCAAATAGCCAATTAAGCATGAAAAGTGAAAATGTGAAACTGACCTGAATTTCGAAATGTATACATATATTCAGGTTCCCCAAAGGGTGGGAAACCTGAAAAACCACGTTTTTCCCAGATCCGACCTCTCCCTCAAAAGTTAGGCCTCGGCCTAGATTGCATTTGTTGGCAAATTGCCAATTAAGCATTAAAAGCCAAAATGAGAAACTGACCTGAATTTCGAAATGTATACACATATTCAGGTTCCCCACAGATTGGGGAACACGGAAAACCATGTTTTTTCCGGATCCAAGCTCTCCCTGAAAAGTTACGCCTCGGCTTAGATTGCATTTGTTGGAAAATTGCCAATTAAGCATGAAAGTGAAAATGTGAAACTGACCTGAATTTCGAAATGTATACATATATTCAGGTTCCCCAAAGGGTGGGAAACCTGAAAAACCACGTTTTTCCCAGATCCGACCTCTCCCTCAAAAGTTAGGCCTCGGCCTAGATTGCATTTGTTGGCAAATTGCATATTAAGCATTAAAAGCCAAAATGAGAAACTGACCTGAATTTCGAAATGTATACATATATTCAGGTTCCCCACAGGTTGGGGAACCAGAAAAACCACTTTTTTTCCAGATCCGACCTTGCCCTCAAAAGTTAGGCCTCGACCTAGATTGCATTTGTTGGCAAATTGCCAATTAAGCATGAAAGTGAAAATGTGAAACTGACCTCAAATTCGAAATGTATACATATATTCAGGTTCCCCACAGGTTGGGGAACCCAAAAAACCATGTTTTTTCTGGATCTGACCTCTCCCTCAAAAGTTAGGCCTCGGCCTTGATTGCATTTATTGGCAAATAGCCAATTAAACATTAAAAGTGAAAATGTGAAACTGACCTGAATTTCGAAATGTATACATATGTTCAGGTTCCCCAAAGGGTGGGAAACCTGAAAAACCACGTTTTTCCCAGATCCGACCTCTCCCTCAAAAGTTAGGCCTCGGCCTAACTTTGTTGGCAAATTGCCAATTAAGCATCAAAAGCCAAAATGAGAAACTGACCTGAATTTCGAAATGTATACACATATTCAGGTTCCCCACAGATTGGGGAACACGGAAAACCATGTTTTTTCCGGATCCAAGCTCTCCCTGAAAAGTTACGCCTCGGCTTAGATTGCATTTGTTGGAAAATTGCCAATTAAGCATGAAAGTGAAAATGTGAAACTGACCTGAATTTCGAAATGTATACACATATTCAGGTTCCCCACAGATTGGGGAACACGGAAAACCATGTTTTTTCCGGATCCAAGCTCTCCCTGAAAAGTTACGCCTCGGCTTAGATTGCATTTGTTGGAAAATTGCCAATTAAGCATGAAAGTGAAAATGTGAAACTGACCTGAATTTCGAAATGTATACATATATTCAGGTTCCCCAAAGGGTGGGGAACCAGAAAAACCACTTTTTTTCCAGATCCGACCTTGCCCTCAAAAGTTAGGCCTCGACCTAGATTGCTTTTGTTGGCAAATTGCCAATTAAGCATGAAACTGAAAATGTGAAACTGACCTCAAATTCGAAATGTATACATATATTCAGGTTCCCCACAGGTTGGGGAACCCAAAAAACCATGTTTTTTCTGGATCTGACCTCTCCCTCAAACGTTAGGCCTCGGCCTTGATTGCATTTATTGGCAAATAGCCAATTAAACATTAAAAGTGAAAATGTGAAACTGACCTGAATTTCGAAATGTATACATATGTTCAGGTTCCCCAAAGGGTGGGAAACCTGAAAAACCACGTTTTTCCCAGATCCGACCTCTCCCTCAAAAGTTAGGCCTCGGCCTAGATTGCATTTGTTGGCAAATTGCCAATTAAGCATCAAAAGCCAAAATGAGAAACTGACCTGAATTTCGAAATGTATACACATATTCAGGTTCCCCACAGATTGGGGAACACGGAAAACCATGTTTTTTCCGGATCCAAGCTCTCCCTGAAAAGTTACGCCTCGGCTTAGATTGCATTTGTTGGAAAATTGCCAATTAAGCATGAAAGTGAAAATGTGAAACTGACCTGAATTTCGAAATGTATACACATATTCAGGTTCCCCACAGATTGGGGAACACGGAAAACCATGTTTTTTCCGGATCCAAGCTCTCCCTGAAAAGTTACGCCTCGGCTTAGATTGCATTTGTTGGAAAATTGCCAATTAAGCATGAAAGTGAAAATGTGAAACTGACCTGAATTTCGAAATGTATACATATATTCAGGTTCCCCAAAGGGTGGGGAACCAGAAAAACCACTTTTTTTCCAGATCCGACCTTGCCCTCAAAAGTTAGGCCTCGACCTAGATTGCTTTTGTTGGCAAATTGCCAATTAAGCATGAAAGTGAAAATGTGAAACTGACCTGAATTTCGAAATGTATACATATATTCAGGTTCCCCACAGGTTGCGGAAAACGAAAAACCATGTTTTTTCCGGATCCTACCTCTCCCTGAAAAGTTACGCCTCGGCTTAGATTGCCTTTGTTGGCAAATAGCCAATTCATAAAAAGCCAAAATGAGAAACTGACCTGAATTTCAAAATGTATACATATATTCAGGTTCCCCAAAGGGTGGTGAACCCGAAAAACCATGTTTTTTCCAGATCCAACCTCTCCCTCATAAGTTAGGCCTCGGCCTAGATTGCATTTGTTGGCAAATTGCCAATTAAGCATGAAAGTGAAAATGTGAAACTGACCTCAAATTCGAAATGTATACATATATTCAGGTTCCCCACAGGTTGGGGAACCCAAAAAACCATGTTTTTTCTGGATCTGACCTCTCCCTCAAAACTTAGGCCTCGGCCTTGATTGCATTTATTGGCAAATAGCCAATTAAACATTAAAAGTGAAAATGTGAAACTGACCTGAATTTCGAAATGTATACATATATTCAGGTTCCCCAAAGGGTGGGAAACCTGAAAAACCACGTTTTTCCCAGATCCGACCTCTCCCTCAAAAGTTAGGCCTCGGCCTAGATTGCATTTGTTGGCAAATTGCCAATTAAGCATTAAAAGCCAAAATGAGAAACTGACCTGAATTTCGAAATGTATACACATATTCAGGTTCCCCACAGATTGGGGAACACGGAAAACCATGTTTTTTCCGGATCCAAGCTCTCCCTCAAAAGTTACGCCTCGGCTTAGATTGCATTTGTTGGAAAATTGCCAATTAAGCATGAAAGTGAAAATGTGAAACTGACCTGAATTTCGAAATGTATACATATATTCAGGTTCCCCAAAGGGTGGGGAACCAGAAAAACCACTTTTTTTCCAGATCCGACCTTGCCCTCAAAAGTTAGGCCTCGACCTAGATTGCATTTGTTGGCAAATTGCCAATTAAGCATGAAAGTGAAAATGTGAAACTGACCTCAAATTCGAAATGTATACATATATTCAGGTTCCCCACAGGTTGGGGAACCCAAAAAACCATGTTTTTTCTGGATCTGACCTCTCCCTCAAAACTTAGGCCTCGGCCTTGATTGCATTTATTGGCAAATAGCCAATTAAATATTAAAAGTGAAAATGTGAAACTGA